>CM046657.1:208973190-210473190 GCA_025594165.1 Tamias sibiricus | reverse complement strand
TCTTAAATGTAACTCAAGCAACCAGCAAAGTCCAACTGTGGTGTCCCTGTCCCAATTCTGAATTCCTGAGATATTCAATATGATTGGCTCGGTTAGGGTCAGGGACCACCTCTGGCTGGATCAACATCTCTAAGGGAAGAGGGCTACATCATATTAGTATGAACGCTGGGACTTCACTCTGGGGCTGGGATGCTTAGGGGAAAAGGAACATGATGTGGGCAGAGGCCTAAAATGTGTGCACGAAAAAATGAGAAAAAAAAATCAGGGGATGGGAATTAACATCTGTCGTTGACACATGTCATGTGCTCCAGAAACACCACATACATTTTCTTATTTATTTCAGCTCTTACAGCCTTGTGAGATAAGTATTAACAACCTCATTTTGCAAATAGGGGAAATTAGACATGGAAGTTAAGGTACTTAGCCAAGACATTGAGTCTAGTAAAGGGCGTGGCTGGATCAGAATATCCAGGTCAACCTAACTCCAGGGAGTATGCTCTTTCTTTGGATCATACTGCTTGGCAAGAATTTAAAACATTCTGCCCTTGCTTTGCTAGAGTTTCAACACTTCACCAACTGAGCCTCAGTGAAGGGTCTTTGAAACTTTCTAGCTCACGTTCATCATCCTACAGACAAGGAAGCAGCTTTTGCGGGGGTTAGCAACTAGCCCACAATCACACAGGGATTCAAAGTCAGAGAGAGGACAACATCCAGGTCTCCCAAGTCCCAGGCTGGGGCTCTCCCGGAGCAGTGTGATACTTTGAGTGTCCTGAGAACCTGTTCCATGCATGGTTTCCTTTCTCCATGCAGAGCTAAAAGGTGAGACCAACCCCCACTGGTTCCTGCCCTACCTCTAGGACTCCCCACCTAATAGTAACTGCTGGTCTCTGCTGTGTTTTTTTTTTTTTTTTTTTTTAATATTTATTTATTTGCTTTTAGTTGTACACAAGGCGTTTATTTTTAACGTGGTGCTGAGGATCGAACCCGGGCCGCGCACGTGCTAGGCGAGCGCTCTACCGCTGAGCCACATCCCCAGCCCTCTGCTGTGTTTTGATCCCCACCAAAACGCATGTTGAAGCTCTGTCCCTAGTGTCATTGTGTTGAGAGGTGGTAGGATCTTTAAGAAGCAGTTGAGGTCATGGGTGCTCTGCTCCCATGAAGGGCTAGTGTAGTTTCTGTGAGTGCATTAGCTATCACCAGAGCAGGTGTTATAAAGCAACCCTTGCACCTCCCTTTGGTCTCTCTCACACACATGCTATTCTTTGCACATGGTCACTTCCCTTGATGCTTCTCTGCCATGTGGTCATGCAGCATGAGGCCCTCACCTTCAGATGCTGAGCTGATGTCATGCTCTTGAACCTCTCCACCTCCAACAATGTGAGCCAAATAAACCTCTTTTACTCATAAAGTACCTAGCCTCTGGTATTTTGCTGTCACAATACAAAATGGATCAAGACATCTCATCTTCCCAGTTACACTGCCAAATCTCCCAGGGATTTAAGATGTGTGTTCCTTTTTAAACATTCCCTAAGTTCCCAATATAATCCTAAATATCTAACAAGTGCTTCCTATATGCCAAGATAAATGTCAACTGGATCAAATGTGTCACACTACATCCATCCATCACCCACCACCCATACTTCTATCTACCTCCCACTAGGATAGGACAGAGAGTATCAAGTGCTGACAAGGATATGGAGATTTTGAGACCCTCCTACGTGGCTGCTGGGTGTACAACAGTGTAAACACTTTTTTGTGTGTGTGGTGCTGGGGATTGTAAACACTTTTGCAAAAAGTTTGGCAGCTCCTTAAAAAGTTAGACATACAGTTTCCATATGACTCAGCAATTCTACAAAGGGAGAAATGAAAATACATAAATATATGTCTACACAAAACTTGGACATAAATGTTCAAAGAACATTTCATAATAGCCAAAAAGTAGAAAGAACCCACATGTGCAGATATATCAAACAATGCATGGAATGGTAACTCCATGCAATAGTAGTGAGCCATAAGAAAGTAGTGATGCCAGGCATGGTGGCACACACCTGTAATGCCAGTGGTTGGGAAGCTGAGGCAGGAGGATTGCAAGTTCAAAGCCATCCTCAGCCTTAGCGAGTCCCTAAGCAACTTAGTGAGACCCTGCCTCAAAATAAAAAATAAAAAGCTGGGGATGTGGCTCAGTGGTTAAGCGCCTCTGGGTTCAATCCCTAGTAACCAACATAATACTGATATGTACTATAACATAGATGAACCTTGAGAACATTATATACTCAGGAAAAAAGCCAGGCACAAACAATGTATGGCTCCATTTATATAAAATATCCACAGGCTGGGGCTGTAGCTCAGTGGTAGAGTGCTTGCCTTGCATGCATAAGGCACTGGGTTCAATCCTCAGCACCACATAAAGATGAATTAATAAAATAAAGATATTGATGGGGCTGGGGTTGTGGCTCAGCAGTGGGGCGCTCGCCTAGCACGTGCGCGGCCCGGGTTCGATCCTCAGCACCGCGTGAACATGGGTGCATTGCATTGTGTACAACTAAAGCGGGTGAATAAATGTTTAAAAAAGGAAAAAAAAAAAGATATTGAAAAAATAAAACATCCAGAATAGGCACATCCATATGGGCAGAAAGAAGAATACTGGTTGCCAGGGACTGAGAGGAATGGGGAAGGGAAGTGACTGCTGATGGGTATAGGGTTTCTTTTAGGGTCAGAGAAATATTCTGGAAATAGATAGAGGTGATGGCTGCACAACTTCAAATATACCACTGAATTGTACTTCATAGGGATGGATTTTATGCAAAACTACTCATTTCATTTCACTCCAGTCAGAATGGAGCTATTAAGAACACAAACAATGGGCTGGGGTTGTGGCTCAGTGGCAGAGCGCTCGCCTCGCACGTGTGCGGCCCGGGTTCGATCCTCAGCACCACGTAAACATAAATGCATTGAATTGTGTACAACTAAAGTAAATAAATAAATATTAAAAAAAAAAAAAACACGAACAACAATAAATGTTGGTGAGGATGTGGGGAAAAAGGCACACTCATACATTGCTGGTGGGACTGCAAAATGGTGCAGCCGATCTATGGAAAACAGTATGGAGATTTCTTGGAAAACTGGAAATGGAACAACCTTATGACCCAGCTATCCCACTCCTCGGTCTATATCCAAAGGACTTAAAAACAGCATACTACAGGGACACAGCCACATCAATGTTTATAGCAGCACAATTCACAATAGCTAAACTGTGGAACCAACCTAGATGCCCTTCAATAGATGAATGGATAAAGAAAATGTGATATATATACACAATGGAATATTACTCAGCAATAAAAGAGAATAAAATAATGGCACTTGCTGGTAAATGGATAAAGTTGGAGAATATAATGCTAAGCAAAGTTAGCCAATCCCAAAAATCCAAATGCCGAATGTTTTCTCTGATATAAGGAGGCTGATTCACAGTGGGGTTGAGACGGGGATTATAGGAGGATTAGAGGAACACTAGAAAGGCCAATGGGGAAGGAAGAGAAAGGAGGGGAAAAATGAGTAAAAAAAAAAAAAAAGATGGTAGAATGAGATGGATATCATTACCCTAAGTGCATGTATGAAGACATGAATGGTGTGAATATACTTTGTATACAACCAAAGATATGTAAAAATGTGCTCTATATGTGTAATATGAATTGCGAATGCATTCTGCTGTCATATATAACAACTTAGACTAAAAGAAAAAAAAGAATGGATTTTATGGTATGTGAATTTTAATCTCAATAAAGCTGTTGTTTACATCATCAAATCCCACCTGCAAGTGAGCTGAGCACCCTCCACCCTTGAGCTGATTCACCAGGTAGTGGGGACGGGACTGCCCCATCGCCGAGCTGAGCTGGACCCAGTGCCACTCCTCTATTCTTGGGGACAGTTGAGGAGAAAGGAGGGAGGGTGGGCCAGCTTGGTGGCAGGTGCTCCAGGATTAAGAAAGGACCTCTCACCTGAGGGAGCTCTCCTGAAATCAGGGAGGTGAGCAGCTCTGAGAGGTGGGGTCGCCTGGAAAAAAGTGAAGTCCCCTAAGGCAGGGAAGGCATCAGAAAATGTCTCCGTCTGTCACCGTTGAATGTCAAGTAGACAAGAACAAGGAGCCTGGACATCTCTCTGTGTGTGGCCCTCCAGGTGCCCAGGCAAAGGGAAGTCCCCATAAGCAAGAAAATAAAATAATGTACCAAGTTTCTGGGAAACAGGTCGGAGAGAGGCAAAAGGAGAAGGAGGGAGGGGAACTAGGAGGCGGGGGCCATGCTCTAGAAGTGGGGTGAGTGAGGAGGAGCAGGTTTCTGCCCAGCCGAAGTTTATGCCAGTCTGGGAAAGGGGCAGCCACCAAGTCAGCAAGGCACTTCTACACTACATCCAGGAAGCGACAGAATGTAAAGACTAAGAGTGTGAGAAAAGACGGAGGGTGAGGGGCCAAAGAACAACAGGGACAGAGTGACAGGCACAGAGAGTGTCCAAAATCAATATTTGTTCAATGAATAGCCAACACTAACACTTTTCATAAATGCCACCTTCCTCTTTTTGTCTTGCATTATATTGTCTTGGATGAGGATTCAAGGCTAGAGGATCCTATTGATGCCTGGAACTAAGGTATTTTCTACTTTTCCTTTCTTGAAGAATCAGCGGCTTGAAAGATGCCATGTTCACACATTCTTCGGGAATGTCACATTTGATACGGCCACTGGACGGGCTTGACTGCTTTATTTATGATTTCTGGCACATTTCCTTGGAGGCTGCTCAGAATAGCTTCCGAGCCTGCTCAGTCACAGAAATGGTGAAATCGAATCTTCCTGCACCAACCCTGACCTAAGCAACTTTGCTTAATGTAAGTTTCCCTGGCCCGAGTGACAGCGTGGTGAGAGTTGAGCCTTTCCATAAGCAGAGCTTGCACGGGGGTCGGATGCGGCTCTTCACACACACAAATGTCTGACTTGCATACGATTCTTCTGGTAAAGTGCGTGCATTTCCAGAAATCTCTTCACAATCAATAGAAGTTGTGTGCACACTGCTGAAGGCCAAGTTTGGGCCATTTGCTCTTCATTAACCTCTTTCTACCCCTTTAAATGTTTTTGGTTCCATCCCTTGGTAATAGTCAAATCAATGTTCTGACTTATTTATTCTTTGGAAGTCTCATTTATCTCCCTCAGCAAAGTACCACTTCTGTTTGATTGCTACTGTTGAACTTTTGCACTCTGGGCAGAGCAATAGGCTCACAGAAGAGTCTGTTGTGGTAGTGTGATGTGTGTGTGTGTAAGTGAATTTATGCAAGTGGGTGCATGTGTGTGTATGATATAGTTGAAAGATCTCTGGATTTGAAATCAAACAGACCAAGGTAAGAAGGGACAGTTCTTCCAAGTTCTAGCTGGTGACCTTGGGAAGTCACCCTCTTGGGGCTTCCTTCTCCACGTCTGTGAACCAGACATGTGGGTATACAACCAAGGGACATGAAAACATACGTTCACCTGAAAACTTGTACTTGACTGCTTATGTCAGCATTTTTCCTAAAAGCTTAAAACCAGAAACCACTCAAATGTTTGTTAACTGATGAATGCATAAATAAATACAGTATATCCATACAGCGGGATATTATTCCACCATAAAAAGAAATGAAGTACTGACTCATCTTCTGATGAGGCTGAGCCTTGAAGACATTATGCCAAGGGAAGCAAGCAGGACCCAGGAGACCTGTGCACTGGTTCCCCAGGGCTGCTGTAACGAAGTACCACAAATGTGTGGCCTAAACAAGAGGAATTAATTGTCTCACAGTTTCAGAGGCTAGACATCCAAGATCAAGGTCAGAGAGCTGTGAAGGAGAATGTGTCCCAGACCTCTCCCCTAGTTTCTGGTGGTTTCTTACCACTCCCTGGCATTCCTTGGCTTGTAGAAAGATCACCCTGTGTCTGCCTTCATCTTTCCACAGTGTTCTCCTTGTCTCTGTGTCTCTGTGTCTGAATTTCCCCTTTTCACAAGCACGCCGGTCATATTGGAGTAGGGTCTACCCTCATGACCTTATCTTCTCTAATTACATCTGCAATAACACAATTTTCCAATAAGGTCACAGTCTGAGATACGGGGGTGTTAGGACTTCAACATATGAATTTGGTGGCGAACCCGATTCATCCTGTAATACCACGTGTTATATGATTTCATATATATAAAATGTCCAGAATGGGGATTATAGCTCAGCAATAGTGCGCTTGCCTTGCACATGCAAGGCACTGGGTTCGATCCTCAGCACCACATAAAAATAAATAAATAATAATTAAAAAAAAATAAATAAAATGTCCAGAACAGGTAAATCCAGGGGATGGGGAAAGAGGGAATTGGGAGTGACTTCTAGTGGGTACAGAGTTTGTTTTTAAATATTTAGAAGTTAGAACAACTCCGCAAACATACTAAGATCCAATGAATTGTGTTCTTTAAGTGGGTCAGCTATATCACCTATATATTATATCTCATTAAAGTCATTTTTTTTTAAGTACGATACTTGCCACACTTTTGCAAATAGATATGTGCACATCATGGGATATCATCGGAATGAATGAGTCTGGAAACATCTGCAAAGGCAAAAAAAAAAAAAAAAAAGGTAACTTTGGACTTTCATTCTTAAATGCTTTTGACATTTTTTTTTTTTTTTTTGTAGTACCAGGGATTGAACTCAGGGGCACTCGACCACTGGGTCACATCCCAGTCCTTTATTTTTGTATTTTATTTAGAGACAGGGTCTCACTAAGTTGCTAAGTGCCTTGCCGTTGCTGAGGCTGACTCTAGATCCTCCTGCCTCAGCCTCCCAAAGTGCTGGGATTACAGGCGTGCGCCACCCCGCCCGGCGCTTTTGGCATTTTCTAAGTGCATTCCTCTTGAACTCCATGGTGGTGTCTCTGTTCATTCTAAACCTTTCTAATGTAATAAGGTAAATTCCAGCTCTCCTTAAAAACTAACTTAAACGGGCTGCTGCAAGCTCACTTTCGTTTTACTTGGGAAAACATCTTCCCTAAACCAACCCTGTGATTCCCGCAGAAGGTTCATCTACATTATCTCAGTGTGGCCTCTGCAAGCACCTCCCAGGTTTTGCAGTTTAAGGATTTCCCCACCCCACCCCGCCCCCTTTATCTCTGCTTTTGCTCTTGTTGGATCACAGCTAGTTCTTTCCCCAGAGGCCAAATAAAATTTTATGAAAGAGCTGGGATTCCAGAGGCTAACAAAATCCTTTCTTGTCCTCTGAGATGCCTCTGCCTGTCCCTAAGCCACAGGGGGGAGCTGACAGAGCCTGGCCTCTTTTGAGCTATAAGCCTTGGGGACCGCTGTGTTTGCAGCTGGTCTGCTCAGCTGCCGCTGGTCACAGAAGCAGTGCATGCTCCTCCTCCCACTAGTGACCTTGGCTAAGTGCCTCACGCCTGCTCTAGGATGAATTGTCTGAGCGGCAGATCTCCAAGCCGGCACTGCCTGTTCTGCAGAGTGAGGGGTCACTGGGTATTACCTGCATGCACGTGAGTAGATTGTATGTAAAAGGGTGCAGTCGGCAAATCGAATGTGACAAATCCTACTTTACAAATCCCTCCTATGCCCTCTTTCTCTATTTGCTAGCTAGAGAGTAATGCTGTAGGGACTGATCAAACTGAGTCCCCACCCTAGCTCTCAAATCGCTGTGTCTTTGAAGAGTTTCGTAGCCTCTTGGGCCTCAGTTTCTTCAACTTTGAATAGGGAGTAATGATTCCTTTCTCATAAGGCATGATGAGGGTGGAGTGAGATTTGTCAGGTATGAAGTAAGAACCCAAATGAAGTTGGCTCTCCCCTGTGATGGGCTCATTCCTCAAGGACAGCAAGGTCTGATCTGCAAGGTCCACCCTGGCTGTACTGAGAACTAAACGACCGCGGTAGGAGTACTATGTCTGGGTCAGACAGCGAATTTGAAGCCCCAGCTCTGGTCTGTGACCTTATGCCACCAGGATTGGGGCAGGGTGTGGAGCAATAGCAGGTGTTTTAGTCAACTTTTTCCTTTCTTCTAACAAAAGACCTGACAAAAACAATTAGAGGAGGAAAAGTTTATTTGCGTACTCAGTTTCAGAGGTCTCAGTCCATAGATGGTCAACTCCATTCCTTGGGGCACGAGGTGAGGCAGGACATCATGGCTGAAGAGCGTGGTGGAGAAAAACAGCTGGGAAGATGGTACCAGGAAGCAGAGAGAGGGACTATTCTGCTTAACAAGAACAAAATATAAAACCCAAAGGCAAATCCTACCTGCCTATGGTTACCACCCAGTTAATCCCTGTCAGGGGATTAATGCACTGATTAGGTTAAGGCTCTCATAACCCAATCATTTCACTTCTAAACCTTCTTGCACTGTCTCCCACATGGGCTTTTGGAGGATACCTCACATCTAAACTGTAACAGTAGGAAACAGCTTAGAGACCTGGAAGGAGCTAGTGCCTGGGAGAGTCTGTTGTCATGACTGCCCTTCCTGAGACCTGTGGCTGTTCCTCAGGGGACCCTACACTGAGATTCTCTCAAACTCACTTATCCAAGACCTGGACAAGTTTCCCAAATCTCAGGTGGGCAGGCTCCAAGCCCCTCTCTGAAGTCTGGGTTTATTTTCCTTTCTCTATCCTCCTAGCAGGTCTTCTTCTAGCCAAAAGCAGCTTCAAAGAACCCAGATGAGGTAACAAATCTCCTGTCAACTTGCTCGGAGTGGGTGTGGAGCTCCCAGGGGCTGGCAGGGGCCTCCAAATCACTCTTTTTTTTTTTTTTTTTAAATATTTATTTATTTGCTTTAGTTGTACACAATGCAATGCATTTTATGTTTATGTGGTGCTGAGGATCGAACCCGGGCTGCACACTTGCTAGGCGAGCGCTTTACCGCTGAGCCACAACCCCCGCCCCCAAATCATTCTTCACTTGGCTACTTAGAACTGATAGGGCTGGGACAAGTTCCTTTAGTTCTTTGTCCTTGGGGTCTCTCATCTGTAAATTGGCAGTGATCATTGCTACCTCCTCAGTGGCTGTGTAGATTAAAGGAGCTGTCACTTGGAAAGAAGGTAGACCCAAGTCTGGCACACAGTAAGCACTCAATATTTGATTTTTTTGTTGCTTATTCATTCAATTGTTCACCCAGCAACCATTCCCAGGACTTCCCACAGCTTCTCTCTGCTGGTGACAGGGACACTGTAAATAAGATACCCTACAGGCAGACAAGACCACAGGCTGCCACTGTGCCAGGGGACCATGGGGGCAGTGTCCTGGGAGCTATTGCACAAGGTGATAAGAGAGGGTGGTGCTGGGGGAGCACTGTTTCCTCTGGTCTAGAGAAGCCTCCCAGAGGAGAATGTTCAGCTGGGCCATGCAGGATGCATAGGAGCTCACTGCTAGTGGAGGGGAGGCCCTGAAGAGGCAGAGGCAGGCTGGGGATGGAGAGAGCACAGAGGCGGGGGATCCGGGGCACATTCAGAGAAGCCTGGCGGCCCCGCACTGCCCTGAATCCCCTCCCACTCGTCAACCTACCTGTGGGGTTTGTGGCAAGGTCTGCGACTCTCAGATTACAGGTGTTCCATCAGCCTGGGTCAGGAGCCGGCCACAGGTACGTACCCAGGAAGAAACGCCCCACAATGCCCTCAGCTAAATGAGAGGGACGTGGAGGGAAGCACTCAGCATCCAGTCCTTCCCCAGGGTGGGGCAACTTGGGTTTTATCCCATTTCCCAGAAGGCCCAGCAGGATGGCACCCTGTGGGGTGGTACCCACTCTTGAACACCCTAGGTTGGTGCTCGTCTCCCAATATGCCATTTGGACCCAACGTCCTTTCTCAGGGTCTGCTCCCAGGGAACCCATGCGGCCTGCCTTTAAGCATCGATCTGTAAGAACTGACCAGACCAGTCGGGTGTCTAGAACCTTCTGTTAACCAATTGCTGGCTACTTGACTAGTTCTTCTGGAGTTATTGAGCGTTCAGTCCTCCGCCAGCACTAGGGCAGTCGCACAAGTCAGAGGAAACCTCTAATCGTTCCGTAACACAGAGCAATTCATGGAAATTTTCAAAAGAGCTAGCAGAGAGGATTTTAATGTTCTCAACACAAAGAAATGGTAAGTGTCCAAGGAAATAGATTTTCCAGTTACACTAATCTGCTCATTACACATTGTATATGTGAATCAAAATGTCACAGCATACTCCATATATGTGTATAATTACCACATGTCAATAAAAAGAAATAAATACGTTTTAAAAGAAATCAAGAAAATAGTCACAGGGAGCAGAAGAGGCATCAAGACATATCTGTGAAGAAGAGAAAATTAATGAACGGGAAAGGCAGGGTTCATTAGGAGAATAAGAAGTTTGGGCCGAGCCGGGCACGGTGGCGCACACCTATAATCCCAGCGCTCAGGAGGCTGAAGCAGGAGGATCATGAGTTCTAAGCCAGCCTCAGCAAAAGCGAGGCACTAAGCAACTCAGTGAGACCCTGTCTCTAAATAAAATACAAAATAGGGCTGGGGATGTGACTCAGTGGTCGAGTCCCCCTGAGTTCAATTCCTGGTACCCCCGCCCTCCCCGCAAAAACAGAAGTTTGGGCTGGGTGCAGTGGAACATACCTGTAATCCCAGCAGTTTGGGAGGCTGAGGCAGGAGGATCACAAGTTCAAAGCCAACCTCAGCAACTTAGTGATGCCCTAAGGACTTAGTGAGACCCTATTTCAAAATAAAAAATAAAAATGAAGGTCTGAGGATGTGGCTTAGTGTCAAACACCCCTGGGTTCAATCCCTGGTACTAAAAAAAATAAATAAGAGCCAGGCGCGGTGGCGCACGCCTGTAATCCCAGCACTTTGGGAGGCTGAGGCAGGAGGATCGCGAGTTCAAAGCCAGCCTCAGCAATGGCCAGGCACTTAGCAACTCAGTGAGACCCTGTCTCTAATAAAAAATACAAAAAAGGGCTGGGGATGTGGCCCAGTGGTCTAGTGCCGCTGAGTTCAATCCCTGGTACCAAAATAAATAAATAAATAAATAAATAAATAAATAAGAAGTTTGGTGCCAGCAGCTGGAGATGTGGCTCAGTGGTAGAGGGCTTGTCTAGCATGGATGAGGCCCTGGGTTCCAGCACTACAAAAAAAAAAAAAAAGAAAGAAAGAATTTTGGTGCCTTACACCTCTCAGGGTGATGCCATGAAGAGCAGTGAGGAATGAAAGCCAAAGGGCAAGGAGGGCCAGGGCCAGCATGTGAACCTCAGGACACAGAAGCCTCATCTGCCTGGTTCTCTATATTTTAAGCAGTGGGGAGCCATGGAAGAGTTTTGAGCAGTGGAGGGAGAACAGTCTGAGAAGGTTCCCTTGGGCTCAAGTAAAGGATGACCAGGTGGGGGTGAGGCTCGAGTCAGGGAGGCCTAGGAGGAGGCCGTGGTGGTGATTCCAGCTCAGCCTGGGCTCCTCCTCAAATACCTTCCCCCAGACTCTGGACATTTCCTGCCTCCCACCCTTCCTTTCAGACCTGTTTCCTCCCTGGCCTTCAAGCCTATTCTCCTTCCTCCTATCTTCTCCCATTGTCTCTCCCATTGTCTGCAAACCTTCAGAAGGTTTGCGTTGACTCCCACTGTCTGCCCTCTCCTGTGGTTAGCAGTAGATACTCAGCAGAAACCTTCCTTCCTGCAAGCCGGCCCAGACCAGCAGGGCAGGGATTGTCTTCTTTCTACTTTAAGTAAACGGAATTGAGGCAACCTTGGCCTTGGAAGACAGACTCTGTCTTCTAACGACTTTCCTTCAAAACCACAAATGCATTTTGTCTCGATTGGAGGTGGTTCTTGCCTCTCGTCTCGGCAACCTCGGGGAGGGTGTGAGGCAGCAGCTGGCAGCCTTCAGATTTCACGGCGGATGCTGTGCTTTTGTGAAAAGTCAATTTCTCTGCAAACCAGTTGAGAGGGCAAAGATAGCACAGTGCTGTGTCCGTCTGTCTGTTCAACAGCAGTCTCAGAGCCAGGCAGAGCTGTGTGGTGGAGAATCCGGGAATAAGACATCTGCTCTCCCCATGGCCTGATGGGGAACATGGGCAGGAGACTAGTCATGTGAAAAGGTTGTACAAAGTACCATGGGGCCTCAGAGGAGGAGCATGCCGCCCACTCTGACCTTTGGGTGAGTTCCTGCCTCGGTTTCCTCATCTACAACATTAGGATACTGGGAGTTCCTCCCTTCTGAAGTTGCTGTGGGGATTAAATAAGGGGGTACACAGGAAGAGCTCAGCTTAACTTGGAGGAGTGAGCACAAGTGCATGCTCCTGTTCTTTAAAAGAAACAAAACAAAAACAAGCAAACAAAAAACTCTTGGGCTGACTATGTAGCTCAGTGGCAGGGTAACTGCCTACCATGTGCAAGGGTCTGAGCTAGATTCCCAGCACTTCAAAGCAACAGCAAAATTATCATTCCATCAAAGACTCCCTTAAAGGGAACAATTCAGAGGGTTTTAGTATATTTGTGAGGTTGTGAATCCATCACTACTACTATCAGAACATTTTTAATACACTGAAAGAAACCTTATATCCATTAGAAGTCACTCCCCCTCACCCCCCCCATGCTCTAGGCAACCACTAATCTGCTTTCTGTCTCTATGGATTTGCCTATTCTAGACATTTCATAATAAATGGAATCATACAGTATGTGCTCTTTTGTGTCCAGCTTATTCTATTTAGAAAAATTTTTCAAGGTCTTCTATCTTGTAGCACAGATCAGTACCACATTTTCCCCCTACCCCCCACCCCAGCACTGGGGATTGAAGCTAGGGTCTCACACATGCTAAGCAAGCTTTCTGTCACTAAGTTGCACCCTGGGCCCTTTTTAAAAATTCTATTTTGAGATAGGGTCTCACCTGGTTGCAGAGACTGGCCTCAAACTTGGAATCCTCCCACCTCAGCCTCCTGAGTAGCCAGTAATACAGGCATGTGCCACTGTGCCCTGGCTGTACTTCATTCCTTTTTATGACTGAATAATATTCTATTGTATGGATGTACCACATTTTGTTTGTCCCCCCCGTCAGTTGATGACATCTGAGTTGTTTCCACTTTTTGACTATTATGAATAATGCTGTCATGAACATTCGTGCGAGAGTTTTTGCATGGACACACGTCTTCCCTTCTTCCGGGTGTATACCTAGGAGTGCCGCAGCTGAATCATATGGTAATGCTATGTTTAACTTTTTGAGGAGCTGCCAGACTGTTTTCCAAAGTGGCAGCACCAGCTATTCTTGACTGTAGTTCTCAAAAAACACTTTCCCACACACCATCGCTCTATAGCCCCAAGGGGAGCTATTACAGCATCAGTAGGAAAAATGAGGTACCCAAAGTCCCAGGGCAGTTAGTAATAGTGTCAGGCCCCAAGCAGAGAACTTCAGGGCCTAGATTCATCATGTGCCTTGGGTGGTGGAGTTTTTGTTTTGCTCCTGGTAGATGAGGCGTGGTCTGGGGCAATCCCCCTGATCATGACCTCTCAGGTAAAGGTGACAGCTCTGGCCTATCCAAGCCCTCCAGCCACCAGAGGCCCTGAGCTGCCTCCTCCAGCTGGCCCCCCACACACAAAGCCTCTATGTTCCCTGAGCCTGAGGCCAAAGGCGCACAGCAGGTATGATCTAGGAATGCTATGCTGTCCCAGATGGGGAGTGGTGTTTTTGGAGTGGAGGAGAGTTCTGGAAAAATCCTCCCCAGCTTGCATGTCTCCTGTCGAGATTGGAGCTCAGCCCTGGATCCCTGCCTTCCTGGTGGGCCCATTCTTTACTCTTACCAGGTAAATGTCATCTCCTTTTGTGACCCTGCTATTCCTAGGTTCCCTTCCCCAGACCAGCATCTGCCCACTGCCAAGCTTCTCTGAGGCTGTGCTGAAATGACCTTGAACTGCGATTTAACCTTGGTGAAGCTTGGTTTTTCTCATACCTATCCCATAGGTGGTTGCTGAAGCAGCAAGGGGTAGCAATTAAGGGCACAAAGTTGGCACTCAGACAAGGACTGGTGTGAAATGAGGCACCACACTTTTTCTGCTAGCTCTGTAACCTTGGCCAACTCACCTTGCTTCTCTGAGCCTCTTTTCATACTCTGGGGAATGCGGAAGCATGCAGAGCAGGGTACAGTAGCTGGCACAGTAAGGACACAATAAAGACAAGCTGTGGTTATCATTATTTTTGCAGATTAAAGGAGATTGGTATGTCAAGTGCCTGGCATCTAGCGGGTGCTTAGTACACCACAGCTATGGTTGTCATCATCCCCTGCCTTTGTGTGGCTGATTGGCACTGGGCTGAGGACCTGAAGGAAGGTGGCCTTGATTATTTCCCAGAGCATCAATAAAACCAGAAAGGGAGCTCCAAAGCAGACCAGAGGTCAGAGTAAGGCAATCCACAGGGTGCTAGAAGCTTTGGGACAGAGCCAAGGGATTAGTGAGCTGAATGTGAAGAACAGAGTGAGACAGTTGAGTGGGAGAGCCTCGGTGGAGGACAGAGGCAGGGGCTTTTGAGGGCAGCTGGGCTTTTAGAAGCATCCAAATACCTGCTGTGTAAGCAGCCGGATCTATTTAAAGGTCCAGAGACATAGCGGCCCCTTTGGAGATGCTTTAAGCTTCCTGGGCTGATGAGCCACATCCCAGCCCGGCGTTGGCAGCAAGAGTCACATGACCATGCAAGGGGGTGGGCAGAAAGCTGAGTATGAGCTCTAAGTTAGCAAGCCCAGAGGCCAGAGGAGATCCTGGCAGGCTTCCTGGAGGAGCTGGCTTCGTGGACTGTCCAGGGTAGACGTGGAGAGGGCTTTGATCTGGGAGGGAGGGAGGCAAAAGGCAGGACCACACAAGTTGCTTCAGGGGGAAGATCAAGGAGATACATATTTTAAAAGTTTATGCAATTTTCTTTTTGTTTTATTTTTGGAGGAATCAAACCTGGGGAGTCTGTGTGCCAAGCACGTGTTCTACCACTGGATTATACAATTTTGTCTTCTTCAACTGGTGCACTTGCATTTTGAGAAATTTAGCGGGGCGGGGGGGATCATGGAAACACAGTTAAGAAAAGAAAGACGTGAAAATATACCTCCCGTAGGCTCACTCCCCAGGGGTAACCAACACTACGGCCTGGTGTGCTTTCTTTCACCTGTTCTCTGTGCATATACATCACACGTGCTTGCTTGCTTCTGAAGCAAAAATGGATTCCTGCAATGCATACTGTTCGCGACCTACTTTTAAAAATGTCTCATGAACTGTGTTCCCTGTCATGAAATATGCTTCTTTGACACTATTTAATAACTTTATAGTATTCTCTCATATGAATGGAACATAATTTATTTAAGTAATTTTCTATTCTTGGATATTTAAGAGGTTTCCAATTTTTCAGTATCATAAGCATCTTCCAAATGATTATCCTTGTGGCTGAAACTCTGTGCACGTCCTTAATTATGTCCTTGGGATACATTTCTAGAAAAGGAATTGCTAGGATAAAGGGTATGCAGATTTGAAAGCATTTTGATACATATTGTCAAATTGTTCCCCAGAAGGCTTATAGGAATTTATGCTCTTACTAGCAAATTAGGAGTTGCCTATTTTCTAGCATTCGGTTGTGATTTTTTAAAGATTTTCTAATTTTTTTTTTTCTTTGTGAATTTGATAAAGACCAGAATTCATGAATCCAAGTAAGAGGGAAGTGATAATAATGGCATCAATCACAGGTTTGTTGTGACAATCAAACCACATAATAGATGTGATATATTTAAAAAAAGAAAACGTAATTTACAGTTCTAGACAGGAAGCCGTTTGAGTCAAGGTTAAAAGACAGTCAAGGAGCCAGCTTTATAAAAGGTTTTGTTTATTTTTCTTTTAACTACAAAATTAATATATGCTTTTAAAAATTGAAACAATCCACAGTTCCAATGGTAAAAACGAAACCTCTCCCACAGTTTTCTCCCCAGGGGTTAGATGTTGTGTCCTGATGCATCTTTTCCTATACAGCTATGTGGGCCTGTGTGGTACACCACATATACAGTTTTGTTGTTGCTTAATGAAATGGTATCACATATAGGATTTCACTTTCATCTCAGAAAATGCAGGCCTACCTTAGTCTTTGTAAGGTCTCCCTGGATTTTCAAGCCGGGTAAAGCATCATTTGCTTATTCTTTCCCCAGCCGATGCAGTAACACTCCATCCTCATGTCCACTTCCTAGCTGGGGATTTCTGGAGTTCAGATTCCAAGCAGTGGAGTGCTACTTCCAAGTCGAGAGACATGGTCATAGTGTCAGACTGCCCTCCACAGAGATCACACCAATTTATTTTCCAGCATCAGTACAGGAATGGACGGAGGGCTGGGCATTTCTAATTCCAGATTTCAGGCAGCCCTTTGGTAGCCTGGCCTGGATCAGAAGCAGCGCCTGTCTCCCTTTCACTGCTTTAACTCTCTGAGTTCTGAAAGAAACCCTCAGCGAAGCCTGGCTCTTGTCTCCAGCCACAAGCTTCTTGCTGTCCTCGGCTGGGAAGCAAACCACAGAGGAATCTTTTTCTTGTTAATTAACTGGGGTTTTATTAAACACCTTCGCAGCTAGCCAACTGCTCTGACCCAGCCATTCCTGGGAGACATTTTGATGAGAAATTTGGTGTTCTAATTTGTACATCTTCAATGACAGCTTTTGTGTCAGAGCATGCACTGTATAATCAAATACGACATTATCTGAGAGACACCGTTCTTGAACCACAAACATTTATAAGGCTGTTACTCTCTGCCAGGTACTAGTCCAGTAATTCATCCTGAGGATAATACTAAAAAATGAAAAAATTGAGGATAGAGATGTTTATTACTCTTTTACTAATGAAAGCAAAAATCGGAAGGAAACTAAATGCCTAAATTAGGACAATTATTAAGTAAATTATGGTGTAAGTACATTTGCAGATATATTAAAATCATGTTTTTAAAATACCTAATAACCTAGGACATTACTGCTGTATAATTTTAAAGCAGTCTATAAGACCAAATAGAACATCATTTCCTATTTTGGTTTTCTAAAAAAAGTGACCCCTTTTTCTAATGCTAGCTGGAAAAAAAAAAAAAAAAAACTTTACAATATAGTTAGCTGTATCCACTAAATGTTAATTTCTTCTTTATATTATTTTCTAATGTTTTTGCAATGAGCATGTAGCACTATAATAGCTAGAAAAAGCAATGAAATTATTTTTAAGTTAAAAAATGGCAAAGGAAATCCATAGAAGTAGACATGATACAAATGGCTAATAAACATGAAAAATGCACAACCTTGTTAATTATTAAAAATGCAGAGTAGGGAGCCGGGCGCGGTGGTGCACGCCTGTAATCCCAGCACTTTGGGAGGCTGAGGCAGGAGGATCGCAAGTTCAAAGCCAGCCTCAGCAATGGCAAGGCACTTAGCAACTCAGTGAGACCCTGTCTCTAAATAAAATACAAAAAAGGTCTGGGGATGTGACCCAGTGGTCGAGTGCCCCTGAGTTCAATCCCCGGTACCACAAAAAAAAAAAAAAAAAAAAAAATGCAAAGTAGGGCTGGGGTTGTGGCTCAGCGGTAGAACGCTCACCTAGCACATGCGCTGCCCGGGTTCTAGCCTCAGCACCACGTAAAAATAAAGGCATTGTGTACAACTAAAACAAATAAATAATTTTTTTTAAAAAATGCAAAGTAAAGCAGCATCTAGGGATGTATTTTAGCCTATGAACTTTACAGGAAAAAAAAAAAACCTGTTAGTATACAACATGTACTGGCAACAGTGTTGTAAGAGAAACAAGTACTATAAATTTGCATATGATTCTCTTCAGTCTTTATGAAGAGCAATTTATACACACACACACACACACACACACACACACATTAAACTCCTTTAAAATGTATAATTTCCCAACAAAGTTGATTTTAAATATGTGTAATTCTATTCCTCAGATTCTTTTTTGCTTTTTGGTACTAGGATTAAACCCAAGAGTGCTTTATCATTCAGCTACATCCCCAGCCCTTTTTTTTTTTTTTTTTTTTTTTTAATATTTATTTATTTACTTTAGTTGTACACAATGCAACGCATTGATGTTTACGTGGTGCTGAGGATCGAACCCGGGCCGTGCACATGCGAGGCAAGCGCTCTGCCGCTGAGCCACAACCCTAGCCCCCCCAGCCCTTTTTATCTTTTGTTTTGAAATAGGATCTCACTAAGTTGCCCAGTCTGGCCTCTTATTTACAATCCTTCTGCCTCAGCCTCCCAAGTTGTTGAAATTACAGGTGTGCACCTCCATGCCTGGCTTTAGTCATCTTAAGGAAGTAACTAAGGAATTGTATACAGATGTATGAACAAGAGAGCCTATTATAGCACTTTTTAAAAAACATAGTAGTTTTATTTAAAACTGTTTAAAATAATCTTATGGATATATATATATATATGGCTGTGGAAACATAATATAGTGGTAAATTTTAAAATATGGACAAAAATGTGCATCTGGCCTGATCCCTTTAAGAACTCTGTGTGTGTGTGCATGTGTGTATGTGTGTGTGTAGACAGAGAGAGAGAGAGAAAGAAAATAATGTTAGATATATAAAAAAAGAAGTCTGGGAGAATATATGCCTAAATGTTAATATCATATCTGGGTAGGTGGGATTATTTCCATTTTAAAATATCTTCAAAATAAATATCTCAAAAGTCAGTCTTAAAAATCTTTACTGATAGCTGGGTGTGGTGGCACACATCTGTAATCCCAGAGGCTCAGGAGGCTAAGGCCAGAGGATCAAAAGTTCAAAGCCAACCTCAGCAACTTAGCAAGGTCTTAAGCAACTTAACAAGAACCTATATCAAAATAAAAAATGTGAAGGGGGTGCTGGGATTGTGGCTCAGCGGTAGAGCGCTCGCCTAGCACGTGGGCAACCCGGGTTCGATCCTCAGCACCACGTACAAATGAAATGCATTGAATAAAACGCATTGTGTACAACTAAAGCAAATAAATAAAAATATTTTTAAAAAAATGTGAAGGGTTGCAGATGGGGCTGGGGCTGGGGCTGGGGCTCAGAGGTAGAGTGCTTACCTAGCATGTGTGAGGCACTGGGTTCGATCCTCAGCACCACATAAAAATGAATAAATAAAGGTATTGTGTCTATCTACAACTAAAAAAAGGGGAGGGGGGTGTTGAGGATATGGCTCAGTGGCTAAGCTCCCCTGGGTTCAATCCCTGGTACCAAAAAACTTTTAAATTTTTTCCTTATTTCTTGCTTTTTTTTTTTTTTTTTTTTTTTTTTTTTTTTTAATACTAGGGATCAAACCCAGGACCTCATGCATGCAAGGCAGGTGCTCTACCATTAAAATACACCCCCGGACCTCAGATTAAACATTTCAGAGATTAAATTTTTAAATAGAGAATGAAAACACCCAACCAGTTAACAGGCCAGCTGGGTGCTTAGAGCCAGGACAGAGTGCGGCTGCAGGTTTTGTAGGATTAGTCTCCAGAAATAGACAGCAGGAGCCTCCCTGGGTGACCCAGAGCCCTCCCTGCTCTCTTGGTCTGTGGGAAACACTTTGATTTGCCTGAATCCTGGGGACCAGCCCCACCAGACCATCTGTTCCTGTAGCAGGAGTGGGAGGCTGGGAGGGGTCTAGACCACAAGGATTGGCCTGAGCCAGGGGGCTGGGTTCAGTGCAGTCTGGCCATAATCTGACCCTGAGGACTCACCTGGCCCCATCTTCCTGCTCCTCCCCCTGGAAAACTTCACCTCAGCAACTTGCAGTTCCTTCCAGTTGCTCAGTCCAAACTTACTTTTCCTATTCTAGAACCATAGTGGGAGGATCTTTTCTCCCTCAAATAGTTTTCCCTTTCTGCCTCCCCCTTCACCTGGCCCATTTCTGTTTCACGTTGGTTGCATTTTGAGTCACCTCCTGCTTTTGGAGGTGATGGTTATGTCCATTATCATAATTGTGGCGATTATGGGTGTATACATGTGTGTGTGCAGCATATTATGTATTCATTATACTTCGACAAAGCTGTGAAAAAAGGTCACTTGCCCAGCCAGACAAACCTTGAACTCTCCTGTCCCTCCCCTCCCGTCCCCAAAGCTTTACTAGCCTTCTCTGGCATAAGCCAGGAGAATGATAAATGAGTCATGTCCTGCCTGATGAATGAATGAATGAGGACAGAGAGGTTCAGCCTGTGGAGAGAGGGCAAGGCCCCCTGCTCCCAAACCAAGCAAAGAGCAGCAGAGCCCAGGAGTGAGGAGGGGGGCAGTCAGATGCAGATCAAGCCAAAATCGGAGAATCCTATGATTTGGAGAAAGAAGTTTCTCTGTGGGAGTTTCCCAGTCTGAAAGTTGAAAATAATAACAACAACCTTATTATTGTTGAAGGTTAAAGGAGTTATTTGTGCAAAGGTCTTACTGGAGGTTCTAAATCTTTTTTTTTTTTTTTTTTTTTTTTTGTGGTACCGGGGATTGAACTCAGGGGCACTCGACCACTGGGTCACGTCCCCAGCCCTTTTTTGTATTTTATTTAGAGACAGGGTCTCACTGAGTTGCTAAGTGCCTCGCCATTGCTGAGGCTGGCTTTGAACTCGCGATCCTCCTGCCTCAGCCTCCCAAAGTGCTGGGATTACAGGCGTGCGCCACCGCGCCCGGCTTCTAAATCTTTATATTGAGTCCTATTTGGTAAATAAGCATGGTATTCCATGGATAAGTGGGGACTGGTATAAATTTCTGGTTAATTTGGATTTGGGTTGATAGTGGGTGGCTTCAGGGTCATCTTCTCTCCTAAGAGACCCATCCTAGCTCCTATTCCCTTTCACCCATCTGCAGAACAACTTCCATCCCTTAATCTTTCCTGCAGTGCTTAGAACCCCTGCCAATTTCTCTACATTCTTTCACAAGACTGTTTTTCCTAAAGTCTCCTATCACCTAACAACAGAGAGGCACGTATGTTGCAGCTTATGCTTCTATTTAGAGTTGGGCTTTGAACAGGAGCGTGTGTGCACGTGGACAAGCATTTGTTTGCCCGCTCATGTGGATTTGTGGTTGTGAACATACATGCTCGCATGACTGTGCATGGTTGTGCCTTTGGGTGTGTTCAGGGGCACGTGGGCTTCTAAATAACTACTTGAGTGCAAGATGAGTTTGTGTTTAAAGTGCACACGCCCATCCATGTCAGCAAACATGTGCCCGTGACCAGGTGTGTCTGTGTATGGTGTGGCAGGGTGCATTCCATGTGCGTGTGGATTCACGTGCATTTTAACGTCTGTGTGTCAGTGTGCATATGGTGTGAGTTCGCCTCCCCTCAGGCCTCAGGAGGCACCAAGGGGAGTGTAAAATACAAGGAACAAAGGACTAATCTGCATAATTTAGCCTTTGATCTCAGCCACCCGGAATCCTCCGTTGCTCCCGCTACAGCTGCCAAGCTGTTTCCCAGTCCTGTGGACTCCATCTTGGAGCTTTGCCTTTCAGAAGCCTCAGCCTCTTCTTGCCCCCACAAGGGAAGCAGGGCTAGAGCAGGGCAGTGAGCCATTCTTGAGCACCCCTGGTACATCTGGTCACTGTACCAGATGCCCCGAAATTCTTCACAGGAATCCTGCAGAGCGTAACAACTGACCTTAGTGGAGATGTGAAGATGCTGAAGATCAGGGGGATTAAGCCATTTACCTAAGTGACGGAGTCAGATTTAGAACTCAGAGACGGGCGCGGTGGCACAGGCCTGTAATCCCAGCACTTGGGAGGCTGAGGCAGGAGGATCGCGAGTTCAAAGCCAGCCTCAGCAATGGCAAGGCACTTAGCAACTCAGTGAGACCCTGTCTCTAAATAAAATACAAAAAAAGGGCTGGGGATGTGGCCCAGTGGTCGAGTGCCCCTGAGTTCAATCCCCAGTACAAAAAAAAAAAAAAAAAAAAAAAAAAAAAATTGAATTCAGAATGCCAAAGCCTATGTAGGCTCTTTCCACTCCATCAAGGTGTCTTTCTCTAGCTCGTCCTGCTGCCAGGTACTGAGAATCTGAAATGCAGCCAGAGTTCCTGGGGGAAGAGATGTCCTGAGAGACACAGACAGTCTGATGTGGGGCGGAAGGAGATGTAAGCCAGGAGTCGATTGGGTCCCCAGAGGGTCTCACGCACTCACTGTTCATAAGGAGAAGGGGATGGAGAAGTCCCGGCGTCTGAGTTGTCCACAGATAGAATGGGCACAGTGAGATGTGCACCTGTAGCAGGAACAGCAGGACCATGGACAGATCACCTCACCTCTCCGTCTCAGTCTTCTCATCTGTAAAATGTGTGTGGGGGTGTTGTTTTTTACAAGCTCATTAAAACTAGTGTCTGTTGACCTCTTATGATGCTAATTTATGCAACCTCATGATAATTCTGTTTGATAGTTACTAGCGTCGTCCCCATTTTACAGATGAGATTCTGAGGCCCGGAGGGTCACATAGTTTGCCTAAGTGGCAGAACAGGACACAAACCTGGGGGCTAACTTCAAAATTCCCACTAAGCTTCTCTGTTTTAAAACGTAGAGTGTATTAAATTCCAGGCAAATAGTAGTTACTATAATAGAATGATGATAACGAAAATGTATTTTATTGAGGGTTGAGGGTGACATTAATTCCTCAGATGGCAAAAATGCTGATAAATCCACATTTTCAGTGCTGGCTTTTATTTTTATTCTTTATTTTTTATTCATTTATTTATTTTTTGGTATCAGGGATTGAAACTGGAGGTGCCCAACCACTAAGCCACATCCTCAGCACTTTTAATTTTTTTTACTTTGAGACAGCATCTTGCTAAGTTGCTTGGGGCCTCACTAAATTGCTGAGGCTGGCTTTGAACTTGTAATCCTCTTGCCTCAGCCTCCCCAGCTGCTGGGATTACCATGCATCACCACGCCCAGCATTAGTGCTGATTGTTAGAACATGGTTGCTTTCCTTAGGGAAGACGGTGATGAATGCTATTGGTCCCCTGAGACAGCCAAACCAGACTCAAAGTCCAGTCACCACTTCTTAGCTGTGTGGCTCTGAGAGACCTAACTTCTCAGAGTCTTATTTCCTTATCTAAAACATTAGGATAATAATAGCCCTACTCAGATCCTCAAAAGGTTAATCATACAGTTACTATACAACCCAGCAATTCCACTTTCAGGAATAAACTCGAGAGAACTGAAATCGGGGGCTGGGGTTGTTGCTCAGTGGCAGAGCACTCGCCTAGCACGTGCAGGGCCCAGGTTCAATCCTCAGCACCACGTAAAAATAAAACGCATTGTGTACAACTAAAGCAAATAAATAAATTTTTTTTTTTTAAAAAAGAGAGAACTGAAATCACATGGTCACACAAAAATTTGTACTCAGAGGTTCCGTAGCAGCATTATTCACAACAGCCAAAAAACAGGAAGAGCCCAAATCTTTACCAACTGATGAATGAATAGACAAAACATGGCACATTTGCACAATGGAATATTATGCAGTCATGAGAAAAACAAAGTATTGTGGAAACCACAATGAGATACCACTTTATACCTACTGGGATGTCTATAATTTTTTAAAAATGGAAAATAGCAGCAAGAATGTAGAGAAATCAGAACCCTGGCATGTTGCTGATGGGAGTGTACAATGGAATAGCCACTGTGGAAAACAATGTGACAGATCCTAAAACAGTTAAACACAGAACTACCATACGACCCACGGATTCCTCTCCTAGTCATACATCCAAAAGAATTAAAATGAGGCACTGGAAGATATTTTTAATCAATGTTCGTGCTAGTATCATTCACAAGAGTCAAAAGATAGAAACGACTCAAATGTCCATCAATAGGTCAACAGATCAACAAACTGTGGTCTGTCCATGCATTGCAATAGTATTGAACCATGAAAAGGAATGGCTCTTTTTTTTTTTTTTTTTTTTTTTTGTACTGGGGATTAAACTCAGGGGCACTGGACCACTGGGCCATATCCCCAGCCCTTTTTTGTATTTTATTAGAGACAGGGTCTCACTGAGTTGCTAAGTGCCTCGCCATTGCTGAGGCTGGCTTTGAACTCACGATCCTCCTGCCTCAGCCTCCCAAGTGCTGGGATTACAGGTTTGCGCCACCACGCCCAGCTAGGAATGGCTTTTGATATGTGTTACAACACATGAATCTTGGGAACACTTTGCTAAGGGAAATAAGCCAGACACAGAAGAACAAATATCACATGACTCTGTGAAGTACCTAGAATGGGCAAAAAAGAGACCCAGAAAAATAGAGATGGGAAATAAAAAAGAGGTCAGCAGAGACAGGGGAAAGGGTACAGTGGGGGCAGTTAGTGCTTTTATAAGGAATTCATACTGGGATTATAAAAAGGTTTGGGTCTTGCTATGGTTTGGATAGGTGTCCCTGAAGGTCCCTATGTTAGAAGTAAGGTCTCGAGGATGGCACAATTTGAAGATTCTGTGGACCTTTTGGAGGAGGGGCCTGTGGGAGGTCCTTAGGTCACAGGGTTGTGCCCTTGAAGGGGACTGTGGGACCCTGGCCCCTTTCTCGTCTTTGTTCCCTGGCTCACGACATACGCAGTTTTGCTCTGCTGTGGTTTCCTCCCTGATGTGCTGCTTCAACACAGGCTGCTTCCAAAAAAATGGGGCCCATTGATTGTGGACTAGAACCTCCAAAACTGTAAGCCCAAATAATTTTTTTCTCTTTATAAGTTAATGATGTCAGGCGTTTCATTATAGTGATGGAAAGCTGACTAACAAGGTGTAGGTAGTACTAGTAATAGTTACATAACATTGTCAATGTATTTAGTGCCACTGAACCATATACGTGCAAGTGGTTAAAACAATAAGTACTCCATATTATTTACCACAATGATGAAAAGGAATGAAGTACTGATATAGATACAGCATAATTGAACCTTGAAAACATTATTGAGTGAAAAGGACAGTTTCAAAAGCTACATAGTGTATGATTCCGTTTATATGCAAAGTCCAGCAGAGGCAAATCCACAGAGAGAAAATAGATTAGTGGTTGCGAGGGCCTGCGGGGAGGAGGGAATGGAGAATGAAGGCTCATGGGGACAGGATTTCTGTGTGGAGTGATGAGCATTTTCTGGAATGAGGTTGTGGTGATGGTTGTACAGTCTTGTGAATGTTTTAAAATCCAGTGAACTGGGGTGCTGGGGTTGTGGCTCAGTGGTAGAGCCCTTGCCTAGCATGTGTGAGGCACTGGGTTCGATTCTCAGCACTGCATAAAAATAAATAAATAAATAAATAAAAATAAAGTTCCATCAACAACTAAAAACTATATTTTATTTTATTTTTTAATTTTTATTTATTTTATTTTTTTAAATATTTATTTATTTGCTTTAGTTGTACACAATGCGTGTTTATTTTTACGTGGTGCTGAGGATCGAACCCAGGCCGCGCGCGTGCTAGGCGAGCACTCTACCGCTGAGCCACAATTCCAGCCCCTAAAAAATATATTTTAAAAAAATCCAATGAACTATATACTTTAAAAAGAGAAAATTTTGTATGGATGGATTCCTTTTTTTTTAAATTTTTTAAATTGCAGGTGGATACAATACCTTTATTTTATTATGTGGTGCTGAGGATCGAACCCAGGGTCGTGCACGTGCTAAGCAAGCGCTCTACTGCTGAGCCACAACCCCAGCCCAGGAAAATTAATACTAGCATTAGTTAGGGTTTGTTAGTCACAGGAAACAAAAATCTCTTCTGGTTCATAAGTGAAAAAAAGAATTTTCTGGAAGGTTGTGCTGTAGATGACTGAACTAGAGAGAAGGACAAAGAACCACACTTGGCAGTGCTTTAAAAAATTACCATTTAATGTAAATAAAATGTATCATTTATAATAATTGTCATGATTAAAGAATTGATCCTTAAAAAAAGAAAATAAGAACCACACTTGGAAAGAAGAGGCCAAGAGGCAGAATTGAAAGAGAATGGAACTGAGAAGCTGTGGAGAGACTGGAGAGGCTGTGGCCTCAGAGTCAGTTTGTCTGGATTTGAGTCCAGCTCTGCCCATAAAGGCTGTGTGACCTTGCTTTGTTGCCTCAGTTTGTCCATCTGTTGACAGGGAAGAGAGGGAGTGTGTCAGGGTCTGCTTTACAGCATTGTTGTGAGGATTAAATTAATTAACATCTACATAGTGTTTATCATAGTACCTTGTACTTGTAAACTCAATAAATATTGTAACTATTATTATTATTTTTTTAAAATATTTTTTAGTTGTCAATGGACTTTTTTAAAAAATATTTATTTATTTGCTTTTAGTTGTACACAATGCGTTTTTTACGTGGTGCTGAGGTTTGAACCCGGGCCGCGCACGTGCTAGGCGAGTGCTCTATCGCTGAGCCACAACCCCAGCCCCTGTTATTATTATTGACAGGGCTTTGTTCCTAGGATGATTCATGTTCACCCACTTTTTCTGACCATGTATGGCTCAGTTCGAGAGTCAAATCCCTACAGAGTGTGATGGGCCTGGCTAGGGTTCCTCCATCTCTCCTTGCCCAGGGAGAGCTGGACATCTTGGTTGGTAGCCCTGCTAAGATCACCATTGTGAGGAAATGGGTGGTGATGCACAAAGGAGACTCCAGAGTGGAGAAGTTCTTAGCAGCAAAACTAAACCAGGACCCCCGCACAAAACTTCATACAAGGTTGTTAAGAGGATCAGAAAAAATATCTGCAGAAGCTGGATGTGGTGGCACATGCTGTAATCCCAGAGGCTGAGGAGGCTGAGGCAGAAAGATTGCAAGTTCACTTAATGAGTCCCTAAGCAACTTAGTGAGACTCTGTCTCAAAATAAAAAATAAAAAAGGGCTGGGGATGTGGCTCAATGGTAAAGCACCTCTGGGTTCAATGCCCAGTACCCCTTCCAACAAAAAATGAAAAAAAGAGGGGGGGGGAGGGAGAGAGAAAGAAAGAAAGAAAGAATATCTGGACATCATACCATATAATTACTAAAAATCCTTATTCTCAGCTTTCCCTATGAGGCTTTGCAAAATATGTTTGGGAAGGGTTTGTAAAAGGCACTGAATGCCACGTGAAGGCATCTGTAGTTCTGAGAAACAAGCAAGAAGGACCATCTTTTGACAACTCTCTGGCCTGGGTAGCCCCAAGGATAATGATGCACATTCCCTAAGTACCCCGCTGTGGGACCATAGGCAACTTAACATCTCCAGGCCTTAGCTTTCCTGTGCATAAAGTGTGGTCGTGCTGTGGGTTGCTGTGGGGCCTAAATGAGATAGTATTCTCAAAGTACTTAGAACAGTGGTAAATGCTCAATGAATCATAGTACTTATTATATATAAAATAAGGTTTAAAATCTCTACCTCACAGGCCAATGGAAGATCAATTAGGATCAAAGGTTTGTACACAGAAAAATTCTAGGCCCCATAAAGATATTTCCCTGTCTCTGATCACTGCTGGCAATAAGACACACCTTTGGTTTAATCACTATTTTTTCATGAAATAAAAATACATTAGGGCTGGGGTTGTGGCTCAGTGGTAGAGCGCTTGCCTAGCACGTGTGCAGCCCGGGTTCGATTCTCAGCACCACGTAAAAATAAACGCATTGTGTACATCTAATAAATAAATAAATAAATAAATATTCAAAAAAGAACATTAAATGTACACACTTAATAATAGAATGGAGTCTGCTCTGGGATCATTAAAATATAGAAAGGGTGAGTCTTAGAATTGAGGGAATAAAATATTGATAATTTAATGTTTCAAATAATTAAAGAATGTTCTCATGGACTCTATTACCAATTTCCCAAAACTTAGAATACAATATCGCTTACTTAATGCTAAGAGGACACTGAAGATAATTTAATCTTTTCTTGAAGCTTTAGAATTTCCTTGAAGGCAAGATCAGCAATTTTCAAATACACTTTTGGATCCTCTTCCTGAATGCTTCTCAACCCTGGCTACACATTAGCGTTCACTTGGGAGTTTTATTTTAAAAAAAAAAAAAAAAAAAAAAAATATATATATATATATATATATACATATATATATATATATATATATATATATATATATATATATATATATATATATGCTGTTGCCTGGGTCCCCTTTCAAACCAATTAAATCAGAGTCTCTGGAGGAGGAGCCTGAGCACTGGAATTTTTTGAAGCTCCCCAAGTGATTCTGATGCAAAGTGTTTGAGCTGCTCCTGGGGGTGGGGGACCCACAGAGAGTGCCAACCACAGGTGGAGGTGAGGCTAAAGATGTCTGCAGAGGCCAGGCCATGGAGGCTCTGTGTCACTCCATAAAATGGGGAGCTGCTGAAGACTTTAAACAAAATTGTTAATCCAGTGGAAGTTCAAGTTAGAATGGTCACTCTGGTGACCCGAGGGGCTGAACTGGAGTTTGTGAGATCAGAAGAAAAGAACCTAGAGTGGAGGCCCCTGGAACCATCAGATTTTATCAGCTATCTTTGCTGCATAACAAAACAGCCCCTGAGGGGCTGGGATTGTGGCTCAGCGGTAGAGCGCTCGCCTAGCACTGTGGTGGCCAGGGTTCGATCCTCAGCACCATGTACAAATAAACCCATTGTGTACAACTAAAGCAAATAAATAAATATTAAAAAAAAAAGCCCCTAAATTCAGTGTCTGAAAGCAATGATTTTTTTTTGTTTGTTTCCCATGATTCTGTGGGTTGACTGGGCAGTGCTTCTGTGGGTCTCATCTCTGTTCCCTCGCACAGCTGCATTCAGCTGGCAAGTTGGGCTCTGCTGGAACAGCTGGGACTCTCTTTCCCAATGGTCTTTCATCTTTGGATTCTCAGCATGATGGCCTCAGGGCAGTGTTCTAAGAGCATGGAGGTAAAAACTGCAAGGTCTCTTAATGCCTATCCTTGGAAGTTACAAAATAGTCCTTTCTACCTCATTCTATTGGCCAAAGCAGGTCATAAGACCAGCCCAGATTAAATAGGTGGGGAAATAGCCCTTGATAGGAAACTTGGCAAAGTCACACACAGAGTGGCTGAAGCCTGGCCCCCAGCAGGGGCAGTAGAAAGAAGGAAATTCATTCAACCAGTTGGTCAGATTGTGTATTTCATGCAATAAGTATGTATCTATTTTTGGGATACTGGGGATTGAATCCAGGGGCACTCTACCACTGAGCTACATCTCCAGCCCTTTGTTATTTTTTATTTTTAGACAAAAATAGGGTCTCACTAAGTTGCCCAGGCTGACTATGAACTTGAGATTCTCCTGCCTCAGTTGCTGGGATTACAGGCATGCATCACCATACCTGGCTCAAAAAGTATTTCACTTTCCTAGGCATTAGGAGAATGCTATAAATGATAATGACAGAGTACTGATCTTGTGGAGCTAATAAATCTAGGGGTTGGGAGCCATGAACTAAAAAGCAAATCAACATACCATATAATGTGAAATTCATACGTGCTTATAAGAAATATAAAGCAGGATAAGGGATTGGAGGTAGCTATTTCAAGTGAGGTGTTTATACTCAAAGAAGGGCTCTTTAAGTGAGAAAAATCAAAGGTTGAGGGGGAGAATGCTTTCTGCAGAAAGAACAGCAAGTGCAAAGGCCCTGGGGCAGAACTGTTTCATCTATTTGAGAAATAACAAAGGAGTCCAGTGTGGCCCTGGGCACAGTCAAGGAGGAAAAGAGTAAAAGATGGTGAGATGGGAGGGACTGGCAGGAGTCAAAGTGTGTCGGACTTTGCAGACCATGGTAAGGATGATGGAGTTTATTGCAAACATAAAGGGAGAAGCTATTGGCAGATTGTGTATGGGATTGAGCTTGATCCTTTTTTTCAAAAGCTGATTCTAGATGCTGGGATGAAAAAGACTGACAGCAGTTATTGCTTGGACAAGACTTGTAGCAGGGAGGGTGTGAATAAAATCCAGATTAGATTCTAGATATATTCTGGGGGCAGAGTGAATAGAATTTTTTGAATTATTGATATGGCGTATAAATGATGAAGAGATGAAGAAGTCCAAAATCTTTGGCTTGAGTGACTGGGTAAACTACGGTGCCTTTTACTCATATATGGGGGACCCTGGGGAAGGATCAGGTAAGTAGATTTGAGATAGAAAGTTTGATAGTAAATTGGAGATGCCCACTAGACACTGAAGTAAAGATGCCCACTAGATGCTGAGTAGGCTGTTAGCCATTCAGCCTGGAGTTCAGGTTGGGTCAGCAGAGAGAAATCAGAGTGTTATCAATGGCTACATCAAATCATGAGACTGGGTGGATCACTTAGGGAGTGAGTCTGAGAGGGAAGAGGTCTGAAGTCTGACCTCTAGGGCGCTCCAGCACTCAACGGGAGGGATGGGGAGCAATCCTGTCCAGGAGACAGAAGGAGTGGCCAGGCAGGTGGAGAGAGAGAGGAAGGGGGCAGAGTCCTGGATGCCCAGGAAGGAGGTGTTTCCAGGAGAGAGTGGGGGTCCGGTAGCTCAGTGGTTGAGGGCTTACCTAGCATGTGAGGGGCTCTGGGTTTGATTCCCAATACCATGGCGGGGAGATAAGATAATTCAAGAAGAAAGCAGGCTCAGTGTTGTTGTATGCTGCTGAGGAATCAGGTAAGCTGAGACATAGACAGAGCCGACCTTTTTTTTTTTTTTTGTACTAGGGATTGAACTCAGGGGCACTTGACCACTGAGCCACAATACCCCAGCCCTATTTTGTATTTTATTTAGAGACAGGGTCTCACTGAGTCGCTTAGTGCCTCACTTTTGCTGAGGCTGGCTTTGAACTTGCAATCCTCCTGCCTCGCCTCCCCAGCCACTGGGATTATAGGCGTGCACCATGGCGCCGGGCTCAGAGCTGACCATTTTGATATAGCAAGTGGATGGAAAAGATTAAATGGAGCAGATTAGAGTGGGTTGAGAAGAGAATAAGATAACTGCAGAGAAATGAGGCAGTGTATATGTGTGTGATTGAAAGGAAAGTACCGATATTTGTTAGAATAATGTTCTAGAGCTGGGCGCGGTGGCGCATGCCTGTAATCCCAGCACTTAGGAGGCTGAGACAGGAGGATCGAAGCCAGCCTCAGCAATGGCGAGGCACTTAACAACTCAGTGAGACCCCGTCTCTAATAAAATACAAAAAAGGGCTGGAGATGTGGCCCAGTGGTCGAGTGCCCCTGAGTTCAATCCCTAGTACCAAAAAAAAAAAAAAAAAAAAAAGAAAAAGAATAATGTTCTAGGAACGGAAACTTATCAATGACACAGGAAAAAGGAAAACTTCAGGGACCAAGGGCCTGGGACCCTGGGGACGGGGGAGCAGCTGGCCTTAGATAGTTGTGAGGGCATTGTATGTGAATGAATGTAGAACACATGGGCTCAGTTGCAGGAAGATGGAAAGATTCTGCAGTAGGTGGGTGTGGGGAGCCATTTGGAAAACACCTCTCATTGAGCATTGAGGCTGTCCCTTGTCAACAAACCCTTCCAGCACCCATTCTGTGCCAGGCCCAGGGCCAGGTAGAGGGGTTTATAGATGACTCACCCAGTGTCGCTGTTGCTAAGAAGTTCACAGTTGAGGAAGGGAGACAGACCTGTAAAGTGACTCCAACACAACATGCTAATAATAAAGATGTGTACAAAGTGGTTTGAGAACAAAGAGGGAGAGAGTAACTGTGCCCTGAGGGGTCGGAGAAAGCTGCGCAGAAGTGACATTGCAAGGAGGCTTCATAAGAATCAGAACATTCCCAAGCTCGCTGGTGAGGAAGGTCGTTCAAGGTGGAAAGTATAGCATGTTGAAAGACGCGGAGATGAGACAGATCCTTTTACTGATTTCCTCTCTGCTCCACCTGTCTCTTTTCTTCTTACAGCTCTCCCCTCCCCATTCCCAAGCTGTCACCTCTCAGGCTTCCTCAGTTCAAGAGGAAATTTTTCCTTTTGGAAAGTTTAATAAACTTCCGTGCAGCCTGTACTGAGTCATGACAAAGGTGTGTTTCACACTTAAACAAACGTCTCAGATGTTATTTTTTGCACTTGAAGAACGAGCTATTTTTAAAGAAATTCAAACTCACTGGGACTCAGCAAGGATGATTTCTGTGACCTGTTTTGAAAGAAGTGAGCTCTACAAAAGAACATAGTGACCAGCGGTGGCAGAATCAGAGGACCTGGCAACTCTTTCTTTTAAATGTTTCAGTGAGCCAGTGGGCAGTTTCCCCTTTACTAAGTTGCTCTTTTTATCTTGACTATCTTGTCTTCTGGAAAACTCTTAAGGAATATGCTAGAATTAGCTAATACCGGAATAAAGAGAGACGAGGGTACACTCTCCCAGAGGTGGAGCAAGATAATGGCAGAGGGGACGGAGAGAAAGGGATGGATTTGAGAGATATTTAAAAGGTGCAGCAGAGCTGGAGGGAGTAGCTTAGTGTTAGAGAGCTTGGCTAGCATGCAAGAGGCCCTGGGTTTTGTCCCAGCGCTGGGAAGAAAAAAAAAAAAAAAAGCATTTGTCAATGCTTCATAATGATCACAGTACCTGTCTATGTGGCTTGTCTCCTCCCTGGATGGGCTTCCTTCCCTCTGTCACGCGCTGAGAGCTCCCCCTTGGAATCTGTTCCTCCAATCCCCTGGCATCTGATGACTACTGTAATCAATTGAACATAGCAGAAGTGATGCTGGTCAGTCCTAGAACCGGTTTTTAAGAGATTTGGCAGCTATTGCTGTGAGAAGCCTAAGACGGGGCTGCGTGGAGGGAGTCCAGCTGACATTTAGGCTACGTTCCCCTGAAATATGGTTCATAATAAAGGATGAAATAAATGCTTAACTACTTCTTCTTCTTCTTCTTCTTCTCTTTCCTCTTCTCCTCCATCTCCTCCTCCTCCTCCTTCTTTAGAAAATTCTCCATTTTATAATTCAAGTTCCAAGACATAATTAAACCCCATCCATAAGGTAATTGCCTTTCCCATTTATTTAGTTACCTTCAAGGTAGAACCAAATTCTTCTGGACCTTGTTGGTCTGAAGAGGCTGCTTCTTTTCTCAGAGATGCTGAGAACACCTGCCACTGGCTGTGGTGGGATTAAATGAGAGGAGGTGGAGGAAATGCTCTGTAAACTGCAGAACACTGAATAAGTGACCATCATAACTATTTGGCCATTGATTATAATTTGACCTTCAGTCTAAGGTATCTGCACTTAATGTTAAATTGACACTGTAGGGTCCTTCTTTTCCATAATTTTTTTTTTAATCAAGGGTTGAACTCAAGGGCACTCAACCACTGAGCCACATCCCAGCCCTATTTTGTATTTTATTCAGAGACAGAGTCTCATTGAGTTGTTTAGTGCCTTGCTTTTTGCTGAGGCTGGCTTTGAATTCACGATCCTCCTGTCTTAGCCTCCTGAGAGTCACTGGGATTACAGGCATGCTAATTTATTTATTTTAGGTACTGGGGATTTAAACAAGGGGTACTTAACCACTGAACGATATCTGACCCCCTTTTTTTTTTTTTGTGGTACCAGGGATTGAACTCAGGGGCACTCGTCCTCTGGGTCACATCCCCAGTCCTTTTTTGTATTTTATTTAGAGACAGGGTCTCACTGAGTTGCTAAGTGCCTCGCCATTGCTGAGGCTGGCTTTGAACTCGCGATCCTCCTGCCTCAGCCTCCCAAAGTGCTGGGATTACAGGCGTGCGCCACCGCGCCCGGCTTCTGACCCCTTTTTATTTTATTTTTTATTTTGAGACAGCATCTTGTGAAATAGCTGAGGGTTGCTGAGGGTCTCGCTAAGTTGCTGAGGCTGACCTTAAACTTGCAATTCCTGTGTCAGCCTCCAGAGTAGGTGGGATTACAGGCCTGTACCACTGCTCCAGGCTAAATGCTTAACTCTTTAATCAATATTTTTTTTTTAGTTTTTTAAAAACATATATTTATTTATTTTAGTTGTACATAATGCTTTTATTCTTATGTGGTGCTGAGGATCCAACCCAGTCCACGCACGTGCTAGGCAAGCGCTCTACTGCTGCGCCACAACCCCAGCCCCGTTTTTAGTTCTTTTGTTATATTAAATTGTTTTAAAATATTTTTAGTTGTAGATGGACATGATACCTTTATTTTGTTTATTTACTTTTATGTGGTGCTGGGGATCAAACCCAGTGCCTCACATAAGCTAGGCGAGTGCTCTATCACTGAGCCACAACCCCAGCACTGTTAATTTGTTTTTTGTTTTTTCATTTTTAAAATTAGTTTATTTACTTTTTCTAATTAGGTATGTATGACAGCAGAAGGCATTTTGATTCATTGTACACAATTGTAGCACAACTTTTTATTTCTCTGGTTGTACATGATGTAGCGTTGCACCATATGTGCAGTCATACATGTACCTAGGGTAATGATGTCCATCTCATTCCACCATCTTTCTGTCCCCATAGCCTCTTCCCTCTCCCTCTTTGCCTAATCAAAGTTCCTCCATTTTCCCCATGTCTTTAATCAATTTTTAGATATCAGTTTGGTGCCTTAGAATCATCCATTGATATTCAATGAATTGTTTTGCTTCTCTCTTACCATTTAAAAATTTATAATCATTATAAAACTTGTGGCTTTGTCTATATTCAAAGTCTTTTCATCATTTGTTATAATTATTTTTTATGATTAATTCATAATTCTTTTCTTTGTCTGAAGAGAGCCCCCTTAAACTAGCTCCTGTAGCTTTTCAGGGTGACCTTGATAGACTTTGAGAGCTTCCTTGTTTTCTTACATGACAAGATGTCCCAGGTTCATCTTACACATTTCCTGCCTTCTTAATGGAATGAGCCATTTCTCCAAAGAGCCCTGGCCCATTTTAGTGTGAGACAGCATTTAGAGACTTTCTGTGTGGTCATATTATCAATCTCATATAAAGTTATGTTCACGTTTTGACCTGTTTTTATTTTAGGGATTATTTAAAATTTATAAGATTTAATGATTTAAATATTTACATGAATCATTTACATGATTTCAAAGTGAAAGCTATCTAACAAGTCTCATTCAGAGAAGCAGAATTTCCAATTCTTTCCCATCCACACTATGGATTTTACCTGATAAAAACCCTTTTAAAGTCTGGTTTCTCAGTCTCAGCAACATTGACATTTCAAGCCAGAGGATTCTTTTTTTTTTTTTTTTTTAATTTATTTATCATTTGTTTTAGTTGTATACAGTGCCTTTATTTTTACATAGTGCTGAGAACCGAACCCCGGGCCGTGCATGTGCTAGGCGAGCGCTCTACCGCTGAGCCACAACCCCAGCCCCCCCCGCAGATGATTCTTTGGTATGAGAAGTTGTCCTGTGTATTATAGGATGGATGATGGCACCCCTGGCCCCTACCCATTACATGCCAGGTGTTAAAGGTAAAAATATCTACACATTGCCAAATGAAGGGGGTGGGGCACACAAAATCTTACCTGGTTGAGAATCACTGTTTTAAAGGAAACATTTCTTGCTGACCTTTGAGAATTTGACCTTCAGTCCAAGACATCTGCACTTAATGTTAAAATGTTACTTCAGGTAATCACTTGGCATCAACACCATCATTGAATTTTGGGTTGCAGGGATCATTTACAAGGTGTTTGTCCTGGTAATGTAGAATCTACTTTTATTGTTATTATTTGTAGGTTATAATCGAAACCAGGACACATATTTAGAAACTTCTCTTAGAACTTGTACATCCTTGAAAATATATCTACCCAGAGATTCATAGACACCTTGGTACTTCCCTTGATTTGTGAAATACCGGGAAAGGGGATTTTGGGTGTTTTTCTGCTGCCTTAAACTGTTTTATTCTGAAAGTCTAGGAGCTTGTCTGTCAATCCAGAGTGGGCAGTATAGTGATTGAGGGCATCAGGTTGAAGTTCACATTTCCCAATTAGCAGCTCCGTGATGTAGTAAAGGTTACCTTCTTGGAGACTTCGTTTCCTCATCTATAAATTAAGATAAAACTGTATTCCATAGAATTGTTGTGAGGATTAACAACATGATGCATTTTGGGGCTGGGGTATAGTTCAGTGGTAGAACATTTGCTCTGCATGTGCAAAGCCCTGGGTTCTAATCCCAGCACCACCCCCCGACCGACCTCCATGATTGCCCCTTTTCTCCCTTGCCCCCACAGCAAAACACAAACAAACAAAACCCCACAATGCATGTTAAGTGTTTAATATACTTCCTGGAACATAATAAGTGCTTAATAAATGGTGGGTGGTGGTATAATTACCACCAGGGCCAGGAGGTAGTACACCAGGAAATAATTTGAGCCACAGGATATGCAAAGAATACCTTCCTGGAGGGCTGTGGCTGTGGCTCAGCAGTACAGCACTCGTCTTGCATGTCTGAGGCCCTGGGTTTGAATCTCAGTACCACACAAGCAAAATAAAGGTATTGTATCTACCTACGACAACAACAAAAAATATTTAAAAAAGAAAGAAAGAAAAAAGAATTCCTTCAAGGAGAGTGAATTCTACTTGAGGAGCTGCATAAAGAAGCTTTCTTTCGGGGGAGTGGGTACCTGGGATTGAACCCAGAGATGTTTAACCACTAAGCCACATCCCCAGTCCTTTTTTATATTTTATTTAGAGACAGGATCTTACTTATTTTCTCAGGGCCTCACTGAGTTGCTGAGGCTGACCTTGAATTCATGACCCTCCCGCCTCAGCCTCCAGAGCCACTGGGATTACAGGCTTGTGCTACTACACCCGGCTAACAGGCTTTGAGTTTTCATCCAAAAGGGTAGTGATTAACATTATTTTCACGTTAAAACAAATGTGGGAGCCGGGCGCAATGGCGCACGCCTGTAATCCCAGCACTTTGGGAGGCTGAGGCAGGAGGATTGCGAGTTCAAAGCCAGCCTCAGCAATGGCGAGGCACTTAGCAACTCAGTGAGACCCTGTCTCTAAATAAAATACAAAAAAGGGCTGGGGATGTGACCCAGTGGTCGAGTGCCCCTAAGTTCAATCCCTGGTACCACAAAAACAAAAAACAAAAAAACAAAAAAAAAAAACAAACAAACGTGGGAATAAAATGTAAAATCTGTATAGATTTTAAAGATAAAATATGAGACTTCAAAGAAGTTTTATGCTTGAAGCTGATGAATTTGGACCTCCAGGAGTTCTGACTTCGTTTCTTCTGTTGGGACAGTACTTTGCTGGTAATGTCTCTGCATAGTTCTGGGTTGTTTTGCATCTTGGACTGATAGCAGTATCAGAATATTGGGAGAAGTTCTGGAAGCAGTAGGGGTTTCCTGACCAGGAGTCCCTGCTCTCCCCTTGTAGATTCCTCCCCTTTCAAATCACTTTGGAATTTGTTATCCAAAAAGGGGGAATGGGAAAATTTGCTACGTATTCATTCAACAAATTATTCATTAAGTGAATATTACATGCCTGATGCTATTAACTCTAAGTGGTACAAAAAGAAATAAAAATTCTGCCCACATACAATCTATAGTCTACAGATTATTCAATGTTAGAGGCTACTATAACCTCCATAAGGGAACTGAAATGGGGAACAGTAGAGGGAATCAGTTTGGGCCTGAGGAGGAGGATCAGCCAGTTACAGACAGTTGAGTAGCATGTGAGACATCTACACGGACATAGGCTGTTGACTGATAGATAGTCTGAGCCATGGTTCTCAGTGGGAGCTTTCAGACATTCTTGGTGGAGTTGGATAATCATAATGGTATGTATCTATTGGTGGCGATAGCAAGAAGCCAGGGGTGTTAGATGTCTTGCAATATATGGATAGCATCATATGATATTTGAATACCCTAAGGGACATTTAAGTAGATGAAAATTCTGCATATAAGTATTTAAGCCAAAGAACTTACTTCATTTCTCATAAAAACACAAAGTTCTTAAAATCAGCATATTATACTGACACAGCCACATCAATGTTTATAGCAGCTCAATTCACAATAGCTAGACTATGGAACCAACCTAGGTGTCCCTCAAAGATGAATGGATAAAGAAAATATGGTATATATACTCAATGGAATATTACTCAGCTTTAAAGAAGGGTGAAATTAGGGCATTTTCCAGTAAATGGTTGGAGTTGGAGAATATCATGCTAAGCGAAATAAGCTAATCCCACAAAACCAAAGGCCAAATGTTTTCTCTAATATGTGGATGCTAATTCACAATGGGGGGGCACTAGGGAAAAATATCATTAGATTAGGTAGAGGGAAGTGAAGGGAGGGAAGGGAGGGGATGTGGGGATGGGAAAGATAGTGGAATGAAACAGACATTATTACTGTATGTATATATGTGACTATGTGGCCAATATGATTCTGCAACATGTGCACTTTGAAAAATGAGAAATATCTCATCTATGTGTGATATATCATTGTGCATAAATGCATTCTACTGTCATGTATAACTAACTAAAACAAATAAAAAATAATTAAAAATAAAGAAAAAGAAACACAAAGTCCTTTCTCACATGATTTTACTATTCCAGGGAGGCAAATACTACGCAAAGTGAATGAAGATCTCACCTTGTTTTGTTTGCCATTTTAGAGCATCTTGTCAGAAATAGCAATTCTACTTTGGTATTGGAGGCTCTGAATGGCATCTGTAGCTATTGTGTTTGGGTCAATGCTTTTCAAACTGTAAGGTACAGGTGAATCAGCTGGGGATCTTCCTCCCTCCCTGCCTCCTTCCCTTCCTTCTTTCTAACAATGGTAGTGACTGTTTGGATAATGATGGAAAGAATCCAGTAGAGTCTGACCTGACTGTATCAGAGAGGGACAAACTTAAGAATGAAGTTCTTTAGAGGGCAGGAAAGGAGGCCATCCAGGCACTGGGGAAGGACCTGGCCTTTGTTGAGAGGAGCTGGTTTTTGTAAAAGAAGGGAAGGAAGACAGAATGACTGGAGATGCAGGTAGATTTAAAAACAGGATGGCTGGAAGGTGAGGAATGTCATATCCCCATGTCCTTTCCCTCACTCACAGCACAATCAGCCACCCTTATTTTCATTAAAAATTTTTTTGTAGTTGTAGGTGGACAGAATGCCTTTATTTTATTTGTTTTTAATGTGGTGCTGAGGTTTGAACCCAGTGCCTCATGCATGCTAGGCAAGTGCTCTGCCACTGAGCTATAGCCCCAGCCCTCAGCCACCCTTATTTATCTTTTTGGCTTCTTACTCCAGAACTATGTTGGGGGAGGGAAGGACAGGAAGAATAAAGGAGGCCAGGCCCATCTCTGTACCTCCCAGGCAAGAGCTTTGGAAAATAACATGCAAGTAAGGTATTACTGTTACTACTATACTATATTATTATTGCTCCTCTAGGTCACTGCTGACTAATAGATTTCTGCATGGATGGAAATGTTTCATGTCAGTGCTGTTCATACAGTGGCCACTGTATGGTTATAGAGCACTTGAACTGTGCCTAGTGCATCTGAATTTTAAATTTTATTTAATTCTAAATAATTGAAATTTCAATTGCCACATCTGTTGCATGGATAGTGCAGCGCTAGGTGTTTTCTGCTCTGCCTCAGTGTGGTTCTTCGAAGATGAGCACCTTCTGTAGAGAGTGGTGCTTTTTGGAACCAAGAGCACTGAACGGGGAGTTAGACTGGGGTCTACCTTCAGCTATGCCCTTGCCTAGCTGGATGACCTTGAGTAATTCACTTTCTTCTCTGGGTCTCAAGGACCTCTGTTTTTTTCTTGTCAGTGGAGAGATGAAAGGGTCCAACCAACTAAGGTGTGAAGGCCTCAGGAAGGGTGAGAGGTCTGCATACCACACATGAAGGGGAGTCAGTTAACCTTCCCTAGCTAGGAGCCCTTGCAAGAATGGCTTAGAATGATGGGCCCAGGATGTGCTCTAAAGATGCTTCCTGCCTCCTCTGAGAGTCAAAAGACCCCACCCTTTTCTCCTGTGAGAGTTGGTCACTCCCTTCTTTGTGGGCAATTTTTTTTTTTTTTTTTGGTACTGGGGATTGAACTCAGGGGCACTCGACTACTGGGCCACATCTCTAGCCCTTTTTTTGTATTTTTATTTAGAGACAGAGTCTCACTGAATTGCTAAGTGCCTCGCCATTACTGAGGCTGGCTTTGAACTTGCAATTCTCCTGCCTCAGCCTCCCAAGTGCTGGGATTACAGGCATGCACCACCGCACCCAGCTCTTTATGGGTATTTAATATAATTATTCAGGTAATTTTTTTCTCCCACCCACTGGCCTCCAGCCTTATGAGGGTAGGGATGGTGTGGCTGTTTGCTTGCTTTTGTATCCATAGTGTACAAAAGTGCCTAGTAGAGGCTCAGTAAATATTTTGTGCAATGATTGGATGAATCGTAGGGTGTTGGTCTTTGAACTTAGATATGATTTCAAAGCATTTTGAGCTCAAGAGATTTATAACACTCATTACCTTCCCCTGTTTATAATAATGGAAATACCAGAATGGACTCAAATACCCACCATAGGGGACTTTTTAAATTAAATAATTCTTAAGACTCAACATTATGCAGAAGAGCCAAAGAAAGAGTAAATACACAACAGAGGTATATTTATTTTATATGAAGTGAAAAAAATCAAAGCAGAAGGTATGTGATAATCCCACTTTGTAAAAGATATTTATATGCATAGAAAACTATTGGAACAATACTGCATATACAAATATTAACTGTGATTATGCCGGGAGTGGTGGCTCAAGCCTGTAATCCCAGCGGCTAGGGAGGCTGAGGCAAGAGGATCCAAAATTCAAGGCCAGCCTCAGCAAAAGCAAGGTGCTAAGCAACTCAGTGAGACTCTGTCTCCAAATAAAATACAAAATAGGGCTGGGGATGTGACTCAGTGGTCGAGTGCCTCTGAGTTTAATCCCAGGCATACCCTTCCCCTCCAAAAGAACAAGAAAACAAACAAACAAAACCCAAAACAGTGATTATTATCACTGGGTAGAATTGGTAGATAATACTTTTAATCTTTTATTCTAAAGGGTCCAGGCCTATTTGATTTTCTTTTTTTTTTTAACATTTTGTTGTTGTTGTACCTTTATTTTATTTATTTATATGTGGTGCTGAGAATTGAGCCAGAGCCTCACACATGCTAGGTAAGCGTTTTACCACTGAGTCCCAGCCCCAGCCCTGATTTTTTTTTTGTACTGTAAACCTGGGGCAGTTTACTACTGAACTACATCCCAGGCCCTTTCTTTTTTTAAAAAAAATTTTGAGACAGGTTCTTTCCAAATTGCTTAAGGCTTCACTAAATTACTGAGGCTAGCCTCGAACTTGTGATCCTCCTGCCTCAGCCTCTCAAGTTGGTAGGATTACAGGCATGTACCACCATGCCTGGGTCTGTTTGAGGGTTTTTTTTTTTTTATTTTCCCTTAAATGTACCAAATATATTCAGAAAAGGCAAAAAGGGAGTTAGAAAATAGATTAGTGGTATCAGCCATGGTGGTGCATGTCTGTAATTGCAGCAACTTGGGAGGTTGAGGCAGGAGTATAGCAAATTCAAGGCCAGCCTATAGCTCAGTGGTAGAGTACTTGCCTAGCCCTGGGTTGACTACCCACGACCACCACCACAACAAAACAAAATAAAACAAAATGAAACAAAACAAAGACAAACAAAAAGGAAAGAAAGAAAGTAGATGGTTGGTTTCTTATGGCTGGGGGTGTGAATGGAAATGAACAGTAAAGGGATAAAAGGAATCTGGGGGAGATGCATAAATATTACAAATGTCCTGAAACTGATTTGTGTTGATATTGCACTACTTAGTAATGTTACTAAAAATCATTGATACTTTTATGATATGTAAATATATTTTAATAAATTATTAAAAGGTATCATATGTGTGTATGTATCCTATACCCCAATTATATTTTTCCACCCCAATTAAACACTGGTAGTGACTGGTATTTAATTCTTTCTTTTTTCAGCACACAATCCAACATATACATTATAGATACATGATTTTCCGTAACTTTCTTCTTTCTCTGGGCATGCACTATGGGACATGAAAAATTTAACACTAGCTTTCTGGGAGGTGGGATTGGGGTGGAGGAAATGGAGTTAGAGGCAGAAAGGAAAAGAGACACTTGAATTTATAACTTTCTTTGCTTTTGTATCATTTGCATATTTTTGTCATGAGTATTTGGATTTACAAACATGAGAAACATTGAAATAGGAGATACTATTGAATCCTTAATGTCATGCCTTCCATCTATTTAAAAAAATTACAAATTTTACCAAACATAGCACACCGTGCTGAGTACCTTTGATGTAGTCTTTACAACAACCCTCTGAGGTAGGCAATATTATGTGTCACTTGACAGATAAGGACTCTAAGACCTAGATTTGCCAAGGTCACACAGTGTGCATCTTGGATCTTTATACTGCAGCATCTCTTCTCCCTTGCTGGACTTATGTTCATCCTCCAAACCCAGTTTCAATGATCTCATCACCTGTGCACTTCTTGTCTTCCCTAATCCACTCAGGCAGAAAGATGACTTTGTCCTGAAGACATTCACAATCCAGGGAGGAGACAGCTAAACAGTGATAGTCCAGAGCCATAAGAGTACTTTTTTTTTTTTTTTTTTTTTTTGTACCAGGGATTGAACTCAGGGGCACTCGACCACTGGGCCCCCATCCCCAGCCCTTTTTTGTATTTTATTAGAGACAGGGTCTCACTGAGTTGCTAAGTGCCTCGCCATTGCTGAGGCTGGCTTTGAACTCCCAATCCTCCTGCCACAGCCTCCCAAGTGCTGGGATTACAGGTGTGTGCCATCACGCCCAGCTGAATACATGGTTTTTAACAGGGCTATGTGAAGAGCGTTTAGACTACTTGTCTGAGGCACTCAAGGAGTTCCAGAGAGAATATGTTCTGAGCTGGTTGATATGAACACCTAGGAATTTTTCAGGAGGATAAAGGAAGGTGTGGGTGATCAAAAGTGGGGATTTGGGGCCTAGCACCTTTCTCAGGAGGGGCTTAGAAGTGTCGTAGATGGGGCATACTCTGGAAAGGAAAGTTTTGTAGTTCAGTGTGGGTAAGGGTCAAGCTGGCCTATAAGAGGGGCAAAGGGAAAGGTGTGTGTCTTAAAGCTGAAGGTCAGATCACCAAGGTTTTTTTCAGTTGAAGTCGAGTGTTTACTCTGTGGATGAAGCAGAGCTGTTGAAACATTTGAGCCTTGCATGTCTGAAAGAAGAGACTGGGACACCTGGGGACTTTTGTGGAAGGTCTCTCCTCCACCTGGCTCTGGTACTGGTGATCAGGTAGTTTGCCCCTGGCTAAGAATTGCTCTAGGGTGGGGACCTTGTGTAGGTCAGTGCATCCCAGCACCTTGCACAGTGCCTGGCACGAAGCAGTTATTCCATGCTGGCTGAACTGGCTGGCAGAATGCTGGGCACCAAGAAGGTGCCGCCCAGTAACTGTAAAAGAAAAAAATGCACCTTAGTTGGGGACGGTGTCACACTCCCGTAGTCCCTACTATTTGGGTGGATGAGGTGGGCAGATGGCTTGAGCTCAAGTTTGAGACCAGCCTGGGCAATGTAATTAGACCTCAACAAAGGAACGAAAGGAGTGAATCTTTATTTCTCCTCCAGCACAGCCCCTGGAACAGTGTATGTAAGTGTTCTCCAACGTCTGACCAAACTAGAAGGAGATTCTGGGCCCAAACTCAATTCCCAGGGAGGTCCGGGAGTGAGGGGGGCGGGGGAAGAGGAGAGGTGATTGCGGCAACTTCTGTTCAGTACTTGGTATGTTCCAGGAGAATTCACAACTATTGCGTTATACCATATTCCCAACAGCTCTTAAGTCAGAATTCTTGTCCTAGTTTCCCCGACGAGAAAACTGAAGCTCAGAGTGGTTTATAACTTGGCCAAGGTCACACAGCTGGCAAGATGGCAGGGAACGGAGGCTGGGGAACCGAATCTTTTTAACAAGTCAAAACTCTGGTTTGCCCCTCCTCCACCCAGGGAGCAATGCGGCGCTTACTCCGTCTGCGTAGCCGCTGGGGTTGGGGAGCGTCCCGCACTGAGGCACCCGGCGTAGGGAGGCTGGCTCACTGCCTGAAGCGGGAGCTGTTCCCACGTTCGGAAGTTACGAAGTTTCCGTACATTTCGCTTGCCTCTCGGTGCAGCCCGTCTCCATTCCCCGGCTGTTACGCCGCCAGCGCAGCGGGACTCAGGTGCTGCCGCGGGTGGGGGCCTGGCGCAGGGAGGAAGGCGGGGACGCAGTTTACGTAAGCACTCGTTCGCAGGTGCATGTGGCCGCCGCCAGCGCGTGCTCCCTGCGCGCTCCCAGGTGCGCAGTTGGCGCAGGCGGCGGCGCGGCACGGCGACGGCGGGCGCTGGCCGGCGCTCTCAGGTGCGGCAGAGCGCGCGTGGAGGGGGCGCGCGTCGAGCGAGGGGCGGGCTTTCCGTTCCCCAGCAGCCGCGGGCCCGCCCCCTGGCCCGGCCAATGGGTGCGCTCGGCGGCGTCACGTGCTCGCCGCCGCCGCCGCCGAATCGGAGACCGGAGCCGCGAGCGCCACCAGGGCAGCAGCCGCCGCAGCCGCCGCCGCTGGGCTGAGGAGCCGGAGACGCGGGCGGACGAGGTGGCGGCGGCGGCGGAGAGGGAGCGGGGACCGGGCGCGGGCAGAGCGCGGCGGCGCGGGTAGGCTGCGGCGGGGCAGGCGCCTGCGCGGCGGGCCGTCCCGGGCGGGCGGCGGTTGAGGCGGCGGTTGAGGCGGTTGGCGGTGCCGGCCGGGCCCCGCATTGTTTGTTGTGCGTCCTTAGCAGCGGCGGCGGCGGCGGCAGCCGAGGCGGAGAGCGCGGCGCAATCCCGGCCCCGCGGCTCTGGCATTGTGGCCGCCGCCGCGTTGCCCCTGTCGCTTCGGGGAAGGGCAGCGGGCAGCCTTCCTCACCTTCGGGGGATGGGGTCCCGGCCCTGAGCACCCGGAGGGCGTGGGCAGCGTGGGGGACGGGCGCCGGGAGCTCCGGGTCGGCTGGAAGGCTCTGGGCAGGTGTTGGAGGACATTGGGGGCAGGAGCTGGGGGAGAGGCTCGGGGACCGGGCAGAGGGTGTGGGTAGATTGGGGGAGAGTGGAGGGTAGAGGGCCTTCGCGCAGGTTTGGGGGGCCCTTGGGGCAAGGGCGAGTGCGAGAGGTATGGAGGACATTCTGGCGGGTGGGGACAGCATATGGGGGTTCAGGAGTGTGTGAAGGGTTTTGGGGAAGACAAGGGGCGAACGGGGTGGCAGTCGAAGGGGGAGACAGGGGACTGGAGGCAGAAATGGAAGGAGCTAATGCCAGGTTAGCGTTGCGCGTGAGGGGCAGATACTGGGAAGGCCACCCGAGGCATGAAGGGGAATGGTGGAGGAGGGGGTCCGGGTCGGGGGAAAGTGGCTGGCGGGCTGAGCGCGAAGACCGAGGGGGAGGGCGGGAGGGCGTCTGGGGGTCTCGAGTGGTGGTGAAAGCAACGAGGTGTTCAGGCAGGAGGTGTGTGCGAGGGTAGTAGGCCCAGGGGCTCCAGGAAACCCGAGAGGAGTGGCTGGCCAGGAGGTGTGTAGGGAGGAAAAAAGAGGGGGGGCTGACATTGGAAGGGAGAAGGGCAGGTGTTTGATCCTCAGGGGAAAGGAGTATGAGGTGAAAGGGGGGGAGGGTGATTGAGCAGGGACTGAGTTTCAGGATTTTGGGAGTGAATGGGGACATTGAGGGAGGGTGATTTGGATGGAGAGAAGTTGTCTGGGTGGGGTGTGTGTGGTGCAGTTAACAGGCAGCAAAAGTGAGATGGAGGGTGTTACATTTGGGAAGTATAGATGAAAATGGGGAGCAGTAAGAGGGGAAACTTGGAGGTTGGGGGCCATTGGAGGGAACCTGTGTGTGGAGCAGGTTGGAGAAGGGTGTGAGGTGGTGGGCAGAAAGGAGGAGGGGAATGTTCTTGGAGTGGCAGGTGAGATGGGACAGACAGAAATATTTCTGGGGCAGGAAGTATGGAAAGAAGTTGAGATGGTGTGTGTGTGTGTGTGTGTGTGTGTGTGTGAAGGAAATCAATAGGGATGGTGGTGGGATAGGGTTGAAGGGAAGGTGTACAGGTCTGGATTATCATAGGTGGAGGGAGGGAAGTGTAGGTCTGTTTTGGGGCACTGTATGGAGAAGGGAGTAGGCAGGGAACAGTGGGAAGGAAGTGGAGAAGACAGGATGTTTTGGGGTAGAGGGTATAAAGGAATGCATAGTACTTTTAATGGGTAAAGGGAGGGTGAGGTAGTGATGTGTATGGGCATGTCTGTGATTAGAAAAAGAACAGGTGTATGGGATTGTGGTGGTGGTGGGGGAAGTAGGATGCTCAGGTTTAGGGCAGGAAATAACTATTTAGGTTGGAGAGAGTTAGGAAAATAGGTTGCTTTTAAAAGAGTACAGAAGGTCCAAGGTATAGAAGTATGGGGAGAGATTGGAGAAATCTTGAGAATTTGAAAGGTCCAAAATTTTTAAGTCACTAAAAGTATAAGGAAAAGCTGAGGGCAGAAGTTGGGGGCAGGAAACAACCGACTAAAGAGAGCATTACATTCTAAACTCATGAGAGTGAGGGGATGGGGAATATGGATCCTGGAATGTTGTAAATGGAAAATGGAGGGCATTAAACTATGTATGTGTCTCAAAGTTTATGCTGCTAGGATTGTAGAGATCATGAAACCTGATTTTTTTGTTTTTTTACGACCAGCAAATGGGGAATGGGTTAGGGAGAGTCGAATGTCCTGTTGAAGTTTGGAGGAGGTATGTGGTATGTATCCTCATAGCATAATTATATGATGGGTGGAAGGATAGAAGAGCCATAGAGGGTCATGAGGAGTGCACCAAAAGTGAATGAAAATGGGATTGCAGCAGGTGCAGGGCAGATGTGTTTGTGAAGCTGCAAGAGAGTAAGAGTCCACGGGCCATAACATTCAAGGGCTGTGTGTAAGAGAGGGAGGAAGGGATACCTTGGTGCAGTTTATCATATAACCCTGCAGTATTTAGGCATCAGGTGATGTAATATCTGAGTCTCATACTACAGGCTGACTGAAGGAGTATACACTCATCTCCTGAAGTGGCAGAAATGGAGCCTTTTGACTCTTTCAAAGGGTGAATAAATGCTACTGGGTCGTTGGCTTTTTCTCCCAAATAGTTCAAGTAAAATTTAGTTGGAGGTTTCTGGATTCTCTGGTATTTAGATTTGTGTTGCAGAGTGTGATGTTAACTTTGTTGAGAAAAGACACCTCGGGCTGGGTGTACATATGGCTGTCAGCTTGCCAGACACATGGAAAGTAACCTTTAGGAGTTTGAGCATAGACATTTCAGTGTTCTGTGGCTTGTGTTAAATTCTTTGGGATTTGAAAGGATTAAGCAAAGTGCATTGAGATTGCTTCAGTAAGCAGGGTTTCCTAGAATCTTGGAAAACAACTTCTCTCTTTTTTTTTGGTACCGGGAATTGAACTCAGGGGCACTAGACCACTGGGTCACATCCCCAGCCCTTTTTTTGTATTTTATTTGGAGACAGGGTCTCACTAAGTTGCTAAGTGCCTCACCACTGCTGAGGCTGGCTTTGAACTCGCGATCCTCCTGCCTCAGCCTCCCAGAGTGCTGGGATTACAGGCGTGCGCCACCACGCCCGGCTACAACTTCTCTTTTGACAGTTGAAAATTAAGTCTTGTCAGATTTTGCTAAAAAAGTAAATTTCATCATGTTGCAGAAGTAACTTCAGTTGTTGCTCTATGGCCTTCATACAGCATAGTATGGTAGCTACTCTGACTTCAAACAAATGGTCTGCTTTGGAAATTTGGGAGTTTTCTGGTTTGATGATTATTTTTTTGTCATTTTCAAAGAATGTTTGAGTGGAAGTAGGAATCTTGCCTAAAAATACCAAGGACTGAGCAAAACACCAAATTTTAAGTAATCTGTGAAGGTAATGATTTTTAATAATCTGAATTTTGTCATGAAATGTGCCATGTAGGCGGCAAAATAATGCATTGCTCTTTCATTTTTGGAGGGAAAGATTTTTGAGTGTAGTATACTGTTGATTGGAACTCTTGGAGTACTTTGAATTTGTTTATATGTGATGCTGAGGATTGAATCCAGTGCCTCACACATGCTAAGCAAGTGCTCTGCCACTGAGCTACAGCCCCAGCCCTGAATTTGTTTAGAATATGATTATAGGTAGCATATCTGGCCCCTTTGCTCCTTGGCAAAGAATTTGAACAGTAGGATATAAGATAAATAGAGTGACCTTTGAAAATTCTAATATGGACATTGTTTCTTTCTTGTGTATTTTAAATCCGTTTTGTTCATTTTATTGATTTGGGTTAAGCAGTACTTTCTTGCTCAAAATACTCAATTTTGGTATAGTATTCTGATTATATGTATTGTTAGCTTGAGATAATTTTCAGGCATTTAAAAATATTATTCTGAGTTTATGAACCAAGGAAGGCAGGATATTTAGATTTTGTAGGATAAATAATTGGGTTCTGGTTTTATTTTCACTATGACTTGCTGGACAAGACACTTAATCCCTTTGTTCTTATTTCTTCCTCCAGAAACCTGATTCTTTATCTACCTCCCAAGAGTATTGAGATGGTGTACATAAAACAAGTTTATATCTTTTAGGAAGACTAGAACTATGTAAATATGGGGATATATGTTAATTTCTTTACCTTTCCATCCCAGCCCTGCAGCCTTTAGACAGGTCAGATATTAATTAGTGCTTCAAAATTTGCCATTAGGTGGAGTGATTTGTTCTGAGAAACTTGGTTAGAAATGAGACTTCTTTGAACATCAGAGATGTCTGCAAATTGAAGTTTGTTCATGGTTTATCATATACTTACCTTTCCTGGCTTAATAACTGCAGCTGGGTGTTGGTGTTGGTTTGAATTCTTCAGCCCCAGCAGAAGTTTGTGAGAGACATTCTGAGTTCTAGTTGTAAGCCCAAGAACATTTCTAGGCATGATTTGCAGACAGTACTTCTTTAGCTCAAAGTGAATTCAATTCTTAAATTAGGAATAATAAATATCATACAGTTCATGTGTATTTTGCAGAGAATTGATTCTCAGTGGCATGAACAGAAAAATAGAGCTGTTGCTTTTGTCAGAGGCATTAAGCTCCCTTGTCCTGATTTATTGAATACTTTTTTTCCTTTTTGAAATTTTAGTTATCAAGTCATTCCCCATCATTGAATATCTCCAAGTTCATTGACAGAGTGTGCTGTGTTTGACAAGGAATGATTTTTTTTTTTTTTTTAATTTTTATTTTTTGGTACTGGGGATTGAACTCAGGGGCACTTGACCACTGGGCCACACCCCCAGCCCTTTTTGTATTTTATTAGAGACAGGGTCTCACTGAGTTGCTAAGTGCCTCACCATTGCTGAGAGACTGGCTTTGAACTCGGGATCCTCCTGTCTCAGCCTCCTAAATGCTGGGATTACAGGTTTGTGCCACCGTACTAGAATGATTTTTTTAATGGGTTTTTCTTTTCTTTCTTTTTTTTAGAAAACATTTCATTAGTTGTTGGTGGAACTTTATTTTTACGTGGTACTGAGAATCGAACCAGTACCTCACACATGATAGGCAAATGCTCTACACTGAGCCACAACCTCAGCCCCTTAAGTGGGTTTTTCAATGTTGTGTTTGGTTTACTAGTTATAAAGAGCCTCCAGATGCTAGTCATGACTGACATTGCAAAAATGTAAATAGTAAGTTGCTTTATTAGACATTAATTTGTCTTGAGCTTGCTAACACCCAGCTCTTATTAGTAGTTTCATTGTGATAGCTGATCTACTCTAATAATTTACTATCGTATATAACATGTTTGGCCTTCATTACCCATCTTACTGTTCTTCTGTTTTCATTTGTTTTGTACAGGTGCTTTTATGGAAAGATTGGTTGTTTTCCAAAATTTCTTTAGCTGTAGAAAAACTGTGGTAGTTAACCACAGGTATCTTCATACTCCACTCTAATTTTATTTTTGTATTATTTTTTAAAAATATCTGTTTATTTGGTTTAGTTGTACACAATGTGTTTATTTTTACGTGGTGCTGAGGATGAACCCAGGCCGCACATGTGCTAGGCGAGTGCTCCACCACTGAGCCACAACCCCAGCCCCCTCCACTCTAATTTTAGAAAGCTGTTTATTGAGATATGTAAGTTAAATTTTATGTCAGTTAAAACAAAGAAAGTAGGACTGGTGTGGTGGCATGCACCTGTAATCCCACTGAATCAGGAGACTGATGTAGGAGGATCTTAAGTTTGAGGCTAGCCTCAGCAATTTAGTGAGGCTCTAAGCAATTTAGCAAGACCCTGTCTCAAAGAGGGCTGGGGATATAGTTCAATAGTAAAGCACTCCTGGGTTCTATCCCCAGTACCAAAAAACAAAAAACAAACCCAATCAAACAAAAAACAAATAAAAAGCCAAATAAAGGGTTATGGTTCAGTGGTAGAGTGCTTGCCTCGCATGTGTGAGGCACTGTGTTTGATCCTCAGCACCACACTAAAAAACAAACAAACAAAAAACCAAAAAATCCCCAACAAAACAAAATAAAGGTGTGTGTGTGTGTGTGTGTGTGTGTGTGTGTGTGTGAAGGCCAAATAAAATAATGAGGCTAGATTAATGATGCTATAGATCAACGATTTGAGCCTGAAAAGTCTGTTAATCTTTAATTTAGCTTTTGGTTCTTGCAGGGAATAGTGTCCAAATGACCTGATTTGTCACTTTCATGTCTAATTTGAATTATTTCTTTTCCTAAGAGTCATTTAAATGCGCCATATTTGAGAAGTATAGTGCCTACCTCATGAAAGATTCTCCATACGCATGTGAGGCTGAGTGAATGAAGCTGTTCTAAATTTTAGTTATTTGATATTCAAATTCTCTAAACTTCTGACATAACCAACACTATGTAAAACATTTGCTTTCTTTAGTTAACTTTAACACAACTTGAAAGGTTACAGTTGATTATATCAATAATAAAATCACAGCATTGCATTGTGTGACTTCATGGTTCATTTCCATTTGAAAAGTGAGAATTCTGCAGCAGGTTGTGTAATAAATTCTCAGGCGTTTCTAGGTCATGGATAAGATGTAGTTTGTTACTGTACCTGCAGAATTTCCTGTTCTCTGCAGTTTTCCAGGTGCTAGGATTTTTCACAATGTTCTGTTGGGCAGATCAGCATTTTGTTTATGAATTTAATTTAACCAAGTTAGTTCTGTTGACATACAGCAACTAGTAATTATTCTAAAGGTGTCTCTACATTTTTTTTTTTTTTAAAGTATGCCTCTTTTACTAAGCTTGCTTTGCCAGTTTAACTCAAAGCATACATTGGCATTTAGACTCAGAAGCATGTTTTGTGCCAGACTTAAGATTTCTTAATGCTCAGTAGTATTTTATTGAGTAAAGAAGGGAACCTTCTCTAGATAGATAAATTGGTTCTTTTTTTTTTTTTTTAATTTCTTTTTTGGTTGATGGACCTTTATTTATTTATTTATATGTGATGCTGAGAATGAACCCAGTGCGTCACATATCCCAAGCAAGTGCTCTACCACTGAGCCACAAGCCCAGCCCAAGATAGATTTTTCTTTTTTTTTGGGTACTGGAAATTGAACTCGGGCATTGGACCACTGAAAACATCCCCAGCCCTATTTCATATTTTATTTAGAGACAGGGTTTCACTGAGTTACTTAGTGCCTTGCTTTTGGTAAGGCTGGCCTTGAATTTGTGATCCTCCTGCCTCAGCCTCCTGAGCCACTGGGATTACAGGCATATGCCACCGTGCCTGGCTGATAGATTGCTTCTTCTTCTTCTTCTTCTTTTTTTTTTAAATATTTATTTATTTGAGCCGGGCGTGGTGGCGCACGCCTGTAATCCCAGCACTTTGGGAGGCTGAGGCAGGAGGATCGCGAGTTCAAAGCCAGCCTCAGCAATGGTGAGGCACTTAGCAACTCAGTGAGACCCTGTCTCTAATAAAATACAAAAAAAAAAAAAAAAAAAAAAAAAAAGGGCTGGGGATGTGACCCAGTGGTCAATTGCCCCTGAGTTCACTCCCCGGTGCCAAAAAAAAAAAAAAAAAAAAAAAAAAAAAAAAAAAAAAAATATATATTTATTTATTTGTTTTGGTCGTACCCAGTGCCTTCATTCTTTACATGGTGCTGAGGATCGAACCCGGGCCGCGCACGTGCTAGGCGAGCGCTCTACCACTGAACCACAATCCCAGCCCTAGATTGGTTCTTAAAGTGAAAATGAAGTCTGTAACTTTGGTTTAATCAAGCCTAACTGAAAATCAGTATGCTTTAAGATAACTAGATGCCAGGCATAGTGACATAAACGTTGAAATCCAGCTACTTGGGAGGCTGAGAAGGGGGATTACAGGTGAAACAGAAGAAAAACAGGCTGGGAATATGGCTCAGTGGTAGAACATCCTTGGGTTCAAATCCCAGTACCGGGGAGGGGTGGTGGTGTAGGTGGGTAGACAGGCGGGGGTGGGGGAAAACATCTCGGTAGTGACCTAATAAAAAAGTAGTTCATTTTCAAAGTTAAAACGGAAGCATTTCATTCTTTTTTTTTTTTTTTTTTTTTTAAATATTTATTTATTTGCTTTAGCTGTACACAATGGGTTTATTTGTATGTGGTGCTGAGGATCGAACCCGGGCCGCACAAGTGCCAGGCGAGCGCTCTACTGCTGAGCCACAACCCCAGCCCGCATTTCATTCTTTTTATTTTATTTTATTTTATTTTGGTATTGGGGATTGAACTCGGGGGCTCTCGACCACGGGGCCACATCCCCAGCCCTTTTTTGTATTTTATTGGAGAACAGGGTCTCACTGAGTTGCTAAGTGCCTCACCATTGCTGAGGCTGGCTTTGAATTCGTGATCCTCCTGCCTCAGCCTCCCAAGTGCTGGGATTACAGGTGTGCGCCACCGCGCCCGGGCATTTCATTCTTAAGATTTTACAAATCCGAGTAAATTGTAACTCATCTAACATTGCATCTAATCATAGGTTTCTGTACAGCTTAGCCAGCCTACATTATTTTAATCTAATGAAGTTTTGGGTAGTGAGTAGTTGTTGAATTAAATAACTCTGGATAGATAACTCGGTTTTGGTTGACAAAGCTAATGAACAAGAGGAGATATTAAGAGTTTTGTTGTAGATTAGCAGCCAGAGAGAATAAACATCTGAAGCCTGTGGTGTGCATGTTTTTGGTTGTTTTTGAAGTAGGCTGTGAATAAACTTCTAATGTTAAGGTTAGCATGGAAGAACAGATATTAAACATATTACTGATGAGGGTTTTTAAAAAGATGATATCTTAGAGTATTGTGATGTTTTCTGATCTGCCAGCTTTCGGTAAATGTTGTGGAATTATACAAAATTTATGTTTAGTGATGTCCTTTGTGTAGAACTCAGTTCACATGCCTGGACTTTGATCTCTGTAATAGCTGCATAATGTAGGAGAATTGCAGAATATTACATTTGGAGAAATGGAGGCACAAGGAATTGACTCGAACAAAGAGACAGATTTCTAGATTACCCTTTCAGAAGTTGAGTATAAAAAATTCCTGTTAGTCTCTCCTTTATTATGGAGGGTTGATTGGTTGAGCAAGCTTGAAACCTGCTTCTTTCAGTAAAGGTGTTCAAGGACTGTGTGGGATAATCCTTAGCCCTGTTACAAAGCTCTGGATCCCAGAATTATGGAAATAGTAATGAACCTAAGAAAAAGGCTGACACTGGGTGGACTGTCCTTATGGGTTTGCCCTGAGCACCTGGTGTGCAACCTTGATTGGTGTTAGAAGAGGAATGGTTTCGATACTAGAAAATGTGGCTTTGAGGTCTGATCCTGCTGTTTTTTGGTTGTCTCTCTTTCCTCATGTCTAAAATTGGAATAAAACCCCTAATGTGTAAAGTGAGGATTAAAGAAGAAGGATTGAGCAGAAATGAGGCAGTTTTTGAAGGGATGTGGAAATTTGACTCAGAATGTCTTGGAATGTACATAAAAGGGAACAGTACTATGAATTTTTTTAGGGGGGGTACCAGGGATTGAACTCAGGGGCACTCATCCACAGAGCCACATCCCCAGCCCTATTTTGTAGTTTATTTAGAAACATGGTGTCACTGAGTTGCTTAGCACCTTGCTTTTGCTGAGGCAGGCTTTGAACTCACGATCCTCCCTCCTCAGCCTCCTGAGCTGCTGGGATTACAGGCATGTGCCACTGTACCCAGTAGTACTGTGAATTTCCACATACCTGTCAACCAGCTTCAACAGTTAACAGCATTTTGATGCCCTTATTTCATGGTCCTTCACTCATGATTACATTTTTTTGATTACATTTACTTTGTATTTTTAGTGTTTGTGAGGTTGTACACACACTTCCATCCTTTAGTGCTTTTACACGTTTCTAACCAGTAAGAACCATAAAAACTCTTAACCTCCCACCCAATTAACAATAATTTTTTATCCTGTACTCAGACCTGAATTTGAAATACCTCTCACTGTGCTTTGTGCATTAAACATATTACTTGTGCCTGGTTCCTTATCTGTAACATGTAGATAATGCCTTATCAAGTTATTTTGAGTTAAATGAAATAATATGCAAACTGTTTGACACAAATGTTCTCAGTAAGTGGCCCAGCTCTCTTCTGAACCTCCTATGGCATGTGAATTTCCCTTCTTTAGTATTGCAAAGGTAATAGTTTTCTGGAATTATTGTCCAATAGCCTATTTAAATTTTTCCTTCATTGGACTATTTGAGTCTTCTAGTGAAATTTTGTAACAGTTAAAATGTTTATTCTCTCTCCTGAAATATTAATTTTTCTATATAAGGCTCATTCCATTTCAGCACACACATACCGTATTTTGCTTCTGTATGTGTATTTTTAACAACTCTTCTTGATTACACTATCTCTTCTAGGTACTAACCAATTTCTCTGCTTTCCTTTGTTGCAAAATTTCTTGAAAAAGCTGTTTCTACTCAACTGCAGTTTACCTGTTCTTTCCTGAACATGCTCTAGTGAGACTTATAGTTCTTATCACTCTGATAAAACTGCTCTTATCAAAACCACAAAGTTTAATTCATCTATGGAAACATTTCACACAATGGATGCCTTCCTTCTTGAAACACTTTTGTGCTTTGGTTTATAGGATATCACACTGGGCACTTGACCACTGGGCCACACCCCCAGCCCTTTTTTTTATTTTTTATTAGAGACAGGGTCTCACTGAGTTGCTAAGTGCCTCGCCATTGCTGAGGCTGGCTTTGAACTTGCGATCCTTCTGCCTCAGCCTCCCAAGTGTTGGGATTACAGGTATGCGCCACCGTGCCCGGTTTGTGGCCTCCAACTTCTGATCCTCCTGCATCAGCCTCCTGAGTAGCTGGGATTATAGGTTTGTGCCACTGTGCCTGGCACATATGCCTGTTAATATTGAACCACCCCCATAGGGTCTCTTCTCTTTTTTTTTTTTTTTTTTTTGTGGTACCGGGGATTGAACTCAGGGGCACTCGACCACTGGGCCACATCCCCAGCCCTTTTTTTTTGTATTTTATTTAGAAACAGGGTCTCACTGAGTTGTTAAGTGCCTCGCCATTGCTGAGGCTGGCTTTGAACTCGTGATCCTCCTGTCTCAGCCTCCCAAAGTGCTGGGATTACAGGCGTACGCCACCGCACCCGGCTTCTTCTCTTTATTCTCATTCTCTTGGTGCTTTTTTCCAATTCCATGTGTTGATGACTTACATTTTTTTTTTTTTTTTTTCCCCCTAGCCTGGAACTCCAGGCTATCCTACTGCTAAAATTACATCTCCCTTTTATATATTTTGTTGGCATCTCACATGGAATTTGTCCCAAACCAGCCATTTATTTATTTATTTATTTATTTTTAAATATTTATTTTTTTAGTTGTAGTTGGACACAATACCTGTATTTTATTTATTTATTTTTATGTGGTGCTGAGGATTGAAACCAGGGCCACGCATGTGCTAGGCAAGTGTTCTACCGCTGAGCCACGACCCCAGCCCCCCAGTCATTTAAAAAAATTAAAAAAAAAAAAAAATTTGTTTAGCCGGGCACAGTGGCGCACGCCTGTAATCCTAGCACTTTGGGAGGCTGAGGCAGGAGGATCGCGAGTTCAAAGCCAGCCTCAGCAATGGCCAGGCACTTAGCAACTCAGTGAGACCCTGTCTCTAAATAAAATACAAAAAAGGGCTGGGGATGTGGCCCAGTGGTTGAATGCCCCTGAGTTCAATCTCTGGTACCCAAAAAAAAAAAAAAAAAAAAAAAAAAAAAAAAAAAAATATATATATATATATATATATATATATATTTTGTTTAGTTGTAGGTGGACACAGTACCTTTATTTTATTTATGTGGTGCTGAGGATCGAACCCAGGGCCTCACACATGTGAGATGAGCATTCTACCACTGAGCCCCAGCCCCCAGTCATTTATTTTTAGGATAGCATTTTTCACAAATTGAAATCAGGGTACATCTTATCATCAAAGGCATCAGGTGACAGCTATGACACTATTCTTGCTTCAGTGAATGCAAACTTGCCTGTTTATATTGTTATCACTTCATTTGAGTTATGTATCTCCCTCCCTCCCTCTCCCTCTCCCTTTCCCTTTCCTTTCCTTTCCTTTCCCTCTCCCTTTCTCTCTCTCTCTCTCTTTGGTACTATGGGTTGAACCCAGAGGTGCTTTAGTATGAGCTACTTCCCCAACATCCCCAGTCTTTTTTGCTTTTTAAAATTTGAGACAGGGTTTCACTAATTTGCTGAGACTGGCCTTAAACTTGAAATTCTCCTGCCTCAGTCTCCCAAATTGCTGGCGTTTCAGGTGTGTTACATGGCTGGCCTTTTGTACACACTAAACTCTTTACCCTATTGTGTCTTTTTATTGCCTCCTATTAACAATTTTCCACATCTCAGTTAAGTAGCAACTTCATCTTTTCAGTTGCTCAGGTCAAAACTTGGAATCATTCTTTATTTACTTCCTATTACACACCACATCTAATTCACCACAAAACCATGTCAGCTCTGTCTTCAAAATATATCCAGACTATGGCCATTTTTCATGATTTCACCGGTCTAAGCCTACATAAGTTTGTCTGAATTACTGCAGTAGCCACTTTTGGCTCTTTCCCCCTTATAGACAATTCTCAATATAGTAGCAAGAATGATCCTTTTGGACTGGGGCTGTAACTCAGTGGTAAAGTGCCCCTGAATTAAATTCCCGGTACCAAAAAACAAAACAAAAACCAAAACAAAACAGAACTCGGATTTTGTCAATTCTGATCAAGACTATCTGGTGATTTCCACATCTTTTTTTTTTCATTTTATTTTATTTATTTATTTTCTTATTTATTCTTTTTTTTTTAATTCAAAGTTGTTGTATTTATAACAGTAGCATGTATTACAATTCATAATACGCATATAAAGCATCTTTTTACATAATACTGTTTGTATACAAAGTATATTTGTACTATTCAAGTCTTCAATCATGCATTTAGGATAATGATATCCATCTTATTCTACCACCTTCTTTTTTTTATTTTATTTTCTTTTTTAAATAATTTTTAATATGTACAACTCATAGTGCATGTATTTAGCATCTTTTTACATACAACTGTTTATATACAAAGTATATTCGTACAATTCAGGTCTTCAATCATGCAGTTAGGAAAATGATATCCATGTCATTCAACCACCTTTTCTTATTTCTATTTTTTTCTTTTTCTCCCCCTCCCTCTCCCCTTGTTCCCTCCCTTCCCCTCCCTTCCCTTTAACCATTCTAGTGTTCCTCTAGTCCTCGTATGTACCCCCCCATCCAGCAATACTATGAACTAGCCTCCTTATATCAGAGAAAACATTTGGTACTTGCATTTTTGAGGCTGACTAACTTCACTTAGCATTATGTCTTCCAACTTCATCCATTTACCTGCAAATGCCGTTAATTTATCTTCTTTTATTGCTGAGTAAAATTCCATTGTGCGTATATACCACATTTTCTTAATCTACTCATCTGCTGAGGGACATCTAGGTTGGTTCCACAACCTAGCAATTGTGAATTGGCGCAGCTACAAACATTGAGATAGCTGTGTCACTGTAATATGCTGTTTTTAAGTCCTTTGGGAATAGACCCAGGAGTGGGATGGCTGGGTCATAGGGTGGTTCCATTCCCAGTTTTCCAAGAAATCTCCATACTGCTTTCCATAACGGTTGCACCATTTTGCAGTCCCACCAGCAATGTATGAGTGTGCCTTTTTCCCCACATCCTCTCCAACATTTATTGTTGTTTGTGTTCTTGATAGCTGCCATTCTGACTGGAGTGAAGTGAAATCTTAGAGTAGTTTTGATTTGCATTTCTCTGATTGCCAGCGATGTTGAACATTTTTTCATGTATTTGTTGATTAATCGTGTATCGTCTTCTGCTCGTTGTGGTCTGGAGAACGTTGTATTTCGCTTTCCAGAGGTGCACGAATGTCTCGGCTCCCTTTCAGTTGTAATGGAATTGCTAGTAACTCGTTCAAACTTCCCACTCCACATCTTCTAGCACCTGCGTCCAGAGAGCACCTCCCTCCTGTCGGCCATCTTCAGCTCTTCCTCCAGGATTTTCTTTATAAGTTTCCTCCGAATCCTCGCCAAGTTCTCTCGCCCGGCACAGCCCCCTCCCCAATGTCCCGGTGCCAAGGGCTGGGGTAGGGAGGAGGGAGGTGGGAGGGGTGTCTTCCGCGTGGGGCCGGGTGCCTGTCTGGAGGGGCTGGGAGGGCTGAAGCTGCGCAGGAAGAGCACAAGGGTGATTTCCCCATCTTGCTCAGAGTAAAAGGCCAAGTGCTATCAGGTCTTCTTGTGATATCTGATCCCTTCTTTGCTCTCTGACCCCCATCTTTTCTTATACTTTTTGCTTACTTCATTCATGGCCTTCTTGCCATTCCTTTAACATGCTAGACCTATGCCTGTCTCAGGTCCTTTGCATTTGATGTTTAACCTACCTAGAATGCTTTTCTCAGATAATTGCTTAGTTCCATCTTGTATCCCATTCTCAGTGATACATTCTCTTACCACTCTATTAAAATGGCAGTTCCTCTATTTCTGGCTCTTGCTAGTCCCTTTTTTGTCCATATCACTTAAACCATTTAATTTACGATAGATTTTGCTTATTTTGTTACCTTTTCCCCTCCACTTGAGTAAGCTCCACGAGGGCAAAGGTTTTGTTGATTCTGTTTTCTTCAGTTTCTAAGCACTGGTAAAACAGTGCCTGACACTTAGCACTTTTTTTCTTTTTTGGTAGCGGGGATTGAACTCAGGGGCACTCAACCATTGGGCTACACTCCCAGCCCTTTTTTTTTTTTTTTTTTGTATTTTATTAGAGACAGGGTCTCACTGAGTTGCTAAGTGCCTTGCCATTGCTGAGGCTGGCTTTGAACTCGAGACCCTCCTGCCTCAGCCTCCCAAGTTCTGTGATTACAGTTGTGAGCCACCACTCCCAGCCCACTGAGCACTTTTATTGCAATCTGTTACTTGGTAAAGGATGCCATGGTTGTAGTGCTGTAGTTGGAATTTCAGTTTTTCTTTGGAGTACTATGCACTTTAAAGTATCTTTGATGTATTTCTGTTTTTCTTCTTTAAGAGTACCCTTATTAATTTATACTAATTTTGAGCTCTTATTAAGCCCTGTGCTGGTTATATTGGGGGATACAGTATACATAGACCTTTACCTTTCAGAGCCTATATTCTCTTAGGGGAGATGATAGCATGTACTTTAAAAAATAAAAGGTGAGTATCCAACAGATGAAGTGGACTAGGAATTCAGATGACACTCCAACCTCCCCCTCCCACTTTATGTGGTGCTGGGGATTGGACCAAGGGCCTTTCCCAGGCTAGGTAAGAACTCTTGCCACTGAGCTACATCCCAGCCTTGGCTCAGTAATGCAGAAGAGCAAGAATTTATTTCTAGCTGAGAGGAATAAGGTAGAGCCCTCAGAGGGATGTGGTATATGGTATCTGGTATTTGTGCAGAAGCTCTGGAAAACGAGTAGGATTTGATTATGAGAAAATGGAAAAGAGAATTCCATTTGGAGGGAATTTGAAAATAGGACTGTTGAAGATTTGTATGGGAAATAACTGGTTCATTTAGTTTAAGGGAATATGACTTAGTGGACTGTAAGTTTGGAGAGGAATGTTGTAGTCACTGATAGAAGGCCTTGCATGCGAGGTAAGATATTCACACTATTCTGTTAGCTGTGTGGCTTCAGTGAAGGATATTATTAGGACTGTCTTTTAATCTGGCAATTTTACTGTGGAAAGAGACTGAAATGCATCCATCCATTAAAATGTTTTAATAGTTTTTTGGGAAAAGTAATGAGGGGAATTTAAGTGGGTATAGAGTGGATGGCTTGGAACAGATGAAAACTTGGTAGCTGCATGTGCCACGGTGCCCTGCTCCTTTGACCTTTTCTTTATTGCTGCTTCATTGGCTATATCTGTCTAATGTCTGTCTTACTCCTTTGAAGACAATGGATGGGAGTTCCCAACTAGTAACCTTGATCACCTTGTTAAGAGGCACTGGGCTAGGCATGGTGGCACATGCCTATAATCCCAGCACTTGGGAGGCTGAGGCAGGAGGATCATGAGTTCAAAGCCAACCTCAGCAATGGTAAGGCACTTAGCAACTCAGTGAGACCCTGTCTCTAAATAAAATACAAAAAAGGGCTGGGGATGTGGCCCAGGGGTTGAGTGCCCTGAGTTCAATCCCCAGTACCAAAAAAAAAAAAAAAAAAAAAAAAAAAAAAAGACACAGGCACTGCTGATTTGACTTAAAAAGCTTGTGTGATCATGTTATACTCCCTTTTTAAAACCCCCTAGGAGATAGAACTACATTGGAAGAGGAGAGGCCTTCTAACCTAATTAATAATAGTTAAGGTGTTATTTACTAAAACATTTCTATAACAACCTATACTTAAAAAAATACCAAAAGATATGAGGATTTCGCTTCTATTCCAGGCAAATTTGAGAACAGAATAAGGTTCTTTTAGATTTACATACTTTTTAGAGCCTTGAAACCAGAGGTGTTTTTTAACTCACAAATCTTATTTATAGGAAAAGAAGTACAGTTTTTATTTATAGGTTACTTAATGATGCATGATCTTTTTATTTTATACTTAATGCACATTTTGGTAGTTGAAAAAAGGCATCATTGGAATTTATTGTTTAAAAACTTGCAGTTTACCCTCTTCCTTCAAAAGGGTGACCTTGCACTTACTTTGGCTATTTCTCTATTAAATATTTTCCTTTGAGATCGTTTTAGCCTTGTTTTGTTTCAGAGAGATTAAGTCACTAGTCTAAATCACACAAACTAGAGGCAGAATTGGGTGTGAGAGGTGGATGTCTTGGGCTCCTTCCACCATGTTAGTATCCTTTTAAAAATGTGGACCAGAAAACCTTTACTAGTCACATTCTAACCCCTAATAATGTTCACTAGAAACATATTTTCCTAATTCCTGCTGAAAATACTTTTATTAACTAACCATTTAAAATGGAATGCTGGGGTTGGGGTTGTGGCTCAGCGGTAGAGCGCTCGCCTAGCACATGCGCGGCCTGGGTTCAATCCTCAGCACCACGTAAAAATAAATGCATTGTGTACAACTAAAGCAAATAAATAAATATTAAAAAAATGGGATGCTTCAGTGATATTTAGTATATTTCCAATGTTGAATATACTATCTTATGTAGTTTCAGAACAATTCCATCACTTCAAAGCAAAGTCCCTTGCCCACTAAGCAGTTTGAAAAAGTTTAAATCATTAGAATAAAAATCTGTGCCATGAAAAATAAGTTCAACTCTGGCAAGTTTGTGCTCATGCCCTATTTTTGATTTGCCATTAAGAAATAGGATCTTTTCACTGATAAGTTTCATTATAAATAAATGAAATATTTCTGTGAAAAATGTTAGATGCTATTGAAGAGTACAGTTATGAGCTTAACACTTAAAGATTATCTGAATAAATATGTTTATACTTGCGAAAATGAAAAGACAGTTGCATAGAAAAGAGATTCTATGTGCTGGGGGGTGTAGCTCAGTAGAAGAGTACTTGCCTAGCATGTGTAAGGCCCTGGGTTTGAGCTCTAGTCACTGAAGAACAACAACAACAAAAAGAAATAGGATCTTTTGCTGGTTGCGGTGGCACATGTCTATAATCCCAGTGGCTTGGTAGGCTGAGACAGGAGGATCGCGAGTTCAAAGCCAGCCTCATCAATGTCAAGGCACTAAGCAACTCAGTGAGACCCTGTCTCTAAATAAAATACAAAATAGGGAGGGAGGGGGAGAAAAGAAAAAAAAAAAAGGCGGTTGAATGAGACGGATATCATTTTCCTAAATGCATGATTGAAGACCTGAATTGTACGAATATACTTTATATACAAACAGTTGTATGTAAAATTATGCTATATATGGGCACTATGAATTGTAATTATCATAAATTAAAAATTTAAATTTAATAAAAAAAATACAAAATAGGGTTGGGGATGTGGCTCAGTAGTTGAATGCCCCTGAGTTCAATCCCCAGTATCCCCCCAACCTCCCCCCCACAAAAAAAAGAATCTTCCTTTTGTTGTTTAGTATTCGATGTATTACACTTAGAAACAACTGCAACAATAAAGGCCACAATAGTTAATAATACTGATAGCAGATATGGTGTTTTGTTTTATCTCTAATTTTCATACTAGCCTTTCAGAATGGTTAGTATATTTCAGATGGAAAACTAAGGCTTGTTCAGTAATTCCAGCTGATAAATTGTGGTTTCAGGATTCAAATTCATGTCTTTTTGACTTGAAAAGTTGGGTGTTCTTTTCACTGAATCTAGGAGTGAACAGGCAAAAGGCACCAAATGGAAGGAATCATCTTGTATGGGGACTCAGTATAATCCTAGTAGGACAGTGCATATGTAAGGGAAGAGGATTTGAGTTTGCTAGTCCACTTGGTATTTGTGCCATTAGTAGCCACTTCTGTTCAATTGTGATCTGTATGGCAGTTGGGGAAAAACAAAATAAGAAATAACTTTTGGAACTTTTTTTAGTGGACATTGTTTTTATAAATAATTTGAAGAAATTGCAACATTGCTTCTGAGATTTGTTCTTAGAAATTCTCCATTTTTTTCTTCCTATTTATTTATTTATTTTTGGTACTGGGGATTGAACTCAAGGGCATTCGACCACTGGGTCACATTCCCAGACCTTTTTGGTATTTTGTTTAGAGACAGGGTCTCACTGAGTTGCTAAGTGCCTCCCCATTGCTGAGGCTGGCTTTGAACTCGTGATCCTCCTGCCTCAGCCTCCCAAAGTGCTGGGATTACAGGCGTGCGCCACCGCGCCCGGCTCCTTTTTTGTATTTTATTAGAGACAGGGTCTTACTGAGTTGCTAAGTGCCTCGCCATTGCCGAGGCTGGCTTTGAATTCGCGATCCTCCTGCCTCAGCCTCCCAAGTGTTGGGATTATAGGTGTGCGCCACCGTGCCCAGTTCCTATTTTTTTTTTTTTTTTTGGTACCGGGGATTGAATTTAGGGGCACTCAACCACTGGGCCACATCCCCAGCCCTTTTTTTGTATTTTATTAGAGACAGGGTCTCACTGAGTTGCTAAGTGCCTCGCCATTGCTGAGGCTGGCTTTGAACTCTTGATCCTCCTGCCTCAGCCTCCCAAGTGCTGGGATTACAGACGTGCGCCACCACGCCTGGCCATCCTATTTATTTATTTATATATATATTTTTAATATTTATTTATTTGCTTTATTTGTTCACAATGCAATGCATTTATGTCTACGTGGTGCTGAGGATCGAACCCGGGCTGCGCACGTGCAAGGCGAGCGCTCTGCCGCTGAGCCACAATCCCAGCCCATCCTATTTATTTTTAATGAATCATTAATTTGATTTTAAATCCTAAAATTAATTTTTTGGAGTAGTTAAATATTAGAATGGAACTTCATCTCTCTCTCTCTCTCTCTCTCTCTCTCTCTCTCTCTCTCAGGTTAGTGCTGGGGATTGATTCCAGGGGTATTCTACTACTGAGTTATACCCCTAGTCCTTTATATTTTTTAAGACAGAGTCTCACCCAGTTGCTCAAGCTGGTATCGGACTTGCGATTCTTTTGCCTCATTTTCTTTAGTTGCTAGGATTACAGGTGTGTGCCACCAGGCCTGACTTTTTTTTTCTTTTTTGGTAGGACTGGGAATTGAACCCAGTGGCACCCTACTACTGAACTACATTCCTAGCCCGTTTTTATATTTTATTTAGAGACAGGGTCTTGCTGAGTTGTTTAGGGCCTAAGTTGCTGAGGCTGCCCTTGAACTCACAGTCCTCCTGCCTCTGCCTCTGCCTCCTGAGCCACTGGGATTGCAAAAGCATGTGCCACTGCACCTGGTGAAAGAACATTTGGTATACCAATTTTCAGCCATTCCTCTGAAAACTTCTGGTAAGTCGCCAAGTAGTATAAACCTTGTTAACTTTTCTCTTGCGCTTTGGCTTGAATGATTTAACTTCTCTTTCTGCTTAGTAATAGGCACTGGTGTGAGATGCTGAGTTTTAGGTAAAAGGATGGTATATAAGATAGAGGTTTTTGGCTACTTTGGACAAAAGGTTTTTAAAAATATTTTGTAAGCATAACACGAATATAAGCCACAGCAACAGTGGCCATCTACAGATGTCCTGTATTTAAGTGTATTGATAGCTATCCAAAGAAGTATAGATTTTTGATAGTGACCTCATGACTTTTGCTAATATCTAAATAGGTATCTCCATAAATGGACTTTGAGTTTTTAAAATCTTCTATCCAAAACACTTAAAAATGTCTTATAATTTGGCCCAAATATTACACTTTTCTGATTGGCGTAGAAATGAGGTTTTGTTCTCTCTGGAACCAGAAAAAAATGTAAAGAATCTAGGCTTTGGAGTTGTTCAGATTTGTTTTCAGTTTTTTCACTGACAATTACTAGATGTGTGACTTACTTTCACCTTTTAAAATGAGTATAATCCTGCCCAGTAGGATTAAAGGTCATGTCTCTAAAGGACTCAGCCTAGTATGTGGCATGTAACAAATTGTGTTCAAATTTTTGTTGTTTTAGGCAGAAGCCTAAATTTTGGTAGCCTACACAATATTCTAGGCTCAGTATTACAAATCAATAAAACTTCTTCTGTACACTGTCCTGCAAGTAGTACATTTCTTCGTGGATTTTGTGTGTGTGTGTGTGTGTGTGTGTGTGTGTTTTTTGAAGTGCTGTATGTTAATTTTCACTGTTTTCTGCAGCTTGGCCTCCTTTTCTCAGACATGCTTGGCATATGTCTCCATTGATAAATGTAAATTTATGTTAAAGAATTGATGGTGCTATACAAGTTAATGATGAGGCATTTGCTCCCTAAGAGCAATCCTTCAGTTAGGTGTTCCTGTGCAGCATGCCAATAGGTGCTTACCAGACTTAAAGATTTCACTTGGCTGGATGCCCAAGGTTATGTCAGAGAAGGAAGCTTTGGTTGTTTGGAATGAAAGAAGTACACAGTGCCTACTCAGTGCTTATAGTATATTTTATGATGATTGTTAATATTAAAGCATTAAAAGCTATATTCTAGCCTATTGATTTTACTCATTTCTTCCCTATTGTTTGTATCAGTTCTCTTATTCACTTCAGAGAAACATACAAAAAACCTTTTACTCTATGTAACTGTAGCGTTGAAGTTATGATGAATCAGAATATAAGGTTATTAGTCATGCAAGGGACTTTGGAGATCAGTTTGACTAACCCTCTTATCTTGTGGATGAGAAAGCTGGTTGAGAGAAGTTGTGGCTTGCTCAAGGACATGGAGTCAGTGACAAGTCTGATTTTCATTCCAGTGTTATGAAGTTAACCTGGTCGAGTGGAGAGAGCACTGGACTTTGGAGTCACATCAGCCTGATTTGAGTTCTGATTCCACCATTTATTAACTGTATGACCTTTGACAAGTAAATCTGAGTCACTTTCCTGTTCTGTGTTACTTTATTTGCAGGGTTGTGAGGATTACGAGATAATATAAGTATAGCAGTGCTTGGCATTTGCTCTGAGCTCAATAAATGCTGTTTGTTCTGCTATACTGTTTTTCTTGATTACTTAAAACAGGTCATATGGCTAAGTGATTATTCTTTATGAAATGGGAATCAATGAAGATGGTTGATGTTTTTTGCCAAAGCTCTTCTCTGAATAATCTAAGTTGTTGGTTCATTGGAGGAGGATACGGCTCACAGCAGAACGAGTCTAAATCATTCCTCAAGAGCCTAGTGACGGGCTGGGGTTGTAACTTAGTAGTAGAGTGCTTGCCCAGCACATGTGAGGCACTCAGCACCACACACACACACACACACACACACACACACATACACAAAAATGTATTGTGTCTATCTGCAACTAAACAAACAAACAAAAAACCTCAGCTTTATTAAAATAAATAAATAAATAATAGAGCCTAGTGACTATTGCTCCAAGTTAAATGGCCAGGAAACCTAGTACATGGAACACCAAAATCAACCTACATTTAGTTAGGCCAGCATTTTTCAAATTTTGATTTTGTTTTGCTGTACTAGGAATTGAATTCAGGGCTTCATAACAAGTGCTATATTCTTTTTTAAAATTTTTAAATTTTTATTTTTATTTGCTTTTAGTCGTACTAAATGCTTTTATTTTTACATGATGCTGAGGATCGAACCCGGGCAGTGCACGTGCTAGGCAAGCTCTCTACCGCTGAGCCACATCCCCAGCCCAAGTGCTATATTCTTTTTTTTTTTTTTTTTAATATTTATTTATTTGCTTTTAGTTGTACACAATGCGTTTATTTGTACGTGGTGCTGAGGATCGAACAGGGGCCGCGCACGTGCTAGGCCAGCGCTCTACCGCTGAGCCACAATCCCAGCCCGCAAGTGCTATATTCTTTTTTTTTTTTTTTTAATGTTTTTTTTTTTAAATATTTATTTATTTACTTTAGTTGTACACAATACAATGCATTTACATTTACGTGGTGCTGAGGATCAAACCCGGGCCGCGCACGTTCGAGGCGAGCGCTTTTTGCCGCTGAGCCATAATCCCAGCCCAGTGCTATATTCTTAATGAAAAATATTTCCAAGATGAAAAAAAAAATAATGAGAAAGTAGTGTTGCTTTACAATTATGCAAATTTCATTAATGTCTAACAGAAGACAATTGGGTTCTAATGGCTGCTTCTGCGTTTAGTCTGTAGTAGTATGTTCTGGTTGAGGATATGAAAAAGAAAATCTGATTTCACTCGAATAAGTAGCTGGAAAAGAGTGGATTATTTTAATAGCTCTTTGAGATAATTGTGGATGTTTTTCTTTGATACTACATCAAAATTTTATCATGCATTGGCCATTTAGAAAATGTTGGTTCACTGAATTATGTTGATCTTCCAAATCTGACACATTTCATTATAAACCATCTTCATACATTATGTAATCTCTGGAAAACTATACTCATGAGAGAGTGAGGGTAACCTTACACCGCCATGAAAATTAGTATTGGCCTGAAAGGGTTTTGAGGATCTCAAAAGATAGACCATACTTTGAGAACCATGAAGTTGAATATATTGATAAACTAAATAGAGTAACCAGGTTTGCAGACACAGCTTTAATAAATACATAGTCTGGGGCTGGGATTGTGGCTCAGCGGTAGAGCGCTCGCCTAGCACGTGGGCGACCCGGGTTCGATCCTCAGCACCACGTACAAATAAAACTCATTGAATAAAACACATTGTGTACAACTAAAGCAAATAAATAAAAATATTAAAAAAAAAATAAATACATAGTCTGGAAATCACTAGGGAATAGATTGCTATCCAAGCCTTAATTTAGAAACCGTCTTATTCTTTGAAATAAAGAGCAGCCTAATTTTGAAATGTGGCAAATTTTCATTACATATTTGAATGATCTTTATAAATAAGGCATTATATTAGGTACTGTTAAATATATGAGTTGCCGGGTGCGGTGGCGCTCGCCTGTAATCCCAGCACTTTGGGAGGCTGAGGCAGGAGGATCGCGAGTTCAAAGCCAGCCTCAGCAATGGCAAGGCACTTAGCAACTCAGTGAAACCCTGTCTCTAAATAAAATACAAAAAAGGGCTGGGGATGTGGCCCAGTGGTCGAGTGCCCCTGAGTTCAATCCCTGGTACCACATACACCAAAAAAAAAAAAAAAAAAAAGATATGAGTTATGAGAAAGAATTCCTTCTCTTGAGTTTATGGTCTAGCTGGAGGGGCAAGTCACATAATCTTGTGAAAAGATGACTAACGTTGTGTTGTCACAAATGTGACACACAAGGAGAGAGGAGGCTATTTTATTGGAAAGTGAAATGCTTTTAGGTTAGATTGGAGAATTCATGTAGAATAATTAGGCTAGGCATTTCCATCTAAGACTTTGTAGAACCACAGTATTTTAGTGCTTCATAAAGTACCTTGTGTACATCTTGTGCTTAGTTTCCTTACTGAATTGTTAGAAATATTTAAAAAATTTATAAAGTGCTTAGCACCAGAGGCACATATATGGCAGCTATTATTATTGTTGTTAGTATGGCTTTTTCACCTCAAGTGTTTTCTTCAGTGTACTAGTAACACTAGATGTTCAACTTCTCAATATTTTGGATATTCTGATCTCTTCATTTGTTGAAGGTAGTAATCCAACTATTCTGGACTCTATGGAGATCATATTACTATGTTCAGGCACTGTGCTATGCACTTTATGGCATTTCGTCTTTAGGTTCTTAGAAGAGTTTCACTGTTAGGTGGGCAGTGGTGTTTCCATTTAATAAGTGAGAAAACTGAGGTCTGGAATGGTTAATTAATTGCTCAAGGTCTTTACGAGCTAAGAAGTATAGCTGGATTTGAACCCGTATCTCTGTCTCTAAAGTTTCATCCTTTATCTTTCCATTGTGGCAGTAAGTTGAAATATTTTTGGATTGTAGTGGACTTTTTAAGCTGTTTTTCTAAGGATAGCTTTTTTGAGGGAGGTGTTGAATGGTGGCTATTCTGCCCTTTAAAAAAATGTATTGATTGGTGTTTGATTTCCAAAGCCAATTTTTAAAATCACCTTTATTCTCTTATAAAGGCTTTTTTTTGGGGGGTGGGGTGGGGTGTTCTGCTGGGAATGGAATCCCAGGGCCTCCTGCATGCTGGATAAGCTCTCTACCACTGAGCAGCACCCCCAGCCCAGGGCATTTCTTTACATTGAGAAAAATGTTACTTTTCAAAGAAACCATTCCTTTCCCCACCTGGGAGTGGGCCTTAGGCAGGGCTCTGACCCAGCCCTCCCAGACCCACCATCACAGGATTGAGACCTGGGATATGGGGCTGGCAGCATGTTGGGGTGCTCAGAGCCCTGGTGACTTGTGCAGTGCGTTACCTATTGTGGTTTTGGGGGCTAGAAGGCACATTCTCAAACAGCTGAGGCCTCTACTAATGCATCTCCAAAGCCAATTAAAAAAAAATAATTGAGGTACTTACTTAATGAAATTGTGGGAAAATAGTAATGAATTAAAAATTTCTAAATCTCTTACTGTATTGGTGAGGAACAGTTTGTAGGCTTTTATAGGTTGTTTTGGCTAAGAATTGACTTACCTTTACCATCTAATAATATTACTGTTTGATTGGATAATATGGTTGTAGTCACTTTTGAAGGAGTATTGTGGCTTACAAAGCTTATTTGAGGGAAAAAAATTCATTTGAACTGGCAGTCAGCCAATATTTTATAAGCTACAATTTTCCTTTGAATAGCTGGTGGTTTGTAGCTCCATAATTTGTGGTTCTTCTGAACTTGTAAAAAGATTACACATATTTAAAAGTGACCTTATCACTTTAATGTTTTAAGCAACATACGGTGTCACATTTTGTTATATGTTATAGTATTCTTGTTTGACTTAATTTCCCTGGGTGGAGAATCCCTTTTAAGTTAGTAATTTGTGCAATGTACTGAGAACCCACTACTCCCAATTACAAAACAAACCTAAAAACCAAAACAAGTGAATGTGAGTTTCTCTACATCAGTCTGCCAAAATCCTTGCTAAATAGCCATGGTATTCCATTACTTACTGACTGCTGCCTAGATGTATTGAATTATGTGGTATGTGGGTTTGTTTGGGTGTGTTTAGTGTTTTTGTATGACATTCAGGTTCATATAAGACATCAGGTTCTGATACTGCTACTATTGCTTTTCTGCATGCAGGTAGAAAAGAATACTTATTTCATTTGAAATGCTTAATGTTCTGTACTTTGTTCTCAAGGTTTGTGTGAAGGTAGTTAAATTTGTGAGAGTCATGAGATTACTTTAAGTCCTTCCTTTTGATTTTAGGTTATATCTGACATGGGCTGTGGTAGCCTTTTTGCTTGAAAATTTTTGGAAAGCCAGATTAATAGTTATGTTTTTGTATTTATAGAAGTTTCATAGATAAAATGAACCTACCATTCAGCTCCCGACTCAGACTGTGTTGCTGTGAAGGAACATTATTTAAAAATATACATAATAGGGGCTGGGGTTGTGGCTCAGCGGTAGAGCACTCGCCTAGCATGTGCGCGGCCTGGGTTCGCTCCTCAGCACCACGTAAAAATAAAGACGCTGTGTACAACTAAAACAAATAAATATTAAAAAAAAATATATACATAATGAATTATTGTTTTGTGAGCTTGTTTTTTGTCTTCTTTTGTTCATGGAAGGTGGATGAGGTTTGGGCTAAAGCTTCTGTTTATCAGTGAAATGATTTTTGTGGCTAAGATTTTAGCAAATTGTTAATAGCTAGATACTTAACAACTCTTTTTTTTTTTTTTTTTTTTTTTGGTACTGGGGATGGAACTCAGGGGCACTCAACCACTGGGCCACATCCCCAGCCCTTTTTTTTGTATTTTATTAGAGACAGGGTCTCACTGAGTTGCTAAGTGCCTGGCCATTGCTGAGGCTGGCTTTGAACTCGATCCTCCTGCCTCAGCCTCCCAAGTGCTGGGATTACAGACTGCGCCACCATGCCCAACTTTAACAACTCTCAGTAATCTTGGCATGCTGATAATTATACTTTGCTGCTGCTACTTTCTCCTCCTCTTTTTCCTCCTGACTAGGTCTTGCTATATTACCCAAACTGACCTGGAACTAATGGTCCTAAGCCATCCTCTTTCCTTAGCCTCCCAAGTAGTTTGGAACAGGTGAGCAACACTGGACCTGGCTCAGGGTTTTATTTTTTAAAATACTCTCTAGCTCTGCTGGATGCTGATGCTCATTCTTTTTATTTTATTTTATTTTATTTTTTTGATACTGGAGATTGAACTCAGGGGCACTCAACCACTGAGCTACATTCCCAGTCCGATTTTGTATTTTATTTAGAGACAGGGTCTCACTGAATTGCTTAGTGCCCGGCTTTTGCTGAGGCTGGCTTTGAACTTGGGATCCTCTTGCCTCCCGAGCTGCTGGGATTACAGGTGTGCCACCAGTTTGGAGAAATACAGATGCTTAGATTTTTTTTTTTTTTAATGAAAAAAAAAAATTTTTTTTTTTTTTTTTTTTGTACCGGGGATTGAACTCAGGGGCACTTGACCACTGGGCCACATCCCCAGCCCTTTTTTTTTTGTATTTTATTAGAGACAGGGTCTCACTGAGTTTCTAAGTGCCGCTTGCCATTGCTGAGGCTGGCTTTGAACTCGCGATTCTCCTTCCTAAGCCTCCCAAGTGCTGGGATTATAGGCGTGCGCCACCGCGCCCTGCTCAGATGCTTAGATTTTACTTTGAGGGATTCTGATTTAATTAATCCTTGAAGGATTCTGATTTGATATTCTGCCTAAACATCTGGATTTTTATAGGTAATTCCAATATGCATTTGAGGCTAAGAACTGCTTTTCTGGGAAATTTGTTAACCAACTCAAAGGGAAAATTTGGAGAATGTATCTTTACCTTTGGAGTTTATAAAACTTTAAATTTTGAGACAATTGCAGACTCACATGCTTTTTTAAGAAATAATGTTATACTAATAGTCCATCTCTTTAATTTTGTCATTTCAAGAATGTTTTATAAATGGAATCATTCACTATATAAGTTATTAAGTGTAGGAGCCCTGTTTGGGGAGATGGCTTAAATTGCGGTTGACTATGGGCCATGGAGATTTGGGCATTGTCGCCTTCCGTAGTCTCACGGGACTTGGCCCGGGATCTTGATTGACTTGGCCGAGATTGCTGATCAGGTCAGTGCCATTTTGGTGGTGTGTGTGGCGCGTGTTAGTCGTTGTTAGAGCCAGAGAGAAAAGTTATCAGAATAAAAAGCTGTTTGTTTGGAGTTTGCCTCTGAACTTCTTCCCGCGGCTTCGTTGCTCCAAGCGGCCATCGCTTCAGGCGGCAACAATTAAGATTGGCTTTTTTCTCCTTCTCAGCAAATCCCCTTGAAATCCATCAAGTTGTTTCATGTTGTTTGTTCCCTTTTATAGCTAAGTAGTATTCCATGGTATGTAGGTATGTATCACACAGTTGATTTAATTATTCATCTGTTATAGGACATTTGGATTGCTTTCATTTTGGCTATTAATAATAAAGCTGCTGTAAACATTTGTGGACAGGCTTTTGTATGATCATAATTTTCCACTTCTCTGAAATAAATCCTGAATACAGTTGCTGAGTTGTATGGTCAGTGTGTTTTTAGTTTTGTAAGATACCGCTATACTTTTTCAGAGTAGCGGTACCAATTTGCATTTTCACCAGCAATGTATGAGCAATCCATTTTCTCCACATACTCACTAACATTTGCCATTATCACTATTTTTAAAGAAAAATTAATAGACTTTGTTTTTAAGAACAGTTTTAGGTTTATAGAAAATTGAGCAAATAATACAGTGTTCCTGTATATACATTTCTCCCTCTTGAGCTTCCCCTTTTATTAACATCTTGCATTATTATGGTAAATTTGTTACAATTGATGAACCAATATTGAGTCATTATTACTAATTGAAGTCCATAGTTTATGTGGGTTCACTTTTTCTGTTGAACAGTTCTACAGGTTTTTTTTTTTTTTTTTTTTTGTGGTACCCGGGATTGAACTCAGGGGCACTTGACCACTGGGTCACATCCCCAGCCCTTTTTTTTGTATATATTTAGAGACAGGGTCTTACTGAGTTGCTAACTGCCTCGCCATTTCTGAGGCTGGCTTTGAACTCGCAATCCTCCTGCCTCAGCCTCCCAAGTGCTGGGATTACAGGCGTGCGCCACCGTGCCCGGCTAGGTTTTTTTTTTTTTTTTTTTTTTAATGTTTATTTATTTGCTTTAGTTGTACACAATGCAATGCATTTACGTTTATGTGGTGCTGAAGATTGAACCCGGGCCACCTCTCCCGCTGAGCCACAACCCCAGCCCTCTACAGGTTTTTGACAACAAATGAACAATGTTTTGTATCCACCATTATAGTACCAGTTTCACTGCCTGGAAGACCCTGTGCTCTAGCTGTTCATCCCTCTCTCACCTTTTTTATGGTGCTGGGAATGAACCCAGGGCCTTATGCTTTTTAGGCAAGCACTCTACCAATGAGCAATTCCCCTAGCTCAACAACTGATCCTTTTACTTTTACTGTCTGTATAGAGTTTTGCCTTTTCCAGAATGTCATAGTTAAAAATCATAGAGTATAAAGAGCCCTTTCAGACTGGTTTCTTTCACCAATCAATATGTGTTTTAGGTTTCTCTGGATCTTTATATGGCCTGAAACTCTTTTTATTGTTGAATAATATCCCATAATGGATGTATCACAGTATTCAACTGTGGCTGTACCACGTGCAGTTTATCCATTCACTTGTTGAAAGATAGGATATCTTGGTTTCTAGTTTTAGATGTTATGAGTAAAGTGACTTTATCTAAACATTTGTGTATGGTCTTCTGTGTTGACAACTCATCTGAGAAAATTCCTAGGAGTGCAGTTCCTATATTATGTGATGAGACTATGCTTAGCGTTGTAATAACCTGGCAAACTTCTCCATAGTGGCTGTACCATTTGGCATTCCCACCAGCAGTGAATTAATTTTTTATTTTAGCTGTTCATATAGATTGTAGTAATATCACACTGTGGTTTATTTTTCATATCTCTGATGAATGATATTGAAAATCTTTTTGTGTGCTTTTTTACCATGTATATGTCCTATCAGTGAAAGGTTTGTTCATGTCTTTTGCCCATTTTCTGAATTGATTGCTTGTTTCTTTTACTGTTGCATTTTGAGGGTTCTTTGTAGTTAGAAATCATTTATCAAACAGGTGGCTTGCAGTTATTTTCTCCCAGGCTTGGATATATGTTGACTTTTCATATTTCCTTAATAATGGATTTTTTTTCTTTTTTGGTGCTAATGATTGAACCCAGGGCCTTGTACATGCTAGGTAAGCACTCTTCCCCAAGCTACATCTGCAAACTCTCCCCCAACCCTTTAAAAAAAATAACATATATATATACATATATATATATAAATAAATAGGTGGACATAATATCTTTTATTTTATTTTTATGTGGTGCTGAGGACCGAACCCAGTGCCTCATGCATGCTAGGCAAGTGCTCTTCCTCTGAACCCCCCCCCCCCCCCCAATCCCTTTTCATATTCTGTATTGGGTCTTTCATAGAACAAAAGTTAAGTTTGATGAGGTTCAATTTATCGGGTTTTCTATTTCAAGATCTTGCTTTTGATATTAAAACTCAATTTGCCCAATGTCCCAGAGATTTTTTTTCCCCCTAAAAATAGTTTTTTTCCTAGAAATTGTATACTTTTACTCTCGAGTCTGTGATTCATTTTGAATTAGATTTTATATAAAGCATGGTATATGCATTACATTTTGTTTGGTTTTGTCTTATGGATGTCCAATTCCTCCATTCTCATTTGTTGAAAAGATTGTCATTTCTCCCCCTGAATTGCTTTTGTACTTTTGTGGGCAAACTACTTAGACTTTTTTTTTGGACCTAATTTTGGGTTCTCTGTTCTGTCCCATTGATCTTTGTGTTTATCCTTTAAAAATTTTTTTATATGTATACATATATTTTAGTTGTTGATGGACCTTTATTTTATTTATTTATTTTTATATGGTGCTGAGAATTGAACCAGTGCCTCACACATGACAGGCAAGTGCTCTATTACTGAGCTACAACTCTAGCCTGTGTCTATCCTTCTTTAATACCATATATTCTTTTTTTAATATATTTATTTCCTTTAGTTGTACACAATGTGTTTATTTTTACATGGTGCTGAGGATCAAATCCAGGCCGTGCACGTGCTAGGCGAGTGCTCTACCGCTGAGCCACAACCCCAGCCCTAATACCATATATTCTTGATTATAGTAGACATTAAATTGGGTAGAGTGATTCCTCCCTTTTTTTTTTTTTTTTTTTTTTTGGGTGGTACCGGGGATTGAACTCAGGGGCACTTGACCACTGGGTCACATCTCCAGACCTTTTTAGTATTTTATTTAGAGACAGGGTCTCACTGAGTTGCTAAGTGCCTTGCCACTGCTGAGTCTGGCTTTGAACTCTTGATCCTCCTGCCTCAGCCTCCTCCCAAAGTGCTGGGATTACAGGCGTGCGCCACCACGCCTGGCTCCCATTTAAAAAAAAAAATATTTATTTATTCGCTTTAGTTGTACACAATGCGTTTATTTCAGTACATGGTGCTGAGGATCGAACTCGGGCCACGCACATGCTAGGCGAGCGCTCTACCGCCGAGCCACAATCCCAGCCCGATTCCTCCCATTTTATTATTCTTTTTCAAAAAAATTTTAAAAGCAGTCCTAGGTCTTGCACCATTTCATGTAAATTTAAGAGTAACTTTGGGGGCTGGGGTTGTGGCTCAGCAGTAGAGCGCTCACCTAGCACGTGTGCTGCCTGTGTTGGATCTTCAGCACCACATAAAAATAAAGACATTGTGTACAACTAAAACAATTAATAAACATTTAAAAAAAGTAACTTTGGCTATGTCTATAATTTGCAATAGGAATTTTATTAAATTTTTAGTTCAATTTGGGGAAAATATACATCTTTACTGTGGAGTGCCTTTACCATTATGAGAGATTGGAATGAGATTAGAGAGAAGCAGTTCTGTAGAAACAGTCTTTTAATTGCTGGAAAGATTGTTTATAATTAGCAAAATGTTAAACCTTTTAAAGCCCTTACTTCCCTTTTGTAGCTAAAAATTACCATTATAGATTAATGGAAATGGAAGGTATTTTTCAGTTATTCATTCCATATCCTAATGCCTGTTTTGGGCCAGACATAGTTCTAGGTACTAGAATACAGTGGTGAACAAGACAGACACTGTCCCTACTCTCATTGATCTTACATTCCAATGGGAAGATGGTAAACAAGTGATCAAGGAATACATCAAAAATACATTAAGAGGGCTGGGGTTGTGGCTCAGTGGCAGAGTGCTCGCCTAGCACGTACGTGGCCCTGGTTCGGTCCTCAGCTCCATGGAAACATAAATGCATTGCATTGTGTACAACTAAAGCAAATAAATAAATATTTAAAAAAATACATTAAGGAAGGCATGCAGACAATTGAAGTAAGATATTAAAATAGAAAAGTAAATGGGGTGGCTACTTGATGGCTTTGGGAAGAAAAGGGAGAAGATTGTTCTAGGCAGAAGGAACAGCTAATGCAGCCGAGGGACTGAAAAGGAGGACAGAGTGGTAGGAGTATAATGAATAAGAGGAAGAGTGGTACACATGAGGTTGGTGAAGTAGGCAGAGGCCAAATGAATTGGAAATTTGTAAGCCAGGTAAGGAGAATGATTTTTATTCTGAGGATTATGAGAAACCACAGGAAGGTGGTGAAATAGTTTGATGTTGTCAAAAGGTGACTTATACTTCGTATTGAGAAAGGATTATAGGTAGGGACAAAACAAAAGCAAGGAAGATGAGTTACGAAGCTGTTTCCAACTAGAGGTGATTCTAGGAAAGATGATTTTAGGAAAGAACTTGATAGATTTTGGAGGTAGAGTCAACAGGGTATGTTGATGTTATCTATATTAGGACTGAAGGAAAGAGTAATTGGGGATAATGCTTAGACTCGATGATTATTGGTGTTCAATGAGATCAGGAAAGACTTAGGGGAGGAACAAGTTTTGGAGGGGAAAAATATACAGTCCTGTTTTGATTGCTTTATGTTTCAGTGATATCAGTCATTAATTGGGTATGCAAGTCTGGAGTCCAGGGAGAGGCCAGGATTGGAGATAGAATATGGTGATCTGTATGTAGACATAGAGTTGTGAAACTGGGAGACATCACTGAAAAGAAAATATGATGAAAGAGAAGGGGCCTGGAACAGAGTCTTGGAGCACTGGCACATTTCTGATATCTGGAAGAGATGGAGGTAGAGGCAGTAGAGCTTAAAAACGTTATTATTGGTGATGTTACTATGCTGTGGCTAAAGTTATGGAAGATAAGGATATAGAAAAATGAATGTTCAAGTGCCTTCATTGAAATATAAGCAAGTTTTGTGATATCCACTGATTATATCAATCCCGATGGGGGTGTGGTGTAGTGTGGTGTTGGGGGAACAGATAAGGGGACATAATTAGAAACTACTTTCTGTTAGAAAAAAAGCTAATGGTGTTTGCTTTCAGTGAATGCTAGTAAAATTACGTCCTTTGTGGGCATGATCTCTTTTTCATTTGCCCTATGGAATTTATAGTCTTGAAAACATTACAGGAAATGGAAGGATTTGTATATTTTGGTGTGGTGGGCCGACAATGCTAAGAATTTTTACACAAGACAGTGTTATGGTTTCATCAAGAGAGCATCATATATATTAAGTGATTATTCTGGATCCAGCATAGTGCTAAAATTGAGGGAGATGACAAAATGAATATAAAATACATGCCTTGTGCTGGGAGTAGTGTGGTGATGCATGCCTGTAATCCCAGTAGCTTGGGAGGCTGAGGCAGGAGGATCTTTAGTTCACAGCCAGCCTCAGCAATTTAGCGAGGCCCTAAACAACTCAGTGAGACCTGTCTCTAAATATAAAAAAGGGCTGGGGATGTGGCTTAGAGGTTAAGTGCCCCTGAGTTCACCCTGGTACCAAAATGCAAAAAATGCTTTGCTTTCAATGAACTTGGATGAAAGAAAAGTAAAAAACAGAATAATAAAATATAACTGGTAGTTGGATAGGATTTCTTGGAGGAGTTGGGGCCTGAAGAGTAAGTAGGACTTAAGTGGAGGAGAAAAGCTAATCTAGGCAATAGAATAATGTACATTATGGGAAGAAAATGGCTTTTTGGTTAGAAGACTTGATTAAATGAGGAAGGACTTCATTTAGGAGCTTTGTAACCTTGGATGACTCCTTTGACCTCTTTGGGCTCATTTTTCCCTATGGACAAACCTTTGCCTGTCTCATAGGGCTGCTGTGAAAATGAGACTGTGAGTAGTTTCAATAGTAATAGTGTTGTACTAATTCTTATTTCAGATATTTAATTTTATGAACATTTTATAAATTAAAAATTTTGGAGGGCTGGGGTTGTGGCTCAGCGGTAGAGTGCTCGCCTCACATGTGCGTGGCCCGGGTTCGATCCTCAGCACCATGTAAAAATAAAGGGATTGTGTACAACTAAAGCAAATAAATAAATATTTAAAAAAAATTTTGGTAACTTGTATTTATCAAATATTTCAAAACTTTGATTAAAATATTTATGTATAGCTCCTAGTTCAGTGCTAGACATTTAGTAAATTGTAGACGTTAACATTTTTATTACTTGACTGTTGAAAAGAATAGCATAGCAAAAAGATGATAATCCTTGTTTTTCAGGAGTTTGTGATCTTAATGAAAAGTCATAAGAAACTGGGGAAAAATGTAAGATAGTCTATGCTCTGGTGCCTAAATTTGTGGTGTGAACAAATGAAATCTGAGTACTTTTTAATTGGTACAGGCTTCATTGTGTCAGTGAGACTAAATGTAACCCAGGAAAAACAAGCATGGATTCCATATTAAGAAAACATTTGTTAGCCGGGCGCGGTGGCGCACACCTGTAATTCCAGCACTTTGGGAGGCTGAGGCAGGAGGATCGCGAGTTCAAAGCCAGCCTCAGCAATGGCGAGGCACTTAGCAACTCAGTGAGACCCTGTCTCTAATAAAATACAAAAAAGGGCTGGGGATGTGGCCCAGTGGTCTGGTGCCGCTGAGTTCAATCCCCGGTACCACAAAAAAAAAAAAAAAAAAAAAAAAAAAAAAAACATTTGTTTTGGGGCTGGGGTTGTGGCTCAGCGGTAGAGCGCTTGCCTAGCACGTGCCCGGCCCGGGTTCGATCCTCAGCACCACATAAAAATAAAGGCATTGTTTACACCTAACTAACTAAATAAATATTTGGGAAAAAAAAAAAGAAAACATTTGTTTTATGTATTGTTTATTTTTAGAGGCAGGAAAGTATAAATGTGAATGTAGCTGCTATAGAAAGCTTTTGTAACACTTTAAACATTCTCATTTATAAATTTTTTGTAGTGTTATAAATGAATTTACCTTTCTGCCTTTACAGTTTAATGAACTTGTGCCCACTTTCCAGATGGCATTGTAATGTAGAATTTACTTCAGTGGGTACCATTTTAAAAAAATTGAGTCGTTTTTTATAATAGACTTAGGTTTAATGTCTGTCGTTTTTTTTTTTTTTTTTTTTTTGTATGCATATAAATTAAAAAAGTGGTCTTTGGTGCTGTAAGATTTATTGTTAGAAAGGCAGGGCAAATTTCTTTGAATAGTCTCTGTTCACATCTTTATAGATTATTTGGACCTCAGCTATTAAATTCATGTGCATATGTGGGATTGATTCTAGGATGACTTTTTGTTTTGAAAAACAGTCCTAGTAGAGTCCTGTACAGCCTGTGCTGAAACTGGGTTGTCCTAGTACAACACATTGTTCTCTTTTGGTCACTATGATGGTTTTTTAAGTAGCTAGGCCCTAGGTCATGCTTCTTCTTCTTCTTTTTTTTTTTTTTTTTAAATATTTATTTATTTGCTTTAGTTGTACACAATGCGATTATTTTTACGTGGTGCTGAGGATCGAACCCGGGCCGCACATGCTAGGCAAGCGCTCTACCACTGAGCCACAACCCCAGCCCCAGGTCATGCTTCTTTTATGCAGATGTCTTCTTCATTTATTGACTCTTAGTTTGTCTTTAGAGGGATTTAATTGCATGTCTACTAGAACACTTTGCACTACTAACTAGGTCAGAGAGAATTTTTGATAGCATTCTGGTGTCTTATTGATACATGATTAGCTCCATGAAATTGTGCAGTATCGTGGTGGGTTTTATAATTTTTTTTTTCTTTCTTTTTTTTTTTGTGGTACCAGGGATTGAACTCAGGGGCACTCGACCACTGGGTCACATCCCCAGCCCTTTTTTGTATTTTATTTAGAGACAGGGTCTCACTGAGTTGCTAAGTGCCTCGCCATTGCTGAGGCTGGCTTTGAACTCGCGATCCTCCTGCCTCAGCCTCCCAAAGTGCTGGGATTACAGGCGTGCGCCACCGCGCCCGGCTATAATTTTAATAATAGTTTAACATTGAGTGCTGTACGCCATGCAGTCTGCTAAGCAGCCTTAACTCATAGCATTTCTTTCTTTTTCATTTGAACATCTCAACAGCTCAGTGAGGTTAGTACTGCTTTTATTTCCCCTTTACAGATGAAACAGAGAGGTTAAGTTCCTATTCTAAGGTTACATAGTCAGCAAGTGGTGAAACAGGGATTCGAACCCAGGTTGTCTGGCTTCAGGACCTACTCTACCTACTCTCTTATCCACTGTGCTTTATGGTCTCCTCAGATAAGGCCTTTCTGGGAAACTCATAGTGGGAGTTTTATTTTATTGTGTTACCCTGCACGAGGTCATTAGACACTGATCCTGTGTTTTACTCAGCTTTTTATTGCTGTTACCAGAAGACCTGACAAGAACAATTAGGGAAGGAAAAGATTATTTTGGGTTTCACAGTTTCAGAGGTCTTAGTCCATAGATGACCAATTTCATTCCTCAGGGCCCAAGTTAAGGTGGAAGCATGAGGTAGAGGAAAGCTGCTTGACACTTGGCACCAGGAAGCAGAGAGCTCCTCTTGCCAGGAACAAAATATAAACCCCAGGGGCAGGCTCCCATGCACTCACCTCCTCCAGCCACACCATACCTGCCTGTAGTCACTACCCAGTTAATTCCTGTCAGGGGATTAATGCATTGATAGGTTAATGCTTTCATAACCCAATCATTTCACCTCTAAGCTTTCTTACATTGTCTCACACATGAGCTTTTTGGTGGACATCTCATGTCTAAACCATAACATCCTGTTAGGATTTTGTAGTAGTAGTATTCTTCTATGTAAAGAGTTGGCTATTATATTTGTTATATAAACCTAGCTGCTGAATTGGAACCCTGAAATGCAATGGCTAAAAACCTTCACATTCAGTGTTTACTAGTCTGGATGGTTGTATCACATCAACATATGGCTCTCTTTTATGTAGGCATTTACTATCTACTGTCTTCAGTGCATTCCTTCTAAGGTACTCACTGGAAGTACAGCCCAAGAAATTTTCTCCAAAGCTTGTGAGGTGAAAGTTGTACCTGTATAATTTCTGCTTACTTCCACTGTTAAGCTCTTAATTCATTACTTTAGGTAGCTGCAAAGGAATTGGCAATTTTAACGGCCTTAATCCCTGTTGACTTTAGGAGGAAAGGTATCATTCTGTAGTATTTTGAGTATCTCATCAGCTTTGAAATGTTCTTGGGAGTGGATTTTCAGCTATAGAATATGAAGGTGGGCACCTCATCCTAAACTGTACCTCTTTTGGGAAGAAATAGAGGGTGGATTTTGGCAGAGAATTAGCAGTCTCTGCTGCAGCTATAATACTGTGGATTTCAGCAAGAATTCCAGAACACAGCCCACTGCTACAAATTGTAACATATTATTCCACACATTCAACTTGTGTTCTTGTATCAGACCTGTGAGGTAAGTAAGTAGATAAAGCAGGTGGTGGTTTTCCTATTGTAAGTAAGAGAACTAAGGCTTGGGAGGTTAAGTGTTGAAGGAAACTATTTAGCTGGGACTTAAAATCCAGGTCTTGTGGCTTCAGTCAGTATAAAACACCATTTTTTTTTTGGGCAGAAAATTCTGTCTAGCAGTTTACTGTGGTCACTGCTCTTGTATCTTTTTTTTTTTTTTTTTTTTTTTGTGGTACTAGGGATTGAACTCAGGGGCACTTGACCACTGGGTCACATCCCCAGCCCTTTTTTGTATTTTATTTAGAGACAGGGTCTCACTGAGTTGCTAAGTGCCTCGCCATGGCTGAGGCTGGCTTTGAACTCGCGATCCTCCTGCCTCAGCCTCCCAAAGTGCTGGGATTACAGGCGTGCGCCACCGCGCCCGGCTCTTGTATCCTTTCTTAATAGTGTGTTTAGTATTACAGATGTCCAATATATATTGATCTTATTTTGAAGATTCAGGAAGTACTTCAAGAACTTGTGTTGCCTCACAGTCATCATTACATTCATAAATGATGTCATACTTTAGATGTGTGTCAACTAATGGGATAACAGGAAACAGATTTTACTCTCCTTAGAAGTTAGGATTTAAACTAGGCTCACGCCTGTAATCCCAGCACTTGGGAGGCTGAGGCAGGAGGATTGTGAGTTCAAAGCCAGCCTTAGCAATGGTGAGGCACTTAGCAACTCAGTGAGACCCTGTCTCTAAATAATTAAATACAAAAAAAGGGCTGGGATGTGGCCCAGTGGTCGAGTGCCCCTGAGTTCAATCCCCAGTACCCCCCCCCCCCCCAAAAAAAAAAAGAAGTTAAGATTTATACCCTTGCTTTCAGGAGATAAAATGACATGTAGAAAAAGCAAAGGAGATAACAATAGAAATAAAATAGGAAATAAAAATAGAAATAAAACATTGGAGAGGAACACTAGAATGGCCAATGGGGAGGGAGGGGGCAAAAGGGTGAAGGAAAAAAAAAAAGATGGTAGAATGAGATGGATATCATTACCCTAAGTGCATGTATGAAGTCATGAATGGTGTGAATATACTTTGCATACAACCAGAGATTTGTAAAAAAGTGCTCTATATGTGTAATATGAAATGTAATGCATTCTGCCGTCATTTATAACATCTTAGAATAAAAAATAAATAAAAAAATAAGAAAATTAAAAAAAAAAAAGAAGTAAAACATTGGGGCAGTTATGTTTTCTCTTAGTACATAAAATGTATTATGAAATACAATGCTTATCTGTAATTCCACAGATTATTGTGTAGTGCTATGTGGTAAAAATGACTTTAGTACATGCTGCCCAATAAGCTGAGAACACATTTTGCTTTATGAGCAGCTGGAGGAGTTCGTTCTCCTTGTTGACACTAAGAGGCAAGGTGCCATTCTTGAGTATTTTGAGTATTTTCGTCAGTATGAAATATTCTTGGTAGGACATTTTCAGCTGCAGAGTTTATAGCAATCTGATTTAGGGATTGAATGCTGTGGACTGTGGCAGAATGTTAAGTATTTGTACCAGATGGATTATTAATCAAAAAGTAAGGTGGAGACTCCTGCACGTTCCCATTTTAATGTAACAAAGACAGAACGCTTATTCTGGTTTTCTTATTTTTGATTATTTTTCTTGGAACTCTATCTTGCTAACTCTGTTTTTATTAAATTATTTCAGAAGAGGTGACTTTAGGATAGCTGAATTTTAATAGAAATTACATGATTTCAGTTTATTTTGTATATAGATAAACTATCCTTTAGACATTCTCTACAGTTTGTTTTGCTGTGAGCTCGAAGAGATCAGACAAACAAATATATTATTTTAGCACCTGGGTAATGATCTATAGCTTTCTGGGATAATAGTGTATTATGCTAAAGTTGTGCCTTAAGTCATCCAGGTTTTGCTTAGGTTTTCAGTTTTCTGATAGGATTGCAATAGAAATATAGTGGCTATATCATAAATTCACTGAAGCCTTATTGGGGTCCTTATACAACTCAGTCTAGTATTCTTTGAATACTTTTGCAAGAATCTCATTATCTAGATCTTTTGTAGTCCATTATTTTGACATGCATACTGAATAAAAAAATAAGCTGAAAAAATAGATTGAGCAAAAAAAGATTTTTCCTTCAACTTGTGTAGCTTTGAGTTATTTACTTTTTTTTTTTTTTTTTTTTTTTTTTTTTTTGGTACTGGGGATTGAACTCAGGGGCACTCTACCACTGGGCCACATCCCCAGCCCTTTTTTTGTATTTTATTAGAGACAGGGTCTCACTGAGTTGCTAAGTGCCTCACCATTGCTGAGGCTGGCTTTGAACTCGGGATCCTCCTGCCTCAGCCTCCCAAGTGCTACGATTATAGGTGTGCGCCACCACGCCCAGCAACTTATTTACTGTTTTTTTTTTTTTAAAGTTAAATGTGAAATTTGGCTTTTTGCTACAGACAAAAGCAATGCAGGCAAGTATGAAGTATGTTTTTTTTTGTTTGTTTGTTTTGGTACCAGGGATTGAACCTAGGGCCACTTAACCACTGAGCCACATCCTCAGTCCTTTTTATTTTGAGACCAGAGTCCCACTAGATTGCTTATAGCCTCACTAAGTTTCTGAGGCTCCCTTTGATCCTTCTGCCTTAGCCTCCAGATCTGGGGCATACGATTACAGGCATACGCATGGTATTACAGACATACGCCACCAAACTTGGTGGCAAGTATTTTTTTTTTTTTTTTTTAATATTTATTTATTTACTTTAGTTGTACACGGTGCAAATGCATTTATGTTTACGTGGTGCTGAGGATCGAACACGGGCCGCACACGTGCAAGGCGAGCGCTCTGCCGCTGAGCCACAACCCCAGCCCGGCAAGTATGTTTTGTTTTGTTTTATTTTAGTTGTAGAGGGACACAATACCTTTATTTTGTTTATTTATTTTTATGTGGTGCTGAGGATTGAACCCAGTGCCTCACACATGCGAGGCAAGCAGTCTACCGCTGATCCACAACCCCAAGCCCTGGCAAATATGTTTTTAAAATTCTTCATTTCTCTTTATTTGCTTTAAATGATGAGATAGCATTTACAGGTCATTTTAATGAAATTGAGTTACATCAAATTTTAAGGTATGTCATTTGAGTCCTGGTCATAATGTGATTCCTATATTCATAACCTGAATGCCTATTAAAAAAAAGCCAGTTGAACAAACACAAATATTTATGCTAACATGATGCGTTTCATGTAATAGTACTCTTCCAAGGGGGGTCAGATAGAGAGAAAGGAAAAGTTTAAGACTATAATCTAGGGCGAAAAAAACACTAAACTTTTAACTGTGAGTTCAGGGTTTGAGTCAGACCTGCTAATATGTTGTTTGATGATCTTAGGCAAGATACTTTTCTGGGCCTTAGTTTTTTTTTTTTGATTAATAATGTTCTTGTGTTAATCTTTTTGACTAGTTACATCAGCCTATGATTATCTCTTATTTTCTTTCTTTCTTTCTTTCTTTTTTCTTTTTTTTTTTGTGTGTGTGTGTAGCGGGGAAGGCTAACAGTATAGAGTGGCTTGGTCTTTTTTCTTTTGTTTTGATGAATAGTTATGATAGCAGAAAACTGATTTGAATTATTCTAATGTTTTCTAAAATTAGTTTTAAAGGTGTCACAAAATAGGAAGTATTTAGTTTTATGTTTTTTTTTTTTTTTTAAATATTTTGTTTACTTAGTTGTACACAATGCAATGCATTTATGTTTACGTGGTGCTGAGGATCGAACCCGGGCCGCACACGTGCGAGGCGAGCGCTCTGCCGCTGAGCCACAACCCCAGCCCTAGTTTTATGTTTTAATTGTGCCTCACTGTTGTCATTTTAAAAGAAGCTTGAAAACTGGAAAGATGGACAAACGCTTTGAAAACTACTGCCCAATGAAAGAAAATTACTTATTGTGCTTATTCAAGTTCTTATGAATTTTTAAAAAAATAACTTTATTTTTATTTATTTATTTTATGTGGTGCTGAGGATTGAACCCAGTGGGCCTTACCACATGCTAGGTAAGCGTTCTACCACTGAACTACAACCCTAGCTCTCTTCTGAATTTTTGTCTTAAGTTATGGGCAATGAAATCATTTAATATGTGCAGATGTGTTATTAATTCTTTTCTTCAGTTTTATTATGAAAAAAAAATTTTAAATATTTATTTATTTGCTTTAGTTGTACACAATGCAATGCATTTATGTTTACGTGGTGCTGAGGATCGAACCCGGGCCGCGCACGTGCTAGGCGAGCGCTCTACCACTGAGCCACAACCCCAGCCCATGAAAAATTTTAAGCATGCAAAAAAGGTGAAAACTGTACAGTGGACATCCATTTATTCTACAGTTAATGCAAGTTAGGTTATACAGTTAACATTTATCTTTTAATAGCTTTATCTCATATTTTTCCATCCCACTATCCCTCTATATCAGCATCTGTCAGCCCATGTTATTTTTTCCCCACCTTATTTTTTCGATGCATTTCAAAATAAGCTGCAGATATTCTTACTGTTTACCCCTAACATTTCAACATTAATATTATTAGCTAGAGCTTGGTACTTGTTTATGCTTTTTTGGTTGAAATTTACATTTGTAAAAATACACAATTTTCTAACTCTTCCATGAATGGCACTCATTAATTGAACACCTGACATTTTCCAGGGTCTGTGTTACTCTTGTAGGTAGAGAAATGAATAAGACAGTGTCTGCCTTCATGGTGCTAGTGGAATAAACAGGAGAGACTTGTAAGAAAGGAAGTTCAGTACAATAGTTGTTTTATTTGGATCTTTTAGTTGCAAATAATAGGAACCAGCTGTATTATAAAGATAAATCTTATAGAACCAAAGGCAGGCATTCATAGGGGCTTTTGGATATGGTTAGAACCAAGAACTGGAAGGCGTACAAGTCTGTTTTTTTACTTTGCACATCCATTTCATTTCATTTCATTTCATTTCATTCTTCTCTTTGAAGATCTGCTTTCTCTTTTTAGTACATAGGTTTGACTGCCCCCACAGCCATTCTTTTACATCTAACCATTCTCAGCCACATTGACATACCAATAAGATATTCTATCTTATTTAATATCCATGTTCTTGGACAGTGGAATTGATTGGCCCAGTCTTGGCTCAGTTGTTTTGAGGGCAGGGTTTTTCAGTACATATCTCCTGCTGGAAGCCTGCTTTTGTGGATGCTGAAGGTAGGGGGAATAGCAGAGTTAATTCCCAGAGTCACATGCAGGCTGAAACTAAAAACTGCTTCTAACTGTGTGATAAGTAATTGTATAGAAAAGAATAGTATACAGAAATAGCATAGAAGGGAGGGGGATGAATCACTACTTAGTTTGGAGTCGGGGGTCAAGGATAACTTCCTAGAGAAATTGGTGGCTTAGCTGGGTTTTTAAAGATAAATTCAAATGCTGTAGGAATTTAGCGGGAAGGAAGGATATGCCTGATAGAAGAGTAGCCAGGAGAAAGAAAGGAAAAGGCATAGTGTGTTTTAGGTAGCTATAAGCAGGTTTGTACTTTCGTAGGATAAGTTTTGAAGTGGAGAGGCTTTGGTAGAGGCCAGAGAGGGAGATGAGGCTAGTTCACAGAAAACCTTACCTTACTAAGATATGGGGAGCCAGGGAAGATTACTGACAATCAGATTTGTTTCCTTACGAGGTCATTTCATTGAGTGAACTGGAGGCAAGTGGGGCAGATGGAAGATCTTTTGAGAGCTTGGATTAAGAAAATGGCAGCAGCAGAAATGAAGAGAGGAGATATTTAGTCAGTAAAATGTTCAGTACTTGGGATTTATTTGATATTGGGGAGAGGGAAGATGATACTCCCTGGTTTTCTGGTGTGGTTGACAGATAAGAAATGCAGGAGACTTGAGATGCTGGCAGTGTCATGTTTCTTATCTTCACTGTTGATTACAAGGGTACTTTTTTCCCAGGAGTATTAAATTGTGCTTGTATATTTTATGCATTTTTCTGTTTGTAAATTGCATTTCATGACCTAAAATGTTGAAGAACAGAAAGAAACACAGGAGGAAATAAATTTAAGAGCAAAAAATGTTGACTTTAGGATTGGACTTTGACATTTGGATTGTCCTTGCAACCTTCCAGATGGAGATGTATGGAAGGCAGTTGGATGTGAAATTTAAAGTGCAGTGGAGAAGTTTGGGCTGCCAATAGAAATGAAAAGATTAAGTTAGATCTGTAGTTCTCATGCTTGGCTGTACATTAGGATCTTCTGGAGAGCTTTAAAAAATACTGATAACCTGGATCTCACCATGGACCAATAAACTGATCTCTGGGAGTGAGAGCATAATATCTAGCTTTAAAAGTTCCCTGTGCCTTTTTTTTTTAAAAATTTTTTTTTTTTTTAGTTGTTGATAGACCTTTATTTTATTTATTTATATGTGGTGCTGAGAATTGAACTCACTGTCTCACACATGCCAGGCAAGTATGCTACTGCTGAGCCACAACCCCAGTTCCCCCTGTGCTTTTTATTATGACACGTAGAGAACAATTGGGTTATAGGAAGATCACTTGTTGCCTACAATCTGTGACTGAGAAATAGTTTTGCAAAGAGGATTTTGTAATTGCTTTAGATCACAGCACAGGTTTAAACTTTGTTTTGAACACAATTCTTGCACCTCATCACCATAAATAGAAAAAGAAAAAGTATGCTTTTTATTAAAATAATCATGTATTGTATTTTTGAAAAGTATGTGAAAGAGACAAGCTGTTTTAGTTAAAGCAATTTTAAAACAGAAGCTTTCCTTTGATTAGTTGAGATAGTTGTGTCTTCTCTGCCTTTGCAGCCAAACATAGAAAATTGTCTCATCACTGCAGTGTCTTTGAATAGTGAATATGAAGAAGGTGGTTGGTAAATGAATTGTGTGATGTAGTCTGAAAGGCAGACAGCTATAAATGGTGGAAACTGTCTCTGATATATGTGATATGGAAAAGACAATTGATTACTCATCTGTCTTCATTCCCTTACTACATTGCTTTATAACCCACCAGGGGCCTATATCCACCAATAAGCCCCCCCCACCCCCTCACCCCCCACAGTTGCAGTTGGACATGATACCTTTATCTATCTATCTATCTATCTATCTATCTATCTATCTATCTATCTATCTATCTATATTTATCTATTTATTTAGTGGTGCTAAGGATTGAACCCAGGGCCTCATACATGTGAGGCAAGTGTTCTTCTACCACTGAGCCACAACCCTAGCACCATCAATAAGTATTTATTAGCACCTGCTTTCTGCCTGGAAGTATGTTAGGGAATTTATGTTAGTTACTGAATAAATAGTTAGATAAAGCAAATAGGTAAAAATGCATGGAACTTGCATTAGGTTTGCCAGTGTTTGAGTTGGGCATGGCTTATAAAAGACATTTGAATGCCAAATTATATGGTAATTATGAGGACTGGAGTGATTTCTTGGGCCTGAAAATTTAGGGGTGACTTACACATACATAGGTGATTCTCCTAATATGTTGGCCTTCCTGTTCCTTGAGCACTCTTTTTTTTTTTTTTTTTTTGTGGGTACCGGGGGATTGAACTCAGGGGCACTCGACCACTGGGTCACATCCCCAGCCCTTTTTTTTTTTTTGTATTTTATTTAGAGACAGGGTCTCACTGAGCTGCTAAGTGCCTCGCCATTGCTGAGGCTGGCTTTGAACTCGCGATCCTCCTGCCTCAGCCTCCCAAAGTGCTGGGATTACAGGCGTGCGCCACCGCGCCCGGCTCCTTGAGCACTCTTTTCTTCTCCATATAATCTTGTTTTCCATGCACCATGGGTCTCAGATCCATTGATACTACCCTTTCCATTGTTCTTTATCTCCTTGATGTTCTCATTCTCTTCCTTACCCAGCTTAAATATCATAGTCATTATACAATATCCTCTGCTTATACCTACATGCTCATGCTAATTTTAACATATTCACTAGGCAAAAATTTCGACTCTCCTCTTACTCTGCATCTGTACCTGCACAACTGAATGTATCTGGAAAACGTACCTATACATCCATATACCGTGCTGATTGATAATATTTGTAAATTTATGAACTTGAACTTTAAGTGGGTCCTTAATGCTGTCAGGTAATCATAAGTACCTGGTCCATTTACTCTCTCACTGTCCTAGATAGCTGTTTGGTTAGATCATCCTCTTTCTTTCTTTTGATAGAACATTATAATTATGCATAGTATTTGAGTTCATTCATTTTGACAAAATAACACATGCAAGGAATTTGATTTCAATCCCTATATCTCCCCTTTTTCTTCCCCACATCCTTCCTCCTGTTCTCCTTCCACTACTCTATTGATCTTCCTTTTTATTCCTTTATTTATTTATTTTTTATTTATCCACTTTCTTTTTAAACTGGTGACAACTCTCTTCCATTCAGCTGAAGACCTTGCTTCTTTCTCCATTAAGAAAATCGAAGCATTCTGGAGCCAGGTGTGGTGGCGCATGCCTGTAATCCCAGCACTTTGGGAGGCTGAGGCAGGAGGATCGCAAGAGTTCAAAGCCAGCCTCAGCAATGGTGAGGCACCTAGCAACTCAGTGAGACCCTGTCTCTAATAAAATACAAAAAAGGGCTGGGGATGTGGCCCAGTGGTCTAGTGCTTCTGTGTTCAATCCCTGGTACCACAAAAAGGAAAAAAAAAAAAAAAACATTGAAGCATTCTGTATTTAATGTATTTGCCCTTTACTCCTCTTAGCATAGAATAACTGTCTTTTTATCAAAGACAAACCCTTCACTTGTGTACTAGATATCATCCCCTCTCAACTATTCAAGGATATTGCTCTAGGGACGTTTTAGTTACTGTTTGGTTAGACATTATTCTATGATAAATGAAAAATTTCTAAGCACATTTCATATGAAACTGATTCAATATTCTGTAAAAAAAATTTTTTTTTTTTTTTTTAAGGGCGTGTACTGGGGATTGAACTCAGGGGCAACCACTGAGCCACATCCTCAGCCCTATTTTGTATTTTATTTAGAGACAGGATCTTACTGAGTTGCTTAGAGCCTTACTTTTGCTGAGGCAGGCTTTGAACTCATGATCCTCCTGCCTCAGCCTCCTGAGCTGCTGGAATTACAGGTGTGAGCCATTGTGCCTGGCTGTATATATGACTTTTGAGCAAGATTTTTTTTTTTCCCCCCGAGACAGAGTCTTGTTAAGATGCTGAGGCTGGCTTTGAACTTCCAATCTTCCTGCCTCAGCCTCCCAAGCCACTGGAATTACTGGCATGTGCCACAGCGCCCAGCAATTTTTAGTTAGTTTTGAGTCTTTTTTAGTTATTTAAAAAAATATTTTAAGTTGTCAATGGACCTTTATTTTATTTTATTTATTTTTATGTGGTACCAGTGCCTCACACATACTAGGTAAGTACTCTACCACTGAGCCACAACCACAGCCCTTTAGTTATTTTTATTGGGAGTATAGTTTTATATAGTAAAATTCACCTCTTGGGTTTACAGTTCTCTGAATTTGGATAGACGTATTTAGTCATGTAAACACCAGGATCAATCTATAGAATATTTCCATTACTGCAAAAGTGCCCTTTGGTCCCTTAGTGTAATCAGCCTGCTCTCATCCCCTCCTGCCTCTGGCATTTTCTGATCTGATTTCTAGCTTTGCTTTTTTCAGAATGTCATGTACATGGAATTATTAAGTGTTAATCATTTTGAGTTGTGCTTTCATATAGCCTAATGATATTGAGATTCATCCATGTTATTGGATGTATCAGGAGTTGATTTTATTGCCCAGTAATATCTCAACGTATGGATTTGCCACAATTTATTCATACAGTAGTTGGTGGATTTGGGGATGTTTCTAGGTTTTGGACATATAGAGTAAAGCCACTATAAACATTTTTTCCCCCTTTGGAAGATAAGTAGGTGTGGGATTCAAAGTGATAAGTGAGTCTTTTCTCACATTCATCAAATGGAGTATTAGGACTCTTAGTTGCCAAAACCAGAAATTGACTCTGGCAGAGGAACTTATAAGTAGGATATTAGATGGCTCACAAGACTCTCTTGGAGAGCTGGAGAGATAGGTTCAGAATTATATATCCAGGGACATTATCCTAGGCACAGACACTGGAGTTTGAATTGCCAACTCCATTAGGGGATGTTAGACATTGCAAGTAGAACTGCTGCCTTTAGTATCTGGAGGAAGCTGCTATTCCGCTTTCAACTTACCAGAACGATTCTCTAAGGACCTACCTTCTTTGAGTCATTAGCTTTTGAATCACCATTTGTGTCCTGCCACTCTGCCACTGAACCACATACCCAGCCTTTGCTTAGGATAATATAAATACTAGTTTACCTCCCTGTTTTCCTTTATCCCATCTGTCTTTTGGTAAGTAAGTTGTTTATTGAAGTATAATAAAACAAAATATATGAATCGTGTATAGCTTCATAAATTTTTTTTTTTTTTTTTTTTTTTTGGTACTGGGGATTGAACTCACGGACACTCGACCACTGGGCCACATCCCAGCCCTTTTTTGTATTTTGTTGGAGACAGGGTCTCACTGAGTTGCTAAGTGCCTCGCCATTGCTAAGGCTGGCTTTGAACTCTGGATCCTCCTGCCTCAGCCTCCCAAGTGCTGGGATTACAGGCTTGCGCCACTGTGCCCGGCAGTTCATCTGTTTTGGCTAGTACCCAGAAGAAGAAATGGAACAATACTAGCACTCTAAAAACCTACTCCTCCTAGTCATGGACCCCTACTTCCCACCAGGTAACCATTATCTATTCTGACTTTATTTAACTAGTTTAGTGTTTTTTTTGGTTTTTGTTTTTGGTGTGTGTGTGTGTGTGTGTGTGTGTGTGTGTGTGTTTGTAGTACTGTGGATTGAATCCAGGGCCTTATACATGCTAGGCAAGTGCTCTACCACTGAACTACATCCCCAACCTGTGGGAAAAAAAAATTTTTTTTTGAAACAGGTTCTTACTAAGTTGCTCAGGCTGGATCCTCTTGCCTCAATCTCCCAAGTAACAGGGATTACAGGCATGTATCAATGTGCCAGATAGTTTTGTCTGTTTTCAAGCTTTTATATAATCAAAGCTGTATATTCTGGGTGTATGTTTTCTTTCTTTCAGGCTTTGTGAGGTTCATCCATTTTCTCTTCTTTTTTTTTTTTTTTTAAATATTTTTTAGTTGTTAATGGACACAATATCTGTATTTTATTTATTTATTTTTATGTGGTGCTGATGATTGAACCGAGTTCCTCACGCATGTGAGGCAGGTGCTCTACCACTGAGCTACAGCCCCTGCCCCATCTATTTTCTTTTTGTGTAGCAGGAGTTTGTTGATATTGTTCCATTGTATGAATACAACACTATCCATTATACTATTGATGGGCATATAAGCCATTTCTAGTTTTTTGACTAATATTTTGTCCTGTGAACGAGGAATTGTATTTTTGTTTAGAGGTGTTCTCCACCCTGGATTGGAGACAGATTTACAAGATGTGTTTTTGTGAATTTGGTCAGCTTAATCTTGTAGTTTAAATTTTTTAATGAAATAGGATTTTAATCTTTCTTTTATCTTGTAATGATTGAAACTAATATATAAATATGAGTAGATTTTTAGAATTCTCTGTATATTCTGTGACATTACAAGATTCAGAGTTTTGAAACACAGAGTATAATATATGAAAGAGGAAAATCAGCTTCTGCTATTGTAATGCATGTGTAATTCTATTCTATATCTCTGGAGTGGCTCCCTACTTTTCGCTTCTGCATTGTTTGTTAGCACTTTTGGTTCTGCTTACATTAGAAATAAATAAAACATTTATAAAGTGGTATGAAACATCTCTTAAGGCTTGTTCTACAAAAAATATTGAATTGCTCTTGATAGTTTTTATTATAAAACATCAATTAAATATAAATTAATATTAAGATTCAATATTTTTTAGTCAAAAAGAAATGAAACCAAGAAGAACAACAACAAACAAGAACAACAAAACTGTAAAGTTAAGTTGAAATTTGAATTATCCATATGAAATAAATGTGTTTACTTGCTTTATCCACTAAAAGGGTAGAAGCAATGACAGCCAGAAGAGATGAACATACCTAGTGCCCATATATTGGTTTTTTAATACTGTTTCCCTCTAGAAGGAACCTTGAGAAATGGCTGATTCCAGGTGTGGGGCCAAAAAAGTACTGAGTCTGGATGGTTTTGATCCATAATCCTGAAAGTCATAATCCTGATTATCATAATCCTAAAGGTTGAAATTCCTAAAGGTCAAAATCCCTAAAGTTTAAAATCTTTAAGAGGATCATAATTCCCAAAATATAACTCCTGAAAAAAGCAAATTTATTTAAAAATACATTTATCTTACATCTATTTGAGAACATAAAACATAGAACAATGTATAGATCACTTTATACAATAAAATAAGCAATGATTTACATATTTTTGCAAACATAAATACAAAGGCATACTAGTGACAGTTGTGTAGGCATAAGTTATAAGTAGATAAACCCTATTCATGAAGAAATAGTTCAAATAGCATAGTTACATATAAACAAATATCAGTATGGTTTGTAATTGTATGTATCCAACTTTATAATTGTGGTCATTTGAATTACCATGACAGATAGCCCACGTCTTTTTTTTAATGTTTTAATTTTTATATATAATACATATTTTTAGTTGTTGATGAACCTTTATTTTATTCATTTATTTCTATGCAGTGCTGAGAATCCAATCCAGTGCCTCACCCATGCTAGGCAAGTACTCTAGCCACAGTGAGCCCCAACCTAAGTCTTTTGATGAGATTGATCAAAAACCTTGATGGTGGGGCTGGGGTTGTGGCTCAGCGGTAGAGCGCGTGCGCGGCCTGGGTTTGATCCTCAGCACCACATAAACATAAATGCATTGCATTGTGTACAACTAAAGCAAATAAATAAATATTAAAAAAAACCAAACACATTGTATACAACTAAAGTAAATAAATAAATATTAAAAAAAAAAAAAAAAAAAACCGGGGCTGGGGTTGTGGCTCAGCGGCAGAGCGCTCCCCTCGCAGGTGCGCGGCCTGGGTTCGATCCTCAGCACCACGTAAACATAAAATGCATTGCATTGTGTACAACTAAAATAAATAAATAAATATTAAAAAACAAACAAAAAAACCTTGATGGTAAAACTCGGGGTGTAGCTCTGAGGTAAAGTGCTTGCCCAGCATGCACAAGAACTTTGGGTTGGAGCCCTAACACTGCAAAATAAAACAAACCTTAATCTTGTTTTTTAATTTCTTTATGAAATGGGGCTTTCATCTATCTTGTAGTGATTGAAACTAATATATTAATATGAATAGATGATTTCTTTTTTTGTACTCTGAATTCTGTGACATTACAGTATTCAGAATTTTTAAATATTTTTAATATGTACTAATTTTTTAATATGTACTTTTTGATCATCCAAAAAGCTGAAATTTTGAGAAATTTTATTTTTCATAAGTGGAGATATACAAAAAGACATCTCTTCATTTGCTGAGGAAGTTTTAGCATTTTCATGTGTATGTACAACGCTTATGCACAAAGTCACCATTGTGAAAATGCACTTTCAAGGAGTCAGATTTGGAAAAAATACATACAATAAATTAGAACTCTTTAGAAGTTTCTGCATAGTATATACCTCCAATATTTGGAAAGGATGCAAAGATGAAATACCTGGTATAGTGAATTGTAAATAATAATACAATTTAAAATAGTGTGTATGTATATGTGGGGGGCTTAAAAAAAAAAACCCAAAACTTAAAAAGAGAAATTAATATGAAAAAGTGTATTGAAGGGATAGATTATGGGCAGTTGCATGGAGGTAATCCATAAGAACTGGCTGAATTTAACTGCTATTAACTATATTTTGAAGTCTTACATATGGACGAATAGCTGCTTTTTTTTTTTTTTTTTTTTTTTTTTTAAAAAGGTCATGACAGGGGCTGGGATTGTGGCTCAGCGGTAGAGCGCTCGCCTAGCACGTGCGCGGCCCGGGTTCGATCCTCAGCACCACGTACAAATAAACCCATTGTGTACAACTAAAAGCAAATAAATAAATATTTTTTTTTAAAAAAAAAAAGGTCATAACAGTCCTTGGAGCATAGGTTCATGTTCATTTTCAATGTGGTGCTCTTTTCAAAATTTTATGATTTGGTACACACCAAGCATTCCATACTAAATTTTGTGCCATGCTTCTGTGGTGTTTTGGTTATGTGGCAATTCATTCTGTTTGTGCTCATACATAGGCCACAAATCTCGCCAAAACAATACTGGTGATAAATTAATTAGCAATTCTGTTACTTAAGTGTCTTGTCTTGTGGTGCACGTAATTTATTTTTGAACTAGTCAATAACTTTGCTGGCTTCTTTTTAAAAAAAATTTTTTTTTTTTTTAGTTGTAGGTGAACACAATACCTTTATTTTTATTTATGTGGTGCTGAGGATTGAACCCAGGGCCTCACACATGCGAGACGAGCACTCTACCACTGAGCCATAGCCCCAGCCCCTTTGCTGGTTTCTTTATGTAAATGCAGCTCCTCCTCCATTCCCCCTCCAGTTACTTGGGGATTGACTCCATAGGTGCTCTACCACAGACTCTCCAGTCCTTTTTTTTTAATTTTATATTTTGAGACATGGTCTTACCAAGTTGCTGAAGCTGGACTCAACTTGAGATTCTTCCATCTCGGTCTCCCAAGGCTTTGGGATTAACAAGTGTGTACCATTGCACCCAATCAAATGAAGCTTTAATTCATTGAAAGATACTGTAATTTCATCAGCCAGAAAGAATGCCAATGCCAACAAATGACACATTTGTAAATTAAAGTTTTTCTTATTGCTATAATATTAGATAGCTGATATCTTTTCCAGAATTTGGCTTTTTCCTCCTTTTAGCATTTTTAAAAATGGAAATTGTGGTTTTGGGGGATTTTGGCATTCAGGACTTCCACATTTGGGGATTTTTAATATTTTGAGTTGTAATTTTGAGGATTTTAAACAGTTTTGATCTTTCAAGATTTTAACATTTGGGATTATGGCTTTCAAGAGTGTGTCATTCTAGATTACGATCAACAACAGTCTGGGGCATTTTGTCAAAAAGCAAGGGAAAGACTAGGATTACATGAAGGGCACAGACATTTACTTATAAAGGCTACCACTCAACAAATTTGGGACAATTTGGGCATCACAAAGCATGATGGTAGTAGACATTGTGTCAAAAGTAAGATTGACAGAGAGCTAGAGAAGGAGGAAGGGAATGAGAAAGGTGCAGCTCTTTGTAGAAGATGGCTAGGTTATATATGTGAAAGGAATGATGTAAGATTAGGAAATCACCTTTCTGCATACTCAAATGTAATAATTTGGTTCAAGCAAGTATCAGTAGATGTTAAAACTTTTAGGTTGTTGGGAAACAGGATATTCACACAGTTTCAAAGAATCATGTCATGATTATTTGTGAAAGAGAAAGTTCATAATGTAGAGATCTGGCATTCACTACCTTAACCAAGTAATTAAATTTAAGATCAATGAACTGATATGAAGTACCCTCTGAATCGAAACACACAACATCACATCTGTATACATCATTGCTAGGAATGAGGAAACAATTAGAAGAATTAGAATGTGGGCATTCTATAAAACAGTTGGTCTGGACATGTAATCATTGACATGAAAAAACAAAGATAAAGAAGATGTTCTAGCTTTTAAAAGAGACTAAATGAGACAAAAAATACTGTATGTGAATTTTGATTGCATTTTGGATTAAAAAACTTTTAAAAGAAATTTGGAACAAGTAGAGAAAATTTATTATGATGTTGTTGAACTGTTAATTTTCTTAGATATGATAATGGTATTGTGGTTGTGAGGGAGAGTGATCTGATTCTTAGAAGATGCAGAAGTATTTAGGGGTGAAGTCAAGGGGACTGCAGCTTACTTTTAAATTATTTCACAAAAAAACAGGTATAGCACATGTGGCAAAATGTCAACAACTATTGGTGAAGTCAAGTGAAGGGTATAAAGATATTAATTATAATATTCTTGATTTTCTGAGGGACTTAATGTTTGAAAATAAAAGGTGGATTTTGGTGACCACATGCCCCTTTCAGTGCCAGGAGAGTGCTGAAGATCCTGGGCTACTTGGTTGTAGGTGGCCTCCAGTGCTGTGGAATATAGCTGTGGGGGACGTCAGCCCCCAGCACGCCTGCCCACGCGACCTGTTTGCCATCACAGGAAAATCTCTGCCCCCTGGGGCTGAGAGACACCAGCCTTTTCTCAAGCTGAAACTGCAGGTTATTGAGGTAGTTACCAGATATCTTCACACAAAGGATCTGTGGTGGCACAGGCAGTGGGACTTCTGCCAGTAATAGGGAAACTTCAGTGGAACTGGCTGAACTGCAACTGCTGCTAGAAGAGAAGTCCTAGCAGGTAATCGCCAACCCAAACAAGGCTGAAGAAGAGCAAATACGCCCAGTGCCCCAGGAAGAAGGAGAGGTATGGGTACTGATGCTTTGCCTGCAGGTCCACTATGCCATGGAGAAGATGGAGGAGTTAATGTGTAAGGTCTGGGAGGGATGTTGGAGGGTCAATCCCATATGATGTACTTCCTAATGACTGAAGAACAGTGACCATCTGCTACATGGCCCCAGACCACTCATGCCCTCCTTTTGGGCTTGCTTCATGAGCATCTTCTGGGCAGCTGATTCCTCCCCTTGAGGAGAAACTAGCTGGGATTGGGGTCGGAACTAGTCTGTCCCTGAGACACTTAATTGGTGCTATTTCTTCATGAATGAACCCCCTCACACTCCTGTTGGAGAGAGTTTTCCGTGGACACTGCTTAGTAGAAAGATGCAGCCCTAGCTGGGCATGGTGGTGCACGCCTGTAATCCTAGCACTTAGGAGGCTGAGGCAGGAGGATCGTAAGTTCAAAGCCATCCTCAGCAATGGCGAGGCACTTGGCTACTCAGTGAGACCCTGTCTCTAAATAAAATACGAAAAAGGGCTGGGGATGTGATCCAGTGGTCAAGTGTGATCCAGTGGTCCTCAGTTCAATCCCTGCTATTTAAAAAAAAAAAAAAAAGGTGCAGGCCTCATATGTCACCAACTACTGACCTTGATGACAGCACCAGCACCCCTGTGCACCTTTTCAGTTTAGTTCTGGCAGCCCTCAGTTAGCCTGTACATCAACAATGGTGTGGCTGCCAAAAACAAGCTCTTGCTGTCCAGTAACAGATCACTTCAGTCATCAATGTCTCAGTAAAGGTGGTAAATACCTTCTATGAGGATATTCAGTACACACAGGTACCTGTGGCGATGCACCCATCTTTGAGCTCTATGCCTTCTTTGAATCCATCGCCCACCACATCCACAGTATGGAAATGAAGAGCTGTACACTGATAACACTGTGCCACTGGCATGAGCCACTCAGCCACTTTGTGCCTTGCTTACCTCATGAAGTACCATGCCTGCTGGATGCCCACATGTGGACCAAGTCATGCTAGCCCATCATCCGACCCAACCGTGGCTTTTGGGAGCAATTCATCCACTATGAGTTCCAGCTGTAGGCAAGAATGCTTTACACATGGTTAGCTCCCCAGTGGGAATGATCCCTGACATCTGTGAGACGGAAGGAGATCCCTTTGATGATCCCACTGTAAATCATCCCTGCTTTAGGGTCAGCATACAGACCTGTTGTTGATCCTATATCAGGATCTGAACTTAAACAATCTTTGTTAGTACAGAAATATATCAGATGATGCCTTTTATAAGGGCAAGAAAAAAGAAAGTGATGCCACAGCTTTGAACTTTGTAATTCATGTCTTTAAAAGATTAAACTCAATTGTTAGATGGTGAAGATAAGTTTTCTGCCTTATGAGTGGCAGGCCATGGCTGCTGGCCAGAGGGTGAAATGAGGCAGGTACTATCCTGGACAAAGAGATCAGTGCCCCAGTGCCTTGAATCCTGCCGCCCTTACCTAGGCTGAACAACTGAGAAATGAGTCTGCTGCAATCCTACTTTGTTTTTTCAAATCCAAAGCCAGAGCCTTAGGCATCATGACACCCCCTGAACTTTTCATAGTAAGTTCCAACCTACTGGATAAGTGGCCTTCAAATAGTGCTTTAGGAATGCTAGTGCTCTACAAATCCTAGGGGCCCCAAAGAACTGCACATTCACTTTCACCACAGTGACCCTACTCTAGTTTTCTAGATCAGGTTTAACACAGAGGATAGTTTTCAAATAAAAAAGCATCTTCCACATCCTCACAGGACCTGGCAACATCTGGACCCATCTACTTGTTTCATGCTGTTTCTGTTTTTGGGAATCTTGACCATGCTTAGACCAAATATGTATTTCATGGCCTCTCTTCAGGGGAAAGTGTTTTTTGGCATGTTCTTTTTGGGTGTAGTGCTCTTTTGGCTTTTCCACACTGTCTATTGTCGTTCAGAGAAAGTCTCACAGACTTTTCCAAACTGAACTATTCCTTAATTGCTCTTTCTCCTGATTATGGGGAACTTGACGCTTTATTACTCCTTCTGCTGCTCCCCATAACCTAGCCTCGATTCTTCTACCTCTCCATCATCTGTGTCCTGGGTATCTCTGCCATCATTGTGGCATAGTGGGTGGGACTGGTTTGCCACTCCTAAGCATGAGCAGACAAGAGCAGGCATGTTCCTGAAACTTGGCTTGAGTGATGATATACTTACCATGCGCTTCATTATTACTGAGGGATTTGATTTGTCAAGACCACTACAGTGGGTCAGATGGGCTGGTTCTTCCTCTGGCTGTTGATGTATATCACTGGAGCTGGTCTTTATGCTGCTTGGATTCTTGAGCTCTTCTTTAACATGTGGTTTGACATCTGGTTCCAGTTGCATCAGATTTTCCATGTCCTGGTGATGGCAGCAGACTTGGTCTACTTCTGTCTCCAACCTTCAGGAATTCTGTTATGGCCTAGAAGGTGGCTGTACTGATGACTACCTTCTCTAAGCCTTCCCACCTTGGGTTGGAGGAGGAACTTCCCAAATGCTTTTATTTTTTTTTTGGTACCAGGGATTGAACTCGGGGGCACTCCAGCACTGGGCCACATCCCCAGCCCTTTTTTGTATTTTTATTAGAGACAGGGTCTCACTGAGTTGCTAAGTACCTCGCCATTGCTGAGGCTGGCTTTGAATTCGTGATCCTCCTCCTGCCTCAGCCTCCCAACCAAGTGCTTTTTTTTTTTTTTTTAATATTTATTTATTTGCTTTAGTTGTGCACAATGTGTTTATTTTGTACGTGGTGCTGAGGATCGAACCCGGGCCACGCACATGCTAGGCTCTACCGCTGAGCCACAACCCCAGCCCCCCAACCAAGTGCTTTTTTTTTTTTTTTTTTTTTTTTTTTGGTACTGGGGATTGAACTCAGGGGCACTCGACCACTGGATCACATCCCCAGCCCTTTTTTTGTATTTTATTAGAGACAGGGTCTCACTGAGTTACTAAGTGCCTCGCCATTGCTGAGGCTGGCTTTGAACTCGCGATCCTCCTGCCTCAGCCTCCCAAAGTGCTGGGATTACAGGCGTGCGCCACCGCGCCCAGCTCCAACCAAGTGCTTTTAAAAATAACTTTTTTTGTTGAAGTGACAGGAAAAGTCTTGAGTTGCATGTTTTTAGAAGAAACTTCTTAGATAATTAAGTTCCAGTCAAGCTTCAGCTCTTTTTACAGCCATTGGGCAATAAACTTTCTATTTCTATACCTCTAGCTGGGGAGGGTGGAATGATCAACACAGTTATCACTCTCCTGGACAGTCACCCACCTCAGCATGACAACTACTCTGCAGCTCATTTTGAGATTTTACCTCTTCCTTCCCCATTGTGGGAAAAATTTGTGGACTAGGAATCTTAAGAAAAAAAAAAAAATTTATAATCCCCTGAAAGAAAATGTTCCTGACGCCGGGCGCGGTGGCGCACGCCTGTAATCCCAGCACTTGGGAGGCTGAGGCAGGAGGATCGAGAGTTCAAAGCCAGCTTCAGCAATGGCGAGGCACTTAGCAACTCAGTGAGACCCTGTCTCTAAATAAAATACAAAAAAAGGCTGGGGATGTGGCCCAGTGGTCCAGTGCCCCTGAGTTTAATCCCCAGTACCAAAAAAAAAAAAAAAAAAAAAAAAAAAAAAAAATGTTCCTCTCTATCCCCATCCTTACTTTGCAACCTGGCTTATAACGTGCCATCAATTTTTGTAGCATAGCACATTTTTCTTTTTCTTTTTTAAAGATTTATTTTTTCAAACATCAGTCTATTTATTTAATGTGGTGCTGAGAATCAAACCCACTGCCTCACACATGCTAGGCAAGTGCTCTACCACTGAGTCACAACCCCAGCCCCATCTTTTTTTTTTTTTTTTAAGAAAAAGATTTTTGTAGTTGTAGATGGACAGTATGCCTTTATTTATTTTTATGTGGTGCTAAAGATTGAATCCAGTGCCTTACACATCCTAGGCAAGTGTGTTGCCACTGAGCTACAACCCCAGCCCCTGTAGCACACTTTCCAAAAACAATTGTAACCTGGTCCCATCTTCCTTAGGCCTTGATCTGCTTACATAGCAGGAAGAATAAAGACACCAAATTTTGCATAGCACAACTAATCACGGAAGTGTGTCTAGGCTTCAAATAACTTGAGTTTTAATTTTGGTTTTTCTTGGTAGAGTAAGATAAAAATTAAACTGGGGAAAGATATTTAACATTAAGCTTTAAAAAGAAACCTGCTGGGGTAAATGGATGGAGTTGGAGAATATCATGCTAAGCGAAGTAAGCCAATCCCAAAAAACCAAAGGCCAAATATTCTCTCTGATAAGTGGATGCTGATCCATAATGGGTGGGGGTGGGGGCATGGGAAAAATGGAGGAACTCTGATTGGGCAAGGGGGAGGGAGGAGAAAGGGGGCTCTGGGGGCAGGAAAGAAGGTAGAATGTGATGGACATTATTACTCTAGGTATATGTATGACTGTACATATGGTGTCACGCTACCTTGTGTTCAGAGAAATGAAAAATTGTGTTGCAGTTGTGTACAATGAATCAAAATGCATTCTGCTGTCATATATACCTAATTAAAAAAAAAAAAAAAACAAAACAAAACACCTGCTGGACTGGGATTGTGGCTGCAGTGGTAGAGCACTTACCTAGCATGTGTGAGGCACTGGGTTCGATTTTTAGCACCACATATAATTAAATGTCCATCAACAACTAATAAAATATTTAAAAACCCTATCATTTCTATGTATTCTGATGCAAAGACTATGATGATAATAAAAGTACAGCAGAAAAAGAAAGTCGATTTAAAAAATGTTGATAATAAAATGTGAGAGTCTAAAGTATCTTAAGAGATCATATAATTCAACCTCTCGTTTTTCCTTTGGGCAAAAAGTGCAGAAATAAGAAACTTGTTGGAGGGCACACATCTTGTTACAAAGGGAATTTAAAATGCATGAACTCTTAATTCTCCCTATGACTGCACCCAGTGGTGGACATAGATGGCAGTGTATATCCTTGAATTATTGTTAATTGATACTATTATTACTTTTTATCCTGGCATTGTATGCATCTTAGAGTTCCTTTACCCCTTTTTCAACTTATGTTTAATTTTAGTTGTATACTTTATTCCAAATACTTAACATAAAATTAGTTTAACTGTTAATACTGTTTTAATAATAATATAGCTATTAATATTCACTAGGATTTATCCATATCCGTAGAACTTTCTTTGCTCTTTCCATGTCTGAATTTCAGACCTTTGATCTTTTGTAATTTTTTTTTAGCCTAAAGAATACCCTTTAGGGCTGGGGTTGTGGCTCAGCGGCAGAGCGTTCACCTTGCACATGTGCGGCCCGGGTTTGATTCTCAGCACCACGTAAACATAAATGCATTGCATTGTGTACAACTAAAGTAAATAAATAAATATTAAAAAAAAGAATACCCTTTAGAATTTTCTCTTAGTACCAGTTTACTGGTGGCATAGTCTGTTTTGTTTTTCTGAAAATGTTTTTGCTTGCATTTATTCCTGTAGGATATATGCATTGGGTATAGAATTCTTTATTGGCATTTTTTTAAAAGCACATTAAAGATGCCTTTTCTCAGTTCTCTAGCTTTTGTTATTAATACTGAGAACTGTCAGTCTATCTCTCCTTTGAAGGTAATCTATTTTCTCTCATTTAAATTTTGTTACAACTCTGCGATGTATGTTTTATTTTTGTTTGTATAGAAAAGAATAGAAACTCAGGATTACGTACCAATGTCAAACAGATAGAAAATATTAGATTAAAATTCAGGTCTGAGCCGGGCGCGGTGGCGCACGCCTGTAATCCCAGCACTTTGGGAGGCTGAGGCAGGAGGATCGCAAGTTCAAAGCCAGCCTCAGCAATGGCGAGGCACTTAGCAACTCAGTGAAACCCTGTCTCTAAATAAAATACAAAAAAGGGCTGGGAATGTGGCCCAGTGGTCGAGTGCCCCTGAATTCAATCCCTGGTACCACAAAAAAAAAAAAAAAAAAAAAAAAAAAAAAAAAAAAAATTCAGGTCTGTCACAAAAAGCTTTTACTTTCCTCACTTTGCCTTATTAGCTCTAACTAAATCAATGCATTTTCATCTACTTAACAGTAGTTTTTCAGCTTTTATAGCTATACTAGTTTTTTTTTTTTTTTTGTACCAGGGATTGAATTTACGGGCACTTGACCACTGGGCCACATCCCCAGCCCTTCTTTGTATTTTATTTAGAGACAGGGTCTCACTGAGTTGCTAAGTTCCTCACCATTGCTGAGGCAGCCTCCCAAGTGCTGGGATTACAGGCATGTGCCACCGCACCTGGTTAGGGTATACTAGATTTTGAAACATAGTATGGCCCTCAATTTATAATTTGGAGAAAGGCATATTTAAAGTTGAAATGTGAGGTAGTATATAATTAATAGTGATTTCTTGTCATAATTACTATAAGAGTTTATGCAAACAATTTCAGACTGGACCTGTCTTGTGAATGAAGTGGAACTTGGTTTGAACCCCAGGCAGAGTTTGGGGTGAAAATTGTAGAGGTTATTTTAGTCAAGAGTAAAGTTATATGAAGAAAGATGTAGAGGAGTGAATGATGGATTTGAGGGACTGGGGGCAATATCAATTTAGCTATAGTTGAAGTATAAATATTGGTTTTGGCTATAAAATTGTATATGAGGTGGGTGCTTCATTATGGAGAACCATAAAATTTGATTTTTTATTATTTAGGGAATAGGTAGTATTTTGAAGAATTGTTTGGGGGTGGGGTGATAAAATGGTTATTTAGAGGACAACAGCTTGACTTTATATTCCAACCAAAGTTTAAATTACAGCTTTGTCACTTTCCTGCTTATATTGTGGGTAATTTAGTTAACTTTTCAAAGCCTATCATTTTCTCGTTGTAAATTGGAAATAATAGTACTTACTTTGCAGGGTTGTTGTGAATATTAAATGAAATAATATGTGCAGTGTATTTAGAACAGTGCCTGGAACATAATAAGCTCTATTTAAGTGTTAGGCATAATCTGTTACTATCATTATAATTATTACTAAATGCATGTTAATACTCACCCTAATGTCTGGCACATGGGTAATCACAATTCTGGTCACCAGTAGAATATATATTAATAACCAAATTATATTTTAATACTTGTGTATCCAACAGCGAATTAAAACCCTTAAAATTGTATTTACTGTGTAACCAAATAATAATTCACTTAAAGGTTATTTCCCCCTTAGATCATTCTATTATTACATATTCTGTGTCATTTCTAGTTCACTCTTCAGTTAATTCATTTTGTTAATAAAAACAATAGTGAAGCAAAGCAAAGCAAACATTCTAAGAATTGTAAAAAGGGAAGAAGTTACTATTCAATCTGTGAATCAAAAAAGGAATCTCTAAAGATGTCATAAGAAAAATGTGGGAATTATTGTGGTTGCTGAATTTGGAAATATCATCTGTGGACACTTTAATTTGAAGTATAAAGAACTGCCTACTCTGTTAAAATTTTATTTCAAGGAAATTTTTTTTCCTTTCTTTTTGGTACTGGGGATTGAACTCGGGGGTACTGGACCACTGGGCCACATCCCCAGCCCTTTTTTTTTTGTACTGGGTATTGAACTCAGGGGCACTCGACCACTGGGCCACATCCTCAGCCCTTTTTAATTGCTAAGTGCCTCGCCATTGCTGAGGCTGGCTTTGAACTCGCAATCCTCCTGCCTCAGCCTCCCAAGTGCTGGGATTACAGGCATGTGCCACCGCGCCCGGCCAGCCCTTTTTTGTATTTTATTAGAGACAGGGTCTCACTGAGTTGCTAAGTGCTTTGCCATTGCTGAGGCTGGCTTCGAATTCGCGATCCTCCTGCCTCAGCCTTCCAAGTGCTGGGATTACAGGCATGCGCCACCGTGCCCGGCTTCAAGGGAAATTTTATAAAGTTATTGAAACATCAGGACTAATAGGCAAGAAAAGCATTTAAGTGATAGTTCATTAATCTTTTTTTTTTTTTTTTTAAATATTTATTTGTTTGCTTTAGCTGTACACACAATGGGTTTATTTGTACATGGTGCTGAGGATCGAACCCGGGCCGCACACGTGCCAGGCGAGCGCTCTACCGCTGAGCCACAACCCCAGCCCCCAGTTCATTAATCTTTTTTTTTTTTTTTTTTTTAAATATTTATTTACTTTAGTTATACACAATGCAATGCATTTATGTTTACGTGGTGCTGAGGATCGAACCCGGGCCACACACGTGCGAGGAGAGCGCTCTGCCACTGAGCCACAACCCCAGCCCCAAGTTCATTAATATTTAAGAAGTTGAAACATAGTTCCGGGCGGGGCTGTGCGGGGCTGTGCGCGGGGCTGTCGGAGTGCCATGGCTGCCCCGAGAGAAAATGTCAGTTTACTATTCAAGTTATACTGCTTGACAGTAATGACCGTAGTGGCTGCTGCTTATACTATAGCTTTAAGATACACAAGGACAACAGAAAAAGAACTCTACTTTTCAACCACAGCTGTGTGTATTACAGAAGTTATAAAATTATTGCTAAGTGTGGGACTTCTAGCTAAGTTTGCATTGCTTGGTGTTTAGTGATTCTTACTCTTTTTAGTTATTCAGCATTATGAGTATGGTTAGATGTTTTGTGGATTTTTTTTTTTTTTTTTTTGGTAATTATGTCAAAACAAAATCACAAAAATTTCAAAAAATTGTCTGGCCTAGTCAAATAATAGTGCTGAAATAACAACAGTGTGGAAAAAAAAATCAATTACTATACTTCATCATCATTATCAATCAATAGTTGGAGTGTCTATTACCAGCATAATAAAGGCCAGGATCTTGCACACAAAGACCAGGCACAGTCAGTAAAAAAGTAAAGAATTATGATATATAGAGTTTTGGTTTTTGACATTTGATTTTATGTAACTATCAATAATTTGGTCATGGAGAAGAATCACATAAAACACAAGGAATTTCTTAGAAAAGCACTGAAAAAAAAATTAGAAAGTGTGAAAGAAGTGAAATGCATTTGAAACTAGTGAATTTTAGGCTGAATATTAATTTTCATGGAGAAATGTACTTAAAAAATACCATGTGCTTCTTCAAAATACATTGGTAAAAACTGAATACCCAATATTCATACAAGAAAAATGTTTTGGGTTTACCTTTATGAGCATATCTGAAAATATTAACTTGTCGTAATGGTAGTGAAAGATAAAGAATCATTTCAACTTATGAGGTCACAGGTTGGTAGCTGCAAAATGAAATATTATAGGACATTGTGATTGCTTCTTCAGCAATGTGTGATAAGACATTGGATAATGAAATTAAAGTATAGCTATAAGTTTGGGAAAGATACGTAGTGAAAATGCTGAAAATTGGTTCTATATTTGAAAGGACAACTAGCTTGTCATTTCAAATTGACCTAAAGCAGCTGGCATATGTGAAAGATGAATAAAATAATACGACTCTTTGGGCCATTAGGAATGTATTGGACAGTTAAGAATTGCTGCAAATGAAAAACTTATAGGTTTAGTGGTATGAAGTCTGCAAGAAAGTAAAAAAAGACTTTCAATACCAACATTTCTTTGTGTACATGTAAAAGCAGGTAATTTTAAAAAGTAAGTAGTTCAAAGGCAGACAAGATGTTAAATAGTTTGTTAAAAAACACAGATTGGATGTCAGTACTTTGCTGTGATGGCGAGACTTCTATCACAGAAAATATTTGTTACTTGAAAAATTTATGAGATGATTTGTCATATGCAAGTAATTGAAATTGTTATATTTGAAAACTGTTCCTTATATAATGTTAAAATAATTTTGTAAAGCCTAAACAATGAAATTAGATTTTCCTTTGTTTTTAAAGTGGAAGTAATACTGTTATCACTTGAGAGTAAGGATGACAGTGTTGAGATATGGGGAATGTGGAAGGATTACATTAGAAATAACTAAATGTCTTGGGTTACTGTTTAAGTGGAAAAAAACTTTTAAATGAAGTTAAAGTTTTTTGCTTTCTATGCACTCTTATCCTATTATGAACTACCACAATTTTATGGAGTTGACACAACTGTTATCCTACAATTTTATCTGAATTATGCAAAGTTTAATCTCATTATAGAACCCTTCAGCTTGGCTGTTTATTTAGCATGGTTTTTACTGTAATGCTTTTTGCTTAATAATATGTTTAGTCTTGGCTAATTATTAAAATATACCTGTATATTTTATGTTATATATCATTTTTGATAGGGTTGGAGGACAGAGACTCATTGAAGTGGCACCAGCAATTCTTAGCATTTTATAATTAAATTTCATGTATAGAGAAATATCACTGCCACATCCAAATAATCAGTGCTTCATTTCTCCATTTTATTTTATTTTTCCAAACATTTTAAACATATATCATGCTAAGACTGTTTCAAGATATTGTTAATAAGCCGGGCGTGGTGGCGCACTCCTGTAATCCCAGCACTTTGGGAGGCTGAGGCAGGAGGATCGCGAGTTCAAAGCCAGCCTCAGCAATGGAGAGGCACTTAGCAACTCAGTGAGACCCTGTCTCTAATAAAAAACACAAAAAGGGCTGGGGATGTGGCCCAGTGGTCGAGTGCCCCTGAGTTAATCCCCGGTACAAAAAAGAAAAAAAAAAAAAAAAAAAAAAGATATTGTTAATAAAATGTAGTGGATCCTTGTGAAAAAAAAAAAAAAAAAAAAGTTGAAACATATGGCAGAGAAGCCATTGTGGATTTGCAATATTAAAATGCCAGTATCTTCAAATATTGTCATGAAGTACAATGGGAAATAATTTGAGAATGGACACCACTTATTTTTACAGTAGATGAGTTCAATATTAAATGCTTTTAGGGAAATTAACGAGTAGCTAATTGTAATTTTAAGTTCGGTTTAACTTTATCTTGTGACTGTTTATTAAGGATCATGTAAATTTGCATTGGCTAGAGAATTTGCCTTTCAGTGGACATACTGTAAGTCCAGAAGAACTAAACACATGGTGTATTTCTTAGAATGTATTACAGATCTTCTCTGGTCTGTCACTAGTACTTTGAGCCTGTTTTTTTTTTTTTAAATATATATATATATATTTTATTTGTTTTAGTTGTACACAATGCCTTTATTCTTACAAGGTGTTGAGGATTGAACCCAGGCTCCGCATGTGCTAGGTGAGTGCTCTACTGCTGAGCCACAACCCCAGCCGAGCCTGTTGTTTTAATTGGTGACTTAACAAAAGAATTCCTTTAAATGCTCTCATTTTTCCTATTTGTTTCCATAATCTTTTTGTTTCTTATAAATTGGCAAAGGAGTATTTTTGCATATGGCCTGTTATTCTTGGAGTAAGAGACTTCTTTCCCCCTTTTTTGTTTTTTTGTGGTACTGGGGATTGAACTCAGGGGCACTCGACCACTGGGCCACATCCCCAGCCCTTTTTTGTATTTTTATTTAGAGACAGGGTCTCGCTGAGTTGCTGAGTGCCTCACCATTGCTGAGGCTGGCTTTGAACTTGCGATCCTCCTGCCTCAGCCTCCCAAAGTGCTGGGATTACAGGCGTGTGCCACCGCGCCCGGCTCTTTCCCCCTTTTTAATGTGCTTTCCTAACCTTTAACTGTCCTGTTAACAGATTTTTTTCCATCTATCCCATATTTTTTTTAAAAAATATATATTTTTAGTTGTAGTTGGACACAATACCTTTATTTTATTTATTTATTTTTATTTATTTGAAGTTGTATATATAACAGTAGCATGCATTACAATTCATAATACATATATAGAGTACCTTTTTGCATATCACTGTTTGTATACAAAGTATTTATTTATTTATTTATTTATATGTGGTGCTGAGGATCAAACCTAGTGCTTCGCACGTGCTAGACGAGCATTCTAACACTGAGCCACAACCCCAGCCCTATTCCATAATTTTGAATAACATTTTTTTTAAAAAGCCAACTTGCATTTTCATATGACAATATTGTTTAGATTTGTATGACTCTTATTCATTTTTATAGTGATTCTTGAAGCTGCTTTTATATTTTAGGTTGACTTTGCTTTGTAAATAATGCTAAGTGGAAAACCTAACCATACATTTTATGTTATGGGATGATTATTTCTTCCTGACTCCTTGGTTAGTTTGTTCTTTTTTTTTTTTTTGTGGTTTGGGGATTGAACCCAAGGCCTTGCACATGCTAGGCAAGGACTTGACTGTTGAGCTACATCCCCCGCTCTTAACACAATTTTTAATTGATTCGTAATTTTTTTTTTTTTTGGTACCGGGGATTGAACTCAAGGGCACTCGACCACTGGGCCACATCTCCAGCCCTCTTTTGTATTTTTATTAGAGACAGTGTGTCACTGAATTGCTAAGTGCCTCGCCATTGCTGAGGCTGGCTTTGAACTTGTGATCCTCCTGCCTCAGCCTCCCAAGTGCTGGGATTACAGGAGTGTGCCATCACGCCCGGCTTGTAATTCTTTATGAGGCCGAAGAGGTGGCTTTATTTTACTTCAGGGCACTTTAGTTTGGAGGACTACAGGTTTTGGCATATAGCTGACTTGGGTTCAAATTATAGATTTGTCCCTGTGTGCCTTTGGACAAGTTACTTAATTATTTGAGTTTCTGTTCTTTATTTTATTTTTTTTAAATATTTTTTTGGTCATACATGGACACGATATCTTTATTTTGTTTATTTATTTTTATGTGGTGCCGAGGATTGAACCCAGTGCCTCACGTGTGTGAGGCAAGTGCTCTGCCCCTGAGCCACAACCCCATCCCTGTTCTTAATTCTTGAAATGGAGACAGATCATATGGTTTTCCCCTTGTAGTGTTGATGTAAATGTTAAATTGCATGATTAGTGTAAAACATCTTGTATATTATGTAGAACATTGGAGATCAAAAATGAAGATTGATTTGTCAAGGTGGCCAGCTTACAAAATTGTTCATGCAATTGTGCATGACATGGTAGCAGTGCTTGCTATTTATGTGAACAGTTTTCTTAAATGAATTATTTGGAAATAAAGCACCTTTAGAATGACTTGTGGTCAGCATCTCAGTTAAAGCACGTTCCTGTAAACTTGGATTTGCTTCTCAGTAAAAAGTGGTAAGCACACAGCAGCTATGGTCATGGTGTGTAAAATGCTTAGAGCTGGTAGAGAGAACCCAATGGCAAGACTGTATTTTTTTTTTTTTTTTTTTTTTGGTACCAGGGATTGAACTCAGGGTACAAGTTTTTTTTTTTTTTTTTTTTTTTTTTGTTTTGGTACTGGGGATTGAACTCAGGGGTATTCAACCACTGGGCCACATCTCCAGCCCTTTTTTTGTATTTTATTAGAGACAGGGTCTCACTGAGTTGCTAAGTGCCTCGCCATTGCTGAGGCTGGCTTTGAACTCTTGTGATCCTCCTGCCTCAGCCTCCCAAAGTGCTGGGATTACAGGAGTGCACCACCGTGCTTGGCTAAGACTATATGTTTTAAGTTATGTGTCTAGCTGAGCTACAGCTATAGAGAATGATGAGGACATGCACATATTCCCCACCAGAGGTATTAAAGTTATAAGTGGGTTGTCAGTCATTTATTCATTTGTTATTGATTTGACAAATATTTGAGAACCTATTATCTAGGTGGTGTGATATGTACTAGGAATGCAGTAGAGAACAAAGCATGTTTGGCTTCAAGGAACATGTACATACAGAACTGATAAGTGATACAACATAAGACAAAACTGATTCAGTGAGAGCATATAGAAGTGCTTCTTAATTCAGTCCAAACTAGGCAAAGGGTTAAGAAATGGGTAAAGGTGTCAAGATTAGGGGAGATGATTCCTAGGGAGAAGGCATTATCTAAGCTGATTGTATGGTTATGGTGGAGAGTTTAAGAAGTTAAGGATGGTATCTTGAAAAATTTAATTCCAAGGGTTAAACATTTTGTTAGTGAGAGTAGGTAGTTTATTATAGAGTAAGTACAGTTGAATATTATTTTTAGCAGAAGAGTGAGAAATCAGATTTATGAAATAGTTTCTTTCTTTCTTTCTTTCTTTTTTTTTTTTTTTTTTTTTTTACCAGGGATTGAACTCAGGGGCACTTGACCACTGGGCCACATCACCAGCCCTTCTTTGTATTTTATTTAGAGAAAGGGTCTCATTGAGTCGCTAAGTGCCTCGCCATTGCTGAGGCTGGCTTTGAACTCCCGATCCTCCTGCCTCAGCCTCCCAAGTACTGGGATTACTGGTGTGCACCACCGCGCCTGCCTATGAAATAGTTTCTTTTCCTTTTTTTTTTTTTTTTTTTTTTGGTGGGGATTGAACTCAGGGCCTTGTGCATGTGAGGCAAGCACTCTATTAACTGAGCTATACTCCCAGCCCAGAAATAGTTTCTTTTAATGTTATTGGGGATTGGAAGTAGAACTAACTTTGTAAAAACAGGAGTCTGAAATCTCACTTGAAGCGATGGCTTTCTTGCTCATGTACTTTTAGAATATTACCAATACTGTATTTCTTGAGTTTTCATAATCAATGCAAGAAACATTCATTGACGGACTAGTATATGAGGTTGTCATGGTTCAGGTCCCTACCTGACTCCAGCCATTGAGAATTAAGATCTGGGAGGCCATAATGATTGGATGAGCTATGTAGGTAGTGCTTAGAAATTAGACTTTGGAATCATGCAACTGACTTAGTAACATAGGTTATGAATCATAAGCTTGAATTTATAACTTTGCTCTGTTCCTCGATAGCCCTATGATTTTGGGCAAACTATTTATTCTTTCCATTCAGCTCTTTAAAGGCATTCTTGTCCAGTTTTAAAATAACTGAAGTATGGGGGTTGTGGCTCAGTAGCAGAGCGCTTCCCTAGCATGTGTGAGGCACTGGGTTCGATCCTTAGCACCATATAACAAATGAAATAAAGGCATTCTGTCCATCTACATACAGCTACAGAAAAATTTAACAATAACCACCAAAAACTCCTTTCAAGTAGAGTGGTTACTCAGAGATGAAGAACCTGAGATTCAGAGAATTTTTTTTAAAAATAAATATTTATTTACCTTAGTTGTACACCATGCAATGCATTTATTTACGTGGTACTGAGGATCGAACCCGGGCCGCGCACGTGCAAGGCGAGCGCTCTGCCACTGAGCCACAACCCCAGCCCAGATTCAGAGAATTTGTATGTTTGCTGAAGGCAACCCAGGAATGGTGGTAATCACTATTCAGACCAGAATCTCTGATTATTAATGAGGGGGCTAAGAACAGGGGCTAAAATGTGGATACCAGAAACTATAATGCAAAGTAAGCATATGAATCTAAAATAAAATTTTGTTTTTAATTTTACTGGGCACAATGGTGTATGCCTGTAATCTCACCTACTTTGGAAGCTGCAACAGAAGGATCACAAGTTCGAGGACAGTTTCTGCAGTTTAGCAAGACTCAGTCTCAAAAAGTTAAAAGGCCTGGAGGTATAACTCAGTGGCAAAGCGTACCTGAGTTCAGTCCTCAGTACCAAAAGGAAAAAAAAGAACCCCTCTCCAGGATTTTATATATACAAAATATACTTAAGCTGCACATTAACACATACGTGCGCGCGTGTGTGTGGGTGTATACATATATATGTACGTTGGTATATGTATTTCAGCCCATGTATGTATATATATATACATCCAGATTCATGCTACAGATTTTTATTTATCTATTTTAAGGTTTTTTAAAAATATATATTTTTTAGTTGTAGATGGACACAATACCGTTACTTTATTTGTTCATTTTTATGTGGTGCCAGGTATCGAACCCAGTGCCTCACTCATGCTAGGCAAGCACTCTCCCACTGAGCCACAACCTCAGCCCTCAAATTTTTATTTTGTTTGTTCATTTGACTATAAGTAGGTACAGGTGTTGCCAGAAGGAACTAAAAAGTGCTTTGTGAGCACAGAAGAAGAAGAATTAGTTTTATGCTTGGGATTTGATGAGGGAAGGCTTTCTGGAGAGCTGGCATTGAGGTGTGTGGACTTTATTGGAAGAAATTTTACAAGGTCATGTGCCAAGGGCATGTTGGTCAAAATTTACAGCTGTGCTTCATGAGTCATGAAGAAGCCCTAGCTCTGCAGACAGGTGGTCTGGTTCTAATTCTGCCTTTGCCATTGACTAGCTGCTTGATCTCAGATTTATTTCATTCCTTGAAATTATCATTTCCTCTGTGCAAGTGATACAATTGTAGCTTCCGCAGAGGGTTTTATGTAGATTAAATGAAGCAATGCATGTAAGATGTGTAGCTGAATGCTTTGTTATTACTACTGTTAGGGATTATTGGGGAGGCCTTTTCAGTTTGAGGGAATTTAGTCTGTTCTGTTTTTCTGTCTTAATAAATATCAAGTTTTGATAAATGAACCTGGTGGTTATACTTTTCCATTTATTAGTCCTCTGGATAATGCATATTTAGTCAGTATTCTTGAATTGCAGAATTTGTTACAGACAGAAAGTGCTAGTCACAAGCTCATGGTGTATTGTATTGCTGTTCCTTGAGTTCAGAAAATTGGAAGGTTAAAAGGGTAATCTTCATCATTATGCTTTTTAGACTACTTCACGAATGTTAGTTGTTTCACAGCAGCCTTGGGGAGGATATCATGTAGGAGGTATTATTTTTCAGAAAACAGAACTCACAGAGCCAAAAGAAAAAAGGTCTTTATGGTTGTAAATGGCCATTTCAACACTAAAGACCTGATTTCTGACTTATAGTCTATTTTTCCCTTTAGTTGTCTGTGAATACAATTCCAGTTAGGAGACCTGAATTTATCATTTATTAGTTGCATAATCTTCCAAGATTTTTAAAATTTTTAAGTCTGTCTTTTCCATCTGCCAAATGTTAAGACTTTGAACTACATAGGATTGTGATGCTGAATTTATTTTGCATAATGCTTTATCAGAATTATTTCGTATAATGCTGTATGGAAATATTTAATACTCAAATTTATTCACTAGCGGCTTTGTTACTTGCCTAGTGATAATGCAGGAAGGAAGTGTTCCTATTTCTAGATTACCTTTAATGTTCTTAGAATGTTTATTTGGGGGTTATTATCCTTGATAGTGATGTAAAGGGTCTAAGGAAAGCCCTGTAGACCTGAGAGTGTTTGGCAAGTGAATAACAACACTTAAGTGACTGAATTCATTTCATATTATTTGCTAGCATTGTTTGTTCTATCCCTGTGTTGCTGTCTCTGTGTCTCTTTTGGCTCAGTATTACCTGATGATTGGACAGTTTAAAGCCTTGTAGCTAATAAGTGCATCATTTTAGAGGTTTGAAGTTATCAATTATTTATATACACTGCTTCCCTCGTGAACTTCTGCCAGAGATAGGTGAATATAAAGTTCTATAAATGCCACATTAATTGGAAAAGAATAAAATGCAGCAATTGAAACTCTTTAGAACAAACTTTTTTTTTTTTTTTTTTTTTTTTTTGGTACCAGGGATTGGATCCAGGGGGCACTTAACTAGTGAGCCACATCCTCAGCCCTTTTTTATTTTTTGTTTTGAGACAGGTTCTCACTCAGTTTCTTAGGGCCTCCCTAAGTTACTGAGGCTGGCTTTGAACTTGAGATCCTCATGCTTCAGCTTCCCGAGCTCCTGGGATTGCAGGTGTGCGCCACCATGTGCAACTTAGAACAAATTCTTTATATTTTATATAGTCTTATTTTCTCCTGAAGTTTTAAATATATGCATATTTATTTATTAAGTGGTTGAGTTGTTATGGAAACCCTACCCTAGGTTTTTAAAAAATATTTATTTATTTACTTTAGTTGTACACAATGCAGTGCATTTATGTTTATGTGGTGCTGAGGATCGAACCCGGGCCGCGCACGTGGGAGGTGAGCGCTCTGCTGCTGAGCCACAACCCCAGCTCCCTTAGTTTTTATTTATTGAGAAAATCTTACTAGGGTAGATATTTTGCATTTTACTTGTTCTTTTTCTGAGGAAAAAGTTGAAAGAATACTTAGTTGACTTGGAAATATCATTTATAAGTAAGAGGATTCTTTTGAGTTAGTGTCTGTATTTTAGGTGTTAGTTGAGAAACAAGCCATCTTGTAAACAGCAAACTTACAGGTTATGGAAGTTTTCCCTTTCCAGGATGTAGCAAGCAAAGAGGATTTATTAAATTGCAGTTTTGTGAATGTTGTTGGATAGACCACAAGTAAAATCATCAGTCTGTGAATTATACTCAGATATAATGACTTAAGATACTATATGTATCAGCAGTTCAACATTAAGTTGTCTATATTAGGTACTGGGGATGGAACTCAGGGCCTCACACTTTATAGGCAAGTGTTCTTATAGGCTATGTCCCTAGCCCAGCAACTGTTCACAGTCAAGTAAATTTGACTTTAAAAAATATGTATACACACACACACACACACACCTTAAGAGGATAAAAACTCAATTCAGTAAAAATTTAGGCTAAGTAACTCAAAAGAATGCATAATGAATCAGCCATAACCCTTGTTTTCGACATGATCTCACTGGCCCATGTATAGCCTATATTTATTTTACTTTTTAAAACTTATGCAGCTGTTTATTCACCACTGGGGAAAAAGGTAGGTACTTAATAGCCTACATCTGACTTTATAGATTCTCTCAACCATTCTATCCTATGCTTTCCCCCATAGAATTCAGTCTGACTTCTGTCTTCATTATTTCTTTGCGTTTTTTTTTTTTTTTTTTTTTTTTTTGGATACTGGGGATTGAATCCAGGGGCACTCAACCACTGAGCCATATCCCCAGCCCTTTTTTTTGTCTTTTTGTTTTTCTTGGTTAGAGACAGGGTCTCACAGAGTTACTTAATGCCTCGCCATTGCTGAGGCTGGCTTTGAACTCGTGATCCTCCTGCCTCAGCCTCCCAAGTGCTGGGATTACAGGCGTGCTCCACCACGCCCGGCGAAAAAAAGCTTTTTTTATTTTGGTTTTATTTTTACGAAATATAACAATTACTCTATGATTTAATCATTTGGGACTTAGCATTTTACTTAATATTGTATTGCTAAAATTTATTCTTTTTTTCCTCCAGTACCAGAGATTGAGCCCAGGAGTGCTTAAACACTGAGCCACATTACCAGTCCTTTTTATATTTTGTTTTGAGACGGTTTTGCTAAGTTGCTTGGGGCCTCACCAAATTGTTGAGGCTGGCCTTTAACTTGCGATCTTACTTCCTCACCCTCCCAGGTCGCTGGGATTACAGGCTTGTACACTCTGTCTGGCCAACATTTATTCTTATTGTTGCACATCATTGTAATTAATTGATTTTTTTTTCCTGAATAATAACCCTTTTTGTTTATATATACATGTATGTATATATTTTAATTCATTCTCCTGTGTTACGGGCATTTTGTATGTTTTCCAGTTTTTTTCCCCCCTAGTGTGAGCATTTTTCTATGAACATTCTGACATGTCTCTCTTTTTTTTAAAAATATTTTTATTTATTTGCTTTTAGTTGTACACAATGCGTTTTATTCAATGCGTTTTATTTGTACGTAGTGCTGAGGATCGAACCCGGGTCACCCACGCGCCAGGCGAGTGCTCTACCGCTGAGCCACAATCCCAACCCTGACATGTCTCTTGATGTATAGATTATACATCTCTCTTGATGTAAAACTAGGAGTAAAATCCCTGGGTTATAAAGTGTGGTGGTATTCAGTATTTTCTCCAGCTACAATGCATAAAAAACCGTGGGATCTCTGTCCTTTCTAGCTCTTGCTTATTAGACTTTTTAATTTTTTGGAGGTTTGGATGTAAAATGGTATTTCACTTTTATTGCATTTATTTGATCACTTTTTATATGAACTTTAAAAAAATTTTTTTAAAAAAAATTTATTTACTTTAGTTGTACACAATGCAATGCATTTATGTTTACGTGGTGCTGAGGATTAAACCCGGGCGCTCACGTTTGAGGCGAGCACTCTGCTGCTGAGCCACAACCCCAGCCCTTTTATATGAACTTTTATTTTTATTGGTTTTGTGTTTTTCTGGTGTGAAGGTGCTTATTCATCCCTTCTCCTTACCACCTGGACTCCTGGGTTGTTTGTGCTTTTGTTTTGGATTTTAAAAAAAAATTTTTTTTTAGTTTTAGGTGGACAAAGATCTTTATTTTATTTTTATGTGGTGCTGAGGATTGAACCCAGTGCCTCATGCATGGTAGGATAGCGCTCTAACACTTGAGCCACAACCCGAGCCCGTTGTTTTGGATTTTTAAGACTTCTTTATATATTCTTGATGCTTATCTTTTTTTGGATGTTTATATTCTAAAACTCTCTTTCTAGTTTGTAACTTGTCTTTTTATGTTATTTAGGACATACACACACACACACAAAATATGTATGACATGTATATGTTATGTGTGTGTGTTAGAGAGAGAGTATGTGTGTGTGTGTGGGTGTGGGTGTGAGAGAGAGAGATACTGGGGATTCAATCTAGGGCCTTGCACATGGTAGGCAAGCTCTCTACCACTGACCTACATTTCCAGACCCCTGCGGTGTTTTATGATGAACGGAAGTTCTTGATTTTTTAAAAAAATATTTTTAATATTTATTTATTTGCTTTAGTTGTACACAATGCGTTTATTCTTACGTGGTGCTGAGGATCGAACTTGGGCTGCACACATACTAGGCAAGCGCTCTACCACTGAGCTACAACCCCAGCCCAGAAGTTCTTGATTTTAATGTACTCAGATTTATTTTATAATCACACTTCTTGTGTCTTTAAGAAATAATTGGCTTTTCTTTTTTTTCATATTGTCAATGTCAACACTATAGCTGACATTTATTTTAAAAGTTTCAAGATTGCAGTGGTAGAGCAGTAGAAAAGAAAATAAAAAGCAGAATGGGAAGCATTTTAGAATACACATACACATATGTGTATAGTATGTGTGTGTACGTGTGTGTGTGTGTGTGTGTATAAAAGCTATCAATTGCCTATCTCGAACACCTAGGTAGAAATAATTTGTTAAAAGCTAGATTCACATCTTTGTTTTGAACTCAAGTACCTGAGTAGGGTTCACTTGTCTACTAGCATTGCTAAGTTCTTATCGGCCTATATGTTTCTTGAATGATTTACCCTTTCTGTGAGTCCCTTCTTTCCTTATTTTTTTTTTCTTTCTAACTTTCTGTTGTGTCTGTTGGTGAGAAAATGAGTATGACCTTTGCAATCCATGTAAACAAAATTTTAAAGGATGTTACATATATTCATGTTACTTATTTTAGAAAATATTTCTATTGCTAAACTTTAAGAAATTTGTATTAAAGCATTCTGTAATAAAACATTAAAAAAAAATTTTTTTTTTTTTTTGTACCAGAGATTGAATTCAGGGGCACTCGACCACTGGACCACATCCCCAGCCCTTTTTTGTATTTTATTAGAGTTGCTTAGTGCCTCACCATTGCTGAGGCTGGCTTTGAACTCGCGATCCTCCTGTCTCAGCCTCCCAATTGCTGGGATTACAGGCATGCGCTACTGCTCCCGTTTATTTTTTACGTGGTGCTGAGGATCGAACCCGGGCCGTGCGCACATGCTAGGCGAGCACTCTACCCCTGAGCCACAATCCCAGCCCCTGTTATACATGCTTTTAGAGTGCTATTCCTTTCATATTATATATAAAGAGCACAGTTTTTTAAGTCATTGGTTTTATACAAAGTACTTTCATACCATTTGAGTTTTTTATACATGCACTTAGTATATTGATGTCCAACTCCTTCTGCCATTGTCTCTATCCCCTTGCCCCTTGCCCTTCCCTTCCCCCCTTTTTTCTTTTCTTTTCTTTTTTTTTTTTTTAAAATATTTATATTTATTTGCTTTAGTTGTACACAATGCGTTTTATTCAATACATTTCATTTGTACATGGTGCTGAGGATCGAACCCGGGTTGCCCACGCGCTAGGCGAGCGCTCCACCACTGAGCCACAATCCCAGACCCCCCCCTTTTTTCTATTTAACATTCCTTCATTCCTCTCACCCCCCCTCCCTTGCCACTATAATTCACTATCATCATAGCAAAGGAATTAGTCGACCTTTGGTTTTTGCTTTTTTTTTTTACATTATCATCCTGTGCATTTAATTTCTGTTGTTGAAAAAGTTACACAGATGAATTTGTGCTTTGTTAAAGGGTATGACTCATTGCCATTATAAGGATATCTTTTATTTGTGTAGTGCTTTAGGAAGAGCTCTCATGTGCATTTTCTTATATTTAATCCTTATCTAAAAACCTATGTGATTAGCAGGGCAGGTTGTAGCCCTACGTTTGGCTAATACTGAGACTCAAAGGCATTATGTTAGCATTTTCCTGGTACACGTAGGCACTTTGTATTTGTTGGCTGGTAGACTGGGTGTATGTGTGGATGGACAGATGGATGAATGGATGAATGAATGAGTGAATGAGTGGCTAGTTATTCTCACTTTTAATACTCTTTGGATTACAATGTAGTTTCATTCTTCACTGTGCCCCAGCTGAGGTCTTGGTAGTTTTAGATGCTAAAATATTAAGACTTTCACATCTGTGTGTGATATAGAGTAACTGGTTCTAGACTCGCCTTTCTATCATAAACAACCAGGAAACTAGACAAAATATATAAAATCCCTTTGACCTTTGGGCAACAGACAGCACAGAGTGTAATCTAAGTGTGCTAAGGAGGCAGAGAATTGAGTTTGGGCTAAAATTTCAGGGCAGAGAAAAGGAAGCTGTATAGGAGAGGCTCCCAAATGTTTGTATGTGAGTACTTTGTGAATTCTTGACAGAGGGTTGGTGCTCTCCATTTTGGGGAAAGGCTATAAAAGGTTTATCAGGTGGCTGCTGCAGCATTGGCAGTGGAACAGACAGTAAAGGTGTATAGTTGGGGGGTATTAGCACTATGGCGCAGCCACAATTAAGAGACCTAATCAATACCATAGTCATCTGGTGAGACACAAGAAAGACCATGTGGTATCAGCAAACTACAGCAATGAAGTTTTATTAAAGCACACACCTGTTCATTTATATATTGTCTCTGGCTAGTTTTACACTACAGTGGTAAAGTTCAGTAGTTTGCCACAAATAATGGTATGGCCCACAAAGCAATGATATTTACCTTTTGGTCCTTTTAAGAAAAAAGCTGACTTCTGCTCTAGGCTAAGGCCTACTCTGAACCCAAGCTTGCAGCAAATTCCTGGCAAAGTCTTCAGGGGAATCAGAACTTGGAAGTTTAGTTATGTCAGGGTAGAGGAACTTGGGAAACATCTTTGGCTTCCTATAGACCTGCTTTAAGAAAAGCATTACTAGATGAAATGAATTGCACTCCGCAAGCATTTATAACAAATTAGAATAATAATAATAAAAAAAACGTTACTTGGGCTGGTGCTGTAGCTCAGTGGTGGAGTGCTTGCCTAGCATGTGTGAAGCACCTAGTGTTCAGTTCTTAGCACCACATAAAAATAAACAAATGAAATAAAGGCCTTCTGTCCATCTACAACTACAAAAAATTAAAAAAAAAAATTACTAGACCCTATACCTTATTAAAAAAATGTTCTGGGAAGCAGTACCTACTATGTGCTTTGGGATCTTTATAACAGTGATAATGACTTTAGCCTGAACCCTTTTTTTTTTTTTTTTTTTTTTTTTTTTTGTGGTACCGGGGATTGAACTCAGGGGCACTTAACCACTGGGCCACATCCCCAGCCCTTTTTTGTATTTTATTTAGAGACAGGGTCTCACTGAGTTGCTAAGTGCCTCGCCATTGCTGAGGCTGGCTTTGAACTCGCGATCCTCCTGTCTCAGCCTCCCAAAGTGCTGGGATTACAGGCGTGCGCCACCACGCCCGGCAGCCTGAACCCTTTGATACTTTTAATGTCTTTAGTTATTACTTCCCTAGATAACTCAATATGTCTCATATGTCTTGTTCCACTTTTGAAAAATAAAAAAAATTCTTATAATATGGATTTTCTTTCTTATACTCAATGTCAGTATTAATTTACATTAGTTATTTTGCTAATCCTTAAAGTCTAAGGGCAAAGCTAAAGTAGTTTCCTGCTAAAGAGGACCAAGTTTCCTTTTGTTTTTGAATATTTTGTGCTTGGACATAATTTTAAGAGTTTTTAAATTATAAATTTTTTAAAACATATAGGCAATAGAATATGATAAATAGGGCTGGGGTTGTGGCTCAGAGGTTGTGTGCTTGTCTAGCACATGTGAAGCCCTGGGTTCGATCCTCAACACCACAATAAAATAAAGGAATAAAAAAAGAATATAAGTAACTGTGTATTCACACACAGCTTTTCTACATTCTAGTGTTCTGCCGGACTTGCTTCAGATTTCCACCCCAAGAAATAGTAACTCATCTATACTACATATGTATTTCCTCCCTGATCTTGTTCTTTTCCCAGAGATAACTACCCTTTTAAATTTTTTTTTTGTGATTACATTGAATGTTTTTATACTACAAAAGTGTATATTTCTTTCTGTAAATTACACTTGCCATTTTGTGGATTTTCAACCTCATATATAAGGCATCACTTTGTACATATTATTTTGCAACTAGCCTTTCCACTCAGCATTGTCTTTGAGTTTAGACATGATAAAATGGGTCCCAGGGCTGGGATTGTGGCTCAGTGCAAGAGTGCTTGCCTAGCGCGTGCGCGGCCCGAGTTCAATCCTCAGAACCATGTAAAGAATAAAGGCATTGTGTACAACTAAAACAAATAAATAAATATTTTTTAAAAAAGGCTACTCAATTTATGGTCATCCTTTTCTTGTTGATGGGCATTTAGGTTTCTAGTATTTTGTGATTATAAATAATGCTACAGTGACCATTGGTGTTGTCCATTTTATTGGGTTTATGTGTTGGAGTTTCTCTGGATGTTGTAACCAGAAACAGTTTTGTTGCAAATATCCACATCTTTGCATTTATTAGTTATTACTAAATTGCTCTCCAAGGTAGTTTTAGAGTTTTACCTGCTTTGTTTAATGCAGTTAGACATAATGGATTCTCTAAAGCATACACATTGTGTCTAGAGAAAATACATGAAAAATCTTATTTTGTTAGAGATCACTTTGGCACGTGTCTCTAAAAGGTATAAGCCCCTCCCACTCAAAGAAATACACAGTACCATCATCACATTTTGAAAGTAATTATAAAATGTTAAGCAAATATTCCATGTTCAGATTTCCCCAATTAACTATTTTTAGTTATCTATGGTATTTGAAATATTACATTTAAAAAACATTTACAGGGGCGCTGTGGTGTACGCTTGTAATCCCAGTGGCTGGGGAGGCTAAGGCAGGAGGATCAGGAGTTCAAAGCCAGACTCAGCAATGGTGAGGTGCTAAGCAACTCGGTGAGACTCTGTCTCTAAATAAAATACAAAATAGGGCTGGGGATGTGGCTTAGTGGTGGAGTGCCCCGGAGTTCAATCCTCATTACCCCCCCACCCCAAATTTACAGAATGTTGAATCAGTTTCATATGAAATGTGCTTAGAAATTTTTCATTTATCATAGAATCATGTCTAACCAAACAATACCTAGAAAGTAATCTAGGTATAGTTTAATCCTTTTATTTTATAATTAAAGGAATTGAGGCACAGAGAGGTTGATTGAGGTTTGTTAAAAATTGACTCATTCATTGGTAGCAGCTGGAACTACAACAGTTCTTCTGACCAAAAAAATCCATTACTTTTACACTAATTATATTGTATGGCATATCTTGTATTTTTCTTTTATCCATTATCTCTGTCAGTTTTGTAAGTCTTAACATTTAAGTGTTTTCCCCACTGGCTTTTCAAAAATATCAGTAATGCTAATCTTGTGATTTATTTCAGAGTCTCTTCTAAAAGGGGTTTGTGAAAGGGTTGAATTATAATATCAACACTTGAGCTAAAGATATTGAACTGTTCTGAAAAGTTACTTGTCCATTCTGACTAAAATATATAGTTTCCAATTGTGGCAGACAGTGAAGGAAAGAGAATGAATATTGGCAAGAATCTGGAAATTTTTATATTACTGAAGGATTTTAATATATTTAATTTTTAGCACTTTTGTATAAGAAAAATTTCCTGTATTGACATAATAGTGAATCTGTGTGTTCCTTTTTTAGGTAAAACCTATTTATTTACTTTGCCAAGATAAAAATAAAGTGACTTCTATGTTTTAAAATTGGTAATTTTATTTATTTATTTTTTTAAAAATACTTTTTAGTTATACATGGACACAATATCTTTATTTTGCTTATTAATTAATTAATTAATTAATTTATTTATTTATTTATACATACTGGGGATTGACCTCAGGGGCACTTGACCACTGGGCCACATCCCCAGCCCTATTTTGTATTTTATTAGAGACAGGGTCTCACTGAGTTGCTAAGTGCCTCGCCATTGCTGAGGCTGGCTTTGAACTTGCGATCCTCCTGCCTCAGCCTCCCAAGTGCTGGGATTACAGGCGTGCGCCACTGCGCCCGGCTTTGTTTATTTATTTTTTATGTGGTGGTGAGGATTGAACCCAGTGCCTCACATGTGCCAGGCAAGCACTCTGCCCTGAGCCACAACCCCAAACCTAGAATTTGTAATTTGAAACATTACTGATTGGTTATTACAAAATTGTAGGTTCTGAAGTCATTTTATAAACCTGCTTAATTATAAGATATTTGTGTTCATTCCGTTTTAAGGTATGGTTTCTTTGCATTGCTTTGTTCTGCAGAGTGGTAACAGAGGTCTTTTGAGAACCAGTGACACTGTTTGAAGCTTGTTTACCAAGGTGTTGTTTATCCTTCCGTATTAAGTGTGCTGCAGTGGGTGCAGGAGGATAGAGAACACTTGAATATTTAACTGTTTCTTGGCACCTTACCTCTTTTTCCTTTTGGTCAGAATTGTCTTGTCATTTGTAAATTCTAGTGTCTGATGACCTCTATTACAGCCTTGTAGTCAGAAGAAAATAGCTACTGTAGCATGTGCAGTTCTAGTGCTCTTAAATGTTTGATCATGTTTTAAAGGAATAGTCGTCAAGTTGACCTTTTAAAAGATTACTGTGCAAAATTAATTATATCCCTTCTTTTTGGAGACAGTGATGTGAAATGGAAAAAATGCTGGAAATCCCAGTTTCAGGGATGGCTCTGCCAGCACCTCACTGTGTGTGATTGTAGACAAATCATTTAACATCTTTGACTATCTGTGCTTTTGTATCATAAAATAAACTTAAACCATCTGTTGTATTTTCATGGCTGTTGTCATTGAATGCAGTGCTCTGTGAGAACATATTTCATTAGAGTTTCTCCTTTGTGCTAGGCACTGTTACAGGTGTGCAAAGTGATGTATGAAGTAAAGATATCATATACCAATTATAAATTTGGAGAGATAGAACCAGGTGTGCTTTAGAAGGAAGTGCTGTGGGACGGGTTGCTTTTTTATGTCTGGTGATCAGGGGGGATAGGCTCATTTTAAGGTTACATTTGAGCAGACACCTGAAAAAGAGAGAGGGAGGTGTTATCTGGATGCTGGGGGTAAACTAGCAGGCATACAGGCCCAGAATACCAGTGTGGATGGAGCACAGTGAGTGAGGAGACAGAAGATGAGGCCACGAAGTTAGTGGGAAACAGATTCTTGGGTCTTTTTAGCCTTAATTATTATGAAGTGTTTACTTAAGAGATGGGAAACTATTGAAGGTTTTGAGCAGGAGAATGACATGACTCAAGTTAGATTTTTTTTTTAATATTTATTTATTTACTTTAGTTGTACACAATGCAATGCATTTATGCTTATGTGGTGCTGAGGATCGAACCCGGGCTGCGCACATGCAAGGCGAGCGCTCTGCCGCTGAGCCACAACCCCAGCCCCTCAAGTTAGATTTTAAAAGGGAAATCTTGGATGCTATTGCTGAGAATATACTCTAGGTGGAGAAGCAGGATAACTACTAGTATAATCTAGTTTAGAGATGTCCATGGCTCAGATCAGGATCAGACTGGAGGAGGATAGGAGTAGTCAGTCAGAAGGTAAAAGCTTTTTTGATGGATTAGATCATATGGGGTGTGAGAGGAGAACAGTTGGAGGATTGAAGTAGTTACCGACTTTTGGAAGGAACAAAGTTTGTGTGTGGCAAGAAGAGAGAGGACTCATGTGAGAGTGAGCATACATGCCAGGAATTGATTAATTTAAGGAGACACTAAGTTTAAGATGGTTATCAGACATCCAGTTTTATATGTTTGCTTCTGTATTTGAGTTTGAAACTCAGGTTAATAGAAATTTGGAAGTCCTCAGGGTTCGTGCAGATAGTATTTAAAGCCTCAGATCTGAATGAGATTGCCAGGGGAGAATAGTGTTAGATAATGAAGAGATGAAGTCTGGGGGCTGAGTGCTGAGGCAAGCCAGTACTTAGAGGTTGTGGATATAATAAGAAAAGGAGAGAGACCTCAGTGGAGTAATTTAAGAAGTATGAAGTGAATAAAGGGAATGATATTTTGGATGGGAGTGAAAGGAAGTAAAATGTTTCACGCAGGGAACAGTCAACTGTGTAACCTTTCGCTGTGAGGTCAACTAAGAGGAGGATCAAGAATTGTTCATTGCCATCACGCACCATGGAAATTATATGGGACCTTGACAGGAGCTGGTTCTATGGAGCTTTGGGGTGAAAGCCTGATTGGGGTGGATTTAAGAGAGAATGGAAAGGAGGGGAAATGAAGCCAAAGGGGAGCAGAGAATTTGGTTTGTAGCAACAGCAAAGCAAAGAGGTCAAGGAACGTTTTTGCATTATAGTTGTACATAATGATGGTAATTGTTACATATTCATATATGCACACAATATAACAATTCAGTTTGGTCTGTATCATACCCCAGCACTATTCCTCCCTCCACTCCAACCCTTGGTCCCTTTCCTTCCACTGATCTCCATTTGATTTTCATGAGGTCCCCGCCCTCCCCTTTCTTTTCCTTTTTCCTCTTGTATGATCGAAAACATATGACCTTTGACCTGAGTTTAGCTTATTTTGCTCTAGTTGCTTCCATTTTCCTGCATGACATAATTTCATTCTTTATGGCTGAATAAAGCTTCATTATAATATTTTGTTTATCCATTCATATGTTGATGGACACCTTGGCTGGTTCCATGGTCTGGGTATTGTGAATTGTGCTGTTATAAACATGGGTATACATGTATCTCTATAGTATGATTACTTAGGATAAACACTGAGAAGTGGTATAGCTGGGTCATATGGTGGTTCCATGCCTAGCCTTTTGAGGAACTTCCATACTGATTTCCATAGTGTTGTACTAATTTACAATCCCAACAACAGTGTAAAAGTGTTCCTTTTTCTCTACATCCTCTCCAGCACTTATTGTTGTTTGTATTCGTGATGGTTGTCATTCTGACTGGTGTGAGATGAAATTTCAGTGTAGTTTTGGGTTACATTTCCCTAATTGCTGATGATGCTGAACATTTTTTCACATTTGTCATTTGTATTTCTTTTGAGAAGTGTCTGTTTCTTTTGCTCATTTGTATATCTTGAGTAATCAGGATAGTGCCTGCAATATTATAGATGTTCAGTAAATACTTGCTAAATGCATCAAGTTGTTGATTGTCTCATAAAGTAAGTCATCTAACTGGCTGAATGTTGTGTCACTTTAGGTAAGGTGTGCCAGAGACTGGGAAAGGCTAGTGGCTGTTTACTTCAGAGGATGTGTTTTTTTTCCTGTTGCCTTCTCTTTGATTGGTTATTTGATGAGATCTTTTCCATTTTGCTCACTGACAAACCAGAAAGCATTCTGGTTCAATTTAGCTGGTTTGTACAGTGTGTTTTAAGACAACAGCCATTGTGTCATCTTGTTCATACTGTTAATTCAGAAAGGACTTTTTGACCAGACTTCAAAAACTATATGATAGGAGCTAACTTTTGCTTCTTTGTAGGTTTTCTTGGGGGTAGAGATGGTAGCTGGATTTTTGGACTAGGTAAGGGTTTTTATATTGGCTTTTGATATGTAATTTGTAGGCTTTTGCATGTAACCTTATATCATGTGCTCTTTTTATATACAAATTGAAATGTCTAGAGAAAAATACTGAAATTCAGTGTTCTTTTTTTTTTTTTTTTTTTGGTACCGGGGATTGAACTCAGGGGCACTTGACCACTGGGCCACATCCCCAGCCCTTTTTGTATTTTATTAGAAGCAAGGTCTCACTGAGTTACTAAGTGCCTCACGATTGCTGAGGCTGGCTTTGAACTCTCGATCCTCCTGCCTCAGCCTCCCAAAGTGCTGGGATTACAGGCGTGCGCCACCGCGCCTGGCTAATTCAGTGTTCTTTTCACATTGTTTTGCACGGAAATTTCCTGCCACTAGGTACAGAGAGTTTAATTTATTTGAAAAAGATTTGGGAGACTTAAATTTTTGTGTATTTGCTCTTATTTTCCTTATAGTGTTCTAAGTTTATTCATTTTTTCTATCTTTTGTACTATCAAGCATATTATCAAGTACAGAATAATCAATGAGTGGATATGTATTTACTTTTTAAACTTGCATAATTAATCCTAAAGTGATATTCTTGAAATACTGGTGAGGTATCTTTTTCTAGTTTTATTTCACCCATAGTTAATATATTAGATGCATAGTGGCTTTATTATAATGGAGACATAGTCTTGTCATTTTATTTTCACATAGATTGTTTTGGAGAGGTGGCCTGTAAAAGTATTAACAAAATTTAAAGTTTTCTCTTCAGTTATTGTTTTCAAAGTAAATTTACTGAATTGCATGTCATACTGTTTGCAAGACATTTTTTGGAGTTTTTTTTTTTTTTAAATATTTATTTATTTACTTTAGTTGTACACAATGCAATGCATTTATGTTTATGTGGTGCTGAGGATCGAACCTGGGCCGCGCACATGCGAGGCAAGCGCTCTGCCGCTGAGCCACAACCCCAGTCCCCATTTTTTGGAGTTTTAAAGAAAATATTTTCCATATCCTCTTCTTAAGTGCATTTCAGAATAATCCCTGTTAGACTAAGTTTTATAGTTTGAATACAAGACTATATAATACAAGACTATATAATACTATATAAGTTTTTCTTTAGTTTTGAGATTTGCTCCTAGGGTTAGGGTCTAATATTCATTCATTAGAAAACCTTGATTTATAGCCTGGGTAGCCTGACATCTAAAGCTTTTTGTCCTTAGAGGTCACTTAAAAAAGTAACATATCACCAGAAAGCCCAACCATATCAACAAAATTAATAAGTGGGAATTCATTAAAATTAAAAAACATATGCTCTGTGAAAGACACTGTTAAGATGATGATGAGACAGTTTACAGATGAGGAGAAAAAACTTTGTAAAGCACATATCTGACAAAGGATTGATACCAAAATAGGTGAAGATATATCAAGAGTAAAAAATATGAAAATAACCCAATTAAAAAATGGATAGGAGATATGAATAGATACCAAAGAAGATACACAAATGGCAAGTAAGATATGACAAGAGACTTAGCATCATATGTCATTAGAGTATTTGAAACTGAAAGAGCACTGAGCCAGCACTGCATAACTATTGCAATGTCCAAAATCCAGAATACTGACAGCACTAAATACTGGCAAGGTATAGACAACAGGAATTCTTATAAGTTAACTGGTAAAAATGCAGAATGGTATAGCCACTTAAGAGGATAGTTAAGCAATTTCTTACAAAACCAAATATACTCTTGCATATGACCCAGCAGTCATACTCCTTGCTGTGTTGAAAACTTATATCCACATAAAAAGCCCTGAGCATGAATGCTTTTAGCAATTTTATTTATAATTTTCAAAATTTGGAATCAATTTTTAAAAATTATTTATTTTTATGCAGCACTAAGGATCAAACCCAGTGCTTCACATGTGCTAGGCAAGTGTTCTGCCACTGAGCTACAGCTCCAGCCCCTAAAACCAATGTTTAAAATAGGCGAATTCTTTAAATCCATACAATGGGATGCTGTTGAGCAATTAAAAAAAAAAAAAAAAAAAAAGAGCTATCAAGCCACAGAAAGACATTGAGGAGCCTTAAATACATATTATTTAAGTGAAAGAAGACTCCAACTATATGTCATTATTGAGAATGTAAGTCTAGACTATATAAAGATCAGTGGTTGCCAGGGGTTTGAAGGTTGGGAGGAGGGTCAGACAGGTGGCGACCACAGGGGATTGTTAGGGCAGTGAAATGATGCTTGTCATTTGTCAAAACTCATAGAATAAGCCGGGCGCGGTGGCGCACGCCTGTAATCCCAGCACTTTGGGAGGCTGAGGCAGGAGGATCGCGAGTTCAAAGCCAGCCTCAGCCATGGTGAGGCACTTAGCAACTCAGTGAGACCCTGTCTCTAATAAAAACCAAAAAAAGGGCTGGGGATGTGGCCCAGTGGTTGAGTGCCTCTGAGTTCAATCCCTGGTACCAAAAAAAAAAAAAAAAAAAAAAAAAAAAAAAAAACTCATAGAATGGCCAGGCGTGTTGGCTCATGCCTGTAGTCCCAGCAACTTGGGAGGCTGAGGCAGGAGGATTGCAATTTTGAGGCCAGCGTCAGCAGTTTAGTAAGACCCTGTCTTAAAAAATAAAAAGGACTGGGGATGTACCTCAGGTGTAAAGTGTGCCTGGTTCAATCCTCACTATCAACAAAACAAAAACAAATGTCAAAGAATGTACAACATGAAAAGTGAATCTAAACGTATGCTGTGAATGTTAATTTTTTTTTTTTGGTACCAGGAATTGAAATTAGGGGCACTAGACCACTGGGTCACATCCCCAGCCCTTTTTTTGTATTTTATTTGGAGACAGGGTCTCACTAATTGCTAAGTGCCTCACCATTGCTGAGGCTGGCTTTGAACTCTCGACCACCACGCCCGACTTGTGAATGTTAATTAATAAGGGAAATCTTTGTGAGAAGAAGGGGCACATGGGAATTTTCTCCACGTTCCACTGAGGTTTCTGTAAACCTAAAACTGCTGTAAAAATAATGTCTATTACTTGAAAAACATGCTCAATAAAAAAAAAAAAATTGATTCACATGCCCACATTTGCCTTTGTATATTCATTTCCACCTGGTGCATAAAGGATTTTTTTTTAAGCCGGGCGCGGTGGCGCACGCCTGTAATCCCAGCACTTTGGGAGGCTGAGGCAGGAGGATCGCGAGTTCAAAGCCAGCCTCAGCCATGGTGAGGCACTTAGCAACTCAGTGAGACCCTGTCTCTAATAAAAACCAAAAAAAGGGCTGGGGATGTGGCCCAGTGGTTGAGTGCCTCTGAGTTCAATCCCTGGTACCAAAAAAAAAAAAAAAAAAAAAAAAAAAAAAAAAAACTCATAGAATGGCCAGGCGTGTTGGCTCATGCCTGTAGTCCCAGCAACTTGGGAGGCTGAGGCAGGAGGATTGCAATTTTGAGGCCAGCGTCAGCAGTTTAGTAAGACCCTGTCTTAAAAAATAAAAAGGACTGGGGATGTACCTCAGGTGTAAAGTGTGCCTGGTTCAATCCTCACTATCAACAAAACAAAAACAAATGTCAAAGAATGTACAACATGAAAAGTGAATCTAAACGTATGCTGTGAATGTTAATTTTTTTTTTTGGTACCAGGAATTGAAATTAGGGGCACTAGACCACTGGGTCACATCCCCAGCCCTTTTTTTGTATTTTATTTGGAGACAGGGTCTCACTAATTGCTAAGTGCCTCACCATTGCTGAGGCTGGCTTTGAACTCTCGACCACCACGCCCGACTTGTGAATGTTAATTAATAAGGGAAATCTTTGTGAGAAGAAGGGGCACATGGGAATTTTCTCCACGTTCCACTGAGGTTTCTGTAAACCTAAAACTGCTGTAAAAATAATGTCTATTACTTGAAAAACATGCTCAATAAAAAAAAAAAAATTGATTCACATGCCCACATTTGCCTTTGTATATTCATTTCCACCTGGTGCATAAAGGATTTTTTTTTTACTAAGTAGAGCACAAATAATAATAACAATTATTATTATTTTGGTACCAGGGATTGAACTCAGAGGCATTCGACCACTGGGCCACATCCCCAGGCCTTTTTTGTATTTTATTAGAGACAGGGTCTCACTGAGTTGCTAAGTGCCTCGCCATTGCTGAGGCTGGCTTTGAACTCGAGATCTTCCTGCCTCAGCCTCCCAAGTGCTGGGATTACAGGCGTGCACCACCGCGCCTGGTCACAAATAATTATTTTTAAGCTCAGATTTTCAGAGAAGTGTACTTGTTTTTATTTGACATTAGGAAATTTGAGGTGTTCTTTTTCTGAAACCATTTAGTAAGTGTATATACTGTTTGGTAGATATTAGGTATTTTTGTGTAACCTAGCTCATTTAGTTTGAATTTTCCCATTGCACAGGTGAGAAAACTCAGGTGTGGAAGAGCGAAGTAGCAGAGCCTGGTACTTGATTTCATGCCTGTCTGACTCCAAAGTCTACGTGCTATGCAGCCCTAGTAATTCCCATAGATTTATTTTTTTGAAATACCTAAGGTTTGTCCCTTAACATGAGTGTAGATGACTGTATAGCCAAAATAGTATTAAAGGAGATTGTCTAGACTTGAATCTTGACTCTGTCATTTACTTTCTTTGTGATTTTCATTATGTTGTGTTATCTCTTTAAGCCTTAGTTTCTTTGTTAAAGGAGATAATAATTGAGATTGTTGTGAGAATTTAATGAGTTTAATGTATAAAAAATTCTTTGAAGCCGGGCACGGTGGCGCACGCCTGTAATCCCAGCACTTTGGGAAGCTGAGGGAGGAGGATCGCAAGTTCAAAGCCAGCCTCAGCAATGGTGAGGCACTTAGCAACTCAGTGAGACCCTGTCTCTAAATAAAATACAAAAAAGGGCTGGGGATGTGACCCAGTGGATGAGTGCCCCTGAGTTCAATCCCCAGTACCACCAAAAGAAAAAAAAAAAAAAAAAAAAAAAGTTCTTTGAACAGGACCTTATATGAAGTCTGAGATCCATAAATATTATCTATTAATTAGTGGCATAATAATTTCTCATTTTATAGATTAAGGGGAAGAAGTGACTTTAAAGATTTTTTTTAGTTGTTGATGGATCTTTATTTTATTTATTTATATACAGTGCTGAGAATTGAACCCAGTGCCTCACACATTGCTAGACAAGCATTCTACTACTGAGTTACAACTCCAGACCTGAAGAAGTGACTTTGAGTCACACAGCTTTCTAAAGTCACATGGCTATTAAATGACCAAGTTGTTTTTGGTACTGGGAATTGAACCCAGGGGTACTTTACCACTGAGCTACATCCCTAGTCCTTTTTAATTTTTATTTTGAGACAAGGTCTTGCTACGTTGTGTGGGACATTGCTACATTGCTGATGCTGTCTATTAACTTGCAATCCTCCTGCCTCAGTCTCCCAAGCCACTGGGATTATAGGCATGGGCCACTGTGCCTGGTACAAAGTTGTTTTAATTTGAAGGCTAGAAATTTATCTGCTAAATTAACCTTTTTTTTTTTCTTTTAAAAAGAAACTCTTAAAAAAAATGCTGTACAGTTTCTCCCTGTTTCAAGTGTACCAAATATAATTTGACAATTTGACATTATTTTCAATCAGATTAATGAAGTAGGGAAAAAGCATTGTGCTATAATTTAGGTAGCCCAAATTAGGTAGACCTTAATATCTGATGCTATTTCAGTTGTAAACTGAGAGGTGTATTGGATTAGATGATTTCTAAGTTCATTTTACAGCCCCAACAGGATGTGATTTTGAGATACTGTGCTTTTATCGTGAATTATTGTACTATGCTTCCATACTTTGAAGCTTCTAGAGATTCTTGACATATGTGCATAGATAGAGTAGTTTATTCTTTATGCTAAATGACTGCCAAATGTTGGTGATCGCGATTTCTCCATTAGGTAAGAACTCTTTCTTAGCATTGTTCTTGCCTTTTCTGCTTTTAATGTGCTTTCTTAATATGTTTGGTTTATTGGCCTCTTTTTTTTTTTTTTTTTTTTAAAGAGTAAAATTTGAGGACTTCATTCAGTCCTTAATTGCACAAAACAATTTTTTTTTTTTTTTTTTTTTTTGTCTATTGGGTTTACAGTTAAATTTTGAATGGTTGAATCCCTTAGAATGAAATGGGAATGGGAAATCCTGAAGTCTACAAAGTTGTGTAGTATAGACTCTATTTGGAAGGTGTAATTTTAGTGACAAGAGCATTTTTGAGATTTTTTTTTTTACCATGTTTTAATTTGTTTAACTTTGTTGTATAGAAGTACCCCATGAATTTAGTACTGTGCTTTCCCTTCTTAATATGATACGTGTAATAATCAATTTATTAGAAACTGTTCAGTTATCTGCCTGCCTGCCTTCCTTCCTTCAACTCAAACTTTATTTCAGGTGATTTTTAAACCAGAATCAGGGGAGTTGGTTATAGGATATAAATAGCTTTGTATAGCTCAGTTTTTTGACTACAGTTGTGGGCCTGTGTTTTCATTTGAAGTATTAAGGAGAGTTAAATGTCATACCTATAACTTTTGTAGTCCCCAAAATCCAAAAAGCAATTCTTTTAAGAGAGCAGCTGTGATATTCAGAAACTGTTACCAACAATAGTCTCTTAAGAGGGTTTTATTACTTAAAGGAAGCTTAAAAGGAAAAATATTTAGATCAAAAGGAAGCTATTTCTTTTGTGAATTTTAATGGTATGTAGTGTGTAAGTTACTTCTTATATCTGCACCGTTAAAGCATCTGTTCTTTTGTTTGTTTGTTTGTTTATTTCAGTACCAGGGATTGAACTCATGGGCACTTTACCACTGAGCCACATCCCCAGCCCTATTTTGTATTTTTTATTTAGATATGGGGTCTCACTGAGGTGCTTAGCACCTCGCTGTTGCTGAAGCTGGCTTTGAACTCATGATCCTCCTGTCTCAGCCTTCTGAGCTGCTGTGATTACAAGCATGTGCCACCATGCTTGGCGCATCTGTTCTGTTTTGATGTTAGCTACTGTTTGATTATTTATACTACTAGGCTTATGTAAATATCCTATCAGTACTCAGAAGAGCTTAGTTTATTCTGTTTGGAATAAAATAAAGTCACATTAAAGGTAGAGCTAAAGTGTGTAGCCCAATGATAATTAGGACTCTGGGAAGAAATACACTGTGGGATTCTGGCAAGGGACTTGCAGGGGTTAGGAAGTCAGGATCTAGGGAATATTCCAGAGTTTGGCATAGTGGTATGTGTAGGCTAAGGGGTGTTAGGTCTCTTAGAAGTCAGGGGAACAGAGCTAGTAATACATTCTGAATTTTAAGCCTAAAAATAATTAAAGGAGAAACATTGTCAACATGTACTGTTTGTCTAATGGTTGGGTCAAGCAGAAAAGCATTATGACACAGTAAATGGCATTGCTATTTCTTTGGGTGCCTGTCTAGGGAAATTTCACACAGGTCTGACTATTACCAACTTTTAATTGGTAATCTGATGGTTAATTGCAAGCAACATTCTTGCCATCAGTAGCAGCATTGTTCTTTCAGATGGTGTTTCTTGACTAAGTCTCTATATACAAATCTATTTATCTCATGTAGTACAAAATCAGCCAGCTGCCATATTGTGACTACCAGGAGGGCTACTTTCCTAGCCAAATCAATTAGGTTCTTGGATCTAGACCTTCAAAAGATGTTAAGTTTTGTTTGAAATGAGGTAATTTTCCTCCAAAGGATATTGCGTTTTTGTTTGAAATAGGTAGTTTTCTTCTATGAAGTTTAAACCAATAGCATGGTTATGGTTCCACGCACAGATTTGAAGCTAATTGTAAATAAGCATCTTTAAAAGTTGCTTTTCTCTTCTCTTGCAGGTGTGTTCCAGAGAACAAGTCTTAAAACATCTTTGCCATATTTGATGCTGAGCTGTCAGGGGACTCAGGCTTATGAGGAGGTACTGTCACACAAAACAGTGTCTAGTGAAGACGACAAGAAAGAGAGGAAAGGATCGAAAAAAGAAGCTAAAATATTATAGAAAACCATGGTAGGTTACTTACATATCCTTGATTTCCTACTTATAAAAGAGTTCAGTAATTTAAAATTGGAACTGTTAACAGTGAGGGCAAGGAAAAACAATGGTGTTAATTTTTGGCTCCAGTGCATCAGATATAGATAGCATTCTGTTATTTAAACAAAGCAAATGAGCTCAGATTTATTATGAGCCCTTTAAGCCACAAGATGGAGCCCCATGAGCCTCTAGGCCATAAATTATTAAATACAAGGGAGGCAATGCTCATAAAAAATATTTTCTAGTAAAACTGGCATCAGCAAACCAATACAAATAGCTAGGTGATCTTGAACTTAAAATTAAGCAATTGTTATCTATCTTTCTATCTGTAGTTCATTTTTTTTCCAATGGAAATTAAAATTTTTGAACTGGTCTTTTAATTGATGACATGAATGGCATAAGAGTTTATACAGTATTTGTTTAACTCAAAGACTCTCATCTATCACAATTTTAGGGGTACTAAAGTGATGCTTTTTTGTGGAGAGTTCATACTTGAATTGAATTTATGTTAGATAAGGTCATCTCTGGTGCCTAGGGTTTTAATTGGTAAAATGTGTTGAAATTTTTATCCTAGTATTTTCATTCTGGAGATTTTGTGTGAATTTTTTTCCTAAGTGAAAAAGGGGTTTTAAAAGAAATTTTTAAATAGAAGAAAAAGCACAAAAACTGTCAGTGTATTTTGAATATGTTGTAACAAATCTGATGATGTTTCTTTAAGTGTTATTTGCTTTTTGAAATATTTGTGTGAAGGATGATATCTTAGTTAGCTTGCTATCTGAATGATGGGGAAAGAAATGGTATCTTGAGAGTTTCCCTGTCCTTTTAGTTTTATGGTAAAATGTGGGAACAAAAGACTGAAAAAACAAACCAAAAAACCACAAACAAACAAACACCCAGCACACTGAAACTTGTGTTGCCTGCCATGAGAATTATTTGCCTTTTCAACTCATTTCTTATAGTCGCAGCAATCTTACAACATAAAGAAATGCTTTATGTTATGGTTAATGGAATACCTTCTCTGGTTTATTATTTTTAAGTTAACCTAGATTTTTCTGACAAGACATTTTTTGCTTCAGTATAGTTTAATCAGTGAATGTTTTCCATTTTCTCTTATTTTTTGCTTCTTAGCTCTCAAGAGTTGAATGAGTTGAATGGGAATTTTCTGTTCTTCAGATTTAATTTTTAAAATACTTAAAAAAATCCATTTGTATATTGTTTATATAAACAAGATTTCTCTCCTTTTTTTGTGTGTGTTATACCATTTTGTCAATTCTGCCTCTCACCATTGTTTCATGGTGCTTATTCTATTGTATCCGGGTAGCCTGTTGTGTCTTAATCTTTTTGGATTTAACATTGGCAGTCTAAATTATGTGCAAAACACCAAATGTTTATGTAATGTGGGAATATATAATTTTGCTTAGGTTTGGCTGGTGTATAGGACTCAGGAATTTCACTCATACATGAGTCTAGGTAAAAAACCTAAAATCTCCAACTCCATAATATGGCTCCTTTGTTTTCTTGTTACTTATTCTTAGATAAATCAATAAATCTTCTCATGAAGTGATTAAAAAGTTTTTTTTCTTTGTGGCAAAAGGCTCTAGTTGGAAAACTTGTCCTGCATGTTAAGCAAGAAAGATATCTAGACAGATGGTTTTCATTGAGAAAAACAAAAGCTTTATGACTGATTTTAGTTCTTGATTTATATAACAATTGATATTTTCAAAGGCTTACATACCTTTTCAGTTATTATAGTTTGCTTCATTTTATAGGGCACAGTGACACTGTAGTGTCAACATTCTAGTTTTCAAACTAATAAGTTTTAAACATTGATAGTTAAAAAACAAGAGAGCGGATTGATAAGGATTTTGAATCTTTGTTTTGTGGGGAAGACTTCAAAACATTTACCATCTGTTAGCACATAATTCTAGGTAAGTAAAGACACTATAACCATCCTTTAAAAGGAATATTTTGGGTTTTATGGAAAAACTCACTAAGTTATCCTTCTTCAATTTGGTGTGCTGGTACAAGTGTCTTCATGATATTTGTAAATCTGGAACTACTGAAAGGTTTATGGATGTGTGACTCATGAGTGTGAAGGCTCTATTTTGTTTTCATGAAATTTATTCTATTTCTGTACTTGTCTGCTGTGCTGACTTCTGGGCCAGCAATCTTTTATTTATTTTTTATTTTTTGTAATTGCAGATGGACAGCATGCCTTTATTTGTTTATCTTTATGTGGTGCTGAGGATAGAACCCAGTGCCTCACACGTACATGCTAGGCAAGCGCTCTGCCATTGAGCTATAGCCCCAGCCACCAGCAATCATTTAGTTGTTGCTTCCTAAAATTTTTTGATATTTTATTTTAGTATAATGGTACTACTTATCCATCTTTGTAGAATATTTCTTAATACTGTTATTGATTTTGTTTTTCCAAATGAGCTTTAAAATGATTTTCTTTGAGGTTTAAGTAAATCAGTTCTGAGAAGATTTTGATTTAGAATATGATACATGTATAAATTAGCTTGGGAAGTTGTTTTTGCATTATGTATTTTCTTCATTCTGGAATTTGGAATGTCTCCTGCTAATCTTTTTTTTAAAATTTAAAACCTTGCACCAGAGGCTTGAATGTTAAGTACTAAACAGCATTCCAATATTTTCTATAGTTCATACATAACTTTATATTTTGTATTTCTGCTGTATTATGCAGTCTGAAGTTTTTAAGGTGTGAAAGTCTCCATCATTTTGGAAGGGAGTGACTGGATGTCATGATAGTCACCATATGCATTCCTAGAGACTGTTTTTTTTTTTTGCAAATGTCATGTGAACTGGATACACTTTTTTTTTTTTTTTTTTTGGTGGTACCAGGGATTGAACTCAGGGGCACTCGACCACTGGGTCACATTCCCAGACCCCCCCCCCCCTTTTTTTTGTATTTTATTTAGAGACAGGGTCTCACTGAGTTGCTAAGTGCCTTGCCATTGCTGAGGCTGGCTGACTTTGAACTCACGATCCTCCTGCCTCAGCCTCCCAAGTGCTGGGATTACAGGTGTGCTCTACCACGCCCGGCTGGATGCACTTTTTTGAAGGGGTATTCAGAAGGTGCAGGTTTAGCCAAAACATATCTATATAGGTCACACTGCTGAGTTGTGACCTAGGTGAGCCTTACCCAAAACATGAATGGCAGACCTTTAATTTAATAAACCCATTTTATTAAATTTCACACCATTCTTGAGCAAGTTTTTATTATCTCGATGTTAACTGTTTTATAATTATTTGACAATTGATGGCATGATTTGACTTAAAATATCTTTTTCTGTTAACCTTTTTAGGTGACATTTCTTTTATTGAAGCAATTGTTTCTTTTTCCTTCTGACAGAGATCTATTCGATCTTTTGCCAATGATGATCGCCATGTTATGGTGAAACATTCAACAATCTATCCATCTCCAGAGGAACTTGAAGCTGTTCAAAATATGGTGTCTACTGTTGAATGTGCTCTTAAGCATGTCTCAGATTGGCTGGATGAAACAAATAAAGGCACAAAATCAGAGGGCGAGACAGAAGTGAAGAAAGATGAGACTGTAGAAAATTATTCCAAGTGAGTGTGGACTGGCCCTGTGATGCTTTACTGGAGTACCCAGAAAAGCTAGAGAGTCCCTACAATATACAGGTCCTTGGGTTTTCTCATATGTGTGACTATAACCAGAGAAGTAAATGGAGTTTTTTTTTCGGAGTTTTGAAAGGAAAGCAAGAAGGGAATAATGATAAGAGCCAGAAAAAGAAGATAAAACTAGTTAGGATCCCTTTTGAGATCCAAGTCCTTCTGTGTTTGAAGGTTATGATATGTTATCTTTTTGCTGTGTTGGTCTATAATAGTGTTTTTGATCATGGGGGAAATATTTCTTTTTGTCAGACTTTTTTTTTTTTAAATATTTATTTATTTGCTTTAGTTGTACACAATGCGTTTATTTTTACATGGTGCTGAGGATTGAACCTGAGCCGTGCACGTGCTAGGCGAGCACTCTACCACTGAGCCACAACCCCAGCCCTTTTGTCAGACATTTTAATCCTAATGTAGAAGAAGAAGTATATGAAAATGTATTTTAAAGATATTTTTGCCTTGTTGATGTCTACCTTTAAAGGTATTTTTGCCTTGTTGAAATTTGCCTTGTGCATTCAAAATGTAGTGCAGGGTCTTGCATATCATAAATGTTAACACATTTGTGGAATGAAGGAAGGTCTAATGAGAGCCAGACATTTCAGTTACAATAAAGTGTTCTAAGTGTTGTAATAATAGAAGCAATTGGTGAGATGAAACAGCAGTGGTAATGAGTCAGACCATGAGACTATGCCATGCTAAGTGTAGAGTGATGGTTTTGAGCAATGTCACTATGTTTGGAATAAGTGTATATATTATTGTGAAAAATGAAGCCCATATAATTTGATTACACCATACACACACACACACATACACATATTTTTGTACTGGGGATTGAACTCAGGGGCACTCGACCACTGGGCCACATCCCCAGACCTTCTTTGTATTTTATTAGAGACAGGGTTTCACTGAGCTCACTGAGTTGCTAAATGCCTTGCCGTTGCTGAGGCTGGCTTTGAACTTGTGATCCTCCTGCCTCAGCCTCCCAAGTGCTGGGATAACAGGTGTGTACTACCACGCCTGGCTGATTATACCACATTAATAGGTTTAAAAACGTTGTCTTCATTGAAAGGTAGTATAATCTTTTTATCTTTAGTTGAAAGATAATATGCCATTTTTTTTTGTTTTTCCTGGCAAATATAATTTCTTTGTTAACTGTTTATAGGTAATTTATACATCTAATCTGATGTCAGTATGAAGGTTCTTGGAATTAATTTTTATCATATATGATATCTTAAAAATATTATAGTCCAATTTTGAGTTCATGTTATTTAGCAATTTTCAGAGACTGAATTTGTGATATGCCTTAATGATATCTGGATTATTCTTGTTTTATAAATGAGGAAGCACGCTCAAAGAAGTCAGATATTTGTAATTTGTTCAATGTCAGTTACAGAGCCAGGATTCAAACCAGAAAGTCAGGCTGCCTTCTCAATTGCCTCCCAGTATGCTGAGTCCAAGTGTTCACTAAGGAAAATAATAGGTATAATGCCTTTGAAAGATTATTCTGGTTGCAGCATACTGTATATAGTAGGTTGAAAATGGCAGAGGTGAGTCTGAAAATAAGGCTGATGAAGTGGAGGTGATTGAGATAGTACACTTTCAAGGTAATTAGAGCCTGAACAATTTGAAGGCAGTGGTTTGAGGGTGACTATGGAGGAGTAATTTATAAACCTTTATTACATTAGGGAGAATGAGTGATGATACGACAGGGATACAGTGAAAAAATAAGTTTCTACACTTGGGTCACTTGCTTTAAAATGCTTATTCTGTATTTCTGCCAACTTTATGGTTGTTTTAATGTTTATTGAATCTTTAAGGTGTGACAGGCACCAAATCAGTGGCTGGATTATTTATAGTTTCCTGTCTAGTTTCCACTCCCACAATTTGTTTCTTTACCTTCTTCATTTCATTCTCAACTCCACTGACTTTTGCCTAATTGCTGATTCTTTGCTTCCTGCTAGAATGATCTTTTTTTTTTTTTTCCCCATCTAGTTGAATTAGACTCCATTTCAGGTTGCCTTGCTTGAGCTCTCTTAATTTTAACCTCTCCCTTTCTAAACTTGATTAAACAACTGTGTATACCTAAATGTTGAGGTCAAACCAATCTGGATCTGAATCTAGGCTTTGACTTTTTACCCTCTTTGTGAACTTGAGCAATTAACTTTACTGATGTTCACATTCTTTGTCTTACAAATTCCCGATTGTGAGGTTTAAATGAGAATATGTGGCATGAGGTTTGTTCTTAGATGTTTCTTTGTCTTTCTCTTTTAAGTATGGTACGTAATCTGTGATTTGTGTGGTAATTTAACTACTGTGTCACCTCAGGAGCAGGAGGAAAGACTGGCTGTCCTTAGTATGTTTCACATGCTTCCACACTTGCCTTACTTATTGAATGACTGCCAAGCTTAATTAATATTTCTATTTGTGACTTAAGGAAAATGAACCAATAAGAAGCTTCTAGATTTAAAACCAAAGATAGATGAACATTTTTCTTATGTACTCTATTCATGATTTGATATTTGCTCTTACAGCTACTGCAGGATTTGGAATGCAGAGCTGACAGATTATCCTTTTCTTCCTCAACTCTTCACATTTTTCAGTTTTCCCCATAAACTTGTGGATTCCTACAGTCAAGCAGCTAGGAGGGAACTTCGCTCATGTAGCCAGTAGCTATTTGACATTTGTGGTTACTGAGCCAGCAGGAACTGCCAGGGGTAGAATTCAGGTATAGTTTAGATTTCTGTCTTGAAATTCTCAGTGTACCATAGTGTTCATGTTTCTTGAAAATTCTTTAGTTACTACTAAAAAATAATAGGAGTTTAAAAATAATAATTTGAAAATCATTTAAGGATATGAAATATTTTGGGGTTTCTTAAGAAATACAAATGTAGTAAAGAATTTAAAGATCTATACTTTGAAATATGCTCCAGTTGTATCCTTGGGGCAAGATGTATACTGTATGCTTCTTAAATCTGGTAGTTTAATCTGTAGATTTTTAATGTCTGGATTTACATACCTTATCAATTTGTATGAATATCCAGGAAGCCAAATTATGATTAAGCTAATAGGTTGTAAAAATAATCATTCAGAGTTTTATTTTTAGGGATCAAGGTGGTCGGACATTGTGTGGTGTAATGAGGATTGGCCTGGTTGCAAAAGGCTTGCTGATTAAGGATGATATGGATTTGGAGCTGGTTTTAATGTGCAAAGACAAACCCACAGAGACCCTGTTAAATACAGTCAAAGATAATCTTCCTATTCAGATTCAGGTGAGTACAGTTTAACTGCACCTTTAGAAGAATTTCTAAAAAGGTGAAAATAGGCAGTAACCTTGATGAATTTTTTAAAAAATGTTTATTTACTTTAGTTGTACACAATGCAATGCATTTATGTTTACGTGGTGCTGAGGATCGAACCCGGGCTGCGTACGTGCGAGGCGAGCGCTCTGCTGCTGAGTCACAACCCCAGCCCCAATTTTTTTTTTTTTTAAACAAGAATTGGTATAATATTTAGGGGTAGGTACAAACAAAAGAAATGCCACTACTCTGGGTCAGTGATTAATCCATCATACTTGAAACACATTTATGGTGATTAGTACTCAGGATATAGTTACCAAATTAAGATGATTATTAAGGTACAGTCTTAAACTTTCCAAGTTTATTTTGCTGAGAGTCATCATTTTTTTTTCCAGACTAGAACTCTCTTGGAAAGGTTGGTGAAATGCAGAAAGGAATTGAAAACTCAAAAAGAGCCTAGACAACTTAAGACTTTTATAGATTACTTTTATAACTGATAAATGTAATTAAAATTAAAGAGTTAAGTTAATGTAACTGTTAACGGAAAGTCACTATTAATTCCTTGTTTCCAAACCTTTTTTACACTGGGACGTATTTAGAAAAAAAATTTTAATGTTGCTTTGCTCCTTGGAGGATGTTACCAGGATCTGCTTTGCCAGCCACCCCAAGGACCAATTATGATCATCTTCTAGGGCAGCTGTGATCATCTTCTAGTTTCAGATGTGTGTCTCCTGTGATCTAATTAGAATATTGCTGTTTGATGATATCATTTCAGTTTGTCCTTATGTCCATGTCACAGAAATATATGTCTACCCCCCAGGTCCAAACTTCTGGCTTGTTGAATTCTCCCATTTCTTTCTTTCTTTCTTTCTTCTTCTTTTTTTTTTAATGTTTATTTATTTGCTTTTAGTTGTACACAATGTGTTTATTTTTACATGGTGCTGAGGATTGAACAGGGTTGAACAGGTCGCTCACATGGTAGGTGAGAGCTCTCCTGCTGAGCCAAAACCCCAGCCCTCTCCCATTTCTTTTATTTTTTTTTATTTGCACTTCTTCTAAAAGTGGTTCTTCTCCCACCCAAGTAATATGAATTCTGAATTTGTTTTCATGTGATTTGTTAGTGGATTTTTTTTATATTGCCAACAATTTCAAAACTATTTTTCTTCATTTTTTTATTTTATTTTAAATCTACCACTCTTGGTACTCAAATTCATATTACTTTTTGATGCCTTTTCCTATGTTAATTTTGAGGGCACTGTTTTGTTTTATTATTCTGTCATAAATCTTAAAATATGGTTTTCTAAGTGTCAGAACATATTTGACTTTCTCACTTTAAGTATCGATGGAGAGATTTTCTAATTTTTTTTTTTTTTTTTTTTTTTAAATAGGGTTTAACTCCTTCCTTTTCTTTCTTTCATCCTTTTATGGTTGTTTGGGGAAAGAGAATGGTAAGGGACATGGAATACAGTAAAGTTTTATGAAATGAAAAGCTCAATAACAGCTGTCTACCAGTACTTTTCTTATCAGAATGTTATTAAAATTATCTTCCTTTTTTTATTGCTTTAGAATTTAATCTGCATTTCTGCTTTTAGTATGAACATTGTTACTCTCAAGTCTATAATAAAGTACATACTACTCTCCACCCTGTTTTCTTAGTGTTTATGTGGAACAATAATATCTGACATGATTTTTTTTTTTAATGTTTATTTATTTGCTTTAGTTATACACAATTCGCTTATTTGTATGTGGTGCTGAGGATGAACCCGGGCCGTGCATGTGCTAGGCGAGCACTCTACCGCTGAGCCACAACCCCAGCCCCTGACATGATCTTATTATGAATTAAAAGTCCTTTTTCTGAACACTTGGAGCAAAACCTCCATTTATCTAAGTACCTTAATTAATTAATTAATTAATGCTGAAACATACCTTTTCCCTCTAAATTCTTTCCTAGGGTGATTTTGAGGATGACCAAAACTAGAAAACACTTAAAAATTATCTAGTCTAAAAATCATATCGTGTTTATTACTCTGAATGTGCATTGCAAGGATCTACATGCATAATTGAAAATTTCTTTTTTAAAAATATTTTATTTATTTGCTTTAGTTGTACACAATGCAATGCATTTATGTTTATGTGGTGCTGAGGATCTAACCAGGCCATGCACATGAGCCACAACAACCCCAGCCCCTTGAAAATTTCTTATACACCTCTTCTGTTGGCAAAATGAATGTGAGCAGTTTTATGCTATTGCTTTAGATAGGTTTTGGTTTTTCATTTACTGTGGATTTTCCTTTTTTTGGCTTCCTGTATTCAAAATTAGGATAATGAGTATTCTTTTTCCTTGCCTTTTTGGAACTGTTCAATGGTAAAATGCTTTTTTTGTGTAAATGACTTTGAGTTCTTTTAATACACACCAATGAGCAGAGATCTAGTAGTGTTCCCCATCAGGAATACTTACTGAAAGTTTCATCACTAAGAAAGGCCCCATGTGACTTATTAAATATTTAATATATTTAATAACATTAAATATAAATTCATATGTGATTCTCATTGGGTGATCATTTTGTGCAAGTTCTGTGTTTATAATAATTTGTTAAAAGAAGCAATATATCCCCTGCACTACACACACACACACACACACACACACACACACACACACACAAGCAGCAATATAAATTTCCCTGTGGCTGTCAGATAACTTTTCTCTTAATGATAGATAAGTCTCAGTGCGACTTTAAAAAAAAATTTAAAAAATCTGTTCTTTTTAGATACACATGACAGTAGAGTGTCAAAATAGATACACAAACATGGAATATAACTTATCTTAATTAGGAGTCTAATTCTTGTGTTTATACATGATGTGGAGTTTCACTTGTCTGTTGTACTCATATGTGAACATAGGAAAGTTATGTCTGATTCATTCTACTGTCTTTCCTAATCCCCTCCTCCCTCCCTTCCCTTCATTCCCCTTTGTCTAATCCAGTGAATTTCTGTTTTCGTTCCCCACCTTACCCTTATTATGTGTTAGCATCTACATATCAAAGAGAACATTCAGCTTTTGTTTTTTTGGGACTGGCTTATTTTACTTAGCATGGTAAGTCTCCAGTTCCATCCATTTACTGGCAAATGCCCTAATTTTGTTCTTCTTTATGGCTGAGAGACCTTTTGTAAGAAAAGTATGACATTACTTGTTCATATGCATTTCTTTTTCTAGTAAGTAAGTGTGTAAAGATTCTTTTTCAGGGCTGAGGTTATAGCTCAGTGGTAGAGCACTTGCCTAGTATGTGTGAGGCAGTGGCTTCAATCCTTAGCACCACATTAAAAAAATAAAATAAAGGTATTATGTCCATCCGCAACTAAAAAAAAATTTTAAAAAATTTAAAAAAGAAGATCCTTTTTCATTCATGCTTACTCAATTTCTATTAGAAAATCCATATAATCTTTTTTTAAATATTTGGTTTTTTTTTAGTTGTGGTTGGATACAATATCTTTCTTTCTTTTTTTCTTTTTTTTTAAAATACCTTTATTTTATTCATTTAATTTATGTGGTGCTGAGGATCGAACCCAGGGCCTCGCAAGTGCTAGGCAAGCACTCTGCTGCTGAGCCACAACTCCAGTCCACAATACCTTTATTTTCTTTCTTTATTTTTTATGTGGTGCTGAGGATCAAACCCAGGGCCTTGCACACGCTAGGTAAGCGCTCTGCCACTGAGCCACAACCCCAGCCCAGAAAATCCATATAATCTTATATCTGCAAGTCCTTGGCAAGTAGAAGTTCCTCTTTAGTTTGTTCTAACAAAAAAACTATATGGCTCACACCAGCAACTCCAGAGGCTGATGCAGGAGGTGCAAGTTTGAGGCCAGCCTGAACAATTTAGGAAGATCCTGTCTCAAAGTAAAAAAAGGATGAGGATGTAGTTCAGTAGTAGAGTGCTCCTTGTTTCAGTCTCCAGTACTGCAAGAAAAAAAGAAAAGAAAACATTTTGGTTTAGAGAACATTCCCAGCTATTATTCTAAAGCAGTTCTTTGTAATAATTTCAATGATGCTGTTGACATTTTACTTTTAAATGTTAGAATAGTTTTAGACATTGTTTGATAATTGTTGGAATGGTTGGCATTGTGGTTGCTTTTGAGGGGTATAAAGGATTTGTTTGTAGGTTGGGAGAAGTTTTTCCCAAACTAAGAACTAGTTATGGGGGCTCGGGTTGTGTCTCAGCGGTAGAGAGCTCACATAGCATGTTTGAGGCCCTGGGTTTAACCCTCAGCACCACATAAAAATAAATAAATAAATAAATAAATAAATAAATAAATAAATAAAGGTATTGTGTCCAACTACAACTAAAAAATAAATAATAAAAAAAACTAGTTATGGACGCTGTCTTTCAGCACAGTAATAGTAATACAATAGTTGGTGACATTTGAGAACCTAGTGAAACTGAGATTTCAGTCAAATTTAATAGGGTGTTATTGAAATCTTGGTGATTTTTCAGAAACTTACAGAAGAGAAATATCAAGTGGAACAATGTGTAAATGAAGCATCTATTATAATCCGGAACACAAAAGAGCCCACACTGACTTTGAAGGTGATACTTACTTCTCCTCTAATAAGGGATGAACTGGAGAAGAAGGATGGAGGTACGTTTGTGTGCACGTGCGCGCGCATATGTATATTGTTTTGTTTATGTAAGAGCTTTTTGAAGAGGTTTGTTAATTCTGCTTTATGGGTTTAGGAAATCAGTCTTCATTTGTTTTTATGCCACCCATAATATTTTAAACAGGGTTGTTTCTAAAAAATTAATGTATTTTTCAAACATGTATAATTTTAAAATATAACATAGGTTACTTCAAAAACCTGTACATACCAAATGCTGGCCTTAACTCTGAATTTTTATACCATTTTGGTGTTCTGTTTTACTTTGTCTAGTATTGTATTTACATTGCTCATATCAACCAACCTGTTCTATTTATTTTGGCTTAATGGCCAGATTACAGGATTAAATGTTGGACCAAAATGGAAATATTTTCAAATTTACTTAGTTATTGTTCCAAAATTACTCATTTGCATAGTGTTCTTAACTTCTAATAGCTAGATAATCTTGCAAAATTTGTGTTTTTACTTAGTTGCCTATATGTAGATTTGTTTTATAGTGTAAGGAATGTGAATTGGGGGATTAATTTTTTTATCAATGCATAATCTTTAGTAAATTTTTTAGGTTTGTGATATATTCAAGAATCATGCTTTAAACTAGCTTTCTTAAGTTATAAAGAATTGCTGTATGGCAATGTCATCCTCTAAAAGTAGAGTGAGAAATCTATTCAGCTTTTGATATCTCTGAGAAGTAATTATGTGTTTCTTTTTCTGATGTTTTTATCCTGTCAAGTTAGCTTGTTTCTGCTTCTCAGTCCTGTTCCTAGAAACTTGCCATATGGTATTTTTCCTGTGTCAGACCTTTGACCAACTGGCCACTCTGTCACGACAATTTAGAGGCAGTGCAGCCTATCTGAGCCAGTGGGGACTCTCTGTTGCTCTTTTTCATCTCTTGAATTTCAGCAAGTCCTATTGCTTACTCTTCTACCTGAAGTACCACCAGTGTAGTAAGAAATATTGGTCAGTTTCATAGTTTATTTAAAGTTGATGATAAAGGTAGAAAAGCACATTTACCTTAGATTTTAAATTTTTGATAGCCATTATTTATAGGTCCTTAAACTAAAAGTGATACCTTTTAAAAAATATTTTTAGTTGAATGATTAAAGTCAGCTATACTATGCCCAACAGAAAGAAACTAAATACATTTATGAATCATTTTAATCCAAGTATATCCAATCTATAGTTGGTTTATGCCTGTACTCTTTTTCTATATATAGTATCCATAGCACTTCTGAAGAACCAATCTTAAATAACTTAATTTTTTAAATAGCAGAACTATGATTTCTGATATGTTATAAATGTTAATTCTGGTAAGCTGTGTTCTCTTTGACCCTGTAGTTTGAAACCAACCGTTTCAGGCTGTGGTCGTAGCTCAGTGGTAGAGCACTTGCCTAGCATGTAGGAGGCACTGGGTTGGATCCTCAGCACCACATTAAAAAATAATAATAATAAAATGAAATGAAATAAAATAAAGATTTTGTGTCCATCTACAACAACAACAACAACAGAAAGTAAAAGAAAACCATTTCTAAGTAGAATTGTAATTATAGGCATTATTAAAAATTTGAAGCTGCCGGGCACGGTGGCGCACGCCTGTAATCCCAGCACTTGGTAGGCTGAGGCAGGAGGATCGCTTCAAAGCCAGCCTCAGTAATGGCAAGGCACTTAGCAACTCAGTGAGACCCTGTCTCTAATAAAATACAAAAAAGGGCTGGGGATGTGGCCCAGTGGTCCAGTGCCCCTGAGTTTAATCCCCAGTACAAAAAAAAAAAAAAAAAAAAAAAAAAAAAATTGAAGCCGGCGCGGTGGTACACACCTGTAATTCCAGCACTTGGGAGGCTGAGGCAGGAGGATCCAAAGTTCAAAGCCAGCCTCAGCAATGGTGAGGCACTTAGCAACTCAGTGAGACCCTGTCTCTAATAAATACAAAAAAGGGCTGGGGATGTGGCCCAGTGGTCAAGTGCCCCTGAGTTCAATCCCCGGTACCCCCCCCCCCCCCCAAAAAAAAAAAATAAAAGAGATTATAGGGGGATGAGAAAAAGACTGAAGTTGCCAAAGACTAGGTGAATTATATATTTGCTTATACCTGTTGATATTCCTTCCATTACCTCTTAGAAGGTATTAAGAGAATGTCAGGCTTCTTTTTCCCTGTGGTTTTGTGTATTTACATGGGATTTTGTCACAGCTTGTAGTGATATCCTTAAGCTTAGTCTGTTGCTTTTATAACCTTAATTTCTGTTGAGAGAATTTAGCAACAGATTCTTAGAGCATTGTACTCTCACTGGAATACTTTATTAAAGAATGGGATTTGTAATAAAGTAGGAGAGTCAAATAGTCTGTTCAAGGTGTTTTTGAGTTACTAAGGATCCAAAGACCTCTATGAGTTGACTCTTATCTAGTGTGTGAGATCCAGTAAGGTGAAGGAATCATCTTGGATTTAATGTTTTACACGTATTACTTTTCCTTTTGAATGGCAGAAAGTTTTTGCTTTGCATTATCCTTAACATCCCAGCCCTATTGACTCACTTGATCTTTTTAAATGTATTCATTTTGTCTAACCTGGGCTTTGTCAAAGAAACTTTCTGTTGTTTGCCAGCAGTTTTGTATATTCCTGGGCAACTTGAAGGATTCAGCATGATTTGAGTATTTGAGATCTGTTTTTACAGTTCTGTTTGCTCATACTAGGCATTCTTTAGCTCCTCGATGCAATTATTTGCATCTGCATGGGATGAGAGCACAAGATTCAGTCAGGTGCTAGAGCCCTTGCCTAGCACATGTGAGGCCCTGGGTTCAATCTTCAGCACCACGTAAAAATAAATAAACATAGAATAAATGTATAGTAAAAAAAAAATTCTTTGGAAAAAAAAAAAAAAGATTCAGGTTCCAGGGATTTCTGGGACTGAAAGGTAACCCCTTTTTCAATTTCTACTCATTTTTCAAAATTTAAAAAACATCCATTGTAACTTCTTTTATCTTTGGAAACATTTTCTTATAGTATCTGGACTTCTTTTGATCATCCATCAATAAACAATTTGCAGTACATACATACCTCATGCATTTCTCTTCCCTTTCTTGCCGCATATTTGGGTAAAATCTCAACAAGGGAAAAGAGCATAGTTGAAAGCAGGCAGAACTAGAGGATTGGGACAAGTAGAACATCAAATTTATATCCTTTGTGTTAGAGTCAGTACAGTAGTGGATTCAACTACTCATTTCAAATCACTGTTTATATTTTAAATTGCCAGAGTACACAGTGAATCTTTGGTGTTGTTTAAAAATTTCATATGTAAGGCTCCTTCTTGTAGTCAGTTTTCTTATCATATTCTAATCCTTTATTTATTTATTTATTTATTTTGGTACCGGGAATTGAACTAAGGGGCACTCGACCACTGGGTCACATCCCTAGCCTTTTTTTTTTTTTTTTTTTTGGTATTTTATTAGAGACAGGGTCTCACTGAGTTGCTAAGTGCCTCGCCATTGCTGAGGCTGGCTTTGAACTTTCGATCCTCCTGCCTCAGCCTCCCAAGTATTGGGATTATAGGCGTGAGCCACGTGCCGGCTTCTAATCCTTTCAGTCAACCTTTGTCATGTCTAACTTTTTAAGATTCTAATCATTCATAGTTTTATTTGGTATGTGAGCTTTACAGAGATGCTTGTAATGACCACAGTTAAACATTTTGACATAAATTACTAAAATGAATTTGTTGTAAATTTTGTGTCATTGTGAAGACAAACTTGAGCAACTCTAGAAGCTAGGTCACCTGTGAATACCCATAATGTATTTATCAATGTTTATAAATAAGTCCACATTAATAATTCTTTACAAGGTTTCCATTTTAAGAGTTAAAAAAAAAAATAAAAGGTGGGGTGGGGGGTAATGAAATGAGGTGCCCTGTATTGTGACTTTTGTTGACAGGGGCTAATGGAGAACAATGCAGATATCTGCTGTAGAGCTCACTTTGTCATAAAATAAGCGAGTAGCACTTTGTCCTTTATAGTTTTTATTTTTGGTACCAGCGATTGAACTCAGGGGCACTGGACCACTGGGCCACATCCCCAGCCCCTTTTTGTATTTTTATTAGAGACAGGGTCTCACTGAGTTGCTAAGTGCCTCACCATTGGTGAGGTTGGCTTTGAACTTGTGATCCTTCTGCCTCAGCCTCCCAAGTGCTGGGATTACAGGTGTATAGTTGGGTGTTTTTTTTTTTTAAATTTTATTTTAATTTTAGCCAACAGAGAACTGACAGTGCTTTCTTAAAGAGATCCCCCCTCCCCCCTTTGGAGGGTACTGGAAATTGAACTTGGGGGCATCTGACCACTGAGCCACATCCCCAGCCTTATTTTGTATTTTATTTAGAGACAGGTCTCACCAAGTTGCTTAGCGCCTTGCTTTTGCTGAGGCTGGCTTTGAACTCTGGGACCCTCCTGCCTCAGCTTCCTGAGCCGCTGGGATTACAGGCATGTGCCACCGTGCCTGGCTGGAGATTTGTTTTCTATTGGGCATTATGCCTTCAGTTTTAGTTAATGACATTTATCCATTAGAATAAGTGTATTTGCTAATAGTGGAGTCTGATAACTAAAGAACCAAAAACGTATCACTGCTCTTGTCCTTCATTTAAAAATATTTACATTGTACTAGTTGGCCGACACAAATGTATAACCAAGCCTACTACTGTTAGGAGAATACTAGGAAGAAGTGTAGATGGGCTCTCTTGAATATAATAGTTCTTCAAAGAGAATAGTAAATCTGATTTAATTAGATTAGATAAAATATCATCCCCCAAGAAACATTTGTATGTCATATGCTTTTAAATAATGCATCAAGACTTAAAAAAAAAAAAAAAAAAAGCCACTTCTTTGTAGCTTAGAGGAAATAAATTTGCCTTTGCAAACTTGGATTTAGTATCATGTAGTATCTTCTTAAGTGTGGGTATTGGTCGTTAATCATGTTTGAATTTTTAATTTTGCTGCTTTGGGCCATCTAAACCAATTTTTAAAATGTTAAGGCAAGTCAAACAGCTGTAATTAGGTAATAGTCTTTGAACTGCCTTTTTTCAAAAGGAGAGGTATATAAAACTGGAAGTGCATTTCAATTTGTTTTATATTTATAGTTTAAATAATTTTGGTTCAGAAAAGACATGAGAACTTTAGGATAACATTTGAGTTCTCATCAGTGGAGTAAAGTTTCCAGTAACGGTTATCTGTTGAATGAGTTTATTTAGTTGCAAAAAGTGTTTTGGCATAATCAGTGTTTTCTCAGTAAATTTCAAGTTGACTATTAACATGATAGCTTCAGTTTTCCTTAAAAACTAATCAGTGATCACATCTTTTTCTGTAAAAAGTTGTTACTGCTGTTGGTCCTAAATTTCCCTTCTTTATGTCTTAACAAAGGAAAAAGTGCTATGTACTTATTTTTTGCCATGATATTATACATGCTTATTAATAAGATCCCAGATTGTAAGAAACAGGGTCACTGATTTGTTGACAAAATGAATTCCTTTATGTTCCATCGTACTTGTGCACAAATGCTACTCTTATTCCTATTTACTTATGTAATTGTGCACGTAATTTAAAAAAAGAAGCAACAAAACCTAATCGTGAAATTTTCTGGGAGTCTTATTAGTTCACTCAGATGCTGCTATTCTTCTTCTTCTTCTTCTTTTTAAAAAATTGTTTGGTAATTTGACAGGAACCCCTTGGTCAAATTGTATCTGTCTCTTTCTATCCCATTTTACCATTAGAAAATGTTGCGATGAAAGATCCTCCGGACTTATTGGACAGGCAGAAATGCCTGAACGCCTTGGCGTCTCTTCGACATGCCAAATGGTTTCAGGTTGGCTTTTTGTTATTATCTTACTGTTATTGTAGACTTGTGCAGGTTTCACTTGGAATACCCAACACTGGTTTCTGTGTGCTATGTAAGATGGGGTAATTTCTACCTCATAGGGTTATTGGGATAAAAGAGTTTTAACTTAGGTGAAGTGCCTGGAATAGTTTCTATTATTGTTAATGATGTTTTGTTATCATATAATTCTTTTTGGCTTAAAATTATTTTGACTTTTAAATGGTGACTTGTAAAATGCAACCATGGGTAAAAAAGTTGAAAGTAAGAAGAGTTGTCTCCATTGAGTTGTCATAAGGATACAAAATGAATTTTAATATAAAGCTCCTTTTACTTTAAAATCTACCTTTCTGAACTATGGTTGACTACTTTTGATAGCTTGATATTTTGGTTTGCTTGGAAACCAATGAATAGCTTGCTAATTAGTATTCAGTTAAAGAACTTATCCATGATCAATATGCTTAAAATGAAGAATGGATTTCAACAGGGATATTGGAATCATTTTGTTTGTTTTAGGCAAGGGCAAATGGATTAAAATCATGTGTAATTGTCCTCCGCATTCTGCGTGATTTGTGCAACAGAGTCCCCACGTGGGCACCATTAAAAGGATGGGTAAGTACTTAAATATAGTTAAAACCAAGTCAAAGCCATAGCAGAGGAAATCCTATAGAAATGGTATGTTATTATAAAATGACTACCTTCTGTGTTAGTAAGGTATGTGTTACCTCTTTTGCCCTGGGGTAAATTATGCATCTTTTATTTGAATTCTTTTCTTACATATATAACTTGTATATTCCATACTATGTTCATGTTGTAGAATCAGATTTTTTTTTTAGCAGAAGTTTTATACCCTTTGATAAGCATCTTCCTGCCCTCAACTCTGTACTGATGGTTGATCACTTACTGGTTACCTGCTGCTCATGAATGCCTCATTGGCTGACCCATTTCTCTTTCAGTGTCTCTTTCCATTATGGTTGAAATTACCTGATAGGCCAATGGAGACACAGGTTAATTGCTAACTTGTCATGTTAATAATTAAAGTCAGGCAAATAGTACACTCAACCCAATTGCAGACATAATTTATGATATGTATTGTAACACTGACTTAATTTGGAAATTATACCTGATCCAATCAAGACTACAACTTAAGAACTTTATAAAGCAATTCAAATAAAGCTATAAAGAGTCATTTATAAATAAATCTTTAACAATTATTACTTTGATAAAGTATCGTTAGTTTTCGGTTTATTGAATATAGATTTGGTTCTTTGTTTATTATAGTACTTGGAGCAGAATGTCTAAAAAGAAGTCTTATTCTTACATTGAGATATTTATGGTTTGAAAGTTTCATTGATGAGAACTAAATTAAGTGGGATTTTGGTGGACTGGATTTGCATATTGGCTAGTTATTAGCTATTACTACCTTACACAAAGCCCCATTAAATCTTTGTTAAATGAAATAGATTACCATAGTTTCTTTAGTGATTCTTTCAGGGTAACTAAAAGTTAAAAACTTTCATTACGAAAGTGTCATTTGAGAATATCTCAAAAATGCTCAATTTAAAAACTGGTTGGGGGGCTGGGGATGTATGTAGCTCAGTGATAGTAGAACACTTCCTTAGCGTGTGCAGATCCTTTGGTTCAGTCCTCAGCACTGCCTTCCCACTTCCTGAAGTCCGTTTGGGGGAAAAAAATTATTCATCATGGGGGAAGAGTGAAGTGGTCCCTAAATATTAAATTGACTTTCACTTTTTTGGCTTCCCTCGTAGATAGAAATGTCAGCTCACATTTAACTGGAATCCTTTTAACACGTGGTGCATGTACTAATTTGTAATTTAATATCTTCTAGCCACTAGAGCTTATATGTGAAAAGTCTATAGGTACTTGTAATAGACCTTTGGGCGCTGGGGAGGCCTTGAGACGAGTAATGGAGTGTTTGGCATCTGGAATACTACTTCCTGGTAAGGGTTTCAAACTCTGGAGGAAAAAAAAATCAGAAAAATCTCATATTTATTTTTGTAAATATATGCTAAATTTGTCCTTTACACAGGAAAATGATGTGTGGGAGCTATTTTGCTTAGAATGTTAGCAAGTAGAATGTTTGTGTGTTGGAAAAGTGCTGTAAAACTTTTTCAAGAATTATAATTTTTTTTTTTTTTTTGTGTGTACCGGGGATTGAACTCAGGGGCACTTGACCACTGGGCCACATCCCCAGCCCTTTTTTTTTTCTTCTTTTTTTTGTATTTTATGAGAGACAGGGTCTCACTGAGTTGCTAAGTGCCTCGCCATTGCTGAGGCTGGCTTTGAACTCACGATCCTCCTGCCTCAGCCTCTCAAAGTGCTGGGATTACAGGCGTGCGCCACCGTGCCCGGCTTATAATTTGTTTTTATTATGTACTAACATAAAGGGTACTAATAAGATATTATGTCTGCTATGAATTTGCTTCACCTAGAAGTGTGAATTTGAAATTGTAGATGTTGGTTTAAAATGTATGAAGTTCATTCTGTTTGCAGTCTGGTATCAAATTTCGAAAAATTAAATTCGGTCTTATTTCTCATGTAATCCCTTTGGAATGATTGATCATGCTGTTTCTAAATTTTCAGAGTAAAACCCAATTTTGGTGTTAAATATACAAGTGACTTCCAGTATAAAATATGGGCAGTTTAGTGCTATTGTATCAAAAATAACAGTGTCCTTAATACTCTAGTTAATTGAACAGACTTTTACTTCCTGTTTTTTTCCCCTTTTCTTCTCTCACTCTCTTTTGTGTTAGTTTATTGGATTCTAAACCCAGTTCTAAATTTATTTATGTTTTGCCTTTTGCCAAAGGGGGTCCCGGTCTTCATGATCCTTGTGAGCGAGACCCAACAGATGCTCTGAGCTATATGACCATCCAGCAAAAAGAAGATATTACCCACAGTGCACAGGTAGAAGACTGGGCACACGTGGTGATTTATTAGAGAGTTGTCACAACTTAATTTTCCAAACTGTTCAGATTGAACACTTTTTTCTTGCATGCTGTTAGGGACTTTTGCTATCATAACGGCATTTAATGAATGTCATTTTAGCTGTATGTTCTAATGGATTTAGAATGGCTACTAAAATTTGATTAAATTAATGTTTTATTCTTTAGCATGCACTTAGACTATCAGCCTTTGGCCAGATTTATAAAGTGCTGGAAATGGACCCCCTTCCTTCTAGTAAGCCGTTTCAGAAGTATTCCTGGTCAGTTACTGATAAAGAAGGTGAGCCTATTCATCGTATATTAAGGTTGGGGGTTGGCAGTGATGGTTATGCTATGCCTTTCTTGTTACAATTTAGGGAACTTAATCCTTGTTTATCTAAGTCATCTATAAGAAAGTTTATTGGCCCCACTCCCCACTTTGTTGGCCTGTGTCTCCATCAGTGACAGTAGCTTGCTATCATTGGTTCTTATTAATGATTAGTGCATTTGTCTGTGTTGGCCATATTTTGTTACTACATATCAACTTAGAGACCATACATTGACAACATATGATCCAAGGAGAAGAGAGAAACCACAAACTAGGAGGAGATATTATCACTGATAAGTTTGATGATCTTTCTCATTCTTCAAAGTTTGATGTAACTAAGAAAGAAAAAACAAAAATATAGAGGAGGAGGAAAGAATATTGGACTATTCAGAACCATCTTCCATTTGTATTAGTCTGTTTGAACTCAAATTAGAGCTTGAACAGAAATAGGATCAGTATGACCTGGACTCTAGTCATAGCTCAACTACCTACTAGTTTGAGGCTTTGAACAATTAGTTCCTCTTAGTAGGGATATTACTTCAGGCTTTATTACTTTATCAGGAGAAATCCTGGCTCACTGCCTGGAATAGAGCAGATATTTGAGTCTGAATCCACTTACTCTTCTCTCTGTGCCACAGAAGACATTTCATTTTGTTCTCTTTCCTCTCATGTTATACTAAAAGATGGGATATTTAATACCAGATACACTTCACCTAGGATCCAGCCTACCTCCCACAGTTGACATTATTTTAGTAATTTCTATATGACAAAAATAGTGCAGGTGCTCAATCTATTTATTTAGACATGAGAATTCCAGTAGGTCTAAAAGGGCTTATTGAGGGAGTCCACAAGATCAAATTTGTTTCATAGTAGTAATACTTTTTTTGTTCCCTTTCCACTCTTTCCTGAGTGTACAATTTTCTAGAGGCTAACAAGTTTTGTTTTAATTTATATAATGCTAAATATTGATAGATACTACCCACAAAGCAAATCTGTTAAATTTGTTAAGACTATAAAGTAGAAATGATATTGGCCAAATTTTATTGTTCTATTGTGTGAATGAATGAATATGCAACAACAGATTTTACCATTATGTACAACTATAATACACCAATAAAAAATATGGGAAAGGGCTGGGGTTGTAGCTCAGTGGTAGAGCGCTTGCCTAGCACGTACGCAGCCCGGGTTCGATCCCCAGCACCACGTAAAAATAAAAGGCATTGTGTATAACTATAAAACAAATAAATATTTTTTAAAAAATGGGAGAAAAAAAAGTTTGAGAATCATTGCCTTATACTGTGAACTCCTCAGGGGAAGGAATCCTCCACCCTGTATTATTTATATCATTGTTATAAAGCAATGCTCAATAAAATTTATGGAAGAAAAAAGTTGCTTTCTTCAAGAGTGTGTTCACACATTGGCAATGAGATTACTGAGAGGGATTTACATATTTATGCCACATTAAGCATTGTTTATGAATGGCATGATTGAATAAAATTTCAAAAAAAATATTGTGATCAGTAGAAAAAAAAATATTTCTGTTGCTGAATTCATAGTACTCTTTTTCCCTCCCACTAGATAGTAAAAAGTGTATCTGCTACTACATGACTTAGGTTTTGTTTTTTGTTTTTAACTTTAAAGGTCTTTCTCAGAAGTTTGGGAACTGCTAATATGTCAACATAGAACATAAAATAGAGTCAGAATGTCCCAGTGTTCCTGTTATAGCCCTATCATTTAGTAGCTACATGATATGAGCAAGTCACTTTCTCATTTTGTGCCTTGATTATAAGATGATCCTTCACAATTTTATGCTTTTGGCACCTAGCTTTCTGACATTTATATTCAAATTTAATTTCTATAATTCTTGGTGATTTCAGTATTCTTTCAGGTGATTAAACTGGTATATTTAACAATTCACTGAGTCAGTTACTGGCATACAGTAAGTAAGTGACTTAGTGAATTGTTAAATATACCAGATTACTCTCCTATCATCAGTGTATCAAAGCTTCTCTTGCCCTGTGTCCTCAACACCGTTTTGATATTGCCATACAGTTTTTCTGAAATGAAATAGTAATTTTCATTTGATTTCCAGTTCATCACTTTCTCTTCATTCTTCTAGCTCCACTGACATACCTTCAGTTATCTTTGCTTGTTCTTCCTCAACTTTCTAACTTGCAAATATTAAGGTGTCCCAGGAATCAGTTGCTAAGATCTTATTTACACTGACTCCTTTAGTTTCTTGTCGTGAAATTTCTTCAGTACACTGTAGATTGTCCCAAATTTACTTATATCCCAGACTTCCAATTCTTCAACTCAGTGCCTCAGTATTCCCACATGGCTGTCTAACACATCTCAAACCTAAGATTTCTAAAATCCATACTCCTGTTCTTCTCTTGCGATAGTATCCCTGTCCCAGTTGTGGAAACTCTCCACTTTGTGTGTTCAGACCCACCTCTTTCAATCTACCTTTGAATCTGTTTTCATTTACTCATCTTCAAACCACCAGCAAACCCTGTCTGTTTCAAAATCTGTCCAGAATTCATCTATTTGTTTTATTTTTTCATTGCTAATTTCTTGCCTCAGCTACCATCATCTCTTACCTTGTTTATTACAATAACTTCCTGTCTGGTCCTTTTGCTTTTATCTTTCCCTTGAAGTCTTATCTCAACAAAGCAGCAGTCCTTCTTCCTTTTCTTTCTTTTTCTTTTTTTTCTTTTTTGTAGTTGTTGTTTTTGGGGATTGAACTCAGGGGCACTGGTCCACTGGGGCACATCCCTAGCCCTATTTTGTATTTTATTTAGAGCTAAGGCTGGCTTTGAACTAGGGATCTTCCTGTCTCCTGAGTTGCTGGGATTACAGGTGTGTGCTGCCACACCTGGATAGCAATCCTTTTTTCCATAGGCAATTGCAAAGATGGTATGGGGAGATCTAATATATCCTTAACCCAATTCCTCTGAGTTGTTACATTTTGTGTAACTGTAGTACAATATCAGGAAATTGATGTTGATACAATATGTGCATTTAAGTTTTATGTCATTTTACCATATATGTAGATTTCTGTAACCACTGTTTTCACCAAGATACCTGCCTCTCTTCCCCGACCTGTACTTTAAGCCCCAGGAATCACCAAAATTTCTCTGTCTCTGTAATTTTATCATTTCAGGGATACATGGGATTATATAGCTGTGACCTTTTGAGATTTTTTTTTACTCAGGATTTCATCTTAGAGGAGTCCATCCAAAATGTTGGCATGTGTCAATAGTTTGTTCCTTTTTATAGTCCATGGTTTATGAACTGGAATTTGTTTAACCATTCACCTATTTTAGAATATTTTGTTAGTTTTTGGTTTGGGGCTAATAAAACTACTATAAATGATTATTTGTAGGTTTTTTTGGTATTAGATTGACCAGTAGTATTCCTTTTCTATAATGTTTTAAATTTTGACTTCAAGGTCATACTGCCTAACAAAGTAAGTTAGGAAGTCTTCCTTCCTTTCCTGTTCTATTGTATTGATATTACTTTTTCCTCGTAAATATTTAGAAGCCTTTGGGCATGTGATTTTCTTTGTGGGAAGTTTTAAATTATGGATCTAATAGGCATAGGAGTGTCATCTTCTTATAACATTTTTGGTAAGTTGTGTTTTTCTGGGAATTTGTCCATTTCACCTAAATTTAAAAATATTTTGGAATAAAATAGTTCATAAGTTGATCTTCTTTTTATTGTTTCCATTGCTTTCATGTATTTCACATTTTCCTTTTTTTCTGATCACTTTTAGGGGTTATTACTTTTATTAGTCTTTAAAAAAAAAACTTTTGGTTTTGTTGATTATCTTAGGTTGTATGTTCATATTCTGTTTCACTGATTTCTGCTCTTTAATTTTTTGCCTTACTATTTTCTCAGTTACCATTATTTATTTTCAGTCTCTTATTTAATTGCATGTACTTTTAAGTGGGTAAGCTTCCTTTTAAGCACAGATTTAAATACATCACATTCTTTGGACAATAATGTTGTTATTATTTAGTTAAAACTATTTATTATTTTCCCTTATTGTTAATTCTTAGACCCATTGTCCATTTAGATGTCATTGCTTCGTTTCCAGACAAATAAGCATTTTCTATTTAACTTTTTGTTTTTGAGTTTTGACTTATTCTGCTGTCATCTGAACACAGGTTTGAGAGATCCTCCCACAACCCTCTTGCTGGTGTGTCAGTATTTAAGCTTGTGTTGTATTTTTCTTTTCTAGAATTTTTGGTATAAACTATTAAGTTTCAGATTTTCTGCCAGAAATTCCTTTTTTTTTTTTTTTTTGGTGGTACCAGGGATTGAACTCAGGGGCACTTGACCACTGGGTCACATCCCCAGACCTTTTTTGTATTTTTTATTTAGAGACAGGGTCTCACTGAGTTGCTAAGTGCCTCGCCATTGCTGAGGCTGGCTTTGAACTCGTGATCCTCCTGTCTCACCCTCCCAAAGTGCTGGGATTACAGGCTTGCGCCACCGCGCCCAGCTCCAGAAATTCTTTGTAGTAAAGTTTGTTTTTGAAAGGTCCACCACCTGGGTCCTTCTTGGGTCTGTTTCTGTTTTCTGTTGCTTACTCTTGATTTTTGAACACAAAATCTTCTTATGTACCTGGTTATAATGAATGTTGAAGGTTAAACTGAAAATTATAGAGACTTTAAAGCCTGGATTTATATTTTTTTCTGTGAGATGGCTAATGGAATTGTCAGTCCTGGATCATTTTATTGCACTTAGGGATTAAGGTGATGGAAGTTGGGCTTCAGTCTTTGTGAAGTATAGACTATTATTTCCACTTCATCTTACATGTAGTATATATATATATATATATACATTTTAGAAGCCCAACTTAGAGTATGTGGATCCACCATGTCTTCTCTTCTTGGTGGTCCTTGAACTTCAGTTTTGGAACCCTGAGACCTGGGAGCCTGTTGGAAGAAGTCTGTTCAGTTCTTTGTGAACTATTCTGGATTTGGAAAATAGCTATAGGGGAAATGTGGCCCCCAGTGCAGGGTTTCCTTCACCTCTCAAGACTGACTAATTCTTCATTGTCCAGGAACAGATATTTATTCCAAGTTTTGTTTAGTTTTCTAAACATCTCATCCTTTCTAAAGGATCTCATCAGGAACCCTTTTCTAATTTACCTACTCTTACATCCTTGAAGTGGAACCTTGACATTTTGTCAGATAATGGCACAGGGTTGAGAACATAATGTAACCCAGCTCTCCTCATCTCCTGCTACTACCTATTCCTTGTTCGTGCCACTCCCATCACCCAGGCCTTTATAATGTTTCTTAGCATGTTTCCACGTTGGGACCTACATGCTCTTTTTGCTTGGATGCTTTTCCCCAAATGGCTCAAAAGGTCACTGTTGCTGCCTGAAGCGCTTGGAGCAACGGAGCCGCGGGAAGAACTTCAGAAGCAAACTGGAGACAAACAGCTTTTTATTCTGATAACTTTTTTCTCTGGTTCTAACAACAACTAACTTACGCCAAACACACCAGCCAATCTCCAAACAGGGCTCCTACAGGTCACCTCATCAGTGATGCCTTTCTGACCCCTCTTAATGAGTACCATATATAAAATAGCAACACCTTCTCACCATAAAGCCCCTCTTACTGTTCTTCATTATATTCACTGCTATATGTCATGTTGTAATTAGTCTCCAATGCTATGCCTAAGCTCTTTGAGAAGAGGAAGATTGTTAAGTGTTCAGCACCTACAATTATCCTGGGCATAGTAAATAATTAAAATTTCTTATTGAATGAATACATGAATGAATTTATAATGGGACTGATAAAAGTTATAGTTTCATGGGTGCTTGTAAGAATTAAGTAAGTCAATACGTGTAACATACAAATAGTAGTGCCAGGCAGATGGTAAGCACTCAACTGTTATTTTTAAATGTTCTTGTCTCAGAAATGATCACTTATTATTAGATAATAAAAAGGTTTTAAAATTAGCTTTTTATAAAGCAAGCTCTCCCCTTTTCCGATTACTATTATGATTAACCTGAGACTTTTCAGCCCGTTTTTAGTGGGTGGGATAATAGAATGAAGTTTAATAATCCATTGACAGCCGGGTGCGGTGGCGCATGCCTGTAATCACAGTGGCTTAAGAATCTGAGGCAGGAGGATCACTAGTTCAAAGCCAGCCTCAGCAAAAGCGAAGCCCTACGCAACTCAGTGAGACCCTGTCTCTAATAAAATACAAAAAAAGGGCTGGGGATGTGGCCCAGTGGTCGAGTGCCCCTGAGTTCAATCCCCGGTACCCCTCCCCCCAAAATAAAAAAAATCCATTGAGCTTTATGTATGTAGCTGGATGAGTTAGAGAATAATTCTGTGCATTTAACCAGCTTGTGATTTCCAGTCAGGGAGCTACTTTTAATGTAATTTAATGAGGAAGAGAGTGATTGAATAGAATAGTTTCTTTTTTTAATTTTAATTTTTATTATTATTTTTTAGTTGTAGATAGACACAACACCTTTATTTTATTTGTTTTTATTTTTATGTGGTGTCAGGGATCGAACTCAGTGCCTCACTTACCACTGAGCCACAACCCCGACCCCTAAACATAGTTCCTTTTTTACTTCTAGCTCTTAAAGGCTGCACTGTGGGAGACTGGCACACTCAGTTTTATGTAATGCGAATGAAATACAGTATTAAGCAAATATTGCCTTCTGTTAAAGATTGATTGACCTGAGAGGTAAATATTGACTCAGGCAAATGCCAAAGACACTGTTTACCTCAAGGGACAATAAGTCTTGATAATCAGAAAATAGATAATTAATCTCAATAGTATTACAAATTTTCACTAGAAGTATCTGGAAATTTTGTGGCACAAATATCTTGAGCACAGTTTTCTTTAGGAAAAACTTAACTACCTTTTAAGTTAAAGGCACAGAAAAGTCTTTTTCATACTGGGACAGGTTGATGAGAGCTTTTCCCTATTATTTTAAAAAACACTTAGCAAGTTTTTGCTTGACAGCATTGTTAATGGTCTGCGTTATCCATGAATTGATTAATTTCAGTTCCATTATTTCTTATTCCACACCTATTATGTTGTTTTTAAGTCTTGGGTTAAGATATTTTATAAAGTAGAAGGAGAAAATATCTTCAATTTTCGAAGAAAACTAAGGACACACAAGAATATGTAGATGGTATAAGCAACCAAACAGTCTATATTTTGGATCCCGTTGACACTTTGTTAGAAAAGTTGATATGAAAGACTTTATGGAGGGAGAGGTATTATAAATGAAATCTTGAATAGGATTTGAAAAGGCAGAAGATATTTATAATTTGAAAATCAGATTCTGAAAGCATAAGATTTGACATCTCTACTTTTAAAATTTTATATAAGAAGCAAATATTAAGCTTTAGAAATATTTGAGAAGATACAAATAAATTCTATCAGAGGTAACACTTTCAACATTTTGACACATGACTTTTTGCAGTTTTTCTGTTCATGCATGTAATAGATGTGAATATATGGTATCTTAGTCTCTTTGGACTGCTATAAGAAACCACTTTAGATTGGGTAATGTATAAGTGTCAGAAATTTATTTTTCACACTTCTGAAGGCTGGAAGTCCAAGATCAAGATTCACGCAGATTTGGTATCTGGTGAGGGCCTGTTCCTAACAGATGGCACCTGTTGTGTATTCTCACATTATGGAAGGGACAAACTCAGGCCTCCTTTATTAACGTACTAGTTCCCTTCATGAGGGCTCTGCCCTTATGACCTGATTACCTGCCACATAACTCAATTGTCAGCACCACTGTGTGGAGATCAGAGTATACCATATTTATGTGTGTAATGAATAAATTGGAAAATAAATATTTGTAAAAAGTGATAATATTGTTGAAGAAGACTAACTTAAACATTTTGCTTTTCTAGATTATAAATATGATAGATTAATTGGTCAGTGAAAAAGTGTGTGATCTTTGTAGTATCTGATGTTTTCCTACTTGAACATATTAGAATAAGTAAGGTCATTGTTTTGGCTGATAGTGAAACTCTTATGATATTTTTTAGGTGCTGGGTCTTCAGCTCTAAAGAGGCCATTTGAAGATGGATTAGGGGATGATAAAGATCCTAATAAGAAGATGAAACGAAACCTAAGGAAAAGTGTGTAAACTCTTTATTCTTATTGATGTGAACTAGAGAGAGTTTACAGCCTCAGATAGGAAAATAAAAAGTGGAAGGATTTAGGCTAGTGATGCAACTCAGTGATAATGCTTCCTTAGCATGAGTGAGTCCCTCGTTTCAATCCCCAGCCCTGGAGATGGGGGGAGAAGAATTTGACTGATTTGATTAGAGTTGCAGAATAAGATCTCAAGTGGGGTACTTATCTAGTCCCAGCTACTTGGGAGGCTGAGGCAGAGGATAGCAAGTTCAAGACCAGCTTGAGTGGATAACTGAGACCTTGTTTCAAAAATAAATATTAAAGACATGGCTGGGAATGTAGCTCAGCGTTAGAGTGCTTGCATAGAATCCCTGGACTCAATCCCCAATACCCCCCAAAAGGGAAAGCTCTTCACTGAGAAATTGATCATCAAACAACTTTCCCAAGTTTCCAAACTTCATTGCTTAAGACACAAATAGACATGAAAATTAATGTATATAGTAATGCATGTTAGTTTTATAGTGACGTTAGCATAATAACGTCAAAAATAAATATTAAAGACATGGCTGGGAATGTAGCTCAGTGTTAGAGTGCTTGCAAGAATCCCTGGACTCAATCCCTAGTACCCCCCAAAAGGGAAAGCTCTTCACTGAGAAATTGATCATCAAACAACTTTCCCAAGTTTCCAAACTTCATTGCTTAAGACACAAATAGACATGAAAATTAATGTATATAGTAATGCATGTTAGTTTTATAGTGACGTTAGCATAATAATTCATTTTAAACCTACCTATGAGGTGAAGTAAATTTGTATGTTTTGAAATTCTCATTTAAAAAAAAAATGGTAAACTTATTATAATTACTAGGAGCCTACAAATGCATACCTTAAAACAACATGTCCTTGTAGTTAATTTCTCATTTCTTTTTCTTTAATAGTCCTGGATAGTAAAGCAATAGACCTTATGAATGCACTAATGAGGTTAAATCAGATCAGGCCTGGGCTTCAGTATAAGCTCTTGTCTCAGTCTGGCCCAGTCCACGCCCCAGTCTTCACAATGTCTGTAGATGTGGATGGCACAACATATGAAGCCTCAGGACCATCCAAGAAAACAGCAAAACTTCATGTAGCAGTGAAGGTACTGTACTTCTTTTCCTTAACACTGCTTTGTTATTTAATGTTCCAAATAATGTGCTTATTTTCCTGGAATAAATGAATAGTTATCTCTAAGATTTTCATACCAATAACAGAAACTTTTGTTACATCTGGATCATAAAATTATTCTTTTTTTTTTTGGTGTTGTGTGTGAAATAGTATACATTGATTATGTGAAGTATAGAAAATACAGAAGAAAAGTATATAAAAATATGTCAGTTGCATATTTCTGAGGCAGAGGTGAGTATTTTTATGTGTCAGTTTATTTCCAGCCTTCCCCTGTTTTGTTTTTTCAACTTGGGCTCACAGTATTTATATAATTATATATATATAATTTTATCCTCTAATATTTTCATTAACTTTAGTGTTTTCCTTGTTTATGAAATCTTTATAAGTAATTTTTAATGGCTGCTATGATTGACATGATATGGATATTCTGTTTTTTGTTCAAATATTTATCATTGGATATTTTGCCATTTCCAGATTTTTCATCAAGGTACCATAAAGTAGTTGTTTTAGATCGAGATGCTTCCAGTTAATTGCTTTATGTCTTTTTGAACTTATCTGATTATCCACTAAGATATATTCTAGAGATGAAATTACTAGACCAAATGGAAAGCATATTTGAGTAATTTGTTAAAAAATGTACTAGGGTTCCTATTCTATGCAAGACACATATAGCCAAATTGCCATCTATAAAGGTTATACCAATATACCATGTTACAAGCTTCATTTACAGAAATGAGTTCAAGAGAGTTTTATATGTAACGAGTAAGTAGGCTCTATTAGATAAAAATCTGAGTCCTTCCTCAGTTTCTTTGTAGGGGATCTGAACCCTATGAAGATACACCATACCAGAGAATCAAATCAAAACAAAGCAAACCAGGCATGGTGGTGCATGCCTGTAATCCCAGTGTTTGGAAAGGCTGAACAGGAGGATTGTAAGTTCAAGGTTAGCCTCAACAACTTGGTGAGGCCCTAAGCAACATGGTTAAGTGCCCCTGAGTTCAGTCCCTGGTACCCCCGCTCCCCCAAATAACCCAACAAAAAACAATATAAATTCCTGTTATAAATACTGGGATAGCAGATGGCTGCTCAGTAGTAGGCACCCCTAAAATGATGGAGATTAGTGGTAGTCTTCTCTTTCCTCTTCCAATTCTTTATCCTAGCAGCCCCTCACACACATACACACACACACATGTCTTTAGGGACATAATCAGATTTTAAGATAAGAACTGTAGTCATGGTGGTGAAAAGAACAGCTTAGAAGGGTACAAGGAGTGAAGACCCTTGAGAGAGAGGTACTTCGTGCCATCAGATGCCCTGAAAATATGATGAAATCAGATCTCCATCTTACAGAAGCCATGGATGCTACTTTCTTTTGAGTAGAGAGTCATGATATAGAGTACCATGTATTTTCTTTCTTTTTTTTTTTTTTTGGTACCGGGGATTGAACTCAGGGGCACTCAACCACTGGGCCACATCCCCGGCCCTTTTTGTATTTTTATTAGAGACAGGGTCTCACTGAGTTACTAAGTGCCTCACCATTGCTGAGGCTGGCTTTGAACTCGCGATCCTCCTGCCTTAGCCTCCCAAAGTGCTGGGATTACAGGCGTGCGCCACCGCGCCCGGCTCATGTATTTTCTTTTTACTGCTGGCCTCTAGTCTTCAAGGGTATCATCTTTCTCAGCCTTTGTTCTCTTCCAGGAAGAAAAGAATATGGTTATATACAGCTAATTTCCCAGTCACCTTGTTTCCATGAATTTTCTGGTGATTTTTTTAAAAAATATTTTTATTTATTTGCTTTAGTTGTACACAATGCGTTTTATTCAATACATTTTATTTGTACGTGGTGCTGAGGATTGAACCTGGGTTGCCCACGTGCTAGGCGAGCACTCTACCGCTGAGCCACAATCCCAGCCCCTTCTGGTGATTTTTGAACTCAGTTGATAAGTTTAAACTTGTCCCACTTTTCTTTGGTATATTCTCTTTTGGCCTTAATATTGATTCCAAACAAATTTTGATTCTGTCAGAAAAGTTGAGCTGAACAGTTGTGCTAGTGGTAAAAATAAGTTTTACTCAGTAACTATTGCAATGGCGAAAAGGGTCCTTGTCATAGAACTTGGTTCAATTTTGAGCACAGCAAACAAGGGGAGATTTGGAGCCATGGAACATGGAGGGATTTGTGAATGGAAATTTTCTAAGAGGATGATGCATCACGGGTAAAGAAGGATTTTTAGCTAAACAGACTTTAACAGGATTCTTGCTGAAGGCAGGCCAGGGTAATCAGATATCACCTGGGTGGGGGTTGAGGCAGTTTTCATCAGATATTGAGGGTGGGGAATTCTGGCAAAACCAACTTAGCAGGATCTTGCTGTGGCTGTGGTCTTAAGGAAAAGGAATAAAGATGGGGCCTAGTTGAAAAAGTGGTTCACAGGATCCTGTCTAGATTTGGGTCAAGGAGAGAGTTTTTTGTCAGTTTGTGAGATCTGAAAACTTCTTTTTCGACTTCTGTAGCATATACTAATAAATACTCTTAGAATGTGTGTTCATAGAAAAATGACTTCACTTGAAATTTTTAAATAGTTATTAAATATCTATTTGTATTGAAAATGGATACATATTCCTTGAGATAATCCATCTGTTATATAAACTATTTGTAAGTCTATTGAAATATGTTGCTATAATAAGTAAAAGACTGATATGTGAGAGAAGGGCAGAGAGAAATGTTAAATAATTTACATTAGACTATTTTAGTTGACTATGTTAAGTTGGGGAACGTTGTCATTAATTTTTGTTGGGATAAACAAATCAGATTTGTGATGCATGTTTTTTGACTTGCAGTCTTCAATATCTAATGTTAATTTTGGTCTGAAAGCTCTTCTCTGAGATTTCTCAGAGAATATATTTTCAGGATTCAGACAGCAGAGAAGGTGTTTTCTTTATAAAATATTGATGAGCATATAACCAAATGATGTTAGTGTACTTAGGTCATGTACTAACTGAGTACTTTTAGAACTCAAGATGTTAAAAAAAAGCGTTCATGGCCTTACTCCCAAATAAATACAGTGAATTTATTTATGATTAGAATGCCAAGGTCTCCATATATGAATTGGATGAATTGATTTCGAATTAATCTTGGTACCGAGTTCTACTTAGGCCTTTTTAAATTTTGTTTTGTTTTTGGTTTATTTATACTAGCCAAATCCTTTACATATCATGGCATTTTTTTATAAAGCCTGGTTTCTCATTCTCATGACTACTGTAATGGTTTTTTGGTTAGTACAATAAAGAAATGTGGTAGTACTTTTATACTCCAGCAAATTGAAACAGTTAAAAGCCCAAACAAATACAGGGATCTTTAGGAACCTATTCCTACATTCTCCTTTATAAAGCTTTAATTAAGGACTGGGGATGTAGCTTAATGGTAGAGCATGTGCTTAGTATTGCAAAGCCCTGGGTTCCCATCCCCAGCACCACCAATTAATAATAAAATAAAGCTTTAAGTAGTAACCAACAAAACAGTATCAAGCTACATGGATGCACGCTTATAAAGATGCTAGTGGATTATATTCTCTTAGAAACATGTAAAAAGGTGTATAACTTGGAAAGAGGCATTAAAAGACACACAGGTGTGTGCACACAGATATAAACACTCTCTCTTCACAAGGCTTTATTTCAAGAAAGTATGAAAAACCCCAGGCATTGGATAGAAACATTAGTAGTTTGAACAGTGGAAGTAGTCAAGCCTTGAGTGGGAGAGAAGGAAATGCAAGCTAAGTATGGAGAGCAAACGTAGAGATAATCTTTCAAGTCTCAATTATGGTTTAAGTTGAATGCAAAGTCAATAAGTAGAAAGCTTTAGATGCTATTTTGTAATTAACAGACAAACTGGTTCAAAGGTAAAAAATTTTGTGGTTCCCTTTCTGGGCCAATTTCCCTTCATGGGTTGAGTCACAGAATTTATTATCTTTGTTTTTGTGATTCTGGGATCAAACTGAAGGCCTTGCGTATGCTAGGCATGTGATCTACCAGTGAGCTACACGCCTAGCCCAAGTCATAGAATTCAAAGGTAAGCTAATCCAGTCTTCCTGGTTTGCAGATTGGAAAGTTAAGGAGTAGAAGAGAAATACAGGATTAAACTCTTTGGTCTTTTCTAGTTTAGTATACTTGACAATGTACTGTTTTACTTTCCTTCCCATCTCATTGATTGAACCTGCTTATGCTATTTATTTTCTCTACCTCTTACATTCAAATTAAATGAACTAGGAACAACCTCAGATTTGCATTTCCGTAATTCTTTATTTAAACCTAATTACTCTGAGGAGGTTTACCCATTTTCCTACAGTGATACCCTCCCTGATCAGTGTAACTTATTTAACCAAAGATTTACAGATTTAGCGCAATCTTGCTCTTCCTTGAAGGAGTTTTATGGAACAAAGTGTTATGAATTTGAAACTTTTTTCTCAATGTTACGTCTATTCTCTGTGAACTCTGGTATCTAAATAAAACTGTACCTTAATGTAATTTGCACAGGTATTACAGGCCATGGGATATCCAACAGGCTTTGATGCAGATATTGAATGTATGAGTTCCGATGAAAAATCAGACAATGAAAGCAAAAATGAAACAGTGTCTTCAAACTCAAGCAATAATACTGGAAATTCTACAACTGAAACCTCCAGTACCTTAGAGGTATAGTTACGTGTTTTTTTTTTTCCTTAGAAAAAAAGTAGTGTGGTGCATTGTATAAAATTTAAAATATGTGGAAAAGAATAAATAAGAAAATCCTAGTGGCAGATATTATTAACTATGTATTTTAGTGGTGGATATTATTCATATTTTGTTTTATTTCCACCCTGATTTATTTCATGAATGTCTTAATGAAGATAGTCATATTTTCATGCAGTTTAAAATCTTGATGTTTTTTCTAAAAATATTTGTCAACATAACTATATACTGCATAACAAATGAATATACCATAATTTTTTTAAAAAAAATATTTATTTATGTTAGTTGTACACAATGCAATGCATTTATGTTTACGTGGTGCTGAGGATCGAACCCGGGCCGTGCACATGTAAGGCGAGCGCTCTGCCACTGAGCCACAATCCCAGCCCTGAATATACCATAATTTAATTAGCATTTCCCTGTTGCTGGCCATGGAAAGTGCTTCTGGTATGTCATAATTGTAACATCAAGAATATCATTACTAACTGAAGGGCAGAAAATTGATCTGTTGCCGCCTGAAGCGATGGCCGCTTGGAGCAACGAAGCCGCGGGAAGAAGTTCAGAGGCGAACTGGAAACAAACAGCTTTTTATTCTGATAACTTTTCTCTCTGGCTCTAACAATGACTAACACGCACCACACACCACCAAAAAATGGTGCTGACCCGATCAGCAATCTCCGCTCAAGTCACTCGAGATCCTGGGCCAAGTCCCGCGAGATCCCAGGCCAAGTCCCGTGAGACTACGGAAGGCGGCAATGCCCAAATCTCCATGGCCCATAGTCAACCGCAATTTAAGCCATCTCCCCAAACAGGGCTCCTGCATTGATCTAATGGAGGAAACTTGGGATTATTTTCTGTGTGCTAAGTTGTGTGTGTTTGTGGGGGTATTGGGTTGTCATTTAGTTGGTACAACCCTGAGTACCTTAGAATCTGAGGAAGTCCTGACATATGAGCTTATCACCACAGATAATAAAATGAGGACAAAATTCAAGTACTGAGCATACACAGCACATGGAAGGAGGGATTCATGGAACCCTCATTTACTGGATTCTCTGTAAAGGAAATTGGCTTTGGAGTAACAGCAAGAGCTTGCCTTTAAAAAAAAAAAAAAAAAAAAAAAAACAACAAAAAAAAAAAAAACAAAAAACTTTGTCATTTGTAAGGAAAAAAAAAAAACCTCTAAAAACAAACAAACAAACAAAAAGGCCTAAGTAGAACTGTGTACCAACATACTTTGTCATTTAATATACTAATTATTTTAGTCCTTAAACCCCTTTTAGTATGAGCAGTGCTGTAAGATCTTGTTTCCAGAGGCTGAAGATGCTCCCAGGCTAGAAAGGCAAAATGACATGTTAATAAAAACTGATAATATAATGTGATAAGTACTGCATTTGCAAAATTAACATAATGTGAAATCTCAAAGGGGGAAGTGGTTATGTGACTGCCACATACACTTACACGGTTGTATAAAATTAGAGGTCGTACAATGTGAGCAAGGTCATAGGTGGTGAGTTTCGCCATGTGGGGAAAGGTGGAAAGAAGGAATTCTGGGCTGAAGGAAGAAGAGGTGTAAAGACCTGGAGTTGAAAGTACATGTTTGAAAAGTGCCAAGTGGGTCAGTATGGAGAGGACTGATGAAAGACACACTGGACTCTCCATGGGATACTTAGGAGAACAAATGTGGCACCTGGCTGTGGAAAGCATAGGGTGAGGTGTTATTTTGCTGGCACTATCATATTCATATATATATATATATATATATCAGAGAAGAAAGGCCTTATAAATGATACAATTCAGACCATTAAATACAAAGGCAATTAAGAAGGGAGATCAAGGGGCTTGGGTTGTGGCTCAGCAGTAGAGCACTCGCCTAGCACATGCGCGGCCTGGGTTTGATCCTCAGCACCACGTAAAGATAAACGCATTGTGTACAACTAAGGCAAATAAATATTTTTTTTTTGTGTGTGTGTGTGGTACCGGGGATTGAATTCAGGGGCACTTGACCACTGGTTTACATCCCCAGGCCTTTTTTGTATTTTATTTAGAGACAGGGTCTCACTAAGTTGCTAAGTGCCTCGCCATTGCTGAGGCTGGCTTTGAACTTGCGATCCTCCTGCCTCAGCTTCCCAAAGTGCTGGGATTACAGGCGCGCACCACTGCACCCGGCCAAATAAATATTTTATTTAAAAAAAAAAAAAAAGAATGGAGATCAAGATTAAGAGCAGCCATATGAGGTTTTGGTAGCTGCTCCATCTGTACTTTACTTGTTTCTCTATAATATGGTAATGGCAAGGAACAAAAGTCCTTATTTTTTATTTCTTCCTTTAGGAACTAATTATTACTGATTAAAACAATTTTTTTTCATGTGTGTGATCGCAGGGCCTCACACATGCTAAGCATTTACTCTGCTACCGAGCTACATCTCTAGCCCTAAAATTCAAATACTGCTTTTGTCTGGAGTCATTTTTATAAAAGTGATTTTAGGTTTGGGAAGCAAAGAGTGTTTATATAGGCCTAGTTTTAAAAATTACTCATTACCTTTAAAAGATGGAGACTGGAAATTGGCCATGAAAATTTCAAAATGTAAATTATGAAAACTGATCATGAATGGATGTTTATTGCAAAAGATCCAGGAATGTTTATTAAATTTTCCTTGAAAATTGTCCATTGTTTTACTTCTGTAGCAGCAACTACTTATCTAATCAACAGAGTACATTATTAAAAAACTCTTGATATTCATTAAGTTTACATGCATCATCATATTTTGGGCATTCATTTTGTTTGTTCAATATGTCTTGAGAAATTACTGTGGTGGAATTACAGACATGTTCTCTGACCTCAAAGAGTGCTCAGTCTATTAGGTATTTCTTTTCTCAAAATTATAATCCTGGCATTGTGTGTGTGTGTGTGTGTGTGTTTGTTTTTGTTTTTGTTTTGTTTTGGTGTTAGTCTCTCTCTTCATTTGAGCCTTCACATTCTTACCTGAATTACTGTTTCCCCCTATTTATAATCATGTCCTTCTTCAGGCCAGTTCTTTTTACCATTGCTAGAGTGATTTTCCTACAACACAACTCTCCTCATGTCAGTTGCCAGATTAAACTCTTTCACTGGCCTCCAGATTGTCCATTATAAACTCAAGGCTCATTTGCTGGCATGCAAAGTCCTATGTGATTTGGCCCCTTCCAAGGTGTTTCTAATCAGGTCTTAGTACACTAACTTCCTCTTCTCGCTGCCAGATGTTGCCTAACTTCCCACCTTTCTCCAAACAAATGTTCTTTGCCTCTCTTGGGCCTTTACATTGCTGTTTCTCTCATCTAGAATGCCCTTTCTCCTTGATTTTTCCTGAGGATAGCCTGGTACTTAACCCTTTAAGGTCAGGCTCATGTGTTACTTCCAAGAAAACTGTCTTGATTGCTCTAGAAAGTGATCCCTTCTGTGTTTCCATAGTATGCATCTGTTCTATAGCATACATTGTTTTACAAGTGATTAACTCTGTCCTTTCCAGTATACTGTAGCTCCTACAGGACAGGGAATGATGCCATCATTGTTATTTTAAAATTTCACAATCCATAGTCTGTAGTCTACTGGTTTTACCTATAGGTGCTCTTAAATCTGTTTAGAGATTGAATGGTTTATAGTAATATTTCCCTTTCACATCCCAATTTGAGTTATTTCTTCCTAACCCTAAAGGTGAAAAACAATGAACCCTGTAGCATCATATAAATCTTAGTTGTTCTGTTCTCCTTTTTAATTGTTTAGCCTTATCATGGTCCTGGAGTGACAAGGCTACATTCCATTGGATTTGAGTACTTGTCTGTTGGGAGGATAGCCTTGCTTCAAAGGCAGGCTGACTGTAGCATTTATTGCTTGTAGATTTCCACACCTTTGATATTTTGCCATCAGTGTATTTAAGTGACTCATTGTAGACCCTAAATGTTTTAAAGCTGAATTTTTGAATTTCCTTTTTAGCATAATCATATTAATAAGAAATTTATACACAACCAGTGCCACTCCACATCATGTACATCTACAAAAGTGGGAAGTTTTACTTCACGTATGTATGATATGTCAAAGTACATTCTACAGTCATGTATACTAAAAAGAACAAATAAGTAATTTTTAAAAAGAAATTTGTTTAAAATCTTACTTGAAACTCCAGATTCTCTTTCTTTTTTAGGTAAGAACTCAGGGCCCTATTCTCACAGCAAGTGGCAAAAATCCTGTAATGGAGCTCAATGAAAAAAGAAGAGGTCTCAAGTATGAACTCATCTCAGAGACTGGTGGAAGCCATGACAAGCGCTTTGTAATGGAGGTGTGTTTCTGGATAATGGGCCAGTCTTATTTTTCTTCGACAGACCTTAGGATATCCTGAACTTATATGTTAAAAAATTGTTAGACTCAATCAGTTCTTTTGGTACTATTTGATTTCTGTTGTTTTCCATGGTATGAGTTTAAATTAAAGCTACATAGAGGAATTGCATGGGATAATTGCAAAATGGTGTTGTTAATTTCAGGTAGAAGTAGATGGACAGAAATTCAGAGGCGCAGGTCCAAATAAGAAAGTGGCCAAGGCAAGTGCAGCCTTAGCTGCCTTGGAGAAGCTGTTTTCTGGACCCAATGCAGCAAATAATAAGAAAAAGAAGATTATTCCTCAGGTATGAGTTAAGCTAAATCTTTGTAATACTTTTAAAAATGTAAGAAATTTCTTGTACACTTGCTGCTTTACCTTTTCCTGAAATTGTTTCTTTATTGTTTATTTCGCAGCTTTTTTGAGGGGCTAAATCATGAATAATATATATCAAGACCAGTTGTTCCCTATTCTGTTTTTTTAAGGCACATTATATAGCTGTAAGAGAGGCAGATAGCAATATTTGAAGGATTGGGGTCATTCTTGATGAGGTGAAATGTTGAGGTAATTTGGACTTTGGGTAGGTGTGAGCATTTGTCTAGCTCAGGAAGCTGACAGACTGCCTACCTAGGACTCACTTTTCTTCTAACTTTTCATCTCCTCTTCTATTTTCTTTCTACTGTGTATTTTTACATTGTTTATTTGGGGTTTCTTTCTGTGGGAAGCACAAAAAGGTGACACGGTGTTGCTTATATAAATTACTCACTAGGAATGTCAGTGCCACTAAAGACCCAGGATCTTCTCAGGGTATTTGGAAAAGATAACCTTCTCCTTACATGCTTTTTGGATATGAGATTCTTCCATCCCTTCATTTAAAAAATGTTTTCTAAGCCAGGGGTATTGGTACATGCTTGTAGTCCTAGTGACTTGAAAGTCTGAGACAGGGATATTGCAAGTTCAAGGCCAGCCTTAGCAACTTAGTGAGACAGTGTCTCAAAAAGAAAAAAAGGGGGGGGGGGTTGGAGATGCAGTACAGTGGTTAAAGCACCCCTATGTTCAATCTCTAGTACCTCCCTCTGTTTGTGTGTGTGTGTGTGTGTGTGTGTGTGTGTGTGTGTGTGGTTCTGGACATGTATCTTGTGCGTGATTGTGAGGTAAAAAGGGATACATAAGTCAATATAAGATACATTCTTTGTTGCATGGAGAGTGCTAGTGTAATAATAATGTCTGAATACACTATGTGATAGAGACATTAAACATGTGTGGACTAATAGAAGGAACTTAGCTATTTAAGCTTCTATGTTAAAAATTATATTTAGGTCCTTGTATGTTTGCTAAGTCCATTGTAGGAGGGTAGAATTTATCTCATTTACAGAAGAGGAAGCTAAGAAATTCGCATGCAGTCACACAGCTAATTGATGGTAGAGGTTCCCTTTCAAACTGCGTGTTCTGTGTCCAAAGGCTGTGGGTGTTTTGTATTACATGTGATATCCATCTAGATATTTGTTTTATATTTAGTTAAACTTCTCATATCAGCTGTAATAAACATTGATTAAATTGTAGGATTTAAAAATATGAAAAGAGAATTAACTTTTACTAAGATTAGATAAAAACAGACCCGGGCATGATGATGAACACCTGTAATCCCAGTGGCTTGGGAGGCTGAGGCAGGAGGATCGAGAGATCAAAGCCAGCCTCAGCACCAATGAGACACTAATCAACTCAGTGAGACACTGTTTCTAAATAAAACACAAAATAGGGCTGGGGATGTGGCTCAGTGATCGAGTGCCCTGGAGTTCCAATCCCTGGTACTCCCCCCACCAAAAAAAAAAAAAAAAAAAAAAAAAAAAAAAAAAAAAAAAAAAAAAAAATAGAGCTGTTGAATTTAGTGGTACATATGTAGAAAATTAGATTTCTTTTCCTAAACTCTTATAGTAACTATAGGACAAATTATGTTCTAGATGAAGCATAAAAAATCATTGTTACATTGCTTGCTTGTTTTTTTTTTCCCCCCATGGGTTACATCTTGGATGTGGTCAGTTTAGTGCTTTAAAAAAGCCAAGTATGTAGCCAGCGTGGTGGCACACGCCTTGTAATCCCAGCACTTGGGAGGCTGAGGCAGGAGGATTGCGAGTTCAAAGCTAGCCTCAGCAATAGCGAGGCACTTAGCAACTCAGTGAGACCCTGTCTCTAATAAAAATACAAAAAAGGGCTGGGGATGTGGCCCAGTGGTCAAGTGCCCTTGAGTTCAATCCCGGGTACCAAAAAAAAAAAAAAAAAAAGCCAAGTAGGGTCGGGGCTAGGGTTGTAGCTCAGTAGTAGAGCACTTGCCTCGCATGTGTGAGGCACTGAGTTCGATCCTCAGCACCACATAAAAATAAATAAATTAAAAAAAATAAAGATTAAGATTAAAAAGCCCAGTAGGGTCAAGTATTAGGTAGTGAAGCTTGTTGCTGATATCAGGAGTTCCACCTGGGTGGAATCATTTGCTGCTGTCAGATTGTTGGTTCCTGACTGTTTTCAACTAAGCTGTATTTAAGGAAAAAAAAAGGCTACATGAAGTTCACTCACTTTTGGAAATTTTTCGCACTAGAAGCTGTAAAATGCTTGTGTTCAATGTGTTTGACAGCCAAGAAGCAGTCTATTTTGGATGTGTGGGTTGGTTTATTTCAAGCAAAGAGGCAAATGTCTATACCTGTGCATGATACATTTGACCTTGGAAGTGTCTTCTGGCTACTCACGTCATCTATCTTAGTAGGACAAAGGGATGATGATTTTTCCATGTGAGATGAACGTGTATATCCTCTGATTCTATAAATCTTCTTCCAAGGCTTTTGTTGACTTTATCAAACACTGTGCTTTGAAGCTGTGCACCACTTTCCTTGTACTTCATTTCTTGTAGGGAACCTTAGTGGTTTCTATCTCGAGTTTTATTGCATTTTTGCACTAAAAATAATTGTAAATTTAAATTAAAACTGTTCGATTTTCCTGTTTTCTTTTTGGGAAAGGGGTGTTTTAGTAGTCTTATGTACTTTTGCTCCTTGATTTACCAGTTTTAATTTTTTTTTTTTTTTTTTTTTTTTTTTTTTTTTTTTTGGTGCTGGGTATTGAACTCAGGGGCACTCGACCACTGGGCCACATTCCCAGCCCCCCCCCCCCTTTTTTTTTTTTTTTTTTTTGTATTTTATTAGAGACAGGGTCTCACTGAGTTGCTAAGTTCCTCGCCATTGCTGAGGCTGGCTTTGAACTCACAATCCTCCTGCCTCAGCCTCCCAAGTGCTGGGATTACAGGTGTGCGCCACCACACCCAGCTACCAGTTTTAATTTTTAATTTGTTTTCATGTCTGTACTTTCAGTTACTGTTTCTACTTTAAGGAAAATGAAGTTGGTAACGTTATCCTCATTTTACAGTTATTGGGGACACTGCCAGAGAGAGGGAAGGAGAGAGGGAGATATGATGTCAATTCATTAGTGCCCTGTAGCAGTGAGCAAGAAGAGGTCTGGTGGTGGTATTTATTTAATGATTAATAGAAACATACAAACAGCAGAACAATAGGCTCGCAGAAAACCCATGATCTTCCTGAGGTCACAGATGAGGAAATGGTGTCCACATCTTTGGTCTTTCTGTCTTGGTATGTTCTATTTTTAGTTACTCAGGTTTGCAGCTAATTTTAGGTAGTTTGTTGCTGGGATATTTTCTGCCTCTGGGCAGAAAATTTTGTGCTTTCCAACCTAGGTATCAAGTGTCTGTAATTACTTTAGGTAGGCTTAAAATGACTTTGGATATGATTTCATTATTGTAATTTGTATGTAGAATAAGAACTCTTTTCTGGGTGAAAAGAAGTTACTTGTATACTTTTCTGTGCCCAGCATATTCTTCAGAACAGCTCTGTAAGGTAGGTGTCATTTCTGATTTGCCTGTGATACATCAAAGATCCTAGTTACAGATGACTGATTGTCTCACCTGATTGGCCCATAGTTTCTTATGGTGGCTGTGCATCAAAGAGATGAGAAGCTGATGGCTGTTCTTTCTGTCAATGATGAAAATGTCCTTTTTATAGGCAAAGGGTGTCGTGAATACAGCTGTGTCTGCAGCAGTCCAGGCGGTTCGGGGCAGAGGAAGAGGAACTCTGACAAGGGGAGCTTTTGTTGGGGCTACAGCTGCTCCTGGCTACATAGCTCCAGGTTAGTACTAACTGCAAGAGACTGGCTGCCTCTTTGGAACTCAGATCTGAAGAACAACTTCTTCATTTTCCAAGGTTGTATAGGGTCTCTGGAAATATAACAGGTATAAGATAAGTGTACACAACTTGAAGAGGGTCTACAGAATTTCATAGGTTTTCTCCTAGAATCTTCTGAGTAATTAGAGCCTTCCCACAGGGAGAGACAAATGAGCAATATTGCTCCTAGGTCGAGGGAACACATTTTGACATTGAGGAATCTGGAAGATGTTCCACAGATTGAGGTATTTGAGCACCTGAGCAGGTATATTCTATGGGGATATAGAGGTCAGGTTAGTTATACCAAGAGACAAAAAACAGGAATCTTCTTAGTTGGGGGTAAAGCCCGGCATCAGTAGCATTTGTTAAATTCAGTGTTTAAGGATTATCTAAGACAAAAGAGTTACAAAGAGAGGGAAAAAATGGGAACTTATTTATCCAGAGCTTACTGTATACCAGGTATTTTTATATAACTGACTTCATTTAACTCTCACAGTAGAACTTACTGCCCTGATAAAGAAATTGATGTTGGGGCAGAGGGGTTGGGGTGGGGAGATAAGGTAGCCAGTCCCAGGTGAAACAACCATTGAGCAGTAGAGTAAGAATTTGATTGCAGGTGCTTGCATTTCCAAAGTTTGTATTATTATTTCCATTTTACCTCATGGCTTATGGGAGATTGGGAAAGCTTCCCTATTTCTGTTTAATTCATATGTCACTTTAGCATTGAATGTACAGCTGTCTTGTTAAAATGAAGTTCTTTACAATATTGAAACTGTGGAAGTTTTCACTTGATGAGTAAGCCACTTGTACTTTTGGATCAAGATGAAATTGTTACAAAGATTGAGTCTTATTTAATCTTGTTTTAAAAGTAATATCCTTCCAGATTCCCTTAGATTGTGTTTTCCTCTAAGAAAAGAATAGGCCTTTAAAGAAATTTGTATCAATGATGTGGCTTTGGAATTGTACCTCTAGAAGTTGACGCAGTTGTATCACTCATAGATGTATGAGTGTGCCTGCTTTTTTTTTTTTTTTTTTTTTTTTTAACATACCAGGCCTGAATTTTGCTATCTGTAGCTTATGATGTGAAGAGTGAGGCATGTTACTTAAGTAATAATAATTATAAGCTGAAGAAGGACATCATGCTATGAGAACATGTAACAGAGGCCCCTGATCTAGTCTTGTGGGTCCCTGAAGAAGTGACACTGGAAAATAGCATTGGAGAAGGAGTAGGTGTTAACTGAGAGAGGAGGGGATGGAAGAGTGTTGCTCATAGAGGGAACAGGATGTACAGAAACTTTGTGGTGCTGCTGGTGGGGAAAAGGGCTCATTTGAAGAAGCAGAGAAGCCCAAAATGTGTGGAGAGTTGTGGGTAAAGGGAGAGGTGGGGGAATGATGTGGGAGGCTCAGTCTCAGTACTGTAGGCTGTGGCTTGGATTTTGGTCTTAGAATCCTAAGTGCAGTGGGAAGTCATGAGGAGAGAATTGACAAAGTCAGTCTTTATTTGTAAAGATCACACATTCTGTAGTGTGAAGAATAGATTGCAGGGACAGGCATGGGCATGACAAGACCAATTAGAAGCCTACTGTAAATGAATCTCCTAGGCAAGAGATAGTGGAACCTAGCAGATGCATGGGAGTAGATGGGTTGGCAAGAAGTGAAGAGACTGAAGGAGTATTTAGGAAGCAAAGTTGATGAAATGAATATATAGAATGAAAAAGAGTGAGGATTCAAAGGTATTGCCTAGGATTTTCTTTTGGTACGGGTATTAAAAACTCAGGGGCACTTGACCACTGATCCACATCCCCAGCCCTATTTTATATTTTATGTAGAGGCAGGGTCTCACTGAGTTGCTTAGTGCCTCGCCATTGCTGAGGCTGGCTTTGAACTTACATCCTCTTGCCTCAGCCTCCTGAGCCGCTGGGATTACAGGCGTGCACCATAAGATTTTTTTTTTTTTTTTTTTTAAATTAGAAGAACTGGGAGAGGGATCCCAGTGACTTGGGAGGCTAAGGCAGGAGGATTGCAAGTTTGAGGCCAGCTTCAGCAGTTTAACAAGGCCCAAAGCAACTTGGGAGATGCTGTCTCAAAATATTAAAAAGGGCTGGGGATGTAGCTCAGTGGTAAAGCACCTGTGGGTTCAATCCCCAGTACCAGTACCACCAAAAAAAAAAAAAAAAAAAAAAAAAAAAAAAAAAAAAAAAAAAAAAAACACTAGAAGATGAGTGCTGAGGGTGGGGGAAAATGGCATGAGTTTCTTATAGTGTGTTATGATTTGTTTCCAAAATTAAGACATTTTTATGTTCTGTACTGAAATTTAATATTTTTAGTCCCATTCATTGCATTACAGAAAGGGCAGAATTTTCATTAAACAACAGTGGGCAAGTTATTGAGATGAACTTTGTCCTTGACAGTGTGTTCCATGGGGGCTTAACATGGTCACATCTTTTGTTATTGGCTTTTGGGCTGTTTGCCTTCTGCTCGAGGGGTAGGCAGCTGTGGTCAAGTGTAGTCATCATGAGAGGAATTGTGTGTACCTGATGGCTTCCAGACTCTCTTGCTTGTATGCCATTACCTTGATCTCTCTGCAAGGGCTGAATCCTGAAACTTTTAAAAAAGGAGTTCATTTATGGTCTAGAGAAGATTCAGGTTAAGTCAGTTTAGATGACCAAAAGGTTATATGCCTTCTGTGGAGTATAGTCTATGCAGCAAGGACTGTCCTAGGCTGTTTTATGACTTAATTAAATTCCCCTACCAACTCAGTTATTGCATACCACCCTGAAGCTCAGAAAAGTTAAATAACAGGTACTAAGACACCTTGCTAGTTAAAGGTGAAGTGAGGATTAGAATCCCAATGGCCCATCTGATTAGTGACTAGCTGAACAGTTACAGTTTAATCTTCTTTTAAGGGTTTTGGTAAAACTCTTCAAACTAGCCTTAGAAAAACAGCTCCCAGTTCTTGGAAAAGATTTGATATACAACCTTCTTTTTAAAGCAATAGTTTCTCTTTTGGCCTCTGCTACCATCTTCAGTTCCTACTGCTTATTTCAGCTGTATTATATGTTCTTAAAATATACAATTTAGTGAGCAATAAAACTGAGTTGTATTCCCCCCAACTCAACATGATTTAAATATAGACTAAATGGCAAAAGTTGTCATCCTTCAAGAACTATTTTGATTTGGTGCATAAAATCAGTCTACCTCTTTAGCGTACATTTGAGTGTTTTTATTTTCAAATAGGATATTGAGAACTGGGCCTTCAAAGATAACTCAGACTTAGCCTACCTACCACAAGTGCCCAGGGTCAGGTAGGCAGGGAGAGATCCTGGAATAGGCACAGTGCAATATTAGTGGAAGCTGCAGCACTGGATGAGCAGAGGAGTGGGCAGTAGCCTGGGAGACTTCCCAGGGGACTGATATGTGCTCCTAATCTCAGGAATGAGTTATAGTTGGTCACTGAGAGGAGCTGAAACATTGTGAACAGCAGAAATGACTCTAGAAAAAGGAGTTATATATGAAAAAGCTAGATTTGTTTTGGATAGAGATTTGTGTAGGGCCCCTGTAGACATTGTACCCTTTTTCTGTCTTTTTTCCCCGCTAGATATTTACTCAAGCAATTTTGTATTCATATATTTTAAGTTGTTTTTCCTGAATGATTAAAAATTATAACTTCTATTAAGATGATATTTCTAATTCCTACAACAGTACTACAAAGTAGCTTGGGAGATATTTCATTTGAGAGATGAGAAAATGGCAACTCAGACATTACTTGTCTAAGTGAGGACATATAAGAAATTGGTGTCAGAACTAATTGACTCAAAAGCATTTGTGGCCAGGTGCAGTGGCACATGCTTATAATCCCAGGGACTCGGGAGGCTGAAGCAGAATTGCAAGTTCCAGGCCAGCCTGCACAACTTATTAAGAACCTGTCTCAAAGTAAAATAAAAAAAAGTTTGGGGATACAGCTCAGTGGTAGTGGCCTCTGGATTCAACTCCCAGTACCAGGGGGTAGAGGAAATCTGTGTTCTTTATACTAGTTTTTAACTTAATAATAATGAACATTTTTCATAGGCACTGGGTGCTAATGTCAAGTTCACCAATGATTACTGGGAGTCCCTGTGCTGGGGCCAGGCATTCAGATATCAACAAGTCATAGAATTTGCCCTTGGGCCCATGACCTGACCCATGTATCTCCTTTAATGGCAGCTGAGGTCTCAGTCTTCTTTGTTGATGTTTTCTAAAAACAAGACTTGGAAAATTCTTTTTTACAAATTTGAGAAATTAATTTGGTTCCAAGCATTCTTTTGTTCAACAAATGCTGTACATTCTGCTAGGTTCAGATGATAGAAAGATGAGTAAGACTTGGTCTTTGCCACTCTAGTGGGAACCACAGACACAGTCAATAATAACAGTACAGTGTGGAACTGCAGTGAGAGATTCTAGATGTAGATATTGTGGTAGTTCACGGGAGAGCCTTGTAGGCTGTGATTTTGCATCAGGCAGGCACAGAAAGCTTCTAGACTAGAACCACTCTGGGAATCGTTCTTACAGTTTCTGGAAAAAGTTTTGAGGGCCTGCGGTGCCCAACCAGGTGGCTTGTGAATTGGGCCAGTTCTGGCCACCCTTGGTCCTGGACTGATCTGCCTTCTTCTTCTTTGCACCAGGCTATGGAACACCATATGGTTACAGCACAGCTGCCCCTGCCTATGGTATGTACACCATCTTACTCATTTCTTCTCTTAGCTAGTCTTCCACAGAATTCCAAAGCACAGTTGTATCCAGGGTTTCAGCACATGAATTGAAGAATCTCAGACCTAATCATTCTAGTGACTCAACTTAAATTCCCTTTGAAAATGCCACAACCTTGTGGTTCTTGGTTTGGTTGGAGTTGCTCTTCTCTCCGCTTTGCCTGATTGAAGGATTGCTTGTTCTAATTGCCTGTTTCTGACCATATTGAAATTAAATATTTTAAGTAATTCTTCTTACAGCCAACTTACACTCCATTCAAAGGCTACTGAAGGGCCATACCCGTTTCTAGCTTGGCTACATGGCAGTTACATAGCTATATTTTAGTTTCTGGTTTCGAACTGTGTGAACTGTGGGTGATTTGAGTCAAGAATAGAAAATGCTCACTTAAAATTTGTAGCCATTATCCTTTTCTATACATTTTGCTTTGGGGATAAAATAAATAGATGTCATTTGTCCTAGGGAGGAGATAATAGGGGTTCAGCAGCAGTATTCCCTAAGTTCCTTCTGCAGAAGTAGTTCATGTTATATATACAAGCATAGGCCTGTCCCACCTCCTCAATAAAGAAAGCAAATATGCAAATGAACCTCAGTGGCCCTTTGGATAACTTTTGAATGAGGTTTATGTGGCAATGGAGGCAGTAGGTTTGGAGTCAGTGATATGCTTTAGACATTTTTCCTAACTCAGGTGCTATACATTAAAGAATCAACCATTTGCAGGATGTTTGTCATTGAGAGAAGAAGAGAGTGAGTATGCGTGTATGTGAGCACGCATACACAAGGATGTGTGTCCACTCAGCCTCAGGCTGGGCGTGCATGCACCCAGAAGAAAAAGGCCCTCTATGTATTGCTATTTGTGGCATTGAATCCTCTACTTCAGCCTCAGACTTTCACATTGTGCTATTTCTCTCCACACATCAGCTTTGCCATTTTTATTTGGATGAAAATTTTGGGTCCTTAAGACACTGCTAAACTGAAGCTTTATCTGATTCCATAACTGTAGAAATAAGTAGGAAGTGAATAGTTTGACTTCCTTGCCCATTAAGATAGAAAATGTATATCTGGAAAGATGTAGAGAAGTAGCAAGGGTAAAATACTTGGACCAGTATATAAAGTACAAAACGTAGACTTACATCCATTCCCTCATGTCTCCTCTGGCACACTTGGTGTGGTGAAGGCCTCCCCATTTTCTGAGTTGGAGCAATATGGGGTGATTGGGAATTAGGAATTAATTCAAGCATATGTTTTTCACACAGATTCCCTTCTGAATTCATACTGTCTAGCTCCTTTTGGCTTGGCCATTGGCTTTTGCCCTTCAGCTAGCTTCTGGATCTCCTGGGCCACCCCATTCCTGAATGGGGTATGTTCAGTTTAATCCAGATATAGCAAATTTGACTCACATGCTCTATTTCTTATGTGAGCACCAGAGCATGTACCTTCCAGGGCAGGTTTTTAGGTTTGTGTCTTTCAGTCAAATAGTAAGTTTCAGATTCTTTAATATAGGTTTGTTAGAGCTTACTTTTTCCCTTTATAAAATATTTTATATCTATCCTCTTAAGTTACCATCCATGTTTTCCCCTCAGTCTCTTTAATTTTTTTTCTCTTGGTCCTCCCTTTCCTCCTTTAACATTGTACTTTCACCCTGTGGCTTCTGAGCCTCTGTTCAGAAGGCTCCTCTCTTCCATGTGCCATATAACTGACTTCCAAAGCTGGTAAAATTTGATGCCCCCATTTTTCACATAAAAGATTTGGTTTTTAAATGTTACTGTGATGCAAACCTACTAAAATGATGCTTTATTTTGGCTGTAAGGTAAATATGTCTTTTGGCCTTTGTAAAGCTGTTGCATGTGGGGTAATTTCCCTCTGATCATCTGGTGCTCTTAAATACCTGCTGTTGCTGCTTTGTGATTTCTCCATAGGTTAAATATTAGAATAGGAATAGGAGCAGATTTCAAATCCTACATGAGTATGCAGAAGTTTGTGAGGCCACAAGAACGTATTAATTACAAAATTAAGAAAGTAATTAATCTTTCCAGATTTGCCATGCCAATATTGGCAGTAGCCATTGAGAAGTTAAACACCTGGTCGTGGCTCCTGTTGGAGCTGTCTTCCAGTTAACTGAGGCCTTCCCAGAAAACTGTGACTTGCATCTTGACAATCCCTGTTTCTCCTTTAATATGTGATGTGCCAAACTGAGAACCAATATGGATTTTTAGAGTCACTTTAGAATATTAATATCATCACTTTGATGTATAGAATTCATGGCAGCTTACTCAAATGTCATTTCTGATTATCATTCTTCTTATGATGTAGCCATCTTTTGAGTAGGAAATATTATTTATTGAAATTTAAGAGTAATTTCAAAATTGGAGATGTATAAGAGATTTGTGGGCCTCTTCCAAAATGGTACATGTTGAATGACTAATCTGGAAAAGGTTAATGATAATAATTGTAAGATTTTTTTTTGGAAAATTTTATTGGAGTATTAAACTTATTTGGAGTCCTCTCCGTTTCTTTTCTCTGTAGGTTTGCCCAAGAGAATGGTTCTGTTACCCGTTATGAAATTCCCAACATATCCTGTTCCCCACTACTCATTCTTTTAGCAAATGACAGAAGCTCATTCCTATTGAACACCAATATAGAACAATTCAGAATGTTAGAGAAAAAGCCTTTTTATCCTGCTTTCTTTGAACACATACTTGATCAAAATTATTTGTAAAGAACATCTTTCCTACTTTTTGATTTTAACAAATACAAATTTAGTTCTTTAAAACTTGAAAACAAACAAAAAAAGAGAAACCAGTTCTGTGAAACGGTACCTCATTTCTGGAAAATAATTTATACCAGCCCTTCTGTTCTAAGGAAATAAAAGTCTAGCAGTTCAAAGTTTAAGTTTTAAGAGAGTATCAGATTATGTAAAATTAAATTTGTGAAGGATGTATAGAGTCTCAAACACTGATCACAAATAAACTGCTTTGTTGTAACACAGAGTACTGCCTGGTTCCTGATGCAGTCACTGATTCTTAGCTGATTGATATGTATTTGCCCCAGGGCACTTTAATTCGGGCTGTAGTTATTTTTTTTTAAAAAACAATAGAGACTTTTCATTTAAACTTTAACTTTGTAAATATTGAAGTGTGTAATTAAAGCCAATAAAATATGGGTTTGAATATTGTTTTAGCTTATTATTTTTGATATGCTTTGGTATCAAATTATAAGGAATTGCAAACTAATAATAACTTATCCCTAGAAACCCATTCATTTGTAAGCAAACTGCTAAAACAAGGCAAAATCAATTGTTAGTTCCAGCCAGTCTACTTTGTAAACCCTGTGTACTCTGGTTGTACAAGGGTGTCCCCACGATAAAGGTTACATTCTGTTATTGCAGCATTGCTTATTAAAATGATGGCACTACCCAGAGATGGGGAAGGAGGAATGTGATTATTTTAGTTTACGAATTTCCAAGTTTTAAAAAATAAATTAATCAATCAATCACCCTCTTTTGTTCTTGTGGCCTTCTTCACTCTGTAAGATACTGTGTTCATTCCCTGACTTTTTTTCATGCAGATAGAAGATTAGTGATTTTTCTGGGATTCATTGAAGGGTTTCCTTTCCTCTTCAATTACATCAGAATCTAAAGCAGCAACAGGGTCCCCATAAAAACTTGCTCTTCGATTGTCCCAGTTCTTGTTGAGTGCTGCTGTGAAAAGTGACAGGTTTCAGCCATGGGTCAGCATTTACTTTTAAGACACCTGATTATGCTGGTGGAAATTGATCAGTTGGTAACATTGTGCTGTTCTGTAAAGGGTGCAGACCGGAGACCTCCACTTGCATTCTCACCTTGTTTGGAAAGCCAATGATGTTACTAGAAGGTAATGGTTTCATTAAGGTACTCACCCCCATGAAGGCAACAGTATGGTCCCCTGTCAATATTTGTCACTCTGTCTTAAAAATGTCTGTTTTTACTATGAATTAGCATTCCTTTTGCCTATTAAATTGTGCTTTTCGGAACTGAGCAGTGCCCGTCAGTGAAAGTGGGCTTTACGAAATATGACAAATTTAACATGTCAGATTTCTTTGGGACCACTAAATGAGGGTGAAGTGGGCAACGTAATGCAGATGTTAGTGTCAATTCTTGGATGTATATCACATAATTGTTTCTTCTTGACCTTTTGTCTGTATTAGTGGTGGGTGATACTTTAATAAAACCTCATCACTTGCTGGAAATAGCTGTAATTTGTCATCCTCATCCTGTGCATTAGCAGCTAGACATAATAAACAAGAAGGGCCCATTTCAGCTGGGAGTTTTCATGTTTCATTGATTTGTTTTGCTGACCTATGGATGAAACAGAGCCATCACTGAGAAGAAAAAGCATGGCTGGTAGTGTCCAGTTTTTATTAATTAAATGTTTACAGTCATTCTCTTTCTTTGGAATATTATTAATTGGCAGCTGCAGTTGTATTGTTACTTGAAATTGATCATCAAATTTGGATTCCAAGGTGGAATCTCCCTGGAGATTTCTCTTTAGAAAATTCTTTTGAAGTAGCTGACTCTGCTTCAGAACTTAACCCCTCTCTGATGGAGAAAAGGGAGCTGTGCTGTTTTCCCAACATGATGGCAGTCATTTCAAATGATTTCTACCAAGTCTTTTTTTTTTTTTTTTTTTTTTAATTTTGTTGTTTGTTGGAAGTTACTAACCATGTTGTAAACCTGCCCAGTTGCTGCAAACTTTTACATTTCTCTGCTTTACTTAAAATAATTGAGCTGTCAGTCTTTTGTTAGAAGTGATAACCATGCAAGTTCAACTGTTAAAATTCTGTAATGAATTAAGTGTCCCCCTACCTTTTACCCTTCCCACCCCTCCATTTTGTAATGAAAATTCCACTTACAGATGAAAGAGCAGAGAAATATAAATGAAGCTCTTGGCTTCACCAAATTGTGTGAAATTAACATAAAGTTTTGCTTCTCTGCTCTTTTCTCCACTGTAGGTGGTTTTTTCATTGACAGCCCCTATTGCCAGCCTCTGAGCGTCGCACCATTTATTATTCACTTGGGCCCTCAAGATTTCTTCTCTGACTTCTAGAACCATCAGGTTGTCTGGCTTGAAATGGCAATTTCTCTGTCTTGGTCTTAAGAGCAATGTGATACCCTGAGGCTTTCCAGTTTTCAGATACACCACTCTTGACACCTTCTTTTTGAAAGCAATGACTGAGCATTTTAAAGAAGAGCAATACTTTGTCCAAAGCCACGGTGTCTGTTTAAAAACTTTTCCTTTGGAAACTTAGCAATATCTGTACTTAACCCCTTTTAGTGTAGCTCTTGTCAGGGAGTTACAGACCAATGTAGAATTTAAGAATTTGTGTGTGAGCTGTGCTAATCTTCTGACACTTTTTAAAACTTTTTTAGCACATAAATTGAATAGTTACATTCCTGACTGAGTCAGCTGGCACTATTATTTTTCCAAGCTAAGGGTTCTCCTTCATTGAAGCCATATCTTTTGGTGGGGGCTGGCGCCTCGCTAGTGATGTGGCAATGGGAGTACCCGTCTCTCATGCCAGGTAATGGTCCAATAGATTTCCAACATACCTCATGCTGACGAGGTGGAGTGAATAGTATGGGAAAGCAAGGAATTGGGTTGACGTGGTTCCTGATACTTGTAATCTCTCTCAAATTGTTAACCTGGGGAACAAAACCACTAATCAGTTTTGCTGGCATTAGCCAATTCTTTTTCTCTTTTTAAAAAATTTGGGTGAATGTTTGAGAATCACGAATCAGTCACCATTGTTAATTGAAGAGCTGGGAATACCTCGTTAATGTATTTTTAAAATTGGTGTTGGACCCTCTGTGTATTTCAGGTTAATACTTTTAAGCAGTTTTCAGCACGTTTATCTCACTTTATTCTCGTTCTCCTCGGACCTTCGTAGCCATATCACTTGTATAAAATAGGCTGAGATATAGTGACTGTAAGCTGTGATCTCAGTATACAAAGGTAAGCACTTTTATTTTCTGATTAAAGCGAAAAATAATTAACACAACCTGCATATATGACAATCATATATGATGTATTTGATCTCTTAGGACTTACGTCATCACATTACCTTTAAAAAATTTATGATCTAAATGTGAAAGAGTTAGCTTCAGTATTTGTTTTAATACCCTTGTAAATGCTTTTTATTCAAGAGAGACATTTCACGTTCACTGAGTTAAGTGTGTGTATATGTGTGTAGAAATTAGGATATACCATGTATGTAATTTACACAGGTACTTGTTTAAATATAAGAATTAAGTGGTAGGTAGGAGCAGTTCACCTAACAGGAGTTTAATGACAGGCCACTCTTGGCCAAAGTGCTGGAATTTCAGAAGCAGCAAGATTGGTGACCATGCTGGTAGGATCTCTATATGTAGCTGTTACATGAGATGAAGATCAAAGTGCCAATTTCTCAAGGAGAGAAACTTCTCTGAGAATCAAAATCTCTGATCTGTGTTGTATGTCCAAATACAACAACAGCAAGAAGCCATAAAAAAAAAATAAATAAAAAGCAATAGAAAATGAAAAAAACCAAACCATTAAGGTAACTATGGGAAAACCTATAATTGACTGAGTTAAGCTAAGTATTTGCAGGACCAACTTTAGTAAAACTCAGAAAGGTGAATAACTAGTCTGTGGAGACCAAATAGATTTAAGGCAATTTATCTGTCTCTTCCAGGTTAGGTAGCTAGAGTATTTATTTCCCATCTCATTCAGCCATCTTGGTGTTCATTTAAAAGATGTGAGAGTTAGGCCAAATATTTTAGTAAAAATTTACTTCATTTAGTGTTTCCATAAATGTATTTCATTATGTGTTAGATGATCTATACTAAGACTTTGTGTGTGTATGTGTGTGTGTGTGTGTGTATGTATGAATTTCATGTTTTATATTTGTTTCTAAGTAGCAATTTCTGTTTATTACTATAAGGTTGCTAGAACAACTTTTTTCTCCCCCCATACAGAATCTGTATGTACACTTTACATGGCTTTGACATCTTTAAAAGATTGCATAAGGTAGAGCTGATAGTTCCCAGGGCATCCCAGTTCTACTCAAGCAGCCCAGTGCCTACTATGTGCGGAGGTGCTTTTCTGGGTGCCAGAGAACTAGGCTTCAACCAGTGGAAGCATTTTAAGTCTGAGAGTCTCCTTGTTGGTAGAATTAGCCCTATTATAAATGTCGTACTTTGTGAGGCAAATAGTGTGTTAGCTGTGACAAAAGAATATTAATTTAGTTAATGTCTTATAAACTATTGAACAATGTAGGCTGTCTGACATAACTGAAATTGGCATAACTTGGAAATTCACTCACTTAACATATTTTCCTGGCACTTTGAGGGCCTGAAACCTGCTGTGGTTTTCTTCATGGACCTCTCTGTCCAAATACATGAACTGAACAAAATGAATGATAAATACATTAGTCCATTTTAAGCATTTTTTATAGTGTAACAAAGAAAAATATATTTTAGCCCCGGACCAAATTTTTTTGATGACATTTGGGAAAATTTTACTTTTTTTTTTTTAAGTTTTGTAGTTGGGCAGCATGCCTTTATTTTATTTGACATGTGGTGCTGAGGATTGAACCCAGTGCCTCACACGTGCAAGGCAAGTGCTGTGCCACTGAGCTAAAGCCCCAGCCCAGTTTTACTCTTATAATTAATCATTCATTATAATTTTCCTGTTTTTCATATTTCATTAATAACCGTAGTAGAGGAAAATATTCAGTAGTGAGTAATAGATTTCTAGCAATCCAGAGCCTTAAACACCAGGGGCACTTAAGAGCAGTTAAAGCTGAAAACAGCTTGTTCTGTGAATGGTCTTCCTGTAATTCCCATTCTTCTTATGCCAGTGCCTTCTAAGGGAGGTGGGGGCATCTCTGGAGTCATCCAGAACAAGAAAGGTGTCATGGTGTTCTCACTCATTCTTTATTAGCAATGTGATGCTATATAGTGACCATGGGTTGCTCAGTGTTACCAGGAGGCCTGGAAGGAAGATGGATGGCAAATGAATAACAGCTGAGACACTGACTGCTGCTGAGTTGAGTTTCAGTATTGGTGTGTTTTCTCTCTAGTGCTTATTTACCGAGCACAGAGCTTCTTATATAAGAATGAGTCTCTGCTTTTCCTAACAGCATCTTCCATAAATAGTGTTTTAAGTCAAGAATTCAAATTAAGTTAGTTGTAAGACTAGCTATCCTTTTCCACATTATGGTTTCAGTTATGAGTTAATAGCTTTCATTGATGTTTGAAGTAGTGATCTTTGGAGGTTTTTAAAAATAGTACCATGATGCAAATTAGGTTATATAAGTTTACAGCAGAGCTAGAAATAAGGAATAGAAACCATGTGGGAATCTGGGCTAAAGTATTTTTCTCACTCCAGCACATTCCCCTGGGGCTTGGTAGTCAGATGAGTTAATACACATAGAGTGCTTTGAACTGTACCTAGTGCACAGGAAGGAAGTACTCCATAAATGCTGAGTCTCCTATGTTTGGCCAAAGTGGAAGGTATGTGAGGGACACAAGGCTCTGCTGACTGGTGACTGAGAAGCAGGTGCATGGCCTGCTTGGGATGGAACTGTGTTCCCATGCTTAGAGAGAGGGTACTCCTAGCTTCAGAAGTTACATAAAAAACACAAACCAAAGCTCTGCTGAGTGCTGGTGTGGCAGGAAAACTGCAGGCTGCCTGAAGTATTGCTCACGTTTCTGCTGTAGTAGTTAAGTCACCAGCCAACCTGCTGCCAAGGGTTTGTAAATGGGTTGGGACTTAAGGATGTTTGGAATTTCACAAGGCTGAGCTTAGACCATATACTATTGATTCTTAGGTTTCCTACCAGTGCATTAATAATTAAAAAAAACCCACCGTGTTTGATTACAGCTCCTACCAGAATCTGGCCTTCAGGGCACATGGTGTTTGGTGGGCGGAGAACAAGTTAATCCAAGCCACAGAAAAGAGAGGGGGGACCCTGGGTGGCATGCTTAGAAGGCTGTGTATTCAGATGCTTCTCTGAAGAGATCCCTGCAGCTCATCTTTAGTTTGCTTTGACACTTTGGGAGGAATACCCAGACTTATCAACATGGGAGAGCCTCCCTTCTATTAATCTTAAGAAAAAACATTGATTAGTCTTTTCATCTCTGTCCATTTATCAATTTATTTACCTGTTGGATACAGTTGGTACATTGCTGTTTGGCAAGAGGAAAAATAGTTAGTTGGTGATATTGCCACTGTTGGACTGAATATAAGGTATACAGCTTACTCTCCATTCCTGGCTTACACGTGTCTGCAAAGAATTCAGGAGACTCTGAAGAAAGGTGGTAGGTGTACCCTGGCTCTTGGTAGGAAGTGAGTTAAGTGGGGAACACAGATTGAGCTTTGAGATGCTCTAAGTTTGTATAAACTGTGGACAAGGGCTGAATATTACTTTTAAAGTAAGATAGATTTGCATTGTAGTCAACAGGTTTTTCTTAAACACAAACAGTAGTGCGCCTGGCAGAAGCCACTGCATTCTCCTTAGCTGAGGCTCTTGGTAGAATCTTTGCCTCATTGAGCCAACATTGAGGGATAACCCCCCAACCCCTATTTAGTTATTAACATCCTAATTTCTTGTTTTTCCTGAAGAATGTTGTGGTCTTTCTAAACAGAACTTTGCTGCATGTGCAAATGACCTTGGCTGCCTCTGATGCTGTGTTGGGTAAAGCTTTCCACCATTGGCCCAGGCCACATAAACATTCTGACTTGCATGCCCTACCTGGAGATGTGTGGTGCTGGGTAGCCAGCAGGAAGGAATAAGATTAGTGTGGCCACTATTAGGACATTATTTTAGCACTGCCTAGGGGCCCAGTCTCTCTTTGTTTTGTGTTAGGTTCTCCTACCTTGATCTGTATTCTAGTGTCAGCTAATGGCCCAAAGTCATTCAGTAATTTTAGCCTTCTGTTTAGTTCATTTGGGGCCATAGTCAGCAGATTAAAGTATGAGGAGTGGGAGAGAGGAAGGCAAGTTGCCGGAGTTGGTAGTTTGGGTATGCCACGTACCTAGACATTCTTCTTAATTCTCCAACAACCTTCTTGGAGTTGGTATTATTTCTGTTTTACAGATAAAAAAAAAATCTGATGCTCCAAGTGTTAGACCTAGAAATCAAAGTCAACTCTGTTCAGTGCCAAAGTCTCTTTCTATTAGGTATGTAATGGATTACCAGGTTGGGGATGAAGGCTGTACCTGGAAGCTGGACGTTCTGATCTGAGGACACCCAAGACCAGAAACCCTGATCTTAAATAGGGATCATTTTTAGAAAAATAACTAACTGGAAAGATGGACTGAAAGGGGCTGTATCAGCAGAGGAAGGTTTTGTATTTAAAGCTTGTTTTTCTGTTTGAATATTAATGAGAATCTGAGATACATGTTTTCCTCAGCTCATGATTCTGGATACTTGCTTCCTGGCTGGGAAAGGTTATGGGGATGTCTTCAAAGACAGAAACCTGGCTCTGAAGGGAAGCTGGTGATGATTTGTCTGCATGGCAAAGGGAAGAGAGGCAGGAAGGTGGGGTGCACGTGTAGGGAGGCATCCCTGGATAGGGAGGGACAAAGAGAGTGGGGGCAGTGGCTGTTTGCAGGGCATGTTCTCACTGGCAGGAACTTCCCTTACAGCAGACATCAGGATGTGCTGATGGCCTGGAGCTTGCATCTTCCCCTTGTTGGGCCTGTGTTTGGTGAACCTGGCACGGAGAGCTCTGGAGTCTCTAAATTGCTGCACGCGGGCCACTCTGTTGTGTATGTCTGATTCTCTTGCTGCTGCAAATCACTTCCCAGCTCCTTTGCTAGTTGATCCCAACTGGTCTCTACTTGGGGTAGGTGGGTGTGGGGATGGATACAGAATCCTTTTTAGGGAAAAGTATTCCTCACCCAGTCTGAGTCACTGTTGTCTTTGATAATTGGCAAATTTTCTGAGCAGCCCACTGTCATCCTGGAGGGAAGAAGGAAAAGGGAATCTTTTAAACTGAGTCCTAGAGCACTGATGCTTGAGGCAGGCAGGAGTCCAGGCATCTGGCATGGTTAGAACACAGGACTTTGCAAAGCCTCTTTCCACTCTTCATTGCATGTCCTGGAGAAGCAGTGATGCAAGGATTGCAGTTCCTGCTCTGCAGACAGGTGCACAGAGGTTTCTTTCAAACACCCTGCTTATTTGTGGCAAAACACTCTGGCTCATAATTAGTGAGGTTTTAGCCACTCAGAAGAAATAACATTTTTCATGCTGTTTTGAGGGATTAGTACTGGACTCAACTCCCCAATGGTGGGATCTGGAAGTCTTTTCCCTTTGCCAATAAGGAAATGGGGCTTAACTAAAGTGACTTGCCTTGAATCACACAGCTGTCTGGCAGAACCTGCAGGCTCTAATGCCACATGCTCAGCAACAGTGCTGTGCATCCCTCATTCAGGCAGCGATTGTCCTGTTTTTCAAAGGCTATTTGGCACCAGTGTCTTCCTTTCTCTGATGCATTTGCCTCACCTTTTTCCTCCACTTTGTGGCTGTGTCCTGCAAGATGTAAAACAAGCAAATATCAACCCGCCTCTCCCAGACTTTTCCTCTGTCCCCATAAAACTAAGATTTTCTGTACTCATTCTTTTTAAGGTTAGCCCTGGGCCAGACAGCCTGGTTTTTCCACTTGTACATTTGAGTCTGTTTCCACAGATCATCTTTTCATACCATAACTGAACCTATAATAAAGTGAATGTTCAGTATCAGCCACTTGAAGAGATGCCTGGGCTGGGAGGAGCAGGGCAGGGCATGTGCTGTTAGAGGTATGATTTCATGGTCAGCTTCCTCTACACTTTGGTTGTTGGCCACCTTCAACATGTGTGCTAGCCAAGCAGTCACCCTCCCAGTGACATGCTTTCCAGTGTTCTCTGATGTAGGGTTTTTCTTGGATCCTTCTCTTATGTAGATAATTTCAGAAGTTACTCCACTTTCTAAAATCCCTCGTGTCCCTAAGGGGGAAATATGGAGGACATCATTCAGGAGGTAGAACAAATTATGGAGGCTGGCTCCTGAGGGATTCAGGAAAGCTGATGGCACCTTGAAATGAGATCAGGGGATCAGGATGTTAATGCTAATAAAGGGGAGGCCTGGGCTAAATGTGGGTACTCAAAATTTTATGGGCAGTTTAAACCAAAGCACACCTCCCATGAGGGTAGATGTAGTTCTTTGGAGAGCGGGCTGGGTGAAAAACATGCTCCTGTCATTAGTGTGGTCACAAAGCCAGTTGTTTGAGCCAGGCATGGTGGCACATGCCCGTTATCCCAGCAACTTGGCAGGCTGAGTCAGGAGGATCACAAATTTGAGCCCAACCTCAGCAACTCAGTCTCTGTCTCAAAATAAAAAGAACTGAGGATGTGCCACACTGAGGGTGTGATGGAGCACCCCTGAGTTCACCCCTAAGTTATCAAAACAAGAAAACAAACACCGGCCAGTAGTTTGGATAGCACAGACGAGATTCATCACATTTTGGACCTAACTCTGACGTGATTGGTGACGTTGCTGAGATAGCATCTCTCTTCCTGGGCACATGGATTTATTGAGAGAACATTTACTATACCTCCTACTTTGTGTTAGGCTCTGTGTTGGGGTGAAGGAGCAGTTGGGGTTTTCAGCTTAGAAAACTGAGAAAGGGAGACCACTGAGGGAGAAGGAGGGTGCAGAAAGGGAGAGGAGCATGCTTGGGGCTTGAACAGAACCCTCCTGTAGCGAGCCTGTAGTCAGTGTCTCTGTCCACTCCTATGGATGCTGTCCTCCAGCCTGACAGGAGAGGCGCCAGGCTTGTGATGTGACTGACCTGACAGAAAGGGCTTAGTCTTCCCATCAAGATAGCATGGAGCTGGGTGGATGTCTGCCTGGTGAGGGAGTGGAGAGGGGACCTCATCAGGGGTGCTGCATACATAGAAAAGCATGCCCCACTGGGCAGCAAAAAGTGCTTTGTTATGAGGTCTCGGATGGTTGAAAGGGTGAGGTGGCAGTTGAGATGCGTAGTTTGGGGTCACTTTGTGAAAGGGCCTGCATGCTGTGCACTTCAGTGATTCTCGTCAGCCAACAGGTGAGATTATTCTGAGGGTTGATCGGATAGCTAAGGACGAGTCAGGGCAGATGAGGAGGTGGCTGTTGCTGATGCCAGGTGAGGATGAGGGGATGACGGAGCTGAAGCACAGAGGGAGGCAGGAGTGAGGTCTCCATGTGAGCCAGCTCTGCCGACTGATCAGGGACACCCAACAGGCCTTCTAGAGCTCTTCTCCAGGTTACTATTCAGCAGGTGACAGAGCAACTGTAGGTGCATTGGACCCAGATGGGGGAGGCAGAAATTTGCTAAGAGTGCAAAGGCACTGAGATGTAGAGCTGCTTCCACTGGGTTAGGAGATGGGGCTGTGGTGGGAAGTATCTCTGTTGGCAGTTGGCTGGCAGCTTTGTGACCATTTGGCCTCTTTACTCTTTCCCTGAGTTTCACTTGGCTTGCCAGTCAGCACAGTGATAGGTACTGGCTGTTGCTTTACACCAAGGCCTTTTGCTTTCAAAAAACAATGTTTTTGTTTTTTCCCCCCACATGGGCAAGGCCTAGTACTTGCTAGAATCATAATCTGTAGGACATGGTCTTTAGCCAGTGGGAGAGTACAGACCTTCTTCAGAGAGTTCTTAACGAAAGAAAATGGAGATTGAAATTACCGATTGCTTTGGGCCTGAGTTTTGTGTGTCTCAGTCCTGCTACCTCTGATTTGTCCTGGACAGGCTGGAGGAATCAGCCTGTGTTCCTCCCTATCTATCCCCCACCCTTTTTTAATAGTGCTTCCAGAGGAACCCAAAGCCACATGCTCTATCATGTCTAGCCATTCAGGGTGGGTTTCTGCACCTCTGCTGGGGACTGGAGCCCAAGAGGCAGCTCTTTTGGTTCTTTCAAATTAGTTAGATGTAATTTTGGGATACATTTTAACATAATCCCAAAAACATGAAATATAATTTGCTCTGATTCAGTCCCTGGCACTCTCCCAGCTTCCCCTGCTCTCCTCCTTCTACTCTACTGATCTTTCTGCATTTTATTTATAGTTTATTATTGTTGTTGTTGTTGTTATTATTATTATTATTATTATTATTTTGAGTACCAGGAATTGAACCCAGGGGTACTTAAACCACAGAGCCATGTCCCCAACCTTTTTTTTTTATTTTGAGACAGAGTTTCATGAAATTGCTTAGGGCCTCACTAAATTGTTGAGGCTGCCCTTGAACTTGGCAATGGCAATCCTTCTGTCTCAGCCTCCTGAATCTCTGGGATTACAGGTATATGCCACCCATGCCTGGCTTTCTTTTTTTTTTTTTTTTGGTGTGTGTGTGTGTGTGTTTTGTGGGTATGTATAACTATGTTGGGATTGATTCACTGTGATATGTTCATGTATGTACATATGAAAGTTTGGTCAGATTTCATTCAACTGTTATTCCCTTTGTCCGTCCCTCCTTTTCCCCCCTCGACGTCCCCCTTTTCCATTTACTCTACTGATCTTTTTTCTATTTTGATGACATTGTCCCTTTTCCCCCTCACTCCCACCCCTTGTTTTGGATTAGATTCTGCATGTCATAGATAATATTTGACCTTTGTCATTTTGGGACTGGCTTTTTTTCCCACTTACCATGATATTCTTCAGTTCCATCTATTTACCAGCAAATGCCATGTCATTCTTCTTTATGACTCATACTCCATTGTGTATATATACCACATTTTCTTTATCCATTCATGTATTGAAGGGCACCCTGGGCTGGTTTCATAGCTTGGTTATTGTGAATTATGCTGCTGTAAACACCGATGTGGCTGTGTCCGTGTAGTATGCTGATTTTAAATCTTTTGGATATATACTGAGGAGTGGGATGGCTGGGTCACATGGTTCTAATCCATTCCTAGTTTTCTGAGGAGTCTCCGCACTGCTTTCCAGAGTGTTTGCACTAATTTGCAGTCCCAACAATGCACTTTTTTTCCCTACACCCTCATCAACATGTATTATTGTTTGTATTCTTGATAATTGCTATTCTGACTACAGTGAGAAGAAATGCCAGAGTTGTTTTGATTTGCATCACCCTACTTGCTAGAGATGTTCAACATTTTTCATGTATTTGCTGATCATTAGTATTTCTTTTTTTTGAGAAATATCTGTTCTTTTGCCCACTTATTAATTGGGTTGATTTTTTTTTTTTTTTTTTTTTTTTTTTTTGGTGTTAAGCTTTTCCTTTTTTAATTTTGGTTGTAGATGGACACAATGCCTTTATTTTATTTATTTTTATGCGGTGCTGAGGATCAAACCCAGTGCCTCACACATGCTTGGCAAGTGCTCTGCCACTGAGCTACAGCCCTAGTCCCTGGTGTTAAACTTTTAATTTTGTGTGTGTAAATCTCTTATTCTGTAGGCTTTCTCTTCATACTCTTTGTTTCCTTTGGGCAGCTCTGGTTTTGAAGCCTTAGGTCAGAACTTTGAAAGGGTTTCAGGTGTACGCAAACACATCCCTACCATCCTTTGGGTGGCAAGAAATCCAGGGCCAGGTATCTCTAAGTTGCCTTGTCTGTTTTACCCTCATGGGCCACACAGTCTCATGTGTGTTACAATGTGACAAAGTATGGATGCACTGTAACTCTGGAGCCAGTGAACTCCTGTGCAGCACCAGACACTCTAGGCCTTTCAGACTGTGTGGTCTGTCACTGCTACTCCCCTCTGCCATTGCAGCCCAGAAGTGCCTCAGACAGGGTCCTGGATGTTGTGTTCAAGAAAACCAGAACAGGGCCACTTCTTCCATCTCTTGCCTTAGACTGTAGAGATGACATACCCTTTGACTTAATTGTGGGGGGAAACTACCTTCCTATCTGCTGCCTGGGACCACGTATCTTTCTGTAATGGCTTCCTGTGCCTCTTTCCTGTGTGAGCACTGAGGAAGAGGAAGGTACAGCCCCTCCCAGAAGGAACTTCAATTTTGAATGACAGGTAGGACACTGAAACGGGAGGACAGTTGTGGCTAAAAATTGAAATACAATGCGGGGCTCAGGAAGGGCCACAGATAGCCCTCAGAGGAGTGAAGGGCTGAAATGATTGGGGAACGCTCTAGGGAGAAAGCATCTTTGGAGGCTTAGAAGAGGAGGGACAGTTCCTCTAGGAAATGAACAGCTCAGATGGTGGGTGAGGTTGTGCTATGGGGGGAACTTGAGTGTCATCACATAGGCATGTGAGGCCAGCTTGGGAAGGATCTGAGGTGTCATAGAGTGCAGGCATTTTTCTCTGGGCAGTGAGCAGCCAGTGGATGTTGTACTCAGTAAAGTCACAAATGCATTGAGAAATATCACTCTGGTCTTGGGAGATCATGTCTGTACAAATTATACTTCTTAGGTTTAGTCTGGACTTTTTCACCAAGGGATGGGTAAAACTGTTGGTCCTGGGGTTGGAAAGCGAAGCCCAGAGATTTGGATGGCTTTAGTGGGTCAGTTGAATGCCTCATCTTTTGTTTTTGAAATGACAAAGCTTGACAAAATCTTCCACTTTCAGGCCTTTTTTTTTTTTTTTTTTTTTTCCCTGTGATCCTGAAGACCATTAAGAAGGACAAAACAAAGTTTCAAAACATTCTGTCTCAAATCTATCTTTGGCTATGGGGCCTTGGTGTGTGATGGAAATATGAATAAGAGACTATGCCTCCTTGCTTCAGAATCAAGTCACAGGGCAAACAAAGCTGTGTGGAGCAGACTTGCTTCCCTTCTGTGTGTGCTAGGTCCGGGGCCCGCGTACAGGTGCTGGTCTCTACCCTCCAGAAGCCTGCAGATTACTAAGGCAGGTGGAAGCCGGTACTGCTTAGGTGCATCACAAACTACTCACATTGCATGGGTTGGGGACTGGTGTGAATCAGACATGGCACATGGCCGAGGAGGGCTGCTCTAGGTAAACATACTTCCTGCTCTGCAAAGTGTTTCCCCTTGGGGTTGAAAAAAAGCTATATTCATAGATGTTCGGAGACCGTTGGTGACAGCCTAACACGCTGGATGCTACTTGCTCTCAGTGAGATTGTTTAGTAATCTGTGAAGGATTCGGAAGGAATCTGAGTGAAATCGTGCCTTGAGGACTGTTGGCTGTGGTCTTTGGTCTTGTCTAGCTCCCTCACTCCTAGGGGATATGCCTTGGATTTTGCCCTGGTCTTCTCTTGGGGATGTGGGATGGCTCCAGGCTCTAACACAACTATATAACTTCTCATCTCTTAGGAGCGTCCTTGCATTTTTCTAGAGAAGTTTCTGGATTTACAGAAGAGAAAATGACAAACTTGAGGCTGATACAGATGGAGACTGGCCCTGGCTTTGGATGACTGCTGTCTGTCCCTGGCCATTACACCAGCTGTGGCCTTTCCTTGGCAGCCAGTCATGTGCTGTGCTCTAGCCTCACAGGAAGGCTCTTGTCAGCATTGCAAGGCACTTAGAGAACTAGGGCCACACCTGGGTGACCCTGTGCTAGCCTTCAGTCTAGGCTCAATGTCATCTGTCTTTTCTGTGTAGGAAAACAGATGGTCAGAAAGTTGTGGGTTAAACAACAATAACAACAACAACAACAACAAAAAAAAAAAAAAAGAAAAAAGAAAAAAGAAAAACTATTTTTGCTGCTCTGGGGGTCAATTTTTTTTTTTTTTTTTTTAATATTGTTGAAATGAATCAAGAGCAGGGACAGGAGTTTTAGATAGCTAGGAAGACTATCTTTAAGAAGGTTCTTCTCCACTTGTAACTTAGAAAGTTGGATTGTTTCCAGCTCTTTCCCCTCTTCTGGGTGGCTCACCCTCTCCACCCTTCCAGGTCTAATGCTGCATCTGTGCCTCCTGCTTGGGAAACAAGTTGATTGGCTCAAGAGGATTTCGGTTTGGTCTGTGGCAAGACAAGTGATTAAGCCACATTGGTCTCCTTGACATACTATCCACATATCTTTGAAGGACCCTACATCAACTCATTGCTTTCCCCAGGGTGGCTCTGGCCACCCCAGGTAGGCCCACATGTGAGGTGCCATATAAAAGTTAGCCAGGTAATCTTTGCTTCCAAAGTCCTCAGCTGCCACCAGACATGAGGCCAGGCATGCTGCTATAGGATACATCCGTTTCCCTCCATTACCTTTCCTGTCGAGATTGGCCCTATGTACCCCACATCTTTGGGGTGCTGAATAATGCTTTTCTCCTGGCTTATTTAGTATGGCAGCTTTTCAGCCACAGGCTCTGCCATGGCTGTGAGAGAGGTGCTTAGCTCCATTTACTTCCTTTCGTGGAGAGGAAGGCTCATCTGTAGAAACTGGGCTAGGGAGTGATTGTGGGTGTCTTCATGGCCTGTTTACCGTCTCCTAGGGCTCTGGCTGGCGAGTGGTGTCCAGATGGACTTCTTCCAACAGCACATCAGGGCTCAGGTGGGCAAAATGACTTTCAGTCCAGGTGGGAACAACCTGCTATCAACACTTTCTTGGGCAGACATATACTTTAGCCCTACCAGGGTTTAAACCTGTTTTCCCCAGAGCATCTTTGCACTCAGGCCTTTCACGCTGGATCCATCCATTTGGTCTGTTGTGCTGAACTTTTTGTCTGTGAGTGGCTGGTTAGGGCCCGCCCAGCCACTCCTTTTGGAGACTGGTCTCCTGAATTACTCCTTACTAGGGCAAGTGCACTGCCAGGAACAGTGAGGCTGTTGGGCCCAAATGCAGTGATACTCTTGGCTGGAGGTGCTGGGGAAGGGTTTGGCTTGGGGTTGGCCTCAAGTCATCAGGGCCACAGCCCAACTGCTGTGGTAGTGGACTTCCTGTCTTGTGTTTTAGTGTTCTGGGGGCAGGGCCTGTTAGGCTTGCTTCTCACCTACTCCAAGCAGACAGAGCTCTGTCTTGGAAGGAGTGGGGAGGTGCAGGAAGTATGACCTGAAGCTCTGGGCTGTTCAAGATGGGGCTCCCTCTTAAGGAATAGTAGGGTGATCCTGCTCCACTTCAGCCCTTCCTCAGCCCCAGGGCAGGGGTGCAGGAGGTAGCCATGTGTGGTCATGGGTAGAAAAACTTTCCCCATCACATGGTTATACACATGGCATTTGACCCTTGGCTGTAGCTCGTTCTGGTCTGGTGATGAAGTTAGTTTTTAGAAGTCTATTTAAAATATCCATATCTATTTATTGTGTTTTCCTGAATACACAAGTGTAAATAGTATAATTTGCAGTGCAAAGTCCTTGGCAATAACTTTATGTTGTGTGTTATGTTAAAAATAAAACAAAAACAAAAACAAAAACATTGGAAATCACATCCACCATGGACTATCTGCCCCTCTGGGGCAATGGTCAAATGTAGGACTGAACTTGACACCGTCAGCGTGGTTGAAGCAGCAGCCTGCATGTGTGGACTCACCAGTGCCTCGCCCAGAGATGCCTGGCCTTCACCCAAAGGGACCCTGCTGCCCCGACTTCTACAGGCAGCACCCACACTGTGGCTACTTTGCGCTGAGTATGTTGGACTCTGCTGTAGACTGATAACTCTTGTCTGGCTGCTGCAGTTTGTCTGTAATGCCCTGACATGTTGCATTTCCCTTATTTGGATGAATAAAAATAAATGCTTCTGTGTTAATGGCAGTGGGCTGAACCATTCTGTGCAGGACCCGCCCTGGCGGAACAGAGACTCTGGCTCGAAAGGTTCAAGTGCTGGCCTCTCACCTGGCCTGCAAGACTAGATCAGTATGTCTCACAAGATCTTCCCTCACACACAGGTTGAGGGGCTCCTGACAAAGCCAGTGGGACCAGGGTCTATTTCATGTTCTTATCTGTGGTCCTTAAAATTCTGCTTGTGAGTAAGTGAAAAAAGTTTACTCCACATGAAACTTCAAGCTGACAGTCTGGCTCAGTGAGTGGGAAGTCAAGAGCACACCTGGAGCTTTTCACACCTCTCGCAATTATGTCCTCAGGACCATCCCAGGGGTTGGAAAGACTCAGACGAGATCAGGAACCCAAGGCTCAGAGATAAAGGGACTTGTCCAAGGGCATCAAGCTTCTAGAAGGCAGCAGCAGTGGGACTCCAAACCTGGAGCTCTTGCTATTGCTCCTGTCAGTGCCTACTCTGAGGCGCCCCTGCAAGGTTCCTGCAAATGAGCAGCCCTAGGAAGCAGAGCCCGAGACCAGGGCGAAGCTCCTGCCACTGCCTGCAGGTAAGTGGGGAGCTGAATGGACAGTGGCACTGGGTGCTTGCCCCGCTTTTTCCCTTGCACACCATCGGTTTGGCTTTATAGCCATGCTAGATTGTCCAAAAGAAGAGCTGGCCAGGCCAGCCCACCTCTGCTCCTTCCATCCTCAATCGCAGGTTTGCCTTTCTGGGCCTTAGGGGAAGCTAGGCTTTCTCGTCTGTGACTGCCACAGGAAAGAGGAATAGGAGGGGGCAGGCTTGTTTTTCTTGGTCTTGAACCAGAAGAGAAGGTCGCAGTAGTACATGGAAGGGTCTTAAGACCAGACTCCCAGATTGTGTGGCTACAAGCAGATCTTCACTTTGAAATCTGGCAGTAGTATCACAATAATCCTCACAGCGTGTTGCTGATTGAGGGAGTACATGATAAGAGCCACAGCAGCTCAGCTGTGAGCCTGCTGCATAGAAAGGAAAAGAACTGAGCCTGAGTGAGACGCATCCAAGGTCATAAATGTGTCTGTGGTGCAGAGTTGTATCCATGAGGTGTTTTTTAAAAAATATTTCTTTAAAAAATTTTTTTTAGTTGTTGATGGATCTTTATTTACATATTTGTATGTGGTGCTGAGAATTGAACCCAGTGCCTCACATGTGTGAGGCAAGCTCTGTACCACTGAGCTACAATTCCAGTCTCCCATGTGGTCATCTTGAACCAGCTGTCCTGCTGGAGTTAGAAGTACAGGCTAACACCTCAACCTGTGTGGCCTTGGACAGGGCCTTATGAGTCCGTTTCTTCACCTTTAAAATGGGAGAAGGGTGGGGAGCTTGGTGTGCTCAGGCCTGTTGTTCGAGTGAGCACCTTAGTCATTACTCTGTATGGTTCTAAGCTTCATGTTTGTCTGCTCCATCTCCTACCACCCTGCACTCACCCCATGAATCCAAGAGTAGGATTTAAACCCCAGTGTCAGCATTACACATGAATCTCGAAGCAGTGCAGTAACTCTCCCAAGCCAGTAGGGGCCCACGACACCTACCACACCCGCTTTGCAGAGGCTCTTGCTTTAGCAACTATTGGGTCAGTTCAGCACCAGGAATGCTATGGACCTATCTTGAGCCCTCATGGATTCTCCTTTCCTTCTCTCAATGCTCACGCACTACCACTAGGGTTTGAAATTATAACAGATGTGGAGACCTGGGGGCTGGTACCTCTTGCCTTTTTAAAAACAATATGGACTCCTTCACAAACTTGTGTCACCCTTGTGCAGGGGCCATGCTAATATTCTCTATAATTTTGCAATTTTAGTTTATGTGCTGCTGGAGGGGGCACCTGCCTGCCTTTTAAGCCCCCTTCCTGGGAGTTATTGACAGTGCCCTGCATCAGCTTGCAGCAGGGGCTGCTGGATGTAGCTCGGCCTGTGTCATAGTCTTACCACCTCTCAGAGCAGCCTTAACTGTGCCCAGTGTCAAAAGCAGAGCAGGAGTTCCCAGAACTGCCCTTCTTCCTGCCTCAGTTCTCTGGCCACTCCTTCATAGCCAGGCTCCATGACATCTCTCTCTGCCTGGCTCTGCCTCCTCCCTCCCCACTCCTTGCTCCACTGTGGTAGCCACTGAATTGGCAACCTCCTAGTCCCCAGATATAATGACCCTACAATGAGCTGCCCTCACCCCCAAGACCGTGCCCACTCCTTTCCTTCCCTTGAATTTCCATTCCTAGGCCGGTGTAACCCATGAAAAGACCTGTGCATCATCTGCAGTCTCTTCAGTTCTCCTGCCTATACGTTACAAATTAAAGGAATGACTCAATATAGAGTGACTGCCCCCAACCCCCAACACCTGGCAACATCTGGGGATGTTTCTGGGCTGTGGCATCAGGTGGGGTGCGCGCTGTCAGCATCTAGTGGGCAGACGCCTGGTGGTGCTGATCAGCACTGCCACACAAGCTAGCCGTCACCACTATCAGCCAAACCGTCAGTGGTGGAGTTCAAGAAACCCTGGGCGACAGGTTCCAGACATCTCCAACCTGCACATCCCAAGGGATCTCCAAATTCATACACTTAAAGCTAAATTTATCTTCCTGGCATGTCTTTTCCACTCACCAAGTTTCCCTGACTCCATTCTCACTCAGTCTCCTATTTTGTCATCTCTGCCCAAACTAACTTCTCTTCCAAATTTTCTTCCTAAAGCATTGACAAGGAACTTCCCTGTAAAAGTTGGCTCAAAACTCTCTAGGGTTCCCCATTACCTTCCAACTTCCTGGTGTGGCTCCAAATTACCCAGTTCCATCTCATCACTCCGCCTCTTCCAAGACAGACAGCTGTTCCTCCCCACTAAATGCCAACTTTTTGCCTCTTTGTCCAGCAAATCACCTAGTCACAAGTGCAAAAAGCTGTGTTACTATCATCTTGTCTGCCCTGCAGATATACCTTTAGTGGTCTCAACAGGGTTCTGTACCTCTAGAAGGTACTTAACCATTTGGCATTGCAATTATTAATCTCTCTTCAGTCTCAACCAGGGGCCTGCCCTGAAAGGGGGGGACACTCAAGATAAATCTTGAGTTATGGAATCCTTTCTTGGGGCTAGGGTAGAGCTGCAGGGATCAGGATTTCTGCTGAGTCCCTATACATGGGACCTCTGGGACTGGAAAAGCATGGAGGATGGCCAGCAATATGGACTCCAGAAATATTCCCTCCAGCCTGTGAGCACTGAAAGGACCCCCAGGTGTGCTCTGGTGCCACTGGCCTGGCCACTGCAAGTGGCTGGGCCTCTGCAGTGGGGAAGAGCCATGCAGGGGTCACTCACCATCTCCCTTTCTTCCTGAAGGCATAAAGCCATGGTCTCTGGATTTTGGTTTGTTTCCATTCAAAGGCTATGTGTTAGGGGTGGGCAGATATTAGAGAGCAGGTCAAACAGGGAGGGAAGCCACATGGGTAGGGAAGCATCTTCATGCTGTTGCAGAGAAGGAGACTGAAGGGCGAAAGAGCAGAAGGCCTGGGGGCCTTATCCCAATGGGGCAGGTATGTGGAAGGACCACAGTGAAAAGAAAGCCATGCTACCACTTTCCCTAAGACCTGGCAGAGCACACCTGGGCCCTGGGTACACTTGACTACCTTTCTGCTCTTTGGCTGTTGCCTTGCACACCTGCACCTTGGCCCCAGCATTCCCTCTCCCCTCACTGCATGGTAAGAGATGCTTTTGTGTTTTCATGCCTAACTCTACCCTTCCTTCCCTCTCTCCTGTAAAACCCTCCCTGGACCTCAAGGACACCCAGGTTTCCATCCCTTTCAGTCACCGAAGTCCTGCACTCTTCAGGGAGGTCACGCCCACAATGACTGTAAGGGCTTCCTCTCTGCCTGTGCTTTCTCCCCCATGCAGCCTGGCACACCTCAGGTACACGCCCATGGGTGGGTGGAAGGTGCCGCCTGCTGCTCACACAGGACAGTGCAGTCTTGTCCTCTCTTGACTGACTCCTGTGCTGTATGGGTTGGGAAGGGGAGATGAGGAAGGGAAGAGGAGCATGTAATGAGAAAACTGGGTTTTACAAAGAAATGCTGTTTGTACCAAAATATTTAATGAATATGCTGTTAAAATAAAACCAACAGAAGAAATAGTAATACAATTTTACTGGTTTATATTTCAGTTCATAAAGTTGACACACAAACTACCCTAGCACAATGTCCACGCACCTAGGATTAGATGGGCTTACAGCTGTTTTGATAACTGAATAAGAAAGAAAGCAGTGGAGAGGATGGTCCTGGGGAGTGGGGGGATTGGGGGGTTGCCACTTGTTATCTCCCTTCTCAGAGGATCTCAGCAAGTGTTAGTACAGCCAACAACAGGAAGAGAGATACAGAACAACCCAATGTCTCTATATACAAACCAGTGCCTCCTGTCACCAGCCACACTGAATGCAGAGAAGAGGACAATCATTTGCAGATAGCCTGTCAGCATTTCACTATATAAATTAAAAGTTTTTTGTCTTTTGCTTTTCAATAAAAAAAGGTGCTAAAGCCTCCATCATAGCTTTGAAATGAGAACCAGCAGCCCATCTGGACAGTGAAGTCTGTGCCCAGCCACATTCCAGGAGGGCTCAGAAGCCGTCAGGAGGGACTAAGCCAGGAAGGTGGAGACCTCACAGCCTGTGCACACTCACGTTTACATACATATAGTGCAGTCCTTCTCACTTGTACACCCTGTTGTGCAAACACACTAGGAATCTTGGAAGTGAGGGCCTTTTTCACAGCTCCCACGGTGGCAGGGAGGAGAGCAGGGCCCAACAAACCTCGAGTAAAAGTAAGTGCCAAGTAACCATGTCAGTAAGTTGAGTAGATCAGCATTCCTACTAGTCTGGGATTTAAACACTGTCAACTGGGTATATTGGGGAAGAAGATATTTATATATATATATATATATATGTACACATGACACATTAAGCAAAATAAGATTTGTCCACATTATGATTAATCCAGCTTTGCAAGTCACATCACCCACCCAGCCTTGTGAAATCATTTTGGCAGCTAATGCTAAAAACAGGAACTATGGGAATTGCATAGAATTTATCAGAAACGTGAATAATGCTAAACCAAAAACCTGTGTCTCATATAGTTCAACAAAACTAGGCGGCTTCGGTTATAACTAGGAAACCCTCCTGTTAAAAACAAAGTGCTTCTCTACCTGGGGACCACCTGCTGGCACAGATGGATAAGAATTAATTTTTGACCCCCCCATATATATAACACACACATATATATATATATATTTTTTTTTTTAAATTAAAAGGTTTAGAAAAAAAAAAATCAACACACTGAAGGATCCCCAAAACTCTTTGATAATGTAAACTCAGCCTTTAGGCTGGGTGAGGTGTTGACCTATACAGAAGGGCCTGGGAGGTCACACTGAGGAGTGATTTCTGGTATGTCCGGAGCATCAGCTGAGCTGACAGGCCTGCTGGTATCAGCAGTTAGGAAAGCCCTACCCAGAGCTGCCTGCTCAGGAGCCCTGGTCCAATGACCTACCAACGTGTGTGAACAGATCTGACTTAGGTACATTCTGGTCCTGGGACATGTCACAGAATCACACATCTGGCCAAAGAAGGCAACAAAAGGTGGCATGTTTTCTGAAGGTGTCTGGAAGCAGCCAGGGCTCTCAGCAAGTCTCTTTCCCTTGAACGCCGGTTGCCGTCTTTATGGAGCTCAGCGTTCGGTTAAACCAGGTCTTTTTGGCTGCCTGTACCTCATTGAGAGCAAGGCCTAAGTGGTGCTCCAAGTCCTGTAGGAGGAAAGATGTATATAAGAATCTCAGCTTTGGTGTCAATGACACTGCCTCCCCAGAGCTGAGCCAGGTGAAAGTTCCATCTGGAAACTTCCCCTGCTTCAAGCTGGCAGAGGAAGGTCTGTTATACCTAGAGATTGGGGGAGCTTTCCTAGTTAAGACCTTCTCTCTCTTGGGATTTGGTACCTGGGGTACTTTACCACTGAGCTACATCTGTAGCCTTTTTATTTGTCTATCTGCGACAGGGTCTTAATAAGTTGCTGAGGCTGGCCTCAAACTTGCAATCCTTCTGCCTCGGCCTCCTGAGATGCTGTGATTTCAGGAATGTGCCACTGTGCCTGGCTAAGCATTCAATTCTTGTCTGGTGTATTTATTAAAACCAACGGTCTGCTAATTGAATGTCTCTCCCTCCTGTCCACCAAGCAGACAGCCAATGCTCTAGCTTGGATTATATCATTAATTTCCAACTAAAACGTCAATTGAGTTCAATTGAGATGCTTCATACCCTGGGCCCACATCTTTTCTCCCAGTCTTAGTACCTGCCTCCATCCCCTCCCACGTTGAGGGTCTGTCTCCTCACTGGGCAGGCCTCTCCTTCCTCCAGCTGTGGAACAAGCCATCCCAACCTCCTGCCTCGGTGCTCATGGTTTGTTTCCTGCAGCTGCATTCCCGGTCCATTCTCTAACCACAGCTCATACACTGACTGCTGCCTGGGGGATGCCTTTCCTGATTGTCCTGGGAAGTTCCACAAGCCAGGGCTTAGCTCTGCAACTCCAGACCTACAACAGGCTTGGCAAAGAGCAGATGTCCAGTGAACACGTACAGCGGGAGTGCAACTGCTGCAGCTCTGGGCCTGAACTGGGTTCCTTCCTCAAACCGCACTGAAATGCCAAGTACTGGGATTGTTCCAGGAGGATTATGATCAAAAGTTTAAAAAAGGGATGAAAAGAACCTAACCCATAAATGTCGTTTCTGGGGCTTTTAATACCCTTCAGGGAATTTGGCCCACAGTGTGTGTCTGAGTGCTACTGATGTTACCTGGATCTTGCATTCAGCTTCCACCAACTGGAGCTTGGTTTGTGCCAATTCCAGTTCCATCTCTCTCAGCTGGTTCTTGAGTGTCTCCTTCTCTTCATCTGTGTCCTCTTCTAACACCTCTTTGGTTGAGCTAATGCCCTTCATATGTCCTTCTTTGTTGAAAAATTCCCGGCAGCGCTCACAGTCATCCACTTTTTGCTGTTAAGTGAATGTCAGAGGTAAAGAGGCAAAGAAGAGAAACCAGCCCTTGAGGATGCTATAAGCACCTCCCCTGGGGGCAAGAGATCCACGGAAGGGTACCCCTGTTGAGCACGTAGCTTCTGACACCTGGCTTTCTTTGGAAACTGGCAGACAACCCACTGGGAAAGCTACCCTGATGCTGTACACTGAAAGAAAACAAATATTCTTGTCTTGACCCAGCAGTCACATTTCCAGGGACCCAGCTGAGAAAAGGAAGCCATGACAAGATAAAATTTACCTACAAGGATTTTCACTGCAGAATTAGGGACAGGGAAAGGGGAGGAGGGCTCCAATGATCCAATAACTGGGAGAATGAAACATACTGCTCTATGTTTGTTCAAGGAAGTACACAGCCTCTAAAAGGTTTCTGAGGAATATTTCCTAAAATGGGAAAATGGCTAAATGTGGTTGAAACAATAGGACACAGAGAGATATATAAAAATATGGTCACCGATAATATCACATGTCATCACGATAAGATGCCACTAATAAACATTATTTTATGTTCCTCTAAGAAAACATTTTGCCAAGTAAGCCACAAAAAGTCAGCCATCATAAAAAAGCTCAATTTTAGTGATGGTAATGTGAAATAAACACACATTAGAAGGGATGAAATTTTACATGTTATGGGAAACAGAATAAAGACTGAAAGAATATACACTAAAGTGCTAATAATGACTATATTAGGGGGTGGGCACATACTTATTAGCACTGTGCAAGTTCCTAGGTTTTGTACATAGACTGGAGAGTCTATGTACAAAAAGACTCTCATTGGTGGCTAATAGCATTATAAGAGTTTTTCAACATACTTACTCTTATTTCCCTAATTTCCTGGAAAAGCATTATTAAAGTTTTAGAATCAGAATATAAAATCTCCCCATCTTGGCAATAAAACATGAAAAAATTAAATAATTTGGATCTGCTGTAGCAGAAAGAATGAGCTCAGGTGGGGGAGGATCTCCACAGAAACTGGTAGAGGAGGAGGGTCAGAGCACGTGGCCCTGACCCCTGCACCCTGCCCACTGTCTTCTCAATGACATATGGAAATCCTGGGCACTTGTAACTTTGAGACATAGAGCCAGACTCTCTGGGTCCCATCTGTACTCCTTTCTAGAGAAATCAGGCAAAATATCAGTTGTTAAGCACTGAGCCAGGCTGTGACAGGGACCTCATCAGGTACTCCTCAGCTTCCACACCTAGTAGCTCAATGCACCTTATAAAACTTGCTGTGCTGGATAAAGCTATAAAATGAACTAGGTGGTGTACAATTTCTTTGGTAAAGGAAGTCTTACCCGAATTTTCTCAATTTCCACTTTATTAGCGGTCTGCTGCTTCTCCAGTCTTTCACTCAACTGAGAACAAATCTAAAGAAACAAAGAGAAAACAATAATCTCTTGAGCAATGTAGTCATCTGCATAGTCTGGGCTTGAGATATATTCTACAATGGGCAGTTGGAATGGAACTAACAGCACTGAACAGGCTGTGTCAGGAGCTGTGCGAGGTTGACAGACCAGCAGAATTCTTCTCCATCTGTGCCACCTTTGCATCACCAGGGCTTGCTGGAATCTGCAGATGTACTAACGGTCAGTGGTTTTGGAACATTTGCAGACATGAAATCCCGGCATAGGAAGGAGCAAGCTAAATGCAGTGATGGTTCAAAACTCAACCAGAGAGAACTGGTTTCCAACCACAAGTAAAACTAAGTCCATAATCCCAGTCTGAAATGCCCTGAAACATACAGTGGTTTTAGTTTATTAAGTACCTACTATATGCTGGGCACCATGCCAGGTGTAACACAAGTCTATTTTTCTGAGTTCTTGTAACAGAGAGGGATTGAGAGAGGGATTATTTTTCTTATTTTACAATTGACATTAAGGGGAGGGCCAGGGGAGAGTACGCAGCCCAGGTATAGGGACCTACCTGCTTGTAGTCACCGATGATAGAACTGTTTTTTTTTAATCTCAGATTCTGCCTTGTCAAGTTCCCGGCGGCACATTTCCTTCAACTGAAAACATAAGAAAACAAAAATGGATGTTTTAAGAGAAATAAAGGTGCTCTGTCAGTAACTACTCAGTGCTGAGCCTTCCAAAAAGCACATTGCCCAACTCAGGAAGGGCTTGAATTTCCCCACCTTCTTTCTCTGCCTTAATCCATTGTTTCTGATGCCAGCAGAGGGACAAACCTCCAAAAATGTCAAATCCCACTCGCAACTGGGGCTTTTGCTGAAGTCCTTCCTGCTGGTGCTACTCCGCAAGCTGAGTGTTAGCTTAGGAGGAAGCACGAACCAAATACAGAAACAAGCTAATGCAAGGGCTGCAGCTCTCCCAGCGCCTCGCTGTTAACAGACTGTGCGCTTTGCCACATTCAGCCCAGTCAGTCCTGCCTGCCGTGGGCAGGCTGTACCACCCCTGAGGACTGTGGGGAGAGAGGGCAGGGGCTAGCTCCAGGGCACCTGGCTATGGCTGTGGGTCCTAGTGACTAGAGCACTGGCTTAGTGTTCTCGGAGGGAGACCTCAGAGGACAAGGAGCAGAAAAGCCGGGCATTTTATGGCATGTGCTGTCCTACAGAAATGCTAACCCTCTTCTGCGACACTCCAATGCTTGTGCACAGGAATTTCTCCGAACCCAACAAAGGACAGGCTTTGGCCCACTGTCACCTCCTAAACTTTAAGAACCATTACACTTCACAGGCTAAATAAAAAAGACCTTTGGAGAGAACCTAAAGCCAACTGTCTCCGTGTTTTCCTGAACTCCCACCTGTCCAGTAGGGCAGGCACAAGAGGAGCATGGGAGGCAAAGCTCCCCTCACCTGAGCAGACTCTTCTTCCAACCGTCTCTTCTCTTCTTCTGCATCAATTAACTTCTGTTTAGTCATCAGCAGCTCCTTATTCAGTGCATCAGCCTTTTCTTCCGCCTACGATATGTAAGATGTGCTGTCACAGTATGAGAACTAAGAACTGAAGAGGGCTTAAATGACTGAGCACAACCCCATTTTAAGACAGGGAAACTGATCCACACAGGGGAAGATATGCCCACTGTCACAGTGAGCCTCAGCTCATGTGCAATGGTGGGCCAGCCTCCCACGGGGAGTGCAGATGGGCCAGGAGTGCAGCATTTGGTAGCGAACAGGCTGGCTCAACTGCCATTGTTCACTGAGGACATGTCACCTGGACACGCCACGGAAAACTCTAAGCTTCAGGTTCTTTGTCTGAGGGACAAAGCATTAAAAGTATGCAGCACAGTGAACTCTCAATAATAAAAGATTGCTGTCATCTTTTTCTTTTTCTGGTACTGGGGATTGAGTCCAGGGTCGCTTAACCACTGAGCCACATCCCACCATTCTCAGTACTTTTTATTTTTAATTTTGAGGCAGGGTCTCGCTAAGTTGCTGAGGCTGGCTTGAACTTGTGATCTTCCTGCCTCAGCCCCCTGAGCCATGCTGGCATCATTCCAAAGTTCTTTAGTGTGTGGGTACTGGGGATTGAACCCAGGGATGCTTTACCATTAAGCCAATCTCCAGCCCTTCTTATTTGAAAAATTTTGAGACAGGGTCTTAGTTGCTTAGGATCTCACTAAGTTGCCCAGTCTGGTCTCAGACCTGCAGTCTTCCTGCCTCAGCCTCCCAAAATTGCTGGGATTAAAGGTGTGTGCCACAGTGCCTGACTGTCATTGTCTTTAACGATAATAATACACTCTGGTTTTCTTCTTCCAAACTATATTTCCTCTGCTTCATCCAGTAAGTTCTGCATTTTGCTGTTTAGGTTGCCCCGTATAGGAGGGTGCCTCTTTCCTGGCACTTAAACTTTTTTCTTATTTTCAATGATCATGTACCACCCCAGTCTTTTTTCTAATACATGCAAACATCTGGTGGGCATCCAGTGAAAAATCATATCCCTGTGTCTGACGTCTGAGCTCCTGACACTGGTCCCTCCCAGGAAAACTAAAGAATGACCCTCTATACCATGTTAGAACAAGGTCAAGGTCTAGACAAGAGGGTCTTTGCTCCACAGGCCACTTCCCTTGGCAGTGGAGGGAGGCTTCTTTGAAAGTGAATAGGTTTCTGGAAAGACTGAGAGGAAGTGGCAGAGCTGGGCCCTCGGCTTTCCACTCTACTCTACGTCCTCCTGCAAATCTCCAAGAGGAACAAAGCTAGGACCTTAGATGAGGAACTGAGAATCAGTATTGACATGCAAATTCAAAAGACTACTTATTTCTGGCAAACTTGACAGGCACATAATTAAATGGGATACTAGAGTTAAGAGCTGCCCTTTCTGGGGACAGCTTGCCATCTCCTCCAGCTCAAACCCAATACACAATCAAAGGGGGAAACAAGGAGACTCAAGCAGCAGGGGAAACAACTAGTAAGGAGAATGAAGACTAATTAAAGATTTTTATTCCATTTTAATCAAAGGAATCTATAATTTTTGCTCTGGACTCAGCATCTAATGCACCACAGTGGCGCACCTGCTGTGCACTGAGGTTTTCTCCTGTGTCAGCACTGCCAGAGACGATGATCACTACTGAGATTCTGGGAGGGACAGAAGCGCCCGGTGAACTGGGCCATCTAACTCAGGAATGCCCACCCTGAAGAAAGAAGATGGGGAAATGGTTTCGCTAGGCTCTTAGGGTTCACCTGGCACAGCTCTTGCCTCCAATTCACCCAACTCTGGGCCCAGCATCTGTCCCAGCACTCTCAGAGCTGCCTCTCAGCACTGTACAATTTGGAAGATGCACAGAAGCTACTGACCTATCAGCATCTTCTGATAGCACCATACTCATAAGCAAATGAGAGGAGAACATCTGGGTCATAAACACAGATCCAGACTTCTAGTCATGAAGGATTAATAGGGATCAGATTTATCCTCCTACTGTCAACAGCAAACTGGGGGCAAAATGTATGAAACAACTGTTTTCAGACACTGAAAACAATAAACGCAGAACTATGGTTCCTGGGATTAAAAATACCCCAAATGTGTGTGTACTATTCCCACCCTGGCTTCTGTCTGCATTCCAAGCAGATTGTTAGGGCCTCAGAAGGTCAGCGCACTGTGGAGGGGACGGCTGAGGTGGCTGGGAGTTGTGAAGCAGAGCTCTGGAGAAAAGAAAGTCATGGAACAGTGTACAAAGCTGTAGAAGATCCAAAATTTTGTAAACACGTAATTAAACCAAAAAGAGAGAAAAAAGCAAACAGGACAGACAGAAAACAAATTCCTATCTGGAGAGCACAAAAACTCATTTTTAAATATAAAGACACAGATGTCAGAAATAAAAAGGATGGAAGAAGATATACAGTGCAACACCAGTGAAGTCAGAGTGGTTATATACCTGCCAGATATAGTAGGGTTCGAGCAGTGAGTATCACCAGAGACAAAAAGGGTCCTAATGATACAAGAGTCACTTCATGGAGAAGGCAGAACAATTTAAAATGTATGCGGAAGTTCGAATTATGCGAAATGAAACCCCACATAATTGAAAGGAGAAATAGATAAATGCATAAATAGAGAAAGGGGCTTTCCACACTGCTCTCTCAGTCAGTGACAAGACAAGTGGGAAGAAAATCACTGAGTCTACAGAAGGCTTAAAAGTCATCATCAACCATCCTGCCCTGACTGACACAGAGCAGTTGACCCACAGCAGCAGGACCCACTCTCCACATGCATAGTGGTGAGCCGTGGGACTGTATTCAGATGGAGCATGTCCTCTGACAACCAGAGAACTAAATTAGAAATCTACAACAGAAAAATTTCTTCCCTAATCCTTGAGAACTAAACGCACACTAATTCACTGTGTTGGTCAAAGACAAAAATCCCAAGAACTAAATGAAAATAAAAATACAACATACAATGTAGTGAATGCGGAGGAAAATAGTGCTAACATGGAGATACCTTTTGAGTGTTTACTTCAGAAAAGAAAAGTTCAAAATAGAATTTTCAACCTTCCTCTTTGAGAAGCTAGAAAAAGTGTAGATTAACCTAACAAAAGTAGAAGGAAAAAATAAAAAGCAGAAATCAATGACAAAACTAGAGAAAAAAAATCAATAAGACTAAAAGCTGACTTTTGAAAAAGATCAATCCAACTGATAAAACTTCCAGTTAGATTCAGGAAAAAAAGGGAAAAGACACAAGTTACCCAATATCAGGAATAAAAGAGGGGCACCCTACAGACTCTACAAACACTCAAAGAAGGAAATAAAAAGCTTATATCACTGTACTTGACAACTAAGATGAAATGGATAAATTACTTGAAAGACAAACTATAAAAATGAGCACTGAAGAATCAGAAAATCTGGGTAGCTCTATTATCTAAAAAGAAATTGAATTCACAAGTAAATAGGTTCCTATAAAGACAATTCCAGGCCCACATGACTTCACTAGGGAAATAAAGAGAACAATCTTTTGTAGAGTCCTTAAGAAAACAGGAAGGAACACTTCCTAGTTAATTCTATGAGATATGAAATGCCCTGATAGCAAAACCAGACAAAAACATTACAGAAAACTTCAAACACTCCTGATGAACATAAAACTAATAAAAATTAAAATGTTTAATAAAAACTAGAAACTCCAACTGGGCCTTACCCTAGGAATGCATGGGTGGTTTACACTTAATTTACTTCACCATATTAATAAAATTAAGGAAAAAAAAAAAAAAAACAAGTAAGAAGTACTTCTACAGATGTAGGAAAAGCATCTGACAAAATTCAACATTCATTATGACAAAAACTCTCAGCAAATAGGAAGAGAGAACTTCCTCAGCCTGCTCTGTGCAAAACCCATAGCCAACATCTGGAAGAAGGTAATGACATCTACTTTCTCCATGCAACAGTGTTTTGAAGATCCTAGTAAGGGTCATGAGGCAAGAACAGCTGGAAAGGAAATGAAATTGTCTTTATTTGGTGATATGACTGTGTGGGGGCAAAACCTAAGGGGGGAAAAAGAAGCACTACTAGATTAAGAAGTGATTTTGGCAAGGTCAAAAATCAGCTACAGGGGACTGGGGTTGTGGCTCAGTGGTAGAGCACTTGCCTAGCATGTGTGAGGCTCTGGGTTCGAGTCTCAGCACCACATATAAATAAAATAAAGGTCCATTTACAACTAAAATAAAATATATATAAAAAAGATCAGTTGTCGGGGCTGGGGTTGTGGCTCATGGTAGAGCACTTGCCTCACATGTGTGAACTGGGTTAGATTCTCAGCACTGCATACACATAAGTGAATAAAATAAAGGTCCATCAACAACTAGAAAAAACATATTTATAAAAAAAATCAGTCGTACTAGCCAGGCGCTGGGGCGCATGCCTGTAATCCCAGCCACTAAGGAAGACTGAGCCAGAGGAGGATCACAAGTTCAAAGCCAGCCTCAGCAGAAGTGGGGGACTATGCAACTCAGTGAGAGCCTGTCCCTAAATAAAATACAAAACAGGGCTGGGGACGTCACTCAGTGGTCAAGTGCCCCTGAGTTCAATCCCTGGCACCCCCCCCCCCCCCAAAAAAATATCAGTTTTACTTCTACAGACTAGCAACAATTGGAAAATGCAATTAAGAAAATACCACCACTGATAATAGATTAAAACAGGTATAAGTCTTACAAAACTGACAACTAAAAAGCATTGCTATGAGAAACTGAAAAACACCTTATTCAATGAAAATTATACTCATGAAGTGGATGGCTTAATCGTTGTTCAAACGTCAATTCTCCAAAAATTGATTCATATATTCAATGAAATCCCACTAAAAATCTCAGAAGGCTTTTATTTCTAGAAACTGAAAAGCTAATTCTAATCTCTATATAAAAATGCCAACTGATTTTCAAAAACATCAAGGTCAGAGGACTTGAATGACTCAATTTTAACATTTATTTTAAAGCCACAGTATGGTACTGGCATAAGGACAGCCATACAAATCAATGAAGCAGAAAAGAGAATTAAGAAATAGATCTGCACATATAGCATCAATTGATTTTTGATAAAGGGGTCAAGGTAATTTAATGGAGAGAGCTGAGCAACCTGTTCAAGGTCACAGAATTAGTAAGCAGTGGGTCCCAGCAGGTGGGCTCCTGAGTTGCTTTCCTTTGCTCTCATGTCATTCTGTTTTAAGGCAGAGGAAGAACCATGCCAGAGGGGACTGGGACACAGTCCTGTCAACCCTTTGCCTGGGACCTTCGGTATATTCCCTCGCAATTCTTTCAGCACCAGGGTCAGTTCTAGCTATTATTCCCACTGCACATAGGAGAAAACCTGACTGAAGTTACTTAGGGATTAAAAGGCTGATGTGAAATCTCTCCACAATTACTGTGTGAAGAATAGCAAAAGTGACAGGTGATGAATAACAAAAGTGATACAAAATCAATTGAAATACACAGAGGGTTCTGGAGACTGTATAAGCCTTGCACTATAGCTTTTTTTTTTTTTTCTGGGATGCAGGAAGGGGAGAGTTGAAAGGAATGAAGTTCTTTCAAAAACCTGAGTCCCTGAAGTCAAAAGAAAGGAGAGTGGACCCACAGTTCTCACTGTGCTGACAGGAAGAACTGAGCTAATTTTTGGTGATGGTTCCAAACTATCAAGAGAGATAACTAACTTAGAAAGGAATGTCTCCTGACCCTGTAGATGCTGGCGGAGGCTGCTTGGCCTGCTGAGGACTGGGAGCTCTGGGTTTCAATCTGAGGGCTCTGCCTCTAACTAGGTGGGTGACTGTGTAAGATATTTAATTTATTTTTGCCTCAGTTTCCTGATCAGCAAAACAGGCATCATGATGCCCCTTCTATAATCTGGGCTGTTTGTTTAAGGATTCAGCAAGAAGATATATACAAAGCACTTGGTGAAGGGCCTAGCACTTGTCAGTGCTCAAGGAAAGTCAGTTACTGTGTGTCAGAATCGTTAGTCATTGCTCCTTGTCCCCTATTCATTATAGGGATAGGTGGTATCACAGGAAGAGGCCTGGCATTCCAATTAGTTGGGCCTGAGTTAGACTCAGCTCTGCTTCTTTCTGGGTGTTTCACCTCTCAAGTCTCAAGCTCATGACTTAACAAAAAATTCCCATCCATCAATGGAGCTCATGTTACTATCTTTACAAGGCTGAGGTAAGGAGAAGAGGTATCAGAGTTTGGTAAATGGTGCCTGGCACCACAGATCCTCACTAAAAGGGAGCATCTGTTGTTATTGCTCACTTCTGATGTCAGGAATATGACTTAGTTCTTTTGACTACTGTGTCAGGATAAAGGCACCTTGAAAAAGGTTTCACACTGTTCAGGGGCAGGTTTCAAGTGTTATTACTAGTGGATGTCAGTGTTATATACACTCTAATACACAACATTTTCATACACTTTTGATGGATGTCATGAACTCTATAGAGTCAATATCTGTAAAGTGGTGCTGGGGTTGTGGCTCAGCACTAGAGCGCTCGCCTAGTACATGCGCGGCTCAGGTTCGATCCTCAGCACCACATAAAAATAAACGCATTGTGTACAACTAAAAGCAAATAAATATTTAAAGAAATATATATGTAAAGTGAAACCCCAGTAAACTCTCAGCAGCCTGAACCTATCCCTAGAATCTTAAGAAACCAAAAAGCAGAAAAGTAATTCTAGGAGCCTGGTAAGGAAATCAAAGGTAGAGAGGCCAACAAACTACAGCCCACAGTCAGATCCAGCCCATCACCTATATTTTTTTTAAAATACCTTTATTTTATTTACTAATTAATTAATTAATGTGGTGCTGGGGATCAAACCCAGTGCCTCATGCATGCTAGGCAAATGCTCTACCACTGAGCCACAACCCTAGCCCTCATCACCTGTTTTTGTAAATAAACTTTTACTGGAAAATAGCCACGCTGATTCATTTCCATCTTGTGTGTGGCTGCTTTTACACCGATGTCATAACATAATTGTAAGTAGTAGCAACAGAGACCATATGGTCAACAAAATCAAATATTTACAATCTATCCCTTTCTAGAAAAAAAAAGTTTGCTAACCCTGAACTAAGCCATGAATGAGAAACTGTGCTTCATCTAAGGGAAGCTTGCAATATAGAAAACAGAAAAGCACCCTGCCAGGAAAATCATCATCTCAAATTTTTCAGGTTAGGAGAAGAGAACACGGGTAGGCTGTAAACTACTACACATTGCTCAGGCACTAGTGTATTCCTATCAGCAATGGTTATTAAACTGGTACAAAATATACAAGATAACAAAATCATTTCTTGTCTTGGGGGGAAGTTAAGGAAATGATAATGATTAAATGCTGCTAATGTGGATAGCCTCAGAATCAGTCAAAAGGTCTTCTAGTCTCATGATGCCCAGGAGCTGTGTATAGGATGAGAAGAGTATGGTAAGGAGGCTTAGGGGACAACCAGGATATCCTGGGGAGAGGGCAAAGCACAACCAACAAGCAAGCTGTTATCAGAAGCTCTGCAGGTAACTGGAGATTGAGCATTGAACTGCAAGGATTTCAGTCGTTGAAGAGAAGTATCTCTGTGTGATCATTCCCTTCAGACCCGTCACACTTACATTATCCAGGTCCTTCCGCAGGGCGATCTTGCTAGTCACCAGCTCATGAGCCAAGTCATCATTTTCTTGTTCCAACCTCATGTTAGCTTCTTGTAGACGCCTATTCTCCCGCTGAAGGGCAGAGAGAAACCAGTTACAGACACAACAAAACCAAATGGAAACCACAATTTCTCAGAGCTAAACCTCAAAATGAATTTCCGAGTCATATGGAAATAATAAAGAGATGTGGCTGGTCCTAATGTGTTTCCAAATAAACAATCTCCTATTTTCTATCTCCACAAATTAATACTTAACAGATTCCAGTGATTTTGTCAATCAGCTACTTCTTATTAACTATAATGAAAGGCCACTGAACTGTTAAAAACTAGGTAGTTGGTTTACAGCAAAACAGATCTTGCTTTCTCATTTGCAAACTCAAACTGCAATTTGAGTCCAGAAACAATGGAACTGAATTTTAAAACGGATTCAATAAAGGTAGTTATAGGCACAAGTATCTGACATGAAAAATCAAAAGTTCCTTACATCATCTAGCTCATAAGCAAACGAACCTCAAATCGCTCAATGGGATCTTCCCGTTGGGCCTGCTGTTCTCTCATGTTGTGATATTCTTTTTCATATTTTTTCAGCTTCTTCTGACCAATCTGTAGAATAAACCACAGCACAAATTAAGAAGAATCAGAACATGGTGATGCTTCAGCACCTGTGATGAAATCTAATTCTCCGTTCACCTGGGTGACTCCAGATACTACGGAAGTGGTGTTTCCCATTTTGGGATGAATGCCATCATAGCAGGATAGAAACCCAGAACCCTGTCAGGGATATTTGGTTTCTAAGGTCTTTATTGACAAGTATTCAAATAAACACCATACAGATGGACCCTTTAGAGTTCTGGGTTCTAGTTGCCCTTAGTAATAATAATAATAATAATAATAATAATAAACCATTTTATTTAGTACATACCGACAGTGTTGCTAAAAGCTTTACATCTTTGGCCTCACAACCTCTCTACAAGGAGTTATAGAATTATCCTCATATATAGGCAGGTAATTGAGCCATATGGAAGTTATATAACTTGACCAAAGTCACTCAACAAGGGACTGGCAGATCTGGAATTTGAGGCCAGGATGTTGAACTCCATTTGGAAGTCCAAGCTGCAGCCCCTTCATTCTCCTTCCAATTTTCCATCCCTTTTCCTGCCTACCAGCTCCTTCTGTGCTACTTTACGGGCACAATTCCCTCTGCCTTTAAACACACTGACCCATGGGCCACTCCACTGAGAAGCCCTTTTCCCCATCCAACTATTGTCCTCTTTCTCTCAAGCCTTTTCTTACCAACCACACGCCTGTATCTTCCACTCCACAGCTTCACGGCCCTCCTTACCTACTCACTCTCAATCACGCTTCTGCTGAGCACTCAGGAGAAAGGTGGTTCTTTCTTACTCCATCCCAGTGGGTCCTACTACTCCCCTGCTCAACTTTGCAACTCCTGGATTTTCATGCTTTAATGTGACAAACGTTCCTCTTCCTTCCAGGAAATTCTCCCTTCTTCTATTTTTGTGGCTCTCCTACTTCCAGTCAGCTTCCCCCTCTTTACTGGTTGGCCCCTCCTCTTTCTCCATTCCAGACCATGACCAAAGACATACATTCAAGATGCAATTTCTTTTTCTCTTTTTCTCTCTGAATTATCCATGTCAACCTGTCATGATTTGCAATTCTTTGTTTGATTCCCTCTTTTAAATTATTACCCACTTCATATGGTTTTTTTTATATTATATTTTTGAAAATTATGAGATGTAACAAATAGAAAAATGATAAAACAGGTATGTACAGTTTAAAGAATGACTGTAAAGCCAGCATTTTCCCCTTATCAAAGCTTTGGTCATTAGCACTGAACAGCTGATCTGCTGTTGACTCCCAGGCCCAGATAACCAGGAGCTAGTCTAGCTCAACTTCTTTTTTCTATAGATTAAAAACAGTGACTGCAAAGGGGATGGGTCCAGGTTTGCAGCATGTTGGTGTGGCCTCTCCAATTCTCTGTTCTGTCCCCTTTTCTGTCATCTTCAAGCAGCCTGGTGTTCTTACTCCCATTGGCTCTGTGGATACCTCCTTAGTTTGGAGGCTCACAGGTCTCCCTCAACTGGAGCTCTCCTCCAAGAGTGGCTGCTGCAGGAGAGCAGGCGGCCAGGAAGACAGCCCCATGCTCTGGCTGCAGTCTGGAGAAAGATGCCCATCAAACACTTAGGGTAAGGCCACCAGCTGGGCAGTGACATTGTTAAACCCAGGTCTTTGTGGTTTAAGGCCAACATTGGGGTAAACTTTTATTGTGTACCTAAGTGATTCACAATAAAAGCACCTAAATAACGTATCTGTGTGATCAGAAAATTCATAAACCATCTTAACAAATCAATAGTAGGGGAACAGAAAACAAATGAGGCTTGTGGGTAGCAAACACTTCCCTCCCAGTGTTCTTTGCAGTCTTGGTAAATGGAAAGGGAGGGTGGTGGGTATGATGCATTCCCCAGCACTTTCTTTTACATTTCATTATTTCTGATTAAAATTGCCTCATTCGCACAGAAAAAAAGAGTTGACTCTTACTCAGAAGCTGAGGAGTACCTGAGACCCTTTACATACACCATCTGATTGAGTCCTACATTTGTGTGATAGGATGTGGGCATTTCTTTTTGCTTGTTTTCCATGTTTTCTGTATTGAACATAAATTATTTTTATAATCAAGAAAAAATAAACATGCTATTTAAAAATAAATTCTCACAATTGTTCTGATCTCTGTAAGACAGAGCCCTGCCCTTTTCTATAGAAAATGGCCTCCCCTTTTTTCTCAATTGTTCCACAGGGGTCACTTCTCAGGAATGGATGTACACAAAGCTCTCCCATCTTCCCCAGAGCTTGCTGGTCCAGAATTCTGACCTCTTCACCAGCTCAGTATCTCCCATCCTTCAGCCTTACTTGTTCTCAGTTTCATTCTTTCTCCCTCAAAAGCCTCACTGCCCAACCCCCCAGCCTCGCTCCCACTACAAACAACACAAACACACTATGACTTCTCACAGACTCACAGCTGATGCTGACTTTTGGAGCATGGGTGGTTGCACACCAGAACCAACTAGTTCAGGCTGTTTCTGAGGCACAGACCCTGTCAAAAAGGATGCTGTCTTGTGAATGCTGAACCAGGAAGTGCCAGCAACAGAAACAACAATTCAAACTTCAAGCCTCCTTATGAGGTAGCAGCCAGGAGAAAGCAGCACCTCTCAGCCTACTAGTCACATTATCAATGCCTCCTCCAGGCCAGAACCGTCTTACTTGTCCCTTACTATGTATATAAGAAGTGCCCAGAAATGTGTGCTAAATTAATGAGAAAGGACCCGCTGTTCTCTGCACTGACCTTTCTTCTGAGTGGAAATGGCAAGCCAGGTGGATGTACAATGCAAGTCTCTTCCTTCTGCTGGGACATACCTGGCTCATGCCTATTCACCTTCCAGTTCAGAATCCAATCCACTTTTGGAACCCTTCCCTCACACACCAGGCCAGGTCTTTTAGTTATATCTTCTTAAGAGCATCAAGTGAATTCCTCAGGGTACCTCTCCAAAGTATACAATTACTTAGGTGCTTAGTTCCCACCAGGAAATTTGCCACATCTATTTTGCTAACCACTGTACCTCCTCCTGCGCCTAGCTCAATGCTTGGAACATAATCGGGACTCAATAATCAGATGTTAAACAAATCAAAGGTAAAAGAGTGAAGGTCTTCCTTTCCACCTACTAAGGGTGCAGTAGAGACATTTACATTTCCCACTAGTTGAGCAAAACCACATGCAGTGTTCATTGCTAAGTGTTAGCAATATGAAGTGTAGCTAGCTTCCCATACGCAAACTTCACAAGGGCAGGAACATTATTCATTGTGAAATTCCTAATGCCTGTCCTACAGTAAGCATGAAGACACTTAATGAATAAAGACAAAGTCTCTACTCTTAAAACTTCCAAGATTCAGCCAGGTGTGGCAGCCATGCCTATAATCCCAGCTACTCAGGAGGCTTGCAAGTTCAAGCCTGGGAAATTTAGCCAAACTCTGTCTCAAAACAAGAAGTAAAAAGGGTTGGGAATGTATCTGAGTGGTGGAGCACTTGCCCAGCATGTGCAGGGCCCTGAATTCCATCCCCAGTACCACAAATATACATTAGTAGATGTATATGGAAGGGGAAAAAATGCCCAAGATTCATTTTGTCTCTTATTTATAAAAATGACATTATAACTGAGTTCAGGAAGCAAGAAAAGCTGTGGATTCAGCTCTGAGTCATACCCACTGTTAGCTGACTTATCTCTGAAGGCTTTGGAAGCCACAGGTTCACACAGAGGTAGTTTTGACCTCAAATAAAATCAAACTTGAGCCGGGCGCGTGGCGCACGCCTGTAATCCCAGCACTTTGGGAGGCTGAGGCAGGAGGATCGCGAGTTCAAAGCCAGCCTCAGCAATGGCGAGGCACTTAGCAACTCAGTGAGACCCTGTCTCTAATAAAATACAAAAAAGGGCTGGGGATGTGACCCAGTGGTCGAGTGCCACTGAGTTCAATCCCCAGTACCCAAAAAAAAAAAAAAAAAAAAAAAAAAAAACTTGAAATTCAATCCTCGTTCTGTTTCAATGTACCTTCACAGGGAAAAGAACCTTAATAAATTCCTGGGAGAAGACAAGACTGGATTTGTAATTTGGGTAAACCAATTTTATATCCCAGTGCAATTAGCCTAGTGGCTCCTAACACTGTTAGGGACAGCACCACTTTGCAAGTCTCTTCAGCACATGGCTTTCCCCCTTTATGATTACAGAAGTCAACCTTCCCTCTCTCCCCACAACAAAGTGCTCTATATCCCATTTCAGAGGGCTCATGGGCCCCTTGAGGCCAATCCATGGCCCCAGGTTAAGAAACCTTGAGTTAGGAGGTAGAGACTTGTATATGCCAGTTTAATATTTTGGTAAAAGTGCAAATTCAGTCCAGAAAACCTCTCCTTTGGTCACTTACCAGTCATAAATCTGTCATAGGTAATGGACAATGTGCTTTTAAATATACGCTACTTGTACTGGGGAAGTTGGTCCCTGTTCAGCCTCTGAAACAGACAGTGCCACCAAGGATGTGAAAAAGAGTCAGCATGCCTACTGATGTAGGTGGGAGAAAGGTGGTACAGTCTGTTCACTTAAGAGCTGAACTTGGGCTGGGCATGGTGGTGAAAGCCTGTAATCCCAGTGGCTCAGGAGGCTGAGACATGAGGATTGCAGGTTCTAAGACAGCCTCAGCAACAGTGAGGTCCTAAGCAATTCAGTGAGACCCTGTCGCTAAATAAAATACAAAATAGAGCTGGGGATGTGGCTCAGTGGTTGAGTGCCCCTGAGTTCAATTCCCAGTACCCTAAAAAAGAAAAAGAAAAACAAGAGCTGAACTTGGTGCAGGTGACAGACCAAGGCCCAAGTTCTGGCTCTGCAAGTGACTTACTGTGCAACTGAAGCAAGCTGCCTAATCTCAGCCTCAACTCAATAAAAATCAATGGTCCTTATGAGAACTATTGTTATGAGGACTAAATGATGCAAAATGTATATACAGTGCTCAGAAGACTGCCTAGCACATAGCAAGGTCTTTTCAGTAAAACTGTAGTAATTACTTGTTGGTGTTCTTATTATCTGGCATCTTGTCCTGAATTAAGAGAAGGAACAATTCTTTGAACCTGTGCTGCAAATAGTGAGTCATTCAAACAAGGTCCATTTAACAAGAAAAGCATGAAACAGGCTGCCCTTTGGAAGAGGAGCTGATTTCCAGGTCTGGCTTGAGCATGTGTTGAAAAGGTCAGAACCCCTGCAGGGCTGGAGTCATAGGGAGTCCAGCAAAGGGAGGTTGAATGTTAATTGCTGTACATGTTGTGTGGCTGAATGGCTGAATGGTAGGGTTAAATAAGAAAAGGTCTGGCACTTTAAGGAGATCCCAATTCCAAAACCCATTAACAGGAAGCTAAATAAATCTGACACACATCCACCTACTTGCTTAAGAATGCTGGGGCAGAGATTGTGCTTTTCAGTTGCTAATTAAAAGAATCTGTGATTACATAAGATTTTTCAAGATAATAAAATGTCTCTATACCTTCTGTTTCATTTAATCCTCAAAACAACTTTCTGACAAGAGTAGAGCAGGGATTATTACCTCACTTTACTGATAAGGAATAGAGACCTTGATAGATAACTTGTTCAAAGTCAAGGACCCAGTGTTAAGTGGCAACATTAGCACAAGAATACAAATCTAAGGTGATTCTTTTTTTTTTTTTTTTTTAATATTTATTTATTTGCTTTAGTTGTACACAATGCTTTTTTTTTTTTTACATGGTGCTGAGGATTGAACCCGGGCTGCACATGTGCTAGGCGAGCGCTCTACCGCTGAGCCACAACCCCAGCCCTAAGGTGATTCTTATTCCATAATTATCTGTTGGCATGCTGAGTACTGCTACGTAAGAAAATGCATAAATGCCTGTTGACTTGTACTGACTTAAGGACAGTATTTTGGATGCCTGATCAGAGGTTGTCAAAACAGGACAGGCCAAAAGAACACTGGTGTTTGAAGGATGAGAGCAGCAGCGACTTTAAAGACATCACCTTCTGTCTCTCTCACTACAGCCCTGCTGTGCAACCTACCCAGGGTCATGGGTCATGCAGCAAAGGCGAAGTCAGGATAGAAGCCAACTCTTTGGAACTCCACGGCCTGCACTCTTAACTGCTTGAAATGAACAAACACTTCATTTAATTTCTGCATTTTAAAATTTGTTCAAATAGTTTATACTCAAAGTCTTTGAAACATCACAAAACAGAATTAAGGCATTTTGATTCTATTATCAGAATGTTTTTCTAAAATACAAGAAGAAAATGAGTAGTGGAGGCCACAACAGGTAAGGACCAAGATAAAAACCAAGGGAGATCAGCTTATTGAAGAAAGAAGGTAGTATCACTGCTGCTCTTGCAACAACTGGCAACACTTAGGCTTTGTTACAGAGAAGAGGGCACCTACTCAAGTATTCCCAAAAAACCCACTGTTAAAAGGTAGGAACAAAGAAACAACATTGCAGTCTGGTCTAGTTGAAAGTACATCTGAATTTATTTAGCCTCACAGTATAAAGAGTAAGTTTCAACTCTGACACAGACTGAATTACCCATGATTACATGATCAACATCACCAAAAGGGAGCCAATACAAAAGCAGTTTTTGTCCCATTCATTCAATCCTTCATTTATAGCAAAGCACAATGACTATAAGCATTGACTTTAGAGTCTGAATTTTCTGGGATCCAAACCCAACTCCATTGCTTACTAATAATACTCCTTGAAAATTTACTTCAATTCTCTAAGCATCAGTATACATCTTTCTAAAAGGACCTCAATGGTCACTGTAAAAATTAATTCACCGTGTGACTTCACCATGTAAGAGTGTGTGACCACATCAAGAAACAAGACTAATGAAGTCAATGCCCTCATGGGGCTTAAGATCCTAATGTATACTAATCACACAAATGATATGAAAATAGAATGAAGTTCAAGCTAGTATTGCTTTTAGCTTTTGAATAAAAATATCAACTAAGGGCAAATACTAACAAATGCCAAAGGTTTGTCTACTTCTCCAAACAACAAACCATTAAGACTTCATTAATCTAGAGATACTGCTATTTGGTTTTTGTAAACACTTTGCTTACAAGTAGTCTGAAGTCTAGTACATTCACTTTTTCTTTGAAATACCAAATTCCAAGGAAGCAATGGTTCAGAAATTCCATTTTGCCTCAGGCATAATTCTAAGCAAGCACACACACAAATAAATAAATCAGGCCCCATTATTCAGGTCTGATACAAGGAACTCACTGAGCCATCTCTTTCAGCATGGTGCTCGCCTCTTCTAAACTATCACACATCAGACTTGTCAAAAATCCTTACATGGAACAAAGAAAGCACTTCTCAAAACAAATTTTTTTGTGTGTGAAAAAGTCATTATTTTAAGAAAAAAAATTAGTTAACAAAAAATTTAACAAGTTTCACTTAGCAAAATACACCCAAAAGGAAAGCACAATACAAAGAAAGCTTTAAGTCAAGGCCTCACCAATTCCTACAGATTAGTATTGTATCTCAGTTGTCAAAACTAACTTTAAAAAGCTTAATCTTAACCTAAAAATTTAAATGACGAAGAAAAAAAAAATAGAACAAATAAACATGAGAAATGTTTCTCTTTGAATTAGGGATCTAGCGCCTTTTGAGTTCTCTAAAAAAGTACATCTTTCCCCAATGTGTTTGCTGTGGTGTTGTGTAAAAGATCCAGTTAACATACTTTAATTCAGATAACATCACTCTGAAGAATACTACCAAAATGTTAATCAAGAAAAGTGGAAGAAAACAATTTTTAGTTTACTCAATATCACATGCCAGAAGAAAAGTTTGCATGAGAAAACTCTGAAGAAGTAATTTTTTAATCCAGATTGCACAAACTCATGGTGCATAATGGGCCCCACAGCTTCCTCTAGTTTATAAAACTGCTTTTCACTGCTTGTTGGCTGCCTGTGAAAATTTGATTGAAATAATTCAAATGTTACTACAAAACTGGTCATATCCACCCATGCTGTTCTGACCGTTATAGCCAGCCCCATAACAGCCACTCACTGACTGGCTCTCCAGGCCACTATAGGTGGACTGGGCAGCTGATACCCCCATGCCCTGCATCACATGGCTGCTATAAGCCCCACTGCTGGCCCCTGTTGTTGAATTCAGAAAGAGTTCTATATATCTGTGCTGCACGTTGGCCCTGTCTTTTGACACAGCTGCCACAGCTTCTTCATGGGTGGCAAACTCAACATCTGCTTTGCCCATCACTATATCATCAGGGCCAATCTCAATACAGACTCTCACAGGGTTGAGTGGAGAGAAGTAGTTGTAAATGTCGTTCTCAGGCACTTTGTAGGGCAGCCCCTCATGTGGACACAGTTACAGCAAAAAGATCACAATGTCAAAATACAACAATGACAAAAAAAAAAAAAAAAAAAAAGGAAACTATTTGTTTCCTCTGTACCCTGAATTCACCATCTCCATATCTATGATCATACATTCCCAAGAGACAGTAACTGAGGTCTCTCCCAAACAGGTTGGTGGTAAAGCTGCTGCAGTCCTCATAGCTCCCACAGCCTGCACCATAGGCACCAGACCTCATCCTCTCCAGGCCTGCTTCACAATGCCAATATACCTCCGGGCTGTACCTGGGTGGTCATAGAACCTTGGCCACTGCAGACATGAACTGCAGAGGTGCATCAGAGTATAATCTTCCTGACTGCTCTTAAACACTTCGATACACCTATACCCTATTCTCTCCCTGTGCTTCCCTAGCGCCTTTTCAGCTAATTCCTATGAGGGAAACTGCATGAAGGCCTCCCCTATAATCTTGCCCTTGGGGTCCACAGGCAATACGATCCCGTTTGGCACAGTTTCCAATCCTGGGAAGAACTGAACAATTTCTTCCTTTGTACATCCAAACAGGAGTCCCCAAAGCCACACAAAGCCGTCTTGGCACTGTCAGCGCTGTTTAGACCACTTTACTTCAACACCCCATCCATCTCGTTTCTGTGTGACTTGAACACCTAGATGTACCTGTGTCTCATGCTTTCCCTGTCTTCTTTCAGGGCCATTTTTTACATTATCTTCTGATTCAAGTTCAACAAAAGCCTCATCACTCTGCCTGCCTTGTCTAGTGTAAATGAAATGGACACCTGCAACCCCATCACCATGCAGTTGGAGAGAAAGTTCTGCATATTCTCAATTGAGCAGGAGCAGGGCAGGCCATGGAGCTTGACCACAAAACCTTCACCTCCCTCAGGGCCCAGCATCATGTACACTTGACAAGGCAGCTGTCAGACAAGCATGGGCACAGGTTTCTGAAGGAATGATGGATGCCTTCAGTAGGAAACACTTAAAGTAGGTAACAAACTGTCCACTGAGGAAGGTTGGTCTGATTTCTACTTTCATTAAGCAAGCGTGGCTCACAGTCAGAGAACCCCAAATTCCACCCAATGCTTTAAAAACGCAGAAGGCTCCATGGAAAGTCCAGGTGCATCTTTTTTGTTCTTATCCTGCGTGTGGCTCACCATGCCTGGGCTAGGCCATTGGGTCTGAAGTACAGGAGCAGAAGCCTCAAATTTCTTGAAATTTTAAGACATAGGAATTAATGTTTTTCAGCCTCCCCTTTCCCCAACAAACTATGCATGATATAGTTATGAGTATGAAAGTGCTGTGGAACTCCCAGGATCATTCATGATCTGGAACAATCTATTTAAAGTAGAAGTGGATATTATATCAGCAGTGGAAGAAAACAATTTTTCTATCTCATGTCACTGACCCATAAAGGGAGAAAACACATTTGACAAAGATAGCAAAGTGAGTCTTGATATATATTAAATTTTACATTAAGAACGGGGAATCTAACTCCTCAAGAAAGAAAAGATTCCATAATAAGCTCACATTTTAAGAAGAAAGAAGGAGAAGGTGAGAAGTAAAAGGTCTGGAAAAAAGAAGTAAAGAGGCCCAAGTCAGGTATGCAGATTTACAGAGAAAGGAAAGACCTGTGGGCAGAGAATGGAAGTCTTTTTGAGCAACACACCCATCTTGTGGTCATTTCAGATATTGCCACACCAAATTTAACTCTCATTACACTTTTGCAAAAGAGGCAGCAGAATGGAGTGGAAAGCATTAGGAATTTGGAATCAGAAGTTGTACTAGGGTTCCTGTCACTGTCCCATTAGTACCATTTGAGTAAGTTACTTGGCTTCCATAAGCTCCCGTTTCCACACTTGGTATGCCCTACTTGATAGGATACTGGAAGAAAGAACTAAGATGTTTGTAAGAATTACATAAATACTAGAAATTACAGCAATAAGATCACAATGTTAAAACAACAATGACAAAAGTAACTAACTGTTTCCTAGGCCCATGAAGCAAAGTGCTCCTAATTCCCACCTTAATCAGGGATACAATTGAGTAAACCAAGTAACAATTTAAAAATAATGGAACAGGATATCAAAAAGTTGCAAAGCCAAAGGTTCCTTTGCAAATTCCATGCCCAAAGTTCAAAAGTTAGCTTCCCAACCATTCACAAATCATGAAGTGCCTTTTCCATGTTTAAAGGAGGCTCCCAGCCACAGATGAACTGGAGCATTCTGTGCTGACTGAGGCCTCCTACCTCATGCATGCCACAGCACGTAGAGATCAAAGTGCACTTGCCAGTGATTTTTTTTTTAAAACTCTGAATTGGCACACAACCACTGTGAATTATCACTCTGACAATAGCTGGCTCAACTACTATCTCCATCTCCCTTAATATTTCTTGGTATTGGAGCCGGGTGCAGTGGCGCACGCCTGTAATCCAAGTGTCTTGGGAGGCTAAGGCAGGAAGACTGCAAGTTCAAAGCCAGCCTCAGCAACTTATTGAGGCCCTAAGCAACTTAGCAAGACCCTGTCTCAAAATAACAAACAAAAAGGGCTGATGATGTGGTTCAGTAGTTAAGCGCCCATGGGTTAAATTCCCAGTATTCTCTCATGTCTTGGTGAATCTATAGGCTTTCCATGCTATGACTGAATTTCAAGAAAAAAAAATTATTATTTTTTTTTTCTAAAATATGTGCAAATAGGGAGAATTATCCAAAGTATACCCCAAATATGCAAAGTTCTCCAGAGCTGGAAGGAATTATTTGCTTATACACAAAATATATGTGCGACGAAGACACACTGAAGGCAGCCTTGCTAGCCTTATCTCATTTTAAGAACAGCAAGGGGGAGAAAAAAGATACCAGATATCTCTTATCTGGACTATGGAAATAAAGAATTCGTATATTATTAAAGTGTTTCAAGCTAATGAAAATCCAGACTAAAACCTCTAGCAAGAAGCTCTTTTTAAGTCTTGCCCAAATTCACCTTAAATCTTCCTTGTAAAAAACACTTTAGAAAAATTCAACAGCATATTCATTCATTCAACCAGTATTTACATATTTACAGACCCTGTTCTTGGTGCTAAGGAGTCAGCAATCTCTTTTGTTGCAGGGCCCCCACTTCAGGGGTGGAAAATCAGATAGGGTACAATAAGATAGGGTATGAGAAAAGGGCATAAAAGGCTGGGGAGGCTGATACTGTAACTAGAGAAAGCCTTTGATATCTGAGCTGAAGACTGGATGAGGTGACAGCCACACAGACAGCTAGAACAAGACAAGCCAGCGTAAAGGCCAGAGGGGGAGAACAATCTCCATGTATCCCAAAGCAGTGAGGTGGCCAGTGGGATTTGAAGTCGAAAGAGCAAATGGAAAAAGCAGCATGAGATCCCAGGCCAGACCTTGTGGTCATGCACATGACTTTGTCAGGAATTGCAGGACGTGGTAGGAATTGCGAGTTCTGTTGTAAAATAAGAAGCCATCAAGAAAAAAATAAAGGGGGGAGGGGTCTTATGAAAATGGAAGGGAGACAAATAGGGTAGAGGAAGGGACTGAGATGAGGGAGTGGGATGGGAAGTATCATGAAACAAAATCTACCAAATTATGCTATGTCCATGTATGAATATACCACAATATTATACATATGATTATGCACTAATTAAAGTCATAGTAGTAATAACAACAACAACAATAGAGAGGGGGAGGAGATCAGTACATTAGAGCAAGTGGATCAGGGGAAGGAGGAGGGGAGTTAAAGTGAAGGCATTAGGGAATGAGGACAATCAAACTGTGTTATGTACATGTACATATGTGGCATAATGAATCCCATTATTATGTATAATTTAATCACACACACACAGCCTTTAGAAAGTTTTAAGCAAGGAAAAAAAGGGATGGAGAAAAGTCAGGGAGGGGGCTAACATGTAAACAAGAAATAGTGGTGATAGTGAGATTGGACTGTAAGTGATGAAGGCTGATCAGAGTGTCAGGATATACTTTAACCACAGGCTGGAATGGGGAGTGTAAAGATGTCAAGTGTGAGAGAGAAAAGTCAAGGATTTTTGGCCTAAGCAACCAGATACCACTAAGATGGGGACACTGAAAAAGAAGGTTTTGGAGGAAAGACATTAAGAGCAAAAGAGACAGCACCTTCTTGTGTGCTGAGCCAGGTTGAGATAGAAAGAGTGACTCTAAGAATCTCAGAACTCATTTGGTCCTATGCTCTGTGCAAATCCATTTTTTTTTTTTTTTTTTTTTTTTGGTACCGGGGATTGAACTCAGCGGCACTAGACCACTGGGCCACATCCCCAGCCCTTTTTTGTATTTTATTAGAGACAGGGTCTCACTGAGTTGCTAAGTGCCTCGCCATTGCTGAGGCTGGCTTTGAACTCGCAATCCTCCTGACTCAGTCTCCCAAAGTGCTGGGATTACAGGCGTGCGCCACCGCGCCCGGCTTGTGCAAATCCATTTGCTTTAAACATTTTACTGCACAACGTCTAACGCCTGCTAGAAAAACTAGAGAAGTGATAGCAGTAGCCATTATTTCTTTTCAGGCACTGTAAAGAGCATATATATATGAAATTGTAGCCAATCCTTACTTCATACACACAAGAGCTTAGCCATAGTATCTGATGCATGGTGAACTATCATTAAATATTAGCCATAATATCTGTGATGTATAATTTTAATTTGAATGGAAAATTTAATGATAATTTGAATTTTCAAAAGTTCTATTTCCTTTTGTTTTCAAATTCCCCACTGCATATTATGCCTTCTATTGTTTCTTGGTTTTATAGGTAGAGTTTTTGTATCCTATTTTCAACATACCAGGAAAAAAGTCCCACCTATATGTGGAGGTCTCAGATTTAAATGTCTCTTAGGGGCCCGAAGTCATATCTACTACGTATGTGTGATCATTAAAACTCTAACAACATGGTTTCATATTCCCTTGGGATGCTGATGTATGAGTTTACACACATTAGCTTTGAGCTACTTTCTTTCAGGTACCTTGCACATCTATCTTTTTTTTTTTTTTTTTGGGGTGGGGGGGTATCAGGGATTGAACTCAGGGGCACTTGACCACTGTGACATCTTCCTTGTGACAAGTGAGCAAAGCTCCTTGTCTGATAAAATAAGAAGAGAAAGCAAGGCATCTTTCCCTCTTCTAAGAAACGATGTAACACAAAAATGGCGCTGCGATGGTTAATTCTATCTCCCTATTCTTACTGTGTTTCTGTGTGACCACTAGGGGCTCATAAGTTAGCTATTAAGCATAAATCTGACCACACAAATTTACACTGTGGAATCTGCCAGGAGCTCTATAGCAAATTCTTTAGTACATGAGTAAAACAGGTTTATAATTAGACATTAGGCTTGTAAGTAATGATTAAACTTGTGGCTCTTGCTGTGCCCCATAGTTCAGACTTTTCTAAGTTATAGTGATAAGGTTTTAAGTTATAGTTATAAGGCTTTCTTGTGATTGATAAGGATTCTTTTATCTTAGGTAAGTTTAGGATATTAGTTTAAGAGATATTGATATAAGTTTTCCATGGTAGAGACCCCTTAGAGCTAACACTTGATCAAAGGAAAAATACCTGTTAGCTTAACTTCTGAATAATAGCTATACTTCCTTCTTTCTAGTTCAAAACAAAGTTATTATAGGGAACAATAGTAAGTTGAGTTCAGTTAAGATTTAGCTATGATATATTGGAGCAATCTAGCTGTGAGAAATCATGAGTGGACTTAAGGGGTTATGGAAATAGGTTTAGGTGAAAACATGTTTTGTACTGCTATATGATTGTTCTTGACATTTAAGATTGATCAATGTATGCTTTATCCTACGTCTTTAGATAGGATTAATCAGTGATGTGTACTTAGAACAATATCCTGTTTTCCTTCATAATGTATAACTCTGAAATTCTTTAATGTAACCTAAAAAGCTGTAATGTAAAAGACTGTGCTGTCTGGGCTATAAAAACTCGGGTAAAAAAGTAAAGTTAGAGTTAAGCCTTCAGACTTGTGTGCTGCATGGTCTATCTCTCATCCTTTCACCGACTTCTTCACTCCTCCTTACCAGAGCTGGACTCCGGCAGACCACTGGGCCACATCCCCAGCCCTTTTTTGTATTTTATTAGAGACAGGGCCTTACTGAGTTGCTAAATGCCTCGCCATTGCTGAGGCTGACTTCGAACTCATGATCCTCCTGCCTCAGCCTCCCAAGTGCTGGGATTACAGGTGTGCTCCACCATGCCTGGCTTCTATCTATCTTATTTATTTCAAGTTTATTCAAGTATTTGAACATCTCTTGGGTTGTATTTTGTCTAGCAACTCTGTGTTCAAAGAATAAAGGTAGTCTGTATTAGCTCAATTTGATACTTAATCAGAACTAGCAGCCCCATGTTATTTTATAGAAGAGAAAATGAAACCTTATACAGGGGTGAAGTAACCCTGAATCCAAGCCCCTGGGTTCAAGCCTTTGCTCTATTTTGTAAATAGTGAAGCTACCCCCACATTTGCCTTGACACATGGATCTTAGTTCTACTTGAGGGTACAATTGTCTTATGTATGTACCTTATAGGAATTTAAATACAACAATTTATTATGTCTATCCGTGCCTATACCCTGAAATTCCAAACTAAACCTTCAATTATTTAAAAAAAATATATAACTTTATTAAAAATATGAGCAAAAGGAAGTAATGTTTTTAACCTTAAAAGACTTATACATGTCATAAAAGCTGTATGAAGTAATAAAATCAAGTGGGGTTTCTCACATATTATTAGTTTCATTTTAAGGAATTTAGGAAACTTCTATCTGTAATAACAAATGCTGAAAGTTGAAGGACAACACAATAGAAATCACGAAAGCTAAATTCTGCCACTAACTAGCTGTATGTCAAAGGGGATAGCTATCCCCTCACTGTGTTTTGATTTCTCTTCAAAATGGGGATAGTAATACCATTCCTAGAATTCAGGAGGTGGGGCAATGAGATTGAATTTGATGACTATATAATACATACAGTCATCCTTCAGTGTCTGTGGGAGACTGGTTCCAGGATCTCCCTTGGATAGCAAAATCTGAGGATGCCCAAGTTCCTTCTGTAAAATGGCATATTATTTGCATATGACCTATGTATATCCTCCAATATATGTCAAACCATCTCTAGATAACTAGTAATACCTAATACAATGTAAATGCTATGTAAATGGTTATTACTGTACTGTTTAGGGAATAAAGACAAGAAAAAAAGCCTATACGTATTCAGTGCAGACCTATTTTTTTCCCCTGAATATCTTCAATCTGTGCCTGAACTCAAAGATGTGGAACCCATGGATACAAAGGGCCGACTGTATATGAAAGTATTTTGGAAAGAAAAACATGATGTCATACAAAAGAAAACATCATTATTTATCATAGGTTGTGCATCCCTTATCAAAAATGCTCTAAAGTCTGCAACTTTTTGAGCACCAACATGATGCCACAAGTAGAAAACTCCACACCTGACCTTATCTGATGCATCAGTCAGATGCACTAAAAAATACTACATAAAATGACCTTCAGGCTATGTGTGTAAGGTGTATATGAACAAATGAATTTGGGATTTAGATTTGGGTCCCATCACCAAGATATCTCATTATGTATGTATGAATATTCCAGAATCTAAGAAAGATCTGAAATCCCAAATATTATGCCACCAAGCATTTGGGATAAGAGATATACATGTTACAAATGTTAAGAGTTTCATCAGGAAAAGTGAGAAATTAACTGAACAAAAGAAATCTTTTTTTAAAAAAGATATTTCTTTTAGTTGTAGATGGACACAACACCTTTATTTTGTTTATATATTTTTATGTGGTGCTGAGGATCGAAGCAAGTGCCTCACACATGCGAGGCAAGTGCTCTACGGCTGAGCCACAATCCCAGTCCCAAAAGAATCTTAATTAGGGCAAAAATTATTTTACCTTCATGTTGCAAGCTAATTCCATTAGTTTTTTTGCATTTTCTTCTGAGCGGTATCTTTTAGGAAGCTGAACTCTGAAGAACTTCAAGGCACCTTCAAAGTCTGTCAATAGCAGGTCATCCTTGGAAGTCTTGAAGACAGAAAAAAATACAACCATGGAATAAAAAGGTTTGATGTGAAGATGCCTGGGAAACTGTTATCATCCTTGCATTTTAAAAATCCCTAGAAGATATTTCTTCATGTTTAGCCACCTATGCACATTCACCATCAGGGAAAACATCAGAGCATAGTGACCACTTAGAATGAGACCAAGACTAATAGAGCCAGTGTGTGTGCCAGGTAATTAATTTTGTGAATAAACACGTACCTTTAATAATCCAAGGGCGACATTAAAAATAACACTTATTCCCTGAAAGAGAAGATAAAAAATATATTTTTTTCAGTATTTATGTGTTATGCATTGGTTGGTCCTCAGATTAACCCACAATTTTAGAGATATTATGAAAATACAAGTTAGTAAATGAATTATCTTGGAAATATCTTGGAAAATAAAAATTACAGAGTCATCACTGAAAAGTCACTTAAAGTCAACACATTCTTCTCCTGTTTTTCTCAGACAAGAGTTTTTCTAGGCCTATTCTCACATTTGACAAGAAAGAATGATTCTCCAAAGTAGGCCATGATTTCAAATCAAAATATGAGAATTATAAAACTGTGAATGACCAAGAAATAACTACTGGTGGACTTGCCCTGTATATTGGGCTATCTCAATCCTAGTTCATAAATCCGATGAGCCCTGGATCCCAGACCTGTGTCTGCTCTGGGCTCCTTCCACTCTGCCTCCTCTTATCTAACCAATCTGGGAATCATGGAGGCAAAGAAAATATGAAAGAGGCATTAATATCTGTGACCAAGTTAAACACTTTGCCTCAGTTTCCAATACTACTATCCTCTTAAGGATTTTCTGAGATAATCAGTTGTAAAGTTTATATAAATTACTTAGCAAGCCACCTGGCCTTTAGTAACTATTTAACAGATGGTTATTTCTAATTATAAAAAATTAGACATAATTTAAAGGCTGGAGATCAGAAATCGGTTATGGCATATTCAAATAATGCGGTGCTGGGTAGCAAGCAAGAATAATGGCATGTTGGTGATATAAGAATGAATGAGGCTAGCTAACACATAAATTCCTTATGGATTTTTGTATGCTTTGAATATGCCATAATGAAACAAAAAGGACAATATAGGTATATTTATGTGTTTATAGATGTTCAAGTATATGAAATGAAAAAGAGAATAGTATATATAGCATAATCATGTCCTAAAATATATATACATTGAACCATAATGTTATGTGTGTCCCAAATGGAAGAACACAATATCCCATATAGAAATTATGAACATATATATACAAACACACACAAAAAGTTGAAAGAACACATACCTAATATATTAAAAGTAGTTAACTTTTAGACAGTGGGACCAAAAGTATTTTAACTTTTTTGCTTATGTTTTAAAGTTTCTATAATAAACATTATTTTTATATTTAGTTTTTTTTAAACACACATATACATCTCAAAACCCAAAACTCACAACAAAGACTGTTCTTTACTATGGATCGCTCTTCTCTTCAATAATACACTCCCCTCCAAGGTTTAGCAAATTCCTACCAAGCTTTAAAAAAAAAGGGATGGCACAGTCATATAATGAAGTTTTGGCCAATTTGTAGAAGATCTCTTAAATAGAAGGGAAGCACTTGCCCCCACCCCATTCCTGGCCTGAATAAAAGATATGAAGGCTGGGGCTCTATTCCATTTAAGGATGAGAGCAGAACCTTCTGCCTTCTTTCACCTGAGAAAGAAATCACTGTTTTAATTAGTCACTTTTTTTTTTTTTTTTTAAAGTTTCTTTGTATAATGCAGCCAAGCCTAACTCTCTAACTAATACAAATGTCTACTATATCTTTTCTTAGCAGAGAGCTCTTCCACAAATGAGAGGAGTAGTATTAGTCAAAGGAAGATTCACTTCAGCCTGGATTTCCTAGCAACAAAATAACATAACTCAGAATAAACTCTTGACAGAGCTGACACAGAAAGTATGCTGCAAACAAGAGTCAAAGTGCTGTGGCCTCTGATACACACCTCACATAAAAGCAGGTCGATGATATGGAAGACCATGTAGAGAGGGAATTTTGCAGTGAAAAGGGTAAGAAACCACTGGGAGGCATACATGTGTGCTTCAAGGCTGATATCCAGGAAGTGGTTGTACAGGTCAGGGATGTATTCCTGAAATAGCAAACTAATTAGTTTTGGGCACATGTGTAGCTATCCTACTCTCTCTTGGGAGGCTCATAAATCTGCCAGAAATAGGCCAAAAAAGTCACATACTTGTATTCTTCTAAAAAATCTCTGAAATGCTCAGAGCACTTATCATCTGGTATTAAGCTGGCACTCAGCCTCTTTTCCAGACCACAAACTAGCTCTGAAGAGAGAAGGAATCCCCAAATGGTGACAAATATTTGGAAAGCCATTTTTTCCCCCCAAGATATGAAATGTTTGGGAAAGTTGTTTTGGAAAGTTTGTTTCACTTTTGTTATGAGATTCCTAATCAGAAAGCTTCAGAGCCATGGTGAGCACTTCTTGACTGAATGTGCTGTGACAAAGGGCCTTACAAAGTCATTTGCTCTTTTGGCTGTTTTTGAGTCTGAGCACTCAGCTCACACCATCAGGTTCACACTGTATTAATCTTGGCCTCCACACCATAGTGAGAAATGACAGAAACAAAACCTGCTCTTACTCAAGGATGGTACCGAGTCCTCAATCTAGCTCTCCCTATCCCATTCTTTTTATTCAAGGCAAGCTGATTTCCCTTTTTACCTGCATGAGGCGTTCCAACTGGGAAAATTTGCAATGCAAATCTTCAAAGTTTTGCTTGAAAAGTTCCCTGAGACCATAGTCAAACATGATCTTGACCAGAACACTGAATGCCTGTTCTTCAGGCATCTGTAACAGACAGGTAACCGGGGAAAAGTTACAAAACATACACACAAGTTTTCTCAATATATTAAATCCGTCCTTCTATTGTCTTACCAGGAAATGTAGTAGTTTGCAGAACCTCAGGTCTAAAGTTTTGATTACTCGGGCAAGAAATGTTCAATGATGCCTACTCTGTGTCAGCACTGTGCCTGTCCTCAAGGAGCCTCCCGTACAGCTAGGATATAGTAACTGTAATATGAATTAGGTAGAAGGATCAGTGAGAACATAAGACAGGAAGATCTGCATCTGCCAGAAGAAGTCAGGAATAGGCTTTGTGGGGAGGACAGGAATTGAGATGAGTTTAGGAACAGGCTGATACACAGAGAAGGTTTCATCTTTCCAAAATCATGAGATCTCCACTTAATCATTGTACTTCCCTTAGCTATCATTAATTTCCAAGAAAATTGTTTTTCTTCTCCATCACTATTGAAAACAGAGCTTGCTTTAAAACAAAAAAACTACACATTTTAAGGCTTACAGTAACGCTTGAAGTATCAAAGGCATGTTTGCAGTAAAGCTAAAAGGGCTAAAAAACCCCTATTTTACTTGTATTTATAAATAATACATGTTTACAACAATCTATTTATAATAATACATATATCTTCATAGCTTTATGGAGAAATATTTCCCTGAGAACCTAGCAAGATGTCTAGTTTTCAAAACAGAAGAAAAGCACTGGCAATGTTATTTAAGGCTTAGTGATGGCAATAAGCCTTCCAAAAAGTCCAAAAAGAAGGTGGGTGGGCTTCTATAGAACAAGAGGAGGGAGGAGGGCTGAGCACAGAAATCACTGAGAATAAAGAAGACCAAAGAGCAAACCAGATTAAGCAATAAATGAGAAAAACATAGCAGATTATTCAAAAGATCAGAGATCAGATCTTTTGAGGTCTATCTTCATCACTGAAGGCAACTTCACTTTCCCACATGTGAGAGAAGTGGCCTGACCCACACAGGATTTCTGATTCCCCTCACATTGAAATAAGCATTGATCTTCACACTGCAGCAGGCAACAGGGTATTCAAACCAAAACAGGGGGAATCTGGGAAAGCCACTTTCCATGGGTTATAATACTTAAGTGGGGATGTTTCTGGACTGAGGTTGCAAGAGAAACCACACAGGCTCATGAGACTGAGATATAAAGTTTGACTAAAACAACCAAATAAAAATTTAAGAACCTTGACCTCTTTATTAATATCACAGTTTTAGCATATTTTTATATGACCTCTTTATTAACATCACAGCTTTTTATATAACCAAAATACCACCAAGCTGGGTTCATGATGGAGAAGAGTTACAAAGTAGCTTTTGCTGTACCTGTATTACAATCTATACAATAGGGCTCCCAACCCTTCAATGGCTTCCTCCTGCTTAGAGAAACATCATGAGTCTTCTGATCCTAGCCTCCAGGGCCTCCTAGGGGAACTTTTGCTTCCCTCTCCAGCTCCTGTCCCTTCTTCCCTCCATGCAGAATGTGCTAGTTACACTCTTTCAATTCCTTCCATACACAAGTGCTTCCTCATCTTAGGGCATCTATATACTGTACTATTCCCTTTGCCAGTGATGCTCTCCTCTCCATACACATGCTTTAAAAACAGTTTATCTCCACAACAACATAAAAAGGAAAAAGTAACACTGAAAAGTACAAGACAGAATAACACCCCTTTTCATTTTTCAGGGTACACTGTAAGGCTACCTCCCCAGAGTAGCCTTTAAATCTAAGTAAGGCTGTTACAACCTTTCATTAAACGTTTTATTTTACCTTCACAGTATCACTGAAATTTGTACGATTATTTCCTCACAACTAGGTGAAGTCACTCGCGCTATACCCATTAGGACGAAGATCATGTCCACTATTCGTTCACCTCTGACCTCCAGCACAGCACTCAAAACCTCTTTGTTGACATCACCTATGTGGTATTCTTGCCACACATTTCAACTTAATCATGAGGAAATAATTAGGTAAATTAATATGGGACATTTTACAAGATGACTTGAGTTTTTTAAAACTATTAATGGCAGGAAACACAAAAAAGGAAAGAGGGTAGTTTAGATTAAAAGAAAAAGAGAAATAACAAGAAAATATAATGCCCAAATTCTCACTGGATTATGATTAGAAAAAAAGGACAGTAAAGAACTCTGCCAGGTAGACAATGGGGAAAAACTGAATGTGGACTGTGATATTATTGAATAAACATGGCATTTTTGGATGTGACCATTATATTATGGTTATGCTGTAGAATGCCCATGTCCTTACAAGTCACATGCTCAGAAGTATCTCATTGTTTGTTACTTTCTTTCAAAAAATAATTTTGTGGTGCAAGGATGTAATCCCAGCAGCTCAGGAGACTCAGGCAGCAGGAGTATCCCAAATTTAAAGCCAGCCTCAGTAACTCAGGTAGGCCCTAAGTAACTTAGCAACAAGACCCTTGGCAAGACCCAAAAGAAAAAAAGGGCTGAGAATATAGTTCAGTGGCTAGAGTGTTCCTGGGTTCAATCCCTGGTACCAAAACAAAACAAAACAAAATTCATTTAAGTTTTTCCAATAAAAAATAAAATGTGTGTGTGAAAGAGAAACAGATTCAAAGAGAGACAAAGAGAAATCAGTGTGGAAAACACTTAATTGGTAAATTAGATGGAGAGTACTCTAGTACTCTATATGGGTGTTCACTTTTATATTTTTCAACTTTGTTTTGACTTTCAAAGAAAATAAAAAATCTGGAGGGTAAAGGTCTTTGTGAATAAATGTATGAATAAAATGGCAATAACGCAAGCCAAGTTCTCTGCCTTCCTTCATCCCAATACATAAATCCCCAAACAAACATTAATGACAGTGGCTCCTTTAGAGAAAACGAAGTGTCCCCAAGGGTCCAACCAACACTAAAATCTACCCAATTTTCCTACTAATATAAAGGAAGTCTATCCTTGTACTAGTTTTCAACACTGTCATTTATTCTCACCATGTTTCTCTTGTAGTTTCCAGACACAGGAGCTAAAACTCTAAGAGGCCTGCCAAACCCAGTATAATATCATCCTCCAGCCTATGGATAGTATAAGCTAAGTCCACCAGGTGTAAGTCATAGGAGAGACCTAATTACTCACATGGAGAAGCAGCACAGCAGCAAGAAACGACTGGCCCTGACAATAGCCAATCTCTTCATCATATACAGAATAGGCCTGAGGAGGGGGAAGAAAAACAAGAAATTTAAATGAATGCAGCGACTCATGGGCCATGGTTGCCTTCTAGGATCTTGAACACAGGAGTCTGGAGGATGCTACCCACATGGCACTGGGGCATTTGGATGGCCAAAGAATGGTGCCAATACCTCTTTCCAATTGCAACTCTTTCTTTACAATAAACAGAACTGTCATCACACCACTTCCTGTGGCCAAGGAGTGGAGAAGGTTAAGCAAAAACCATTTCAGCTCTGAAGAAGTTTCTGAAAACTTGTGATGGCTCATGTTGTACCCTAGAGATTCTCCTCTTCTCTGCATGAAAAATGCAGTTTTCATACAAGGCTCCACCATATTCTGACTGAGCACTAATCCCTCTCTTCTCTGTGCTTCTGTGTCACTTGCTACACATGCATGGTTATTATAGCACTTACCACACTGCATTTTAAACATCCATCTTCTCTCTGGATTGTAGGTATCCTGAGGCCTGGCATGATGTCGTATTGAACCTAGGCAGCACCTTACACATACCAGGTACTTACTAACACTTTTAATGTCACTCATTTTTCTTTCAGGGAAAAAGTCTTTTGGCAAAGACACCAAAATATAATTCTTCCCCTAATGTGAGCAATAACTTTTCTGGTAAGGGGGAATATATTTGTGGGTTCCTCTGGAATCCTTTTCTTTTTCTTTCTTTCTTTTTTTTTTTTTTGGCAACAGATGATTACTACCTATCTCCTTTGAACATTATCTTCAACAGACTATTGACATCTAACATCCTTGTGGTTTATTCTCTGGTTCTTTAGCTGTTTTGCAGAGCTGTTTTTATAATTGGTACTGGCAGTTCTAATGTAGAAAGGAGAATCCCTACAGATTCAAGATGTTCTTCCCTATTTAATAAATTTCTATCTGGAGAAACTTTATTCTCCACCTACTTTTTCTGTGCCAAGGTTCCTGTGTCCCAAGAAAACAATTTAAAATTGGGTATGTTTAAATTATCTCTTAGCAAAATGTGATGCCAGTTCTTATCAGATGATAATCTAGTTAATACAAAAACAGGTTTCATCATTATCTTTTAGTGAAACTATAGCTTTTAAACATACATATAATCATTCTTTCATATATTCAGGTAGAATCAAATGTAATTCTATTAGACTTCTCACTTTATCACAATTTATCTGATGAAAGGGCTACAGGTTGAGAGAAACATACTTTTCCAAAGACAGGCTATGCAAAGAGGGCTTTAAGAAATGATCTGTTTATGACACAAGGAAATACCATTTTTCATCTAACAAATTAGTAGAAATGAACAAATGTGAATGCCAAAGTTGTTAAAATTGTGTTAAAAATTGGTAGTAATACAAGCCAACACAGCTCTCTGGAAGGCATTTTGGTGAATAAATACTGCATCAGTGTGGGGAATATATAGAAATTCAGTATTTTAGTCAACTTTTATGTATGTCTCAAATTTTTCATAATAAAACATGTTTTAAAATAAACTATTTTAAGACTCATTTTTTTTTTTTTTAATGTACTTGACATACCCTGACATGGAGACTAACTGGCAGCTGGATATTTAGACTGTGAGGTAAGCTAGATTTGAGAACACCAGTGTAGTTGTGATAGCTGCTGCTTTAAGGTAGAAGGGATCTCCCAAGGGACAGTGCAGAGCTGGAGAGAACTAACCCAGGGGAAGGTCTCTGTTGTAAGGGTAGGCAGAGAAGGAGAGCAGGAGAAGGAGCTGGTGAAGCTGTGAGAAGTGAGAGTATGACCAGTCAAGAGCAGATAGCTGCAGGAAAGATCATCAAGAGATAGGGGCTGGACTGCAGGACTGAGATGAGGGACCAGAGACATTGAACACAAGGTTTCTTTCTGGGACATCTGTAATAAGGTGAGGAATGGCTAGTGTGACTATTTAAGTGGAAAATATAACTAAGAAGAGGTTGAAAAGGCCAGGTACATGCCTGTCATCCCAGCAGCTCAGAAGGCTGAGGCAAGAGAATTGCAAGTTCAAAGCCAGCCTCAGCAACACAGCAAGTCCCTAAGCAACTCAGCAAGCCCCTGTCTCTAAAAAAAGGGTTGTAGGGACAGGGGTGTGCCTCAGTGGTAGAGCACTTGCCTAGCATGTATGAGGCACTGGGTGTGGTCCTCAGCACCGTATAAATAAATATTGTGACTATCTACAACTAAAATAAAAAAAAATAATAAAAAGAAAGAAAAAGAAGTGGCTATATCAGACAAGATTAAAAATCTGAGGTATGTGTGTCTTATGTAGAAATTAAAATTAAATTCAAGAAAAATTTGTCTCAACTCTAGCTATCCCCTAAGTTCATATCATCTAATTCATCATTGGAGAGTCCATCCTTTATTGCTAGCCTGTCCTAAAACTAGTTGTAAGTTCTGCCTTCTCCATCATAAAAATTTGAAGTTCCTTAAGGACATGTCTCATGTCTTGACTGTGTACTATATAACTGCTGTTGAATAATTACTTGATTAATTCTGTGGAGGAAAAAAGACTAAAAACTAGTTCTAGCAACAGGTCAAAGTTGAAAAACTGGTCCCAATATTTTCTTTTATCTCTGTAATCTCTGATATATCATATCATTTTCTTTTTGAAAACAGATTCCTGAAGTAGAATAGGCTACCATTTTCTTTACAGTGCTCAGGTATAGACCTTCTGACAGAATTCAGTATTATCCATCATGCTGCAGTGCTATGGATGCACACTGGCACTTCCCACTGTTGGACCATACCCAAGGTGACAAGTTTAGCACGTATAATGTAAATACTGCAAAGACTGCTGTTACAGGGCTCTGAGGCTCTTAATATAAAACCAAATTTTAAAAGTATAAACAGGGATCCAGGGGACTGTCATCTGAAAATCCTAATTAAAAGGGAGGAAAAAAAAATCTCTACTACTAATTTCTAATTATTTCCTGTTCTTTAATGAGTGTAAAATTATATTGTTACCTTTGATTTTGTAGTCTTTTCTCTCCTTTCTGCATTCTTGACCATCAAATACAAACTACACTTTGTAGTCATATAATTTGAAAGAACCAGAACTACCATTCAAAATGGAATTTTTTTTCCCCCTGACATAAAATACCTTGCATATTTTATATAAGGAATCTTGCCCATCTCCTCCTGTGTCCTTGAAATAGTCATGGGCTGGAAATGTCCGGTTAATATCCCGTGTGATAGCACTGTCCTGGGGAGACTCCTGTAGGAAGACATAAGGGAAAAGAAGGTTTAGTGGGTCAGTAGTATAAATACTTGTTAGGTTTACAAAACAAGGTCTTTTCATTTACATATTTTAAAATGCTGCAAGGATACACATGCACATATGCATGTCCATAGTTATTACTGCCTCTCCAGGGACTAATCATGTAAGCCAAAGTAAAAGCAAATGTTAAGGGGGTGTGGGAAAATGGAAGACAAGCAACCCCTTTACTCTATAAACTTCATGTTATATTCCATATCTACTGCAAAGAAGTGTAGCTGGTGACCTTTCTATTGTAAGAGAGAAAATGTGATATTCAAAATCAGTTTCTCATAGAATATACTCAATCTAACTTCAAAAGGTGGAGGGGGTAAGGTATTCCTGTTAGAATAACTGGTTATAAAAAGTGCTAGTTTCACTGATCCTTGGGCATGAAGCCCATGTACCAGTTCTCAAATGGAAAAGAGAAGTTTCTTACTTAGGGTTTGTCCTCGGAGCAAATGGCATAAGAATGTATGTAGCAATCAGCATGATATGAAACAAGACCACCAAATAACAAGGAATTTAAACATGCTATGAGAAAGTATTTGTTTTTGCCAATGGGGAAAAAAACTGCTTCCTCTTCTATAATAAGTTAACTAAAACTGAACAAATGACAGTTAGGAATTCTTCATGAAACATACCAAGTACCCAGCTATTTCTAATTCCTTCCCTTGTTAAATCCTGTTTGTTCACATGCTAAAGAACTTGAATAATGCGCTGCCTTCTTACCTAAGGAACAGACTTGATTCTCCTTGATGAGAATATACCATAAGCAGCACAACATTCAAGAGCCTGGATGGTATTCTGGTTTTAACATGAAAAATGAAAGTGATAAATCTTTTTCTTGCAGTCATTTCTCCAGCCTTTGGGATAATCATGTTCCCAGGGTCATGTGTGAAATTTGAACTGAAAATTTTCATACTTTTTTTTGGGTCTTTTTGTTAATTGGTTCTTTTTAGTTATACAAAACATTAGGATTTACTTTGACATAATTATAGAAGCATATAATTTGCTTTAGTTTAATCCCCTGTACTTCCCCCTTTCCCTTTCCCCCTCTCCATGATCCCTTCTCTCTATTGATCTTTCTGGTATTTACTTAGGGTTTTTTTTTTTTTTTTTTTTAAGTTAGTGTCTTACGGATATACATGATAATGAAATTCACTGTGGTATATAATATATAAAGCTTATGTTCTCAACTGATAAACTACTTATACCTGGCAAGACTGCCAAACTGCTTTATTGGCACATATTATTACTAGTTATTAACACTGTTAATAACAGTTAAGGTAGTTCAAGACTGTGTTGATTCCTGACAAAAGGAAAAGAAAAATTCAAGGTGAGACCCAAGACTATACTGTATGGTGGCAGATTCCAGGTGATAACCCACAGACAGGGAACTGAATCAGAGCTAGGAGTAGGGACTACTTGCCTGAATAGGGGAGACAGGGAAAGAGCAAACTCACAGGTGATGTTTATGGAGGACAAGGAGGCTAGAATTTGTGAGGCAGAGGACTAAGAAAGGAAGATGAATGGAGAGCTGCAGAATTACCTAGAGGGGTCCCTATGAGTCATGACTCATTAAAAAAAAAAAAAAAAAAGATAAATTGGGCACTTCATGAAAAAATTTTAAATCTCACTATTCAAAAGTCACTATTAAAAACATGAAAAGGTAAGCCAAAGACCAGGATGAAATACCTGTAAAATATAATGAACTCAGTTTTAAATTGAACATACAGGGGCTGTGATTGTGGCTCAGTGGTACAACGCTTGCCTTGCATGTGTGAAGGACTGGGTTCAATCCTCAACACCACATAAAAAATAAACAAATAAAATAAATTGAACATACAATGTAAAACAGCAATACAAATAAAACCATGGGCATGGGCATGTATTACATGGTAGTGAATAATTTTTTTTTTATGCTTAACAAATCTTTAATTTACCATTAGATCAAACATCCAACAATGGACCAAACAGGTATTAGTCCATTTTTCATTGCTATAACAAAATAGCAGAGGCTAGATATTTTAGAAAGAAAGGTGTTTATTTGGCTTACAGTTATGGAGGCTGCAAGTCCAAGATCAGACACCTCCCCAGTATGGGTTCAGTTTCTGGTGAGGAGTAACTTGGCTGGGTCACCACATGGCAAAAGGCATCATGGTGGGAGCACATACAAGAGAGAACATGTGGCAAGACAGGAAGCAATTCACTCTATCAGGAAAAACCTGGGGTCCAATGAGGACAACCTTAATCTTTTCCTTGGGCAATACCACCAATGACATAACCATCTCCCACTAGACCCCACCTCTTAAAGATACCACCATCACTTAACATCACTAACAATGAGGACCAAGGTTCTAACACATGAAACTTTGTGGGAAAAACCACAACCAATCCATAGCAAACCAAGAGTACCAGCTTGAATCTTTAAACTAGAGCATGAGCAAAAGTTTACATTACCCTTAGCATCATGAAGATAAAAATGAACTAGAGCTCATTAAAATTTCTGCTTAAAAATACCATTAAGAGAAGAAAGGGGGACTGGGTTGTAACTCAGTGGTAGAGCACCTGCCTGGCATGTGTGAGGTACTGGGTTCTATACACAACACCACATAAAAATAAACAAATAAAATAAAGGTATCATGTTAAAAAATTATATTAAAAAAAGAGAGAGAAGGGGCAAGCAGTACATTTATACACACACAAAACTCAAAGGGAGAGACAACTTAATAAAAAGGACACATACTTGGCATTTTGCAAAAGAAAATACACAAATGCAAATAAATAAATGAAGAAGTAGTTATTAGAGAAATACCAATTTAAAACCACAGTGAGATACCTGGCCAAGATGTCTGCAAAGGGAGAATGATTGCTCATGGAAAGATAAAGAGGACTACTACTCGGAACACTTTGAAGACAATAATTCAATCAAATGGGATTTCTGAAAAATCAGAATTCTAATTTGAAAGTGTTGTAGAAAGATAAACATCAAAGGGGTAGAAAGCAATTTCTAAAAGAGCCTGGAACTTAGGAAAAATGGGGGGGGGCTTAAAGTACTAAAACCGTGCTTAATATGAATTTCTAACCAACAAAAATTCCAGAAATGATAAGCAGACATACATTAATATTCTCTCTCCCTCCACCTCCTCTCTCTCTCTCCAGAACCGGGGATTGAACCCATTACCACTGAGGCACACCCCCCCCCCAGACCTTTTTATTTTTTTATTTTGAGACAGGATCTTGCTAAGTTGCTGAGGCTGGCTATGAATTTGTGATCCTCTTGCCTCAGCCTACTGAATTGCTGGGATTACAGGTCTGTGCCACCATGCCTGGCCAGACACATATTATTATTGATCTATATTCAAAATGAAGTTTTAAGAGATTGTGTGAAAAAGACTATTAATTCTTTTTTTTCTTTGTTTTCTTTTTTTTTTGGGTGCTGGGGATGGAACCCAGGGTCTTACACATGCTAGGCAAGTACCACTGAATTCTATCCCCAGCCAAAGCTTATTAACTCTATTCTTGATTTATATCTCCATCTGAACATTTGAACTTCTAAAGAAAACTCTAATTTAAAAAAATGATGACTTTACGAATTCTGTAAGAGAAAAGTGAAAGCTCTGAAACATGCTAAGATCGACAGATTGTGGTTTAGGGCAAACAATGAAGGTTAGAATATTAGAACAAATATTTTAAGCAAGTGATTCACATGAAACTCAATTTATTATCATTCTTGAAGGCCTCAAAAATTCAGCATGCGACTTTCCAAACTGACCTCTCTCAAGGAAAAGAATTGAGAATTGAAAGAAAAAGAAGTGATAGGAATATGAAAATCTGTGAATTTTTTTACACCTGTAACATCACTGATTATAGAGAAGACAACCTGAAAAAGGATATAATTATTAGAAAAATACTATTTGGAAATTTAAATGTGCATAGGATGGAAAAAATAAAAAACTGAAAACACTATAACTGTACAGTTTTCATCAATCATCTCTTATCTACTGATCATGGGAGCCACTGAAGAATGAAAGGGTAAAATGCCCTCAAGAGAAAGTCAATTTGAAAATTCACATGCTGAATTTCTGAGGCCTTCAAGAACGACAATAAACTAAGAAGTTCCATGTGAACCATTTGCTTAAAATATTTGGTCTTAGGAAATATACTGAAGAATTTGGAAGAAATCCATTTGACTTACCAGAGCCAAGCCATACAAAAACGATCTAGAAATTCTAACAATGACAAATTTAGTCAGTTCCTACCAGAATAATGACATCATTAAATTTGAAAAGGTTCTGAAAACAAATCACACCAACATTAAGGATGATCCCTTTCCTAAGAGAACACAATAAAGATATCTTTGCAAAACATTGTAACCAAGTGCCTATAAAATTAAGCCTGATGCAACAACACATATTCTTTTCATTCCAAAGGAGTTAAACATAGATGTAGCTGATGTAAAGAGCTTGCTGGTACAACACATGGTGCATAATACTATTTGTAGCAAACTGATCAAGTCAACCAGATACACCCTATCAACCTGCTATAAATGCAAACTTTCAAAGAACAAGGAATGAATGGCAAAACTATTGTCAGGTTATAGGTCCTGAAACTTATGGACATTATGACAGAAGTTTGTTTTTTTTTTAATCAACTAGTTTTGTTTTGGCTGCTTCATCTATCCCAAGAAAAACAGCTTTAATCTCCTTAAGAAAACCAAAATGCCACAGGATCATACAATACTGATATCTTGCGAACTTAAAAGGTGAGATAGCAAAAATTCTTGGCTGACAATCCCAAAAAACCAAAGGCTGAATGTTCTCTCTGATACATGGATGCTAACTCACAGTAAGTGGGGATGGAGTGGAGGGAGTGGGGAATAGAAATTCACTGGATTAGACAAAGGGGAACAAAGTGAAGGGGGAGGATGGGAATTAAAAAAAAAACAACAGTAGAATGAATTGAACATAACTTCCTGTTTTCATATATGGATACAGGACCAGTGGACTCTGCATCATGTACTACCACAAAAATGGGATATTATACTCAATGTATGTATGATGTGTCAAAATATATTCTACTGTCATGTATAACTAAAAAGAACAAATAAAAAATTTTTTTAAAATAAAGAAATACAGTAGAATACCAACAACAAAATTCTTGGCTGAGCAGGCCATTCAGTGTTGCAAGTATTCAACTCTCTCTTTGTGGAGCAGCCATAGACAACATATAAATAAGTGAGTACTGCAATGTTCTGATAAAATTTTATTTATTTACATAAACAAGAGATATGGTGGATTTGGCCCCCAGGCAGCATTTTGCCAACCCCTGATATAATTATACAACACAGTAATTTGTCATGGGCAAAATGACCAGAGATTTTTTTCTTATGATTTTAAATGTATTTACATGCTGCCCAGAAACTATCACAAATAACCTGCTATAATTTGAAATGTATACACCTTTAAACACCTGCTTTTTTTCATGTAGTAATGTATGTCAAAAATATTTGCTGCATCTTGCAAAAGTCAACTCTTCAAAAGTCTGTATATGCAATGTAGTAAAGGTTTAAATGAAACTTTACTAGTGATATACTGTGTCTTACATTTTAAGCAACAAAATAAACCATATATACAGCTCAGAAATTGTAAACATACACAATGACACACATTTGAATGGCTAAAATTTAAAAAAAATACCAAATGTTGGTGAGGACATAAAACAACTGGAACTCTTACTGATGATGGGTGTGTAAAGTGATTCGACTACTTTGGTAAATTACATGGCAGTTTCTTATAACATTAAATATACAACTATGCTGACCCAGATATTCAACTCCTAATAATTTTATTTCTAATAGCCTCAAACTAGAAATCCCAAACGTCCATCAATAGAAAAAGAGATAAATTATGATATAGTCATACAATGAAATACTAACTGGCAACAAAATGAACCTCTAATATATGTAACGACATAGATGAATCTCAAAACTGCTGTGTTAAGCAAAAGTCTATGGTGACAGAAATCAGAAAGTGGTTACCTGCGGTGCTGTTGGGAAATCAGCTAGAAAGAGACAGGAGGAAATGTTCTCAGACAATAGAAATATTTATACTTTCTTTGGTTGGTGGTTACACAGACATTTACAACTGTCAAAACAAATCAAACTGAACACTTAAAAGAAGTATACAGTTCTTTGTATGTAAATTGTACTACACTTACAAAAATACTAATCTCATTCCCCACTGGTTGCCACCAATATTTCTTAAGACTTCTCTATTTCTGTGAAAGAAAGCAGGTTTTACCACCTTCTCTGTCATTCAGGCCCAGAACTTTACAGGTTTCTGATTACAGCTCCCACAAATGATCACTGATCTAGAGTTCAGTAGAATATGGATTCTGTCTCTTGCTATTCACATCCAAAGCACCATCCAAGGCCAGGCCTGTGTTTTTACGGAGATTAATAGAACAGCCTGAATGATTGCCTCAGTTCACATAACAAAACACCATAAATTTAATCACTTAAACAATAGAAAGTTATTGCCCAGAGTTCTGAAGCCTGGGAAGCCCAAGATCAAGATGCTGGTAGATTTAATGTCTGCTGAAGGTCACCTTTCTGGGCCTTTAGATATCACCTTCTTGCCATATGTTCTCACAAGGTAGATGGAGCAAGTCAGCTCTGTTTTTTGTTTTTTTTAAAAATAAGGACACTAATCCCACTCCTGAGGACTTCAAACTCATGATTTAATCACCTCTCTGAGGCGTCCTTTCCTATTACAATCACACTGGTAATCAGGTTTCAACATACAAACTTAGGAGAGCATAAATAAATCAGACCACAGCACTGACCTTCTTCTCTTTGCTTCTATCAGCATGACTGTGTCAGATAATTTTAATTTCCTAAAGCACAGTCCAATAAGATCATTTTGGTCATGAGTATCAAGATAAAGTCTGTGTGAAGTCAAGCATTGTGTTGTATGACCTTGAATCCATCATTCCCAGCACCAAACACAAACAAAATAAAAAACTGTCAAAGTTATCAAAAGGAAGGAAAAAAAAATCTAAGAACCTGTCACAGTTGAAAAGAGCCTAGGAAATATGAGAAGACTAAATTAATATAGTATCCAAGATGGAATCCTAAAAAAGAGGGACATTTTATAAAAACTAAAGAAACCTGAATAAAGTGGACTTTGGTTAGCAGTAATATATCAATACTGGGTCATTAATTTTAACAAACTTATCATCCCATTATAAGATATTAGTAATGAGAGTTAGTAAAAAGGGTAAGAGAGAATTCCTTGCACTAGTCTCATAATATTTCTGTAAACTTAAAACATTCTTTAAAATAAAGTTTATTAAAAAAAAAAACCAATTACCTCCTTATTATACTGGTCATAAATTTAGACTTAGATTAAGCCAACTGAGTTTACATCCTGGCCACCTAAGTTAAGCACTTATTAAGGCACTCAGTAAAATGGCTTGAACTGGTAGAATAAAACTGGTGCTCAATGCTGTGGATATATGCTCAACAGTAATCAAAGGTAGGCTCTAGTTCATGTGACTAATTTTTGGGGTCGGGGATGTGGTTACTGGGGACCCTAGAGGTACACTATCACTCAGCTATATCCCTAGCCCTTTCTATTTTGAGACAGGGTCTCCCTGAGTTGCTTAGGGAGGCTGGTCTTGAATTTGTGATCTTCCTTACCTCCGTCTCTCATGAAATTAATCAATTTCTAAGAGATTTCTTTCTTGGCTGCAATTACGGTTCTCTTTTAGTGTTATGTGATAAAGCAATGGTGAGACGTTGTTAATTTCTTAAATTTTAAAGCTCTTTTAAAATAGTTTGTGCAGACAAAAAGCTAAGGAAATGATAACATTTGTGCTTTATTCTTCTCATCCTGCTTTAAAAGCTATCCATAAGTTCAAATCTCAGTGGTACCACATTCTGTAATCTTTCTGGATGACTATTTTTATAACTTACTGTGAGAATTGGCCCTCTGGGTAACTTCTCAGGATTTATAAGGTATTGGGAACTGGAGGAAACCCTTTGAATATATACTCTTTGTAAACCCAAGTTGAAAAATAGAAAGCTAAGAAAGGCAGGAAGAAAAAGAAAGTACCCAAACAAAGAAAATGCAGTGGACAGCTGCCATGAGAAATAACCAGCACAGGAAAGATTACTATTTTCTAAGTAGCTTGTTACCTAAAGAAAAAGTTCTTCTTAAGACTAATCCATAATGTTACAAATGCTTTATTAAAAGCCACCTTGTAATACTGAACAAAACAAAATAAAATCAACTCCCCACCCAAACCCCACTCCAATACATTATAACATACATATCTTTACTATGTGTGCGTGTGTGTGTGTGTATGTATGCATGTATGTGTGTGTGTTTAAGGTACTAGAAATCCAACCCAGGATTCTGTGTGTGCTAGGTAAGCCTTCTACCTCTGAGCAACATACTCAGCTCTTCATATCTTTTGAGACAAGGTCTCCCTAAATTGCCCAGGCTGGCCTCAAAATTATGATCCTATTGCCTCAGCCTATAGGGTAGCTAGGGATTACATATGTGCACCACTACACCTAGCTTTTACAATATATTTTGCAGCAATAAAACAACAACTTACTGGTTACCTTTTAAAAAAATATATATATATATATTTTTTAGTTGTAGGTGGACACAATATCTTTATTTTATTTATGTGGTGCTGAGGTTCAAACCCAGGGCCTCACACATGTGAGATGAGTGCTCTACCGCTGAGCCATAGCCCCAGCCCCTACTGGTTACATCTTCATTTCAAAAAGTCAGCATGAAGTTGTTAGAAATTATTTGAAGACCAAGTTTTTAAAATCTCCTGAATAGAATATAAAACCCCAAAGAAGGAAAAGAAAATGAAGGGGTGCTACACTTAAAAGTAAATGAAAACTGAAAACCTCCCTAAGGTAACATCATTTTCTCTTAACTACATGTCACTCTTATTAAATGTAATTTCAATTCATATTTAGAAGTAAAACTGATTAAGAGAACAAAACAAAGAACAAGACTGTTAAACCTATGAAAACAGATGTACCTCTGTTTTGGCAAGACCAAGATGGTCCTAAAAAATCTGCAAAATCTGGAAATTTTATTTCAATGGGTCACATTACATCTAATAGCATTTCTAATTTTATAGCGCCAAAAAAAAGTGATAAAGAAAAGCAGTAATAATTGATTTCCCTTCTAAAATCAAACACTGTACTCTTCCTTAAGGAATGCAACACAGAAATTCTGACAAAATAAAAAAGAAGTTATGTACAGTGTGATTAGCCTAGGATTTTATGAACAGACTTGTGGCTACCATAAATTCTTGGATACTGTATGCAAAGTTTTGTGTGCAACTTTCTAGGCAGAGTATTCAGTGCTTTTAACAAATCCACTAGAATGTTAAACTTCATGAGGGTCAAGATTTCTGTTTTGTTCTGTACCTCCAACTCAGGGGGAAAAAAAACCCACGTAACATATACAGAAGGCACTCAACAAATACTTGTTGAATATTAATTTTCAAGGGGATATAGGACAGACAATAAGGCTCAGAGTCAGTTATTTAAAAGTAATTTCTTATTGACAAATGCATTTTCACAGACTTGATACATTTTAATCTAGCCCACATTCTTACCCCAAATATATCGTAAAAATGAAAATATTCCCTTCACTTTTTGAATTGTTAAGTAGCACTTAAATTCACCAGTAGATAATATATGTTTTTTCTTCTAAGTTCTTATAATTAAAATCTCCATAAAACAGACTTTGCAGATGGACTTTTGGCTGCGTGTGGTGGTGCACGCCTGCAATCCCAGCTACTATAGAGGATCAGGCAGGAGGATCCCAGGTTCCAGGCCATCTTCAGCAATTTAGTGAGATCCTGTCTCAAAAAAGCCTGGGCCAACTGCCTGAGGGAGGGAGGGAGGGAGGAAATGGGCCTTTTCTTTTTAATCATATGAAGTGCTTCCTTGGATGAAGGCTAGCCAATGTTTATGAAAAAGGAGAAAACCTAAGACCCTTCCCTAATAACATGTAGATAGAGACATATGATGTTCTTAAATATAAAAATGAGTTAAAATATCAATGAATGGCTCTTCTATATGTTATTGGGAAGGGTATTCAAAGAAAAGGCAATATCTTCTATATATCAGGTAGCCTTCAAAGTGGATCTTAATGATTTCAGATTTTTAAAAATCAGTATTTTTGTTGGGTACAGTGGCACAGGCCTGTGATCCCAGCAACTTGAGAGACTGATGCAGGAGGATTCCAAACTCCAAAGCTCCAATACATCAAACACAGAGCAGACTGGAATAATATTTACATGAACATGGGTAACCAAAGGCAATACAAAATCTGGCCACAGTGTGTGCACAGCGGACACAGACAAGGAATGAAGAAGATGGAACACAAGGAATGAAGAAGATGGAACACAGATGCTCTACCTTGCTCACAATATCATGTATAGGACACACACTCTGGGGTTAGCCACTTTAATCTAAATACTGCCTCTCCTGCTTACTAATCTGCATGACTCTGGGCAAGTCACTTATTAATCTGAACCTTCTCTATCAGTAAAATCTGTGCAATTGTCCCTAACTCGTGGGGCTTATCAGAAGCAAAAGAAATATGGCACAGAAAGTAGGCTGCATAAGGCCTGGTACATCAGTGGTAACTCTTTCCCACAAGATTTGAGATTTATGATGCTGGCCTATTTCCAGTTTGGGAAAGATGCCAGGGGACAAAATGAGTGTTTGGCAGGTTTTCCTGTTTGGGACTTAGTGCCCTGTGGGGAATCTACAATTACAGTAAATAATTCTGAAATCTATTGTATGTTATCAACATTATACTTTATTATAATCATGTGAAATTTTAAAGAAGATAAACCTAGTAGCAAAAAAACTGATACTTAAAATATAATACAATAAGAAATGTTTTTTGTCTTTTTAGCTTATAAATAATACTAATTCAAACACACTGTAGAGCTCAGTATAAAATGCCTTTGCTAATAATTAAATCCTCCCCCCTTTTAAAAATCATTTCTCAGAGGTAAAATCCACTTGGGTTTCCATGTTAATCATTGTGATTTAGGAAGTTCTTCTATATTAAGACTATCAAATAATTTTGTAACTCCAAACATCTCTACCCTTTCTTTACCTACTCCAGTAAACAATTTATCCCAAACATGCAAAACAAAAGGCAACCATGTACTGTCATTAATGAACAGTCACAGAATCTTTACTGTAGAAGCCAGACTTGATAAGCCTGTTCCAGAAATGTTTGCAAAACAAGCACCTCTAACTTTAATATATACTTTAAAACCATATTAGTTGAATGGTTACATAAGTATTATGTTGATTCTATGGCATACAATGTAATAGAAAAGTAGCTGACTTATTCAGAAAAGATGGCTATTTAATAAAATAATGTACTGCTATTACATTGTTTTAGTCCAAATATGGCAGTATAGTGCCATTCTAAAAATAAATCCAAATCCCATGTGATATGCAGCCCTTTAGCTACGTTCATTTCCTTTTAGGGCTCAAGTTTCCCACAGGAAAATTATTCAATGTTTCACAGAACTGTTCCAAATCATGTATAGACAAGAGGCCTAACTTTTCCTGCTTGGCTATTAATTGATTCTCCTTCACAGCAACCCATCATGGAGAGGCCCAACAGGCAGGAAATACTTAAGATTGTCATGTGCGTTTACATGACAAAAGTGAACACACACAGTGCCACTGAGTAAAAAAGGTGATGGGGGTGGGGGCAGATTTATGAGTCAGCTAAATCAGAAGGAACAGAATTACTATGTACATATTCCAAACAAATGGGTCTGATAATTTAAAGTACTTCCTTCAACTTTATTATTTTTGATACTGAGTAAATTGCTTGTTAATATAGCTTACTACTGATTGTATTATTTGACTTATTCCTTTGAAGACTGTATAAAGTATCATGTATCAAGAATAAAAATCTCAAAATCACCCATAAATAATATACAGTACACATTATACACACACAGAATCAAGTCCCACATTCTTTTTTCTTTTCTTTTTTTTTTTTTGTACCGGGGATTGAACTCAGGGGCACTCAACCACTGGGCCATATCCCCAGGCCTTTTTTGTATTTTATTAGAGACAGGGTCTCACTGAATTGCTAGGTGCCTCACCATTGCCAAGTGCTGGGATTACAGGCGTGCGCCACCACGCCCGGCAAGTCCCACATTCTTTAAGCTGTATTTCCACATAACCTAATCAATTATGATGCTAAAAATGTTTATCAACGTTTTCTAATGCTTAACAAAAATGTTTCAAAAAGTCAAGTTTCTTCTGAAATTAACAAGTTTAAAGTTAGATTTAAATGTGCCTATTGAGAAGCAAAAATAAACAGCAGCTTAAAACTGGCTAGACTTATTAAAATACAACTACAACTCTATGGAAGTTTCCTGCTCTTAAAATAATTTTAAAAAATTAAATGGGAATGTATGTTTTAAAGACAGTGGTCACAAAATATTTCTATCAGCAAACTGCAGAACTGCATTCAGAATTCTGTAAGAGGTTTGCATTCATACACATATTCACAGATGAAAGGTATATATTCTGGAATTCAATGTTTATTTTAATTATAGGTTTTTATATAGCTTTCAGGTAAAAATTATATTTTCTTGAGCCCAAAGGAATAAAAAAAAAAATCAGGAGTAAGATTTTAACTTTTCTAATGAAGATTTGATCTTGAGAAACAAATATTTTAAATATACATTATTTTATCATTAATATATAAATTATTAAGCAAACTATATCTTTTTCTATCAATCTAAAAACTTAAAACTTATCACACAGAAAATAATTCCAAAGAATTAGGATCTATGTGTTAAAGGGCCCTCCTAGGATTAAATTCTTATATTCTTCTACCTAAAATTTTTAGAAAACAAAAACTGTAAATGTTATTAAATAGATTGTGATCTTCAATTTCTCTTAAGCAAAATCTTTGCTCTTCAGTCTCACCAGCAGTGTGCATGTTACACACATCAATGAAGACATTCTAGAACCATCAATTTCATTTATTTGCTCTAACAAACATTTCTGAGGTTGTTACCAGTAATCAAGAGAACTTTTTAGCTAAAAATGAACGCGGTGTCTAATTTTTTTGGTTGAGAGCACCAATGGAAAGACTAATATTTTTAATATGTATTGTTTAGTTATAGGTGAACACAATATCTTTGTTTTATTTTTATGTGGTTCTGAGGATCGAACCCAGTGCCTCACACATGCCAGGTGAGCACTCTACCTCTGAGCCACAACCCCAGCTCCCTGAAAAGACTATTTTTATCTTACTTAACCCCAAACCTAATATTTGTTTCCCTTTTCCTAAATCTGCTGGAACCGCCTGTTTCTAAGGAGCCAGACAAATGTTGAACAACATTTTTGACTTATTTGTGTGGCATTACTGAGTCTAAGGGAGAGCTAATCCTGGATTCCATTCCCAGTTGTGCAACTAACTTTGCCACTACTCTGGGTATGGCCCCCTAAGGGATCTTTTAGCTCTGTCCCTTTAAGATTCTGTATTTATAACATTTACTTATGCAAAAATCATAAGTTTACCTCTAATTCCTAATTAGATCCAAATCTGTTAGTCATTTATTTCAGGCTTTGATCAATTTATCTTTCTGACCTTATTTTTCACTATGACCTCAATTTGAAACCTCTACTCCTCTTCCCTATTCACAAGGAAGATAGATGCACCAGCTAACATGTATTGAGTGCTTACTGTGTGCCAAGTACCATGTTGAGTTTTACATGCATTAGCTCAATTAATGCTCATAATACTTAAATGTTATTAGTGTTATTAGTTTAGACAACTGAGACTAACAGCGATTGTGTACCTTTACCCCAGGTCTCACAGCTATTAAGTGGCAGGGCTAAGATTCAAACCCAGGTCTGTTCCCATCTCAAGCATATACTTTAAATCACTACACATAACATAGTATCTTTATTCCTTAAGTATATAAATGGCCCCTTTTTTGATGGGGATGTTGCTCAGTGGTAGAATTCATGCCTAGCAAGTGCAAGGTCCCTGGTTCAGTCCCCAGTCCTACAGAACAAACAAAAAGCTCCCCTTCATCAAGCCTTTGAATCTTAAAATACCATCTACCAAAACTTTAATTTCCTCCTAGACCAATTACATTAAAGCAATACCTTTTTACACTTTGGCCTCAAATTTCCTTTCTATCTCTGAACTACTAAAGGTCTCACTGTAAGTAAGCCCCAATGTTTTTCGATGAAGTACAACTAAATATTGTATGTGGATCTTAATTTCCAAGAATTGTACAGCACTAACCTTTTTGGAAAGCATTTTCTGAAAGCAGGACAAAAAACATAAAACATCAGTTTGAACTGGAGCAAATCATCAACACAGGACAAACTTGGGGGATTTATGACCCCCAAGACAGGGAAGCACACGAGGCTGCTCCACTTTCACACTGAGGCTTTCTTCTGAGGGTATGTGCCAAATTTTGTAGTCCCTAAAGTCCCTGGGACATACTGACCTCTGACAAAAAAAAAAAAAAAAAAAATACTAGGAGCAATCTTGTACTGAGTTTTGACCATGCCACCAAGCACAATTCTACATATTTAAGATGTGACAGTATCTATTTTTCAGAATATTTTAATGAAATTATGTTATCCCATTTTATAGAGTAGAAAACCAAGCACTCAAATTTCAAAAGTCTATTCCTCTTTTCACTATCTTCCCCTTTCAGAGGGAGAGAAATAAGAGAAATGATGATCCAAGAATATGCAGTAACCACATGAACAACTTCAAGATTCATTTATTAATGTAACATGCACCTCATCTTGAAGAGACTATATGATAGTGTCATCTTCATTCAAAGATGAGGATCACTCTGAAGTTCAGACAGATTACCTAATTAATTATCAGAAGCAGGTTCTAAATTTGGATTTATTTCTAGTGCTCTGCAGACCACAACACACATCCTCAATAAAATGATGTTAACATTTAGTAGAATGGTTTCAGTTCCTACAAATATCATGTCATGAAGAAGAGAAGCCTTTGAAAATGAAAAAGGCTTGGGTCAGATTTTGTTCCCCGGGGGCCACAAATGGCCTTGTTACTTTTCTCTTGTGGGGAAAAAGAGGTCCTATCTATACATAAATGGCTTTGGCAGTGGGGGTTTCCTCACTTTTTCTGGAACAAATTTCAGAAATATATCATGTTGTCTAAATGCTTTCTCCCCAAAATACTGTCTTATCAACTCAATTCAATTCACTATTTGTTGAAAACTGTAGACACAGAATTTGAAATTTTATTTTAGAAAGACTATTATTTTTGCATTTTGGGCAAAGGCAATATAATCCCTTTGTAAGAAGCCCTTAAATGACTACAATCATGATTATTTAAACTAAAGCTATGTTTCTTGCTTCATAAAGGGTTTTCTCACGTCCCATCATTTAGTAAGTTATAGATCGATCACTGTATTATGTTTGTAGTCTATTGATCATTTGGGTTCCTTTAATCCCGTCCAGTTGGACACTTCATGTCAATCTCATGCAAAGAATGGGAAGGCTGAGGAAAGGAATCAGAGGAACAGAAATCCTACTCTACTCAGAGCCTAGCCCATCTCATACACTGCCTTGGAAGGAAATTCATCTAACATGTACCTCCTTACCTATGAACTTCAGACAGCACTATGTATTCTTCTCATGATCTCATAATGCCAGGTCTTGTATTAGATATACTTAAGCACCAGCATGGTAAACACATACTCACATGTATACATATGAATGTATGACATTCACACATACATGTAATATGTGTGTTTTCATGCATTCCTTCTCATGATATGAAAGAAGAATAGAGCAGGGCACAGTGGCACATGCCTGCAATCCTAGTGATTTGGGAGGCTGAGGCAAGAGCACTGAAATTTTGAGGCCACGCTTAGCAACCAAGTAAGACCCTGTCTCAAAATTAAAAAATTTAAAAAGGGCTAAGGGTGTAGCTTGGTGGTAAAGTACACCTGGCTTCAATCTCCAGGAGAGAGAGAGAGAGAGAGAGAGAAAGGGGGAGGGGGAGGGAGTTGGAGAAAGAATATGTATTTGCTGTCTTCCTTGGTAAAATCAAAACTAAGGGGCTGGGGACATAACTCAGTAATAGAGTACTTGCCTAATGTGATTCCTGCCGTGACTGCTGCGTTACTTCTTAATGGGGCCGAGGTCTAAAGATACCCCCCTTTTTGGGCCCAAAAAGGGGGCTCCTTCTGCCAGCAGAAAGAGTTAAAGTAGCTTACCTGGCGAAGATAGGCTTAACGGGCAAAAGTCGCCGAGTGTCCTACCCCCGCCTGATTGACGGACACCACGCCACACCCGGGGAGTTTTGGTAGAAAGCAATGCCAAAAACTCGGTTTATTGAGGAAGTTGGACGGTCTTATATAGGACATGGGCCAATCAACAGAAAGATCATAGGGACACATAAGGATCATGGGTGGATGCCATTGGCGGAGCCACTGGCCTATCTTTGGGGTGGTTTCAGTTCTCACAGCCACGCCCCCTGCTTAGCCTAGGTCCTGTAACAGGGCGTGGTAATGTGGCAAGCAGCCAGAAAGCAGTGTAAGGTCCCGACAGATTCCCAGCAAAACATACACACCTTTAAAAATCTGAGAAGATTCACATGAAGCAGATGATACAGTGGATTACTTACCAAAAACTGTTTACGAGATTGCAAAAGGGGGAAAATATTGTCTATCTTTCTGGACGGATGAAATGAAATGATGAATAGGAATCTTCTCCATAAAGAGCCACAGGTGGTTAGTGCTAGTGTGCCTTCATTTTTGACTTCAGTAGTATGTTATGTTCTAGGCTCAGGTTTCCTCCCTGGTTTCCCTTTACTTTTGCTAAAATTCATTTGCCTTTTTTCCTTAAGTGTGGGAGTGTAGAGGGACAAGGGAGTAATTATTTCACACATAGACTTAACCTTTAAAGGTTGGTGTGGGTACAACCCAGGGGCATTTTACCACTGAGTTACATCCCCTGTCCTTTTTATTTTGAGATGGGGTTTCTTTAATTTGATGAAGCTGACTTCAAATTTCCTCCTGATTCTCCTATATCAGTCCTCCAAATCACTGAGATTATAGGCATGCACCATTTTGCCTGGCTTCACATAAAGATTTTATCTTGATGAGGTTTTCAACAAGATATCTTTGTGCTATCTTCAGCTATGACTGGCATCTGGAGTGTCTGTGGTTCAATTTCTCCAAAAAGTAAATATCTCCCATCTTTTGCTGGTATGGTAAAAATCAGTTGCTTATTTGGGCCAGCTTGGGATGAGAATCAAGGTGGGTGGGTACGGGGGTAGGAGTGATATTGTCTAAATAGTGTCTAAATGTTCCTTATATAAAATTCTATCAATTCTGTCTTTAGCTTCATACTACCCTATGCTAGAAGGGGCATCCTAAGAATCTAATTCCAAAGTAGTTACTGGGTTCCATGGACAAATAAGCATGCTTTTCTTCTTCTTCTTTTTTTTTTTTTTTGCCCCTCCCCAATCTCTCGACTTTAGAATTCAGCTTTGCTGATTATGTGGAGTCAGTTATCACTTGTCCACTGGGTTTCTATATTTCAAAATTTTACTGGCATTAGTCATCTGCCATATGCATTATACCTTTGGTGTTCTATATTTATGGTGGAGTTAACAGAAATAAATATGCATCTTCAATCTACCATATTTTAACAGGAAGTTTATATTTCAAGCCCATGAGTTGGCTTATCCATTGCTAAAGCACACAGACCTCAGAGTCAAAGAATTGGATTTGAAACTTAACACTCCCTTACTATTTGTGTAACCTTGGGAGCTTCTTACCCTCTCTAAGCTTGTTTCCTCACACGTAAATCATGGAAATAGGAGGTTCCTGTGAGAATTAATTGAGGGTAAGAATTTAGGCTTCAGAATCACAATGACCTGGGTTTAAATTCCATATCTTTTGCTTACAAGCTATGTGACTCTAAATCTCAGTTTCCTTATCTATATAATGGGGTCACTCATAGTCACTAGCTTATACAGTGTTGGTACATTTAATTTGATAAGGATTATGAAAATCTCCTGAAACAATAATGAGCCTCAGTAAACATTTATTTTGTTTATGCTACCCATGCCTAGAACTATACACATACATATACTTGTGCATACCCCAGGGCATGGCTGAGTGAAGCCAAATTCCAACTCCTCTGCAAAAGTAACATGGTATAGTAGAAAGAGGCAATGGATGAGAAGCAAAAGTCTGAGTTTTATCATAAATAGATGTGTGCCTATTGGGCTGGTTTTTTGTCTACACAATGACAGAATGAAACTAAATGATTTTTAGGGTCCTTTCCATTTAACTGCTCCTCTCTGCCCACCACCCTTTTATTTTTTGTGGTACTGGGGACTGAACTCAGGGGCACTGGACCACTGGGGAACATCCCCAACCCCTTTTTTTTTGTATTTTATTAGAGACAGGGTCTCACTGAGTTGCTAAGTGCCTCACCATTGCTGAGGTTGGCTTTGAACTTGCAATCCTCCTGCCTCAGCCTCCCAAAGTGCTGGGATTATAGGTGTGCGCCACAGCACCCGGCATCTCTCTCTGCCCCCTTTGCCAGACACGATCTGACATTCTATGTATTTAATGTCTCAGCCCTAATTATCTGACTTATCTAATTTTCGTAGATATTTTCATATATCTTACTTTTCCAAGTAGGCACTATATGGAAACCAAGATGAGCTGTCCTCCTAAACATAAAGAGATTAAGTCTGCCCTTTGAATAATTATAAAACATAAAATGAGTATGTTTTATGATAAAAGACCTGTGATATAAAATAATCTTAATCTATTAAGTCACAAGCTTTTAATTCTATATAAGATAACAGTGCATAATAAGTTAAAGAGAAAAGAATGAGTTGCAGGTTTGCAAGACTGTACTCAGAGTTCCAAGGAATTTGACTAAAAGGTGACAAAAGAAGTTAAGTGAATTAAAAAAATAGTATGTCAATTAGAAAGCAGGTTGATCATTACTGGAAGCAAAGATGATTTCAACTTTTATCATGATCCTAATGATAAAGCTTTCCTAAATGTGGAGATTGGTCATTGGCCTTAGTCTGATACCAGTAACACATTACAGAATCATGTTCTGAGATTTTCTCCTCATCAAGCAACCTTCTGCATATGGTTTGGCTTCTCTTAAAGATCCACCATCATGGAAAGAATGCTCCCTGTTGCCAGCATTTACTTCTAATTTTGAAGTAATAAAGTGACATAATGATTTTACATGTCAGCACCATGTGAACTCACCCTAAGAATCAGACCTATTGTGTGTCCCATCAGGAGGCTTTGATGAATTCCTCCAGATAAAGTCACTCCATGAGGCTTCTTGGGAGACAGATAATCACAGACTTTTTCCACATGAAACATCTGGAGAATATAAAGTTCTACGAGAAAAGAATGGCACTTCTTTACATCCCTCTCTGAGGCCAGCAATACTGCCTGGCACACAGCAGAGCTTACTAGATAAGTACCTCTCCACTGCTTCTTAAACTTTCCCTAAAAGCCACAGCTCTTGCATAGTACTGTGTTCCAATTCCCTTGGCAGTACCATTTGAAATACTTCCTTCTGGATACATGAGTGTGTTAAGAGCAGGAATAAAGAAAAGACAGGACTAGAAAACTGATGAAAACTAAAAGGGAAATCCAAGGGCAGATTTTTCATCCATGCTCTAAGAGATTGGTAATTTAATAAAAGTCCCTGGGTTGAGGCTACAAAATATTCAAAAGTAAAGTTACCTAATATGAAGGTATTTTTTTTTGGGGGGGGTTAAGAAAAAGAGGTATTATTTATTATTTAGAGTCTAGCACAGTCTAGACCAAATGGAAGACTGCTTATGGGACTCTGGATTACCTTTCCAACAGCCCTAGAATCTCCTATAGAAGGGGGAAGGCTGATGACTAGAATAATTAGAATGAATCATTTACTTATTCTGTAAAAATTACTAAAACTTCTGCTTGAGCCAGTTCCTATTAGATTTTGGGAATAAATTTATTAAGAGACACTGGCCTAAATTAAAATAGCCATATTATAACAGGAACTTAGACCACTTCTGTTAAAAGCATTGACTCTTTATTTAGGCCTGCTGGTGACCAATGGGTAATTAAAGCAGGATTAAGCTTGGCATCTATGCCTTCCTTCATTTTGTATTTGTCTTCAGATTCCTGTTCTGCTGTGCACATAGACATGCTAATCATCTAAGCAATGTTCATCTAAACATTGGTAATACAAGGTTTATTAGCTCCAAATTTACCTAACCCTTCAAGACCAAGACAGATTTGCAGGAACATTTGACTGTCAGCTTTTGCTGCATCAGACCCTTCGAGTGGTGCCTAAAAGTCTCAAGTCATTGCCTTCTACCAGGATCACAGGTCTGAGAGGTAAAACATACTGAGCAACAGTTGGAAATTGCTCCCTTCAAGTGACAAAGAACTTCTCTGGAGCCACTTAAAGAACCAGAAGTGAGAGAATGATCAACCAGACCACCATTTGACCAAGACTGCTTAATTATGCATTACCCTGCCCCGCCCCAATTCTTCTTTTATTTGAACCTAAAACCCTTATCAGCACCTAGAAGTCAGGGCTGAGATGCTGGATCTCACTTTACCTTCCCAATAAAGCTATGCTGATTCATATTTGTTTTCCTGCTTTTCATCATTACCTTTTCTGTTAGGTGTTTGCAGTGACTGGACCTGATTTGTTGGAACCCTGGTTTGTTGTCAGGCCTCTGGATGAGGAGTCCAGTAGCAATATGTTGAATTTAAGGCTACTGTCATTTTAGAAAGGTGAGAATTTTATTTTTGTTTCTCATTTCAGGTCTGGGAATTGCTAAATATCATGGAGTATGATTTATCACCGAGCTTCAAAGATTTTAATGTGAGAAAGGTCATCATGACATATAGCTTCCTTACTTGTAAAAGCATGGCAGATATATATAGCAATAATCAGTTTTATCTGGAAAACACTTTACAATTTTCAAAGTACTTTTATATTCATTATCTGAATTTAATCCTCTAAGTAACCCTATAATGTATTAAAGGACCATTAGTTTATTTTCAAGAAGAAATTAAGTGCTTGCTTACTAAGCTTAATGAACTAAATAGTAAGAGAAACAGATTTTTAAATTCAATTTAAGATCAATTTTTAATCACATCATGATGCTCCTGTCACTCAAATTATGAAATGTCAAATGACTCATTAGCAGCCATAAGAAGTATCTACAGTATTTCTAAGGTCCGCAAAATAATTACAACATGTATTTAATAAACACTTATATTCAGTTTTTCCTCAACTTGAAATAGACAAATTATGCAAAAATAAAAACATAAAATGACTTATGAAGACTTTTTTTTTTTTTTTTTTTTTTTTTGTACCAGGGATTGAACTCAGGGGCACTCGACCACTGGGCCACATCCCCAGCCCTTTTTTTGTATTTTATTTAGAGACAGGGTCTCACTGAGTTGCTAAGTGCCTCGCCATTGCTGAGGCTGGCTTTGAACTCACGATCCTCCTGCCTCAGCCTCCCAAAGTGCTGGGATTACAGGCGTGCGCCACCGCGCCCAGCTTATGAAGACTTTTTTAAAAGGTCACAGGACCACACTTCTCCCATCCTTATACTTCTCAAAATCTGCTCATATGACAATAAATTCTGGTTTGCCAATAATTTATTTCACAAATCTGTTATGATACAGAAACATATAGTCAATGAAATTAAGATATTTCCTACTAAGTCACTGTGCAAAATTTTCAAATAAACCTAAAAAGCTGAGTAAACTCTTTCCAAAATCATTCTACCATCTGGGAGCCTGTGTCACTTCATTTTCAAGATCAAAGAGATGGACAATGCATCTGTGGTATGAAAATTCAAGTTTTCCCAATATTTGAAATAATGAGATAATTATTCAAGTACAAAGGAAAAGTCATTATAAAAGACTTAAAAAGAATTTATCCATCAGTAAGGCTTATAAGAAAACCTTTTCCAAAATAGAATTATGGGTAAGAATCAATAGGTGCATGAAAAATTCAAATATTCATGGAAGCTAGAGAGAAATAAAAGAAAAAAAGGTGGGGAGAGAGCAGGATATCATGAAAATAAAAAGTAGAACAGTGGAGAGTAGATCCAGGGGAAGGGAGGAGGAATGAGTAAGCGGAACAAACGCAGAACGAAATTGATCAACTTATCCTGTATGCATCTATGAAAACATCATAATGAATTCCATTTTTATGTATTAAAATGTACCAATTTAAAAAAATAATAAATAGTTGGAAGACCAGTAGAGGAAGAAAATTGAGGGGAGGGAGGAGGAGAGGGAAAGGGAAGGTTCTGGGGACTGAATGAGAATGAGCAAGCCATGTTACATACATTTATGATTATGTCAAAATGAACCCTACCACAAAAAACTAAAAGAATAAATTTTAAAATTCAAATATCCACTCTGGTATAAGATAATATTCTCACTCAACTGGAGCACTAGTTCACTTATAATTCGTTTTTATGTCTATAAGGAAAAAACACATCTAGATCATTGCATTAAAACATACCACTCATTTACAAATAAAACAGTATAATCTTATTTTAAAATTTACTATGAAATAATTTCCAATACAATCTCTAACAGTATTTTTTCTGATATAATCTCTAAATAAGTCCTCTGATACTAGTCATATACCATATTAAGTTAAATGAGCTATTCAAGGTATTTGAGTCTAAAAATATGCTGTTTCCTCATTCTGAACTAGTTGGTTTGGTATTTAAACTTAATGTCATGAAATTCTGCATTAAATATACCCATGTGAAAAGACAAACTCTCCCAATGTAAAATGCAGAAAGTGATCCCAACCACTGAGGACTGGAACTATGGACCTATTGTCCCCCCTCACCCAATACATGCACATACAACAAAACAAAACAAAACAAAATGGCAGTATAGAAAATGAATGTGAGAATAAGAGAACTGATACCTGGAGGAAATCTTAGGTTTCCCTGAAGACAAGATAAACTGGAAATACTACTGCTATTAAAAAAGCATCATCTGGGTGAGGACACTTTTTTATTTTTCTTTAAAATTATTAATCTACTTTATTTCCACTTTACTTGGACTCAGATATTAACAGAGATTCTAATATTTAACAACATTGTCTCTAATAAAATCCAAATTTGGAAACTCCGAAAAGAATGAAAACATCTACTAACAAAAGAGCTTATTAAAAGAGCTGTCTTTGCAATCATTAAAACAAAAAACAAAACAAACAAACAAACAAACAACCCCCCCCCCCCCCCAGATTGGCCAGGTATAGTGGCACAATGCCTGTAATCCTAGCAACTTGGAGGTTGAGACAAGAAGATAGCAAGTTCAAAGCCAGCCTCAGCAACTTAGAGAAGCCTTAAGCAACTTAGTGAAACCCTGTCTCTAAATAAAATATATAAAGGGCTGGAGATGTTGCTCAGTGGTTAAGCGCCCCTTGGCTCAATCCCCAAAACCAAACCAAACAAACAAAAACAAAAACCACATTGGTTAGCCATTACCAAGAAATTTAAATAGGTATTTTCTTTTTATAAGATGGACCCCTATCAGAGCAAAAAATTAAAGAGGCCCAGCTCCTTTGATTTTAAGAAAGTAAAACCCATTGAATTAACATCAATTTTCTATAAAATTTAAGTCTCTAAGATTCCCATATTTGCTGAACTAAAAATTCATAAGCAAACTGCAAATCTGAACAGGTTACATTCTTTAGCAGACATGAAAAAAGGTAATTTTTTTTCCACATCTGTACCATTTTAACAAAGATAAAATATGTATGATACAAACTATTTTTTAGAATCCAGCAGTAAAGGTTTTCCACTTGAAACAGCAATTCAACAAAGGCATTCCTAACCTAACTTGCAATTTCAGTATGAGTTCTAAATTCTGAAACTGCTTAGAATTTAATTTGCTAACACTAAATATAAAGAGCCAGTAAGCTTTTGAAAAGAACCCAGAATCTGATGCTTGAATGTTTATATAATAGTCGCTTAAAATATAAAAGTTTAAAGAGAAGACATTTGAGGTTAAAATCAAACTGATATCTAGAACCTAAAATCAAACAAATGCTGATTTTTATTTTAAAAGGGCAAGGGATTTCTAACATCAGAATGGAAAACTAAAGCATATCTGCCTGTTTTATAAATATCCATGTCCTTTCTTGGATTCAGAAATCCACTTTAAACCATGTCCCTTGGGTTTCTCCTATCTTCCATCTCACTGAACACCACTGTTGCATTCAGATAACCACATTTAGCCAAAGGCAGAGATCAAATAAGTCGTCTGAAAATTTCTAAAAACTAAAACCGGCAGAAAAGTGGAGGAAATATTTTATGCCTGGAGCTGTCAGAAATCCTTCTCTCCTTTTAGAAAAGTAAACCTCTTGCTTTAAAGATAATCACTTTGAAGAACAAAACATGATACTATATATAACACATACCACTCTAATAATAATTCTAGAGAATGATAATAAAATCCTACAGATTTTGCCAGTACATTGGAAAAACAAAAATGAAAAAAGACTTAAAGAAAAAACTATATGCCAAAAGATTTTTTCTCAGTAAGAGAAGAACAATAAAAGAGACTCATGCCGGGCGCGGTGGCGCACGCCTGTAATCCCAGCACTTTGGGAGGCTGAGGCAGGAGGATCGCGAGTTCAAAGCCAGCCTCAGCAATGGCGAGGCACTTGGCAACTCAGTGAGACCCTGTCTCTAAATAAAATACAAAAAAGGGCTGAGGATGTGAGCCAGTGGTCGAGTGCCCCTGAGTTCAATCCCCGGTACCACAAAAAAAAAAAAAAAAGAGACTCAGATTTAGCAGAATTTACCCTTTCCTCCCTCAAAGTGGATTCCTTAACAATGAAAGAATGCTTCCCAAATTTTATTAGTTTTTACTATATTAGTAGATTCTGTTTAACCACAAAGAAAACATGTCAATTAACGCCATTTAAAAAATGAGTATATTACAGTGTGTGTACACATACATATTTGCCCCACCCCCTGGGCTTTGCATATACTGACTACGTACTATACCACTGAGCCCTATTCTCCAGCCAATAGTATATTTTGACTTGATTACTTATGGCACCCTTCTGTTTGCTGTTCTAATATTTCAAAAGTCTTTGGATAAAAAGAACAGAAAACACTAAAGTCACATTTTTATATATTTTCACCATTATCAACTGATAGCTAGCAGATGCTTGCACTTAATTTTAGCTCACTGAAATACATTTTGTCATGAAAGAGAAATCTAATTCAAATATTCTCAATATACACAAACACCTGGGCAAAAATATTGCAACAATTACTTTTATGCACATGGATCAAAATCTCTGTGAAGCATGGCACAAAAAAAGTAGCTCAGTTTTTTATAAACTGTATGACTGGAAGCACTTTTGCTTCCATGGTTCATTGCAAAATTCTAAAAGTAATGTTTAAATGTTCACATTATTCACCCCATTAAGAGTTCTCTCAAGAGAATACAATGCAAAACATTTGGCTATCTAAATGACAGTGTTGAAACTTGCAGTGTACAGATAAAAAATTAAATCCCTGTTAATTCATCAGTCTATTTTAATATTCCCTGTTGAAAGATATCAATTACACATGAAGTCCAAATGGTTGGAAAGAATCTAGAAAAGTGACAAGAGAATGATGACTTTTAAAATGCTGACGCTTTTCACACCCAGGTTCAGTCACGCCAGCTGAATAGAGGTGTTAGGTATGGCTTTATTCCTTTAAATCTGAGAAATGTAGTCATCTCCATGACATTTCAAAAACTGGAACAAGAGAAATTTATCCTCATGATCCTGATTCTTCTGATTTGAAATCACATTTAGGAAAAAAATTCATGCAAACTTAAAAGATATTTGGATAGGTCATTTGTTTGCTATTGCTTAGTCAAATTATTCTGTCCCCGATTTCCTAGTGAACTAGTGTCTGAGCCATTTCAGACATGACATCCATTAAGGGGACCTTTGTTCCTAACTGTATAAGGGTCCTTGTCAGTGGTCTGACTTGCACAAGTACACACAGCCCCTGATAGGCGTTTTAGTCCTCTTTGGAAGACACTGTTGGAGAGACTATAAATGACACAGTTGCAGAAACTGTTACTAATAGCCAACCAGGTGGTCAAGAAGGATGCGAAGCGGTTGCTGTGGCCAGTGGAACTCTCCAACAAGAAGTAGATAATATAGGGCAACCAGAGGACATAAAATACACTAGTGATGCGGAACAGGACCATGGCATAACGCTTATCAGGACAGGCCTGTTCTTCCCCAGTCTCCCCACTCTGGCTGCTGAAGCGGGCTTGCCTTTCGCTGATTTCCTTTGTATGCTGTTGGCAGATGCGGAAGATGTTGAAATATGTGAAGCAGACAATGAGGGCTGCTGGGGCGTATAACATTATCACGATGAACAAGGTGAAGTATGGATCTGTGTGCCAGGACTCCGCACACCACTGAAAGACATCTCCATGATATCCAGGTTTGCCCCAGTAGAAAAAGGAAGGCAGGAAGATGAGGGTGGAGTATAGCCAAATCAGGAAAATACACAGGCGTAGTCTCCAGGGTGTAACCAGGGTATTATACGTTAAAGGCTTAGTGATGGCAATGTATCTATCAATGCTGATACAGGCCAGAGAGGCCATAGAGACACTCTTCAGAACTGATACTGCAAAGCCAAATATCTGGCAAGTCAAGGACTCCTCTAATGGAAGGGAATAGTGAAGGAGTGATAAAGAAGGGACCAAGCAGCTTACCCCCACCAAGAGGTCAGCATATGCCATTGTCTGGATAAAATAACTTGTAGTGTGATGGTTCAACAAAGGTGCACAGTGAAATACAAAAATCACAATGATGTTGCCAGAAATAATCAATATAGTTAGAAAAACAATAATCAACACTTCCAAAAGGCAAAAACTGACAGTTTCCAAGTAGCCAAATGCCAAGAGACAAAAAGGGTGGCTGCTCTGATTACCATCCAAGGTGGAGTTCATCTTGAGCTCAGGAGTGATCTCTCACTTCATGCTGCCGCTTGGCTGCTGCCAACAGTTCAAAGGAGCAGCTGCTGTCATTGCGGTCAGCTGTGTATGTGTGTAATAATGCCAGAAGAGCCTCAGTCCCCAAGCTCCCGATGCTGCTGCTCTGATGCATTGCCTGCAGTGCAATTTCCCTTTAAATCCTTCTTGGAATAGGGAGAGCCAAAAGCCGTCATCTGGGCAGTCCCAGATGAGGCCATAGTGCCAAGTTCACCATACATATAGTACCAAGGGAGAAAGGTAAATTTGGGGGACAATGTCTTCAGGCCAAGTTAGGGTAGAGGAAAGGGCTAGAAGAAGGGAGGAAGATTAGGAGCTTCAGCAGGAGTTGTAATGAGTCTCCTCTGAAGAGCTGATAGAAGAAAAGGAAAAAGCAATTTACATTTGCATCCAGTGCCCTAAATCTAAGAACCTAGCTAGCCCAGGCTATTGTCACCCTTCCCACTCCACCCCTTCTGGTATCACTATCATGGCTACACTCAATAGCACCCCATGTAACTGGTCCTTACTCTATGGAGAAACACCACCACCAAGCTTTCAAGATCAACATAAAACAAAAGCAATCACAGATCAATCTATCCCATTTTCTTTCATTTGAGTTGTTTATAGAATCTGCTTATGATAATTCTGAAAACACTTAATTACAATCACCACTAGTAAAATTAGCCAAGATTAACTTATTTTTCCATGAAATCCAATGTAATATTTTATATCTGAAAACAATTTAATAGAATATAACTGTTTAACTCAATTTCAGTATGTTACCTGTAAGTCTGTGTGCTGCAATCCAAACAAAAGCCACAATACATCCTTAAGAGAAAGCCTTGCAATGCAGGAGTGTGCTTCCCTCCTGTGCGCTGCAGAACTGAGACACAGAGGGAGGAGATAAAGGAGAAGGAGGGGAAACAGGGAGAAGAGGGGGCTTGGAAAAAGGAAGAAAGGGGGAGGGGAAAGAAAATGCACGTGCACGCACATGCGCTGGCATCTTTAGCAACTCATTAGAATGCATTGCCAGAGAGGTGCTCCTGGATTTCCCAACTGCACAGTGGGGGAATGGCTTAGTATACCCGCAGTGCAGCATTTGAAAGCTGTTTCCTCGTCTGTCTGGAATCCCCCTCTTAAGCAGATAAGCAGAATTTAGACTGCTAGCAAGGAAAATGGGTGGTAACCAGGGCAGCGAGTCAGGAATTAGATATGAATACATTTCCACAGTGGCAATAATCGGAAATTCCTATTTTTTTTGTAGCATTTTCCCAACGAATAAAGAATATTAAAGAAGTATGTTAACTGTACATGGCAAGTGAGAATTAAAATTCAGTTGCATGAGAAGTTCTAGCTGAATGGTTAAATATTCAGCATTTTCTCTCTCATGATTCACTGGCTATTCACCAGTTTTAAGAAACTTTTAAAATCAGTTTTTCAAGAGAAAAATAAAGAAAATGTTCCCTAATCTGATATTACAAAAAAGCACAAACACATATACACAGAAGAAAATTTACATTGTTCCCATATTCAACACTATTCTGTAGTTCTGAGATACCATTTGTAAGAAGCAAGTTCTAGTTTACTGAGAAGCAGTACACAAATATGCAAACAAAAGATGAACAAGTAAATGTACTTAATTCCATCCAGGCTTGAAAGTTATAGGAAGTTTCATGGGTCAAATAAGTGTTTGTATCATGACACACAAAAAAAATCTTATTTCTGCCTATTTAAAACAATATAAACTGGAGTTATACTGTAGTTCTTCTGGTAATGCCATATATGACAATTTTCAGCTAATCAGGAGTTGGATGCTATAGGAATGGTGTAATTTTAACATCTTTTCCTCCAGATACCTTCGAACTTTTTAAAAACTTTTTTTTTTTTTAAGGTGTTGATGGACCTTTATTTTATCTACCTACCTACCTACCTACCTACCTACCTACCTTCCTACCTGCAGTGCTGAGAATCAAACCCAGTGCCTCACACACATTAGGTGAGCACTCTACCACTGGGCTACAACAGCAGCCCTCTTCTAACTTTTAATTCATCTTTCTAAATAAAGTTCCCCATACCCAGTAGAGTAAAAGAAAATAAATGCTGACATTTGTAATTATTCCAGGAGGTTTGCACACCTGAGTAGAGACATAGGTGATCCAACTTTCCTTTTATTCATTTCATACATGTGGTTTTCTGATTCCAGGGAAATTCCACTCAATCAGAATTCAATGAATAACATTTCAAATATAAAACACTGTGCTTACTACATGAAAGCAGTTAAGCAGAAAAAAACTATCTGAGCATAAGCCTAACAGCAACATCTGACAGGTCTTACTGGAAAACATGGCAAAGTGTGGCACAGTAAAAAGACCAATAGCATTGAAGGAACATCCACCTGGTTTAAATCTTTGCTCTGATTTTACTTAGCCTCTCTTAGCCTCAGTTTCAACATCTGTAAGATGAGGGTAATACTCCCCCTACTTCATGAAGTTGTTGGGAAATAAAAGAGTACACAGAAAGGACTTACAAACATCTACGGCATACAGGGTATTTAACTATTCACATTCTGTTCATATAGAAATAGCTATCCTAAACAGCCAGTGTTCTCACACTAAATGAGGCTGGGCTCCTCTGTATACTGAAGTGTCCTCTCTTACTGTGACTGCTAAATTCTAAGGCACACAACAGCTCTCTGGATACAATACTGTCATGCATTACTCAATGCATTAAGGCTATGCATATGCAAAACGGTGAAGATGGGGCTGGGGTTGTGGCTCAGTAGTAGAGCACTTGCCTCACATGCTGAGGAATTAGGTTCCATTCTCAGCACCCCACATAAATAAAGTCCACTGACAACTAAAAATATATTTTTAAAAAAATGTGAATATACCCAGAAAAAAGAAAGGATGATATGGCATCAGTTATTCCCTCTACACAAATAACTGCTATGCTGAGGTCTTCAGCCCCGATCTCATGCTGAGCTCCCTCTTCCATTTACAATTTTGCCCCTTGAGTCTCACATCTTCTTTCTACTTGCATGCCCTTGCAGATTTTAATCTGCAATATGTCCAAAATCAAATACATTTTTTCCACCAAATAAGCCTCTCTTTGCAGTCTGATATGACATTAAGGAATTGTCTTTTGACAATTCTCTCCCTCAATGCAATGTTCTTAGTTACAAAGTCCTGGAATTTTCTACAGTTCTCTAATTCATTTCTTCCATTTAGTTTATAATTTAAGCCATTATTAATTACTTTGTGGGCTCCTAGCTATGTTCATTTGCCAAATCTCTTCATTTTTTTCTTGATAAAATACTCAAAACCATACATTCTATTATGGTACTCCATTGTTTAAAAAAAAAGTCAATGGGTCCCTTACTGCTTTTCCAATCTGATAGTATCATTCCACTTCCCCCAATGGCCTTGCCCTACAGTCGGTCCAGGTTACTCAGTATTCTATATGCTTGTTCAGAATTTTATTCTGAACCCTTTTTTATTGGGGGCTTAATGACTATTGAATTAATAAAGGAATGATTTCTGAGTTACTGATTTTCAATAAGTGGAATAAGTATTTCACAAAGTAAGGAATCCAGAATTTTCTACTACTTGTGAATTTGGTTATGCAGCTTATTCTCTCTACATCTCAGGGTCCTTTTGTATAAAACTAAAGAGTTAGAAGGCTGGGGATATAGCTCAGTTGGTAGAGTGCTTGCCTCACATGCCTAAGGCCCTGGATTCAATCCCCAGCACCACACACACACACACACACACACACACACACACACACAAAAAGCTAAAACTATAAAGAGTTAGCTTTTATAAATAAATAAGAGTTAGCTTTTATAAATGCTGCATTGGCTAATCATTCAAAGGAATTAAAATAATAATACAGTAAAAGTACAGGTTCTTATGTTACTATTTTATTAGTACAGTAACGGTTCTTTCAACATTTTTCTAGTAAACCGCTCTAGGAACTACAATCAAAATATTCATATAGGAAACTTTAAAAATAAAAAGGACTAATATCTACAGGTAGGCAAATCAGTCAATAATGAAATGTTTTGTTTTGAACTAAAGAAAAATATTTTGTTTTAAAGAGATAGAATACTAGTGACTTGAGGAAGGTAGCAAATCCACATTCTTACAAAAATCCATCCATACATTTTCTCTTTAAAATAACACAGACCCAAGATGCTTTAAGAAATTGGCAAGTTTTTTCTGACTTTTGAGTACATGATATTCCTCTGACTTTAACATCATGCCTGCCATAAAGCACCCTACCCTACCCCAACTATCTACCTCCTAATAACATTTCTAAACAAGAGATCTTTTAGAAGATCTATATGAAAAATGTCATTTGGAGCACAGCAATATATATTCTTTCCTCTAAATTTTTCATGCAATGTATTGTATTTGTTTATACTTAATTGCTGATTTCTCCCATTATACTGCAACTCCCCTAAACCAGGTTTATTTCATTCAGAGATAATTTTAAGCCCAGTACAAGGTTGGGACAGATAGGCATTACATTTTTTGTTTTTTAGAATTTTATAATATATCATATTTTATTGGTGCATTATAATTATATATAGTGATGGAATTTGTTGTTACATATTCATAGAGGCACATGATATAACAATACAATTTGGTCAATATCATCATTCCCTAGCACTTTCCCCTTTCCCCGCCTACCTCCCCATGTTCCCTCTCTTCTACTCTACTGTTCTCCCTTTGATTTTCATGGGACCCCACCCCCAACTCACATCTTTCTTTTCCTTTTTTCCTCTTTAGCCTCCATATATGAGCGAAAACATATGACCTTTGATTTGAGTTTGGTTTATTTTGTTTATCATAATGTTCTCAAGTTCATCTGCAGAAAACTGAACACATTCTATTATTATTATTATATTATTATTATTATTATTATTTTGGTACTGGGGATTGAACTCAGGGGCACTCAACCACTGAGCCACATCCCCTGCCCTATTTTGTATTTTATTTAGAGACAGGGTCTCATTGAGTTGCTTAGCACCTCACTCTTGCTGAGGCTGGCTTTGACACTCCTGCCTCAGCCTCCCGAGCTGCTGGAATTACAGGTGTGTGCCACCACATTCAATTATTTTTCACTGAATGAGCAACAGGTGCCCAACACAACAACAGTTCTGCTTTTAGGTTGGAAGATCTTTCAAATAATGCACAGGTATGGTAACTCATGCGCAGGTATGGTAACTCATGCGCAGGTATGGTAACTCATCTAAAAAGCTATGAAATCTCAAATTTTTGAGTGATGACACAATGCTCAAAAAGTCTTATATTTGGAGCATTTTGGATTTCCAAGTTTCAGATTAAGGATGCTCAACTGATAAAAGACTATGCAAATATACCAAAATTAGAAAACCTCCAAAATAGGAAACACTTCTGGTCCCAAGCATTTTGGACAAAGGATACTCAATTAGGTTAAGGCACATGACATTTCTGTGTGTCAAAAACTGTCAAATGTCAGCAAATTTTAATATGATCAAGCTTAATACACTTACATTCCTTTAAAAAATTTTTTTTTAGTTGTTGATGGACAAAATATCTTTATTTTCATTTGTTTATTTTTATGTGGTGCTGAGAATCAAACCCAGGGCCTTACGTGTGCAAGGCAAGCGCTCTACCACTGAGCTACAACCCTAGCCCCTACATTCTTTTTTCAGGATATATTTTTTAGTTGCAGATGGATGCACTACTTTTATTTATTTTTATGTGGTGCTGAGGATCAACCCAGTGCCTCACATGTGCTAGGCAAGTGCTCTACCACTGTCTGGTGTGGTGGTGCATGCCTGTAATGCCAGTGAGTCGGGAAGCTGAGTCAGGACGATCATAAGTTCAAATCCATCCAAAGCAACTTAGCAAGGCTAAGCAACTCAACGAGACCCTGTCTCTAAATAAAATATTAAAAAGGGCTGGGATGTGGCTCAGTGATTAAGTGTCACTGGGTTCAATCCCCAACACCAAACAAAAACCCTTTAGAGCTCCCTAGACAGACATGACTTACAGGAACTCCCTAGAGGGGAAAGGACTTCCTAGAGATATCATGGTTTAAAATTATTTTCACAAATAAAAATTTAAAGGGATCTACTATAGTTAATTGCTCTATTGGAGCATGCAACACACTGGAAAGTTCACTACAACCTAATTTCCTATATTACCAGACAGCAAAAAAACTCAGCTGTGAAACACTGGAATCATGGCCTGTGTTTTGAGTCAGGGCTCAAACACTGTAGTGGTCCCTCAGTAACCAAGGGAGACTAGTTCCGGGAACTGTGTCAGACACCAAAATCTGTAAATGCTCGGGTTCCTTATTTAAAAGGGTGAAGTATTTGCATATAACCTACACAATCTTCCTGTATCTTGATTATTTGTAAAACTAATATAATGTAAATGTTATTTAAATATGTTGTTTAAAAAAATACTGTCAAGAAAAAAAGTGGGTGTACACATTCAGTACTGAAGCAACTTTGTTCAATTAACATTTTCAATCCCTAGTTGGTTAAATTTGGGGATATGGAACCAGATACAGATACAGGGGACCAATAGTATCTGATTTTCCAGAATGTTAAAAGTTTAAAGAAGGATCAACCACTTACTTCAGGAACCTCATTTTAGAGAAGAGGAATTGAATGGTCATAGGTACCGAACCCCATCTGAGTTCAAGGAAGCTAGTTAGAGCATTAAGACTAGTTCTCAGGATTTCTAACTTCACATCCAGCACTCTTCTTGCTAAATCAATCCCCTCTTATTGTTGGGCATCCACAGGCAGGTTCTTGTGAGTAAGTATTATTTAATCACTGCCTATTAAATCAATCTGCTTGATAATGAAATCATAACTGATAATTTATTTTTCCAGACTTATGAAAATGCATCTGGGCCTCTACATCCTCCTTTGGACAAACAATTAGAAATGTAAATACTGGTTATATGAGCTTGCTACTAGTTTAGGTTCTGGATAAAAGCTTATAATTCATGGCAAAATGTTCCTTCCACTGAAGTTGACAATCACTGGAGAAAACAATGCAGATTAGTTTTATAAAAAAGGCCAACAGGATGGAAGGAAGGAAAAACCTCAAGATACATAGCTCTTTCATTATTTTCTCATTATTAAAAAGGTCTGAGAGCCGAGCACAGTGGTGCAAGCCTACAATTCCAGCTGCTTGGGAGGCCAAGGCAGGAGGATCCCAAGTTTCAGGTCAGCCTAGGCAACATAGCAAGATGTTGTCTTAAAAATAAAAAGGGGTAGGGGACAAAAATCTATTTTATTTAATTTTGTTGTTGTTGTTGTAGATGGACACAATATCTTTATTTTATTTATTTATTTTTATGTGGTGCTGAGGATCAAAACCAGTGCCTCACGCGTGAGCTAAACTACTGAGCTAGTTTTCCCAGCCCCAGGGAAAAATCTATTGTAGAAGCAGTTTAGTGTAAATTTTGCCTACTAAATACTGACTTAAAAGGAACAGGAACACTACTGACATAAAAAAAAAAAAAAAATAGAAAGAAAGAACAAATAAACCAAAGAAAGAAGGGACAGGCGGATTCTGGAAATAGAAAGTGCCTTCCTTTGTCTTTATTCTCAACGCCAACTTAACACAAGTCACCAAACTGTAGGATAACAGGCAACCGGAGCTAAGAGGCCATGGAAGTCCCTGTGGATTTGTTATCAGGCTTTCATTCAAGTCTCACTAGTATCATCTAAAGATCAGGACCAAAGAGCTCCTGGCCAAGGACCAGAAAGAAAAGAACACAAAGAATTTAGTTAGTGGTACTTGTTCTGTAGAAATTTATTTCATGAAGTGAACCATAGACAATATCAAGTCTATCATGTTGATCTACTATGCACTCCATCAACAAATGAAAGAAAATCATAGTCATGAAATGCTGAAAAAGCTCTTAATAACACTCAGTAGATGTTCCTAATAAAAATTCCAACCTTAAACTGGTCACAGTGGGGCATGCCTGTAATCCCAGCAACTCAGAAGCCTGAGACAGGAGGATCAATAGCCTCAGCAACTAAGCAAGGCTCTGTCTCAAAAAACAAAAGGGGCTGGAGGGGCTGGGGCTGGGGCTCAGCGGCAGAGCGCTCACCTGGCATGTGCGCGGCCTGGGTTCGATCCTCAGCACCACGTAAACATAAATGCATTGCATTGTGTACAACTAAAGTAAATAAATAAATATTAATAAATAAATAAATAGAGTTACCATGCAATCTTTAAAAAAAAAAAAAAAAAAGGTGGGGGGGCTGGAGATATGGCTCAGTGGTAGAGGGCACCTAGGTTCAATCCCCAGCACCATCACCACCACCAACAAATTCCAACAAAGAATTTAAAAAGCCCATTTAAATAAAAATTATTTATTTAAAAAACCAGCATATTTCCCCCAAAGACTGAAAAGCTAAAATCATTTTAATTAAAATCAGGAATTAGAGAAGCAATTTAGTTATCACCATCATCAAATGTGACACTGTCTTAATATTTCTACCACATATAAAAACAAAACCAAGAAAACTTGGTAGCTTGCATAGACACTGAAAATCAAGAGATGAAACATTTTTACTGCATATTTAGAAATCTCAAATATGCATATCTGGAAATTATCAAAAATCAACATCTAGATGAACAGAAAATTTAAAAATCAATGTTTTATTTAATCCATTGTAGCAAACAGGATTTAAAAAAACCCTCCATTTGCCTTATGAATACTCTAACATAATTCTTGGGAATAAAATTAAAAAGACCCACACGAAGGCATATCTAAAGTCTTTACTGAACAAGTAGAAAGACATCACATTATCCTTAGATGTGAAGATATAATAACAAGTTGAACTTGCACACTCAATGTCAATTAATAAATTCAAATTAGAATCACTACATAACCTTGTAATATACTAGTGAGATTGGATAAATGATTTTAAGGCTTTTAAGGAAGACTAAAATTGCAAGAATAGTCAAGTAACAGGAAACAGAAAAGATTTGCTTTACCAAGTATCAGAACATAACTCATAGCCTTTTTAATCAAAAGAGTATTGAGAGGAATACACAAACAGATCAGTAACAGAACAATCCCAGTATAGATGAGAATGTAAGATATGACAATGATGGTAGTTGTACTCAGTAAGAAAATAGGAATAACACAACTGGTTATCCATCTGGAAGAAAGTAAAATTGGAACGCTATCTTATGCTATGTACAAAAATAAATGCCAGATGGACTAGAAATAAAAATTAACATGTAAAATAAAAATATTGTAAGCCGGGCGCGGTGGCGCACGCCTGTAATCCCAGCACTTTGGGAGGCTGAGGCAGGAGGATCGCGAGTTCAAAGCCAGCCTCAGCAATGGCCAGGCACTTAGTAACTCAGTGAGACCCTGCTTCTAATAAAATACAAAAAAGGGCTGGGGATGTGGCCCAGTGGTCAAGTGCCCATGAGTTCAATCCCCAGTACAAAAAAAAAAAAAAAAAAAAATTGTAACAAAAATCTCCAAGTTACATTTACAATAGACTCTTTAGACAGAAGAGGTTTTTGAAGTGTGTGCAGTAAGTGGGAATCAAACCTAGGGGGTTTTACCACTAAACTATGTCCCAGCCAGTTTATTTTTGGTACTGGGATTGAACCCATGGACACTCTGCCTTTGGGCTACATCCTCAGTCCTTTTTATTTTGAGACAGGGTTCTAAGTAGCTGATGTTAGCCTAGAATTTGTCATCCTCCTGTCTCAACATCCTGAGTCCACAGGATTATAGGTGTGTGCCACCATGCCTGGCAAGAGACAGGAAATATCTTAACCATGACACATTTTCTACATAGGAATTAAAAATGTTTGGCAAGGCATGAAACCATAAATAAAGTCAATTAAAAATTGACTAAATAGAAGTGTAAAAGAGGGTATCCCTGTATTGTTCCCAGTTTTAGAGAAAATGCTTTCTATTTTTCTCCATTTAGAATGATGTTGGCTTGGGACTTAGCATAAATAGCTTTTATGATATTGAGATATGTTACTGTTATCCCTAGTTTTTCCAGTGTTTTGAACATGAAGGGGTGCTGTATTTTGTCAAATGCATTTTCTACACACCCCTGGGATGAATCCCACTTGATCATAGTGCATTATCTTTTTGATGTTTTTGCATTCAATTTGCTGGAATTTTATTGAGAATTTTTGCATTTATGTTCATTAGAGATATTGGTCTGAAGTTTTCTTTCTTTGATGTGTTTTTGTCTGGTTTTGGAATCAGGGTGATATTGGCCTCATAGAATTGAGTTTGGAAATGCTCCCTCTTTTTCTATTTCATGAAATAATTTGAAGACTATTGGTATTAGTTGTTCTTTAAAGGTCTTGTACAACTCAGCTGTGTATCCACCCGGTCTTCTCTTGATTGGCAGGCTTCTGATGGAGTCTTCTATTTTACTGCTTGAAATTGATCTGTTTAAGTTGCGTATTATCATCTTGATTCAATGTGCACAAATCATATGACTCTAGAAATTTGTTGGTGCCTTTGATATTTTGTAATTTACTGGAGTACAAGTTTTCAAAATAATTTCCAATTATCTTCTGTATTTCTGTGTCTGTTGTGATATTTCCTTTTTTATCACGTTAGTAATTTGAGTTTTCTCTCTCATTCTCTTTTATCGTCTGTATTTCTGTGTCTGTGATATTTCCTTTTTCATTACATGTTAGTAATTTGAGTTTTCTCTCTCATTCTCTTCGTTAGCATGGCTAAGGGTTTGTCAATTTTATTTATTTTTCAAAGAACCAACTTTTTGTTTTGTCAATTTTTAAAATTGTTTCTTTTGTTTCAATTTCATTGATTTCAGCTCTGATTTTAATTATTTACTGTCTTCTGCTTTAGGTGTTGATTTGTTCCTCTTTTTCTAGGGCTTTGAGATATAATGTTAGGTCATTTATTTGTTGAGACAGACGAAAGAAATGAAAGGGATACGGATAGGAAAAGAAGAACTCAAACTAGCAAATATATGAAAAAATGTTCAACATTTCTAGCAATTAGAGAAATGCAAAGCTAAACTACTCTAAGATTTTATCTCACTCCAGTCAGAATGGCAACTACTAAGAATACAAAGAACAATAAGTGTTGGCGAGGACATGGGGGGGGGGGGAAAGGCACACTCATACAACACTGGTGGGACTGCAAATTGGTGCAGCCAATATGGAAAGCAGTATGGAGATTCCTTGGAAAAATGGGAATGGAACTACTGTTTGACCCCGCAATCCCACTCCTTGGGATATGTACAACTGTAATAATCACCAATAAAAAATGTGAATAGAAAAAAATGTACAAAGAATATGAAAAAGCAATTCACAGAAAAGCAAAAGCACTCACATTTATTGGCAGTCAGGGAACTGCAAACTGACAATACAGTGGCATCACATTCACTGATAGCAAAAATTAAACATAGCAATAACTAGTACTGGCTGGGATATGTCAATAGGTTCATCGGCTGGTGGAACTACATTGCTAGTGGAACTGTAAACTACCACATCCTGAAAGCCCAACAGAAAATAAGTAAACTAAATAATAAAATTAAATAACTAAGTTGGACTTGGTAATGCCTCTAATCATAGCTACTCTGGAGGCTGAGGTAGGAGGATATTAAGTTCAAGGCCAACCTCAGTCACTTAGTAATATCCTGTGTCAAAATAAAAAATAAAAAGGATGGGGATGTAGCTCAGAGCACAGTGTCCCTTGGTTCGATCCCCAGTACCAACTATTAACCAACCAACCAATTAACCAGTTTTAAAAACACATTACCCTTTGATCCAGTATTCATGTTCCTACAACCTTTCCATGAAACTCAAAAGATTTATAACATGTGGAAGGACATTTAGTAAAGCACTATTTAAAAGCTAAAAACCTGGGGCTGGGTTGTGGCTCAGTGGTAGAGCGCTTGCCTAGCATGTGGGACGCACTGGGTTTGATTCTTAGCACCACATATAAATAAATGAATAAAATGAAGGTCCATCAACAACTAAAAATTAAAAAAATAAAATAAAAGCTAAAAACCAGAAACAAAGTAAAGGCCCACCAATGGGGAAAATGGTTGAAGAAAAGACTACACTTAAAAAGAAGCAAAATACAAATGTACATAAACACATTTATGTGAGTCCATAAATATGTATATGTACATATGCATTTTTGTATACAGAAATTTTTACTTATGTTTGAAGATAAACAAATAGGATTATGGAAAAGAATTAGCTATGGAGGCAGTATTAAGTTCAAATCTTGCGTCTAACTTCTTTACCAGTTTAGTCAATGTTAGCATATAGTTAAGCCTCAGTGAGTCAACGTTTCTTCATTTTTTCTAAAATGGAAATAGTAATTACTACCTCACAAGGAAGACTAACAGTAGAATGAATTTTTTAGTGTTACTTATTAATATGAAATATTCATAGCAATTGAAAAAATGAAAACAAATTTAAAAAACGAGCTACTGATACACTCCCCAAAGTGTTGGGACTCCATGTCTGCCAAGGGGGCGGGCTCTGGCTGCTTACCACGCCCTAGTAGGACCGGGGCTGAGCCAAGGGGTGTGGCTATGACATAGCGTGAGACTGAACTGCCCTGCTGGCTGATTGGCTAGTTCTAGGCCTATTTAAGTTCAGTGCCTGGTCAATAAATCTGAGTTTCTGGATTCTCGCTTGCTATACAAAACTCCCTGGGTGTGGCGTGGTTTTTCTGTTCACCAGACAGAGGTTCACCCAGCTATTTTTGCCCTTAGGTCCACCCTCGCCGGGTAAGTTACATTTTCCTTCTGCGGGCAGAGGGAAAACTCCCTTTTAGGGCCCAAAAGGGGGGTAGCTTAGAATTCGGCCCCATTCATAACTCAGCAGCCCCGGCAGGTTGGCGCCCAACGTGGGGCGGGAACAAAGAAAAAAATTATTGGTGGGCTTAATAGGTTAGAGACAAGCGTCTCTTTCGCTGGCAAAAATACCCTTTATTATGGGGCAAGCATTAACATTCAGGAAATCGCAATACCCAGCCCTCTAGGCGTGGCGGTGTATTTTAAGAAAGCAAGGTCTCCAAATATCTGATAGCCAAGCGGAGGTGATTTAAAATTCGTTAAAACGGGCGGCTCCCTGGCTCCCAAAGTCTGAATTTAATTCTTGAGAAACGTGGGACAAAGTGAAACAAATTTTAAGAGATAGATTGAATATGGGGAAGTCCCGCCTCCGGGAGTTTATCCAGCTTTATCCGCCCTAAAAACATGCTTGCTCTTACAAAAGACAGAAAGATCTAATCTTTCCCGGTCCGGAAAATTAAACAGCCCCTCTCAGTCCGTGAATTTAGAGAAATCTCGCTCCAGGGAATTAGAATTTACAGCCCCTCCTTTAGAGATCTTTAACAAATGCCCTGGGGACAAAGGCCACCGGCCACGTGGCTCAGTACCTTACGAGCGAGACCTGCCATTTCATGAGCCAGCCCTGCTGAGCCTTCTGCGCCATCACTATACCAAGAGGCGCTAGCGCCCTCTAGTGGGCTTTCACCTGTAATGGCATTTCCAGTTAATTTAAATCCTAGGGAAGACAGACCAGGTATTTGGTATCCCTGGGAGACTCAAGAATTAAAAGAATTAAAAAAGGCTGTAGCAGAAGATGGTCCAAACTCACCATGGGCAAAATGCATTTTATAAAATCTCACTAATCACGCCTGTACGAGTAGAGATTGGAAAGATTTAACAAAAGCTGTGCTCCCGGGACCGTTATTCCTTAAATAGTGTGCATATTTTTCTAATAAATGCCATACGCAGGCTGAGAGGAACCAAACAGAAGATCCTCCCAAACCAATAACCTTTGAGATGCTGTCAGGAACTAGTGATCAATATGCCACAGGAATTCAACAAGCAACATTACCAGCTCCGTACCGAGAACAGGTGCGAGCTCTAGGGCTGGCAGCATGGAAGAAGCTAGAGGAAGGCCCCACAGAGCTTCCTATAGCTGAAATCACTCAAAAAGCTAATGAAGATCTAGCCACATTTATTGAGAGAGTGGAAAAAAGCCTTCAAAGGAAATTTCCACCTGGTGCTATGAGGGACCAATTCGCCAAAATGTTAGTTTGGGAAGGAATGACCGCAGATCACAAACTGGCCTGTGCTGAGTTAAAAGATAGATCTATGGGAAGATGGATTATTGCCACCAAAGATGTGGGTTCGACAACTCACCAATCTCAGATATTGAGCACTGCTCTCAATGCCCACACTGAGGTATTAGCAACGGTTTTAAATGGAAAAGAAACCTGTTTTAAGTGTGGATGGCAAGGCCATTTTAAAAGAGACTGCCCCAATGGCCATGGTCGGCCTCCAGAATGCTCCCCTGGCCAGACTCAAAGTCCAGCTGCCCCTAGAACACTCTGTCCTAGGTGTAAAAGAGGGTATCATTGGAAAAAAGATTGCAGGTCTAAATTTGATATTCAGGAGAAACCTTTAAACTCCTGAGGGGGCAGCCTCCAGCCCCGTTACACCAAGGAGGTTCCCCTGCTCACAGTCCCCCTCAGGTCCATTGGACAGTTCCTATTGTTCCAGGGATTAGACCAAAGATAGATATTTATATATCAGGAAAGAAATTTCGTTGCCTAATTGATACTGGGGCAGATCGTACTATACTAAGGAAAGAAGAGATTCCACCCCAATGAGAACTAATCCCAGGTCTCAGTTACTTAGAGTAGGTGGAAACACTCATTCAAAAGAGACCAGAAATTGGCTTAAATGGAGAGATATAGATGGAAACCAAGGGGAAGTTCGTCCCCTTGTGGCCCTTGGATTAACCTCTAATTTATTAGGTCAAGACATCCTAGGAGAAGCTGAGGCTTACCTTACTACAACCCATAGAGAGCTTCAAAATGATATATTAACTAAAGATACGGAGAAAAAAAAAACTTCCAATCATCAAATAGGGTCTCACCCCCAATCCTAAGGGCCACTGCTCCCCAAGTTCCTGCCATTCAATGGCGAGATGGCCCCCCAATCTGGGTCGAGCAGTGGCCCCTTCCTACTGAAAAACTAAACCATTTGAGGGCAATTGTCCAAGAACAGTTAGCTCTAGGACACATTAGACCTTCTCTTAGCCCATAGAACAGTCCTGTTTTTGTTATACAAAAGGCCACAGGGAAATGGAGGATGTTACAAGACCTCCAAAAAATTAATAAGATGTTTCTTGTTGGCACACCTATGCGTGGCCTCCCCTAGATCCCTTCTATCTCAAGAGATTTAACCTTAATTGTTATTGATATTAAAGATTGTTATTTTTCAATACCTCTTCATCCAGATGATTATGAAAAATTTACATTCTTGGTCCCCTCAATCAATTTTCATAAACCAGATGAAAGATATAAATAGATTGTTCTCCCTCAAGGTATGACCAATAGCCCAAATTTTTGTCAATATTATGTTTCATGTCTTCTGTCACCATTAATGAAAAAATCACAGCTCACATATGTTTATATGGATGACATCATCCTGGGAGCTACTGATGTCCAACAACTAAACTCTGCTTACTTAACCCTTCGAAAGCTCTTAGAAAAAAGAAGATTACACATATCCAATGATAAAATATAGACTATTCCTCCCTTTAAAATATTGGGGACAAAACTTAGCCTAGACTCGGTTTGTCCTCTAAAACCCCAGCTTCTCATTCAAAAATCTTATTCCTTGGCAGAGTTACAAAAGCTATTAGGAGAGCTAAACTGGTTAAGACCTTGGCTTCATATCTCTACTAAAGATTTATTACCTCTCTTTGAGTTGCTACGGGGACAATCCCCCTCTAATGTGATTTTACTAGAAAAAAATCATCTGTCAATATTACAAAAAGTCCAAGATGCCCTCAATTCAACCCAATTGGCTCGATACCAACCAAAGCAACCTTTATATTTATGGGTTTTCTCAGGTGCTAAGCTCCTTACAGCTGTGCTCAGCCAGATGGGAAATCCATTAGAGTAGATACAGTCCTCTGTGAAAGGAGCACCTTGAGTTTATTCCCAATTAGATCAATTAGCAGATCTTATAATAAAAGGGAGAGATACATCATTGAGGCATTATGAAAAAGACCCAGATATTTTAACAATTCCTTACCGTTTGTCAGACTTTGAATAGATACAAAGAAACAACCCTAGAGTCTCCTATGCTTTAGAAAGATTTCTAGGAAAAGTTGACTGTCATTACGGGTCAACCAAATGGACCTCTTCTTTTCCCAAACTGGAGTGGACTCCCCCCATCTTGTTCTCCAGCAAACCACTCCCCAAGGCAGTAAATGTCTTCACAGATGGAGGAAAAGAAGGGTCAGCAATTGTAATATTTCACCCATCCTCAGGCCAAAGGACACAATACTTTGAAACAGTTACTGGTTCTACTCAATTTAAAAAATTATATGCTGTTACATTAGCCTTGACCCATGTCCAAGAGCCTATGAATCCTTTCTCAGATAGTCTATATGTAATTAACCTATTACCTACTCTAAATGCCTCATATATAAAGATAGATAATAATCCTATCACCCCTCTGATGATCCAGGTTCGATCCCTGCTAAAGGGGTGTAATAAACCTGTTTTCCTCCAACATCTTAGGGGACATCAAGGCTTATCTGGGCCCCTCTCTGAGGGAAATCAGGCCGCTGACCGTTTGGCCACCACAGGTGTATTAACAGTTACAGTCCCATATCAACAAGACCTTCAGTTAGCCCAAGGTCTTCACGACCTTACTCATTTAAATTAGAGAGGTCTACATAATAGATTTCCTTTAGTTCCTATAAAAGATTTTAAAAAGATTATAAGAACATGTAAATCCTGTTTGCCCTTCTTACAGGTCCCACCTCTCCAGTCCCCTGGGGTAAATCCCAGAGGCCTACGGCCCAACGCTGTCTGGCAAACTGATGTAACCCATTATGTGCCATTTGAAAAATTAAAATATATATTTATGTCCATAGATACTTATTCACATGCTTGTTGGGCCACGACACAGTCTGGAAAAAGGGCTAAACATGCTGAAAGTCACTTTTTACAATGCTTTGCTATTCTCAGATTGCCAAAACAAGTTAAAACCGATAATGGACCCTGTTTTGTGAGCAAATCATTACAAAAGTTCTTCCAAACTTGGCATATTAAACATACCACAGAGATCCCATATAACCCAAAAGGACAAGCCATCATAGAGAGACATAATAAAAACCCTAAAAGACCAATTAATAAAACAAAATGGGGGAAGCAACCCCCATGACCAGTTGAAAACAGCTATGCTTACTTTAAATATTTAAAATTTTTCCAAACAGCAGCCTCTGTCTGCGTTTCAAAGACACTGGTCTAACCAAACGCCTTATGTAAAAGTTGAGGTCTGATGGAAAGACCCATTAACTGGAGTCTGGAGAGGTCCTGATTCGTTAATAAGTGCTGGCAGAGGTTTTGGATATGTCTTCCCAATGGGGGAACAAAACCCTATATGGGTGCCTGCCAGAGATCTCAAATACTGCCAATCCGACCAAAATGACTACTCAAGAGCACAAGCTCTTGAGGAGTGATCCTTTCTTTTTTCCACAGAAATGAAAACACCATGACAAAGCTCCTGTCCTGCTGTGATTGAACTTCTCATCACATCCATTCCAAAATTCATCAAAAACACTATATTGGACTCCTTCTTTGTCAGTATCTCAACCCTCTGCGATGACAGAAGACAGACTGGGCCATTCCTGTGACAATTATCTAGACTTTATGCTAGATGACTTCCTTTGGACTCTGAGAAAAGAGCGTTATATCTTATGACAATTATTTGACTTTATGCTGGACGGCTTCCTTTAGACTCTAAGAGAAGAGTCCCATTCCTGTGACAATTGTCCGGACTTTATACCAAAAGACTTCCTTTAAACTAAGCTAAATGGATGGACTTTCTCTTTTTGGTGAAATCCCTGATTGTCATTGTCTTTGTGTGCACTTTTAGCCCTACAGAACTAGCCAGATTGATACAGCTAGGTGGTCTACTGTCACGCTGAGCTATAGCCCTATAGGCTTGGCCACGGTCCTTAATAGGATGCAGAGGTATGCCATCCAGTCAAGCCTTCCCAAAGGTGACTGTCATGTCCCGTGTGCTCCCCTTGGCCACCTCCTGGCCCTAGGTATGTCCACCTAAAGTGCTAGAATGATAGCCAATAACGGGTAAGATTTTTCCCAGAGAGGAGAAGTCGACCTAGACGAACACACTCTCTAATGAGTTGGACACCCTACAAGATGGGACATCCCATTTTTATATAAATGGAGAAACCCCATTTTAAATAAAACAAAAAAAGGGGAATTGTTGGGACTCCATGTCTGCCAAGGGGGCGGGCTCTGGCTGCTTACCATGCCCTAGTAGGACCGGGGCTGAGCCAAGGGGTGTGGCTATGACATAGCGTGAGAGACTGAACTGCCCTGCTGGCTGATTGGCTAGTTCTAGGCCTATTTAAGTTCAGTGCCTGGTCAATAAATCTGAGTTTCTGGATTCTCGCTTGCTATTCAAAACTCCCTGGGTGTGGCGTGGTTTTTCTGTTCACCAGACAGAGGTTCACCCAGCTATTTTTGCCCTTAGGTCCACCCTCGCCGGGTAAGTTACATTTTCCTTCTGCGGGCAGAGGGAAAACTCCCTTTTAGGGCCCAAAAGGGGGTAGCTTAGAACTCGGCCCCATTCATAACTCAGCAGCCCCGGCACAAAAGGTATGAGCAAAAGAAGTTAAAACAAGTATATACTGTATACCTGCATTTTAATGAAGTTCAAGAACAGTTTAAAGAGAGAAAAAGTCACAACAGTGATGTAGAAGTGTTTGTTATGACTAGAAATGGACAAGAATAATTATAAAGGGGGTGATGGGTATTCCCTGCTCTTGGCAATAATCACAGCAGTGTATTATATGTAAAATGTCATAAAGCTGTACACTTTCAAGTTGCATTCTTCCCTTTTAAATTACACCTTGCTGTAAAAATAAATTTAAAAAAATTAAAGTAGTTCTTTTCCTTCAAAAAATTTTTTTTCAGAATAAGTTCAAAAATATCAATTACAACCATTTTCATACAAGGATGAATATTGTTTCTGGGACGATAACAAAAGAAAATCAACACCAATTTACACAGGATATCACTGTGTTTAAAAAAAACAACATTCACCAGTATTGTTATGATTAAATTGTGTTTACTTATCATCCACCAACAACTCACACTAAAACCTTTTTAAGGTTCTAGCCAAACATATAGTAACAGAAGTTTAATGTGAAATATAAAGTCCACATCACCAGTGTGAGTCACTATTCAAATATAGAAGACTTTGTTAATAGATAGTCTTTTACATATCACATAATTGTCAGGTTCCTTTTCGATAAACATGTTACCATTTTCATAAACCAGAAAAACAGAATCCAATCAATCGCAGATATTTTATGTCTTTAAATTATCTTTCTGAAGAGTTTACCAACAATCTTTAAAGTAATGAACTCCTAAGAAATAATTTTTGAGCAAAATTGATCAAATAATTTTACATGTGTGTACCAATATATATCAATGAAACCTACCATTCTGTATAATTAACAAGTACCAATGGTGGAGGTGGAGGGGATCATTTTTGGCCAAACATTTCAAAGGACTTCCAAAGTAGAACTAGAAAGACAGTATTACAAATTCAAAACATGCTCTGCTTACAAAGGAAAATGATCAGTTGTGCATACCTTGCTAGCTCACACATTACATAACCTCACTCTCTTATTCATTCATTCTAATGGATAATGTACTTCCCTTCCATTCTTCTATGCCTGGGAGCTCTTTTCTAGAACCTGTTTCAAATGTATTCCTGATAAAAAAGATTCCCCTGTTCTCCCAGACTAAATTAATCACTCCTTTTGATGGTTCCAATTGTGCCTTTTCAGACATATCCTATCACATGACAATCAACTGCTCTCATGTTTAACCTCTTAGCACCAGCACTGTGGTTGTAATAGGTGCCCAATAAATGCTGGTTAGATAATTGTACCAACATAATGGGAGGAAACAGCATATTGCTTTGTGAAACAAACAAACAAAAAAAACCCCCATCTGTTTGTAATTAAGATGATGATAAGGAACATTAATATTCTGAGAACATAAAAATCATTTTCTGGTGAGGAAAGTTTCAAAATTTCATGTTTAAATGCTATACCCCTATAAGGTGTTTATGTTTGTTTTCAAATAACATCTTTATAAAAATACTATTCATAATGTTTTAACTTAAAAAAGGTTTCACCTTTCATCACATTGAAAAAATGCTCAAATATTATTGTAGATTCTAAGCAAAGTTTCTTAACTCATGTGTCTGATTTGCATACCATTGGGGAAGCTGCTTCCTAAAGAAAAACATTTGAGGAATTTCAGAAAACTAAAACTAAAACCAGGAACCCAGGGCACTCAAAGGCACAGAAGACTGCCTAATCTTACAGAAAATAACTTTACATCTTTGTGTATCAGACAGTAATAGTTTTTCTTGCTTTGTTAGCAAAATTTTGAAAAACACCTCAACTTGAGAAGGGGATACAGAAAAAAATAAGGATTTTTTTTCACTTAGAGGAATGAGACAAAAGCAAATGTGGTTTAAGATTACAGAATTTTTTTTTTTTTTTTTTTTTTGTGGTACTGGGGATTGAACTCAGGGGCACTCGACCACTGGGCCATATCCCCAGCCCTTTTTTGTATTTTATTTAGAGACAGGGTCTCACTGAGTTGCTAAGTGCCTCGCCATTGCTGAGGCTGGCTTTGAACTCGCGATCCTCCTGCCTCAGCCTCCCAAGTGCTGGGAGTACAGGCGCGCGCCACTGCGCCTGGCTCAGAATTATTTTCTTACATTGCAGAAACTGGATCCCTACCAAGATCACATTTCTGTGAAGTGTGATAAGAACTAAAATAACCAGAAAGTTTTTATACATTGCACAGCACAAATGACCTGACTGAAAATGTAGTTAATGTCAAAAAAGAATTCAAATACACTATAGGGTAGATGATATCCCTTCCCTTAAAGGTGAAACCAATCCAGGAAGAAAACCTTGTGCCTTTCCTTTGTGCCAACAGAAGAAACATCTTGGGACTAGAAGTACAATAGTTCTTAAAGAAATTACAAAAAATTCTTGGAAGTCAAATAATCACAATGATCTTTCATTACAAATCTCTAAAAGAATTACTGCTGAAGGTGAATTATTTTTTCCTTACCTTTGTGATAAGAATTCGGTATTTTTCTACCAGGTGGTCATTGTTGTGACAGCCTGCTAACAGCTGCCAGACTTCTCCTCGAAGAGCCTCAGGGACACCATTTCTTACTAAAGATGACAATTGCTTTGGTCTCACACTCAAGTTGAGGTGCCTAAAAATAAAGTTGTAACTCAAATTTATGAAAGGAAGATTGCCTAAAGACTTATTTTTATGAAAACTAAATGATTTACAAATACTTGAAAGGCCATAATAAAGAAAAGGATGAAATGCTGTTGAATTAGATGTGGCCAAAATAGCATAACAAAAAAAAAAAAAAAATTGTACATGAATTCTGAAAACTGCTTCCTAACTATCTTTCAACTGTTACTTAAAAAAAAAACCAAATGCAAAACAGGGAACCACAGAGGATGCTTTATGGTCATGGCCCATATGAGAAAGACAGGGCTGGGGATTAACTTGGTGGTAGTGCTCTGGTCTTGGATGTGTGAGGCCCTGGTTCAATCCCCAACACTGCCCCCCCCCCAAAAAAAAAAATCATGTAAGAAAGAAAGCAAAGCTGCAAATAGCAAGCACATAGTTAAAGACAAGGGCTTGGCCCTATATTAAAAACTGACAAGTGAACTGCATATTTATATGTTTTAAGTTAAAACAAAACATTTTGAGTATGTTTTCAACAATTTTTCATGATATCTTCTTTCACATAACTTCTCCAAATAACTGTGGTAGCTAAGATTGTTTCTAGTACACTATTGCTACATCAAAACAAGTTACCAGGCCTAGGGATGTAGTTCAGTAATAGCATGTGTGAGGCCCTGGATTTGATCCCCAGTACCCCACAAAAATAAAAACTAAGTTACTAAAAGTCTTTAGGCTTCATTTATCTCATCTATAAAATAAAGAAAATAAAGCTTGTGTTGAAGTGTTGGGATAGATTTTCAAAGTGCTTCTGCATACAGTATCTTATCTGACCCTATAACAATCATCTGGGGTAGGTGTAGTATCTCTAGTTTTACAGATGGAGAAAAAGGTTATGAAAGTCAATTAAATCCCTGAGTTAGTTCTCAAACCAATGAATGCTCTTTTATGTCATAACTTATTTGTCATTTGAAAGCCACTACTGCTAGTCAGTGAAGCAGGATCCTTACAAAGAAAAACTCCTGTATCAGACTGAAGTCACTGCTACAAAAGAATCACTATCAAACTACAAAAAGATGTGAGACTTTTCTTACATTTCCAGAATTCTATGAGAATAATGCATAGTACACTTAAAAAAAGGACTGATTCTATGAAACTGTACCCTAATGTGAGAGCTACAGACAATTCAATATTTTTCCTTGCTTTGATTACAACATATATGTATGTGTGTCTACAAGAATATGAATAAAAAGTTGGGAGAGTTTCCAGCAAAAAAAAAAAAAAAAAAAAAAGTAGTCTGTTACATAATTCAGGGATTGGTACATTATGGCCTCTTAAGTCAAATACAGCCCACCATCTCTTTTTATAAACAAACTTTTATTGAAACATTGCCACACTTACTTGTTTGGGTATTATCTATGACTACTTCTACACTATGACAGCAGAACTGAATAGTTGTGACAGATTATTATTGGGTCTGTAAAGTCTAAAACAGTTGTATTTGGCCCTTCACAGAAAAAGTCTGCTAACACTAAAATAATTTACATTGGTAAAAATTGCTTTCAGAATAATTTTGTCATTGATATTAACTTTACCTATGCAACTCAGCATACTATTTTATAATGAGAACCTTGGACCTCATATCTGCTAAGAGTCACATTAAAATGAACTTGAAAAATTACAGTTCAGAGACACTATTATTAAAACTGCCACTAAACCAAACAGAGTTAAATAAGACAGCTTTAGGATCAGACTTGTTAACAATTTTGGTTCTGACAGTTTACTAATTACAATGGCTTAACCTATGAGTCAGTTTTATCTATAAAAGTGGATACCAGCTGCCAGGTGGGGTGGCATACTCCTGTAATCCCAGCAGCTGGGGAGGCTGAGAGGAGTATATCGAATTCAAAGCCAGCCTCAGCAATAGCAAGGCACTAAGAAACTCAGAGAGACCCTGTCTCCAAATAAAATACAAAATAGGGTGGGGATGAGGCTCAGTGATAGAGTGCCCCTGAGGTCAATCCCCAGTACCAAAAAAAAAAAAAAAAAAAAAAAAAAAAGATACCAGTTCTTAAATTATTAGAGTTGAAATAGAAAATATAACTTAGTATACTGCCTAGCTGGTAAATTGTTTTTACTAATGATTACTACAATTATGACATCCCTTATTTTTAATCTGTAATAATCCTCAATGTTAGTTTTATAGACTTCTATTTTCTGAATGAAGTAACACACTTAGAAGTTAAGTGAGCTGCCCAAGACCCTACCCTACAGGAAGTAGGAGAGGTAGGATACGATACCACATCTACCAGATTCTAAAATTCCATGAGATTACAATGCTTCCTATCCATAAAACACATATAAATAGTGGGAAAAAAATAATGATGAAATGAAGAGAGACTATAATAGTATACCTGAAGATAAGACTAAAACAAGCAAATACAGTTTAAACAACCTGAAGATAGTAGAGACAAACTCAGTTTAATATATATGAAGAAATGGGAAGACAGTTGATTGTAAGTAGTAAAATAAATAATGAAGTATGATAACAAAACAAATTCTAAGTCATTATATACAATGCTGGTGGGTTAATCTAATAAAGTATAATTCTAGAACCTAAATACTATACTAGATGGTTTTAAACATAGTATTATGAAACCAAGTCAAGGTGGACACAATACCTTTATTTTATTTATTTTTATGTGGTACTAAGGATCAAACCCAGTGCCTCACATGTGCCAGGTGAGTGCTAAGCCACAACACTAGCCCCCAGAAACTTTTTAATACAGATGAAATTCCTGCCAACAGCAGCCTAAACCCTCCAAATTGACTGAATTATACTGGAAAGTATAATTCTGACAAATATGTCAGCAGTTTTGTCTCCTGATTGTAAAGAAATATGAAAAGCATGAGAATTACTGCTCTGGGTACTTATGGGGAGTTCATGTATTAAAACCACTTGTGTGTGAAGACGAATCAAGGTTTGGCTTGCTTTTTTCTCCTGTACCTGTTTGACATTTCCCAAATGTGTAAAGCATTGTTAGGAATGAGGGAGCAGATGCTGCCCGTTTCTAGTCCTGTCAAGGGCATGAAAAAAAAAAAAAAAAATTTTTTTTAATGCTAAGATACAGCTTTACTAATAGAGTAAAAGACTTCAACAGTTAAAACTTCTGAGAAAAATTAAATACCAAAGTGTAGATCCACAGGGAGCTTATATGACTACCCTAATAACCAAAACATCAGAAATAGACCCATACTCATAGACTCTTTTCAAGTTCATATTTTTCCTTCCCTGGCATCCTACCTAGGGAGAAAGGGAAACTACATAAATGTCTCACCAACCTGACTTAACAGAAAATCTTTGGTTATGTTAACAAGTACCTGGAGGTGAAGTATTATTTTGAGAAAATGTAGAGGTTAGTGCTTCTAGTTAGCACTTCTAATTAAGTGTCTCTGAGTTGCTGGGAAATTTCTGAGTTTTAAACATGTTACTAGGAAAATTAATTGACAGAACAGGTAACAAATACCATACTTGTGACACTCTGCTTTGCCACTGCAGGTACATATCACGGTGAGGCAAAGTCGTAACTAAGGCCTGTATGAGTTCCGTGAATATCCTCTAAACTTTCCTGATTATTGTGTACTGTCTTAGCCACTTAACCAATTAGGAGTTGCTAATTTCTTTAACATGCCTCTTTTCTAATTTATTCTGCCCATAAGTTCCATGTTTGGATAAGTATTTTCTCTAACAAGGAGAATTTATTAGATTTCTAATTTTTTTTTAGTTGTGGATAGACCTTTATTTTATTTATTTTTATGTGGTACTGGGATCAAACCCAGTGCCTCACATGTGCCAGGTGAGTGCTAAGCCACAAAACACTAGCCCCCAGAAACTTTTTAATACAGATGAAAATTCCTGCCAACAGCAGCCTAAACCCTCCAAATTGACTGAATTATACTGGAAAGTATAATTCTGACAAAATATGTCAGCAGTTTTGTCTCCTGATTGTAAAGAAATATGAAAAGCATGAGAATTACTGCTCTGGGTACTTATGGGGAGTTCATGTATTAAAACCACTTGTGTGAAGACGAATCAAGGTTTGGCTTGCTTTTTTCTCCTGTACCTGTTTGACATTTCCCAAATGTGTAAAGCATTGTTAGGAATGAGGGAGCAGATGCTGCCGTTTCTAGTCCTGTCAAGGGCATGAAAAAAAAATTTTTTTTAATGCTAAGATACAGCTTTACTAATAGAGTAAAAGACTTCAACAGTTAAAACTTCTGAGAAAAATTAAATACCAAAGTGTAGATCCACAGGGAGCTTATATGACTACCCTAATAACCAAAACATCAGAAATAGACCCATACTCATAGACTCTTTTCAAGTTCATATTTTCCTTCCCTGGCATCCTACCTAGGGAGAAAGGGAAACTACATAAATGTCTCACCAACCTGACTTAACAGAAAATCTTTGGTTATGTTAACAAGTACCTGGAGGTGAAGTATTATTTTGAGAAAATGTAGAGGTTAGTGCTTCTAGTTAGCACTTCTATTAAGTGTCTCTTGAGTTGCTGGGAAATTTCTGAGTTTTAAACATGTTACTAGGAAAATTAATTGACAGAACAGGTAACAAATACCATACTTGTGACACTCTGCTTTGCCACTGCAGGTACATATCACGGTGAGGCAAAGTCGTAAACTAAGGCCTGTATGAGTTCCGTGAATATCCTCTAAACTTTCCTGATTATTGTGTACTGTCTTAGCCACTTAACCAATTAGGAGTTGCTAATTTCTTTAACATGCCTCTTTTCTAATTTATTCTGCCCATAAGTTCCATGTTTGGATAAGTATTTTCTCTAACAAGGAGAATTTATTAGATTTCTAATTTTTTTTTAGTTGTGGATAGACCTTTATTTTATTTATTTATATGTGGTGCTGGGAACCAAACCCAGTGCGTCACACATGCCAGGCAAGTGCGCTACTGCTCAGCCACAGCCATAGTCCTCTAATATTTTTCTAAGTGGTTTTTATTTATTTATTTATTTAGCTGTAGATGAACACCACATCTTTATTTATTTATTTATTTGATTGTTTATTTATTTATTTTTATGTGGTGCTAAGGATTGAACCCAGTGCCCCACACTTGCTAGGCTAGCGCTCTATCACTGAGCCACAACCCAGCCCAGGTTTCTAATATTCTGAGACTTAATTTCAGGTCTCCACTATTATCCTTATAAACCTCTAAAACCAGAGATTCTAGAATGCAAGCTCCATGTGTAGTTTCTATTATTGGTTTCAAATTTAATATTATAGTTAGGTAAGATTTCCTAAACATACAGTGAGAATTGCAGATGAAAAGGAGAACTATGCTATTATAACTTACCACTTTGACAGCAGTTCTCCCCATGTTTCAAGAATTTTTTCTGCACATTCTTTGGATACATCACCAGATCCACTCAAGAGAGGTTCATCGTTATCTTTAATAAACAAAACACATAAAAAAGGATAACAGAAGAGGCTATACTAATCAAAAGAATGACATGGGAACGTAACAATCAAATTTAAAGACTCTACTGGGAATGTACAGCCATAATTACAAATAAAATTAAAATGATCCTAGGTGGAATATTTTTGTAATCTCTTTGATTCTCTTTTGCTTTCCATATACGTCCATATTATGTCAACTATAGAAAAGAGTCATTTAATAATAAAATTATAAGACTCAAAATATGTTCATATTCTTATTCCAAAGCAAGCAATTTTATGCATGGAAATATATAGCATTTTTATTTATAACAGTTTAAAATTTTGAAGCATCTAAATCTTCAAAAGGGGAGAGTAGAGAATGGTGGAATAAATTATGACATATGTATACAAGGTAATTGCATGATGACATTTATGATTACATAATGACATGTGAAAACCACATAAAATAAAGTTAAATATTCCATGTGTCTGTTAAAAAAAAAGAACAAACTAGTATGAACTATACCACATTAATAATTCTTGCCTCTGAGTGATGGAGTTATGATTGATACTTTTCTGTTATGTCCATGACTTTCTAAGTTTTCTACAAAATGGTACACATTAATAGAAAGCACAAAAATATTTAAAAAGGACTAAAATGAACTATTTTAAACTTATGCAAAGAAAAGAAAGTTCAAGTAAGAATTTAGAGATTATAAGATATGAATGAAGACTGTGAAAAAAGTGATGCTAAAGGCTGGGGATGTAGTTCAGTGGTAAAGCACATGCTGAGCATGTGTGAATTCCTGGTTCAATTCCCAGCACCAAAAACAATCCAACCAAAAACAAAACAGTGACACTGATATAGGCAAGAACTGAAAAGTATATTGAAAGCAGGAAAAAATATAGACTGAGACAGTTTTTTTGTGTTGGACACTAGAGGTGTTTTCAGCTTTTTGCTATAAACAATATCAGTATGAATATACTCCACTGATTCACTGGACATATGCCCAAAAGTGGACTTCTTGAGTTAAAAACCAGATACTTGTTTAAGGATTTTGAGATTTTCTGACACTGTCTTCCAAAATGGTTCTACCAATTTACATTACACTAACTAAGTATGATAGCATTTGGTTCCACGTGTCCTCGTCAAGCTGGGTTTTGTTCATTTTGTTTTGTGCTCAATATACCTACACAAATTTTGGCAAACCTCTGAAGATTGCATCATGAATTTTGAACTGTTACTAGAGAAGGTATTATTTAAGAGATCTGATTTTAAAGACTCAGAAGTCCATGCTACTTATTATTAAACTTCTTTATGCAGTGTCTTGAACATTATCATTAGTTTTAATGGTGAGACACAGAAAAATATGTGAGATTTCTATAAATGGATGAATAAACTAAAGACAAGAAAAAGGCTTGAGGGCACTAAGGTAAATTTCCCCAACTTCATTAGCTTTCCAAATTGATTCTATTTTAATCCCTCAAATAATTTTCTACTAATTTAAACACTGATATACCACACACAATTCTTTTTTTTTTTATTTTTTTTATTTTTTAAATATTTTTATTTGCTTGCTTTAGTTGTACACAATGTGTTTTATTCAATGCATTTTATTTGTACGTGGTGCTGAGGATCGAACCCGGGTCGCCCACGTGCCAGGCAAGCGCTATACCGCTGAGCCACAATCCCAGCCCCCCACACACAATTCTTTTGGGTAAGATGACTATAAAAAGACTAAAATTTACAAGGCATAACAATTCCTTCAAAAACACTAGGAAGACCTATCTTCCAAAACTTCTATTTTACTGTTCTGGATGCTTTCTACAAATCTAGATAGTACCAGCTTGAAATCTGTGTATAGAGTCCTATCTGCATAGAATGCAGGAGATGGGGAACAACCAGGCAATCTCAGTTTCAGAATGTTGCTTCTGAAAAAACCCATTTGATAACTGCTTGTTTCCTACTAAATGTCCTATGGGTAAGAAACCTCTCTAGAGAACTAGTCTTTTCTTTCCAGTTAGCAATCAGATCACAAGATGGCAGGTATCCCTGGTTTGTAATTTGGATTAGAGAAAATTGGAAAATGGCATGCCTACAATTTCCTGTGAAGCTCACCTGTCACTAGTTGTTTACTATGGCAAAACTATGGAAATGGGTCCTAGGGAACAGCTTAGCCTGCCAATATTTACTGGTCACCCCCCTGTATACTATGTGCTGTGGTACACATCAGGGAAACAATATGGGGTAAAAGCAGATAGTACTTGATTTTTGCCATTAGTCCTTTTCTCTCCCTAGTTAAGAACCATCAGTAGAGGCCTTCTGAATCCCCTCAAAAATAAGAAAAATCTCTGCCTGCTATAGATTAAAATTAGATGTTAACCTTTAGGTGAGCCCAAATTTTTTTGTAACCAACAGATAATCCTCAAAATCTACAGTATGAAGATTTGAGCATTCTCTGATTTCATGACAAAGAGAGTATCATTCTTAATTTTCGGCTCTTTTGTTTTTATTGCTCAGTTGAAGGGAGGAGAGTTATGTAAACATTTTGCTATTCTGCCATTTTAACCAGTATTACTTAGAAGAGAAACTGTAAATCTCAAGACTACCATTTATACAGCAGATAGTCTCAAATAGTGAAAGAATTCCACCATTCCCATGTAGATCACATAACTTACAGTGGCTCTTCAGGGGACTCTAAACTGCATCTCTGACTTCAAAACAATGTATGTACTTTTTCTGCACTTCAAAATGCTTTATGAGAAATAAATGTAAGAGATGGTGATAGACTTTAACTCAGACGGTGGAATCATACATCTAGATTCAAGTCATGACCTTCAAATTCTCATACCTCTGTAACCATGGGGAAATTTGCTTTTCTAAGATTCCATTTATTTACGCATAAAATGAGAATAAGTTGTATTTTCAGAATTACTGTTAATAAACAGAACATCTGCCTACCACAGAATAAGCATCAAATAACTGGTAGCCATTGGTATTATTTATATACGATACTCTTAGGTGATTACTCACCAGAATGTGATTACTCAACAGAACAATGGAAACTAGATATCAGTGCTAACTCCAAATTTGAAAAAAGTACATACAATCATAGATACACATTTCTTTAAACCAAACCAATCATTATTTCCACCTCCCTATCTTTGTTAATGTAATTTCTTGGCCAGAAATGTTTAGAAAAGCCCATTTATCCCTGTTGAATTCTTTTTACATTTTAAAATCCCAGCTCAAAAATATTCTTCATAGCCGGGCGCGGTGGCACACTCCTGTAATCCCAGCACTTTGGGAAGCTGAGGCAGGAGGATCGCGAGTTCAAAGCCAGCCTCAGCAATGGCGAGGCACTTAGCAACTCAGTGAGACCCTGTCTCTCATAAAATACAAAAAAAGGGCTGGGGATGTGGCCCAGCGGTCAAGTGCCCCTGAGTTCAATCCCCGGTACCACCAAAAAAAAAAAAAAAAAAAAAAAAAAAAAATCTTCATGATGTACCACCACATACCCACAATGAAAAATGGATTCTCTGAATTTCCAGAACATTTCCTGCAAACCTCACACAGAAACATGCATTTTATGACCTCATATCATAATCAGTCTTTTTATTTTCATTAAAAACAAAGCCCAGGTACTAAGTTATAAATTATAATATGAATGTTCATTTCTCCTGTGCTTTGTGCTTTCATCCCCCACTTCTAAACACCACCCTTTAATAAAACTGACAGGACAATTCAATAGATCTAGTCATGAAATAAAGAAACAAAAAGAAAAATGAACCAGTGAATTGTATACCAGCACAGAAACATAATTATATACTAATGTGTTTGCATACAAAAAAATGTTTGGTAAAAGGGTATATGTGGAAGTCATGTTTTAGCGATTGAACAGTTCCTGTAAAATGAGTCAGTTGATATGGAAATGATTACTTAGATAGAGCTGTGTCTAATTAGTTTTAAAATTGTGCTAATTCAACCAGTGAGCACCAAACTGATTATTTAAAAAGCACTAGTTATACAATCTCATTTTCCCTACTTGATTTTAAAGAATTTCCAATGTTAATCATTTTTTCATCTCCCATTGCTCCCAGACATAGGAGTCACTGAATGAATTCCAAATGCCAGGTGACATTATCAATTCAATAATACAATGTTATATTCTGCCTGGTCCTCTGCCCACAAATATAAATTTAGCATTCCATTTACCTTCCTCTTCATCATCTTCTGGAGGAGAAGGTATCATTGAGCTCTGAGATCCAGACTGTGGCAAGCGAACTGAAGGACTGGCTGTAGTTTTCCTTCTTTCTCTTTCTGATTCACTTTCCAAGCACACAACTTCATATAAAGTATCAGTATTATTCTTTCTCTCCTTCTGCTTTATCTTGAGAATGAAAAAGTATTTATTATGCAGTTAATATTCTTTATGTTTTTAATTAAGCACCACTTCTGATTTTACATAGGTTTTAAGAATAATGATGCTTCTCTGAATACCTACACTAACCTTTCCTAAATAGTAAAGCATGTTTAGATTTAAAACCCCTTAGGAAAACACTGAATTTACTGAGTAGGATTCCAGTTCTGTACTTTTATGTGCCAAACAACTACTAATATTTACTTGATGTAAACTAAATAGTTGTTCTGTATCTTCCAAGTTGTTTTATATAAGTTTTAAATTATTCTGCCAGGCGCGGTGGCGAACGCCTGTAATCCCAGCAACTTGGGAGACTGAGGCAGGAGGATTGGGAGTTCAACGCCAGCCTCAGCAATGGCGAGGCACCAAAACAACTCAGTGAGACCCTGTCTCTAAATAAAATACAAAAAAAAAAAAAAAAAAAAAGGGCTAGGGATATGACCCAGTGGTCAAGTGCTCCTGAGTTCAATCCCTGGTATGAAAAAAAAATTATTCTAAAATATGACATTTTAAAGTAAGAAAAATTTTCCCCCACTTCTTTTCTTCAATTAAAGTAGTGTACGAAAGCTGGGCACAGTGGCACACGCTATAATCCCAGCAGCTCAGGAGGCTAAGACAAAAAGATCAAAGCCAGCCTCAGCAATGGTGAGGTGTTAAGCAACTCAGTGAGACCCTGTCTCTATATAAAATACAAAATAGGGCTGGGGATGTGGCTCAGTGGTTGAGTGCCCTTGAGTTCAATCCCCAGTACCAAAAAAAAAAAAAAAAAAAAAAAAAAAAAAAAGTGAAGGGAACAACTTCTTCAATTGAAAGGTACAACTCAGGGTGGGAGTAAGATGGGGAATTGGTGAATGTCAGACAATATCAATTTAAAAAACCACAAAAATCCAGCTGATTTGTATTTTGGGTTTATTTTGAGGCAAATTTTATACTGACCTAAATTGAAGACAAGAATAGAAGATTTTACCAATACAAAAATATTTTAAATACATTAACATTACTATTATGGTCAGTTTTAGGAAGAGAAAAAAAGTAAAGTGAAGTACAGGGCAAGAAGAAAATAGAGTTCTATAACAAAAAGCACAAAGAAAACTAGAAAGGTGGCTACACCAAAGGCACAAGACACAGAAAAGACTGGGCAATAAGAGGTTAACACGCTACAGAAATATCAGAGCAGATTTTTTTTTTTCAAGGGGCGGGGGAGCTTACAATGGATTGAATCCAGGGGTGCATAACCCCGAAGCCATATCCCCAGTTCTTTTTCTTTTTTATTTATTTATTTTTATTTTGAGATAGAGTCTCACTAAGTTGCTTAGGGCCGCACTAAAATGTTTAGGCTAGCTTTGAACTTGCAATCCTCCTGCCTCAGCTTCCCAAGCCATTGGGATTAGGCATACATCACCACACCCAGTTATCAGAGCAGATTTTATCCCAATGTCCACTTGAATTCTAAAAACAAAAAATAAACAAAACACACCCCAATCCTGAGAGTAAGGCCTCACCTGCAAAATATGTCCTTTCAGTATCATCCTGAAGTGGTATTAAGTACAGTAATTGGTAAGCTTGTCTATAAAGGGCCAAAGTACAGATAACTTATGGTATGTGGGCCAACAGTCTATGTAACTATGCAGCTCTGCCATCTGAGTGGAAAAGCAGCCACAGACAATATGTAAATTAAGGGAGTGTGACTGTGTTCCAACAAAACTATTTATAAAATCAACTGTCAGGTAAGATTTAAAGCATTATCATTTTCTACTTTGGTTTAACATGTCTGAGGATTACTTAATTTTCTAGAGAAATATACCAGTTACTATTATCTACTTACTATTAATAAAGAATTCAATAAATAGGAGAGATTCAAACTAAAAAGCTTCTTAGCAAAGGAAACAATCAATGAAGTAAACAGAGAGTCTACATTTTGGGAACAAATTTTTGCCACACATGTCAGATAAAGCACTTATCTCCAGGATATATAGAGAACTCAAAAAACTTAACACCAAAAAAACAAACAACCCAATCAATAAATGGACTAAGGAGCTGAACAGACACTCTCAGAAGAAGATATATAATCAACCAACAAATATATGAAAAAATGTTCAATATCTCTAGCAATTAGAGAAATGCAAATCAAAACTAAGATTTGATCTCACTCCAGTCAGAATGGCAGTTATCAAGAATACAAATAACAACAAGTGTTGGCGAGGATGTGGGCACACTCATACATTGTTGGTGGGACTGCAAATTGGTGCAGCCAATATGGAAAGCAGTATGGAGATTTCTTAGAAAACTGGGACTGGAACCACCATTTCACCCAGTTATTCCACTCCTTGGTCTATACCCAGACAACTTAAAAATAGCATACTACAGTAACATAGGCACATCAATGTTCATAGCAGCACAATTCACAATAGCCAAACTGTGGAACCAACCTGGATGTTCTTCAATAGATGAATGGATAAAAAAAAATTGTGTTATATATACACAATGGAGTATTACTCAGCAATAACAGAATAAAATTATGGCATTTGCAGGTAAATGGTTGGAGTTAGAGAATATCATGCTATGCGAAGTAATCCAATCCCAAAAAAACAAAGGCCGAATGTTTTCTCTGATAAGTGGATGTTAATTTATAATGGGGGAGTGGATGAGATGAGTGGAGGAACTTCGGATGGGGCAAAGGGGAGGTGGGGAGGGGATATGGGGTTAGGAAAGATGGTGAAATGGGACGAACATCATTACCCTGGGTATATGTATGATTGCACAAATGGTGTGACCCTACATTGGGTACAACTAGAAAAGTAAAAAATTGTGTTCCATTTGTGTATAATGAATCAAAGAGCATTCTGATGTCATGTATAACTGATTAGAACAAATAAATAAATTTAAAAAATAAGAATTCAGACTCTCAGAAGTTACATATTAATTTGTAGGTTTGTGCCCAAGAGGTATGTAAATGATTTCTGACCAAAAGAAAGGACAACCTAAGCTGGGCATGGTGGTACATGCCTGTAATCCCAGCCACTTGGGAGCTGAGAGAAGAGGATCGCAGGTTCAAGGCTAGCCTCAGCAGTTGAGCAAGACCCTGTCTCAAAATAAAAAATAAAAAAAGAGCTGGGAATATGAGTCAGTGATATTTGCAAGTAAATGATTGGAGTTAGAGAATATCATGCTAGTACAAAAAAAACAAAAAACAAAAAAACCCCCCAAAAAACCAACAACACCAACAACCAAAAACCGAAAACCAAAACCCAACCCAAAGGGACATTAACTAGTTTTGTTTCTAACCTAGCAATCTTATTCATGTGTGTGTGTGTTTAAAAGGAAGAACCACATAAAATCTCTTTCTCAAATACTTAGAACCAGTTACCATCTTTCTGGTTTTCTCACTAATTAATGAATCCAATTAAAATCTTTGACATATGTTAATTTTTAAATTTATAATGATTTTTAACTTTCAAAAACTGTGCTTTGATAGAGAACAAAAAAAGCAGCATCCCAAATCACTGAAGGGAGAGTTACAATTTTTTTTCCTCAGTTACTGGGGACTGAATTCAGGGATGTCCTACCACTGAACCACATCCCAGCCCTTTTTAAATTTTATTTTGAGACAGGTTCTCACTAAGTTGCTCAGGTTACCCTTAAACTTAGGGTTCTCCTTCCTTGGCCTCCCAAGTCACTGGGACTAAAGGGTGTTGCCACCATGCCTCACTGAAAGTTACAATTTTTAATGGACGGTATTGGGATAAAAGGATGGCCATTTTGTAAACTAAACACGGGAGTTACCAGAATAAAATGCAAAATGAATCAGAGATCTAAAAGCAATGAAATGAACTCATATAAATGCCAGATGAAAGATGTGTAAATTCCTTTTAACTTGGGGGGGGGGGGGCAAGAAACACTTTCTAATTTTGATCCAAATTCAGAAGCTTTAAAGAAAAAAGTTGATAAATTTGAGTACATAAAAAGACAGCATGGCAAAACCAAAGAAAATTGCCAAAATATAAGTCAAAAGATAGGTGACAGAGAAACAGTGTATCTTGAAAGGGTAACCTCTTGAATAAAAAACTTCTAAAAATTAAGAGGTAGAATACTAAAATCAAGGAGAAAATGGATAAAAGATATGAATAGGAAAACACAGAAAGTCACACTTAAACATGAAAAATGGCTTGACCTCACTAATCGAAGGATCAACTAAAACTACTGACTCACCTAATTCAGATCCTTAATTGAAACACACTTTCAACAAGTCTATGAAGGAAAACAAACAAACAAACAAACAAACTGTATTCTCAGGACCTGCTAATCCTTATAATTACAACTTCTATGGAGAGGAATTTCACCATTAAAATTATGTATACATTTACCTTATGTGCCCAGTGATTTTATGAAAAGGAAACTATTCTAAGACACACTTTAATAAAAATTTAAAATGACAAATACACAACAAATTTAACACTGCAACATTACTTGAAATAGTAAATGATGGGGAAAAAATGACAGATGATAAAACACTGTTATGCGCCCATCAATACAAGATTGACTAAAAAGAGCTTGGTTTAGCCAAACAACATAGTACTATGCAGACATTAAAAAAAAAGAATGGAGCTGGGTGTGGTGGCACACCCCTGTAGCTCTAGCTACTTGGGCGGCTGAAGCAAGAGAATCACATATTCAAGCTGGCCTGGACAACCTAGATGGACACCTTGTCTCAAAATAATTTTAAAAAATTAGAAAAGGTCTGGGGATGTAACTCAGAGGTAGAACACCCCTGTGTTCAATACCCACCACTACAACAAAAAAAATCCATAGCCCCCAAATTGAAAATAAGTAAAAACAACTAACTATTGTTGAATGGTAACAGAACCACAACAAAAAAGAATTATTCTGAGCCGGGCGCGGTGGCGCACGCCTGTAATCCCAGCACTTTGGGAGGCCGAGGCAGGAGGATCGCGAGTTCAAAGCCAGCCTCAGCAATGGTGAGGAACTTAGCAACTCAGTGAGACCCTGTCTCTAAATAAAATACAAAAAAGGTCTGGGGATGTGACCCAGTGGTCGAGTGCCCCTGAGTTCAATCCCTGGTACCACAAAAAAAAAAAAAAAAAAAAAAAAAAGAATTATTCTGGTTGAAGATGATGCACTTGCTAGCATGCTCAAGTTCCTGAGTTTGATCCCCAGCCCCCAAAATAAAAAATAATTATTCTGAGTACCTATAATATTACTGCAACATACTCAAGGGACAAAAAGAAGTTCCATAAAAATCTTAAATTTTAGCCAGGCACAGTGAACATGCCTGTAATCCCAGTGTCTTGGGAGCCTGAGGCAAGAGGATCCCAAGTTTGAAACCAGCCTCTGCAATGATGTGAGCCCCTAAGCAACTTAGTGAGACCCTGTCTCAAAATAAAAAATAAAAGGTCTGGTGATGTAGCTCAGAAGTAAAAGGCCTCTGGGTTCAAATCTCTAGTACTTCCCTTTCCCAAAAATCCTAAATTTCATTAAAACTTTTAATTAAAATCCTGATATTACTGAATTTTTAAGAAAAATATATTACTGTTCCTGTGATAAAGATATTCAATGTAAACATGTTTTAAAAAAGAAAGCCATGTAATGTTAAAAAGTATTATAGAAAATATGTAAATGAACTCTACTATAGTTCAGGCAAGTATCAACAATGGATACAAAGAACATTACTTTAAAAGTTGAGATTGGTGGGCTGGGATTGTGGCTCAGTGGTAGAGCGCTTGCCTAGTATGTGTGAGGCACTCGGTTCTATTCTCAGCACCACATGTAAATAAATTAATAAATAAAGTCCATCAACAATTAAAAAAATATTTTTAAAAAGTTGAGATTGTTATCATGATTGTATTTAATATATTTTTCCTAATAGGAGATAGCTGACATCTAAATAATAGTAAAGTCCTTATCTATGATCATAGGTTAACTTACCATTTATTTATATTCTATTCATTTATTTTTCCAGAAATTTGCATATGTTGTTATATTGATCTTTGTCAAATCCATATTTTTCTATTATTTATTGGTTCTGTGTAAGTTGTATTGTGTGCTTTACATTTCAAATCCAAGTATTCATTGCTGATATACAGAAATAAAATTGATTTGAATATTAAAAACAAGTTGAGGATTCAACTGAATCCTCTTATCTGTATTCTACCTGCTGCAGTTTTAGCAAACTACCATCAATTGCAGTCTTAAAATATTAAATGGAAAATTCAAGAGATAAAATTTTAGATTATGTGCTGTTTTGAGCAATGTGATGAAATCTTGTGCTATTTCATGCCAACCTACCCAGAATGTAAACCTTCCTTCTACCCAGAGTATCCACACTGTATAGGCTATCCTTTCATTAGTCACTTTGTAGCCATCTCAGTTATCAGACTGAGTACAACAATGCTTGTGATTCAAGTAATCTTTACTGAAACTTACCAAAGTACAATCCTAAAGACTACTTGCTAAATATGAAGAGAAAATCCAATTTTTACAAAGGCAAAGATCCAGTGGTCACTACTTTTATCAAATCATCATACTTCCATCAGAAAAGTTTAACAACTTGGTATTATGAACCTCCTGATTTAGCAGTGGGAGAGCTATGGTGTAACTGTAAGCATGGTGTTAGTCATCTCTCAGGAGGTATAGTAATTCAGTGCATGTGTGCATAAGTAGAAATGTACACTCATCAAACACACACACATACACACACACACACAGCAAACAGGAATTAACAGGCCCAGGTTTCCAGTTATGATTATATTATTAATTACCTCGGTCTGTATGATCTTAGTCTTTCAGACATCAGCTTCTTCATTTATAAAATACTAATTTTATAAAAGATTTTAGTCCCCTACAGTTTCTTTGGCAATAAAAATTCTATAGTTCCAAGAATACATAGTATTTGTTCATTTTATGTCACTGTTGAAAAATTCAGTCTGTATTTATATCATTTTCTTCCTCTTTCAGCAAACGGTATCTGGAAATTTAAAACCAAGAAAGCAATCTTTCTTTTCTTACTAATTTTAAAAGCATCTTCTCCAATATGATGCCATCTTAATGTAATAATCCCCCAAATGGGAAGGTTTCCAGACTAAAACAGATACAATTTCAGAAAAAGAAAAAATAATCAATTTCAAACATGTTAAAAAAAAATTGTATGACTTTTTTCCCATACTGTCAGCAAAAAATAGAAATATCATATTATACATTTTCAAATTTGCTTGGTAGTATTGTTTCCTTTTCATCTTGGTAAGAACTGAAAATGGTTAAAATTTTAAATTATGCTTAGTTTAAGTAAATCCTAAAAGTCTTCTTTCAGAAACAAGACAAAAGTATATATGTATCTCATTCAAGCAACTTCCATAAAATCTACTAATTTACATCTTTGGAAGTCAGTTTCCTTGTCCATCAAATGAGAATGTTATTTATGCTTGTTGGATCACTGTGAAAGCTACTTAAAAAAGAAAGCCAAGTGGTTAGAAGAGTGATGGTCACAGTAGGACCCCAAGTAGTGGTAAATATTACTTTTTAATGGCATAGATATAAAAAACAATAAACTTAGTTTATTAAGTTACAAGGGGGTTAAATTAATAGTGCTCTAAGTGTTTTAATAAGACAGTAAAAAGTTTTCCAGTTTTTCTCATTCTATGTAAGATTAACAGTGGTACAAGTTCTTCAAGACAGTACACAGTTGTTCAAAGTCTTCACATGCTATCCCTCTTTGCCCTCACCTCTCCCCTCGTGCTTATACATAAAGACTTAACCAAATAAGGAGAAAATTAAAAATTATCATCAGGAATTTCCTGCCCTCCTCCCAGATTCCACATATATACTTTTGGGATTTTTTTTTGGGGGGGGCAAATAAACCATTGACAATCAAGTTTATGTTTAATTTGTAATCTTAACAGAAAAAGAAGTCCACCGGACTATACGTCTCAGGTGTTTTTGGCTAGTTTATCCTATTAAGTCTTTTTTAGCTTAGTTAAAACTATGCAGAAACTGCGAGAACAACATACTACATTAGAATATTTGTAAATATTACATGGAAATGAAATTAAATAAATTTATTTCCAAGAAAAAAATACATAATCCCACACTCAACCACAGCACTAATTTCCTATAAACTATGCAGACTTTGAAGTCAAGGTTACATAACCTTAGACCTTAAGGGCAATTCAAGATCAGGGTAGGTTTATTTTACATTCACTAAAATAAAATTGAAGAGACAGAATTCTAAATAAAGAGAAATTTTTAATATTCTAATTAAAGAGAAAATTTTAATATACAAATGTACATTTAAATATTATTCAATTAATTTCTATTTACTGCTTCTTGATCTAGAAACATCTTAGTAGTTTCTTTTCATTGCCTAAACTTGCAGTAATGCTTATAAAACTAGTTTAATATCTGAAGCATTCTTCCTCTGGGGCAGTTTCTCCATCTATATAATCAATGTTGTTTCAAGACTTAGTGTTTTTCTCATTCTTTTTGTGGCCCATGGAGGTTCCACAGTACCTCTCGAATTATAATAATTAAAATGTGGGGAGAATTTATTATGTACTGCTAACTTCTTATAAGTATGATGTACAGTTTCTCATTTCATGTCACTATAATACTACAGGGAGATGTTACTATTGCTGTCAATTTACAGTTGAGTAAACAAACTCAGAGGGCTGAAAGAATTTGCTCAAAGTCATAACACCAGTCAGTGGTAAAATCCATGGACTCTGACTCCATATCCAAGTCTTAGATGATGACCCTATGATGAAAATCCTCTGCTCTAATTAAAACCTGGGTTGACATTCCATCTCTTAAGACAACACTGGAAAGAAATCTCTATTCCTGCTTTGCTTGTTTCCTTTTCCTAAATATAACCAAGTAAATATACAGTCAAGTAAATCCACATACAACACTATAATTCTGTATAAAAGAAAATCAATGTTGCATGTAAACAAACTCAATTCAATAAATCAGTGGCAACTACTATGTCTTAGATGTTTGGTATAAATCAGTGAACAAAACAAATTAAGAATTCTGCTGTGGCAGAGAATGAAAAATAAAAAAACTTTAAAAATAATATAAAAATAAACATATTACATGGTATATATCATGAAAAGGTGAACGCCAATGTAAAAAATGTATATACACACACACACACACACACACACACACACACACCTATCACTTAGGGGTACAGAGAATTGGCAATGTCAGTGGAAGATGGGCAAATTGCAGTATTAAGTGGGGGTAGTAAGGGTGAATTGTTGAGAAGTAGATCTGAACAAAGACTAAAGGACCTAAAGCAGTTTTAGCAAGTGCAACACAGAAGAGTATTCCAGGTAGATGGGACAGTGAATAACAAAGTTCAAAAGAGTATGGCTATAGTAGAGTGAACAATGAGAGAGAGAAATGTGTTTATAACCTAACAGGCAGCAGATCAGGTAGGATCTGGTAAGCTACCATGAAAACTGGCTTTAATGAATAAATTAGGGTTTGAGGATTTGGGGCAGAAAAATGCTGAGAATAGATTATAAGGGGACATATGAGTTAAGAGGCTATTAGAATAATCTATGTGAAAAATGGTGATTCAGATGTGTGGTAACATAATCTAGGTGAGAAGTAGTGCCTATTCTGTATTTGGAAGTAAACAGGATTTCCTGATAGACTGGACATGAAGTTTAAGAAATAGAAGTAAAATTCTTGGCTTAAACAACTATTAAAACTGAAACACTAGGCTGGGCACGGTGGTGCACACTTGTAATCCCAGAGACTCGGGAGGCTGAGCCAGAAGGATCACAAGTTCAAAGCCAGCCTCAGCAATGGTGAGGCACTTGCAACTCAGTGAGACCCTGTCTCATAAATAAAATACAAAAAAGGGCTGGGGATGTGGCCCAGTGGTCGAGTGTCTGAGTTCAATCCCTGGTACCAAAAAACTGAAACACTAAAGTTACAGGATTTCCTGATTGATTGGATATGAAGTTTAAGAAATAGAAGTAAAATTCTTGGCTTAAACAACTACTAAAACTGAAACACTAAAGGCAGATAAATAGAGCATTTGAGGGTGGGGAAAAAATGAGTACTTTTTTGATCATGTTAAGTTTGAGATATCCTGAAAGCTAAGCAAAGAAGGGTTATTTAAGAAGGAAGTGATTATCTGTATCCAATGCTAGAGATAGGTAAAGAAGAAGAGGACTCAGATTATCAATTTAAAAGGTCACTGGGCACCTTGATTTATTCCTAAGAGTTCTGCTAGCTACAAAGTAAAATGAGGGTACAGAGGCTGGAGGTATAGCACAGCGGTAGAACACTTCCCTAGCAAGTGCAAGGTCCTGAATTCCATCTGCAGCACCACAAAAAAAAAGGAAGGGAAAGAAGGAGGGGAGAGAGGGGGCAAATGGAGGACAGTAAGTGGTGGAACAACTGGGAGCCAAGAGAAGCTAAGAGAATGGAAGATAGTTCAGCTGCTGTCCACCACAGGAAACACGAGTATGAAGTTTGACTGACAAAGTTAACTACCAAATTAAAAAGAAAGAAAGAAAGAAAGAAAGAAAGAAAGAAAGAAAGAAAGAAAGAAAGAAAAAATGAGATACTTTTTAGAAGAAAATACTAGAATCCAAAGTCTCTACAATATATCACTTAAAAATGTTACTCATCGTACTTGAGAATTAGCAGTCGAGGATTTCTGAAGCAGTTATACTGCAATGATGCTCTTGGATGTAAGTGAAAACTTGCTCATAAGAAAATAAATGAGTGGGCACAGTTGTGCACTCCTATAATCTCAATTATAAAGGAGGGTGGAGGATTTTATGAAGTTGTCCAAATTCAAAGTCAGTTTAGGCAATTTAGTGAGATCCTATTTCAAAATTAAAAATTAAAGAACGGCTGGGATATAGCTCAGTGACAGCACATGCCAGGTTCAATCCCTACTACAGCAAAGCAAAAACAAAAGGTAAATCTCAGGAGAAAACAACCATGAGGCAGGAAAAAGCGGAGGGGAACATGTGCCTAGCATGTATGAGACCCAGGTTCAATCCTCAATAACCCCCTCCAAAAAAAATTTTTTTTTTCTTTTGTTTTTAATTAAAAATGAGGCAGCTAGGTATAAAGGCATAAGCAAGCAACCAAGTTGGAACCCAGCAACTTGGGAGGCGGAGGCAGAGGAGAGACTGGGCAACTTAAATAAAAATTTAAAAGGCTGGGGATGTAGCTCAGTGGTACAATACTCCTAAGTTCAAAATATCTAAAACATCTGGAACTGAAATGCTCTAAGGAGAGAAAAGAGAGCTGGCAGGGAAAAAAGTAAAGAAGCAATAGGCTAAATTTTCCCAAAATCTTGTTTTAAAAATTTTTTTTAGAAATTTGAGAAGTTCGGCAAATCCAAAGAATGATAAACAGAAAAATATCATGACTAAGCACATAACAGTCAAATGTCTTAAAGCCAAAAATAAAGAATCTTCAAGCCAGAGAAAAATGATATATTATATATACAGGAAGAATAATATAAATGACCTCTAATCCAAAACAATACAAGTCAGAAGATTGTAGGATAATATTTGAAAAAACTGAAAGAAGAAAACAATCAATTCAGAATCTTTAATCCAGTGAAAATATCTGACCAGAATGAAGAGAAATAAAGACATCTGCAGAGAATGAGTGAGTCCTAAGAGAATATATCTTTAGAAGATGTGCACTAAAAGAAATGTTAAAAGAAGTTCTTCATGCTGAGGGTAAATGAGAACAAACGAGAAAGTGAATCGTTAGGAAAAATTTAGAGCAACAAAAATTTTAAGAAGGTGGATAAATCTAAAAGTGACATTTTTTTCCCTCTTACTATATTGAAAATACACATAACTGTTCAGAAATCTAACTAATAGCTTAATGGTAAGTTAGTCTCAAAAGTGAATTCACCTTTCCATTCCCCCTCTATATTTGTAAAAAAATTCAGTACCTGCTTTAGTTTCAAAAAAAAATTTTCCGTAGTACTACGTTTGCTGAAGGGCCAGAATAATCTTTCATTAGGTGAGCAAACTCGAACTTTTGTCTCTAGGAGAAATCGAACAGGCTCCTGTACTTCTGTTATTACCAAATCAACAGCTGTGGTCATAAATAGTACTTTATCTAGAGAAAGTGAGAAAAATGATGAGCAAAACAAAAGACATAGAAATACACTTACTCATACCATTAATATAAAATTAACTACTTTTATCACAAACTTCTCAAGATATCTTACCATCAACCATCAACTAAAGAAACATACTGTCAAATTGTTTTGTACAAATGATTAATGTACGGCTTCTTTTATGTACCTCTCTCACCAACAGTGGAAATTCTCAACTTTTAAACTTGGCTAATAATGGTATCTCATACTTTAGAACTATCTGTTTATTCTTTGTCCACTATATTGCTACTAATAACATGAAAAACTGAAGGGGAAAAATAAATGCTCAATGAGGGAGACTTATTAAGCAAGTAACATTACATTTTCAGGACAGAATATTATGCTGCCATTAAAGTTCATTCAGGAAAAGTATGAAATATCTTGAAAAAAGTTCTTTCTAGGGCTGGGATTGTGGCTCAGTGGTAGAGCACTCGCCTAGCACGTGCGCGGCCTGGGTTCGATCCTCAACACCATGTACAAATAAACACATTGTGTACAACTAAAGCAAATAAATAAATATTAAAAAAAAAGTTCTTTCTGCACAAAATATCTGAAAAGGTATAGAAGAAAATAGCTAATAGTGTGATTCTCATTGGGTTGGGTGGGGATAAAGACTATGCTAGACTCACTTTTCTCTATAAAGCCTTTGAATTTTTAACCACCATGTATATGGATTATCTCTACAAAAATAAAATAAAAATTAGAAGCCTAAAATACATAAATAGAATAAAAAGTAGAGGAGGAGGAAAAATTAAGAGAAGGGAAGGAAAAATGAAGAGAAAGGAAGGAAGGGAAAATGAATAGGCAAAAATGGTACTTTGTTTAAAGGTCAAATATAACAATAAAAACAAGAACTATACATTTCTTGTTTCACCAGAATTAGGTAAATACTGGAGACTGGTCAAGCAAATGGTCCTAAGTTCTGGGTATTATCCTGAAACTAAAAATTTCTGTTCATGCCAGCAATCTGCATCACCTTTAGGAGTTTCTTCATTTACAGCTTGAAAATGTGGGGATTTTGAATTCCAGCTTCCAGTAATTACATATGATTTACCATCTGAACTTTTACCCATAGACTCCTAAAAAAAAAAAAAGAAAGAAAGAAAGAAAAAAAAATACATCTTAATACTCAAGTGGGTGAACAACAGCTAACCCATTTTGTTGCTTTTTAAAAACACTTAAAAACAGGAGTTGAAAAAATATGAGGTTTTTTTTGGTTAAAGTAGAAGTTCATGTGAATAATTATAGTTAAGATTAAAGATGTGCCACTTATTTGTACAACTGTTCCTAAAAAGTTATATTTAAAGTAAATGCTTGAAAATCATACTAAATTGAATAAACATTAGGGAAATTCACTACCTAAAACTAATGCTGAATTCTTCTGTCAAGTATATAAGCACCGGGCTGGGGTTGTGGCTCAGCGGTAAATAAACACATTGTGTACAACTAAAGCAAATAAATAAAATATTTCTTAGTTTTGAACTACTTGTAAAACGCACGGCAGTTTGCAAAATAATTCTATGATAAATTTTCTTTTTTTAAAAAAAAATATTTATTTTTTAGTTATGGGTGGACACAATATCTTTATTTTTATGTGGTGCTGAGGATCAAACCTCATGCATGCTAGGTGAGTGCTCTGAGACACAATCCCAGCCCCATAAATTTTCTCCTTTAATTCTCACATCAATCTTACCCAGTAAACAAGAATTATCACTTGTACATAGTCAAGAAACAAAAGCTGAGATGTTTATCCAAGATCAGACTTCTAAATACAATGTTAAGAATAAGGAAATCCCCCTATCTTTGTGTATTGTTTCATAGCTTATATAGAATACCTTCATAAACATGTTCTAACATTAGATTCTGATGATACAGTAAAACAACCTTTCCTACAGAAATAGTATTTAACCTTCCAGTCCAAAAAATAAAATAAATTCTCACCAAATCTAACAAATGCATATCACTGTTTCGTACATCTTTTCCTGGGCTGAGGAGAACGCCAAAACACCTGTGAAAAAAGAACAGCCATAAAAATTAGGAAAAAAGATAAAATACACTAAAATGTTTAAATTGGATCACTTTTTAAAAAACTACTTATGGGAGAAAAAGGACGCTAATTAGAATTAGCAATAAAATTAATGCTGATCAAATGATAATCTTCACTTCTTTAACTTAAGTAAATTCTATTTGCCTTTTATTACCATGTAATTGAGGTTTGCATATTAGTTGATAATTTACTTTGAATAGTTCAAAGTAAAGAAGTATTCACTTCAATAAGCAAAAATAGTTCCACAGAGGACAAAATACTTTACAAACACATTTTTAAAAAGTGTTTATCTCATTAGGTTTTTAGAAATAAAAAAATTTACACTAAACTTACTAAAAATGTTTACCTTTCAATGGCAAGTTCTTTATTAGTTGTTTGTTGTACATAGATGACGATCTTCTTATCAATTCCTTGGCGTAGTTTAAAGCATTGTCTGTCCTTGTCTTTGGGAACAGCACTGTAGACAAACATGTTTCAATGATTTTGCAAAGTATTTTCCTGTCACATACTAAAACAATTTTTATAAACAAAGACCTCAAATCTCTGATTTTTTTCTATGATTAGTTTTCTAACACCACCACAACCACCAACAAAAAACACTCCTGTGCCTTCTAGAATGTAGATTTTTTAGTCTTTTTTTGTTGGTGGTGGTGCTGGGGATTGAACCCAGGGCCTTGTGCATACAAGGCAAGCACTCTACCAACTAAGCTATATACCCCAGCCCTAATTTTCAGTCTTTTGTTACAGTGAAAATTAAATAGCTGCAAAGTACCTCGTATAGCAACTGGTATATTTTGTAATTGTTTTTACAAATAAATTATTATTGCCTAATTTGCTTAAATATATAATGAAGAAAAAGATAATCATAGACCTTTTGAGTCTCAAAACTAGTTATTTTTAAAAAATAATAGGGATGAGGAAAATATGGCCAATGACTGGGTGCTAACATTTCTCTTAAGCTGTGCTAACCTTATAATAAACCTGATGACAGTTATAATATATAATAAACTGATGACAGTTAATAAGCATCAGCTTAATAAAAAATATTCTTAAAATAACAGTTTATCAAAATAATCCCTTAGTCTCCCACACACCATTTTCCCCAGTTCCTCCATTCTCAAAGACAAAAGCCTATATGTGGTTATCAAAAATAAGTATGAAGGCCGGGCGCGGTGGTGCACGCCTGTAATCCCAGCACTTGGGAGGCTGAGGCAGAAGGATCGCGAGTTCAAAGCCAGCCTCAGCAATGGTAAGGCACTTAGCAACTCAGTGAGACCCTGTCTCTAATAAAATACAAAAAAAGGGCTGGGGATGTGGCCCAGTGGTCAAGGGCCCCTGAGTTCAATCCCCAGTACCAAAAAAAAAAAAAAAAAAAAAGTATGAAGTAAATCTAAACTATCTTATTTCTGTAGAATTTTTAACATAATGGCAACAAAACAATTAGTAGATAGAATCTTAACAATGCAGTGTAGAAAGGACAAACATGTTCAAAAGAAAAATTTTGCAGGGCAAACTGCTAAATACTCATTGCAAATAAAATTCTCACCTGTGATGAGATGGAAAGGACTCAACTTCAACTATCAGTAACTATACTGTTCTCTAAGTTCTGTGGGTGCTGAAGTTTTATTAAATAAAATCTCATCTTTTAACAATTTGAACTATATTTGTTTCCTGACTCTAAAAGGACTGCATCAACAGAAAGCAGAGTTGAAAGTATAAGCAGTGGATCTAAACGAATGTCAGCAGCCTTGATCATATAATTGTGTCACTGAATGAATCCAACATTAATTTCTCTGGTATAAACTAAGAAACCAAGGTCCAGGCTTAATTTCCCTGATTTTCATTATCTATGAGAAAAGCATAATACCAACTACCCAATTTATCTTATGAGGTTGCTTGGTGAATTAAATTCTCTCTCTCCCTCTCTCTCTCTCACACACACACCACACAGAGGAAGTGCTTTGAATGGTATAAATAAAAATGTTTTAAGTGGTATAAATAAATAAAAGTGCTTTGAACAGTATAAATACAAATGAGGGCTAAATTAAGAAGATAATTTCTTTTTTTTTTTTTTTTTTTTTTTTTTTTTGGTGCCGGGGACTTGAACTCAGGGGCACTCGACCACTGGGTCACATCCCCAGCCCTTTTTTGTATTTTATTAGAGACAGGGTCTCACTGAGTTGCTAAGTGCCTCACCACTGCTGAGGCTGGCTTTGAACTCGCGATCCTCCTGCCTCAGCCTCCCAAGTGCTAGGATTACAGGCGTTCGCCACCACGCCCGGCTGAAGATAATTTCTAAGTATAATAATGTAAAATTATTTTTTCAGAAACAAGGAGGGAAAAAAGCATTCATTCTTCCCAATGCACATTATCTAAACTTATGTTATAGAAAAAACTGATTATCAGTCTTGTGGTTAAGTTCACACACATACATCTCTGGAATATATGGTAAGTCACATGGATATACCATCATATTTTAATCACTCTATTCTGTCAATAATTTCCATTTTTTAGTTTTGTTATTATACACAGTGTTAAGGAGAACATTCATGTGGATAATTTTTGGTTACCTCAATGATTATTTCTATAAATAAATTTCCATACATATTAATTACTGGATAAAGGCACTGCATTAGAAAAATTCAATCTGACAAAGCAAAGCATATTTTCCAATGATTTCATCATTAGATTGGGTTAATCTTGTGTCTAACTATGTTAACTTGCAGGGCATGGTGGCGCACGCCTGTAATCCCAGCACTTTGGGAGGCAGAGTCAGGAGGATCGCGAGTTCAAAGCCAGCCTCAGCAATGGCGAGGCACTTAGCAACTCAGTGAGACCCTGTCTCTAAATAAAATACAAAAAAGGTCTGGGGATTTGACCCAGTGGTTGAGTACCCCTGAGTTCAATCCCCGGTACCACAAAACAAAATAAAACAAAACAAAACAAAAAAACTATGTTAACTTGTGTCTAACTATGACCTTGATTTATTTACCATAAACTTCAAGTTCAGTAAAAATATGCACTAAAAAGATGACAAAGCCCTAACAAATGTGAAAAACAAATGAGACCATCTAGTAATTTTCTATAAAAAAATCTCCTTGGTATGGGGATAAACAGAACAGGGATGTTTATGAAATTTTACAAGAGGAACTACACAAATATATTCAAAAAATAAAGTTTAAAGAAATGACTTTGTTTCTTAAAAAGGAAAAAATATTAAAAACAGTATAAACTTCAATTTTCTAATCCCAGGGTATGAATGCACACTGCAGTTATTTTTAACTCACGGTATAGCTTTCAGACTGGAAATGTAGCTAATGAGAAGGCACAGACATAATGTCTAACATGTCAATCCTCATACCAAAATTGATGCTCCAGTATATCCTAAATTGGCCACCAGATGGCATGAAAATATAAGAGTCTGAAGAGAGACCAAGAGTAACCATTTTTCCCCACAACTGAGTCACTGTGCTTTTTAATTTAAAAGCAATTAATAAAAAATATTAATATTTTTATATCATATCATTTTACACATTTTATGAGTCGTGGAAGAACAAGAACTTGTGTCTAACTGTGACCTTGATTATGATCCTAAGAAACACTCACTTTATAATATAAAGGTAAAAAATCTTTTTGCAACCATAAAACTTTAAAACAAGAAAAGATTTGAGAGTCTAGCCTCCTTGTTTTATAAGTAAGGAAACTACTGCTAAGTGATAAGAAACTTGGAAAAAGTCACACATGTTAATAGTAGCAATAATTAGACTAAACCTGTTTTGATTTTTACTTCAGGGATTGTTCCAACAAAGAATTATTTTACTTAAAAACCTAAACCAGTATTTTCAACTCTGTATATAATAGGTCACACTTCAGACAAAGCCCTCCTGCTACTGTGTCCAGATAAACTTTAATGGTAAAAATTGATTTCTAAAGCCTTAAGCTTGGGCCAGGGTTGTGCTCAGTGGCAGAGCACTTGCCTCACATGTGTGAGGCACTGTGTCCAATTCTTGGCACCACATATAAATAAATGAATAAAATACAGGTCCATCAGCATCTAAAAAGAAACATTTTTTTTTTAAAAAAAAGCCTTAAGCTCTTCAAATAAAAACAAGTAAACCAATCAACCAAACAAACCAGCAAAACAAACAGAGCTACCAATCCAGCCAACTGAGCTTTAGTCACTTTTTTTTTTTTTTTTTTTTTTGGTATGAGGGACTGAACCTAGGGGCACTTAACCACATCCTTAGCCCTTTTTATTTTTTATTTTGAGACAGGGTCTTGCTAAGTTGCCTAGAGCCTTGCTAAGTTGCTGATGGTGGCATTGAACTTAAGATCCTCCTGCCTCAGCCTTCTGGGTCGCTGGGATTACAGATGTGTGCCACTGTGCCTGGGTAGTTATAATTTTTAAGAGTAGTCAGCCAGCTACTTCGTTTAAAATAAGGTGGTCACATGGTATTTTTTATTGCCTGAAAACTCTTCAAATTTTACCTCTGTAAATTTCTTTCTTTTCCTTTACCACTTACGTTTAAAAAGAAACCCTCTGTATAAAAGCAATGATTTTATGGTATGAAAGGTATGTCTGATCTGCCTTGGATTTTCCCTTGAATGACATATAATACAGCATGCTAATACAAACTCAATAAAATGAATAAAATAACATGCCCTACCTAAAATAACCTTTACCATCATCTTCTTTTATTTCTAAAGACACAGAAAAGGTAAAGATATCGCTGTCAGGAGTCTGTGGTGCAGCAGTGGCTGAAAGTGGGGTTTGCTTGGCAGAACGACGGAAGGCAGTGGCAAAACTGTAGAGTATCCGGCTTACCTGCAACCAGACATGTTAAGAAATGCACTGTTACCATGAGACACGAAATGTTTTTATTAAGGCTAGAAGGTAATAAACTTTTAAAGAGGTAATCATCTTTCTTTCCCATACTAATAAGATGCTTTTGGAAAATTATCTAATTTATTAGACCTCAAAAGCAAATACCAAACCTCATCAGAAAGCTTTTTTTAATTTAGAAATCCAAGTGAAAAATCACTTTCTGTTAGAAGATACCTGAACACATGTATTATCATAAACAATAGTTCTAACAAATTTTTTTTTTTTTTTGGTGTGTGTGTGTGTGTGTGTGTGTGTGTGTGTTTGCTAGGGATTGAATCCAAGGCCTTGCACATGCTATGCAAGTGCTCTTCCACTGAGCTACACCCTCAACAGTCCTAATAAGTTTAGGTCTAAAAAATGGTTTGCAAATATGTCACTGTTGGCACCAGGATGCCTATCTAACCCAATCAAGTAGCAGCTAACCAATGGTGGTGAAGTTTCGTATTCACAGTTTTCTCTTAAAGACTTACAGCTTCTTGTATTTCACACCGAAAGACATGTATTCTGAAGAGCTCTGCATTGTAATGACTTTCAGTGAAAGCAAAACAGTCACTCTCAGGCGTTCCATCATGCCCTCTGACACAAAAGAGGATTTTGTAGATAGGGTAGTTTGCTATTTCAGTGTTTGTCTGAGGATCTAAGAGTCTGTTCAGAGGAAAAACAAAACAAAACAAAAATATATATATATATATACACATATAAAGAGGTTAGAGGAATTATGAGCAATTTGCAATATATTCATATTAGGAATCAAGACATCTTTCTAGCAAGATAATCATACAGGAGTTTTGTATGCTAATCTTATTAAATTTTAGGAAATTAGCCATGCGTGGTGGTGCACGCTTATAATCCCAGCACTTGGGAGGCTGAGCCAGGAGGATCGAGAGTTCAAAGCCAGCCTCAGCAATGGTGAGGCATTTAGCAACTCAGTGAGACCCTGTCTCTAAATAAAATACAAAAAAGGTCTGGGGATGTGGCCCAGTGGTCAAGTGCCCCTGAGTTCAATCCCCAGTACCAAAAAAAAAAAAAAAAAAAAAAAAAAAAAAAAAAATTAGGAAATTAAGTTTGTATGTAGAATACTACAGTGATTGACTATATAATTCCATGTTACTAAAAACTATATAGTCTCATGTCTTGGGGAGGCAAGTAGGAAGGTTTAAATAATATCAATAAGCACATGTTTCTTCTATAGCCTTCAACTAAATAGAGACAAGGTCAATGGGTAAATTAGACTATATAAAGTAGATCAATAAAGTTGTGTTCTGGTTATAATTTAAAAGAATTACCTAATATGCATTATTAAGAAAATACAAAAACTAAGGTCTTTTTCAAGAGTGAAGCATGTTTTGATTCATGGAAAATAAGGGGAGAGATATTATATAAAATGCTAACTCCTCAAAAAAATCATGAATAAAATAAAAAGAATGCCATTCACCCAAATCTATTAATTCAACAAGTATTTATTTGTGTGACACCTAAAATATGCCAGACAATGTTCAGGGTACTAAGGACACAATTGTAAAAGGCATGGGGGAAAAAAAAAACTATGCAATTTTAACACTGCAGGGCCCCAGAGGGCCCAGTTCGTAATAAAAATACTTAGAAAGGGGATCTAACCCAGTTTGAAGACACTTTCATGAAAGCTCTGAAAATGTGAGACAAGATAGATTAGTTTTCTCATTTCTTTTATAGAATTAAAATATATTAAAGTATAAAACTTCAGTTGGCATTCACAAAATTTTATCAGTAGCTTCTTTTTTAAAAAATATTTATTTATTTGCTTTACTTGTACGCAATGCGTTTATTTCTACGTGGTACTGAGGATCGAACCCGGGTCACGCACGTGCTAGGCGAGTGCTCTACCGCTGAGCCACAACCCCAGCCCCAGTAGCTTCTTTTAACAAATACAAAATTAGAATTTGTGAATCTTTGTGAAATTGTTCTTTACTCAAAAAGAAAAGTTATGTAGATTGACTACTATCCACATGAAGCCATTACTCTGTTACCATGAAAACCCCAAATGCCTCTGAAGTAGTGAGAAACAAATTCACCGCTGACATAAGTATAAACTGGATCAATATTTCTAGATAGCAATTTGGCAATATGTCAAAAGCAATAAAAATAATATCTGAGAAATTTATACTAAGGAAATTATTTATAAAGCATTTATGTGCCCAATAGAAATTACTATTAGTTATTGTTATTATTATTATTAGTGCCTTTTCACAATAAAAGATAAAAACTGCCTGGTATAGTAGCAAACTCCTGTAATCCCAGCATTTAAGGAGCTGAGGCAGAAAGACCACAAGTTTGAGGCCAGCCTGGGCAAGTTAGCAAGAGCCTGTCCAAAATAAAAAATAAAAAAGGGCTGGGAATGTAGTGCAGTGGTAGAGCATCCCACGTTCAAGCTCTGTACTGCAAGGAAAACAAAAGAATGGGCTCTACTGGAATAGCTAATATTACCAACAGTTTTTTTCTAATTTCCAAAATCAGTATGAAATTCCATTTGAAACAATATGTTAAACTAGTATCTTTCCTGGGGGAACAAGTAAATCATAAATTAATTTGTTAAGAAAACTCTCATGATCAACATATTCTTAAAGCATTTAAATCACTAATGTGCTACAAAGGATTGGGATGGGAGAGAGTATACAAACTGATAGAAATGAGTGCCTATTTTTCATGAAGGTCGCAATCTTTGGAAAAGATAATGTCAGTGCCAAATAAATTAAACACTACATGAATAAAATAATGTATTTTATTTATTCACTATTGATTTTTAAAACAAAACATCAGAGATCTGATATAAATACTACAAAGAGTTTAAAGGCCTTTTCTCACCTCACAGTTCCTTCAGATACATTAGGCACTGAGAGGGTTACATCTAGTGAAATCTGACACTGGCTTCTTAGTATGGACATCATCCTCAAGGCTTCCACTTCACTCCTGGGAGCATTTACTGAGGCACAGCCTAAATAAGTTAGTTTACTGAAAACTACACTGTCCTCATCAGCCACTGGTGTGAAAGGACTTGACACTTCAGAATCTGCAAGAAAAAAAGAATAAGAAGATGATTATTTTCATTTTGATATTTTATTGATATGAACAGCAAATAACAATCTGCAAATAACATTTAGGTTCTGAAGTACTAATGAGATAAAATGAGATAAAATGCCATACCCCTAAAGGAAAGTCTGCAGAAACCAGAAAGCTCACACTAGAATTCGTGATAACACCAAAACTTTTAGGTAGTGCTGTTAAGAGTCAATCCAGATTCATATCAGATTCACTCTTCTGAATTTTGACTTTATAACTTACATTTAAGTCAAATACACATTAGTATTTTACCACTCTGAAAAATCACACCTTTGCTTTGTCTTACATACCTACACTGTCCTAAAGCTTTCTTTCATCAGCTCAGCCACTATATTATGTTCTCTTAATCCCCTTGCTTTTACTTTCCCAATAACATTTAGCTTTAACACCCCACTTTTCCAAATAAGACTTAACTATCCATTTCCTCCTTCCTTGCTATGCCCATTTCTTGCACTAGTCTCCCTTTTCCAACTCAGTAACTACTCTCAGAGAGTTATACAGGCATGAAGCAAACATCTATTTACCAAGTATAATCCCTCTATTACTCCACTATTGTATTCAAATTCCTTCTTTTCTGGAAAAATCTTCAAGCATTCTGAAAAAAAAAGACTACCTCGGTGTTATTTAATTACAAATTCTTTAGTATAACTTAAATATATTTAAAGGGAAATGAGAAATAGATATACATATATGTGAATGGCATCTCCCTAGATGTAGAATCTGGAGATTCTGGAGAACTCAGACAAGTTCTAATACAGTGCAGACACTCAAATATTAAAAACAATAACCTTCAATTACGCAAGCAATGCAGCAATCCTAACCTCCTTGTCCAGGTTTCACTGGCAGGCTCATCTCTGGTTTCTGGAGCCCTACTAATGGCACGGGGTTAATGGTGGATGAAGCTGAGAGTTGATTAGAAAGAGGCCCATCTCCTTCACCATCCAGTTGTGACCTTTCCACAAGTTCCTTGTCCCCTGGTTGGTCGTCCATGGGAGGATCCATCAGGACATCTGCTAACTCTTTTTGCAGCTGTTGCTCACTTCCATTCCCTACAATCTAAGGGTCAAAAATACATGCAATCAGCAAAGTGAGAAAGGGTGATCAATACAGATTAAAATGGTTTCACATTCTAAAGAAAATTTTCAGCATTTCTTTTGATGAAAAGACAGCTTCTGAATGTTTTTAAAAAATAGAATTAATCAAGATCTGCAAATAAGAACTCCAGCTGCTCTCTTAATTGTTTTTCATGCAGAAGTATAATGATTGAGCCCACTGTCCAGAAATATATGGATTAGCTTGCTAATGTTGTTAATGTTTTCTACACGGTCTTAAACTAAGAGCAATTAAAATATTTCTAATTTTATTTGTCCAATGAGAAGTGATGTTTTTAAGAGGAATATCTTTAGCAGATTCTTTTACCCTAAAAAAGGAAAAAGAAAAAAAAAAGTGGGGCTGGGACTGAGTGGTAGAGTGCTTGCGCACTATGTGTGAGGCACTGGGTTCAATCTTTAGCATCCCATATAAATAAATAAACAAACAGATAAATAAAGATATTGTGTCCATCTACAATTAAAATAATATTAAAAAAAGAAAAAGAAAAAAATGTGATGTAGTCCCAGTTATGAACAGAAATATTCCTATAAGGTAATTATTTTCCACATGCTCTTTAAGACTTCTGCTATAAATAAATCTCTTATATTTCTGAAGAAGACTTCTTTGATATGAACATGTTCTTAAAGTTCTGAGACACATGAATAAAGCTGAGGAGATGAGTGTATAAAAGCACTGAGGAATAAAAGCACTGTTTTCAACAACATCAAGTATTTTTGTGGAGTCATGTTGGTTTATTTAGTTGCTCAACAGGAAGTAAACAAGTGCAAAATCAAGTGATGACTGCCCAATGCTAAGAAAAACCACACATGACAAAATCCAGTATTGTCACTAATTGCTTATTCAAGAAGTACTGGAAGAATTAACAAAAGAATTTAGAAGATAGAAAGAAAGAAGGGGCTAACTTCTAAGCCTAAGACTTCTGAAGACTAAATCCTGAAAAGTTAAAATGGGTTGGCTGTGGGATTGTTAAAGATAAAGAGTCTTTTCAGCAAAATTAAAGTTAAAAAGCAAAATTCACATCTGAGTTCATATTCAGTTCAAACATCTTTACTGCTTTGGGCTTTTGTAATCCGATAAACTTCAATGTTCTTAGCCTGTAAGTCCTAATTGAGAAACAGACTACTTGGCTGATATTTTCTGGAGAAAATTCTAACATTTCAACTACTTTTGCCATGGAATTAAAGGCCTTTGGCTTCAATGACAGCTTCTCTTTCTGTGCACTTCATTTTATTTTTTTTAATATTATGTATTTGTTTTAGTTGTACACAAATGCCTTTATTTTTACATGGTGCTGAGGATCGAACCCAGGCCGTGCACATGCTAGGCGAGCGCTCTACCGCTGAGCCACAACCCCAGCCCTGAACTTCATTTTATGATGGAAGTCATTGCTAATGGAACTATAAGTGGGTTGAGTACTTTTAACTGTTTGGTAAACCTGGTTTTATACTTGAAGCTGAATTTCTTCCAGTTCTGCTTTAAATAGTTTTCAAAGCACCTAAAAAACAAACTAGAACTCACTTTCTATAAGCCTCTGATTCTTTTAAAGATAGCGAAATAGTGTACCACCTGGACTAAACAAAAGATAGCTTAATTGAACCAAAACTGCTTCCAAGGGTAAGGAGAAATAACATAGGAGTCACAACTTTCTGAAAACAAAAGGTGAGAAGATGTCAGACTTCCTCTTTAAGCAATTAGTAATTACAACTAGAAGGGAAATATAAAGAAAGATTTATTTTACATGCTACAAAGTGCTGTTTTGCTTTTTGGTGTATGAGGTAAGTGAACCCAAGGGTTCTGTGGAATAGGCTGTCTCATCTGTAATATATTCACCAATTACATAATATGCCTATCCTGGGACTGGGATTGTGGCTCAGCGGTAGAGCGCTCGCCTCGCGTGAGTGCAGCCGGGGTTCTATCCTCAGCACCACATAAACATAAATGCATTGCATTGTGTACAACTAAAGCAAATAAATAAATATTTTTAAAAATAAGCCTATCCTAAAAGAATACATGTGTGTGTTTATATATATAAATATATGTATATAATAGATATGTTGTCTTTGTTTATACATATTTTATACATATTTATCTTTAATATTTCCCTAGTTTATAAATTTTACCAACAACTGTCTTTTTTTTTTTTTTTTTTTTTTTTGGTACCGGGGATTAAACTCAGGGGCACTCAACCACTGGGCCACATCCCAGCCCTTTTTGGTATTTTATTAGAGACAGGGTCTCACTGAGTTGCTAAGTGCCTTGCCATTGCTGAGGCTGGCTTTGAACTTGCAATCCTCCTGCCTCAGCCTCCCAAGTGCTGGGATTACAGGCGTGTGCCACCGCGCCTGGCTTCCAAACAACTGTCATATGTTTCCGTAACTCTTCTATAAAGGCTAGGAAAATGTAATGTATGCATACAAATTTTATTTTATTTATTTTATTTTTTGGTATTGGGGATTTAATTCAGGGCTACTTTACCACTGAGCTATATGCCCAGTTCTTTTTATTTTTTGAGACACAGGCTTAATAAATTGCTGAGGCTGGCCTCAAACTTGGAAGCCTCAGTCTCTGGAGTTGCTTGGATGAACTGGCCAGCGCCACAAAGCCCAGCTAAAATTTTAATTTTTAAAGAGTTGTTTTAAAATAGCAACCTATTGGAGCTGGCATTATAGCTCCATGGTAGAGCACTTGCCCAGCACATGTGAGGCACTGGGTTCTATCCTCAGGACCACATAAAAATATATAAATAAAATAAAGATATTTTGTCCATTACAACTAAAAAAACTAAATAAATAAAATAAAAAAATAGAAACCTATCCAAAGCCTTAAATAAGGTCAAATACAATATTCAACAATGATCATGTTGATCCCTACCAGGTTTCCTATTCAGTAAATCTGGGGTGGGGCCTGATATTTTTTGCATTTCTTAAAAATTCCTAGGAAATGGTGGTGCGGTTAACCTATCAAATTCACTCTGGGAAACAATCTTAAATTAATGATTTTTTATTGACTATACAACAGATTTACTAATACCTGCTCCTACCTTTAGTCCCCCACCCAAATCAGTCTCAGATAATGGACAGCCTAGGCATATGCATTTTAAGATCACATGTGATTCTGATATATAGCCAGTACTGAGAAACACTTCCATAGATCAAAATCTCAAACTAAAATGCCAACAATGCTCCATACAGGCATCAAAATAATCTCTGGCACTTTTTGAGAATACAAATCACTTGGCTATACCTAAGAAATATCTCCCTGCATGGGCCACCAATAGCTACATTAAAAAAAAAGAGAGATTTTTATATGCAATAAAGTATGAGAATCACTGGTAGGACTTACAAAGATCATTTACTTATTTGCCTATCTCTGCTAGTGTGGCTGAAAAACTGAGTCGTTTTCAAGCCTCCCTTATAACACTGGTTTAACATATCAGACAATTTTAGACACTGAGATAAACAGAAGTTGTCTGGGGAGGACTCTGGAAGACTTGTTTTCCCAAGCACGAAGGCTGGGAATGAAGTTCGGAGTGGCTTGCGAGGCTGAGGCAGAAGAATCAAGAGTTCAAAGCCAGCCTCAGCAAAAGCAAGGTGCTAAGCAACTCAGTGAGACCCTGTCTCCAAATAAAATACAATACAGGGCTGGGGATGTAGCTCAGTGGTGGAGTGCCCGAGTTCAATGTCCAGTAACACCCCCCCGCCAACACCAAATTTGATTTAAAGAAAAATGTGGTTTCCAAAAAAGAAGAAAGCTGAGAATATAGCTGTTTTTTTTTTCTTTTAAATAATATGCCCTATAAAAGATCCCCATCTAAGATTCTAGCTTTGCAATTAACCTCACCTTAAAGATGCCACTGCATCTACTCCCAATGATATACAAACAGTCCCAAATCTATATCTACAATTTCTTCCTCAACCATCTACTGGACAGAGAGCATCAGCTGAATATTACAAATGTATTTTGTTCAAACCTTAACTCACTCTCCCATCCTCCTCCTGCATCTGTTTTAGTCAGCGAATTGCACTACTATATACTCCATGCCCAAAGAATCACAATCATTATTGATGCTTCATTCCCAAATAACTCATGAATCCTACTGATCTTTGCTCATATATTTTCCCCTTCTTCTATGTCTGTGCATAGCTAATAACTTAGTATACAGATTTTCACTTTGTATAAGCTAAATTGGTAGGTTCCATGACTTCCTTCCCCCTCACTCTTTCATACAGCCATTCAAGTTATTTTAGTTCTGACCAAACACTGTCTTATTTTTAAAGCCTTCTTTAGATCCTCAAAACCCACAGGACAGGGCTGGGGTTGTGGCTCAGCATTTGTAAAGCACTCACCTAGCATGTGTGAGGCCCTGGGTTCGATCCTCAGCACCACATGTAAATAAATAAAATAAAGGTATTGTGTCCACCTACAACTAAAATATATATACATATATATGTGTACATATATATGTATGTATATATATATATAATATATATATTTAAATTTAAAAACCCATAGGATAAAGCTCAAATTCATAAGTTTATTCTACTAGTCTTTTCATAATTTTGCCCAAACTATCTTTCTAGTCATTTGTCAATCACATCAAACTACTAAATGTTCCCAGAAAACAAACTTTCAAGCACCCAACCTTTGAATAGACTTTTCTGGACCCTTTTCTGGACAGCCCTCTTTCTCTTAAGTATTTTTTAAGATCAACTTTAAATTCTGTTACTTCCTCTGGGGGATCTTAACCCCTCTGGACAGAATTTAATCACTTCCTTTTCAGTGGTACTATATTATTAGCACACATATTTACTAGCATTGCTGACTGTTTTAGAGGATGTTCAGTGGGCACCTTCAACCATACTACGCAGAGAGGATCACTGAGCCCCAGCCCCTGCCTTATTTTATATTTTATTTAGAAACAGGGTCTCACTGAGTTGCTTAGCGCCTCACTGTTGATGAGGCTGGCTTTGAACTCGCGATCCTCTTGCCTCAGCCTCCTGAGCCACTGGGATTACAGACCCGTGCCACTGCACCCAGCCTCAAGTGAAGCCTTAAAGCTTTGAAGAGTGACTGGTATAGAATACACCTGAAACACATTTTTACATAAATTTTATAAAATGCAAAGAACAGAAGCCAAAGGAGGATACTGGATATTTGATAAAATTTGGCTTAGTTATAGCAAAAGAAATATGAATGATTTTAACTTTACTTATTTAAACACAAAAACAAACACCATCATTTCCCATTATTTTAAGCAAGTGTCATTAATATTTAACATTCACCATGAGAGTGTTGGTGGGGTGAGGATGTAGTTCAGTGGTAGAGTGCTTGCCCAGAAGGCATAAGAACCTGGGTTCACTTTTCAGCACCACAAAAAGAAAAATGGAAGAAGAAGAAAAAAACTCAGGTGGAGAAGACCAAAGATCATGCTGCAATACATAAATAATATTTTTCAAGTTCCACAGACTTTTATCAGTTAACACAAAGTTTTTATTAAAAAAGCAAAATAAATATATACAGATATTAGAGCTAAACATCACATTTACATTTGTTTTCATCTCCACATAATCTACATTAAAAGGAAGGAAGAGTTTTTCAAGAAAGTCCTGAATTGGGAAGATGAACAATAAACCTAAAATAGACAATTAAACACAGACATAAATGCTATGCATATGACATAAATGTGCTTAAGGACAGAGATTGGTGAATGATTTACTTGTTACTCCTACCGCTTATAAAGCATGGTAAGAATAGTCAGGGGGGCTCAGAGTTTCCATGTAGCACAACTCCAGGAGGCACAATTCACAGCATGGACTATTCAAATTGTGCACTCAAGAACTATCCTGTATGTAGCAAATGCAACTGAACACAGTACCAATTACATGTATTTCAGGCAACTGCATCATGTGTTTCTTACAGGGATTATCTTGTTTAAAACTCATATCACAGTATCTGCCAATAGTAAGCATCCAAGTATTAGTATTCCCCTACTCCATGCAGCTCTTTCCAAATAAACTCTGATTCACTTACTAGACTTGAGGTTTGAAAAAGGAAAACAATAATTGAAAAAACAGGTAGTTAAAACACATAGAACAAGAAGTTCTTTTTCTGGTTCAGAAAACTCTAAGAACACACCTACTTTTCATGTGCAAAAGAAACCCTATTGGAATAACATGTCCTTCTAAATATACCAAATAAAAGTAATAAGTTATATGGTAGAATTGGCTACAAGCCTGTTTCCTTGAGAGTAAAACTGCATTTATAGAAAAAAAAGTCCAAAATGTTCTACAGGCAACAGCCAGAGTCATTTCCTGGCCTCAATCTTCTATTTCTAACTTTAGAGCCCTTGTTTCCCTTTACTGCTATAATACCAACTAGGTCTTACTTTGGTATGCCAGTTATTATGCAAAACTACTTTAAACATTTTGGGACCGTTGTCTGGAAAGAGGCTTTCAAAGGAGCAAATTTAGGAGATAAGTTTATCACTGAGAAACCCCTAAACGATTCAAAAATTAAAAGAAACCAAAAAATAACATCCTAATGATCTGCAGTTTCTAATACTTTTATCCTGGTACAGAGAAAATAAACAAACAAAAATCGTTCAAACTTAATAATCTTGCTTATTAATAATCTTGCTTAGTTTAACTATAAAGCTTAGTATATAAAGTATATAAAGCTTAGTTTTGTCAGAAGGGAAGGCACAAATGAACCAAAAGACCCAATTTGAATATTTTAAGATTTAGTTACTAAGATCAAAACCACTCACATTCATTCTGTGATCTTTAATGAACCAGTAAATATAAATTGCTTTGTACTTCACTTGATAAACTACAGCTGTTTTAATGCTCTCTCTCTTTATCATACTGTACAAAGGAAGGACCAAAAAAACAACTTAAGTTACCATTAGGAATTGCTAACATTGCAGCAAAACAAAAAGAGGAGAGGAGGGACAGAAATAATCCCCAAAAGTCAACAGTAGAAAGATCCAAAACATTTATTATTATTTTGCTAAATAATGGGATTATAGGTGAGTTTGGGTTAATTTTTTTTATTGTTTGATCTCATATCACGCACACATTATTTGTATAATTAGAGAAAAATAAATGACAAAAGCTATTAGGGTCTAGAGAGAAAAAAATAAATAAATTTTTTCGTATGCAGTGGTCTTGACTCTAGGCCCTAACAAATTTTTAGTTCCTACCAATCACCATAGACCTACTTCTTTGTAGAAGAAATTCTTTTTTTTTTTTTTTTTTTTTTTTTTTGGTGGTACTGGGGATTGAACCCAGGGGCACTCGATTAATTAATTAATTAATTTGCATTCATAGTTCAATAAAACTCCTCACTGAAAAAAGGTCTAGACTACAAGATTAGCAGATTGTGCAACAAATAATATCACAAATTGAGATCAGAGATTACATCACACATTACTAAGATGGAGTGACTTTTATTTTTTATTTATTTTGTGGTACTGGGGATTGAACTCAGGGGCACTTGACCACTGGGTCACATCCCCAGACCTTTTTTGTATTTTATTTAGAGACAGGGTCTCACTGAGTTGCTAAGTGCCTCACCATTGCTGAGGCTGGCTTTGAACTCGCGATCCTCCTGCCTCAGCCTCCCAAAGTGCTGGGATTACAGGCGTGCGCCACGGCGCCTGGCATGGAGTGACTTTTGTATCTAACAATTTTAATAAAGGTTGGCAACTTTCTTCCAACTAAATAATGTCAATTTGATTTTTCAAGAAGAAAATTATGAGGATTAAATATTTAAATTCTCTACCAGATTTTTCTGCCTAATGAATATTAGCTCATAAACATACCTCAAATAACATTCACAGAATATCCTTGGCTAAGAGTCAAAGATTGCTACCTCAAAGGAGTTTATGGTCAGATAGAGAAAATACAAAAATGTTTTGATTTTATGGCAAGTTCTCAGATTTTGAGTTGTCAAAATATTTTGTAAAGAAAAATGTCTTTGTTTTTTTACAACTGTATCATCACATATCATTATTCTTTGAAGGGCTACCTAAAGCTTTACCACTCCAAGAATCCTGCCCTGACTCTTCCCTGAAGTTGAGTTAGGCTTCAATCTACTCTAAAGCACCCTTTATTTACCTATACCACAGCATTCATTTAACTGTATTGATGTTGAAAATATATTTGGCCACAAAATCTCTATATACCACCTTATACAAGAGATAGTCTATTTCTCCAAACCCTGAATTGAGACTGGCATTTTGACTTTGTACAATAGAATCAGGTAGAAATGACACAATATAATTTCTAAGCTTTAGCCTTAAGAGGCCTTACAGCTTCCACTCCTACTCCAAGACCACTGGGTTGTGAAGAAGTCCAAGATAAAATACCTCGTGGAGAGTGTGACCCAGCTATCCCAGCCAAGCGCAGCCTCCAACCAACACATTAGAAAAATGCAGCTGCATGAACACAAATAACAATAGCAATAAAATCATCCACTCAACTCACAAAATCATGAGAAATAATAAATTGTTTTAAGCCACTGAGTGAAATAGTTTGTTGCAAAGCAAAGACTAGTACATACAACCATGACATGATTTCTAAGAATTCTCATCCACCTTGAGCTATAAGCATCTTGAAGACAGGCACCATGTCCATTCAACCTTTTAATATCTTCTTTGGCTGTGATGTTCTCCAGTTTCGCCATCTTTCCTCTTAAGATTCAGTGTATTCTTGAAGTTGGAGATTTATGCCTTTTATCACTTCTAGAAAATAAATTTATTATTTCAAGTATTTCCTTTACCCCATTCTCTCCTCATGCAACACTTAGATATATGTTGTTCCTTTTCATTTTAAGTCTCCAGGTTTCTTAACTGCTTTTTCATATTTTATCATATTTCAGTGTTATCTTCTTGATAATTTCTTCAGATCCATTCTCCAGGTATCTGATTCTCTCCTCAGCCATGTCTGCTTTGCTGGCTTCTAAATTTCATTTGTAGAAATTCTAATTTTAGTTTGCTTATCTTTCAAAAATTTTTGATAAATTTGTTTTTTCTAATGTTTTCAGTTTTTCTTCAAGTTAATCATATTTGCCTTAAAGTTTACACCTAATAATTCTAATGCTTGAGTTCTGATGGGATTCAACCCGCTGGAGTTTGCCGACTTGCTCATAGTGAAATGTCCTTTGTACATATTTATAAATTTTGGAGGGGCTGGGATTGTGGCTCAGCGGTAGAGCGCTCGCCTAGCACGTGGGCGACCCGGGTTCGATCCTCAGCACCACGTACAAATAAAACGAATTGAATAAAATGCATTGTGTACAACTAAAAGCAAATAAATAAAAATATTAAAAAAAAAATTTTTGGATTGTGTGTTCTTCTTTATTGGGGTTATACTATCTATGGGAATACCATCTAGCCTGGATGGCAAAAATATTCCTCCAGAAGAGCTTTGCAATTGCTTCACTCAAATGTCTCAAAAACATTATCAACCCAAGAATATTCAGGCAGTATAAATCCAAACCCCAAGCATACATGAAAGCAAGCTGTTATGGTTTGGATATGAAATGTCTCCCAAAAACTCATGTGTTGAAGAGTTAGTCTGCAATGCAGAAATGTCCAGAGGTAGGGCTTTTGGAAAGCAATTGGATCACAAGGGCTCTAATTTCATCACTGTGTTAATTCATGTAATGGATTAATAATTTGAATGGACTCCTGGGAAGTGGCAGAAATTACAAGGTAGGTGGTACTGTTGGAGTAAGGAGGTCTCTGGGGGGTATGATCTTGGGAACTATATTTTGTCTTTGGCCCCTTCCTCCTCCTGTTTCCCAGCTGCCATGGGCTGAGCAGTTTTCCTCTACCACACCCTTCCACTGTGATATTCTGCCTCATTTTAGGCCCAAAGCAATGGAACCAGCCAACCGTGGGCTGAAACCTCAAAATAAATCTTTCCTCCTCTTGTTGGGTATTTTGGTCAAAGCAACAAAAAGCTGAGGAACACATAAGCCTATTGGCACAAATTTTCAACAAAACCCCCCATTCAAAGCAATCCAAGCTAAGATATAATAGGTTTCCTTATTTTCTTCCCATAATGATTGGTAGAAATCTTCTCCCATCCTTTCAGGAAAGATGTAGACCCTGAGGATGTTTTATGAGACTGTGGATCCAGCACCTCTCTATTTTATACCCAAGAACTATTTTTTGCCTAATTTAGTTATCAAAATCCAAGTACCTTGATTATAAGGAATAGAAATTCCCTATTGCAGTTCCGATATCAACTCAAATGTATAGCTTTAGTTTTTAGTTCCCCCTGTTTCTGTCTCTTGGACATTTTCATTCCTTTCTTGTGAATACCACTATCCAACTAAAAGGGTATTTGCTATGTTTCTTTCAGCATTCCTAATTATTTAAGATTGGGACATTTTTATAGTTTCTAGGTCATCACATATTTCCAAAAATGAGCGTTCTTATCCTCAGTCCCTAAAACAGCAATGACAGATTACCAGCTGACAAATAAACTTTCAACAAAATACTTAATTAGGACTTTGTGATTGAAGAGTGACAGACTTTTTATAACTTTTAAAATGTTTTCTAGATCCAGCATGTTCCTACTTTCACTGTTTATGTTCTAAGCATGTATTTTAACACAACCAAAGAAATGAAGAAAAAAAAACCCTGAAATCCTTGGAATTGACTGGTAAGATATTGTACAAATTTTTATTATTATTGTTATTTTGTTACTCTAAGGTGCTGAGCAAACAGTTTCAAAAATAAAAGTATGCCTGGCGCAGTGGCAGCTGTCTGTAATCCCAGCACTTGAGAGGATGAGGCAGGAGGATTCATGAGTTCAAAGCCAGCCTCAGCGATGGCGAGACACTAAGCAATTCAGTGAGACCCTGTTTCTAATAAAATACAAAAAAGGGCTGGGGATGCGGCCCAGTGGTTGAGTGTCCCCGAGTTCAATCCCTGGTACAAAAAAAAAAAAAAAAAAAAAAAAAAAAAAGAAAAAAAAAGTAAAAGAAACTTCAAAAATAAAAGTATCACTGAGCAAAACATCTTCAGTAATCCTATTTAATCCCATTATACCTTCTTTTGATGATTTTACAAATTTAACAAGGATCTTATTGTCTTCCCTTACCAGTTCCACGTATAATAAACCTATACATCATACCAATGTACTAAAATTACATGGAAATACATAGAGAAAGTGTTTTAAAGCTGGAAAACATGTTCCTCAGTTTCTTTCTCTACAAAATCAGAAGTTACCTTTTTCTGATAAACAAGATAAATGAGAGCAAGAAAAAAGTTCTCTGGAGGGGCTGTAAGGGTCCTTAATATGTACCATAAATATGAGTTCAGGATATCAGAAACAGGAAAAATAAGTCAAACTGTAATTGAAATTTTTACAAGAAAATTTTCAAATCAAAGATTGATTTACTTGAACTTGCACAGCTGTATTTTTTCAGTATTGTAACTGTTCTTAGGCTAATTCTTCAATTTATGTAAAGGAAGTTCTTTTCCCTACTCTTGATTTGACTCTTCTTTTGTACCAACCCCAGCCCTAGCAACAAATCTTTGAAATAATTGTTTTTATGTTTTGCCACATCTTTCTCACCTCCTGTTTACTACCCAATCTACTAATGTTCTCATCTCTCCACAAAGACACTCTTCTTGAGGGTCAAGGAGGCCTCCATCTTGTCATTTTTCAGACACCATTTATATCAACCTCTTAGCAGAATCTGAAATGTTACTCTCACTTTCTTAGAATATTTTCTTCACTTATATTCCAAAGCATTCTGTTGTAGTTTTCCAAAAACCTCACTACTTTATTTCTTCATAGTGTTCTCTGTTACTTTCTCTTCAGCTCAATCTCTATATGCTGAAGTGCCCCAAGAATCACTGCCTAACTCCTCTTTTCAGTATCTAGTCACATTATTGTAACAGTGGTCTGCCTCGTGCTTTGAATAAACCTCTTGCTGCTCTGCCACTGAGGTTATATGAAAAATGAACATGTTTTTTCCTTTTTTCCATCTCCCAAATTAGCAGGTGAATTTTGACATCCCTTTCCCCCAAAATGGGGCACACCTGGAATGTAGCCTTTGAATGTTTTAAAAACCCTGTGTTCTCCATGATGGGCAGAAGCACAGTCTCTGGGACACAAGTTCCCTGTGTTTCTCCTTTGCCAGCAAAGCAGTAAAACCTTTTTCCCTTTTCTCAAAATTATGTCCTTGTTATTGAATTAGCATATTTGCACACATGTGAAGCCAACACCAGAGTCAATTTTATGACATTTACATCACCTAAAAAAGAAACACTATGAGGATGTGACTCAGTGGAAGGGTGCTTACCTGGCATGCAGGAGACCCTGCATTCAATCCCTAGCACTACAAATAATAACAAATAAAAAAGGCTGGCAGTATAGCCAAGTGGTAGAGCACCCCTGGGTTCAATACCCAGTATCACAAAATAAAATAAAAAAGCACTACCATAATACCTTAGGTATCATCTCCCAGAAACCCAGACCTAAGCAATCACTAATCTACTTTCTGTCTCTGAAGATATGTCTATTCTAAATATTTCATATTAATAGAATTACATAATCTGTGGGGTTTTTTTTTTGACCAACATGTTGTTTAGCATGTTGTCTATGTTGTAAGAAGTATCAATATTTCACTTCTTTTTATGGCTGAATAATATCCAATTGCATACCACATTTTGCTTATCCATTCAGCAACTGACAGATACTTAGATTCTTTATATACCCTAGTAAGTTATTAGATATATTATTTACAAATACTTTCTTCTATCCATGGGCTCTTTTTCCTCCCCACTCCTTTTTTGCTTTTTTGGAGGAACAGCTGATAGAACACAGGGCCTTGAACATTCAAGGCAAGTGCTCTACCACTGATATTTATTTATTTATTTATTTATTTATTTTTCTACTTGGAAAATGTTTATTTTGAAAAAGCAAATGAAAAACAAAAAGCAAATATATTTTTTTAAATTTAATTATTTATTTACTTATTCATAATGTATAAGTATAGCATCTTTTTACATACAACTGCTTGTATACAAAGTATATAAGTACCATTCAGATCTTCAATCATGCATTTAGGATAATGATATCCATCTCATTCAACCACCAATTTTTTTTCCTTTCTCCATCCCCCCCCCCTTACCTTCCCTTTCCTTTGACCATTCTAGTGTTCCTCTAATCCTATGTACCCCCCATCCAACAACACTGTGAACTAGCCTCCTTATATGAGAGAAAACATTCGGTATTTGGATTTTTGAGATTTACTAATTTCACTTAGCATTATGTTCTCCAACTTTATCCATTTACCTGCAAATGCCATTATTTTATTCTCTCTTATTGCTGAGTAAAACTCCATTTTGTATATATACCACATTTTCTTTATCCACTCATCTACTGATGGACATCTAGGTTGGTTCCACAACCTACCTATTGTGAATTGTGCTGCTATAAACATTGAAGTGGCTGTGTCACTGTAATATGCTGTTTTTAAGTCTTTTGGAATAGACCCAGGAGTGGGATGGCTGGGTCATAGGGTAGTTCCATTCCCATTTTCCCAAGAAATCTCCATACTGCTTTCCATAGCAGTTGCACCATTTTGCAGTCCCACCAGCAATGTATGAGTGTGCCTTTTTCCCCACATCCTCTTCAACATTCATTGTTGTTTGTGTTCTTGATAGCTGCCATTCTGACTGGAGTGAAATGAAATCTTAGAGTAGTTTTTATTTGCATTTCTCTAATTGCCAGTGATGTTGAGCATTTTTTCATGTATTTGTTGATTAAATGCGTATCTTCTTCTGAGAAGTGTCTTTTCAATTCCTTAGCCCATTTATTGATTGGGTTATTTGCTTTTTTGGTGTTAAGTTTTTTGAGTTCTTTATATATTCTAGAAATTAGTGGTCTACCTGATGTGCATGTATTAAATATTTGTTCCCAATTAGTTGGCTCTCTATTCACCTTACTGATTGTTTCTTTTGCTGAGAAGAAGCTTTTTAGTTTAAATCTATCCCATTCATTAATTCTTGGTAATAGTTCTGGCACTACAGGATTCTTATTAAGGAACTTGGGGCCTAATCCAACATGTTGGAAATTGGAGCTTACTTTTTCTTCTATTAGGTGTATTGTCTCTGGTCTAATTCCTAGGTCCTTGATCTACTTTGAATTGAGTTTTGTGCATGGTGAGAGACAAGTGTTTAATTTCATTTTGTTGCATATGGCTTTCCAGTTTTCCCAGCACCATTTGTTGAAGAGGCTATCCTTTCTCCACTGTACATTTTTGGCGCCTTTGTCTAATATAAGATAGCTGAAATTATATGTATTAGTCTCTGTGTCCTCAATTCTGTACCATTGGTCCACCAGTCTGTTTTGGTGCCAATACCATGCTGTTTTTGTTACTATTGCTCTATAGTATAATTTAAAGTCCGGTATGGTGATGCCCCCTTGCTTCACTTTTCTTGCTCAGGATTGCTTTGGCTATTCTGGGTCTCTTATTTTTCCAGATGAATTTCATGACTGCTTTTTCTATTTCTTTGAAAAATGACATTGGAATTTTGATTGGAATTGCATTAAATCTGTATAATGCCTTTGGTAGTATGGACATTTTGACAATATTGACTCTACCTATCCAAGAGCAAGGTAGGTCTTTCCATCTTCTGAGTTCTTCTATGATTTCTTTCTTTAGTGTTCTATAATTTTCCTTATAGAGGTCTTTCACCTCTTTGGTTAAGTTGATTCCCAGGTATTTTTTTTTTTATACTATTGTAAATGGGGTAGTTTTCATCATTTCCCTTTCAGAGGTTTTGTCACTGATGTACAAAAATGCCTTTGACTTATGGGTATTGATTTTGTATCCTGCTACTTTTGAGCCAATTCTCTCGCCTCAGACTCCCACATAGTTGGGATGAGAACAGCTGGGATTACTGGAATGTGCAACCATGCCCTGCTCTTTTCACTTTCTTGATAGTATATTTTCAAACACAAAAGACTTTAATTCCCATGCAGCCCAATTTACTATTTTTCTTAGCTCTTTATGTTACTGATATACTAGGAATTCACTGCCAAATTCAAGATGAATATTTACCTCTATTATTTTCTTCTAAGAGCTGTATAGTTTCGGCTCTTGCTCTTAGGTTGATGATCCACTGTGAATTAATTTTTATATATGGTGTAGGGTAAGAGTGCAGCCTCATTCTTTTGCAGGTGGCTATATAGCAAAATAATGATAAAGCTATTTATTAAAAAAAAATTATTCTTTCCTCATTGCATGGTTTGCTAATGAGTTGACCTTTATCACACTGTCCTGATAATGATCACTTTTGGTTATAGCAAGTTTTGAATCATAAGTAAAAAACTGTCTAACATTACTCTTTATTTGGCTATTCAGGGTTCTTTGCAGTCTCATATAAATTTTAGAATTACCTTATCAATCTCTTCAAAATGTTATCTGGGATTCTGATAAGGATTTTATTGAATATGTAGATAAATTTGGGAAATACTGACATCTTAATATTAAATCTTCTGATCTAGAACACCAGATATCTTTCCACTTATTTAAATCTTCTCTAGTTTCTTCAAAATATTTTCCAGTTTTCAGAGTAGAAACTTTACTTTTTGATAATTTTTTTGTTCTTTTTGATGCTATTATAAATAGAAGTTTTCTTATTCTCATTTTATGATATGTAACTCAAGTGTACAGAAATATATTTTCATACTGATATTTGTATTACAATCTTGTTGGATTCCTTAGGATTTCCTATGTAAAAAGATCACATCCTTTGCAAATAGAGTTACTTCCTCATTTTCAATCAGAACACCTTTTTAAAATTTCTTTTTCATCCAAACTACTCAAGCCATAACCTCCAGCACAACACTGAACAGAGGTGGAAAGTATAGACATTTCTATTTGTTGCATAACTTAGGGAGAAAGCATCTTCTCTTTTCACTACTAAGTATGACTTTCGGTATGGGGTTTTTATAGGTGCCCTTTATTGAATTGAGAAGTTTCACTCTACTCCCACTGTGAGTTTTTTGTTTCATTTTATCATGAAAAGGTATTGTTTATTCATTTACAAATGGTTTTTCTACATCCATTGAGATAATCATGTGGTTTGGGGGTTTCATCTATTGATATATCACATTAACAGATTTTCAAGTGTTAAATCCAATCTTACATTCCTGGGATAAATTCCATTTGGTGTACAATCCTTTTTATATGTTGGTGAATTAAGCTTTAAAGTATCTGGTAAAGGATTTTTGTGTCCATGTTGATAAAAGATACTGGTATGGAACTTCCTTGTGATGTTTTTGTCTGATTTGTATCAGGATAATACTGTTCTAATAGAATGGGTTGGTAAGTACTTCCCACTTTTCTATTTTTGGTCAGAATTTATGATGAACTGATATTCTTATTTACATATTTGATAGAATTCAGGGAAGAAGCCCTTTAGGCTTCAGCTTTTTGCTGGGGTACTTTTCTAATTATCAATTCAATCTCTTCATTTGTTGTGTTTATCAAGACTATATTATTAGTTTTATGTTTTTCTAGAAATTTGCTCAATTATCTAATTTATTAGAATACAAGTGCTTATATTTATTTATGACTTATGATTCTTTTTATTTATATAAGGCCACAAGCAGTGAAGTAAAAAAAAATTAATTGGACAGCATGGGCACTGACGTCTTTTGTTTTAAAATATACTATCAAACAAATTCAAAAGAAACCAACCAACAGAAGGGGCATAGTGGTACAATCCTGTGATCCCTGCTACTTGGGAGGCTAAAGTAGGAAGACTGAAGTGCATAGTAGCCAGTCTGGGTAACTTAGCAAAACTTGTCTCGGAAATAAAATAAAAAGTGCTTGGGCTGTAGTTCAGTGGTAGAGCACTTGACTACAATATGCTAGGTCCTGGGTTTAATCGCTAGCACCACCACCAACCCCCACCCCCCACCAAAAAAAGAAAAAAGAAAAAAGAACCCATGAAGGGCTGGGGTTATGGTTCAGTGACAGAGTGCCTGCCTCACACATGTAAGGCACTTAGATCAATTCTCAGCACCACATAAAAATAAATAAACAAAATAAAGATATTGAATCCGTCTGTAACTAAAAAATATAAAAAAAGAACCCATGAAATGAACTGATTTATAAGCCATATATCGAATACAGCACTAATTAAATAACTCAATAACAGTAGTAATATCCTTTCATTTTTGAGTCTAGTAATTTGTGTCTTCTTTTCCTCACCAACCTAGTTAAACGTGGGTCAATATTACTAATATTTTTCAAAGAACCAGTGTTAGGTTTCATTTTCTCTATTTTTCTATTTCATTAATTTCTGTTCTAATCTTTTATTTCCTTTCTTCAGATTTTTTGTTTAGTGTGTCCCTTTCTAGTGCCTTAAGGCAGAAGGATAAACAGATTTCAGATCCTTCTTTCTTAGTACAGTCATTTATAGCTACCAATTTTCTTTTAAGTACTACTTAAGCTGTATCCCATTAGATTTTAGCATATGGTAGCTTCATTTTTTCATTCATCTCAAAAGTATTTTATAACTTCCTTTATTTCTTTGATTTCTTCTTTAGGTACATGATATTCAATTTCCTCATATTTATGAATTTTCAGTTTTACTTCTGTGATCAATTTCTGGTTTCATTGCCTTTTAAGAGAAATATGTGGGTGCATTTGAGCAGATTGTATATTCTGCTATAGTTGGGTTAAGTGTTATGTAGACATCTGTGAGGCACAGACACCTACAGATATCCACTAAGCAACAGTGTTGTTCAAGCCTTCTATATCTTTATTGATTCGCCTAGTTTTCATACCATTAGTGAAAGTAGGGTATTGTATTCTTTAATGACTACTGTTGAACTGTTTATTCTCTCTTCATTTCTGTCAGTATTTATGTTGTACGTTGTGGCACTGAAATTATTAGCTATATAACTGTTAAATGTCTGTGAGGGACTGACACTTGTAAGATTATACGATATGCCCTATCTCTAGTAACAGTTTTTGCTTTAAAGTATCATGTCTAAAAATAGAATAACCTCTTCAGCTATCTTGTGGTTGCTTTTTGTATGATATCTTTTCATATTCTTTTACTTTAACTCCATTTGTGTGTTTAAATCTAAAAGGTCTTTTGTAGACAGCACATATTTTAATCATGTTTTTTAATCTAGTTTGACAGTCTCTGCCTTTTGATTAAATATTGCCTAAAAATTCACCCTTAATATTTTAGATAGAGTTGGACTTAGGTCTACCATTTTACTATTTGTTTTCCTTTACTGCTTTCCTTTGCATTCAGTAAATATTTTCTAAGATAGCATTTCCATTTTTTCCATGTGAAGTTTTGTAATTATATCGTTAGAAGCTGCTCTAGAAACTTACTTACCATGTACATATTACAAGCCTCCTGATTTGTAATAACTTAATTTCACTGAAATACAGAAACTTTATTGACTACTTCCTTTTCTCCCTTTTTGTAGCACTGTTAGATACATCAGATCTATAAAATGTTACATATCCACCAACGCACTATAATTACTACTTTAATTCTACGAATACTTCTTTAAAAAAGTTGAGAAGGAGAGCAAATACATAATTATGGCTTTTGTTATATTAAACTTATTTATCATTTTTGGTTCTCTTCATTTGTTCTTGTGTATCTAAGTTACCATACAGTCATTTCCCTAGTCCCAAAGCAGCTCACCTCTTTTTTCCTGTTATTGGCAAATATATTGCAACAATTTATCGAAGCATGTTATACATGGAGATACACACACATATATAATGCAAAAGGGAAGAAAGAAATGTATGTAAATGTATGTATACTATCTTTTATTATGACATAAGACAGTATATATATGTACACCTAAACATAATTTTTTTTTTTTTTTTTTTTTTTTGTGGTACCAGGGATTGAACTCAGGGGCACTCGACCACTGGGCCACATCCCCAGCCCTTTTTTGTATTTTTTTAGAGACAGGGTCTCACTGAGTTGCTAAGTGCCTCGCTATTGCTGAGGCTGGCTTTGAACTCGCAATCCTCCTGCCTCAGCCTCCCAAAGTGCTGGGATTACAGGCGTGCGCCACCGCGCCCGGCTTAAACATAAATTTTGTGTGAATTAAAATTACCATTTCAAGTCACTTGCCTGAAGAACTTCCTTTAGTATCTTATAAGGCAGGTTTGCTAGCAACAAATTATCTAAATTTTTCTTTATCTCAGTATGTCTTATTTAACCTCAGTTTCGAATAGAGACATACCTCCCTTTATTGCATTTCACAGACATTATGGTTTTTTGTTGTTGTTGTTGTTGTTGTTGTTTTACAAACTGAAGGCTCATGGTATCACTGAGTACAGCAAGTTTATGTGTACCATTTTTTCCAATAGATGTGCTAACTTTGTGTCTCTGTCATATTTGTAATTCTCATGACACTTCCAATTTGTTATTATGATTATATCTCTTATGGTGATCTGTGATCTTACTACTGAAATTGTTTTGGGGTGCCATGAACCACACCCATATAACACAGCAAACCTGAGAAATGCTGCATGAGTTCTGAGTGTTCCATCTACGAGCCGTTCCCCATTGCCTCCCTCTCCTTGGGCCTACCTTCTCCCTGAGACAAAACAATACTGAAATCAGGCCAATTAATAACCCTACAGTAGCTTCTAAAAGTTCAAGTGAAAGAAAGCCAGGCAATTTTCTCACTTTAAATCAAAAGCTAGAAATGATTAAGCTAAGTGAGGAAGGTATATCAAAAGCAGAGAGACTAAAAGCTAGGCTTCTTTGGCACACAGCCACACTGTGCATGTAAAAGTTCTTGAAGGAAATTAAAAAGCCACTCCAATAAACATACCAACAACAACAACAAAAAAAAGCTTTATTGCTGATAAAAAGTTTTATTGGTCTAGATAGATGATCAAACCAGTCACAACACTCTTAAACCAAAATACAATCGAGAAGAAACTCTCCAATTCTCTGAAGGTTAAGAGAGGCTAGGAGAGGAGGCTTGGGTTGTGGCTGAGTGGTACAGTACATGTCTATCATGTGTGAGAACCTGGGTTTGATTCTCAGCACTGCATATAAATAAATAAAGGTCTACTGACAACTAAAAAAATATTAAAATAAAAAATTAAAAAAAAAAAAAAGAAGGGCTAGGAAACTACAGAACAGAATGTGAAGCTATCAGAGGTTAGTTCATGAAGTTTAAGAAGCTATCTTTATAACATATAAGCACTGGGTGAAGCAGCAAGTGCTAATGTAGAAGCTGCAGAAATTATCCAGAAGATATGGCTAAGACACCTGATAAAGGTAGCTATACTATACAAAAGGTTTTCGGTGTAGACAAAGCAGACTTATATTGGAAAAGAAGATGCCATCTAGAATTTTCATGGTTAAAGAGGAATTGATTAATCTCTAGTGAGAAAGTTTCAAAGGACAAGCTGGCTCTCCAGTCATGGGATAATGCATCTGGTGACTTTAAGTTGAAGCCAATGTTTATTTACCATTCTGAAAATCCTAGGGTCCTATGAATGTCACTTAATCTACACTCCCTATGCCCCACAAATGTAACAAAGTCTGGATGACCACCCATCTGTTTAGAACCTGGTTATGGAATATGTTAGGCTCACTGTTGAGACTGACTACACAGAAAAAAGCTCACTTTCAAAATGTTATTCCTCATTGACAAGGTAGCTTGTCACCCCAAAGCTTTGATGGAGATATAAAATGAGATTAATGTTGTCTTCACAGCTCCTAACACAATATCCATTTTGCAACCCATGGAACAAGGAATAATTTCTACTTTCAAATGTTATTCTTTAATAATACATTTTATAAGACTATAGCTGCTATAGAAAATTATTTCTCTGTCGTTTCTGGGCAAAGTAAATTGGAAGTTTTTTGGAAAAGATTCACCATTCTAGATGGCATTAAGAACATTTGTGATTTTTCAGGAAGAGATCAAAATTTCAACAATAACTGGAGTTTGGAAGCAGGTGATTCCAACTCTCATGGAGGAGAGGTTCAAGACTTTCATGGAGGAAGTAACTGCAGATGGGGTAGAAACAGCAAGAAAAATAGAAGTGGATCCTGAAGAAGTCATTGTATTGCTTCAATTTCATGATAAAACTTTAACTAATAGGAGTTGCTTCTTATGGATAAGCAAAGAAAGTGGTTTCCCGAGATAGAACATAATCCTAATAAAGATACTGTGAATATTTCTCAAAGGATAAGAAATATAGACTATTACATAAATTCAATTGACAAAACAGAAGCAGAGTTTGAGAAATTGGGTTCCAATTCTGAAATAAATTCTAGTGTGGGTAAAAAGCTCTGTAACCATTATTACATGCCACAGAGAAATAGTCTATGGAGAGTTAATCCTTGTGGTAAACCTCATTGTTTAAGAAACTGCCACAGCCACCCTAAATCTTGAACAACTACCACTCTGATCAGTCAAGCTGCCATCAACACTGGTTACTCACCAGCAAAAAGAATACAACTCACTGAAGGCTCATGACTATTAGCATTTTTTAGCAATGAAATATTTTCAAATTAAGGCATACACATTGTTTCCTTTTTCTTTAGACAAAATGCTATTGCATACTTAATAGACTATATAGTGCAGTGTAAACATAACTTTATATGCACTGGGAAACTAAAAAATTTCTGCAACTAACATACCATGGAATTTTTTTTTCTATAGTGGTCTAGAACTGAACCCACAATATCTCCACGGCATGCCTAAAATAGGTCAAGTGATAGTTTCTTTGAGCACTCTGAATGTTCGACTTCCCTTCATTATTTCTGCTGAAAAGTTAGCTATAAATCTTACTGGGGTTTGCTTCTAAGTGATGAGACATTTATCACTAGCTGCTCTCAAGACTTCTTCCTTGTCTTTGGCAATTAGCTATTACTAAGAAGTGCCTATTTGTGGATCTCTATGCATCTATCCTACTTTGAGTTCAATGCGTTTCCTAGATGTGATTACTGCTTTTCAAAAACTTTGGGATGGTTTCAGATATTACTTATTTGAATATTTTTTCCTGCTCACTTCTCTCCCCTCTTTCATCTGCTATGAGTATGTTGATGAAATTAATAGTGTAACACATTTTTCAGAGGCTCTGTTGTTTTAATCCATTTTTTTCTTTTTTTTTTTCGGGGGGGGGAGTAATTTCTATTGATCTTTTAAGCTAATTCTTTTATTTGCTAGGTTAAACCTATTCTTAAGCCCCTCTAGTAAATTTTTCATTTATGGTGCTTTTCAAAATTCTGTATTTCCATTTTCTTGTTTTTAAATAATTCTATCTCGTTATCGATGCTTTCTATTTGATGTCATTTTATCATCTCTTTTTTTTTGCGGGGGGTGGATACCAGGGATTGAACTCAGGGGCATTCAACCACTGATCAACATACCCAGGCCAATTTTGTATTTAATAATTAGAGACAGAGTCTTACTGAGTTGCTTAGCACATCTCTGTTGCTGAGGGTGGCTTTGAACTCGCGATCCTCCTGTTTCAACCTCCCGAGCTGCTGGGATTACAGGTGTGCGCCACCACACCCAGCTCTATCTTCCATTTTTAAGCATGATTTCATGCAATTTGTTGGAATGTATTCATAAAGACTACTCTGAAAGCATTCTGTGTTAAATCCAACTGGTCACTCTCACACCAGCGATTTCTGCCACCTGTTTGGTTTGTTTGTTAGTTAGTTTTTTAAATGTATGAGTCATATTTTCTTGTTTCTTTCCATGTCTTAACATCTTTTTGTTGAAAATCAGACATTTTAGATAGTATATTATACTAACTCTGAATTCCATTGCCCCACTTTAGGACTGGTTTTTATGTATCCTTGTTTTGGGTAGATTCTATACTCCTGCCTCCAGAATGTTATACTTCTAATGCTGCCCCTCAGAGGGTTCAGATTTGGGACTGCCACAGTCACCCTGTGATGAGATTGGTTTTTGACAGGGCTCTGTTTCTCTGACCATGCCTAGCTATGAAAGCTCCTTTAATTGCTAGCTGACTGCTTTACTGATTTCAACAGTCCACTAAACCAATCAGACCCACAAACTAAACCAATTAAATCTGAGTTCCTTCTAAGAGAAAGTTTCAGAAGTCAATGTTTGAGATTTTGACCCATGGTGGTCTCCTCCCAGCTCTGTCTTTCCCTGGTATTCTCAGGCAAACTAGTAGTTCTACATCTAAGCCCAAATGTCTAATCAATCTGCCAATTTTCTCCCAATTACCTTTCACTGCAACTTCCACTGTATGAGACTAACCTTAGGCTTGAACTTCTTTACATTCCTCCTTCAGGAAGAGATTACCAGCCGATTAATGACCCTGTTTTCTCAACAGGCAAAAATCTCTGAGCCAAAGCTCTGGAGCTAGGAGAGGGGAAAATGGCAAATTTCTCGCTGAGTGACATCCCAGCTTTACTTGTCCAAAATAGAGCCTCTGTGTAGAAAAGGGTTAGGAGCCTATCTCTTAGTTACACTTGGCTAGCAATAGGCAGCTGGAGGCAGGAAGAGACATGCTGAATATGCTCCTCCCCAGAAGACAGGCCATGGACTGGAACTAGGGAATAGGGAGCCTCTTCCTCCTGACTGTATCAGTCTGGAGTAGAGTTATCTCAGTTGGGATAGGGGAAGAAAGGAGTGGGTTCTGGATGAAATAACAGATTCTTGTTGCTCTTACTAAATTTTAATAAATTTCCTTGGATAAATCTTCTTCATTTGCTTGACTTCTTTTAGAACATTTCCAGAGACTAAACTTTGGCTTTTTCCCAGTAATTTTTACCAGTTTTGTTTTCCTGACATGCTATAAGGACAGAAGTCCCTCTCAGCCAGTGAGCTTTTAAAAATGTAAATTAGAGCCCCATGTTATGTTATGGATGTGAGGTGTCCCCCCAAAACAATGCAAGATGGTTCAGAGAAAAAATGATTGGGTTGTGAGAGTCTTAACCCAATCAGTGAATTAATCCCCTGGTAGGAGCAACTGAGTGGTAACTGAAGTGGTAAGATGTGGCTGGAGGAAATGATTTTTTGGTGGTATGGCTATGGGGTATATATTTTGTATTAGGAGAATGAAGTTTTCCCTCTATCTCTGCTTCCTGATCACCGGGAGAGCTACTTCTCTCCACCACACTCTGCTGCCATGATGTCCTGTCTCACCTTGGGCCCTAAGGAATGGAGCCAGCCTTCTATGGACTAAGACCTCTGAAACTCTGAGACCTAAACAAACCTTTCCTCCTTTACAGTTTTCTGGTTGGGTTCTCTTAGTTACAGCAGCGAAAAAGATGACAAAAACCTATCTTGTGTGGTAGTACAAGATGCCTGTGATACCAGAGACTTAAAAGCCTAAGGCAAGAAGATCACAAGTTCAAGGCCAGCCTTAGCAACTCAGTCTCAACTATTTTGAGACAAAATTTAAAATTTCAAAATAAAAAATTAAAAAAGGGCAGAGGATGTTGGTCAGTGGTAGAGCACTCCTGGGTTCAATCCCTGTACCCTACCCCCCACCAAAAGTAAACTAGATCATGTTCCCAAACTCTCCAAAAATTCCCTTCACATTTATAACAGTCTAAATTTCCTACCAAGTTCCACAAGGTTCTACATGATCTAGTAGTCTGCCCATCACTGGGATCTCATCACTCAATACTTTTTACCTCCTTCACTGTGCCCTAACCTCTCTCTCCAAGGGTCTTTGTAATTTGTTGCTTCCTCTGAAAAGCTCTTTCCCCAGTTTTCCCATGGCTTTCTTCCTTATTTCAATCTGGTCTCACCTAAATACAATCTCTAAAATAGTACCTGTCATTCAGTATTTTTACTGCCTTTTTTTTTTTTTTTTTAAGTTGTTGAGGACCTTTGTCTTTATTTATTTTTATGTGATGCTGAGAATCAAACCCAGTGCCTCACACATGCTAGGCAAGTGCTCTACCACTGAGCCACAACCCCAGCCCTTTACTGTCTTCTTTCAAAAAAAAAAAAAAAAAAAAAAAAAAAAAAAAAAGATTCCCCTGTATGTTTATAAGTGATAGAAGTGTTTCCAAAATTCTAAAAACAAAGGTCAAAAGACAACCACCAAATCATTCATTCCTCATCCACTGTAACCTCCTTTTCTGCAGGACCTAAATTCACTTGATATATTTATTTTTTATTTGCTTAAAGTATATTTCCCCCATCAGAATACAAGCTTTAAGAGGAAAGGGGAGTTTGCCTGTGTTGTTTACCACTAAATCCCCAGTACCTAGAACAGAACCTGGCACATAGGCATTATTTAATAAATACTTATTGAACGAACAGATGTACAAGGGAATTGGAATATTTTAAAAATCACTTATAAATTAAATGACAATCATTAACAGATAATCTGTTTTCATTATTATCCATAAAGAGCAGAACAGTAATAAAGTATAGAAAAAGAAGTAATAGTTGTTTATTTGGTGGAAAAAAGACAGAAGTGGTCAAAGACCAGGTATTTAAAGTTATTTCATGGGCTGGGGATGTGGCTCGGGGTAGAGCACTTGTCTAGCATGTGTGAAGCCCTATATTTAATCCTCAGCTCTACAAACAATAAATAAAGTTGTTTCAATATCTTAAACTTATTGCTGACCTGTCAGTACCCTTACAATACACATAACAGGCTCCCCCCAAAAATAATCACCTCAAATTCTATAGGAAAGTGAAAACAATACTAAAATTACAAATGTTTATGTTAACCATTAGAATTTTGACAGGGATGTTAGAAAATTTAAAAGAAGCCAATCAAAGAGAAAATCTTAACCCAAAACTGCTTTAACACTGTAAGAAGGAAGTATATTAATTCCATTTTCTCACTTTCCCTCCATGTCCCTTTTCTATTAAGGCCAAAATTTTGCAAAGGGCTTAGCAAAGCTAAACAAAATAAACTTAAGTTATGAAGTTTTACCTTGAGTCCTGTTTTCTCATCATCACTTCCATTATTTGTAGATGGTGTCTCATCTCCTTGCCTGGAAACCAAGACAAAATCTTCACTATTAAGAGTAGACACTGAGTCTGAAGAGACACTGATTTTTCCAACAGAAGCCTTGTCATCCATAACTCAAGAATGAGGCTCAACTCATGAATGATTAAATATTTTTAAAATGCCTGAAAAACAAAAATCATAAAGATATTCATATAGAATGTCTGCCAGATAATCAATTATGCTTTAATTCTTACAGAACACATGTGGAAAATTTTTTAAATAACACTTCCAAAATATTTTCCCAGGATGCTCACTACTTACTATTTTGGCTTTTTATTCTGATAATAAGGAAATCTTATACTATCTAGGGTCAAAATATTTCAGACTCCAAATAAATAAAACATTTTCCCTTCAGAATGACCCTGCCTACCTACCATGATTTCTCTGGCATATGTTGCAAGTCTAAATGAAATGAATGCACTTGGTTATTGTGAAAAGTGTATTAAATAAGGTTTTCCTTACATTATCAATACTTCAATAAAATACTATCATGGTTTTAAAAAACAAAATTTCACATTAACACCCCAGAGAGAGAAATTCAAGGCAGGACAAGTATTAATACTATAACTGGGAAATATCTTACATAACAAGAAATCAGAATTCCATTGAAAACTCAATTTTTTTTTTTTTTTTTTTTTTTTTTTTTGGTACCGGGGATTGAACTCAGGCACACCTGACCACTGGTCCACATCCCCAGCCCTTTTTTGTATTTTATTAGAGACAGGGTCTCACTGAGTTGCTAAGTGCCTCGCCATTGCTGAGGCTGCCTTTGAACTTGCAATCCTCCTGCCTCAGCCTCCCAAGTGCTGGGATTACAGGTGTGCACCACCACACCCAGCTTAAAAACTCAATCTTACCATAGCAGTTTCTTAAAACCCAACTCAATATGAACATTATCTAGTACATAAGTTTCCAGCCAAAAATCTCAGAGGACAAAATATAAAGATGTGTCACTTTAAAAGAGTAATTCAAGGGCTGCGATTGTGGCTCAGTGGCAGAGTGCTTGCCTCGCACATATGAGGCACTGGGTTTGATCCTCAGCACCACATAAAAATTAAAAAAAGAGTCTTTCAATTATTTATTGACCCCCTAGAATAAAACTCAAATACAACCACCATTTTAAAACATGGTTCCCCATTTTCATTTGGTTGCCAAAACATCAAGAGAATAATACAACATTATATTGAGTCTTAACCAATTAAGAAAAGTAGGGGCTGGGAATACAGGACACACACACACACACCAAAAAAAAAAAAAAAAAAAAAAAAAAAAAAAAAAAAAAAAAAAGAAGAGGAGGAGGAGGAGGAGGAGAATAAAAAGTAACTATAGCTATAGTTTTATTATATCTATCAGGTTCTGGAAACTGTTTAATCTTTCCAAGGGAGAAGTTCTGATATGTTTGGCCTTTTAATTGAATATATATTTACTGAGTACACACCATATGATAAACACTATATCCCCCTCTAAGGCTCACATATAAACAAGTGGCAACAAGAATTACACAATTTCTGAGTATTATAGTTGGAAGAAAACTTAGGCATTATCAATACTGTTAAACGGATAAGGAAATGTGTCCAAGTGAAGAAGTAAGGTCATTTAACTAGTCAATGGCACAGCTAAAAGTAGAATCCTGGACTCTTGTGCTTTTCATGTAAACTAATTTCCCTACATAAAGGCTACAACAGTTCTATAGAATCAAATCTAAATACACAGTGTGGCACTCAGAGACACTAAAAATGATCTTCTGAAAAATTAAAAGAAAAATTTCATTTTTAAAAAAAATTTTTATTCTAAGTTGCTATATATGACAGCAGAATGCATTACAAAAGAAAAATTTTAATTTATTCATTCAATGAATATTGAGCATCTAGTGCATAAAGGGTGAGCTATAGTAAACAAATTGTACAAAAGGAGTTTATACTTTAGGAGAGAACCAAAGTAATGTGTAAAGGCTAATGGGTCCTGATTTACAGTAAGAAAATTATGGAAGCATACTGGGAGAAGAAATAATTCAGACCTCTACTAAGGATATATACTTTGATACCTCTAGGTTCACTCTCATAGGATCTCATAGGATCCTCTTCCTAGAGTGATCTCCTTGCTTCTGTATTTGATCAACTCCAACTTGATCTAAACCTCCTTCTCTTAGTTGTCTTCTCATCCCACTTGTCCATTCTCACTCCAGAGTCGTATAATTTTTTCCCTTGTTTCTGTTCCCACAGCATCTAACATATGGTTTTTATAAAACCTATTATGTTGTTTTAATAATTTAATAATTAGTGTATTGATTTAATCTTCATGTCTCTAAAAACAGAGCTTATGAGTTCTACCTTGCATGATATTTAAATGATTAAATGTTCAGTGTATCAAAGGGTGAGAGGAGCTAAAGAAAACGGTAGGAAGCGGGTATTAGTGCAGGGTTTTGGGAGGAAGAAGTTTCACAGATAAGAAAATTAAGGCTTAAAGAGATGGTACAATTTTTCAAGGTAATGTAAATGGTTAGAGGCAACACAAATATTGAACCCAGTTATCTATTACTCCAAAATCTGTGCTCTTTTTGTTAGATAACAATGCTTTTTAATGCCACAAATTTGAACCTCTCCCCAATCAGTATTCTTTTTTATTTTAGAACTTATATTTTAAGTTAGGTTTTCATGTTTAATCAATCTTTTATTCTCTTTTAAAGTGTGATTAGTAGAATAACAGAAAGTCCAGGGAAACTATCTAAAGCTATGCTCTGAGGTACTAATAACTTTCCCTAATAGTCTGAACTTAAAAAGAATACATTTCATTTTTAGGATATGGAAATAAGATTTGGAAGGCTCAAAGTTTCACCCATTTTCTTTGAGGAGGTGATAGGAAAATATACTTCATAAGATAAATGTTTGTTTTGGCAACTGAAAGTACCTAAATCACTCAGCAAGAACAAGGTTTATCAAAACACTAAATAATGGGGTGGGAGGATCACAAAATAAGAACCCCTTTCACTGGCTTCCATGAACAGAGGCAGGAGTCCATGATTGCCACAAGCTCTGGATAAGACCACCCATTCCCTAGCCAAGAGGTGCCCCAGAACTTGGTGGACAATATTCTAGAGATTTACAACCTCTGTTGTAAATGAGGATTAATTGTAAAAGAGGCTGAGGATCAATTTTATTTTATTTATTTATTTTTAAAAATTTTTTTTAGTTGTTGATAGACCTTTATTCTATTTATTTATATGTGGTGCTGAGAATTGAACCCAGTGCCTCATGCGTGCCAGGCAAGTGCACTACCACTAAGCCCCAGCCCCAGCCTAAGTTTTTTTTTTTTTTTTTTTTTGATTTAGTTGTACACAATGCGTTTATTTGTACGTGGTGCTGAGGATCGAACCCGGGCCGCGCGCGTGCTAGGCAAGCGCTCTACCGCTGAGCCACAATCCCAGCCCAGTTTGTTTTATTTTTAATCCCTACTTATATCAGTTACCACAAGAAGCCTCCTACTCTTTTTTATCCTTCAGTCTATAATTCCAATTTCCACGGACAAAAAAATATAAACTCCTTACCCCAAACACTCTGCACTGATATCCCCCTTGCTACCATCTCCACAGCATCTCTCACCATTTGACACACTGAACATTTTAATCACTTACATATCATATAAGCTAGAAGCTAAGCTCCATTTTCATGTTTTATTAACCCCTGTATATTTAGCACTTGCAACATGTCTGGTACATAGTAGGTGCTCAAATATTTATTAAAGAAATTGAATGGCAAATAAAGATAGAAAAAGAAAGCTACCCAATGAAAAGGTAAGAACAATTTTCATAAACTGACAATAAAAACAGCAGTCATAAATGTGATGGTGAAGCAAATGCAAATGATTAGGAGTTAGGAAAAACAAGTTAGAATACTGGTTCTAGGGTCTGGGGATATATCTCAGTAGTAAAGCACATGCTGATAGCATGAGAGCCCCAGCACCTCCCCCACCAAAAAAAAAAAAAAAAAAAAAAGAAAGATTACTGGTTCTACTATTCACTAATAGCATAATCCTGGTCACCCTGAGCTTCAGTTTCCATAAGAGAAAATGTTTCACTCTCTATCTCATAAAACTATTATAAAAATTATCGAGGACTATTTATGTATGAAACACTGAACAACATACAACATTGTAAGCATTCAATAATCATAGCTTTTCAAAACTAACTTCCAATTCAAAAATATAAGATATTAACTGGTTTAAGAAATCCAACTTAGTAAACAATTACTGGGGCAAACATTTGGATTCCCTAATTTCTTATTCTAATTTGTTGTTATCTAAATAAATGTAAAGGAATATGCAATATAAAGATGCCTTATCTATGATACAAAAGAGTAAAATGTACACATCACCTCATTTTCTCATCCCAACAATTCTGTAAAGCTGACAAAGTATTATTGTCTGTTTTAGGTAAGATTATATATATATATATATATATATATATATATATATATATATATATATATATAGGAATGCTTGGTATCTGGCAGGCACTCTTGGTTTGTTTCCTCATGTTGTTACCAAGAGGGCCATGTTGTAAGCCTAAGTTCAAAGATGTTCCTTCTCTACAACTCCTTTAATAAAGTCACTTGAGATGACAGGTAATTTTGTCCACTTATAGAGCCTCCTGAATCATACCTAAAGTTCAATTGTGCTATATTTCTTACATCTACCCTTTCATTACTTTTATTCTTACTGTCACATAAAAGGTCACTAGGGATATTCTAATTGAAAATTAGTCTCATCATATCAAAACTCTTAATTTTTTGCCCAAATTCACTATTCTGTGCCATTAAGTGACAAGTTTATGCTCAATTATGCACTTCTGCAAAGAACTTGGAAAAATGCATCTCTTTTTTGCTGAACAAAGATTCATATTCATTCTCAATCTTCTCTAGACTAAGTTAATTGGAGACTAAAATGGAATGGACTGCCCATAAGGTGTCTTTGAACAATATTTCAAAAGCACCTGGCTCCTGGATAATGAGTGCTGACTTTTTTAAAAAACTGAGCTTTTTTTGGACTATTTTCTTTCTAGTTACTAATATTCTGAGTAGTAACAGTTAACTCATGGCATGGATTTGCTAATGCAATTAACAGAAGCAAAAACAACTTCACAATAAGTGATCTAGTTTTTAAACAGTGTAGATGATACTCATAACTGAAGTTGACATGGTGAAAACAAAATGTGCTAGTGCTGCGCCTCTAGTTCAGAGACTGTTTGACCTTTAGTTCCTTGGTTTTGCTGAGATGTTTTTCTTGAAGGAGTATTAACTGCTTCCACCTCTTCCACTTGAGTGGAATTCCCAACTATCACTAATCAGTCACTATCAAAAATGTGGCAACCTCTAAAACTATCAGTAATGCAAATTTCAAAACCCAAAGAATTTTTCAATTCTCATCTTACTTCTATCTGCAGAATGAAATGAAAATGGCCATTTCCTTATTCTGAAACTTACTAGCTCCTTACTTCCATTCTACCTCTGACCACCTTTTCTTAGTTATTTAGGTACCTTTCCTTCTGTGTGTGTGTGTGTGTGTGTGTCTGTCTGTCTGTCTGTCTCTCACAGGAGACTGATCCTAGGGATGCTTTACCACCAAGTTATATCTCCAGGCCTTTTTGTTTTTTATTTCAAGACAGGGTCTCAAGCAATTCTCCTTCCTAAGACTCCCAAGTTGCTAGGGTTACAAGTGTGCGGGGCCATGCCCAGCTTCTCTGCCTATTTTTCAATTCCACCCTTGTTCCTCTTTTTCCTGAATATCTCATTAACTAGCATGGACATACCTTTCTATTGTATGCTGATAATACTCTATCCTTAATCTTTTCTCTTCAATACCACATGAGTATTTTTGTTTCATATATATATATATATATATATATATATATTTTATTTTTTTTTTTTTTTTTTCTTTTGGTACTGGGGATTGAACTCAGGGGCCCTCGACTACTGGGCCACATCCCCAGCCCCAGCGCCCCACCCTTTTTTTAAATTTTATTAGAGACAGGGTCTCACTGAGTTGCTAAGTGCCTCGCCATTGCTGAGGCTGGCTTTGAACTCCCGATCCTCCTGCCTCAGCCTCCCAAGTGCTGGGATTACAGGCGTGTGCCACGGCGCCCGGCTTCTTTTCTATTTACTATCAAGTGTCTGATATGTGCCAGGTACTAGGAATAGTGCCATGGTAAGGAATAAAACATACTACTTACCTTTTCTAGGTTTACAGCGGTAGAAAAAATGGACTAGTGACAAGTAATTATAATACAGTACAGTGCTTGGTACAGCAGAGGTATGCCAAGGGTTTCATGATAATACACAGCAGGGCTCTATTGAATATGCCCCATTGTCATCTCAAAACCAGTTTCATAACTGGGCTCTGTGGCACACACCATAATCCCAGAGACTCCCAAGGCTAAGGCAATAAAAGGATAAGGCCAGTCTGGGTAACTTAACAAAACCCGTCTCAAAAAAGGTAGGGGAGCTAGGAATGTAGCTCAATGGCACAGCCCCTCTGGGTTTAACACCAGGTTCAAAAAAAAAAAAAAAAAAAAAAAAAAAAAGCAAAAAAATAAAAACCAATTTCATATACCCAAAACCAAACCATGTAACCTTTATGTGTCACAGAAGCATATTATTCCTTTTTATCCTGATTAACCACAGATCCAAAACAAACTTTTGACTCCTTTTCTTAATCTCCCTTAGAATTCTAATGAATTTTATTTCTAAAACATACCCCTAAGCACTTCTTTCCTTCCCTCATGTCACTCAAGTCTTCCTTCTTTTAATTTAGCTATGACAAGAATTTCCCTTTCTAGACTCTCCCTGTTACATGATTTCTAAAACTTAAGCTATGATATCCACCCCTTCCTACCTTCCTCAAAACCTTCCATTATTCCTGACTAAAAACAGAACTAGATTCAAACTCTTATCATTTAGTTTTCAAAATCTGGAGTCAACTTATCATTCTAGTCTTATCTTCCTCCACTGAAACTTATCAGACAACCCACCATATAATTTCACTCATTTTTATACCTTCAAGTCTTTGCATGGTTTGCTTCTTATGTGTATCTGTTTTTCCAATTAGCTTTTTTCTCCCCCAACAGTAATATAGTGATACAATCAACTAGTCACCATTCTCCTTCTTCTTCTGCAATTTTCATTATTTCCTGCAAATGCTCCTAATGTTTTTTATTTCAATTTCTATCACAAGAACTGCAGCACTTACCACACAGTAAAGCAAGGTTACACCTCTCTTTCACTCTACTATACCAAAGGATCCATTCATTCCAGAAAAATTGCTAAGTATAAACCACCATGCCAAATTCTAGGAATACATGGGCTCATGGTACACCTGAATTAATTGTGGATTACCTTCATATCCTTACTTACTGTTAACATTCAATAAATTTGGTTGGTTGATTAAAAAAAAAAAAGAAGAAGACAACTAAATACTCTTATCACTTCCTTCCCAATCCCCATCATTTCTGTTGTTCAACCAGTAAGTAAATGAATATAGCTTTATAGAATCTTAAGGGGGATGCTTAAATCACCTTGCTAAATCTAAAAAGAAAACAATAATTATTGAGTGCCAATTATATGTAATCGAATGCAAATTATACTAAAAAGTTTTATATGCATTATTACTAACCTTCACACTAACCTTGCCCAATGGGTGTTAACTTCATATGACAGACAAACTGAGGATTAGATAGGTTGGGTAACTTGGTTCACAGAGAAAATTATGGAACTTGGTCCATTTCTGGACTGTATCTCTTTCTTCCTTGGTGTCCCTAATCTCCATGCTCTCCTTTTTCCAATCCATTCTTTATGCTGGTCCTGGATGCATCATTTTCTATAACACAAACCTGGTAGGATTACTCTCTGTTCAAAAAAAAAAAAAAAAAAAGACAGGAAGTAGCAAAAGAATCACATCTCAAAGATGCTATAACAGGACAATTCCTGTGGGGTTTATGGTCCTTTAAAATTAAAAAAAGGAGTTGGGGTGTACTTCAGTGGTACAGTGCATGCTTTGCAAGAGGCCCTGGGTTTGATCCCCAGCACTACAGTATAATACTAAATCAAACAAGCAGGACACAAAGAAGTTATAAAAGTTATATACAAAGAAGTTATACTATATTAGCATCAATTTTTTTTCCTGTCTCTGTATTTTGTTTCCCTGCACTAGTTTTCACGTTTTTCTCAAGACTATCCCATAAGAGAGCAAGACAAATCTAACAAAAATCAATGGAAAACCCATCCATCTTAAACATTAAAAAAAAAAAAATTCCTTTTCACCACTACTAGTTGCTAAATAATAGATGTGTCTTTGTTGGAAATCTGACTGAATTTGAGGGCTATTTCTCTGATATTTATGAACGTAGACAACCATATTAATTTATGCTTTCTCATTGATTCCAGGTTAGCTTTTAAAACCAAAAACAAAAGTAAACTTAATTATCTTGACTGAACTCTCCATTAAAAGCAAGAAAATCCAGCTTATCTAAAAATCCCTTAGATAAAGTTTAACCTATGATGCCTGTGACAGTTTACTTCTTTTAACTATAAAATGACTTTTTAAATTCCAGATGAACTACAAAAAGTACCTGAATGGGGCATGGTGGCATACACCTGTAATCCCATAGACTCTGGAAGCTGAGGAAGGAGGACTGGAAGTCTTAATCCAGCCTCAGCAACTTAGTGAGACCCTGTCTCGAAATAAAAAGGGCTGGGGATGAAGCTAGTGGTTAAGTGTGCCTGGGTTTGACCACCAGCAGCACCCCCACATAAAGAAATCTGAAATAAAATATAGGAATTCATAAAAGAAAAGTTTTTAAAAAATGTTTTACAAGTTGCAATCTTTTTACACTGGTACTTAAATATACATAACAAACTATCATTTTTGTCCCATGTAAGTATACAGTCTGTGGCATTAAGTACATTCACACTATTGGGCAATCTTCATCATCAACTATCTCTAGAATGTTTTCATCTTTCCCAAATGCAACCGTACCCATTAACAGTAACTCTCCATTTCCCTCTCCCCACAGCTTCTGGGAGTCAACATTCTACTTTGTTCCTATAAATCTGCCTACTTTAGGAACCTCATAAGCAATGGGATTATCGAATATTTGTTCTTATGTAAGTGGCTTATTTCAGTTAGCATGTGTTCAAAGTTTATTCATGTTGTAGCGTGTTAGAATTGCCTTCCTTTTTAAAGTTAACATTTCTTTACTATGTATGCCACATTTCGTTTATCCATTCATACTTCGATAAAAGTTTCTGAAGACTGACTGTAGTTTTGTGGGAGTTTTAGGATCAAAAACTCACAAAATACAGTAAAATGCCTAAAGAGAATCAATGTTTTCAGTTATTTTTCACTTTTTCATGAGTACTATTATAATAGGAAAAACAAAAAAACAAAAACAAAAAAACAATGGAGGGGCTGGGGCTGTAGCTCAGTGGCGGAGCACTTGCCTAGCATGTGTGAGGCACTGGGGTTTGACTCTTAGCACCACATAAAATTAAACAAGTAAAATAAAGGCATTCAGTCCATCTACAACTAGGAAAAACAAAAAACAGACTTGGGCATTGAATTCCTGGGACCTCTTTTTGACTTGGGCAATGTTGTGATTTCAGTTATGTAATAGGAGAGGACCAATCCTTTCTATACTTTTGTGAATCTAAGTATCTAGAAAAATGGGGGAAATATCAGGTTTTTTTCAGTATGATTCCCTGAGGTAGGTATAAGTAGATCAATTTTTACAAATGAAGAAACTAAGTCTCAGAGTCACTAAGTAGCTTACTTTCAGTCATATGCTAAGTGTAAGACTTTAGGATATCCATGTCTTTCTGACCCTAAGTTGAAAGTCTCCTTAGACCTACCCCTCATGAAAGATACAAGTGGTGAGAGGGGATGAAATGCACATAAAGCAATTCATTTAACTCTGCCTGATTATGTGAGTGCAATATGATTCACACCTGAGAAGAACCAAATCATGTAAATGATTTTCCCACGTTCCTCTAGCTATTTCAGGAAACAGGACTTTGATTTTTTTCCAGAACTCTACGTATGCTGGCTTTATGTCGCTTCTACACAATATCACTAAAACTAAATACTTATATTGTTATTTGGAAGCCATTTCTACAATAGAACCTACCTGAGAATTCAAAGAAAACCAGTTTAGTGTTAATGTACTACTTATTCACAAGGTCAGATTACACTTCTGACCTTGATAGCATCCTTTTAAGTATCCTCTTTTTCTGAACACATTTCTGAAGAATTTACATAGCATTTTATAAGTATAAAAATATAAATATTTTAAGCAATGAAGGGTTTTCTAAAACCTTTTCTTCTTATTAGTCAATATAGTTCCTTCTCCTCTAGTTAAGGAAATGGACCTATTTCACTTAGAATATAACCTGTCTGTCACACTTAGATCTGAAATGTTTTGTATTACTTCTCTTTTATCTACGAGTTTAATATCAAGCAAGTAAGAATCCAATATTTACCAAAATCTAAGATAATGCAGCAAAACATAGTTTCTCTTTTGTGTGATTTTTGTTTGCATTCCAGGGGAATACACATAGGAAAACCGAAAATGTCTGGTAGATGACATGCCAAACATTTCTGCACCTTCTTATCTGAAAAGGCCCTGATCCATAGTTTAAAAAAAAAAATGGAGGAACATTTATAAGTGAGCAGTCCATTAGCACTTTACTAAGCCCCTCATTCACATCACTATAGTAGCCACTACACAAAGATCTTTTCATACAGTTAAAAAAGTAAAAAGGGAGACAATTTTTTTTTTAAACATTAGCAGTTTATTTGTTGGTACTGCTATTTTATGCCCATGTTAAGGAGTCAGAGATTGTGGAGTCAGAGATGCCCGAGGAGGAGGCGCTTTTTTTTTTTGGTACCGGGGATTGAACTCTGGGGCACTCGACCACTGGGCCACATCCCCAGCCCTTTTTTGTATTTTATTAGAGACAGGGTCTCACTGAGTTGCTAAGTGTCTCATCATTGCTGAAGCTGGCTTTGAACTCACGATCCTCCTGCCTCAGCCTCCCAAAGTGCTGGGATTACAGGCGTGCGCCACCGCCCTGGCTCAGGGAGACAATTTTTAAGGTAAGCATTCGCTTTTGAAGTTAGACAGAAATCAGCTTTTCCTGAATTCAGAGAATTCAACAGGTTACTTTAATAAGGAAGGAACCATTCCTCTTCTGCAGGTGTACTTGAGGTCTAGATAGAAAATGATGTGGGCTGGGGTTGTAGCTCTGCGGTAGAGCACTCGCTTAGCATGTGCGCAGCCTGGGTTCGATTCTCAGCACCACGTAAACATAAATGCATTGCATTGTGTACAACTAAAGCAAATAAATAAATTCTTAAGAAAAAAAAAAGGGCGTAAGTTAGTTGACAGAAGCTTTAAAAAAAAAAAAAAAAAAAATGACATGTCTCAGCACAAAAGTGCCTTTTACAACATATTCCTAGTCGATTACTGCCAGAAGCAGTTTATCAGGATACCCTGAAAGGCACAAGAGAATTTTTTACCTCTATAATATTAAAATGATTAATTCACGGCTCTTTCTGTTAATAATATACAAATACCCACTAGTCAATCCAATTTAGACTTGAATGCTCTTATTACTCGATTATATTTAATATATTCTGTATATTAATTCATTTTTAAGTGATATAAGCATCATCTGCAGAAAAGGGAAAACAAGTTCATAATTACAGATTATGAGTTATGTTACCAAAATGTGTAAATAAAAATGGGAAAGACAAAGCTTTAGATAGTTATCTTTAAGCTATGTTAATAACATTAATAACATTAAAGTTACCACAGGAACTCGTTAATATATCTTAATAAATATAAGACATTAGTAAAGAGAAAAACATATTACCACAAAGTTTTACAGATCCTAAAGACTAGTGGTTTCTAACACAGTGATGATGCTGATATGATCCTAACTGAAAATATGTTAACAATTATGAATTTACTTTTGGACAGGTACAAACCCTCAAATTTGGCAACACAGCCATACAACTAATATTTCTCAGGCTAGGGATGTAGCACAGTGGTGAGGCACTTGCCTAGAATGTGCAAGGCCCTGGGTTCAACCACCACAACACACAAAGACACCCCCCCCCACACACACACACACACTTTAAAGCCACAGTAATACATACTACTTGATGTCAACACAAACTTAAAGACAGGCTTATCGCCTTATTTTACTCTATAGTGATCAGAAAATGGGATGCAGGGGGAATCAGGTCTCACAGAACTCTCTTCTGAGAGAAGGAACAATCTTCAAGAAATTCTCACTGATGACTGCCTCAGAATAGTTGACTTGGAAAGAGAAGGGACACTTCTAGGCCAAATTCTATAAACATGTTCATGACTTACATACTTCCATATCTGGAAGAGAAATAAGGCCAATAAGAGTGGTTACAATATAAGAGTAAATGTCCATCAATATTGTTTTGACTTAAAAGTTTTCTAAATAACAATACAAAGAGAGAGATGAAGGTGCAAGAGAATGATCAGGTAACCAGTTTATGCAAACATAAAAAAGAAACATGTTAAGTTGCTCTAGTGACTTTGTTTTTGTGGGTACTGTGCAATTGTGCTACATTCCAGTTCTTTATATATTTTATTCAGAGACAGGGTCTACCCTAAGTTGCTGAGGCTGGTCTTGAACTTGCAACTCTCCTGCCTCAGCATCCCTCCTCACTGGGATCACAGTCATGCGCCCCTACACCCAGATTGTTGTTGTTTTTCAGGTATACCCCATGGGCATCAATTTCTTAAACTCTGGAATTTCTTTACTCTGATTTTAAACTATGTAAAATCAGTAAAAACAAAGCAGTTTCAAAGTGCCAAACTGACATACCAAATTTTGCTATATGTATTAGTTAAATTGGCACTTTTAAAATAATATTTAAGTTCTATAGACAAGAAAGATTTAAGAGGATTGTATTCATTTATTCCACATTCTCGAGAAGTCTAATAACATCTGATAATATTGAAAATTGCAAAGATAATTATGCGCAGCCTATGTCAGACCCTTAGCATACAAGTGTTTTTGTAAAGATACTGAAAGCAGCAATGTCTGTACACAAAGCCACCTATCAAAACAATTAAACTTTAACTGAAATCTTACTAAATAAAAGACAATGACCACTTTAAAAGAGTCTAGTCTGTTAGGTTTGGTTATATTATGGAAAATCATGTCCCCTCATGAAGGTAGGGTATGTAATGTGTACAACACACTTCTCTCAGCATGCAGAAAAGACATGTATTAGAATACTGCCATAATGTTAATCACTTGTATAATACTAACAAAATACTATACCAAATATGCAAAATATACATATAGCTGACAGGTTAACTTTTCAAACATCTCTTATTAAGACCAATGAGTTGGGGCTGGGGTTGGGGCTCAGTGGCAGAGTGCTCGCCTCACACGTGCGTGGCCTGGGTTCGATCTTCAGCACCACGTAAACATAAATGCATTGCATTGTGTACAACTAAAGTAAATAAATAAATATATTAAAAAAAAAAAAAGACCAATGAGTTAACTACAAACTTACAAATCTGAAACAATGAAAGGAAGTGTATCACAATCTATCAATATTGCAACTTTGGAATGAGACTGAGTTAACATTTTGTATTAGAGCTACATGTGAATTTTAAATGTCACCAATACATACAAGTCAATCATGGATTTAAATCTTATTATTACAAATTGAAGTGTACAAGAAAGATCATTTATCTCTCCCGTATTCATTTTCAGTTTCTGTAAGCTCTACTTAAAGTTTCTAGTATAATTTATAGCGCCCTACACAGACCTGAATTAAGGCAACAGGTTCTCCATTAAAAAAAAAAAAAAAAAAAACGTGTTCTTTCTTGGCACCTATAATTTATACCTAACTACTTTCAAACAACGGCTTAATGTGATAAAGTTTCATTCTCCCTCCGTTGGGTTTTTCTTTTCTTTTTTCCTGCCTAAAGAAAGCAGCTAGAAGCGCACACACTCATTACTTCTACTCATACAAAAGTAAACACAGGTGTTGGTCTAAATGAAAATATCAAATGAATTGTGAAACCTTGTTCCTGACAAGTCTCCCCGCGCCACCCCCTCCAATTGACAAAAGCCAAAAGATTTCCGTTTCAAGTTAAAACATGATTTTCAACTAACGGAGCACTAGCAAAGGGAACCCTAGTAGCATAATCACTTAACACAGTTTCCTAGACATTCACTTTTAAGATAAATGAAAAGGAAACCTCAGTAACCAGAGGTATGCAGAGCTTGTAAGAGCAGGAACAGTTGGAATGTTAGAAGCCCATGGACCAAAGCACTACTAAGCAATAGATAGCGAACTCCTGGAGGTCCGGGGTTACCCTCTGGCTTAACACACAAAACACTGAAGGTTGCTGAAAATCAAGATACAGCAACGAGGTGTTGAGGCAGATGCTTCTAGTAGACAGGATGAGTGGGATGTCAGAGGGACTTCAATAGCAGGCAGGGAAAATGAAAGACAAACATGAGATGACAGAACGACACTAAAAGAGCAAGCCTTTGAAACTCGGCGCAGCCCAGGAAGCCAGCCTGAGGCCCAAGTCAGTCTAAGCCACACACATAGGCCTAGTGGACAAAAGGGAGAAACTGAGGCGGAGGGGACGGTCAGATTCCCAAAGAGGAGAGAAACGAAAACATTAAAGTCGACACACAAACCGGCTTCGTTGGAGAGAGAGGAGGTGAGAGAAGGGCAGCAAACCCAAGTCTCAGAAGACAAGACACCCACCCAGACAGGGGGAACCGGTTCGGGCAGGGGCTCCCGGGGCGTTTCAGGCTGCGCATGCGCCCTCTTCCCCAGTCACGGCTCCCCCCACCCCCAATCACGGCTATCCTCAAAATTCGGCCCGTCGAGGGACCTGAACTCAGCCCCCAGCTAGACCCGCGGGGTAAGAACACAGCTTGGCTTCCCGCAGGGACTACTGGAAAATGCCCACGGGACTGGTGGGAGGGGATACGCGGCCCTACCCGACCCGCTGTCTCCTCCTCTACCGCCTGCAGTCCACCGTCCCGGAGGCTCCGCCGCCTGCGCCTCCCCAGCCGCCCCGCCCCCGACCCCCGCCCCCTGCCCCCTACTCACGTGAAAGCGACTCCTTCCGCCCTCCGCCCCGCCCTCTGCCCCATCTCATAGGCTTGGGGCGAAGACAAGAAACCCCATTGGCCGAACCCCGGGCAGCAAGGCGGGGCTTCCTTTCCACCGAGCCCAAACTGGGCTTTTAGCCCAGCTCTGGACCAGCGCCTGCGCAGAGCGAGCACGCCTGGGCTGCACCTGTGTGGTACTAGGTTAGTGCCTGGATTTCGACAGGCAGCAACTGTGATGGTAGCAGCCTCTTGGAGCCGCGTTGGCGTCGACCGGAGAGATCTAAGTAGTATCTGTGGAACCTAAGAGGAAGCTCGGGTGCTAGAGCAAGGAATCTTTTGCCCACCTTTCATGTGTAAGTCCTGTTTGAAAGCAGCACTAAACAGTTCTGACTCAAATCACCCGCAGTTTATTGAGAGCGCACAGTGTGCCAGGATTGTTATAGGAATTTCACAGGCATCTCATTTGAGCTTTACGCTGTGAGGATGGTACGATAAAGGAAATCTCTCAAAATTTCTGACTCCTAAGTCCAAAAGCCACTGGTACAACACAACTGCCTTGTATTTCAGGCTATAAAGAGGATAGGAATGGGGCTGGGGTTGTAGCTCAGTGGTAGATGGCTTGCCTAGCACATGTGAAGCACTGGGTTCGGTCCTTAGCACCACATAAAAATAATAAATAAATAAAATAAAGGTTTTGTGTCCATCTACAACTTAAAAAATGTAAAAAAAAAAAAAAAAAGATAGGAATGAACAAGGTTGTTTCAGACTGGGGTTATGAAAAGCCCACTTCAGTTTTCTATGAAATGCTAGGATTCTTATTTGGCTTGAGCTTATTGTCTGGCATTCATTCCCAGGCCTTGAGCTCGCTCAGGCCTGGCTGTCCTTGACCAGATAACAACTCTCTCTCTCTCTCAAAACTAACGGTGCCTATCATAAACTTTTGATGTGGGGTTTTAACTATTACTCCCCTTTTTTTCTTGGAATGCAATGCCATGTAGATATTAGTTTGCTACTTGCTTTGAATTACACCTGTCTGACCTTGTTAGCTGTAAGTTCCCAAGATTTTCTGTAACTCTTTGAACTATAAAAACCTTGTCTTCCCGGAGAGCGGGGGCTGACCCCAAGCCCAGTGTTTGGGAGGGGCAGCCCTGGCCAGCTCTCTTTATATGTATACAATATAAGCTTGCTTAATCTAAAATTGGAGTTGGTGGTCTTTTCTTTGCGTCTTGGATCAACATTTTTGGAGGCCGCAGCGAGATTCAGACCACTACAAATTCTGAAGCCGGACCTTCGCTCTGGGACTCCGGGGCGGAGTGCTACCCTAGGGGGTGCGCACCTTGAGACGTTCCAAGGCCCCAGGGTGTGCCTTCAGTCCTTCGGACTACTGGAGTGAACTGCCGCATCAAAAATTAGCAAGCATCCAGTGGAAAGAGAAAAAAAAAAAAAAAACCTCCACAGGTAAGTGGCGCCCTAGTAACATCTGGTATCTGGTTTTGAGATCTCTTCTGGGGACAGCGAGGTGCCTGGCGAGGCACGTACACTCCTGTCCAGGGCAGTAGCGAAAGGTCGTACTGCTTTCTGGTTCTGGTTGGGAATTCCTACTGGGGACAGAGAGGTGCCTGACGAGGCACATACGCACTCCTGTCCCGAGCATTAGCAAGACGTTGCACTGCTCCCTGGTTGGTTTGGCGCCTGGTTCTTGTTCTTTTGTGTATTGTCCTGTGTTCTGTTTTTTTGTTTTGTTTTGTTTTGTTGTTTTTGTTTTCTGCTTTCTCATTGTGTCTTCTCTGTTGTAAATGTAAAAAATTAAACAACATGGGTAATAAGACAAGTAAGCCTGAATACTCCTTTGAACTGTGTTTTAAGGAATTTTGACAAACTTTATCCCCATTTTTGTTAAGCAGGATTATGATTATCCCATCACCAAGAAACGCCTCCGAACATTCTGTGAGGTAGAATGGCCCACCTTCGGAGTCGGCTGGCCCCCTGAGGGCACCTTTGATCCCCCAAGTGGCATGGGGCTATATCTAACATCACTCTTGGTAATCCTGGCCACCCAGATCAAATAGGATATATTCTACCCTGGGCGGAAGCAACAACTAATTCCCCCGCCTGGATGAAGGTTTGGATGGTCCGGAACGGACAGGGAGGGCAAGCCCTGGTTATGGCTGGGAGAACTCCCCAGGGTCCCTCAAAAACAAACCATAAATCCACTAAGAGGCCCTGTCCTACATGGACTCTCCGGAGGATTCCCTCCTTCCCCAGATGCTTCGGTCCTCTTTATCCTCCTGCCGCGGGTGCAGTCGCAGCTGCTCCACTAACTACTCCACCATCTCCCTCTCCCTCTCCTCAACCGCTTTCCTCAATTGCCCACTCATCCACTCCTCCAACTCTAGTCTTCCCAAAGGAGCCAGCCCTGTTCTTTCTCCTCCCCATACCCGACAGGGCCACCCTTATGGAAGGCCTGACTCAATTGCTTCCCCTGGCCGACCCTGCCGGCTCCATTTCTATTAATATCCCTGAAGTGGAACCGACTCCGGCCCCTGTTCTTCCTCTCCGCCAGATTCCAGAAGGTCGCTACGTGTATGTTCCATTTTCCACAACAGACCTTTATAACTGGAAAAACCAGAATCCCCCTTTTAGCACGGATCCTAGTTCCTTGATTTCTCTGGTTGATTCCGTTTTTCTTTAATCACCTCCCCACCTGGGATGACTGTCAACAGATTCTCCATACTCTCTTCACCACGGAGGAAAAGGAAAGGGAGCGAATCCTGGCAGAAGCGGCTAAAGCGCTGCCTGGGATAAGTGCTCTTACAAGCGACGAAAAAACAGAACAGTGATTGAACGAGCTTTTACCTAGGAGAAGACCAAGCTGGGACTATGGGACAAGCTGAAGGTAGGAGAGCACTCGGTGAGTACCACCAGACTCTGTTAGAGGGACTTAAGAGGGCAGCTCGAAAACCCACAAATCTTTCTAAGGTGGCAGATGTGAAACAAGGGCCAAGATGAGTCGCCTTCAGCGTTTCTCGAGCGCCTCCTGGAGGCGTACCGTCTATATAACTCCTATAGACCCTGAGGACCCAACAAGCCTCAAGGCGATTAATCTGGCTTTTGTGACTCAGTCAGCCCCAGACATCCGTAAAAAGATTCAAAAGATAGATGGTTTTGCAGGAAAAACCAGTCAGAATTATTGGAAATAGCCCAAAAGGTGTTTGAAAATAGAGATAGCCGAGATGATCTACTGATAAGGAAAGTAAACAGGGCCACAGTGGCCGCATTACAGGCTTCTGAAACCTCGAATCCTAGACAAAGGCAGACCACATACAACAGAGACAAAAAGCGGTCTTCTCTGCTACAAAACCAGTGTGCTTATTGCAAGAAATTGGACATTGGAAAAATGAATGCCCCCAACGTAATCCGAAAAGCTTGCCCCCGATCACAGGCCAGAGCTCCTCAGCCAAAACCAGTTTTAACTTTAGAAGAATAGGGGGGGCCATGGCTCTTTCAAACTAGGCTCCCGAGAGCCCATGGTAACTTTCTCAATTGGGGGCCAACTGTAATTTCCTAGTGGATACAGGAGCTTCACATTCAGTGTTACAGAAGCCATAGGACCCCTCACTAATGAAACCATGGAAAGAGTGCAAGGGGCAACAGGAGAAATTAAAAAGTATAAATGGACTACAGACCGGACTGTTTAACATAGGACGAGGAACTGTAACTCACTCCTTCATTGTTATCCCTGAATGCCCTTTTCCCGTTGCTAGGACGGGACCTTTTAAGCAAACTTCAGGCAACTATCTGACTGGAAAATGGGAATTTTATTTAAAAAACATTGAACGGTGAAATACAAAGCAACAACACAATGAAGTTTAAAGTCCTTGTCCTGAATGTCCGGGATGGAATAAGGTATGCTTGTTACGGAAAAGAAATTAGGGCACAGGCTGCCCAGAGGCTCATCAGCCCAAAAAGAGAAATCATTGCAGTAACACAGGCATTGAGATCAGAAGGAAAAACGGGTAAACATTTACACGGACAGCCATTATGCTTTTGCTACAGAAGTTGCATGGACAGTTATAAAACAAAGGGGATTTTTAAATGGAAAACTAAAAAATAAACAAGAAATCCTTCAATTACTGGAGGCTGTTACCAGATAAACTGGCTATTATCCACTGGCCTCTGCCCCCAGACCCAAGGTGGCCGATCAAACAGCCAGGGAAATAGCCCTTGGGGAGTCAAAATGTCATTTCTTGAACTCTCAAATTGCCCCAAACTCCCAGGAGGAGAAACATGAAGAGCATAAACTTATACTCCTCTATGCCAACAAAACTCACGGCTGGTGACTCTCCCAGCAGCCTAAGCTTTTAGGAAGAAACTTTTCAGGCGATGCGTGAATTTACAGTGTATTTCTTTGACTAAATTAATACTTGAGACTGGTGGTAACTGGGTGATCTCCTGCCTTTTGCTCTCTTAAGGGCCCGTTGCACTCCTTACCGGGAAAATTTTACCCCTTATGAAATAATTTATGGGCGGGCCACCGCCTTTGGTTCCCAGAGTACACCAGATCTGGATCTGGGGTGGAGACATTCCAATCTCAGAAACACTCAAAGGGCTACAACTAATCATAAGATAAGATCTTTCCCCAGGTCCAGGCTGCTCAGCCCCGTTGGACACAGACTGCCCGAATCATTCATTCCAACCAGGCGATGCTGTGCTGATACGACGTTTGAGAACTAACAGCCTTGAGCCCAGGTGGAAGGGCCCTTACATCGTGATTCTCCGCACTCCTCTACTGCCGTCAAAGTTGCCGGTTATTCCTGCTGGATCCAATCACTCACAGCTAAAGAAGGCACCTACAGAAACCACGGAGGAAGAACCCACTGGAAGAGAATCCAGCAGCCAGAGGTGGAAAGTGACTGAGCGTGGGCCTTTTAAAGTTAAAATTACTAAGGTTTAATATTTTGTCACTAGATTCTTATTGCTTTCCCTGTTATTATAAGCATTATGCTAATAATTTTTGCCTGTGAATTTACAGTGTATTTTGGGTTTTTAGCTATGCTGGCCTCAACAAAACCTTGTACCCCATCTGTAGCCCAAGAAGGACCTGCTATTGCAGGATCTCCACTAATACTAAATTGTACTTACTCTTGTCAAGATCCAGTAATTGGCCCTATCAAATGGTATAAAGATAACCAAGAAATTTTTAGTCAGATATTCAGGGAGGGACCATGGAGAAATCTTACAGACCAATCTCGAGGGGATAATATAAATTTTGGAATCTATAAATTACTCTGCTCACCCTCAAGATTCAGGACAGTATTCCTGTACTAAGCTAAAAAAAGGGGCCCCAATAGATACTGTTTATTCAAAAGCTACTTTAAAGGTGGAAAAAAATTTTTGGTTACAAGGAACAAAACAATGATTATTAAAGGTACTTCACAAGTCTTGATGTACGGCATATGCTGTTTTCCTGATTAGTCATTTGCAAATGTTTCCCTGTGGATAGTGCATGCAGATCAACCAGAGAAGCAGTTTAAAAAAAAAAAAAAAAAAAATGCTGTTACACTCCCTCTCTGTGACTTGTTTATTACAGGAGACATGGCTGCTCTCCTGCAGGAAAGTACTTTTGTTTCATGTCTCCTTATATAGTTACATAATACTCATTTAAATGTATTCAAATAATATTAGGAAAAAAAGCTACAAACCTTCTGAATTGACATCCTGACAAAACAATGGTTAATATTTTGGTTACCAACTTTTATGTATTTTTTAAAAAAAATTTTTTTTAGTTGTGGACGGACACAATACCTTTATTTATTTTTATGTGGTGCAGAGGATTAAACCCAGTGCTTCACATATGCAAGGCTCGCACTCTACCACTAAGCCACAACCCCAGCCCCTGTATTTCTCAATTCATATATATATACTGCAAACATACAAGTAAATCTTAACATAATTTTCTTAAATAAAATTTTACTACATACTCAGTATAATATGCCTTGCCAAGAAATAGAAAATAGAGACAAGCTAAAATAACATTAAATTCCACCACCAATCAGTATTTTCCATGCATATCCTGTTATGTGTATACATTTTTTCAAGATTAAATGAACCAGTTTAGTAATCTGCTTTATTTGATTCACAATATCTACTGAGTAAATTTTTCTCTAATTCATGGATCACATTCACATTTTCTGTTAAACTTATTTTTACAGTTGGCCGTCTCAAATCAGTAATATTTCAGGAAAATTTCCCTTCATGTAATACCTAAGTACAATTAAATATTCTATTGACCATTCCCAGTTTCCAATCCACACATTGCATCTGGTTATTGTCCTTAAGCTTTTTAAAATATGACATTTAAAAAATTAAGATACTGGACCAGGCGTGGTGGTACATTCCTATAATCCTAGTAGCTTGGAAGGCTGAGGTAGGAGAATGGTGAGTTCTAAGCCAGCCTCAGCAACCTAGCAAGACCCTAAGCAACTTAAGGAGACCCTACTTTGAAATAAAATATTAAAAAATGCTGGGGATGCGGCTCAGTGGTTAAGCACCCCTGGATTCAATCCCTGCTACCCCAAAAATAATTAATTAATTAGTTAATTAATTAAAGACACCATCTCATTGCAGAAATCTGGTCAATTGAAGTGCAAAAATCCTGAATTTGAATGATTGCCTCCTCAACGAGTTATTGAATTTATTTTTCTATGCCTGGTATTTCCTGCAAATTAGACATAATATCAGAATGCCCGATGGATTCATGCTAAACATTTGGACTAGTGCACATCATATATGATGTCATATTACACTTCATATTATTTCCTGATATTAGATAGAATACCTACTATATATTGTTCAATATCATGTATTTTATCTAATATAGCAATGCTGATGTTGGCCATTGAATTAGTGATGATATACATGCTATTTTCCTTGAGTCTATTTTCTAAACAGACTTTATATACTCTTTCAATGCCTAACATTGCCATATGTTACAATATCTTATGCCATTCACAGAAAACTATTTTGGTTTTCAAATGTGCTCAACTTTTTTCAGTATGTGGCTTTGAATATTAGAACAATATCATTAGAAAAGAGTGGAATATGGGTCTGGTATGAAACAAAGCAATGCAGTAGGCAAGATCCAGAATGGGAAAATCATTGAATAGTAAAATAAAGAAACTGAAGTTCAACCTATAGTTACAGGGGTGCCCTTGCATATTTTTTAAAAAAGATAATGACACTATCTGTGATCAGAATAAAAGATCACTCTGGTAAGAATGCCCGCCTATGATTCCAGCAACTTGATTCAGGAGGGTGACGCAGGAGGATTACAACTTTGAGGCCACCTTCAGCAACTTAGCAAAACCCCATCTCAAATAAATAAATAAAACAAATCCCAGTTGTTTTAAAGCCTTTGTCTATAAGCCAGACATCTGGACTTCCTAAGAGACAGTTTCTGTGGATTTATTCTTTTGAATAGTTCATACTTTGCTGTATCCTTTATGCCTTGTGATTTTTTTTTCATGAAAATTGGACATTTGAATCTTATAACATGGTGACTTGAAATCAGAAACTCCCTCTTCCTTCAGGTTTGCTGGTTTTTCGTTTGTTTGTTTGGTATTTAAATTCTCTCTGTGCTAGGGGATCAGCCTTATGGTCGTCTTAGGTCTTTTCTGAGCCTGCATCCATCCCTGATTAAAGCTTTCTATTTTCCCTCATATAAGTGATTGCTTTGAATATCCTAATCCTTAGATTAGGTTCCCAAATAAAATAATAGGGAAACATACAAATTAAACAAATGCTGTTTCTTTCTTTCTTGAAGCTGAGTCAGAAGTGGAAGTTCCAAAGAATAGAGAGAGAAGGGCAGAAAGAGTATTTGAGGAAATAAAAGTAAAAAACTCCCCAAATTTTATGATTTTTACAAAGTTCAACAAATTCCTACTAGGAAATACTCAGAGAGCTTCAACAAACACGTTAGAACCAAACTGACACAAGCCAAAGACAATCTCCAAAGCAGTAACAAAGAAGCAACCTGTGACACAAAACAGATCCTCAATAAGATTAATTATGATTTCTAACTCCATTTTTCATTTTCTAAATACCTAAAAGTCAAATGTATAAAAATACCTATATTAAAGGATACATGATGTCATTTCTTACCTCAATTAACAAAAAAGTACAGAGCTATGTAGCAGCAGAGCTTTTGAATGGTATGGAAGTTAAATTGATATTAATTCAAATTAGATGATTAAATTCATGGATTTCAATCCCCACTGTGTGGTATTAAGAGGGTGGAAACTTAATCCAATTATGGTATTAGGACATGAGGTCTTTGTAATATGATTAGGACTAGATAAGGTTATCAGGCGGAGACTCCATATTTGAATAATTGTGGTTTTATCAGAAAAGGGAGAGTGACCAGAAGAGGTATACACACATACACTCCCTCTTTCCAAATGATGTCCCCTGCCACTTTGGAACTCTACAGGCTACAAGACTATCACTAGATTGGCTCCTCAACGTTGAACCTGTGAGCCAAAATAAACCTCTTTTCTTTGTAACTTACACAGTCTACGGTATTGTTAGTAGCAAAAAACAGATTAATATAGATGTTAAATCTGATTGTAACCACAAAGGAAATATCTGTAGAATATAGATAAAAAGAAATAGTGCAGAAATCAAACACTTCAAGATTAAACAAAAACTAAACAAAAGACAATAGTAATGGAGGAAATGAGAACTTTAAAAAGCTATAAGGCATTAACAATAAAAACAGAAAAACGAGGGATATAAGTTCCTCCTTAATATTATAAATGTAAATGGCTTAAACTCTGCAATCAAAAGACAGAGATGAGCAGATAGTTTTTATAAAACACGGTCCAACTGGGTGCAGTGGCGCACACCTGTAATCCCAGCAACTTGGGAGGCTGAGGCTGGAGGACTCCAAGTTCAAAGCCAGCCTCAGCAACTTATTGAGGCCCTAAGCAACTTAGTGAGACCTTGTCTCAAAAAATAAAAATGCCTGGGGATGTTGCTCAGTGGTCAAGTAACCCTGGGTTCAATCCTTGGTAAATAAAATAACAAATAACTCATGGTCCAATTATATGCTGTCTACAAACTCATTTAGACCTTAAAGGGACAATTAGGTTGAAAAAGGCCGAAATTAATAGAATAAGATATTCCATGTAGAGAGTAAATAAGAGAGCTGGGGTGGTTATACTAAAGTTAGACAAAACAGACCTTAAAACTTTAAAGGGTCAAAAAGATAGAATATTATATATTAATAAACATTTCAATACAGTAAATTATATAAAAATGTACTTACCTAGTAACAGACTTTTAAAAATACATGATGCAAAAATTGACACAATTAAAAGAAGTAGTAAAACAGTTCTACAATAATAGTTGGAGACTACAATATCCTATAATCCATAAGGGACAGAATAAACAGAAGATTAGTAAATAAATAGAGAACTTGAACATCCTAAAACCAACTAGACCTAACAGACACAGATCATCCCATCCAATAACAGAGTACACATCCTTCTCAAGTGCATGTGGGACATTCACCAGGACAGACCATATGTTAGGCTATAAAACAAGTCTAGTTTTATTATTTTTTTTAATAAGATAGATAACTAAAGTATCTTCTCTAAATATGATGAGATGTTAGAAAACAGTAGCTGAACTAAAACTGGAAAATTAACAAATAAAAATAACACCATACCAAAACTTATAAGCTAGAGTAAAAGCAGTGATTAGAGGGGAAGTTTACATTTGTAAATAGCCATATTAAAAAAGAAGAAGCTGGGTACAGTGGTGTTCGCCTGTAATTCTAGTGGCTTAGGAGGCTGAAGCAGCCAGCCTCAGCAAAAGCAAGGTGCCAAGCAAATCACTGAGACCCTGTCTCTAAATAAAATACAAAATAGGGCTGGGGATGTGGCTGAGTGGTCAAGTGCCCCTAAATTCAATCCCCAGTACCGCCCCCCCACAAAAAGAAGAAAGCTCTCAAATCAATAACCTAAACTTTACGCCTTAAAGAACTATAAAAAGAACACACTAAACCCAAAACTAATAGAATGAAAGGAATAAGACAAATTAGAGACCAACAAATTAGAATACAGAAAAACAAGAAAAAAAAAATCAACGAAACCAGGCATGATGGTAACTGCCTGTAATCCCTGCTACTTGGGAGGCTGAGATAGGAAGGAGCCTTGCTTGAGCCCAGGAATTTGAGAAAGCCTGGGCAACATAGCAAGGTTTCTTTAAACACACACACACACACACACACACACACACACCCAAAATTGACAACCTTTCATCCAGACTTATGAAGAATAAAAAAGATATTACACAAATGACTAAAATCAGAAATTAAAAGTGAGGAATTTACTCTCAACAGATAAAAAGGATTATAAGAAGGGCTGGGGTTTTGGCTCAGTGGTAGAGCGCTCGCCTAGAACGTGAGCAACCCAAGTTCGATCCCCAGCACCACGTACAAATAAACAAATTGTGTACAACTAAAGCAAATAAATAAATATTTTTAAAAAAGGATTGTAAGTATTAATAATTAGTATTGATAATTATATATAACATATTATATAATATATACTAATTATAAGTATTAATTATTAGTATTAACAATTACATGCCAATTCCTTAAAAAATAAAAATTACCTACACTGATTCAAGAAGAAATAGAAAACTTCAACAGATGTATAACAAGTAGAGATTGAATCACCAATTGAAACTTCTCAACAAAACAAAGTCCTGTACCACACAGCTTTACCTGTGAATTATATTAAACTTTTAAAGAGAGATTTCTAACAATGCTTCTCAAAATCTTGCAAAAAATTGAAGAAGGAGGAACACTTCCTAACACATTCTATGAAGCCAGCATTACATTGGTAACAAAGCCAGATAAATGCATCACAAGAAATTACAGATCAATATCTTTTATGAATACAGATGCAAAAATAATCAACAAAATATAAACAAATCAAATCCAAAAGCATATTAGAAGAATTATTCATCCTGACCAAGTGGAATTCATCCTAATTAGTTCAATATGAGATTGAACAATGTAATACATGACAAAAATAGAATGAAGACAGGTAGCATACAGGCATCCTAATTGATGCAGAAAAGTGATCTGATCAAATCCAACACCCTTTCATAACATCTTAGAAAACTTGAATAGAGGGTAAATTCCTCAACATGATAGAGTTATTAATGAAAAATCCACAGTATGAGAAACTTCATACTCAATGGCTTCAGATGAAAAGCTTTTTCCTTAACATCAAGAATAAAATATAATGTCCACTTTCACTGCTGCAGTTCAACACTGTGCCAGTATCCAGAGCTACTAGATTAAAAAAGAAGAAAAAAAAAAAAAAAAAAAAAAAAAAAAAGCAAACAAGTTTTTTAAAAAACTACATTGGATAAGAGATAAAGCAATCTCTTATCACAGACTAACAGACTACACTACCTAATATGCAGAAAATCCCAAAGAATCCACAGTATAGCTACTGAAGGAGCCCTAATTAGGAAGGGCTGTTGTAGCTAGCTGGAAGCCATGGGTTCCACCTGATATGTATGTGACGCACCTGTAGGCACCCGCAAACCTGAAGGTATATAACCGGGTGAAAGCGGTCCGAGTTAGGAGAACGGAGAATTCAGTCAGCCGGGCAGTCACTCGGTCGGTCAGAAGAATCAGAGCGGCCAGAACGTAGGCAGAGTGGTTACAGAAGAGAAACCAGATAGAAGAAGTAATGACTGGTCAGAGTTAGGCCGAGACTCCTGAGGAAGACAGAAGACAGAAGAAAGAAGAAGGAAGAAAGAAGAGAGAAGAAAGAAGCTCTAATCTTTCTCTAAGCTAAGCTCTATCTTTCTAACTCTAACTCTAAGCTAAGAAGACAAGAAGAAAAGCTCGCTTTAATCTTTCTCTCTAAAAATCTTTCTTTCCCTCTCTCTAAGCTCTAAGAAAGTAGAAGTAAAAGTAGTAAAAGCTTAACTCTGCCTCCGAGAGTTTTTCCTCCCGGTTTTCGGTACCAGGAAGCTTACAAGCTACCACAGCTAATAAACAAATTCAGTAAAGTTGCAAAGATACACTAACAATACCTAAACAGTTGTTTTATACACTAGCAATAAACAATATGAAAAGGAAATTGAGGAAGTAATTCAATCAAAATATCATCTCAATGAATTACACATGCTGAAAACTAGAAAGCTGAACAAAATTAACAAAGAACTAAAAGAATGGAAAGACATCCCATGTTCATGGATAGGTACACAAAACTGTTGTTAGTAATACCCAATTGTTGGGCTGGGGTTGTGGCTTAACAGTAGAGCACTGCCTAGTGCCTAGCACACGTGTGGCCCTGGATTCGATCCTCAGCACCACGTAAAAATGAATAAATGAAATAAAGGTATTGTGTCCAACTACAACTAAAAAATAAATATTTAAAAAATAATAATACCCAGTTGTCAGACTGGGGTTGTGGCTCAGTGGTAGAGTGCTCCCCCAGCAGGTTTGGGCAATGGGTTCAATCCTCAGCACCAGAAAAAAATAAATAAAATTAAATAAAGGTGTTGTATACATATGAAACAAAAATAATAATAATACACAGTTGTCAATGATATACACAGCAAGGTACAGATTGAATACAATTCCTATTCCTAAAGCCTTTTTTGAAGACCCAGAAAAGTCAATTTTCAGTTCAGATGGAAGTGGAAAAAAAACTGACATAAACAAAATGATATTGAAAAAAGAATAAAATTGAAGAACTCACAACGTGCAACTTCCAAACAGCTGTAACTAGAGTAATTAAAACAGTATTGACTCAGGAGGCTGAGGCAGGAGGATCACAAGTCCGAGGCTAGTCTCAGCAACTTAGCTGGGGATGTTGCTTCCCCCCCACACTTCAATCCTAATAATAATTATAATGTACTAACAAAAGAATATATAGATCATTGTACTATAAATAGTCCAGAAATACACAGGTGTATGTATGTGTAGTCAGTTGATTTTCGGCAAGAACGCCAAGACCTTTAATGGGGAGAGTCTTTTCAACAAAACTGTATATCCACACATAAAAGAGTGAAGTTGAACAGAACTAATGGTGATGGTTACACAACATTGTGAATATAATTAATCACAGAATTTAACACAAGATTATAATGATTATATTTTTATCACAATACCGCGCCAAGGGGCGGGGGAGGAAATAGGGTGAATTCAGTCAACAATGGGATTGGAAAGGCAATGAAAAGGGTTCTAGAAAGATAATAAAATTTTCTAGTTAGGGAGGATTCATGGATGATGCAGTTCACCAACACGTGAACTACAGAAGCTGAGTGGAGGCGGGTCTGGATGTGAACTTGAGATAATCAAAAGGTATATTAACACTGGGATAACCAATTGGAGATCTCTTCTGGACGGTTGGCTCTGGAACTCAAGACAGGTATCTGGGCTGTTAAGAGAGATCCTTAAAGGGTCTGGACATCTTAGGGAACGGAAGCTGTGAGAATGCAAGAGATTACCCTAGGACTGAGACGGGAGGAGGAAGAACCCCGAGGCAAGATCCCTAACACCAACTTCATAAAAGAAATGGGAATAAACTGCTTTCTGCATTCCTGGCTCCCGCGCGTCGAGTCCACATCCCTAAGCGGGAGGGACTTACCAAGGCTTAACAGCGGAGGCACCCTTCAGGCCCACACATGCAGCAGACGGTGGAGGCCCAGCTCGAGAAGAGCCGCCAAAAAGGGAGCTTGGGTCAACTGATCCTCGGGAAGCGCACAGGGTCGAAGCCAGGGACACTTCAGGAACCACCGCACCTGCGGGAAGCTAACGAAGTGGCAAGAGTACTGGGCATTCTGCCCGCGCCCCGCCCACAGCGCGGAAAGTCCCTCTCGAGGCCCCGTCGTCCTCCGAGCATTCCGATTGGTGGAGGTGACCATGGGACCTGGAAGTTGTCTTTGTCCGGCCAGGGCTGCCCTTCCGGTTCCGTTGGGTCCCCCTTTGGCTCCGGTTCCCTGCCCCTCCCCCTTCCCGGAGCCCCGAGGGGCCGGAGCTCCTGGCGGTGCCGGATCCTGACGGCGACCTTCCCCTGGGTCTGTAAGTTCGACGCGGCCGGAGCGCCGGGCTGGGATTCGGGAGCTCTCAAAATGGAACCCCTTGGGGCCCTGGATCGGCTTGGACCTGCTCTGGAAAGAGGGCCAAGAGGCTAGCCTAGGCCCTGGGGGACTTAATTAAGCCCTTAGTCCGGCCCACGTCGCGCCCCGCCCATTACTTGCTTCTGGAGTGGGGAGCCCAAGCATACCCTAGGGACCGCATCCTGGCACCCCAACCGAGGGCCCAGCATTTAGCCCCGATGCTGGACCCTAACGTCTTGTAGATAGTGCCAGGGTTGAGGCCCGGGAAAACGATCTGCAGGAGCCTGCCTAAGGCAAGGCCTTTAGCGCCAACTCGTGAGAATACGAGTTACTCTTTTGATGGAATTTCCCCTAATTCAGCCAGTGGCCACAACAATTTATATATTGCTGGCGTTATGTCAGGCGCTGGGGGATTCGTTAAATGTGGTTAAAATTTTCAGGGTCAAGCATGGGAGCCATATATAAACAAGTGCACCTGCGAGACAGAGGGAAAGAAAGAAAGAAGCATAGATAGATAGTTTGCTTTATATATACGAAGTTTTCAAGGAGCAGTTGCTGGGAAGACTTTAGAGGAGACGTCTGAATTATACTTCTTGGCGGGGATAAAGTGTGGAAGAGCTTTCAATTAGAACGAACAGTTGGAGTGCTACTAAGGAATAACTGAGTATAATGTGTGAAAACAAGGAAATTAGGGTGGGACTAGGGGAGCTTCTGTGCATAAGATGGGGTTTGAGGAAAGCAGACTGGGGTCCAGGTAGTGAAAATTTTAATTCTAATGGAGACAGATAGGTTTTTGATGAGTCTGATATTCATTGCAGAAAGTCATTTTGTTCTATAAAAAAGCCTATAAGGAAGAAATTTCTATTAGCTGAATCTGGACTTTTAATGATAATGGTTAGGTACTTACTGTAATTAAGTTTGAAGGGGTAATGGGATAAGTTTGGGGAGTGGCAGTAAAGTCCTGAATTAGAGTTATGACAGTATTATTGGTTGCTTGACATAATAGTGTCAAGACTCCATAGGTAATTTATGTTGAGGGAGAAGAAGGTATCAAATCTAATCTTATTCATATATTTTATGCCTTTGAATAATATGATGCCATAATCAGAAACAGAATGATAACGTTGGTGTAGATTACAAATTCACTTTTTGTACATGTTGAAATCTAATGGGATAGCCACACAGAGCTGCCCAGCATAGAGTTGGAAGTGTAAATCAGGAGATCAGCTAAAGCATGGTGGCATAGAGGTGGAAGTGGTAGGAAGAGCTGGCATCAAAAAGGGAGTGTTAAGGAAGAAGGACATTTCGGTGGGGGAGTGCTGGGGGCCAGCCCCAGCCAGGGGGTACAACTCGAGCGCTGAACGAAGTACGAAGGCAGAGAAGCAGCGATGGGGAAAATAACACACCGACACACGAGTCAGGCTGTGGAATCTTCTCCATCGCTGCTTCTCTGCCTTCCTACTTCTTTGAACGCTGGCGTTGTACCCCCTGGCTGGGGCTGGCCCCCAGCAGGGGAGGGTAGTGGATGCATTTTATAGAGCTGAAAAAGAACTGTAGTTAGTAGTAGTTAGTATAGTAGCAGAACAGAGGATTCTAGCAACAAAAAAGACCCAGCTATCAAGAGAATTGAAGACTCCACTGGATTGATTCATGCAAAGCATCTGAAGGATGAGAAAGAAAAAAGTGATTAATTTCATTATTAAGAGATCATTAGTTGGGGTTGGAGTTGGGGCTCAGTGGTAGAGTGCTCACCTAGCATGGGTGAGGCCCTGGGTTTGATCCTCAGCACCACATAAAGATAAATAAAAACTGAAAAAAAGTGATAATAAATTGTTGGAAAAAAAAAGAGAGAGAGAGAGAGAGAGATCATTAGTGACTTTTTTTTTTTTTTTTTTTTTTTTTTTGTGGTACCGGGGATTGAACTCAGGGGCACTCGACCACTGGGCCACATCCCCAGCCCTTTTTTGTATTTTATTAGAGACAGGGTCTCACTGAGTTGCTAAGTGCCTCGCCATTGCTGAGGCTGGCTTTGAACTCGCGATCCTCCTGCCTCAGCCTCCCAAAGTGCTGGGATTACAGGCGTGCGCCACCGCGCCCGGCTTATTAGTGACTTTTTAAAAGTCCGTTTTAGGCTGGGCATGGTGCCACAAGCCTGTAATCACAGCACCTTGGGTGACTGAGGCAGGATCACAAGTTCAAGCCTCAGCAATTTAGCAAAACCCTATCTCAAATTTAAAAAAGTATTGAGGATGTAGTTCAATGGTACAGTGCCACTGGGTTCAATCCCTAATACCACACATACACACACACATACACAGAATAAAAAGAAGAATTTTAAGTAGAGAGGTGAACTAATGACATATGGAGCACTGGTTAAATGGGAATCAGAAAAGAAGGCACATGGAGGATTACATAACAAAAACTGACATATTTTGTCTGTTAATATATGCTTGTAGATCACATACCATATCTGAATTTTTTTAAAAAAAATTAACTGATTTAGCCTGGCGTGGTGGCTCTCACCTGTAATCCCAGCAGCTCAGGAGGCTGGGGCAGTAGGATTGTGAGTTCAAAGCCAGCCTCAGCCACTCAGTGAAACCCTGTCTCAAAATAAAATATAAAAGGGGCTGGGGTTGTGGCTCAGCGGCAGAGCGCTCGCCTCACATGCACGTGGCCCGGGTTCGATCCTCAGCACCACGTAAACATAAATGCATTACATTTGTGTACAACTAAAGTAAATAAATAAATATTTTTAAAAAATAAAATATAAAAAAGGGCTGTGATTTGGCTTGGTCGTTAAGCACCCCTGGGTTCAATCACCAGTACCCCTCCACCCCAAATTAACTGATTTAATTCTCCATATCATCCTATAAAGTAATTTATTACTGGCAGACAGGAAAACTGAAGCAGAATTGTTAAGTAACTTGCACAAAGTCACGTAGTTGTAGTTGAGCAGGGTTTCAGATGTAGAAAATATGGCTCAAGAGTCCATGTTTTGCCTCCACTACTGTACATGAACAATATTTTTAGAGGCAAAGTAGTAAGTACAAAAATTTTAAGAAAAGATAGACTTATTCTTTTTACAAAAAAAAAAAAAAAAAAAAAAGGACAGACTTGGAAGGAGACATAGGTTGGAAAGGTAAGTAATGGATTTGTTTGTGTTATGTATTTTTTTCCTCTCTTCTATGCCAACAAGGTCTATTTCTTCCACTCTAATGCTTTCATTTATCACTTGCCATGAATAATCAGGTTTCCTCTGTAGCCTCAGACCCAAATCCAACCAGCTAATAAATCTTTACCATGATGTCATGTAGGCTTTTCTGACTCACTATTTTTAATACTAGATTCATCCCCTTTAGTATTCTCTAGCTTACTGAATGACAGCCAAAGATATTTAGTCACTCAAACCAAATAGCTTGGAGTCATCTTGACTTTCTTATTTCCTTTCTTGTTCTCCACCTTAGTAACCAAGATTGTCAATTTTTTTTTTTAAATTGCATTACTGGGTATCAAACTCAGGGGCACTCTTTACCACTGATCTACATCCCCATCCCTTGTTTTTGAAACAGGGTCTCACCAAGTGGTTGAGGCTGGCTTCAAACTTACCATTCTGCCTTAGTTTCTCCAGTTGCTGAGATTATAGATATGTGCCACCCCTAGCAAGATTATCAGTTCTTTGTTTGAAACATCTCTTAAATCTATTTCCTCTCCAACCACATTATCATTATTTCTATTCAGGCCCTCATCTTTTCTGTCTTGATCTGTTAAAATAACATCATATGAAAAGTTTTCCTTACCCATGCAGTCACTGTTCTATAAGGCATCTCCATTTTTTTTTTTTTTTTTTTTTTTTTTTTTTTTTTTTTTTACTTGCTGAGTTTTAGATAGTGTAATGGTGTGGGCAACATGCATTTTAAGTAATAAAGAGCCTAGAGCATACACTTTTTTGAGTGGCTAAAATTGAGGTTAAGGTTAGTGATGAGGATGTGGGTTTAGGAATTCTTAAAGAGGATAATAAAACACTGAAAAACTGTACAGGCTTTCTGAGTCAGTCATTCTTGAAAAAGCATAGCAAAATTCAAAGACTGAGCTTTGAAGGATATACTTCCTTCATTTAATATAGTGAACAGACTAGCAAAACAATGGTAGAAAACTGAAGTCAGGGCTGGGGATATAGCTCAGTTGGTAGAGTGCTTGCCTAGCATGCACAAAGCCCTGGGTTCAATCCCCAGCACCACCAAAAAGAAAAAAGAAAAGTAAAAGTGAGGTCAGTAGGTAAGGAACTTGTTTACTTCTGTACATTTAGTTTAAGAAAAATGAACCAGTGCTAAGGATATAGCTCAGTGGTATAGTGCATGTAGCTTGTGTAAGGCCCTGGGTTTTAATCCCAGCACCACACACACAAAAAAAAATAGGGTTGGGGCTGTAGCTCAGTGGCAGAGCACTTGCCTAGCATGTGTGAGGCACTGGGTTCAATCCTCAGCACCACATAAAAATAAAACAAATAAAATAAAGGCATTCTGTCCACCTACAACTACAAAAAAAAAAAAAAAAAAAAAAAAAAGAAGGAAGAAAAAGAAAAAGAAATAATATAAATAAAAAGAATGAGCTATCTCTGTATTTAACAACCCAATTAGCTTTCAAAAAGAATACGTGAGCCGGGCGCGGTGGCACACGCCTGTAATCCCAGCACTTGGGAGGCTGAGGCAGGAGGATCTCGAGTTCAAAGCCAGTCTCAGCAATGGTGAAGCACTTAGCAACTCAGGAAGACCCTGTCTCTAAATAAAAATACAAAAAAGGGCTGGGATGTGGCCCAGTGGTCGAGCCCCTGAGTTCAATCCCCGGTACCAAAAGACAAAACAAAACAAGTTGCAAAACAATTTATGTATAAGAAACATGTTTATGTATTCTGTGATAGGCAGGTAGAAGCATTGTTTTTAAAATAGGGAGAAGAACATCAGGAAAGACCAAGTATTGAGTGGTAGGCACCCAGGCAAAGGAATTTATCTACAATGATTAAAATTTTTCTGGAAAGGATATATTTAAAAGTCCAAAAAGGGCTGGGGATATAGCTCAGTTGGTAGAGTGCTTGCTTTGCATGCACTAGGCCCTGGGTTCAATCCCTAGCACCACCAAAAAAAAAAAAAAAAAAAAAAAAAAGTTCAAATAAGACAAAAGAGTGAGAACTTAGATAATGTAGTTTCATGAAAGTCACTCAAAAGAATAAAGTACTAAGGGTTACAGATAGGAAGGCTGCAGCATAATACAGCCTATTTGAGAAAATGGCATATTATGTTAGTGAGAAATAAGATTGCCAGGTCACTGTGAGTGCTAAATTGAAGGATAAGGGCCTCTGTGAGGTAAATGGGCAAACAGACTAGCATGGTATTAGGAGTTTATTATCCAGAAAGAAAAGCTTCTCTTAGCAGCAGTTATTATGGGAATTTGAGATAAGAAACTTGGGTACTTTCTCACTGCTTATTCTATAATAATGAACATTGGCCAACCTAGGATATTCATTAGCCCTTTTTGATTATCCCTGTTTGAACAAAGGGAAAGTTTTAATTCTGTTGTTCTAGAATATTAATGGAAGAATTGTGTAAATATAAGCAAAGAAAATATAATCTTAAGTGAGAATATCTCTGTTTACATTGATGTAGAAGAAATGGTTATCAGCAGTATTTAGATTTTTTTAACATTATTTTTTAGTTGTCATGGACCTTTATTTTATATATATGTGTTGCTGAGAATCGAACCCAACGCCTCACACATTCTAGGCAACTGATCTACCATTGAGCTACAACCCCAGGCCAGTATTTAGATTTAATCTTAGTAACCTGGGCAATAGATGATAAGGGCCTGACCTGTGGTAATGACATTATGAATGAATGAGAGAATTTGGGAATCATTCTAAGGAAAGAATCAACAGAATGTGGTGACCATATTTCCATTCTACCTGATATGTTCTTTGCTTTCTTTCCGTTACAAGGAGCTCTACTATAATCCAGAAGTGTATAAGTGATTTTTATGAATATTATGAGTAATTACTACTAAGAAGTTACCTACAGGTGGGGATTCTGAAATCAAACATATTCATGTTTGTTTTGTGTTATTTGCAAATGGTATTAAGTTTCAATCTACAAAGGTAAATATATAAAAGACAGAAAAGTAATAATAAAGTTAGATGAGAAAGGAAGGCATAACAAGGAAAAAGACATTAAATGCAATCAGGAATATGGCTAATACATAAATGATTTATACCATTAAAATTTTTTTATACTTGATGCAAATTTGGGTTTAAGTGGTAGTTTTTGTTTCTAAACATAAGCTTTGTATTGAAGCATTAATAAAACATACAGAAGTATACAAATCATAAGTGTTATAGCTCAATAGATTTTCTTGGCCTACTCTTGAGAGAAATCTGAACTATTATACAGTTAAAATACTATCCTTAAAGTAAAACTGCATCTAGCTTAGTTTCATACATGGAATTTGGTATCATGCAGCTTGGGCACAAGTTTTAGCTTTAACACTTAACACTTCCTACTTCTACTAGTTACAGCAAGTTGTTGTGTATGATAATAATCCCTGCCTATAGAGATTTTCAGGATTAAACAAGTCAATTTAAGTAAAATATTTAGAATTATTCTTGGCATGTAAAAGGATGCAGAAAAGGTTAGGTATTATGTCTCTTATTTTAAAAAATGAAGATAGTTAGAAATTTAATTATTATTTAAAAAAATATTTTTTTAGTTGTAGGTGGACACAATACCTTTTTATTTTATTTACGTGGTGCTGAGGATAGAACCCAGGGCCTCACACATGTGAGAAGAGAGCTCTACCACTGAGCCACAGCCACAGCTCCAGAAATCCAGTTATTTTTATATTACATATTTTGTGGGCATGTCTGTATGTGTGATGCTAGGGATCAACAGAACCTTGGGCGTATGCTAAGCAAGCACTTTACCAATGAGCTACGCTCCAGCCTTTTAATACCTGTTTTGTTTTTTGTTTTTTTTCCCCTATTACCTATTTTTAAAACATCAAAACAAAGTGTTTAAATTTTGGTTTTATGTGGTAAAACTATTTTTGGAAACAAACCCTTGAAAGATGTTTTTCCCCAAGTACTCAATAGAGTATCATGATGCTGAAGAGCATTCCTTTCATCGCTCAATAAAAATTCCTTAGGGAACATTATGAGTGCATTATTCTGCTGGTCTTTGTTTAATAAATTGTGTAAATTGTAACAAACAGTTGGTCCTTTCCATCAAATAACTGACAATCTATTGAAAAGAGAACTCATGCCAGGAAACAATTAAGTGATACACTATGTGGCCTGGAAATAAAAGAGTTTGAGGGAGACAATACAGCAAAATGACACATATTTGGAAAGACTTCCTAAAATAAACAGAGTAATATTCCCTCACATTCTTGGACTATAGCAGACAGATCAAAGCAAGCACTTTCCTAAGATATCTGTTTGGCTACTAATGGTAAAGTTTCTTGAGAATTGAAGAATAGAAAGTAAATGAAATTGTATTACCATTCCTCATCTTTAGAGTATCAAGGAACAGTTATCCCTTACGATAGTCATCTAAAACTGTGAGTGCTGTCACACTGTAGGTGGAAACAATGAGTAGAAAAATACTGACTTGAGGGTATCATGATCAGCTATAATGCAGTCAAGACCAGCTGAACTCTTAAAAAAATGAATCCCACTTTTGTTTAGCCACTTAACTTTTTTATAATTTCTGGTTGTTATCAACTGCAACATTCACCATTCCAATTTGAGAGTGGACATTTTAATCTACTGCATTTGCTAAAACTGACCAATGATACAGTTTGCTCCTTTAGATTACTGATACACTTCCTTGTATCTTCTTGTTTCCTCTATATTTGATACTGCCTTTCCTTGGATACATTTGCTTCTCTACATTCCTTCTTTCTCAGGGCAGTTTTTAATACTTATTGTGATTATTTGTTATCCATATATTCAGAATGCTATACAGAGAGAAAGCATGTACTTTACTAATACACCTGTGCCATACCAGTTCCCATTTTTCATCCACAGTCAGATGACCTCCCTGATTTAGAATATTTACACATTTATAGTTTTCATTCTCTACATCCAGTGAGTTATCAAGTTCTATAAGTGGTCTTTTGTTACTTTTCCTTGCTCATTATTCCCAGTTTTATTCCTTTGTAGGCCTTTGTGGCTTCAGATTTGTAATGCCTGTGCAGGCAATAAGATGGTTGGTCTTCATAACAATTCTTCCTTAATACTTTCATATTAATCCTATAGGTTCAGCCAATGCAAACTGTCACCTGCTGTGTGTTTATATAATAATAGGTGAAGGGAATATACACCAGTTTGAATAAAAGAGAGTTTAGCCAGTAATGAGGCAAACAATGTAGCTGCAATAAGTAGAATTTAGAGCAAAAGAAAAGAATATTTCACCCTAGAAGATGTGGGCTCCAGCATTAGTCCCATTGAATAGGATGGAGGTTTCCCTCATGTCATATAACCAGAGTTTGGAGGGGAAGAAAGTTATTTAATTAAGTGTTTTAGGGTCACAATAGAAATACTATGTTATGGGCCCTAGAGACAACTCTTAGTCTAAGTGATCAGGGAAGGACCTCTCAGAGGAAATGAAAATTGGCTAGAAGTTAGTGTTCTAGACTAAGGAAACACATGTGATAAGATGTAGAGTCAACAGAATGACCTTTCATACCAGGTACTAAGGAATAGAAACAAAACTTGGACTCTTGTTATCATGAACTGATATTCTGTAAGCCTCTGAAAGTCAGTGTTATTGAACATAAAATGTCAGAGATTGGCCTTAGGTCTAGATATGGCCAGGAAAATGAATTGTCTCATTTAACTGAACTAAAAGACTGATGAATACAAAAAACTCAAGGTGAATTTCCAGATGTATTCAGATTGTAGAATTGTAAGATATGAAAAGACAGTGTCAGTTTATTATCTTTATAATGACTACTAGACTGTTAGCATGGTTAATTCATCTTTCCTCTTTAGAGAGACACATGGGAAGCCAAGTTATGAGAAAATCTGGAGTGTGGAAACTGAACATGGAGACTATCCAAAAGAACTGCTATGTAAACAGACCAATATGCATAGTTTGTTTTTGTTTGTTTGTTTTTAACAATGCTGAGGATAAGAGCCAGGGCCTCATGCATGCTAGGCAAGTCCTCTACCACTGAGCTGGGGGATGTTCCCCCAGCCCTGTGCAAAGGGTTTTGGCAAAGATACTTTCTCTGTGGTTAAAAAGGTTATGCCTTTGTTTGCCTTAATTATTATTAGGTTTAGTTAACAGGCTTATTCAAGAGGTTAGTCTTCTTTCAAGAAACAACAGGAAGGCACTGAAGGATTTCATGCAGGGTGGGATATAATCATGTGTTTTTAAAAGATGGCATGTGGTATATATAAGAGGGAACAGAAACTGGAAGCCAATAGAAATACTTCTGAATCAGATTTAGTAGTCCATGTGAAAGTAATGATGGGTAAATAGGGAAAAAGAGGAAAGAACAGAATCTAGCAGGAATTGATTAGACCTACATTACTCCTACTAATGTTCGTACCATGTGGCTTGACTGGCTTTTCTGTATCGAGTATTTTCTTTATTTTATATATCAAGATTTTTTTTTTTTTTTTTTTTTTTTTTTTTTTTTTTTTATACCAGGGATTGAATACCCCAGGGGTGCTTAACCACAAACCGCATCCCTGACCCTTTTTTATTTTGAGACAGGATCTCACTGAATTTGCTTAAGCCTCACTAAGTTACTGAGGCTGGCTTTGAACTTGTGATCCTCCTGCCTTAGCCTCCTGAGTCAGGGGGATTACAGGCATGCACCAAGGTGCCCAACTCAAGAAATGTTCTTAAAACAGAGTTTAGATTTCTCCACAATGCATAGAATAAAGCAATATGACTTTGATACTAGCCAGACATTGTCCCTCTACATCTGTGACTTTTTCATTTTATCATAGAATTACTTTTATATATTCACATTGGAAAAACAAAACAAAAACAAAAATAAAATAAATTCACATTGATTTAGACAGAAAAGGGATTGCCCAGGAATGCATGTGGCAAAAAATATTGCTGTGGTTCTTTAAAATACAAAGCAAAAGAAGAGTATTTTATCTTAGGAGAAGCAGGTCTATAGTTTCATACAAAAGAAACTAATCACTTCATCTGTACTTTGGTTGGGATGTTTTATTTGCTTTTGAAACCTGACTGGATTCTCATTTGAGAAGTGAATAATTATTCTTAGAGTTATATAAGCACTATTCTTATATTAAGTATCTTATAAAGTTGAGTGAATGCCCAGCTATTTACACTTATATGTCTACTCTTTAGGTGCAATTGACACTTGATATTGGTAAGGAGCAATTTTTAATAGCCATTAAAAGCTTCCTCTTTCAAGGAAAATTTCATTTGAATACATACAAAACATGACAACAAATTTGGTTTTGGAAAGTAAATCCAGGTTTCTTAATTGTTTAAATTTCCTTAAATTCAACCTTTTTACATTTCTGTTCTTTAGGTCTGCCAAAATGTCTGAAAGATCAGATCTCCTTCACTTCAAGTTTGAAAATTATGGAGATTCAATGTTACAAAAAATGAACAAATTAAGAGAAGAGAATAAATTTTGTGATGTTACAGTTCTCATAGATGATATTGAGGTACAGGGCCATAAAATTGTTTTTGCTGCAGGTTCCCCCTTCTTAAGAGACCAGTTTTTACTGAATGATTCCAGAGAGGTGAAAATCTCAATATTACAGAGTTCTGAAGTGGGGAGACAATTGCTCTTATCCTGTTATAGTGGTGTGCTGGAATTCCCTGAGATGGAACTTGTAAATTACTTGACTGCTGCGAGTTTTCTTCAGATGAGCCACATTGTAGAACGGTGCACACAGGCCCTGTGGAAGTTTATAAAGCCAAAACAACCAATGGATAGTAAAGAGGGATGTGAACCACAGAGTGCTTCTCCCCAGTCAAAAGAACAGCAGGGAGATGCCAGAGGCTCCCCAAAGCAGGACTCACCTTGTATTCATCCATCTGAAGACAGTATGGATATGGAGGACAGTGATATTCAGATTGTTAAGGTAGAATCTATTGGGGATGTATCTGAGGTTAGAAGTAAAAAAGATCAGAACCAGTTTATTTCTTCTGAACCCACTGCTTTACACTCATCAGAGCCCCAGCACTCCCTGATAAATTCAACTGTGGAAAACAGAGTAAGTGAAATAGAACAAAACCATCTCCACAATTATGCCCTTTCTTATACAGGCAGTGATAACATCATCATGACCTCAAAAGATGTTTTTGGGCCTAATATTCGAGGTGTAGACAAAGGCTTACAGTGGCATCACCAGTGCCCAAAGTGTACCAGGGTGTTTCGTCACCTGGAGAACTACGCCAACCATTTAAAAATGCACAAACTCTTTATGTGTCTACTCTGCGGCAAGACTTTTACTCAGAAAGGCAACCTTCATCGACACATGCGCGTACATGCCGGAATTAAACCTTTCCAGTGTAAAATCTGTGGGAAAACCTTTTCTCAGAAGTGTTCCTTACAGGATCATCTTAACCTTCACAGTGGAGATAAGCCCCATAAGTGTAACTATTGTGACATGGTTTTTGCACATAAGCCAGTTTTGAGGAAACACCTTAAACAGCTGCATGGCAAAAACAGCTTTGATAATGCCAATGAGAGAAATGTGCAAGACCTCACAGTGGATTTTGATTCTTTTGCATGTACGACAGTCACAGACTCTAAAGGGTGTCAGCCACAGCCTGACGCAACACAGGTCCTGGATGCAGGTAAACTGGCCCAAGCTGTCCTGAACTTAAGGAGTGATAGTACTTGTGTGAATTGAGTAGGGACTTAATGCTCATAACTAGTAGTGAGTCTTTTTAGGAGTGGTTTTGCTAGTTTGACTTCTCTGGAGCCTCTGTGCAGGTGGTATGGAGTGAGTTAAAGCACTAATAGACCAGGCAACTTACCACTTGGAGTGGATTTGCCTTCCTTCTGATCTCTCCCATTTTATGTTTTATTTATCCTGTGATGTCTGTTTTCCTTTCCCAAGGAATACTTCCATTTGTCTACCTAATGTTGACTTGTCTTAGACTGACACTGTTTTAGGCTTTAACCAGGCAGTCTGAAGGTCACCAACAAATTAACAATATAATCTACTCTCCACTAAAAGATTCTATGCTAAGAGAACTGAATAGCTTTTCTTTGGCAAAAAATAGGTTGAGATATATGGTAATACTGCTGTTGATCTGAATGTGGTAGAACCCTCTGGTTGCCTACTGATACTTCATCCATGTCTGATAAATTAATGAATCTGCATCCTACCATCTGTACTTGCCTTGCAGCTGTCTATCAAAAAGTATGTTGATTGTTCTGTGCCCTTTTCAACACTACCGAAGCCCAACTTCATCTCATTGTTCACACTGACCAGAGTACAATCTTTTCAGCAACACCTGGAGACAGAGATCACCATGAGGACTATAATTAACAAAGGACAAAAATATAGTTAATACAACAGTACTCACATGGAAGGCTTCTAGGTAGCATATCCCAGCAAGAGACCATATTCTTAAAGCATAGCTTACTGATGCTTTTGAAATCATGATTGTTTCAGGCACATGTGAAATGTGCAAAAAAATAATGGTCTCTCTAGAAGGGGGTTGTTGAGGAGTCTCTGAACTTTACATCAGAGTTTAGCCATCAGAAAGGTGAGTCTGGCTAGAGAGTTTTGTCCAGTACACCATAAATATCTCAATTCTTACCTCAAGTATCTTAATTTCTGAAACATACGGGAAAAGTTAAGTGGGACACAGAGGAACAATCTGTGCTTTCGGAACAATTTTGCATTCAGACATTCCTCTTAAAGGTATCCCATCCTACTTTCCCACCTTCAATAGATTGATAATACAAAGTTGATCTTCTAGTATGAAAAACAAAACAACTGTTTCTCCCAAAGCACATTTCAGACATAGAATTTTCAGTTTTATTTAAGACCCTGATTTATAGTTAGCAATAGGACTGTTAAGAGTACTTGGAGAATCTTAAGAGATCATTTATTCCACCTCTTTCATTTTAAGTTGGGATATCCAAAGCTCAAGAGGTGGCCTGGCCAAGACCAGCCAATGTAGATAAGTGACTAAATATTAACTAATATCTCCTTAATTCTTCCCATGATACCTTAATTCAAAGAGATTTAGTATATGATGGAGAATAATGCATTAGCAAAAAGCTCCCAGTTTGTTTCACCTCTGTGTTTACCTGTTGGCTTTCTGAGACAGCCTGGATTTTGCCAACTAAATACCACCAAGGGACTTATTTATGTTAGTTATTATTTTTTTAGATTTATTTTATTTTTATTTTTTGTGGTGCTGGGGATCAAACCCAGAGCATCTCATGCATGCTTGGCAAGCACTCTGCCACTGAGCTACATCACCAGCCCGTTAATTATTTTTTAGTTTGATAGTATTACATTCTTCCCAAGTCAGTGACTGATATGTAAAGTATTGGTTAGAGAGGGAAAAGGCAAATAAGAATAATGTGAGAAGGCTCCCAATGTGAAATTGATTTGTCTGGAAAACTGTTTATTTCGTTTTCTTTAGGATTTTGTTTTTATTTTTGGGCAATGAGAACACATGCAAAGATAATAAAAATTAGGCTAATTCATATAGTCTGATGGGTTATAATTTGAAACATTTACATGTGAGTCAAATTTGAAGTATAATTTCTTTTGTTTAAAAATTTGAGAATACAGTTGAGTGATAAGACCACTAGGTACCTTATATGCCCAGTATCACTCATCATTATATTATAATGCTGCTTCCTAGCATTCTGATTTGTATATGATCCAAAGACTATCAATTCTATGCAAAAGTAAGACTAGAGTATCAACCAGTGTTGGTATTTTCTCTGAACATCATTTCTTCACAGAAAAATTTAAGTTGTAATGCTTCCTTTGGTCATATGCATGTCCTGTTTTTGTTACTGGTTTGAAGACTGAAAGGAAGGGCTTCAAATATGATTGGTCTCTTTGGTTGGAAACTATTTCTGAATTTAGTCCAGTCATTTGAGAAACTTTTTTTTTTTTTTTTTTTTTTAATGCTGGGGATTGAACCCAAGGCCTTGTGCATGCTGAGCACATGTTCTACCACTGAACTGCACCTTCAGCCTCAAGAAACATTTATTAAGCACCTACTGTTGCCAGGTACTATATAGATACTGATATGGAAGGTAAGATTTGATATGGTCCCTGCCCTCATGGACCTTATAATCTTATGTGTGGTCTTAGGGAGACAAGGTCTCAGTTTGATTTTGTACTAAGCATAATAAAACTGCCTTGTTTTCTTTGATCACTTAAAGCATTTTTGTGATTTTCTCTTAGTAAAACTTTTAGTTCTCACTTTTTGCAAGTGCAAACCACTGAAGTAATCTCCAGTCTCCTCCATTTCTTGGCTGGAGAGGTGTTTTGTTTCTGTGAGACATTTTCTAAATTTTGGTGAGACTTGCCTTTTCTCCTTCTTTGTTTATACATGTTTCTTAGATTATGCTGCAGAGAGGTCAAGTTACTGATATGAAGTTAAGTTTTTGTGGGAAGATGACTTTCAAAACATAGTCATGTTCCTATAGAGAAGAATTTTAAAATCTTAGTCTTTCCGTATTTGTACTTTATCCATCCCCGGGATAATTAATAAGGAGAAAGGACTCTTTTCCAGTTTGGTTTTTAAAAATTGCTGTGTCTCAGTTATTTATTTATTATTTAATTTTAAAGACAAACTCCAAACTGAAGTGGTTCTGAGGTAAATCAGATGTGGTTTTAATTTGTTTTAGTTCTTTCATTAGATCTATGATGGAAGGTGACCAGTGTCACCACTTCTAAAATATTGTCCTAAACAAACCACCCAGAACATTTTATTTCAGCTCATGACTAGCTGTTCTAAACCTGTTGTATGTTAGACATACTATGAACTACCTCTTCACTTATTATGGGGAAGTTTCCTTAATAAAAGTGTGACAATTAAAACTTTGGTGTCAGTGGTTTACTTTCTTTTCTCTCCCCTCCTGCTTTTTTGGTTGCTTGAATATGAATCGTATTTTAAAGAATAGGTCTTTAAAAATACATATTAGTTAAGTACATTGAGTATATCTTCAGAAGGAAATAGGAGTTAACCAAAATTAGTTATTACTGGAATCAGTTATTTCCATGAGAATTGGCTGAATAGGTAAAGCAGTTGTTTTAAAAATTGGTTCAGACATTTTATGCCTACTAAGTATTAAACTTTAGGAAAGCAAAATCGGTAAGCATTGCCTTAAATACCTCCTCCTGTATGGGACACAAACATCAATACAGGTATGATAAATGCAGTATTGATGGCAGACAAACGGATTATAGGACTGGGAACCAACTAGCAGGATAAATGGAAAACAAACGTTTTTGCATGTTTAAAGCCGCTGCTCCTATCCCAGTTCTTTTGGGGCTGGAATGTAGCTCAGTGGTAAAGAGTCTTTCCTTTCTTGAGCGTGGCTCTGGATTTGCTCCAGCATATAAAAAAAAGAAAGAAAGAAAAGAAAAAGATGACAGCAAGACCAAAGAGGGTGGGCAGTGGGGAGCGGACTTGAAGCTATCTTGCCATCTTCAGAGTCTGGGCCAGATCGTGATGGCACTAGTTAAGCAACCTTGAATACAAGTCCCCATGGTAATTTCTTTCCCCTTTCCTCTGCCACTTTTCAAGATGTAAATGGCCTTGTAAGGGGAAGCCCCGCCCCGTAATAATCCGCAGGGACCCTCCACAGGTTCCGGCATTGGGTACCAGGACGTACGTGCTGTAACCCAACTTCACACTCGTCTCCAATACGGATGTTGGGGAGGACTCACGAAGGGGAATTGGTCGCGTCCCGAAACTGGGAAGAAGAAAGGAGGCTCGCATTTGGGCGCTTTTCTGTCGTTCCAGGAGGTAGGGGACTGAGGAAAAAGCGTCTCGGATGTCCTTCCGGGGCGCCCAGGCGGCCCCCAGTGAGGAATACTGCTGGTTGACACCGGATGTGTTTCCTCCCAGGCTAAGTCCACGTTCCGGCCCAGGCTGCCGTTACCACGGAAGCCTCAACACCGGTTTTCTGGGTCGGTAAGTGAGCGCGAAGGCGATTCGCCAGGTGGAGAGTCCTGAAAAGGAGGAGGGCGGCAGGGCGCGGCCCTCGAGAGGCTAATCGGGTGCTATAGTCCCTCGGCCGATAGGACCTTTGCACCGGAAAGCTCGGCTCGTGCTGTACGTGGAGCTGGAGGGATCGTCCGGGCCACCAGTGATCCGGTGCTAGGTCCACAACGTTGCCGAGCTCTTCCTGCTGCGTGGGGGCCTCTGTGCCCCCGGAGGAACGCAGAGGGATCAGGCGCCTTCTCCTGGTGCTCTGAGAGCGACTGACCCTGTAGGAGGAGGAGTCATTGTAGTCTCATTTGTTTTAGGTTTAAAGGAGCCTAATCACTAGCTGAAAAAAAGGAGCTGGAAGCGCGAATGTATTTAGGTGTTTTTATCTGAGCGATGATGAAGAATTTAATATCTAAGGAACTTAGAGCGTGACAAGTAGAGGGAGATCAAGATGTAAAAGTGAATTAGGCTCAAATAGTGAAGGATCATGCATTTTTTTTTTTTTTTAAGAACTTAAAAGGCCATCCTGGAGTTGAAGGAGAGCAATGGAGAACTTAAAGCAGAAGAGAGATCTTTTTTTGTTTAATGATAATTCGGGTGGAAATCAAGAGGGTACTTTGTAATATAGGAGAGATTAATGTCGAGGAAGCTTGGGGGAAAACATTGCAGTGATCCATGTGAACAGGGCTGAGGAACTGTAGTCGTTGTGGGGAACAGAAGGTCTGTTCATTAATAAGATTTCTAGTCTGGGATATCATGCTAAGTGTAGTTTTTGGTGATCACTATGCCTGTTACTGGATATTAAAAATTGAGTGTTCTTGATCACAAGGCACATAAAATTTAGCCAACATGAGAAATGTGTCTTGAGATCATAGAAAAATGCATTATAATTTTCTGGATTTTGAGACGGTGACATAGGGGTTCACTCTTAGCACCCAGAGTAGAATTTGGGTCTTTTTTTTCCATTTCAGGTTTGGGTTTGGGAAAGGAACAGAATTGTTCTTACTATCACAGTAAGAGGAAGCATTCCTTATCCTTACATCAATGTTTGTGTTTTATCCTGCTTAGATTTTGACCATGGCTGCTGAGTCTGAGGTTCTGCACTTCCAGTTTGAACAGCAAGGAGATGTGGTCTTGCAGAAAATGAATCTGTTGAGGCAGCAGAATTTATTTTGTGATGTATCAATTTATATTAATGACACTGAGTTCCAGGGGCACAAGGTGATATTGGCTGCTTGTTCCACTTTCATGAGAGATCAGTTTTTACTCACACAATCAAAACATGTCAGAATCACCATTCTGCAGAGTGCAGAAGTTGGCAGAAAATTGTTGCTCTCTTGCTACACTGGGGCACTTGAAGTAAAAAGGAAAGAGCTTTTGAAATACTTGACTGCTGCCAGTTACCTTCAGATGGTCCACATTGTGGAAAAGTGCACAGAAGCTTTGTCTAAGTATCTGGAAATTGATTTATCTATGAAAAACAACAACCAACACACTGACCTATGTCAATCTTCTGATCCAGATGTTAAGAATGAAGAAGAAAGTTCTGATAAGGACTGTGAGATAATTGAAATTTCAGAAGATAGCCCTATAAACATAGATTTCCACGTTAAAGAAGAGGAAAACAATGTGTTACAGGCCACGGTAGAGAGCTTGACATCAGAGAGAAAGGAAATGAAGTCACCAGAGCTGTCTCCAGTGGATATGGGTTTTAAAGACAATGAAATTTGTATCCTCCATGTAGAATCTATCAGTACAGCTGGTGGAGAAAATGAGCAGTTTTCACAACCTTGTACCTCATCAAAAGCAAGCATGTATTTCTCTGAAACACAGCATTCATTGATCAATTCTACAGTGGAGAGCAGAGTGGCAGAAGTTCCTGGGAATCAAGGTCAGGGTTTATTTTGTGAGAATACTGATGAAAGTCATGGTACAGCAAATGAGATTCAGAACCTAGAGGAGAGTTATTCCCTGAGGCACCAGTGTCCCAGGTGTCCTCGAGGGTTTCTTCACGTAGAAAACTATCTGCGCCACCTTAAAATGCATAAACTCTTCTTGTGTTTACAATGTGGGAAAACGTTTACACAGAAGAAAAATCTTAACCGGCACATTCGAGGGCACATGGGCATTCGACCCTTTCAGTGTACTGTGTGCCTGAAGACCTTTACTGCTAAAAGCACGCTTCAGGACCACTTAAACATACACAGTGGGGATCGGCCATACAAATGCCATTGTTGTGATATGGATTTCAAGCACAAATCTGCTCTCAAAAAGCATTTAACCTCTGTTCATGGAAGAAGTAGTGGTGAAAAATTACCTAGGCCTGATCTTAAAAGGCAAAATCTACTATAATTGGAATCATGGACTTCCTTTGTAAACTTTGTATCATTTTCATAGGCTTTAGAAATGCAGTATTTGTAATATTTTATGGTTTCCCACCCCTTGTCTTTTTAGGTTTTATTTTTTAGGTCTGCTTACACATGTTATTCTTTCTGAACTTCTGACAGTTCCAAAAAATTGTGAGAGGCATGAAAAAGCTATGGGACTTGTCTTGTACATTACATAAAAGTCCCAGTGGTACACTTTGAGAAATAGTGTTCTACTCAAATATTCTTGATGCTGATGACTGAGGATCCAACAGTATTTGCAGATTCTGATTTGTACTCTCTAGATAAATCAATTTAAGTGTTAAATCCAACTATATAATAACTTTACTTAATCAAAATGATGAAAAGAAAATAAATTTTAAATGCACTATTATTCATTACTAGTCATTTTTCAAGAACAGGTATGACTAGGAACATTTTTTCTTTTCTGACCAATGCTCCTAAATTCTAAGCTAAACAAACAAGATTACCTGTTATTTTAAATTGTAAAGGAACAAAATTCAGATTCACTTCAGAATAGAATTTCCTTAGAAAATGTTAAATTCCTTAAAGTACTTTCCTTTTTATTATCATTATACATATTTTAGAATAATTAATTGGGCTCTTGATTTTACTTAATACAGTTGAATTCATAATTTTTTGACCAGAAAAATGTCATTGGCATGAAGCTTTGAAAAATTACTTATCTTTGAAATTCTGATTTTATCAAAGATATTTGTTGTTCTGTGTCTTTTGAAAGTGTCCTTAAGTTATCCATTTTTTTTTTTTGTTGTTGTTAATGTAAAATTTTTCTTTTTTCTTTTTGGTGTGTAGTTTTATGAATTGTAACACATAAATTTTTGCACCAGAACTGCAATTGGAATATAGAACAGTTCTATCACTTCCCTCATCTCCTTCATGCTGCCTCTTTGTGGTCAGTTCCTCCTAGCTCTAAATCCTGGTAGTAGTTCTTCATCACTATAATTTTGCCTTTTCTGGAATGTCATATAAATGGAATCTTAGTATATTCCCTTCTGAGATTTTTTTCCACCCAACATATTGCCTTTGAGGTTCATTCATGCATGTATCAGTTTTCATTCCCATTTTCCTTTTTAATTGTCAATACGTTAGATTTAGTTGTCACTAGATGAATGGCTTAAATGTGAACAGCTGCTAGTATTACTTAGTGATGATATTTTTATTTACTTTAATGCAGTTTTCAATTGTTCTGTTAAACAAAAATCTTACCCATTCTTAGAGTTTTATTTGATATTTCCAAAAAAGCAAAACCTTATGATTCCTATAGTAGGAGTAATATCCTGAGTCAGCTCTCTTAATATCCCTGCCTACATATTATACAAAACTTGTTTTTATTGTTATAACAAAGATCAACATATATCACAGGGCAAATCACCTTCTCTAAAATGCAGGAACTACTTTTAGTAAAGAAGCCTGACTGGATGTATGTAACTTTCAGGCTGTTCTGTGCTTTTTCTACTTACCTCAGCTTTATGTAGAATTTCTACAATAATTAATTTCTATTGATGTCCTTCTGTATTTTAAAACATAATATACTTTGTACCACTTATAAGAATTTTGTGAAGAATCATATTGATTGTTATAAATGTAAAATATTGTTTTTGTGATACTTGTGTGGGAAAGATACTCTCCATAGAATTTTACTCTGGGGGGAGATTTTAAAGAATCTAGGTCTCATATTTGATGAGAAAACTCACTTTATAACCCAGGTCACTAATTCTTGACTTTGGGCAGGTCACCTGTCCTTTAATGTTTCTTAATTTTATGTGTAATAAGTTTGGCCTTGATAATTTGTAAGATCATTTCCAGGTCTAAAATTCTATGATACTATGTTTAATCCTTTTTGGGGACAGAGAAAAGAGGAAAGCAAGAGAGGAGAGTTTTGTGTCTATGAATGTTGCTATATAAATATTCCACTGGAAACAGAATTTTTCTAAAGTAGTGTTTTTCTTCCACAGCATAATATAATAGTTCAGTGCTTAATTTTCTTTCCCATTTGAGTAAGAGTGACCATTTATAGTTGTGAAAGTATTTCCCTTTCAGGAATAGTTTGTGTTTGAAGGACTTATTTTTCCTTACTAGGATGAAATTTTGAAGGGGAGGTCTAGGGATGGGTAGAGAGAGTAAAATAAACTGATTTTTTAGGAATTGGCATCTACTGTCTTGGAAGTTTGAGAAAAATTTGGTTGAAAATGTTTAGATTTTATGTGTGCCTTGTAAGATTGTTGTAAATTTTTTTGTGAGCACTTTTGAGATTTTTGCTTCAGGGGAAGGGTGTTTTGTAAAAGTGATGGTTGTTATTTATATTATTTATTCCTGTTAACTAGAACAGAGTGATCTTCAAACATTCCTAGGAGAGTATGTTTGCATGATGTGTCTTAAAAGTTGCAGGCAGATGGAATCATTTTTAATATGTAGGTATGGCAAAGTGAAGTGTAGAATTTATTCATTTAAAATATTCACTTTTAGTTGTTTCTGTTTTTGAGAAGATAAAATTGTGTTCAGCCTTTTTATTTACTGCATTTATATATACAAAAGACCTTGAAAGGTAGTTGTTAATTTGTTGTAAGAAAATTCTTGCTGTTTTTTCCTGGGACATTTACATAAGAAATAATAAAGTGGAGGTGGGAATAGAGAACCTCGTGTCTTGCCTATGTCCATGAATTTTAGGACACAATTTCTCCTATTCATCTAATCATTTACTCCAGAAATACCTATTGGGTCTTTAATTGCCTGTGTATAAAAACGAAAATCCCTGTTCTCTAGTGGAAGGAGACAAACAGTAAACAAGTAGAATTAATGTATGTCAAATTTTGAAAATAGATTTGAAGGTAGAGATAGGGAATCTAGGAAAAGTGGGTTGGGATTGTAATTTTATATGTAGTGCTTAGTCTACTTTTGAAAAATCGGGTATATTCTATTGTGGAATAGAAATTTTGTGTCTGTGTGTATGTATATACATGTAGGTGTGTATATATGTATGCATGTACATGTGCATACATATACACACACACGTGGCTTCACACACGTCTTTCATAGAATCAAAAAATACAATAGGTTGGAGAGCAACTATATAAAATCACCCATCACTCTCCAGTTGAAAATATAAAAATGTACTGCTAATTGTTGGGAACATTTATTTTGGATTGTTATGTATTTCATGTAGTGAAGTGAATGAAAAGGGCAACAATATATACATAAAAGTCTGATGGGGGCCAGTGAATTTCTCCAAAAGCACTGATCTTTCCTTGTCATCAGGCAGTAATAGCGTTGTTTTTAAAGCTCATTATATAACCTTTTGCATGTTTTTTTTTTAAATTTAGTTGTGGATGGACACAATATCTCTTATTTATTTTATGTGGTGCTGAGGATATAACCCAGTTCCTCACGCGTGCGAGGCAAGCGCACTACCACTGAGCCATAACCCCAGCCCCTGCATAGATCTTTTTGTTGGACATCTAGTTCCACATTGAAGGAGCTCAGGGTTTTCTCTTTATTAAGGAGATTAGAGAGGTGTGTCTGCCAATTTAAAGATGTGTGTGTGTGTGTGTGTGTGTGTGTGTGATTCGCAGATTACGTGGTACCAATGTGAAAGAATTGGATCCGGTCAGCATTTCGTTACAGGAAAATGAAGTAGGAAGTACCACAGATCTATCAGATTCTGCTCAAAGAACATGCTTTTCATGATGGGAGACTGACAGTACAGTACCTCACGACGACAGTGTCTAGCCGGCGCAGATGAAAGCACAGGGAGTTTCCCATCAATCCTTTCGCCTAGCCTAGAATTCCTCACAGAAGTCCCACAGTGCTCCGGGGCCTCCTCGTCACGTGAAAAGGGTGGATTGGCTCGTCCAGAGGGAAGCCAATGCGCAGTTCAGGTGGCAGGGACTACTAAGCTTCTCTTTCACCTCACCAACTCCCGGGCTTGCGTAATCTCGCGTGAACTGGAGAGAATCTTCTCGCGAGAGCTAAGTCGGGATCCCTCCTGGTCCGCCTCCGTGGTGAGGAGGAGGAGGAGAAGGAGGAGGAGGCGGAGGGCGGAGGAGGAGGAGGAGGCCCCGCCGCGGCCTTCGCCGCCGCCAACGGGGCTGTCCCTGTAGCTCCCGATGGAGTTTGAGGCCGTGAAACCGCCGCCGAGCTCTGCCCCGGCGAGACGAGGCGCCTCCGTCGCCGAGCCGCGCCGTCGCGGGGCTCCCGGGAGCGGCCCTTAGCGACCCCGCCCGGGCCCCCTCAGGTAGGGCGGGGGCGGCACGTTGCGGCTCGGGCCCCAGTCCGGGTGCCCGGTCCCCAGCAGTCGGGCGGGAGACCGGTCTCAGCCCGGGGGCCTGTGCACTGCTACTGCCGGAACCCCGAGGGTTAGGAACTGAGGGCCGCACCTGACACTCGGACGGAACCCCGGGCCTGAGGAGGCCCCTGTCTCGGGTAGGGCTTTTTCGATGCGGAGCGACCGGCTCAAATGGCCACCTTCCTCCAATACTGGGCAAGAGGACGCCTCTGACCACTAAGGAATCCATCCAGGCGAAGGCCATGTTTCCCTCTCCCTTTCCTCCCCCAGTTAGTAAGAGGGGGCTTTGGAAGAGGTCCTCGAAATCTGGTCCTCTTCTGGCTTTTCGTCTAGCTGCCCAGGGGCTTCCCGAGACCCTCGCGCAGGGATGGTGGAGGCAATGTGAGTGGTGTAAATAGGGACCCTGGCCAAACAATGCCCTGGGAGGGCTTAACCTCCCTGGAGGGAGATGGCCCGACCCCAGTGGTTGCACAGAGGATCTGACTAGAAGCAGTGGCATGAAACAGCCAGGGAATTCTGCTATGGCTTTCTTCTTTCTCCCTTTCATGTTTTTTTTTTTTTTTTTTTTTTCCCTTGGGGAAGCCTCTTGAGAAGACTCTTCCACCATCTTAGAAGAATGGTAGAGTGCATCTTTGTTTCTCAGAGAAGCAGCTTTACTTTTCTCTATCCTTAGCTTTCAGGAAGGGAGGAGAAGAGGGTAGCTGTCATTTCCATCCTTCAGATCACCAGTTTAAGATATCGCCAGATAGAACCTTCACACCAAGATAGTCTCAAGTAATCCCTGACATAAAGTAGATCTAATCCAGTGATTCTCAACCTGTTTTATATTTTCATAAAACCCACCTGGGTTCTCATTATAACTCCTTCTGTCCTCTTACCTAGGTCCATTCTTTGTTATTTCTACTGGTTCCCCACCTACTGTGATCAGAATGACTGTATCCTAAATAAAGTGCTTAAGTCATTTCCATTTTTGTGTTAGTCAAAACTTTTAAGTTCCAATAGGAACTTTGATTAACCTGAGAAAGCTAATATTGCTAGACCAAAGCGATATAATTTCACCCAAAAGCAAAGAAACGTGTTTTAGTCAGTCGGTGCAGTCTTTTTATAGTTAAATACGTGCAGAACTTAGTTAAAGCTTTTTGAGTCATTAAGTATAGTTAATGGATTCTCCTGTTTTCACCTCCTTTTTATCTGGTTTAAAGCTAATCTAACATCCCTGTCTTAATGTTGTTTACTTTCATATCCTGTTAAATACTGTTCTTCACTATTGCCATTTTTGTTGATTTGGAGATTTATGTTTTCCAAATTCTAGAGTTTGGAAAATTGCTAGAAGGGCAGAATGTTAAACATATATTCCAGTCATGTTTAGAAAAAGCGGATGTTATAATTCAAGCAGGCTTTTATTCTCTGATGATCTAATTGCAGTTTTGTTCATTAGGGGATCCTTTGAGTTATTCCTGATCTGTTATTACTGTTGTGTTAACCTGACACATAAGAACACTTATGTCCTTTGTTCATATTTTTATCAATTCACATTCTGCTTTTGTAATTTGTAGTCTTCCACTTGACAAAGCATTTTTATTTACACAGGATTTTATATTCAAAGATAGAACATAAACTGTATGTGATAGGTAAAAATGTCAAATAAACTTATAAGACTTTGTAATAATAACTTGCTTATCATTTTGGTTAGACTCATATTGAAATTTCACTTCCTAATGTTGGAAAAAGGAAGCATGTGGTAAAATAAAGCTAGCTGAAAATTTTTTTAAATTGATGTTTGGCACCCAGTCTCATGTCTGTTTTAAGTTACATCTTTCTGATCAGGGTTTTTTAATTTTATGAGTGCCTTAATAGTGACTTTCATCTCAAATATTTCCATAGAGAGTAGTTTTGAGTATTCTTTTATAATCTTTAGTAATCTAGAGTTGCTCTGTCCATTACAAACCGGTAGCTACATGTGGCAGTTGAGGACTTGAAATTGAGATATGCTATAAGTATAAAAAACACACAAGATTTTCAAGACTTAATACCAAGTTCTTTTTTAATATTTCAATATTTTTTTTCTTTTTGTCATTTATATGGTAGTTGGTATTGAACTCAGGAACTTTCTACAAATCTCTGAGCTACTTGCCCAGACCTTTTTATTTTAAGGTAGGGTCTCACTAAGTTGCCTGCGCAGGTCTTGAACTTCAGATGGATCCTCCTGCCTCAGCCTTCTGAGTAGCTGGTATTATAAGGGTGTGCCACCATTCCCTGCTCAATAATTTTTTTTATATTGAGTACATGTTGAAATCATATTTTAGATAAATTGGGCTAAATAAAACATTACTAAAATTAATTTCACTTTTTTTATCTGACAAGATTTTAAATTGCTTGCTTTTTGTTATTTTATTTTGGTGTTGGGGATTGAATAGCCTTGCCCATGCTAAACATTTACTCTTATCACTGAGCTATATACCTCCAACACCTTGCATTATGTATTTATTGGACATTACTTTTCTAGAGCAGTGCTACTTTTTCAAGAAATAAATTAACTTAATAAAAGTAGGCATATGGGTTTGGGGATGTAGCTTAGTAGTAGATCACTTTCCTTGCATGTGTGAGACCCTGGGTTTGATTCCTAGAACCACAATCAATCAATAAATGTAGATATATGGAAACCAAAAGTAGGTACATGAAAACCTGACAGATTATACTCTTATAATTAGAAAAATCAAAGAGCTAAAGACTTTGGTATTAAGAAAATTATCAAGGTGGCTATTATTTGATAGGCAGAAACAAATGCCTAAGTTCCTTTCCAAAAATAATCTATCTTTGAAGTCTAGCCATCGCTAAAGAAGCAAAACTTTATTATATTAGTTGGAATAGAAATTTACCTCATTATTTCCCTATTAGAAGGCATTGAAAGTTATATCTCATACTTAAAAGAACTGAGTTTCAACCCCATAATTGATTTAAGAAATAAAACATGAGTCTTACATATTCTGTTACTTATATAATCACAGTCTTCAAAATTATAATTCAATTTCTTTTTATTTTTTTCAATCCTTTTGAAATGTTTGGATGCTGAGTTTTAGAGTTTACAGATTATTTCGATTGTTTTTTTGTTTCTTTGCTTGTTTTTTAGGTTAAGACCTAAATTGTGCTTCTGGTGCTTTAAAAATAATTTTTAAGTCCAAAGGTAATTATTTTAAAGTTTTCTGAATTGACAAGTACTGTTATCCATTTTAATAGCTTATAATTCTCACATGTGTTAACTAGAATGAAAACAATGATTGTTTTAATTTACACACCTGAGCCCCAATCTTTATGTTTATAAACAGCATTATAAAATAATATGCATACATGTATATGCATGGACCTAAATTTTATATATATATACACACACAGTGAAAAACGTGTAAACTTTACTCTGACATTTTGAAATCAAATGCCATGGTCCTGAACTGGCTGCATAATATGGTGGACTAATAACAGAAAATGAAAGTGCTTAGCTGGTATGCAGTTTGCTCTTAATAAAGCAGTTTGTAATTTGCATCATATGAGAGATGTCTCTTCCTATATATGTCTCTTCCTATTTTATGTGTTAGCCCTCATAGCAAGGAACTTATGGCTTAGAAAATTATGTGAGGGAAAATTTGTTTAAGGTTGCACCCCTACTTTAGCATTTCTTTGTTTTGTCTTATTGTTCTTCAGTGTTAGAAACTAGTAACTAAAATTAGTTATTACAAAAAATGGAATGTTTTTCTTAAATAATCTCTACAGTATTAAGGATCACGGACTTTTACCCATTTTATCCCAACTTGAAATGTTTTAGGAATATATTTAAGATGAATACTTAAGTGTTAACTATAAATGTTAATAGCATTTTAGACTTCCATAGAGTCAAATAAGTCACCATAAAATGTGCTAGTATAAGCCTAGAAGGTTTACAAATTAACATATATTCTTAGCTCTCTATGGCTCATTCATAAGCTTTTTTAAAAGAACTATTAGGAGAATACGATATCCATCATTTTGGGTAGTTATAAAAAAATATTTTCTAGGTAAATTTATTATTACCATTTTTAAAGCCCAATTTTGTCATCACTAATCAAACATTTTAATGGACTATGTAAGTTTCTTTTGTATTTTAGATAAAATTTTATTTGTTTTTGTGTTGAGCAATCTAATTTGTTGATAATGGTACTGAATAAAAATAATTAAAAAAATCAAAACATATCAAATTATTTAAGGAAAGTTTAATTCATAATTTTGCTATCAGAAAGTTGGAATCTGGGGGGCTGGGAACATAGCTCAGTTGGTAGAGTGCTTGCCTCACATACACAAGGCCCTGGGTTCAATCCCCAGCATCACAAAAAAAGAAAAAAAGAAAGTTAGAATTTGACATATAGCAGGAGGAAAATTTGGAATTATTAGGGATATTTGGAATAATTAGGACTTATTACCCAAACTTTGTTAGCTTGTTCCCCCCCCCCCCCCAAATCTGGAGATTAAACCCAGGGCCTTCCACATGCTAGGCTACATCCCCAGCCTTTTTGTTAACCTTTTTTTTTTTTTCTTCCCAATTTTTTCAATTTTTATAGTTGTAGATGGACAGAATGCCTTTATTTTATTTGTTTATTTTTATGCGGTGCTGAAAATCAAACCCAGTGCCTCACACATGCTAGGCAAGCACTGTGCCGCTGAGCTACAGCCCCAGCCCCTTGTTTGCCTTTTAATGATGTTAATTCAATTTTTGTTAGAAATTAAACTTCTCAGCATTAATTATATTAAAAGCTCTGCTTTTCTTATATCTAAAAAGACATATACATTAGGGATATTATAACAAAGAACTGTCAAGTGTATTCTTAAATACAGTAGTTGGATAACTAAAGAAAGAGTATTTGCCCTGTTTCCGGTTACCCAGTGAACTGAGACACCCTAACCCACAAAATTAACATTTCCAAATAAGTAACCATTTTGGAAAAAGTTTTGTCAGTTCAAGTTATTAACTGACTTAGGGCTCTCAATAGTAGATTTAAGATAAAATTAATTTTTGCTTAGATTGGCAAATTTTTGCCCTATAATTTTGCAATTTAGGAAGCTGAATATTAAATACGTTAGTTTTAGGAGGTTATTGGTTCACCTACATAGGGCTCATTTCTAAAGTTGGAATCAAAATAACTGATTTTTAGATTGCTGGCTTTGATCAGTGTGGCAATGTGAAGGTGACTGGTGTAAAAATATATTGTAATTCATAAATTTGCATTAGAACTTTGAGAAAAAGTTTATATAGGGTACTTTTTACATAGCAAGACTGTTTTACCAAGATATTTTTAGAATCTCAGTTTTTGTGAACATAAAAACACAATAAAGGCTAATAGAGGGGCTGGGGACATGGCTCAGTGGTAGAGCCCTTGCCTAGCATGTGTGAGGCACTGGGTTCGATTCTCAGCACCACATAAAAAATGAATAAGTAAAACAAAGGTATTGTGTCCATCCACAACTAAAAAAAATTTTTAAAAGGGGGGTGGCTAATAGAATTCATTTTTATTTTTGAATACTGGGGAATGCTTTCAGTTATCTACTTTTCTATCCTGAATCTAACTGCATTTTAAAACATCTGATTTCGGGGCTGGGGTTGTGGCTCAGCAGTAGAGCGCTCACCTAACATGTGCACAGCCCGGGTTCGATCCTCAGCACCACATACAAATAAAGGCATTGTGTACAACTAAAGCAAATAAATAAATATTTAAAAAAAAAAAACCTCTAATTTCTGTGTAATTAATATATCTAAGTTGTAAACATTCCTGTGAAGTAAAGTATTAGCTCTTTAATTGCCCTAAATACCTAGATTTCTTGTTCACCAGAGAGCCTTTGTCAGACTTACATAAGTTTTGAATTGAAAAATACAGAAAATTTGTGAAATGTAAAGTTAGAGTACTAAATATTATTTTACTAAAAATTATGAAACATTTTAATCTTAGAAATAAAATTCTTATTTTCCTAATGCCTTTCCAGTTTTAAATCACATGCATGTCACTTTTTCTGAATTTATAATCATTGCAAATATAGAAACTTATATTTTGTATATATTCTGCTTAGAATTATTAGATAAGAATAGTGTTTTATTTTTCTGTATCTTCCTTACTGTACCTGACAGGTTTTGTTTCTACTTATCAATCACTAAATAATATAGTTTTGTTAGAAGTATTATAGTGAATCACTACAAGATTTTTAAAACAATATTTTCTTTGTTTTACTTTGGCACCATACTTTTTAGTCAGCATTCTTTCATTTATGGACAAACAGCTCTGTCATCACAATCTTCTCTTACATGTAGATTTTTCATTACCTCAGTTAGCCTCTGAGTTAAGTCCTGACCAGGGATTTCCTCTTTCAGGTGACCAGGCTGCCTCCTTTACATTTAACGTGACTACAATATTGTTTTTATTAATAGTTTTCAAAGTTTACCAATTCTTAATCATATCTTAATATATCTTGGGGTAGTGGTAATCCAAGAAAAACACTTCAAAAATTTTTTTAACTCTACAATCCAAAATAATTTTAAGAAAAATACATAAAAGTTTTAATGACTATTATGTGAGTAATCAATATGGAGTACAGTTGAAAGGAACTCTCGGATTATTTGGGGGCAAAATTAACACAGTTTTGTTATTTGTTCTTTTAAAGGCATCCAAAGCATATAAAACTATTAAGAATTTCAGGTTCTGAAGTTGTGATAATTGACTTTAGCAGTTAACTCTTGAAAGGAGAATGATGAATATGTAGTGAATTTTTACTTTTGTCCATTTCCAGCTTACAAAACACTACACAGCAAAATAATGATCTGCTAGACTGCTAACCCGAGCATCCAGCTTCCACAATGCCTGTGCAGGCAGCTCAATGGACAGAATTTCTGTCCTGTCCAATCTGCTATAATGAATTTGATGAGAATGTGCACAAACCCATCAGTTTAGGTTGTTCACACACTGTTTGCAAGACCTGCTTGAATAAACTTCACCGAAAAGCTTGTCCTTTTGACCAGACTGCCATCAACACAGACATTGATGTACTTCCTGTCAACTTTGCGCTTCTCCAGTTAGTTGGAGCCCAGGTAACCTTCAAGACTTCACTAATTTAGTATCTATAATGATCATCAAATGTTGTTCATTATTGGGTATAAGATATGTTTAGTGATACAGAAGACATTAATTTTATCAATATATGTGCTTTTCATGATTTTATTCTTTAAAAAGTTACCTTTAGATAATAAATTCTTATGCAAAATCATGAATTTATTCATAGTTACGTATTTTTTTCCCTAATTTTCTGGTCAAAATTTATTGTATAAGTGGTTTAGATAATGAGAAACACTTTACATATGCATACATAATATTTATTCATTAGGTGGTATTAAAGGAATATGTAATCAAAAGTTCTGGCCAGAAACCAATCAACTAGAACCCTCAGATGAAGTTTTTTATTTTTTTTATTTTTAATTTTTTTAAGTTCAGTTGATTTAGGATAATATAAGTGAGAAAATAAGTTCTGTTTAGGGGCGTGTGTGTGTGTGTGTGTGTGTGTGTGTGTGTGTGTGTGTGTGTGTGTGTCCATGTCTAAAAAACTTATTAATAGGGTGTCAATAACAAATTTATGTGCAGTGTCTTAAGCACATGTACTGTGGAATGAATATTTTATGTTATAATCATATTACTGCATCAGAGCAAGACCCTAGATTTATTATAATAACTTCCATTTAATGAGGGTCTACTCTTATATGATGGTAAATATTTATTATCTTTTATTACTCATTCTTATCATAGCTCTTTAGGTAGTTATTATCCCCATTATACAGGTAAGGAAGAAGATAAAATTCTGTACATCATACACTAAATATTAAAGCAAGAAAGTAAGGATTTTTCAGAAATTAGAATTTCAAACTGAAAATACTCTATTAATATCTTGATATTTACACTTTTCCTTTTAAAGCACAAAATCTATTTGCAGTGTTTATAATCAGGTTTGACACTCTGAAATCAAGGTGGCTCTATAATCAATGATGCTACAATTTAATGGGTAGCATATTTTTCTTAGTAGAGCATAAATTAATATTGCTTCATGCAAACAGTGGCATTTTAGATTCAGTAAGATACATGGACTCATCTTTATTCAAATGTTATCATTCTCAAGTCTGTCCTGACCACTCCAATTAAAATTGCAATCCTTTTCCAACATTTTCATTCCACTCTTATCATTGCTGTGTAATTTTTACTATCTTCTAACACCCTACATATTTTATTTATTTATTTTTATTTATTGACTCTCCTTTTCCCTGAAGTGTAAGCTCCACAGAGAATTAATTTTCTGTTTTGCTCACCAAAAGATCCCTAGTGTCTAAAACTGTGCCTGGAACATAAGTACTCCATGAATATAAATATTTGTTGAATTAAATTGAACTTTTATAAAGTACCATAAAATGTGGATATTCATCTTCATTTTGCAGATACAGAATTTATGACAAGAAAAATTTAAATAATTTTTTCAAGATCTCTCAGAGGTGGCAGAGCTGCAGTTTTTACCCAAGTTTTTGACCTTTTTAATTCTTGCACTGCAATACTGGGGATCAAACCAATGGCCTCACACATGCTAGGCAAGCACTTTACCACTGAGCTACATCCCCACGCCCCAGAGTTTGACCTTTGAGAAACTTGTCTTGTGGTTCTTATATTCTAGCAAAGAGAACAGATTATCAATTTTAAAACCTAACAAGTAAATAATATAGCAAATTGGTGCTTAGCAAATTGCTATGGGGAGAAATTTCATGCATTCTTTCTTATTTTTTATTTTAAGACTTACTGAAAATGTTATTTAAAAAATGGTGTGCAGGGGACCTTATAACTTTCCATGGCTTCCCTCTAGTGTTAACATCTTTCATAATTATAGCACAATTATTAGCCTCAAAAAATTAGCATTAATAACTATTAATTGCTCCCCAGCCCGCCCCATTAATCTACTTAGCCTCTACAATTAAACATGATATCTTTGGTTTTGGAAAGCAATTTGGCTAAGTGTTTAGCTTAAATTTTTCTTAAGTGACTTTGATGTATTATCTCTTATAATTTATACTCACAAAATTATTATCAAGTATATAAATAACAATTGCATGAGCTGGATAAGTTTATTTCTGTAATTTTTCTTTCTTTAAGGTACCAGATCATCAGTCAATAAAGTTAAGTAATCTAGGTGAGAATAAACACTATGAGGTTGCAAAGAAATGTGTTGAGGATTTGGCACTCTACTTAAAACCGCTAAGTGGAGGAAAAGGTAAGTTCATTAAAAGCATTTTTACTGGTTAGTAGGACTTGTTAAATATAAGTGTGGAGCACATGTAGTATGGTTAGGTTCACTGCCTTCATGGACCCTACAGACTACTGAGGGAGATAGGTGTACAAGTGTAATAAATTAGTTTTAAGTTCTGTGACAAAAAGTGGAACATTAATTTTTGTTTATCACTACATAGCCAGTGAGTGGCATATTATAGGTAAAATAGATAGTGAACGAATTTAATCAAGTATTTATTTTGTACCTGGAGAAGATTGTGGACTAAATGCCAGGCACTATTCTGGTGCTTGGCATACTTTAGTAAATGAAACAGAAAAATACACCTGCCTTTATTCATAGCACTTATATTTTAGAAAAGTGAAAGACTATAATAAAAAAGATTATATAGTATAGGTGAAAATTGCTGTAAAAGAAAGCAGTTAGAAAAAAAAACTTGAAAAAAAAAAAAAGAAAGCAGAAGATTCGGCAATGTCAGGGTAAGGGAAGAAGGACAAATTAAGTGTCTAGGATAGACCTCATTGAGGTAGCTTCTAAGGCAGGTGCAGTGTCCCAGCAGCTCTGGAGGCTGAGGGAGGAGGATCGAGAGTTTAAAACCAACCTCAGCAAAAGTGAGGCGCTAGCAACTCAATGAGACCTTATCTCTAAATATAATACAAAATAGGACTGGGGATGTGGCTCAGTGGTGGAGTGCCACTGAGTTCAATCCCTTGTAAGCCTCCCACAAAGAAGGTGGCTTTTGAACTTGAAATGAAGTCAAAGAGGTAAAATAATTAATTAATAATTAGTTTCTGGATAAAGAGGATATGACTTGGTGGTAGAGCACTTGCCTCACATGCATGCCACCCTGGGTTCAATCCCAGTACCAGGAAAAGAAAAAAAAGTTTCAGGCAGAGGGACTAGTCTGTGTAGCATCCTTGTATCTTAAAAAAAAAAAAAAAAAAAAGCAGTAGAAGTTGTGTGCCTGGAGGCATGTGGGTGAGGAGCAAAGCAATATGAGATGAGACTAAATGATGAGCTTAGACTTACAGTCGATTTAAAGACAAGCTTTTTTTTTTTTTTTTTTTTTTTTTAATATTTGTTTTAGTTGTGCACAACCCCTTTATTTTTATGTGGTGCTGAGGATTGAACTCAGGCCGCGCACATGCTAGGCAAGCGCTCTATCGCTGAGCCACAACCTCAGCCCCAAGACAAGCTTTTACTATGAGTAAAGTTAGAGGATTATTACAGAGTTTTGAACAGAGCATTGACATCTAACTAATGTTGAAGGATCACCGGATGCTTTATTGAGAATTCACCATAGAAGAACAAGAGCAGAAGTAGGATGATCAGTTAAGAGGCTTTTGGGGCAAGGTTTGCAGCAGTGGAGGTAGTGAGAAGTGCTCAATCTGGATACATTTTTAAAATACAGGCAAGAGTATTTCTGAATTGGAATTTGAGCAGCAGTGCAGAGTCAAGTATGACTCCTGGATCTTTTGGTCTAAGTAACTGAAATGTGGGTTGCCATCAACTGACCAGGGAATAGTAAAGGTAGATCAGGTTTAGGTCGGAAGGTTGAGTTTAGTTTTGGTCATAGTACATTCGAGATTTGTAATATTTACTTGGATGCTAGCTGTAACTTTGGGAGTCACTGGCAAATGGATGGTATTTAAAGTAATGAGACTGGATGAGGTCATTTAAGTAGTGAATTTAGATAGGAAAAATAGACTGGGTGCTGAGGTCCTTTTACATAAACGGGGGAGAAAAGATGAAATCAGCAAGGAAGATTTGAAGGAAAGGAAGAGGAAGGAAGAAAACCAAAAGAATGGAGTATTCTGGAAACCAAAGAAAGTATTTAAAGGAGGAAAGTAATCATCTGTGTTGAATGTTAGTGGAAGGTCAAATATGATAAGGACTGAGAACCATGGATTTATAAAATAGAGACAATTGAAATCAAAACAAAGTAGAGATAATTGTCTTGTGCTCAGTTCTGGTCAAGAGATAGTGACAAAATCAGAGTAGGTTTTAGAGATTGTAAAGTAAGAAACTGGAAATAGTATAGAAAATCTAGAGGATTTACTACAAATGGGAAGAAAGAAATGGGGCACCACTGGTGGGAAAGGAAGAATCATGGAAAGATTTTCTTTTTTATTTTTGCGGTGCCAGGGATCAAACCTAGGGCCTTGTGAATACTAGGGAAATGCTATACCACTAAGCTATACTACCAGCCCTCACTTATTTTTAAATGGGTGAAATAATAGCATATTTGTTCTTATTGTATGCTTATGGAAATGATCAAGCAGAGAGGGGAAAAAAATGTGGTATGGAAGAGGAGAGAATTGCTAAAGCAGTGTCCTGAGTAAGTTTAAAGGACTAAGATGTATGAGATTATCATTAAGCAGTGTTCTAAATGTCTCATGTACAATTTTTAAAAAATTAGAACCATGATTAATCATTCCTTATAGGATAGAATTTTTAGTCAGGCATCTTTAAATTTATCTTCAATTGCTTTAGTAAACATGGAGAGCAAACTAAATAAATCCAAAGTGCTGCATCTGGGCACAGACAAACCAGAAAACATGATACCTAAATAAAATCTGAAATAACTAAAAGTGAGCCTTCTTGTTATTACAAAATGGTAATAAACAGAGACAGAATACTCACTGTTAGAAAAATAAAACTACCTTACAAGGGACTCGTTAAGATTTGTGGCTAAACACAAATATAGGTAATGTAATTGTCTATTGTATTGAAAAACCTTTAGTTTCCTTTGTTTCCCTTTTCTTAAAGGTGTAGCTAGTTTGAACCAGAGTGCACTGAGCCGTCCAATGCAAAGGAAACTGGTGACACTTGTGAACTGTCAGCTGGTGGAGGAAGAAGGTCGTGTCAGAGCCATGAGAGCAGCCCGTTCACTTGGAGAAAGAACTGTAACAGAACTGATATTACAGCACCAGAATCCTCAGCAGTTGTCTGCCAATTTGTGGGCTGCTGTCAGGGCTCGAGGATGCCAGTTTCTAGGGCCAGGTAAGATAGCTGACTATCTTAGCATTTTTGTTGGTAATTAGGGCTTGAGGATGCCAATTTCTAAGGCAAAGTTGGAATAATCCTGGGACTCAACCCATCTTTATACACATATATCTTTTTTTTTTTTTTAACTTTTAGTTGTAAATGGACACAATATCTTTATTTATGTGGTGCTGAGGATTGAACGCAGTGCCCCATGCATGCGAGGCAAGCACTGTACTACTAAGCCACAACCCCAGCCTTTATACATATATATCTTGACATAGTTAAAGCTTTTGTTAATCATAATTTATATTATAGATTATGTAATATAATGTACTGTATGACTTATGTATTATAATTTGTTATAGACAGATGGATGACCATCTATAAATTAGAAAATTGAGCTAGAAGGAATCTAAGATTGCACAGGTTATAAGTAAAGGAAAGGTAATTCTTTTATTTTGTGTGTGTTGTAGGAAAAAAGTATCAATCTCAAATATTTTTAAAATTTGAAAAATATAAAAAAATATGTGAAAATTAAAAGTCACCAGGAGTTAATTTCTGTATGGTCATTCTATCCATATTCTGTTTAAGAAAACCTTTATAGCCGGGCGCGGTGGCGCACGCCTGTAATCCCAGCACTTTGGGAGGCTGAGGCAGGAGGATCACGAGTTCAAAGCCAGCCTCAGCAATGGCGAGGCACTTAGCAACTCAGTGAGACCCTGTCTCTTAAAATAAAAAAAAATACAAAAAAAGGGCTGGGGATGTGGCCCAGTGGTCGAGCGCCCCTGAGTTCAATCCCCGGTACCAAAAAAAAAAAAAAAAAGAAAACCTTTATGCCAAAATTATGAAGTACTTCCCTGTATATCTTCTAGAAGTTTGTTTTACCTTTATAATTTAGAAATATAGTTTGAGTAGAATTTAGTTTTGTGAAGAAAACTCTTTGCAGTACTGGTGATTGAATCCAGGGGTGTTCTGCACATACTGAGGTACATCTCCAGCCTTTGTATTTTGAGACAGGGTTATCACTAAGTTGCCCAGGCTGGATTCAAACTTATGATCCTTCTGCCTCAGTCCTGAATAGTGGGAATTATAGGCATGCGCCACTTTGCCTAGCATACAGGAAACATTTTTAATAAGTGGCATTAATAGAACTGGATGGACATCATTCCTTATACCCTGTCACTTTGTTCATTTTGATTATAGAGACAGGGTTATCACTAAGTTGTTCCCAGGCTGGATTTTGAGACAAACTTATGATCCTTCTGCCTCAGTCCTGAATAGTGGGAATTATAGGCATGCGCCACTTTGCCTAGCATACAGGAAACATTTTTAATAAGTGGCATTAATAGAACTGGATGGACATGTAGAAAAATAAAATTGGATGCATTCCTTATACCCTGTCACTTAAATTACAAATAGTTCAGAAATACTTGTGATTATAGAGTAAATTATACAAGTAATAAGGACAAATAAAATAGGTAATTCTTTTTATAACCTGGGAGGGAATAGGAACACTTTAAATTTTGACTCAAAATCCAGGAGCAATATTTTGTTTAATTTGCATCACAAAAAATCATAAACAGTAAAAAGATAACAAGCTGGGGGAAATATTTGTAAATTACATCCCATACATAGATTAATATAACTAATATACGAGGTTCTTCAAAATATTCAGATGGTGATCCCAGTGACTCAGGATGCTTAAGCAAAAGGATCACAAGCTCAATGCTAGCCTGAGCAATTTAGCCAGACTCTTGTCTCGAAATGAAAACTAAAAAGATCTGGGAATGAGATTCAATCGCCAGTACCACCAACAACTAAAAAAATTAAAATTAATTTTTTCTCAAAAGACAAAGACCAGCAATCAAATTGGAAAGATTCACAGTGTTATGTAGACAAAAGATGTAATACAAAAAAAAAAAAAAAAAAAAAAATACAAATGACCTCAAACTTAAAAAAGATACCTAGTGTTTCTCATAAAAAGAAAAATGTACATTAAAGTCATACTGGAATGCCATTGCTTACCCATCAAATTGGCAGAATCCAAAGTTTGACAATATATTCTGTTGATGGAGTTGTGGGGAAACACTTTTATCCAGTACTGATAGAACTGGGAATGCAGCAAATGGTATAAACTTAAAGACAGAAATTTGGCAACATCAAGCAAAATCACCTTTGTGTTTACTCTTCATCTCAGCCATCCCATTTCAAAAGTCAATCCAAAGATACAGCAAAAAGTACAAAATACATAAAGTTATAAAGCACTATTTGTTAAAGCAGACATCTAGAAGTAATCTGAACATCTATCATAAGGTTCCGGTTTCTGTGGTTTATCTTTGTAGTACAGTGCCGGGCAGCTGTTGAGAGCAGTGAGGAAGGGCATAATCTCCAAACATATTGTTAAGTTAAAAAATAAAAGCAAGGTGCAGAATAGTGTACTATTCTATGTAAAAAAAGAGGGAGACTGAATCATTACCTACTTTTTTCATTTAAGTCTTTCAAAATAAACAATGACAGAAAAAATAAAAATAATAAAATTTTGTGGAAGAAAAAGGGTAACAAAGGAACAGAGAATGCTGATTATCTTTTTTTTGTATTTAGGAACCACGTAAGTGTCTTATTATAAAAATTTTCAATAAAATTTTTAAAAATTTAAAAGTGAAGCCCATTGTGGTGGCACAAGCCTATAATCACAGTGGCTTGGGAGGCTGAGACAGGAGGATCATGAGTTCAAAGCCAATCTCAGCAACAGTGAATCGCTAAGCAACTCAGTGAGACCCTGTCTCTAATAAAAATATAAAATTGGGCTGGGGATGTGGCTCATTGGTTGAGTGTCCCTAAGTTCAATCCCTGGTCTCCCCCACCCCCTGCCCCCATGTAAAAGTGATTGAAACAAAATAATATATAAAAATATAGCTAAGGGGTTGAATGAAAATGTAGCTTAGTGGTAGAGTGCTTACCTAGCATGCACAAGACCCTAAGTTTGATCCTCAGCTCTATAAAAAATAAATAAGGTTAAAATTTGTGAAGTTAGATGCATATCCATATAGGAATAAATTATTTTAGGTGACTTTAGAGCATAGTATTTTGATTTCTTTATCCCTAGTGGAATGTATAAATCCTTAATTATATTCAGTGGGCTTATTGTTCATAATTCTGGTATTGTTATTTTGAAACTATTAGACACAGTTGGATAAATCAATTACATTATTATGTTAATGCCATCAGAAACCAATATTTTCAGCATTTAAAAAAGATATGAGTGGATGGGGCTGGGGTTGTGGCTCAGCGGTACAGCGCTCACCTAGTATGTGCACGGCCGGGGTTCGATCCTCAGCACCACGTAAAAATAAAGGCATCGTGTCAAACTAAAACAAATAAATAAATGTTAAATATTTAAAAAAAAAAGATATAAGTGGAACTGGGGTTGTGGCTCAGTGGTAGAGCATTTGCCTGGTATGTGTAAGGCACTGGTTCGATTCTCAGCACCGTGTATAAATAAATGAACAAAATAAAGGCCCATTTAAAAAAATAAAGGAATCTCTTTAAAAAAAAAAAAAAAAAGATGTGAGTATGAAATCAGGGAAATTTAAGTAAAAACCCTGTATACTTAAATTAGAATTGGTAGAATTTATTCAGATTCACTTGTTTTTCTCTTTCTAAAAAATGTTAATATCCTTGGTTTGTCTGCTGAAAAAATTTAGAAGCAATTAATAATTAAAGCATCAATATTGTAAGCTTTAATAAATACCAATTCCCCCTAAAAAGAGGTAGGACTCTTAAAATAAATGTCTTACTCCACTTGTAAGGTAGGAAAGTAAAAGTTAAACCTGGGAAATCATAGTTCATAGTTGTAGTACAGAAAATATTAATTGGTTGTCTTTGGCAGTTGCTAGAGCAGTAATATAATATTCTGAAAATTGAAAAAGAGGTAGAAAGAAGCCAAGCAGTTTTTTTCCTGCCTTTCTTAAGCAAACTATTTTAGGGTTAGCTTTTCTGTGTTGAGGGAAGTGTCCTTTTTTAGCAGAATTCCAACTAATAAATTTAGAAGAAAAATGATAAAATTAGAAAAACCATAATTTTGCACCCCTAGATTAATTAATGGGCTTAGGTAATAATTATTACGGTTTGGTTTTTTTTTTTTTTGTTGTTGTTGTTTTTGTTTTTGTTTTCCTTTTTGTGGTACTGTGAATTAATTCCATGGCCTTGTGAATGGTACGCATCCACTACCATTGAGCTACATTACCAGCCTTAAAATCATTAGATGAAATGTTACTGGGGAAATTTACAATAGGTGGATAGGGTCTGAATCCACTGATCAGTGTCAACATTGCCAAGTGTGGTGGCACATGCCTGTAATCCCAGTAACTCAAACAGGCCTGGGCAGTTGTCGAGGCAAGAGGATTCCAAGTTCAAAGCCATTTTCAGTAATTTAACAATAATATGTCCTAAAATAAAAAGAACTGGAGATATAGCTAGCTCAGTGGTAATGTACCCCAGGTTCAATCCCCAGCCCCCTGCCCAAAAAAAAAAAAAAAAAAAAAAAAAAAATGCTAAAAGCAAGACAACTTGGCTTTATGTTTATCTGTCTCTTCACATAATGTATGTGTGGTTGGCCAAAAAAAGAAAAAGACCTAAGTCTGAATTTAATCAATCCTTTGGTTTACCTGAAATAAGAGAGGTAGAGGAACATATTTAAAAATACTATGAGCACAATTAACCCAATATAGAATAACGAATTTTTTTTTTCTTCAGTACTGGGGATTGAACTCAGTAAGTAGTACTTTACCACTGAGCCATATCCCTAGACCTTTTTATTTTATTTTGAGACAGGAGGATCTTGCCAAGTTGCCCAGGCTGACTTCAACTGATCCCCTTGCCTCTCAGCCTTCTGAGTTGCTGAGATTATAGGTGTTCAACACCATGCTGATCTAAGAAAATTCTTTTAAAAAAGTGTTTCTTCAAAAACAAAAACAACAACAACAAAAAAAAAGAACAACAACTTTCTTTTAAATAGGAGGATAGAGGTAGCAAGGCAATAAAATAGGTTTTGTTTTGTTTCATTTTGTTTTTAAAGCCTAAAGACATATATCAACTAAAAGGAATTGTCTGGATTTATTTGGATACTTAAACCAACTGTAATAAGACATTTTGAGACAATGGGAAAAATAGGACATGGATTGAGTATTAATTATGTTCATTTTGTTAGGTGTGATAATGGTCTTATTAATATTTTTAGAAGCCTTACCTATTAGAAATACATATTAAAGTATTTAAGGGCCAGGCACGGTGGCACACACCTGTAATGCCAGCACTTGGGAGGCTGAGGCAGGAGGATCGCGAGTTCAAAGCCAGCTTCAGCAATGGCGAGGCACTTAGCAACTCAGTGAGACCCAGTCTCTAATAAAATACAAAAAGGGCTGGGGATCTGGCCCAGTGGTCCAGTGCCCCTGAGTTTAATCCCTGGTACCAAAAATAAAAAAATTTTTTTAAAAAGTATTAAAGGGTAAAATAATTAGTTGTCTGGAACGACCAAACAATCCATCCAGAATGAACTAGAAAAGAAAGAATTAGATGAAACTTGACAGCAGCAGGGTATGTGTTAGCTTTACTTTTGTGTATGTTTAAAATTTTCCATAATACAAAGTTAAATTTAAAAATATTTTTAAATCCACATTTTAATATAATTTGGATATTTTGTTATGTTTACTTACCTTAACCTAAGAAGCACCAGATTAAATATCAGATTTTTATTCTATAACTAAACAACAAAAAGCCCAACATAAAAGTGGATAAAGGACTGAACCTCCAAAGAGACACAAATAACCAAGAGACATATGAGCATCTTTAGTTCCTAGGGAAATACAAGTTGAAATTGCAATGACGGGTAGGGGGCATAACTCGGTGGTAAAGCGTTTGCCTAGCATGCATGAGGCATGAGCTTTGTTTGGTCCCCAGCACTGCAAAAATAAACAAAGCACAGTAGGGTATCACTTTGCACCTAGGTGGCCACAATTTTAGAAAATGGAAAATAACAAGTGTTAGTGAGGATGTAGAAAATGTTGACGTGTATGCTGCACTGCTATAGGGAAACCAATTTGGCAGTTTCCCCAAAGTTAAACATGACCCAACAGTTTCATTCATAGGTATATACTTAAAAAGATAGAAAATAGGTCCTCAAATATACTTGAACACAAATGTTTAATAATTAAAAGGTAGGAACAGTCTAGTTGTTAGGTGATAAATAAACAAAATGTGATATATCCATAAATAGAATATTATTCAGCTATAAAAAGGATTGAAGTACTACTGATGCATGCTGCATGTGGAAAATACTTTGTTAAGTGAAAGAGACCTGACAACCAGTTAAGTGGTTGCCAGGGAGCTATGGATAGAGGGTATGAGAAGTGACTGCTTAATGACTATGGGAAAATGTCTTAGAACTCTATCTAGAGTTGATGGCTATACAACATTATGAATGTATTAAATGTCACTCCCAAATTGTACATTTGTTATGTGTGTGTGAGTGCTACATTCTCAGCCCTGTACATTTTTGAATGGGTAAGTTTATGTGAATTTTACCTCAAGGTGTTTTTTTTTTTTTTTTTTTTTTCCCCCTGGAGTCTTTGTTTCAAGCTCTCATTTTGCTGCTAATTATGTTACATTGGTTTAGTCACTTAACTTCTCTGGGTCTGAATAGCCTCACCTTGGAAAATGGGGTTTGAGTTTGACTATAGATTCTAAATGATCTCTCAGCTCTGAAGTTTTGTCGTTTTAATTGATAACCATGTACTTTTAAATTTCAATTTTGAATTTTTTTTTTTGTACCAGGGATTGAACCCAGGGGCACTTAACCACTGAGCCACATCCCCAGGTCTATCTATCTATCTATCTATCTATCTATTTATTTATTTATTTTAATAAAGGGTCTTACTAGGTTGCTTAGGGCCTTGATAAGTTGCTGAGACTGTCTTTGAACTTGCCATCCTCCTGCCTCAGCCTCCCAAGTTGCTGGAATTACAGGTGTGCACTGCCGCTTCCGACTCAATTTTGAAATAATCTTAAATTTACTGAAATTTAACAAAAATAATGCAGAAAATTTACTGAATGCTCCTTTTTTAAGTTATAGATGGACATGATACCTTTATTTTATTTATTTATCTATTTATTTATTTATTTTGGTACCAGGGATTGAACTCAGGGGCACTCGACCACTGGGCCACATCCCCAGCCCTTTTTTGTATTTTATTTAGAGACAGGGTCTCACTGAGTTGCTAAGTGCCTCCCCATTGCTGAGGCTGGCTTTGAACTCGCGATCCTCCTGCCTCAGCCTCCCAAAGTGCTGGGATTGCAGGCGTACGCCACTGCGACCAGCCTTATTTATATTTATGTGGTGCTGAGGATCAAACCCAGGGACCTCATACATGCCAGGCGTGCACTGTACTACTGAGCTACAACCCCAGCTCTCCTGAATGTTCTTTACCCACATTGACCAAAATACTTTTAAAAACAAGGATATTCTGTATGTAATAGCAATATGTTTATCACATTCAAAAAATTTTACTTTGATACAGTACAATTTATAGTTCATATTCCAATTTTGTCAATTATTCCAAAAATGTTTTTATACCATTTATTCTAGTGTAAGATCTAATTCGCACTCAATGTATTTGTCATTTTTTGTTTGTTTGTTTTCTTTAACCTGCAACCATTTCTCAGCCTTTATCGTCCATGATGTTTATGTTGAGGAATGAATGCCATTTTTTGGGTGGAGTGTGTGCTAGGGATTGAACCTAGAGGCATTTTACTACTGAGCTATATCCCTAGTGCATTCCCGCCACACCCCGGCTTTTTTAAATTTTGAGACAGGGTCTTGCATTGGTTAGGACCTCACTAAATTCCTGAAGCCTGCCTCAAACTTGTGATCCCCTGCATCAGCCTCTCAAGTCCCTGGGATTGCAGGCGTGTGCCACTGCACACGGTGATGGAATATTTCTTAATCTAGGTTTGCCTCATGTTCCCTCATGATTTGATTCAGGATACACTATATATCCCTAGTTGTAAAACAGCATATATGTGCCACGTTATTTTTTTTATGCACTTTAACATTTTAAACCATGTTATTTTTTTTATCTTTTTTTTTTTAATATTTTTTTGTTGTTGTGATGGACACAATACCTTTATTTATTTATTTTTATGTGGTGCCAAGAATTGAACCCAGTGCCTCATGCATGGTAGGCAAGTGCTCTACCACTGAGCCACAACCCCAGCCCCATCTTTGCATGTCATTATCGGTAGTTCTGTGTATTTTATGAATTACTTTTTCACCTTAAACATTACCATTATCTAATTGATTATTATATACCTGCAAATGATATTTTGAGTTCTTTTGACTTGTGTTCTGATTGGTTATTTAGTAGGAAATGTGTTTTCTTTTGCATGCTTATTTTTAAAATAAACTGTATTCATCTATATGTGATAGCCTTTTTTTGTGTGTGTATGCTAATTAAATACAGATTGTGGGTAAGGGACCACCATAAACTAATATTCAGAGATGCCTTTGACAGACATGATCTGCAGGATAATGAACATTTAATGTTCCTTTAATAATTTCTAGCTATGCAAGAAGAGGCCTTGAAGCTGGTGTTGCTGGCATTAGAAGATGGTTCTGCTCTTTCAAGGAAAGTTCTGGTACTTTTTGTTGTGCAAAGACTAGAACCAAGATTTCCTCAGGCATCAAAAACAAGTATTGGTCATGTTGTGCAACTACTGTATCGAGCTTCTTGTTTTAAGGTAAGCGTGGAGGAACTATCTAAAGATTACATGCTTCTATGTGAGTCAGAGGCTTCCTAGAATTTGTATTACCCAGTCTGGTAGCCAGTGCAGAATGCTTACAAAAGTTAAGAAAAAAATGTTTTTCTTTCTACATTGATTGCGTCTGTGATACCAGATACCATTTACTACTTTTTGGTTTCAGTTACACAGAATAGAACAGAAGCATAATTTGGTGATTTTTTTTTTTTTTTTTTTTTTTTTTGGGTAGTTGTAGATGCCTTTATTTATTTATTTGTTTGTTTTATTTTTTTGTTGTATTGGGGATTGAACTCAGGGGCACTTGACCACTGGGTCACGTCCCCAGCCCTTTTTTGTATTTTATTTAGAGACAGGGTCTTACTGAGTTGCTAAGTGCCTCGCCATTGCTGAGGCTGGCTTTGAACTCGCAATCCTCCTGCCTCAGCCTCCCAAGTGCTGGCATTACAGGCGTGCGCCACCACGCCCGACTATTTTGTTTATTTTTATGTGGTGCTGAGGATTGAACCCAGTGCCTCACAAGCGCAAGACAAGTGTACCAGCCCCTGATTTGGTGAACTTTTGAAAGAAAAACATCTTAACAAAGTGGAAGAAAGAAGCCTAATTTATTTACATTTATGATCTTAAAAGGGAGTCAGAAACTGTATTAAAAACTTCATTTTTTTAATAAACTTCATTTTCTGTAATACTAAAGTAATTTGGAAATGTTAGGGATGACAAGAAAGTGAAAAATTGAAGTGATTGCCTTATTTTGCATCTTTGTGGTATTTTGTTTGGTAGAAAGGGCAAGGTATTTTTAAATGTTTCATTGTTTAATAGAAAGGTACTCAGAAAGGTAGAAAGCAGGCTAACTCCTTGAAGTTTCTGTATATCATAGGAGTGTAATATTTTGAGAAAGGTCAAGGACTTGGAAATAGACCCCTTGGCTCCTATGAAAATAAGGCATCTAAATTTGAAACCAATGCCTATTTAGGTTATTTTGCTGTTTTTAAAGGGCCAAGAGTAAAAAAACTGTACAGACAGAAAAAGATTTCCTTAGCAGACTGCTCAATTTTAGATAACAGATAATTGATTATAGAAATGTGTTTCTCTGGATTTATTTAACTCTACTAATGAGGTTTGGACTCTTATCTGCATGATAGTTGTAGTTCTCGATTTCATGTCCCTAGGGTAGCAACAATTGAAATCAATCTCTGGTTCCTCAAATATGTTTTTGGCTAAGCATCCAAATTACAGAGATCATTTGCCATTCTGAAGTGACTAGGTTTTCACACTGTGTATCACTGATGCAATGTTTTTCTTCATAGATATCATATTGATTTGTGGTATATGATTGTCATATATCTATCTGCTCCTGATACCTGATACTTGAATAACACTGGTTTAGAAAGTTGTTTCAATTTTATGTTCTCATTTCATCCTTACTGCCACATGGTTTAAAATGTTAAAGTGCAGTGTTTATATGAATAAAAGGATATCATGTTGACTTATTGCCAGAAGGCCTCACTTGGGTGAAATTTTCTTTTAACAGATTTATCATTGACCAAGGTCTGTTACTCATCTTCATCACCCTAGAGACCTAAAGTTTTTGGGCTTCTACAGTACATTGTTTCTTGAGGATGTTGATCACCCTAGCCAAGATCACATATAATACAGCAACAGCTTTATTAATTTGTAACGAAAATGCAATTCTTGAATGCTATGAATTCTCATGTTGGTAGATATTTTCTTGTAAAAAGTATCAAACATTTGCTTGCTGAACATGGAATGAGAACAAGGGGAGTTAATGATGCTAAGTTTTAGTACAGTGGTTCTTAATTGAAGGTACATATCAGAATCACCTGTGGAGATTTTGAAAGTATTCATTCCTGGGCTTTTCCCCCTGAATTCTAATTCAGTTTATCTGAAGTGGGACTTGAGATTTCAAAGATACTTTTTAATTATGTAGTTTTTGAATCCAGGAATTCTGATTCAGTAGATCTGAGATTCTGTCTTTCAAAGCTTCACAGATGATTTTGATGCGTGTTAGCACTTTAATAGGACCAGGCTCTGTTAACTACCTATGTCTGATTTCAATAGTTAGATTCTTATGCTGCCCCTGGTACACACTGTGTCATACATGGTGTTTTGATGAGTGAGACCATCCTCTAGATCTTTAACTTTGTTTTTTCTATTTAGGTTGGCAATTTTTCCTTTTGTTTCCTCATTGTTCCTTTAGGTAGGTTATAATAGAATATAGATTTTTGTTATGTCCTAGGTCCACTTGTATTCTGCTTTTTCTTAAATACTTGAGATTGTATTAATTAAAATTCTAAATGCCCCAAACTCTTCTCTTATGTATTTATGGATTCCCAAAGAGAATTGTGATTTTTTTTTTTTTTAAATATTTATTTATTTGGTTTAGTTGTACACAATGCATTTATTTTTACGTGGTGCTGAGGATCGAACCCGGGCCGCGCACGTGTGAGGCGAGCGCTCTGCCGCTGAGCCACAACCCCAGCCCAAGAATTGTGATCTTATTATGACCTGATTACCTCATTCATGTTCTTGGTGTCCTGTCACTGTTGTCTGATGTGCCAACAACAGTAAAAAAACACCCACTCAGGTGGTCTGGAGTTGTTTTGTTGTGTTTCTTTTGTTATTGTTGTTTGTTTTTGTTTTGTTTTTGGTATTAGGGATCACACTTTATCCCTGAGCTATGGTTGTTTAGCCTCGAACTTGAAATCATCCTGCCTCAGCCCAGTGCTCAGTATAGGACTATTTTCTTCGACCAATAAGGAACTTAAGTTTTGAGTAATTTGATTGATGTATCCACTCTGTTTCAGAACCTGAACTAGTCTTGTTGTTGTGATTTCTAACCAAGTTTTGGTTATCACTACTGGTTTTAATGGTTTATCTGAAGTTTTAGTGGTTCAGGAGTAAGTACATATTATTTATTGTGGAAATTATTCATTCATATACCTACATGTTTATATTATTAGACAATTTCACTAGTTCACATGAAACTCTAACTCTTGTATACCCATTGACCATTGACTAAGTTTCTTCTTCTTCTTTTTTTTTTTTTTTTTTTTTTTTCTTTCTTTTAATTACTGGAGATGGAACATTGTACATGCCAGGCTGGTGCTCTACCACTTAGCTACACACAAGCCCTCATTGGCTGGATTTCTTGCTTATCTGTATCTATCCTCTGCTACTACCAAAGTTATATTTCTTAAAACATAACTCTGATCATATTACTCTTTTTCTTTAAAAGTCTTCAATGACTTTTCATTTGCTTCAGAGTAATACCAAAATTTCTTACCATAGTATACAAGGCCATCTGATTTTTCTCTGGCCTGTAGCTTAGCTTTTAACTATGTCCTTTGCCCTTTCATATTTCTGTTTTATCACTGCTTCTCTTTTCAGAATTCTATTCCTTGCCTTTCTTTGCCTGGAAAACTCCTATTCATTCTTCAAGATGTAGCTCATGTAGTCTTCAGCTGGAAGAAGGCTTTTTCAGAGATCACTTTCCTCTCCTTAACAGTCACATTTAATTGCCTTTCTTCTGTATTGCCATAGAGCTTTATAAAAGCACTCTTTCTATAATTTTCTGTTTACAAGTGTCTCTTCCCTGCCAATTGCTGAACTCATTGAAAACAAGGACTATATATTTAGTTACACAAATTCTCTCTTGTCCCCTTTCTGTGGTGTGAACATTATCTTAACTTTTATCTACTTTGGTGTCTCATGTGGTATGGACCCTTTTACTCCCCGCAGAAAGTGAATTAAGCTGGGCGTGGTGGCACACACCTGTAATCCCAGCACTTGGGAGGCTGAGGCAGGAGGATCGCGAGTTCAAAGCCAGCCTCAGCAATAGTGAGGCACTTAGCAATTCAGTGAGACCCTGTCTCTAATAAAATACAAAAAAGGGCTGGGGATGTGACCCAGTGGTCGAGTGCCCCCGAGTTCAATCCCCGGTACCAAAAAAAAAAAAAAAAATTAAGTGATTGAGGGTAAAAGAGCAGATGAGTTTTTTTTGTTTTTGTTTTTTTCTTTTTTTTTTCTTTTTTTTTTTTTTTTTTTTTTAGTTTACATAATGCCTTTATTTATTTTTACGTGGTGCTGAGGATCAAACCCAGGCCATGCACATGCTAGGTGAGCCCGCTAGAGCCACAACCCCAACCCCAGAGCAGATGAGTTTTGATGAGTTCTTTTTTTCTGTTTTCTTAGGTTACTAAAAGAGATGAAGACTCTTCCCTGATGCAGCTAAAGGAGGAATTCCGAAGTTATGAGGCACTACGCAGAGAACATGATGCCCAAATTGTCCATATTGCTATGGAAGCAGGACTCCGTATTTCACCTGAGCAGTGGTCCTCACTTTTATATGGTGACTTAGCTCATAAATCACACATGCAATCTATCATTGACAAGGTTTGTAAAATTAGAGATGCTAATTTTGTATCATTGTTGTTATACTGAAGAGTATTTGAATACAGATACTCCCCTCTTCATATCTTGGTAAACCCATCTAAGTTGAAAATGCATTTAATGTACCTAACTTACAGTTAAATAGAGTATCAACTGTTTATCCTCAAGATCATATAGCCTCACTACCAATGCCCAGCATTATTAGAGAGTATCATACTGCTTATCACTAGCCAGGGAAATGGTCAAATTGATAATTGAAATACATTTCTACTGAATGTGTGTTTGTTACACACCATTTTAAAGTCGAAAAATCATGAGTCAAACCATTATAAGTCTTAAGACTATCTCTGTTCTAAAGGTACTCGAGATAAACAGTAGAGATTTCCATTTTTTAAATATCAGACTCTTCCAAATTAACTTTTTAAAAAATTATTGTTTTTCTAACTTTCAAAATAAACTAGGGCAGCTGGATATGGTGGCACATACCTATAATCCCAGTGACTCAAAAAGCTGAAACAGGAGGTTTGCAAGTTCAGAGCCAGCCTCAGCAATTTACAGAAGCCCTGAGCAACTCAGTGAGACCCTGTCTCAAAGTAAAACATAAAATAAAAAGGCTGAGAATGTGGCTCAGTGATTAAGTGCCACAGGGTTTAGTCTATGGTACCAAATAAATAAATAGATTAGGAAATGTATTAGGGAACCAAACATAGGAGGCCAGTGTAAAAGCAGCTAAGCTTCCAAGGTCTCAAGTGTATCTGTATTCTGACCCCAGAGAGTTAATACAGCTTATAAATACGTTTTCTAAGTGTCTAATGATGAGGTTCATAGGGCAGATTCTGAGATGAAAATTTGCTTCATCATTGATACTCCTACTATGAAATCTGAAGACACTTGAAAACCTATTAAGTAACTGAGAAGTTGAAAATGTTAGAATATATTATGTGTCAAAGAGTAAAAACCATTCTTTTTTCTGTTTGTTAGCTGCAATCTCCAGAATCATTTGCAAAGAGTGTCCAGGAATTGACAATTGTTTTGCAACGAACAGGTGACCCAGCTAACTTGAATAGACTGAGGCCTCATTTAGAGCTTCTTGCAAACATAGACCCTAATCCAGGTACGTGAAAAAAATGCTCAGGTGTTTATACTTTTTCTACCTTTGAGGTAAATAACAGAAGAGAATTATTGCTAACACATCCTCCCCACGCCCCATCCCCTTGATGCTTATTTTAGATGCTGTTTCGCCTACCTGGGAACAGCTAGAAAATGCAATGGTAGCTGTTAAAACAGTGGTTCATGGCCTTGTGGACTTCATACAGAATTATAGCAGAAAAGGCCATGAGACACCTCAAGTAAGTACATTTATTGCATTTCTGATTGCTGTTATCTCTAACACAGTTTCATCCTGAACTTCCTAACCTGTTTGGTTAATGGACTCTTCATGTGACTCTTCTCTTATAACTTCTTTTTGTTTGTTCATTTGTTTTTGTGGTGCCGGGGGTCAAATCCAAGGACCTGTGCATGCTGAACAAGTGCTTTGCCACTGAGCTACATCCCCATCCCTCTCGTGTTTTTATTATCTCTATTCTTTTGAGAGAACTCAGTTTTAATTGTACTTGATAATTGTTTCATAGTACAGCAAGAGTTTAGAGGTTATCTTGGATATGAGTTCACTGAAAAACAGAATGGTTTTGACCAAGTATAGCTCAATGATTCTTTCCAAAGATTTTGTCCAGTTCTTTTTTTCTTTTTTTTTCCCAATATTTATTTATTTACTTTAGTTCTACATAATACAATGCATTTATGTTTACATGGTGCTGAGGATCAAACCCGGGCCGCACACGTACGAGGCCAGCGCTCTGCCTTGAGCCACAACCCCAGCCCCTGTCCAGTTCTTTTCTACAGTTGGAAGTTATCACTTTTTTCTCCATTGCTGTCTCTTAATTGAATTTCCATCTGTAAAATGTATGGAATTTGAATTTATAAGATATTATCTTTAGTGTACTGTGGAGAAAGTTAAATTATAATTATTATTTTGATAATAACTTCCATTTGTTAAAGTAATGTGGGCCAGTCCCTATGTATAATATTTTATATATATTATTTCTAATCCTCACAGCTACCTACAAGGTAATTTCTGTTCCTAAGCTGAAATTTAAAGAGGTTAAAGAACTTCTAAGGTGATGATGTCAGTAAATGACAACTTGGATCAAACCTATCCCAGAGTCTGTTATCTTTTCACTTTTCTATCCTTATTTGATTAGAAGATATTATATTCAAATATCAACTGAATGTTAGATGTTTTCATATTGTTCAGATGGTAAAATAAGAATGACCTCTTAGATTTCGATGCAGATTATAGCAACTATGAGGTTTTTATATTCTTCCTCATTATTTGTGTAAACTTAAACAGCTTAAGCCTAAGAATAGAATTATACCTCCAGGTTTACAACTGGTAATTTTCACTTTCAGGGAAATGGTATTCTGCCTTTCCTGGGAGTATAAGTAGATAAAGTTTATGACTTTTTAAAAGACATTTTAAAATTTTTTAATTTTGGTATCACAATTTTAATACAGCAGTAAGTTATTAAGAAAAATCTTTCTGTCCATAGGAATTACATTGCATTGAACCATTTCAGATGATCTTCAAAAAGAATGTCTAAGCCGGGCGCGGTGGCGCACGCCTGTAATCCCAGCACTTGGGAGGCTGAGGCAGGAGGATCGCGAGTTCAAAGCCAGCCTCAGCCATGGCGAGGCACTTAGCAACTCAGTGAGACCCTGTCTCTACTAAAATACAAAAAAGGGCTGGGGATGTGGCCCAGTGGTCGAGTGCCCCTGAGTTCAATCCCCGGTACCAAAAAAAAAAAAAAGAATGTCTAAAATGCTAACTGAGGGTTATGTCACATAATTTAAAACAGGAAACAATGGAATGGTAGTTGTTTCAGCACAAGAATTACTTGTCTAATGTGAAAAAGAAATTAAGTGTATGGCTATAAAGTTCTGAAGTTCTAAGAGTGAATAACAACTGGAATCATCATTTTCCACACATTGAATGTTTTCTTTTTGTAGCCTCAGCCAAACAGCAAATATAAGACTAGTATGTGCCGAGATTTGCGACAGCAAGGGGGGTGTCCACGAGGAACAAATTGTACATTTGCCCATTCTCAGGAAGAGCTTGAAAAGTAAGTTTTGAGAATTCTTTTACATATGGGTTTAATTTTTGGTCATTATAATGACAGTGTCATTCATAGTCTTCAATTTTGTGGTGTTTCAAAGAAAAAAAGTTTGCAGAAGAAAGTGGTTGTATGTATCTGTAATCCCAGCTACTCAGGAGGCTGAGGCAAGTTCAGGACCAGCCTGGGCAATTTAGCAAGACTCTGTCTCAAAGTCAGATTTTAAAAAGGACTGTGTATGTAGTTCAATGGTGTAGAGTGCATCTGGGTTTAATCTCCACTACTGCCAAAGAAAAAAACTGACATTCTGAGTTCTCTAGATTGCAAAATAATCTTTTCATTTTTAACTATAAGAAAATTAATCTGGGCTCAAGATTAATATGATAAGTGACTTAGAGTCTCATTTAAGGATCATATTTTGAGACCATTTTGTAGTTAGGAATCCATATTTCTTCTACCTGTATAAAATGAAAATACCCCATGTGCCTTTCAACTGAACTTTTGAGTTCATTTGAGCAGAACAGAAAAATCTCAGGCAAAATGATAAAGCAGTACATTTTCTTTTTCTGGCTTTAGGTCTTTTTAACTGCCCCCCACCCCACCAGCACCCCCGAGTTGCCTTCTCTTTTCTCCTAGGGATGATTTCCGTACAAAACAGTAATAGATATAAGCTATGATTCATACATCCAGTTAGCCAAAATTTTCATCATTTAAACCTAACCAAAAAATTGATCCCATCCTTTCAACTAAACAACTGGCATGTGTATCAACTCTTAAGTGGACATCTCCATTTTGTTTTTAGATACTTAAATTGAGTTTATTTTCTCCCTCGTATACCTCCTTTTCCTTTCATTCTGCTCTCCCCTTGTGTATCCTGTCTAGCATTTATACATGGCATGTTTTAGAAACCTTGTCAGCTGTCTTTCCTTCATAGTTTTCTGCTTAATCATTTCCTAAGCTCTGCTAATTCCACTTCCTATATTTCCCTCAACTGTGTTCTTCTTTACATCCTTACTGTAAGTAAGTCCATTCCTTATAGTCCATTCCCTTAATCCACAAGTTGCATCTGCCATTGCCTACCTCCTCTCCCATTGTTTCCCACAAAACAGAAATCTCCTAAAAGCATAGATCTACTTATTTTATCCCTCTGAAACTATCTTTGATCATTTGTCAGTGCCTTACAGATTAAGATATAAAGTCTGGGTTGTGGCCTTTAATACCCTGCATCATGCTAGCCTTTCTGATCTCATCTTGCAACACTCTGTAATTATACTCTGTACTCAAGCCACATTTAACTTCTGTCAGTTCCTGAAATATACCATGTTCCTTCACATCTTTTTTTTTTTTTTTCCCCATAATGCCAGTTCTTCCAGCTTTGTCTTTGGGTCTTTTCCTTTGGCCTGATTATCCTTTATGTCTTCAGGGGAATCCATTTACTACTTCATAAGAACCAGTTTCTTTTTGTCATATTGTTCACAATTAATGGTCTGTTTTAGAGATTGATTAACTTTTCTGTAAAGTCTAGATAGTAAATATTTTTGGCTTTGAGGGCCATACAGGTTTTTTTTTTTTTTTTTTATTTCCCAGGAGGCTGATCCTGAGGATTGAACCCAGTAGTGCTTGGCCTCTGAACTACATCCCCAGCTTTTATATATATATATATATATATATATATATATTTTTTTTTTTTTTTTTTTTTTTTTTTTGCGAAAAGGTCTCACTGAGTTTCCCAGGCTGGTCTTGAACTTTGGCAATAAGTCCTTCTGCCTCAGCATTCTGAGTAGCTGAGATTGCTGGCGTGTGCCACTGCACCCAGCAGAGCCATACAATTTCTGTTACAACCACTAAGCTATGAATTGCAAGAAAAAAGCCTCCATATACAATGTGTAAAATCGGCATGGTGGCACATACCTGTAATCCCAGCTACTTGGGAGGTTGAGGCAGGAGGATCATGGGTTTGAGGCCAGCCTGGGTAACTTAGCTAGCTCCTGTCTCAAAATAGAAAGGGCTAAAGGCATAGAGCCATTGTAGAGCAGCCCTGGGTTTAATTTCCAGTACCACAATTTAATTCAATTTAATTAGAAAAAATAAAAAGCATGGTTATAAGCTTTATTTATAAAAACAAGCAATTTTGGCCCACATGCTGTAATTAACCAACCCTTCATCTATTCATTGAGTCTTTGTTTACCTTACTTAACTAAGTGTAAGCTCCATGGACTGTATGTTGCTTTTTGTTGTCTCCTTTCCTCCCTGGCTATCACTGAGCTCTGCACTTAATGAGCTCTCCAGTAGCAGTGGCATGATAGAGAAGATTGTGTGTATGTGTGTGTGTATGTATGTAAAAAAAAAAAAAAAGAGCAAAAACATGCTTCTCTTAATTCCCTCCCCCCCCCCCCCCACTTAAAGAGCCAAAGAGGCTGCAGGCATCCTAAGGAAAAAAAGAAGAAGAAGCTGTATGCACCCAGTCTAACTCTGTATAGAGAATTTCATATTGATAATTTTTAAGATTCTGGGAGATACAATTCAGCTTATCCATGCCTGAAATAAAGCATTTTAGCTAAAATAAAAAGACCTTGAGAGGACCTTGCTTAGTCCTAAGAAGTCAGAGAGGAAGCTGTCATTTTGTTGCCATTCCACCCTCAACCAGTGTCCCATCTGAAAGTCTATTATACCTCTCATATTTTCAAGCTAGCTTCCTACTCTATCCTTAGGAACTAGTTCAGAACTTTATTATATCTTACAAAACTTACAGTGGAGCAATAAATTTAATAATAATAAAAATAGCCAAGTGATTCTGGATGCTGAGGCAGGAAGATCACAAGTTCAAAGCCAGCCTCTGCAATTTAGGGAAACTCTGTTTCAAAATTAACAATAAAAAGAGCTGGAGGTGTAGCTCAGTATTAAGTGCCCTAGTGGTTAATTACTTCAGTAGTTTTTTACTAACACTTCTCTCTGTCTCAACTTGTCTTTTCTATTTCTTCCAAGGTTTTCTTTCTAAAATATGTGTCTAATCATGATTATCTTCTACTTTAAATTCTTAGTTTATTCCTCAGTACATCACAGAATTTGGTCCAACCTGATTTTTCAAGCTTTGCCTTTTATAAATAGATAGATAGATAGATAGATAGATACAGATATGGATTGTTTTTTTGGATCTTAATTTGTTTTGTTTTTTGCAGTGCTGGGATTGAACCCAGGGCTCAAACATGGTAGGTACATGATGGATAATTTTTTAAGGTGTATCCAGTTAATTACTACTGACTACCATATGATTTATTTCAGTCTTTAATCTTATACATGTTGTTCCCTCTATATTGTGTGCTTTTCTTTCTGGAGAACTGTTTTTTTTTTTTTTTTTTTTTTTTAATTTTTTTATTCAGGTATCATCTTCCACAGACTTCCCTGACTTACCTAGGTAGTATTGGTTGCTCTCTTTACTGTGCTGCTATAGCACTTGTCTTACTGGTTTCACACTTCTATAACAGAATGCTATAGACTGGATATTTGGTGGTTTTCATGCCCCAGTACCTCCCCTCTCTTTTTTCTCCTTGCTCCCTTGGGTCCCCTTTCTGTACTCTACTGGTCTCCCTTCTGTTTTCATGAGACTGCCCTCCCCACCACTTCTTTTTTTTTTTTCTCTAGCTCCCACATATGAGCGAAAACATAGGACCCTTGACTTTCAAGGAGTTTGACTTATTTTGCTTAACATAATGCCCTTGAGTTTTATGTATTTTCCCGCAAATGACATAATTTTGTTCCTATGACCAAGTAAAACTCCATTGTGTACATATAACACATTTTCTTTATCCATTCATCTATTGACAGACACCTGCACTAGTTCTATAATTTGACTATTGTAAGTTGTGCTGCATGGGTATGCATGTGTTGCTATAGTATGCTGACTTGAATTCTTTTGGACAAATACCAAGAAGTGATAGACCTGGGTCATATTGTGGTTCCATTCTATTCTTTTTAGGAACCTCCATACCGGTTTCCCTAGTGGTTGTACTAATTTACAATCCACCAAGAGTATACAAGTGTTCCTTCTTCCCCATAGCCTTGCCAGCATTTATTATTATTTTTATTCTTGATGGCTGCTATTTTAACTGGAGTGAGATGAAATCTTAGTATGATTTTTATGTGTGTTTCCCTGATTGCTAAAAATGTTGAACATTTTTTCATATATTTGTTGGCTATTGTTAATTTTTCTTTTGAGAAATGTCTGTTTAGTTCATTTGCCCATTTATTGACTGGGGTTTGTGTTTGTTTTGGTGTTTAAGTTCTTTGTGTTCTTTATGTACTCTAGTTATTAATCCTTTGTCAGAAGAGTTTACATGGCAAAGATTTTCTCATCCTGTGGACTTTTTTTCATGTTCTTAGTTGTTTCCTTTGTTGTGCAGAAGGTTTTAAATTTGATGCTGTCCCATTTATTAATTCTTGGTATTATTTCCTGAGCTTTAGGTGTGCTATTGAGGAAGTTGTTGCCTGTGCCTGTGTGTTGGAAAGTTGACCCTATGTTTCTTTGAGCATTTGCTAAGTTTTTGGTCTAATTCCTAGGTCTTTGATCCATTTTGAGTATACTTTTGTGCAGGATGAGAGATGAGGGTCTAGTCTCATTCTTCTATATATAGTTAACCAGTTTTTCCAGCACCATTTGTTAAAAAGGCTATCTTTTATGGGTTGGGAGGCGGAGGCAGGAGGATCATGAGATCAAAGCCAGCCTCCTCAATTTAGCTAGGCGCTAAGCAACTCATTGAGGCTCTGTCTCTAAAGAAATACGAAATTGGGCTGGGGATGTGGCTTAGTGGTTTAGTGCCCCTGAATTCAATCCCCAGTCCCGAAAACAATAACCAAAAAAAGCTATCTTTTCTCCATAAGTTTTTGCTATCTTTGTCAAGGATAAAATGACTGTATCTGTGTGGATTTATTTCTGTTGTTTCCTTAATTTATGTGTTTGTTTCTGTGCTGGTAATGTGTAGTTTATCTTTTTATTTTGCCATATGAATGGACTATTTCAGACTATTTTTTCTAGTTCTGTGAATAATGTCATTGATACTTTGATGGGTATTACGTTGAATCTGTAGATTGCTTTTGGTGATGTGGCCATTTTAACAATATTAATTCTGCCTATCTAAGAACATAGGAGGTCTTTCCCTCTTAGAGTGTCTTTTTCAGTTTCTTTCTTCAATGTTCTATTATTTTCATAGCCTGGGTAATTTATATAAGCAAAAATTTATTTGGCTCACTGTTCTGGAGGCTGGGAAGTCTTAAGATTAAGGGGGTCACATCTATTGAGGGCCTCTTGCATCATCCTATGGTTGAAGGCAAAAGGACAAAAGTACATGTGTGGGAAAGGAAGGGAGGGGAGGGAGACTGAACTCACTCATTTAGCAGGTTTTATCAGGAACCCACTCCTGTGTTAATGGCATTAACTTTTTTTTTTTTTTTTTTTTTTTTTTTTTAATGGTACCAGGGATTGAGCCCAGGGGAATTTAACCACTGAGCCACATCATCCCAAGTTTTTGTTTTGTTTTGTTTTTTTGTTTTTTTGTTTTTTTTTTAATTTTGAGACAGGGTCTTACCAAGTTGCCCAGGACCTTGCTAAATTGCTGAGGCTAGCCTTGAACTCGGGATCCTCCTGCCTGAGCTACTGGGATTACAGGAGTGTTCTACCACACCCAGAGGCATGAACCCATTCTTAAGGGCAGAGCCCTCATGACATAATAATCTCTTAAAGGTCCCTCCTCTCAACATTGGTGCATTGGGGATTAAGTTACCAACACTTGAACTTTGACAGACATGTTCAAACCATAGCAACATTCCATATGTAGTAATTATAACTAGTGTTTGTAAAATATCTGCATTGCAAGTGTTATTTACCTGTGTGCTTCATTTATCTTTATTTATCTATCTTTTTTTTTTTTTTTTTTAATTTATTTGCTTTTAGTTGTACACAATGCGTTTTTATGTGGTGCTGAGGATCGAACCCGGGCCGCGCACATGCTAGGCAAGCGCTCTACCGCTGAGCCACAATCCCAGCCCCTATTTATCTATCTTTATATTTCCTGAACCTAGCATATATCTGAGTAAACTCAATATGTTCATGTCAAAAATAAAATAATATACAGTTCCTATTTCTTATTTCCATCCAGCTTCACACTCTCTACTGCTTTTAAAACAAATAGGAGTCATACATAGGATTAGAGAAGGAAGCGATGTCGATATATATAACATCTTGGTTTAAAAAATATATGTTGCTAACCTGAGATTTTTGACAAGTCCTTTTATCTTAGTTCACATAACACACCAAAGGCTTAACAAACATGTATTCAATTTAATTTTACCCTTGCTTGCTTTCTTTATTATATACCCCTCTAACCATACAAAATGTAAATGCCCCAACAATCTCTCTTTAGAATAAATATTTAAATGGATATATTTTAGTAAAAGGATATTAGAAACCTATTCCCAAGAATTGCTGCATTCTGAGGAGTGTCAAAAATCTGGAATCAACTAACTTAACTCATTTAAAAAGATTGTTATGGGGTTGGTGCTGTCTTGAAGTGCTTCTAAGTAGGAAAACAATAACATGTAAATCATCAATTTCAGCAGTTTGGTGAGGTATAGCGAAGAATATGGGTTTTATTCTGATTGCAACAGGAGGCCATTATAGGATTTTATTCAAATAGAATGATGAGATTTTGATCTTGTCTTGGAAATGTCACTCTGGCTGGGCAAGGTTGTATATGCCTGTAATCCCAGTGGCTCAGGAGACTGAGGCAAGAGGATCGCAAGTTCAAAGCCAGCCTCAGCAAAAGCAAGGCGCTAAGCAACTCAGTGAGACCCTGTCTCTAAAGAAAATACAAAATAGGACTGGGGATTTGGCTCAGTGGTTGTGTGCCCCTGAGTGCCAAAAAAAAGAAAGAAATGTTACTCTGATGTCTGTATGGATGGAGACCAGTTAAGCTTCTGCAGTGGGCCAGGTGCAAGATCGATAGCATAATCCTAGGACTATAGCATTGGAAATGATGAAAAATATTCATATTTGAGATATATTTTGGAAATAGAGCTTACAAGATGGGCAGATTGAATGTGAGTTATAAAGAAAAGAGGAATCAAGGATGACTTTGAAGATTGTATCCTGCATAATAGAGTGATACTGAGATGTGAAATGCTTTGGGACAGAAAATCAGTAGTTCTTTCCATCATACAAAGTTTGAAGGTTACTCCACATTAATGCAACAAATATTTATTGAACACTTAATATGCATGAGACACTATATTATGTGCTAAAGATGGAGAGGTGCATAAGAAAGGCAAAATCCTTGTCCTTGCAAGGCTTACATTGATGCAGAAGGGACTAATATAAAACAAATAAATAAAGAGCATAATTTCTGTTAGTGATTGGTGATAAGAAGAAAATTACACAAGAGAAAAAAGAAGGATTGAATGGGACATGGTTTAGATGGGATTGTCCTGGAAGGGCCATCAGAGGATATAACATTTAAGTAGATGTTGTAATGAAACAATGGTGCACAGTAGAAAGATAGGTAGAATTGAAGTCTATGAGAAGACAAATCGTCTTGAAACACATAAGTGAGGCACAAGTGGAGAGGTTTACTTTAGGAACAGGAACTCTTTGTCCTTTTCTTAGGAGGAGTATGCGATTATAGACAGGAAGGTTAGTAGAAATTGGTTGTGGTAAGATTTTTTTTTTTTTTTTTTTTTTTTTTTTTTTTTTTTTGTGGTACCAGGGATTGAATTCAGGAGCACTCGACCACTGGGCCACATCCCCGGCCCTTTTTTGTATTTTATTAGAGACAGGGACTCACTGAGTTGCTAAGTGCCTCACCATTGCTGAGGCTGGCTTTGAACTCGTGATCCTCCTGCCTCAGCCTCCCAAAGTGCTGGGATTACAGGCGTGCGCCACCGCGCCTGGCTAGATAATTTTTGATTCATCTATTTTCTTTGTTAAGAGGATATAATATCACCTGTGGAGATTGGAATGGGAAAGGGTGTTAGATGTGGAAAAGTAAATTTGGTAAAGAAATGTATTAATGAATTGTTTGGCCATTTTAAATAGTTCATAATTTTGAAAAGAATCTATACAGCATAATTGTACCTTTTTTCTCCACCAATATTTAACTGCTCTGCTTGGGAACAGGCAAGAAAGGAATTAATGGTAGATATTGGATTCTAAGATGGAAGTACTTCTAAGTACTTGAGGGAATTTATGGATGATTTAAAAATAGGAAGCAGTTGGGGTTTCTCAAGTATGAACTGCAGATTCTGTTTCAGCCTTTAGCTGCCCAGATGCTAGAAATTCAATATGAACCATGACTCCTCACTCAATTTTCCACAGTTGGTTAAGTTTTGACTTCTCCTAACTCCTGTTTTTTGAGAACTCACATACAAAACTTTATTTTTTGCTTGCTTAACCACTTCATGAATATCTGAAATTGTCATTTGAGTATGGAAAGCAAGGAGCAACTGGGCATTTTGTATAAGATTTTTTTTTTTTTTTTTTTTTTTTTTTTTTTGGTGCCGGGGATTGGACTCAGGGGCATTTGACCACTGGGCCACATCCCCAGCCCTTTTTTGTATTTTATTTAGAGACAGGATCTCACTGAGTTGCTAAGTGCCTCGCCATTGCTGAGGCTGGCTTTGAACTTGCAATCCTCCTGCCTCAGCCTCCCAAAGTGCTGGGATTACAGACGTGCGCCACCGCGCCCGGCTTGTATAAGAATTTTGAAGAGAAGAATAAGAAGGTTTCAGAAAGCATGTCTCAAAGCATGTCTCATTTCAGAAAGCATGTCTCAAAAAGAGTTTTGGGTTTTGGCTGTTTTTGTTTTTGTTTTTTGAGACAGGGTCTTACTAAATTGCCAAGGCTGGCCTCAAACTTGCGATCCTCCTGACAGCCTCCCAAATAACTGAAGGATGCTTTCAACTCTTGTATACCTTTCCTCTTCATTCTGTGTTTCCCAACTAAATTTGGTGCTGGTTCTTGTTGGTTTTGCATATTTTACTTTATATTCCAATTATATAAGATCTTCAAGCATTTTCTTTCCACTCCATAAAAATTGCTTTTTGAATATATGTGTACTTTGCTTGCTATTATATTCATTATGTGTCTATGTATACATATACATTACATACAAATGTGTATAGTATATATTTTCATGTGTCATTTGTCACAGTACAATTTAGTATAGACTGTATTTGATATTTAGCTAAAGAAATTTTTCAAAACTTTTTTTTAAATATTTTCCCATTGTCTTTTTTTCTTTAGAATAAGATTTAGAACAATATTCACCAATGTTGTTTTTAAACAGGTATCGATTAAGGAACAAAAAGATCAATGCGACTGTAAGAACGTTTCCTCTTCTAAATAAAGTTGGTGTAAACAACACTGTCACAACCACAGCCGGAAATGTCATTTCTGTCATAGGAAGTACTGAAACAACCGGGAAAATTGTTCCAAGTACAAATGGAATATCAAATGCAGAAAACAGTGTTTCCCAGCTAATCCCACGTAGTACTGACAGTACTTTAAGAGCTCTGGAGTCTGTGAAGAAAGTGGGGAAGGTTGGCACTAATGGTCAGAATGCTGCTGGGCCCTCTGCAGAGTCTGTAACTGAAAAGTAGGTATTAGATAAAAGGCTTAAATAAGAGTTCTTTATCTTTTTTAGAAATGCCTGAGTACTTTTTTTTTTTTTTTTTTAATCCTGAAGAACAGCAGTTAATTAGAATTTTTATATAGAATGATCTCATGTAGTAGAAAAAGCACTAATTACCAAAAAATTTGCGTTTTAATCCCGGCTGTACAATTGAATAGCTCTGTAAACTTGGAAAGTCACTTCAACTCTTGAGTTTTGTTTCCTGAACTGTACACTAAAGGAGGTTGGACCAGAATTGGGTTTTTCATACCATATTTCCTTGAACTTCAGGAATGATGCCATAGAGGTGCCAGAAAGGAACTAAGTAGAAACCTAAAACAGGTAAGAGGCTCAGCCTCTAGCCCTATTTAAATCAAAGCACTTCTACTTCATACTGTACAATGATGCATAGTAATAAAGAAAGAGGGGAATCTTTGAAGCCAAACTCTTTGGGCTCAAATTATAGCTCACTGTTTCTCACCTGTTGATGTTAAGCCAATTATTTTATCTGTTTTCCATAGTTTACCCATTCATAAAATTAGAATACCTACTTGATGGACTTGGGTGGAACCTATGCCCAGCATTTACAAGGCCCTAGGCTCAATTCCCAGCTATACACACACTTTTATGCATATAAAAGAATACCTACTTCATATATTGGTTGTGAGAATTAGATGAGTTTACTGCATTGTGTACTTTAAACTATCTTACAGTTAGTAAGCACTCAATGAACATATGCCTCATTATTATTATTTTTACCAGCATTGTTGTTGTTGGGTGTTAGCATGAGATTCATTTGGCAAAAGGTTTTGTTGCTTTAATAAAAATGTTTTAAGCCAGGTGTGGTGGTGCACCCTTATAATTCAAGCAACAGGGGAGGCTGAGGCAGGAGGATCACAAGTTCCAGGCCACTCTCAACAACTTAATGAACCCTTTCTCAAGGTAAAAATTAAAAGAATTGCAGATGTAGCCCTGGATTCAAGTCCTCCATGAGAGAGAGAGAGAGAGAGAAGTTTTTTAGAGCTGGGTGGTATGTTGCTCAGTAGTAGACCACTTGCCTAGATCCTGGGTTCAATCCCCAGTACTGCAGAGAAAACAAAAGTTTTAAAACTTTAGATGATCTGAAAAGTTATTTCCAATTCTAAAATCTCAACTTTGGTATTCTTTTGAGTTTTCAAATCTGAGTTAAAGCATGTTCAGATTTTTTTGCCCATAAAGTCTGTCAGCATGTATTATATGTGTGCTGTGCACACAGTAAACTGCTACTCACTTCATGTAACAAAGGATAAATAGGTAAACAGTAATCATTCTCTACTTTTGCATATGATAGGGAAATTGTTTGTTAAAAGAGCCTTATGATCTTCGGAGAGAGATTTTGCAAAAATATGTATCAAAAAAATTGTCTAGGGGCTGGGATTGTGGCTCAGTGGTAGAGCGCTTGCCTAGCACATGCGCGTCCCGGGTTTGATCCTCAGCACCACGTACAAATAAATGCATTGTGTGCAACTAAAAGCAAATAAATAAATATAAAAAAACTATCTAGTAAATATTATCTGTATACTTATTGTGCACTCCATTTTTGGCACAGTTGGAAATACCTGAGACATAAGTTATCTCTGCCTTTAAAGGATTTGTGATGCTGTTGTTGTAGAGACAGAATTTACACAAATGAAGCACACTAGAGTGGGGTTCAAGGATAGGGAAATTTTATTGCTGGGAGAAATGTGGGAGCAGATTTTAGACTAAACAATAAAATGGGTTAAGTTTATTGGCAATTATATGGAATATTGAGGAGACCAGCCTTTTAGAAATAAAAGTTTATATTAGGGATTAGTGTAAAATAAGATTAAATGCTAGATTGATGCTGGATTATGGGATCCTTATGTTACATATGTTTGGGAAATTCACTTTTAAGGAGTTTTGGCAAGGTTAATGTAAAACATTTTATATCTATACAGTGGAATATCGTTTATGAAGAAGAAGTACTATTGTGAGCTACAGTATAGGTGAATCCACATTTTGCTAACTGAAAGAAGTTGGATATAAAACACCACTTATAATTGTATTTATGTGAAATGTCCTATACAGGCAAATCCATAAAAATAGAAAATAGATTAGTGGTGGCTGTGGACATAGGGTAGTGTTGGAATGGGGATCAAATGCTAATGAGTAGAAGTTTCTCTAGAGAATGATGAAAATATTTCAGAATTAAATAGTGGTGATAGTAGGAAAATCTTGTGAATATACCAAAGCCAGTGAATTTACATACCTTAGAAGAGTGAATTATAGATCAATTTTTAGTTTATTTTTCATTGTGATAAGAATCAAACCAGTGGCTTTCTGCATACTCTACCACTGAGCTATATCCCTGGCCCCTGTATCTCAATTTAAAAAAAAATGCATTAACTAGTAAAAAAGCTGCTTATAATAAATAAATGTAAGTAAATAAATTCCCTGTTTTTTCTTTAGTTATTATGGGTCACCTAATAAGTGCCAAACACCAGGTTAACTGGTATAACTAATGAAAATGAGCTGTGGATATACTCTTTTTTTTTTTTTTTTTTTTTTTTTATTTGCTTTAGCTGTACACAATGCAACGCATTTATGTTTCCGTGGTGCTGAGGATCGAACCCGGGCCGCGCACTTGCTAGGCGAGCGCTCTACCGCTGAGCCACAACCCCAGCCCTATACTCTTGCCTCCTGAGATCTTCAAGTGTATTTTGGGAGATGGGCATGTAAACAGATATCATATAATATAATCTGAAATGTTCTGCAATGAAATTTGTATTTCATATGTTATTGGAACACAGGAAAAAGGATAACTAATTCTTTTTTAAAAATTTCTTCTGATTAGTTATACATGACAGTAGAATGCACTTTAATACATCATATAAAGATGGGAGTATAATTTCTCTCTCTCTCTCTCTCTCTTTTTTTTTTTTTTTTTTTTTTTTGGTAGCGGGGGATTGAACTCAGGGGCACTCTCACTGAGCCACACCCAGCCCTTTTTTGTATTTCCACCCCGCCCGGCTAATTTCTCATTCTTATGGTTGTACGTGATATAGAATCCCACTAGTCATAAAGTTATATATGTACATAAGGTAATAATGTCTGATTCTTTCTACTATCCTTCCTACCCTCATACATCCTCCCCTCCCTTCACCTCCCTCCACCTAAGGATAACTTATTCTACAGAGAGGTGTTGTGGAAGACTTCTTGGAGGTGAAGTGATGACACCTGAACTAGTTCTAAAAGTATGCATAGCAAGGAAGCAACACAAGCAAAAACATGGAGTTACAAGGGAAATTGCTTGGAAAGAGAACCTAGAATCCTGAAAATCATCTAGGATAAAACTTATTACCTACCTTCCTGACTAGGATGTAGCTGAAAATTAGCTTTGTCCTTAAGTCTGAAATTTGGGGATAGCTTGCATGCTTTCTGAGGTTGCATTTACCTTTTCATGATTTTTTACTGATAAATCTTATTTGCCATTTCAAAGTACTAATCCAAATTTTATATTATATAACATTTTGACATGGGAGGACCAGATAATCTATTTAGAGCACTTAGCATAGTGCCTAAAATGTATTCAGTGACTGTTCTATAAATGTTGTTGTTGTTATTAAAAAGAAATTCTAGGGGCTGGGGTTGTGGCTCAGTGGCAGAGCACCTGCCTCGCATATGTGAGGCACTGAGTTTGATCCTCAGCACCACATAAAAATAAATAAACAAAATAAAGATATTGCATCCATCTATAACTAAAAAATATTTTTTTAAAAAAGGGAATTCTAATCATTTTCCTGTTGCTTGTGTTTAACTTAAAGAATAAACAAAACCCTAAAATATCTTTAAACTCTAAGCCAAGACATTTGTATTTACTGTATTACCTACATTTCCTTATTTATTTTCTACTTTGGGGGGGGGGGGTGCGGGGGGGTACCTGGGATTGAACCTAGGGGCACTTAACCACTGAGCCAAATCCCCAGCCCTTTAGAGACATGGTCTTTCTGAGTTTCTTAGAGCTTCGCTAAGTTTCTGAGGCTGGCTTTTAACTTGCAATCCTCCTGCCTTGGCCTCCCCAGCTGCTGAGATGGCAGGTGTGCACCACCATGCCCATCCTATTTTCTACATTTTAAGATATAATTATACATAGAAATAAACATCTGCTAGACTAATCTACCATGCTAGACTTAAAGGCAGGATATATACTTTATTGATTATATTCAGGCATTAAAGGGACTTTTCTAGTTTAAGGGGTAATCCTCTTAAATCTGATAGGGGTGCAATATTTTGAATTCCTCCATAATAACAAGATCATTTTGTTGAGTCATCATGTATTTAAACCTTTGTCAAAGTTTGACTTCTTAAATGGTAATAAGAAAGCCACGATATACTTGGTACTCAACCCAGAAAATTCTATTTTTTGTTTAAAACAAGGTAAAAGGCTTGAGTATTTTGCATCAGTTTAATGAGCTATCATTTTATTGGCATTTCATTCATTCAGCAGATGCTTACTGAGTAGCTACTGTGTGCCAGGAGTTATTTTATCTGTCCAACAAATGTTTACTATGTCTGAGGAACTGTTCTAGGTTCCAGGGATATGAGGGTTAACAAAACAGACAAATAATTCTCTTAGATTACATTTCAGCTAATGTAATCCTTAATAGAGAACAACTCTTTCTTACTATGTGTTTTATTTGTCCCAAAGAATTCTGCTGGTTGACTCTGTTGTTTTTCTTGGGAACTTATTAAACAGGATTTTTTTTTTTTTTTTAAATTTCCAATAGGAAAAGTCTTTGTTTAAAGAGGGGTAAAAGGGACTGATGAGTCACCATATTGCCTAGGATTTGTTTTCATTTCTTGTTTCCTGCACTCAAATGTGAGATGTTATTATAATCTTGCAAATTAACAGTATAAGGTGGTAGTGAAAATCTTTGTCTTTATTTGTCACTGGAAATATCTGGAGTGTTTTCTATTAATAGCTTCACTGTTTTAGTTTATAAAAAATTTCTACTAAGGAAGACTTAACAGTCATAGATAGTGATTTATCCTCTGCCCTTTGTTGTATTTTCTCTCCAGTAAAATTGGTTCTCCATCCAAGACTCCTGTAAGTAACATAACTGCTACCTCAGCTGGGCCCTCTAATGTTGGAACAGAAATGAATTCTGTGCCTCCAAAATCCAGCCCATTTCTTACTAGAGTACCAGTATACCCTCCACATTCTGAAAACATTCAGTATTTTCAAGATCCAAGGACTCAGATACCCTTTGAAGTCCCACAGTACCCACAGACAGGTAAGTAATTTTAGATAATTCTAAGGGGGAAAAAAAAAAAACTGTCATCTAACATTTGTTATAAACAAATGAATGAATAATTTATATTTATCTAGAATATCTGCATTAAAAAATTAATCCCTTTGACTATATGACCCATAGTTTTATCCCAATGTAAAAATCTGTGATTCTAGATGCCAGGATGTAGTTTTTTCATTAACATATTCATTGTGAAAACACAGGAAGAGACTTAGTGATAGGTAACCCAAAGGGTGATTAAAACATGAGCTTATATGTCATCTTAACAAAAGAATTTTTAAAACTGTAGAAATGTAATGAGAGAAAAGAAAAGGCACCCAGTATCCAAGTACATGCCTGTAATAAGTGACTCAGGCCAGCCTCAACAACTTAGCAAAATGCTGTCTCAAAATAAAAAGGGCTTGTAGAGTGGCTCAGTGATAGAGGTTCTCTGGCTTCAGTCCCTAGTACCACCAAAATAAAAATAAAAAGGAAAAGGACTTTGAATTTCTAGTGTGGCAAATTGTGGGAAGCTAGATAAATGGGAGAACTACTGAAAGATAAGGGCTAGTCAGTAAGGTTTGTTGGTTCCTGTGGTGCCACCTTCAGGCCAATAAGAGTCTAAAATTGTCTCTTGTGATTACAATTACAAATGTTATATACTGCATTTAGGCATACAGGAAGGGGACAGAGATCTTTTTTCTTGGTTTTGCTATTTTTCATTTGTCTCTGGCTCAAAATAATCCTTGTGCAAAAGGATGGTATTCTGCCACCCTTCAGTCTATTCCTGTTTTTTTTCCTTCCCTTTGTTTTGTACTAGGGATTGAACTTGGGGACACTCAACTACTGGGCCACATCCCCAGCCCTGTTTTGTATTTTATTAGAGACAAGGTCTCACTGAGTTGCTAAGTGACTCACCATTGCTGAGGTTGGCTTTGAACTCGCGATCCTCCTGCCTCAGCCTCCTGCCTCAGCCTCCCAATTGCTGGGATTACTTGTTTCTTTCCTTTTTAATAAGTGATACAAAAACATAAAAAATGTACATATTAATGGAGTACCATGTGAAATATTGATAACATGTTTACCTTATATTAAGGTTTAAATCAGGTTAAACATACCCATCTCCTCAGGTATTTATCATTTCTTTATAATGAAAACATTCTAAAATCCTTTCTTCTAGTTCTTTGAAATATGTCTAGTACATAATTGGTATCTATAGTCACCCTACTGTGCAGTAACTCACCAGAACTTCTTACTCCTAACTGTAACCCCATTTCTCCCTTCCCCCTACTCTCACTATCCTCTGGGGAGAGTATGGTAGCCACCATATATGAGATCAACTGTTTAGATTCCATGTATGAGTGAGATCTTGCAGTACTTGGTTTTCTGTGCTTAGGTTATGTGACTTAACATAATGATTTCCAGTTCCATCCATGTTGTCACACATAGCAGGATTTTATCCTTTTTATGGCTGAAAAGTTTTCCACTGTGTATATTACCACATTTTCTTAATCTGTTCATTGGTTGTTGGGCACTTAGATTATTTTCATTTCTTGGCTATTGTGAATAGTGTTGCAATAAACAGGGAGTACAGATGTCTCTTCCACATATTAGTTTCTTTTCCTTTAATATATACTCAATAGTAGGATTTCTGGATCATATATTACTTCTATTTTTAATTATTTAAGGAACCATTATGCTGGTTTCCATAATGACTGTACTAATTTACTTTCTCACTAACAGTGTACAAGGTTTCCCTGTTCTCCACTTCCTCACTAGCATTTGCTTATGGTTAGTCTTTTTGATAACAACCATTCTCACTGGAGTGAGTTTGTGTTTTCCTGATTGTTAGTGACATTGAGTATTTCTGCATATACCTGTTGTCCATTTGTGTCTTCTTTTGAGAAATGTTTATTTGGGTCTATTGCTTGTATTTTGGGGGGTAATTTGTTTTATTGTTATTAAATATTCTGAGTACCTTTTATATTCTGGGTATTAACCCCTCTCAGATATAAATTTTACAAATATTTTCTCTCATTCTTTAGGTTGCCTCTGCACTTTGATGATTATTTCCATTGATGAGGAAAGAGCTTTATTGATACAATTCTAGTTGTCTGTTTTTGTCTTTGTTTCCTGTGTGCTTAAAATAGTAAATTCTCTTAAAAAAAAAAAAAAAATCCTTGTTCATTCCAATGTCCTAAAGCATTTCCCCTTTCTTTTCTCTTGGCACTTTCACAGTTAAGTCTTTCATACATTTTGAGTTGATTTTTAGACTGTTTAGAGATAGGGATCTGGTTTCATTCTTCTGCATGTGAATACCAAGATACCAATCAAATAGAGTCCATGAATAACTTTTCAGAGCATTCTGTAAATTCCCTGGGATGATATACAGATTTGTTTCCTTTCTTTTTATGTATGCTTATGTACAATTTTGGAAAGAAAGTGAACAACTTATATGGATTTTATAAGAGGTCTTTAACCTCTGCTCCCAAAATGGTTATAAGAATCAATGATGTAACAATTGAAAATCTATAACATTAGGCCACCCTAAAGGAAATTTCCCAGCCATTTGTTAATAGCTCTGTCATATGTTTTTAATGAGCAGTTTAACAAAGTGTTGACTGTTAATGATTTTCATATAATGGTATCTTGAAATATGAGCTTCTTTGCAGGTAAATATCAGTGCTTATTATTATATTTCCTCTCATTAAAGGCTACTTTAGTTTAAACCATATAAAATGTTGAATTTTACTAAGATGACATTAAATATTCCTCTTTCCAATTTTCAAGGATACTACCCACCACCTCCAACGGTACCAGCTGGTGTGACTCCCTGTGTTCCTCGCTTTGTGAGGTCCAATAATGTTCCAGAGTCCTCCCTCCCACCTGCTTCCATGCCATATGCCGATCATTACAGTACATTTTCCCCTCGAGATCGAATGAATTCTTCTCCTTACCAACCTCCTCCTCCTCAGCAGTATGGACCAGTTCCTCCAGTACCTTCTGGAATGTATGCTCCTGTGTACGACAGCAGGCGCATCTGGCGTCCACCCATGTACCAACGAGATGACATTATTAGAAGCAATTCTTTACCTCCAATGGATGTGATGCACTCATCTGTCTATCAGACATCTTTGCGGGAAAGATATAACTCATTAGATGGATATTATTCAGTGGCTTGTCAGCCACCAAGTGAGCCAAGGACGACGGTGCATTTACCAAGGGTAAGTGATGATGGAAATAGAAATCCTAACTACTGTAGTGTAGTAAAAGAGCCAGTGTATAGAGTCAAACCTCCCAGACTCCCGACTTCTCCTCTTACTAATTGCTTGACTTACAGAAGTTACTTGACCTCCCTATGCCTCAATTTTTTCATCTGTTTGATAGAAATAATAGTACCTACCTCATAAGGCTATTGTGAGAATTAAATTAGAAAAAATAAAGCTCTTAGTACTAAGTCTGATACGTAATAATGTATTAATAAATACATTCCAGTAGGAAGCTGATAGGAAGATAAAAAGTAATCTCAAATATAAGGACAGGGTCTGGAGTTTTGGCTCAGTGGTAGAGTGTTTGCCTAGCATGTGTGAGGCCCTGGGTTTGATCCTCAGCACCACATAAAAATAAATAAAATAAAGCTATTGTGTCCAATTACAATTAAAAAATATTTTTAAAAAACAAGGACAAAGCCTTTTTTTCCTTATCTCCATACATATACAAATGACTTCTCTACTAAAAAGTGAGTGCTCAGATTTTACTTAATATCAGTTGAATAAATATTAAACTTTCTGTTAAGTGTGGAGAATAGACTAGAAGACTTTCCTGCTGTTTTTTTTTGTTTGTTTGTTTTATTTTTTTCTTGTCCCAATAATATCAAAAACTGTTCACGTTATTTTCACAGAGCATAGTTAAATTTATTCACTACTCCCTAGATGATCAAGATTGTTTCTTTTATCCCCCACTTAGGAACCTTGTGGTCATTTGAAGACCAGTTGCGAGGAGCAGATACGAAGAAAGCCAGATCAGTGGGCACAGTACCACACTCAGAAAGCACCTGTCTCTTCAACTCTTCCTGTGGCAACACAGTCACCAACACCACCTTCTCCTCTATTCAGTGTAGACTTCCGCACGGATGTAAGAAATGTTTTAATCACTTGGTGTTGTGGGATAAGTCAAATAGCTGACTTCAAATTATTTAAATCAGGGCTATAGATATTTTGGATATTTTGCAGTGGTTTGGTGTGCAGTTGAATTTAGTTCAGTAAACATTGAGTATATAAACAGAATGAGTATCAATATATAACTAACATACAATGGTTAGTTAAGTGTTGTGAGACTCAGAAGACCATTGGAGGCATAGTTCTTTACCAAGAATTCAGGATCTTTTCAGCAGTATAGTTTTTATTTTTATGCTGTGGTTTTTGTTTGTGTGGTTTGGTGATATTAATCAAACCCAAAGCCTTACATACTCCTTACTACTAAGGTATACATCAAGCTCCAATTTGTGGGTGCTTAGCATGCTCAAGGTCCTGGTTTTGACCCCAGCACCCCCCAAAATTAATATATATATATGACATTCATTGGATACTTATTCATTCCAGGCACTGTACAAAGCATTTTCACAATGCTATTTTATTTAATTCTCACAAAAACTTTAAGGGGCAGGTATTATCCTTATTTTATAGATTAATATTCTTACTCAGAGAAGGATCTTTCAGCCTGTAAGTAGCTAGTATTTGAATCCCAGTCTTATCTGAGGCATTTTTTTTCTCTCCTTCACAAGAGGTCCAGAATTGCTTATTATTTCTGCCATTTACATCACTGTTAATTATTGTTCTTGGCATTATAAAACAAATTTTTGTGCCAGGATGATTTCAGCTTAAACTGCTGTTTTTAGTACTGTTATGTTTAGAGAAAGATTGTTATTTTTTTAAACATTTCCTCTAGTTTACTCCCCACTCCCAGAGGTTCTGATATAAAATATTTTTTTTCCAAATCTTCACATTATGAAAAATTATAAACAAACGCAAACTTAGAGAATAGTATAATGAACTCTATGTACCCATCACTACCCATCATCAAGCTTCCACAACTCCTTAGCCAAACTTGTTCCAACTAGATTTTTGGGGACGAGGGTACCAGGGATTGAACTAGGGCACTTGACCACTGAGCCACATCCCCAGCCCTATTTTGTATTTTATTTAAAGACAGGGTTTCACTGAGTTGCTTAGCACCTCAGTTTTGCGGAGGCTGGCTTTGGACTCAAGATCTTTTTGCCTCAGCCTCCCAAGCTTCTGGGATTATAGGCTTGCCCAACTGGATTATTTTGAAGTCATCCTAGATGCAGTTTTTTCACCTATAAATATTTCAATAAAGCATGCAACTTTTAAACTAGATTTAAATTTGTCTCTCCAAACTTAACACTTCCTCAAAGCAGATAAACATCTTGGCAACAGAGCAACAGCTGTCAATTGCTTGATAGAAAAATATGTTTTTGCCAGGTTCATTGGCACATGCCTATAATCCCTGTGGTTTGGGAAGCTGAGTCATGAGTATCACAACTTCAAAGTCAACCTCAACAGTTTGGCAAGGCCCTAAACTCAAAATTTTAAAAAGGAGATGGGGAGCCTGGGAATGTGGCTCAGTGGTTAAGGGTAACTCAGCACCTAGGTTCAATCCCTACTACCAAAATGAAAAAGAAAAGTGTTTCTATTTTTTTATGTGCTAATTTAGGAAATAAGTATTTTCCTAAGATTCAGATCTATCAGCTAGCAAGATGACTTGGAACAAGTTATTTTAACCTTTTTTTTTTTCTTAATAACTTTATTTTATTTATTTATTTTTTTAATGCGGTGCTGAGGATCTAACCCAGTACGTCATAAATGCTAGGCAAGCACTCTACCACTGAACCACAACCCCACCCCCTATTTTAACCTGTTAATGATTTTTTTTTTTTTTTTTTTTTTTTTTTTTTTTGGTACCAGGGATTGAACTCGGGAGCACTAGACCGCTGGGCCACATCCCCAGCCCTCTTTCGTATTTTATTAGAGACAGGGTCTCACTGAGTTGCTAAGTGCCTCAGCCTCCCAAGTGCTGGGATTACAGGTGTGCGCCACCACACCCAACTTAACCTGTTAATGATTCTTACAACTTTAGTATTCTGGCCCCTTAATATTCCTTACAGTACCTTTAAATTTTATTCTCTTCTTTTTCTAGCTCTGGAGCCACATTTGAATTTCTTCTTTATTTAGTACTGTGTGGTTTATCAGTTATGTTCCCTTATTCACACATGTTGTTTTCTTCTCAAGAAAATTATAAACTCTTTAGGACATGGACTATGATCTCTGTGCCTATGTATTTGTTTTCTTTTGCTTTAAAAAAAATTTTTTTTAGCAAACTGTATTCCATGTTTGTAACAGGTTATAAATATTTATTGATTAGTTTTGATAAGATCAGCCAGGAGTCCTTCTTAGCACTTAAAGGACAAAGTAAAAAGACCGTGCTGTTTTTTAATGCATAAATACTATTTGTTGCTTACACCTGGTTTTTATATTAGTTATTGAAAGTACAATTGTTCATTTTAATAGTTACTTTAGTTAGAAGTTTGTAAATTTAAGTTTCATACTAATTGTCTTCCTTTTTTCTCCTTCCCTCCCCAATCAGTTCTCTGAGCCTGTGGGTGGTACAAAATTTGAAGAAGATCATCTTTCCCATTATTCTCCCTGGTCTTGTGGTACCATTGGCTCTTGTATAAATGCCATCGATTCAGAGCCGAAAGATGTAATTGCTAATTCAAACGCTGTGTTAATGGTATGATTTTGCTGGTGTGGGAAATTTGGGGATGGGGAAGATAATGCATGTTGACTCAAGTTTTAGAATGAATGGTTTCATCTTCCTGTTGCTTTATAGTTCTGTAAGCATCAGGGTTATTATATTTAGATAAGTCTGAAATAAATTGCATTTAATGTTTAAAGTATGTGAACATAGTTCTCTGGTTTAATATAGTTTTTGAATTATCGTTGAGATCTAGAGCTTGTGTTAAATTTACCATTAAAAAAAACTGATTACTGATCTTTTGATAACGTATACTTGTACTACTAATTCAAGTAATTGCCAGCAGTCCTTTATTGATATTCTTTGGTTTATGCAGGACCTGGACAGTGGAGATGTTAAGAGAAGAGTGCATTTATTTGAAACTCAGAGAAGGACAAAAGAAGAAGATCCAATAATTCCCTTTAGTGATGGACCTATCATCTCAAAATGGGGTGCAATTTCCCGATCTTCCCGCACAGGTTACCATACTACGGATCCTGTCCAGGCTACTGCTTCCCAAGGAAGTGCAACTAAGCCCATCAGCGTATCAGGTAATCCATTTAACTAATATTTAGCCTGATGTAGTCTAATGTCTGTGCTTTTGTTCCCCAGTTGATGAGACCAATAACATTTCCCTCCACTTAACAATCATAGTAAACTCAGATTTAAATGGTTTAACTGGGATCTTATGGCTAGTGGGATAAAATACACATCATTTTTTGAAAAGTATAATTCACATCTGTACACTGATTTTTCATCTTTCTAATCATTGTTTCTTTCTACCTTCCTATAGATTATGTCCCTTATGTCAATGCTGTTGATTCAAGGTGGAGTTCCTATGGCAGTGAGGCCACATCATCAGCGCACTATATTGAACGGTAACATTACTCTTAATTCTTTAGAATTCTCTAGTGTCAGACTTGTGTGCATCCTCAGAATATAAAACCTACCCCCAGTTGTCCTTAAAATATGCTTAGCTAATTTGAGCTATGTAACAAATGTCTGGAAAAAAGTATACATTGGGAATATTGACTGAAAGTTTGAGAGTTGGTTAGTTACATATGACATATTATGATCATTATTGCTTTGATTGCTGCATTTATTTCACTTTCATTACAATGAACATATTTCTCTTTAAAGGGATAGATTCATTGTTACTGATTTATCTGGTCATAGAAAGCATTCCAGTACTGGAGACCTTTTGAGCATTGAACTTCAGCAGGTAAGCTCTGTGTAACTCAGCTTTGATTTTTAAAAACTAGAATGATGATTGAAAGCTATAGTTGGCAGCTAAGTTTGTTTTCCTCTCTTCTCGTGTAGGCCAAGAGTAACTCATTACTTCTTCAGAGGGAGGCTAATGCTCTAGCCATGCAACAGAAGTGGAATTCCCTGGATGAAGGCCGTCACCTTACCTTAAATCTTCTAAGCAAGGAGATTGAACTGAGAAATGGAGAGGTAAAGAACCCGAACCTTTCAGCTTCATGCTATTTGCTCTCTGCTGCCTCCTGTTGGTTTATACCATTATTTAGTGCATTTTAGTGTTTCTTTTTCTAGTGGGCTATTGATTACATTTAAAATCTACAGTAAAATGAGATTCTAGTCCTAGATTTCCTAACTCATTCTTTAGTTAAATTATTGGGGTTACCACTTTAAATTAAAGGGAGACCCTACAGATATAAAATTAGTATTTTTCTTATTTACAGAGTGATTATACTGAAGATGCAGCAGATACCAAGCCTGATAGAGATATTGAGTTAGAGCTTTCAGCACTTGATACTGATGAACCTGATGGACAAAGTGAACAAATTGAAGTAAGTGCCACAGTTACTTAGAAGGCTTTTGTTCCATTGGAAATTAAAAAGCATAAGATACTGTGATTCCAAAGGATTAACACTTTGTTTTCCTAGGAAATCCTAGACATGCAACTTGGTATCAGTTCTCAAAATGATCAGTTGCTGAATGGAACTACAGTGGAAAATGGGCATACAGTCCAACAGCACCAGAAGGAGCCACTAAAGCAGAAGAGACAGAGTTTAGGTGAAGATCATGTGATTCTGTGAGTGTTAGACAGACAATTCATAACCAGTGGGCACAGGGCATGAATATAAAGAGAAGTAGCTACTGTAATTGTTTCTTTATTTATTTTATTCAGTGCCTTTATTTTTACGTAGTGCTGAGGATTGAACCCGGGCTGCGCATGTGCTAGGTGAGCGCTCTACCGCTGAGCCCCAGCCCCAGCCCCCGTATTAGTTTCATTTTTGCTTTATGTTATGAGAGGAGAGCTTTATATAATAGGGCAGTGATTTGATCAGTCTGGATTTGTAGGGAGAAAGGGTGAATTTGAACTAACAAAGTGGTCCATTGTAGTAACGTGAAACTTCCTTTTTTTATCGGGATAAAAGTTAGTTTGTGCTCCAGCATTAGGTTAGTCTTCAGTTTGGCCATATTTCTAGGCTATAGAATGGAGAATTGGAACCTAGATGAAGTGTTTCTTGTTTTTAAAGTCATGTTAAGATTTTCTTGGATATCATATTGCCATCTTGTTTAATTTCTGCCTAAAATATGAGCTTGATCTTGAACATGACAGTTTGTATGGCGTTAAAACTAACCAGTATTTTAATATTTTATTGTAATTTTTGGAAAATGGGACTTTTTTTAGTGATTTCTGATACTTTTTATTAATAAAGAAGACCTGCTTTTGCTGGGGAATCTTGAAAGTTTGATATAAATTTTATTAAGCCTATAATTGTTAGTCTTAAAAAGTTTTCACTTAAAGCTAATTTGTTTTCATTGTCATTTATTTTCTCTCAGGGAGGAGCAAAAAACAATTCTGCCGGTAACTTCTTGCTTTAACCAGCCACTTCCAGTGTCTATTAGCAATGCAAGTTGCCTCCCCATCACCACATCTGTCAGTGTTGGCAACCTCATTCTGAAAACTCATGTTATGTCTGAAGATAAAAACGACTTTTTAAAACCTGTTGCAAATGGGAAGATGGTTAACAGCTGAAAGGAGGTTCATCTTTCAAATTTGTGACCACACCATGGAAGCATTTACACTAGCTTTTTATATATATAATATATATTATATAATGTATATTTTTTTTAAAAAAAAAAGATATTACTGGGGGCATCCATTTCCTGTGGACTCTTTGATACTTCAAGCCCTCTTGCATTATTAGCATTATGAAAAAAAAAAAAAGAAAATTTACTTTACTAGGGTAATACGTTCACTTTCCAGAAGTGATTGGAATTTGGACAACATTTAACTTAAGCTTCAAGCAGCTTTTTATGAGTTTGTAGCAATCCGGTGCAGTAACTGAGCCATTTCCTATTTTAAATGGCTTCTATAGAAAATTAACAACTCAGTTATTAAACTAGCAGGATCCTACAATGATACATCTAGTGAAAGTAGACTTAATTAACTTATTTATTTCTATTTTATGTTTCACTGAGAAATTTCCATCTCATTCCAGCTGCTTTATTTATCTTTTTCATGGGACTTTGCATGAATTTTTTTTTCTTTTTTTCTTTTTTTCTTTTTTTTTTTTAATTTTGAAGAGTGGAGTTAGACGTTCTTACCATAGAATTTTACAGGGTTATATACTAGCTTTCTTTACTGCATTATATGTAGGAGTGTGGTGCAGTGCTTTTATCTGTAGCATTTAATTTTTTTTTATTTTCCATTTTTCAAGAATAGTTTCTGCTTTATTAATATTTACACACAGGCTACTTGTTGAAGTAATTAATTAAAAATATAACCAAGTGCCTAAGTCTTTCAGCTGATGTACTAGATATTAAATTCTCCTAAGTTATGCAGAATCGTTTTTACAATTTTGATAAATTATGCACTAATGTAATGGCAGTTTTTTAAAATGCAGATTTAAGCCTGTACATTATTGAATCTGATGACTTGGCAAAAGAATCAGGTGCTTTCAGCTTTCTTGAGAAAACCCTGTATGTAGCGTTTGCACTGACTAACAAGATGGTATTGCTGGGTTTTTAATTTAAAATAATTAATTTGGATGTTCATTGCATTATCTTGGTTAAATATTGTTTATTGTTACTTCATGTTAGGGTTTTAGTTTTCCTTGTTTTCTGACTGTTAGGTTGATAAGACTAAGAACCATGTAATAGTTGAACATTGGCTAACATTTACTCATACTTAAAAAACATGAATAATATCTGCCCTGCCATAATGTGACTGAAATTGTTTTGACTTGGCATCTGAAAGTATGCAGTATGTTCAACCAGCCGTGCCTCAGATTTGTGGGAGGTATTGAAACCTAAATTTCAGTCAACATTTGAAAACAAACGCTGGGCATTCCTTCCTGGTGATCTTGCCTATAGTTTGTCTTTTTGTTTTTCCTTCACTTCTTTAAGATTAGTTTGACTTTTATTATTATTTTTTTAATTAACTTCTGTGAAGTTGTTTACTCTGAAAATTGTACTGGAATATTTTAAGCCAAGCTGATCTTTCACCAGGTGTACTGTATGTAAGGGCTTTTCCTGCTAGCAAGATGCTTAAACAGGATCATGTTATTGGTCGTCTGAGCTATTTAGTTATTTTACAAAACCACAGCATTGTATCAGATAAGATTTTGATAAAAGTTTTGTGCACATTTCCAGGGGCGGGAGGGTTGACATTTCCCTGAAATTTCTTGATCAGAATGAGTAAATACTGGTGTTTGATACCTGTCTTAATGAACATGCTCATAAGGTGACTGATAAGTTGTAAATATACCTGAGAAACAAAGGGGTAGTTTTGATATTCTGGTGTCAGTATGGAAGATCTTACACATTTATTTAATACTCAAATGTATGAAGATGTTTGTTTGTAGCATAACAGCACAGTAGCCTTGACTTAATTTCCTTTGGTTAGTATTGTACCTTTTTGCCATGGCCAGTGCTCCCCATCCCTACAAAGACATTTTATTTATTTCACTCTGTAATCTGAAATGAATAGGAACAAGAGTTTTAAACCATGTTATTACATTAACTTATTTCTGACATTATAAATTAGCCTAGGATATTACAGGAACATGATTGTTATATAATTTATATCAGAACCTTTCTATAAATATGTGCTTATTACATTTTAAATGCTTCCAATGTACTTTATTTGCTGTTTGTAATTCCAAAAAGGATATGCAAACCAGTCTGTCTATTTCATGGATATTTAATAGTGAGATCTTCCATGTTGAAGGTAATGTATTTTTTTTTAAGATTTTAAAATTGCTATTTTGTTACAAAATAGAGACCTATTAACAGTTTGAGAGCTCCTTATGTGCCCTCAGGGAAAGAACCCTCTGTGCAACAGAACTACACAAAACATCTTCAGCACGTTCTGAGGGTGAATATATACTACATAAATTGATCTTGTGTATTTAACCTTATCTTTTTAATTTTAAAATTGAAATTTTGAAACTTGGTTGTGCTCTGCTGGAGGGGGTTGGGATAAACTGCTTAGGTGTTTGCCTACTTGTCTAGTAAATTACATTTGCATCAGTGTATGTATATACCTGCTACCTTATTGGTATGTCTCAGAACATTTATATTAAAATAATGCTTGTCTTGCAGCAGGTGATCCCATAAAACATAACTCCCTATTATTCTTAAAATGTTGCTCTCTTTCTCATTAACAACATAGGAATTGTTTCTGTGTTGAGATTATTCTGCTTTGCATCTTTCTGTATGTGATGGCCACCTTCTGCCTGTCATGGTGGATTTTAATGTGAAGTAAAGCCATTGGTTCTCTACCAGTTTAGAAGAAAACAGCTCATCTGATCTTTCTTCAGAATGGTACCTACTAATGTCATAAAGGAAAATAGTACAGTCAGACCTAGAGTGTGACTTAACATTGAGGACCAGGGTCATTTGACCTTTTTACCAGCATGTTGTGATGTACACATATTTGGAATCAAAGACTACAAAGCAACAGGAGAGGAAATCTGTAATGTTGGTAACTAAACTTTGTTGCCAATCAGGAAAAAGCAATTTGAGGTCTGGAAATCAGGAAAGTGGTGGTTTCTTTCTTTCTTTTTTGTGTTTTTCTTTTTTGAATTTCTAAGTTTCATTCCAAAGTCCATGTGCCTCATTTAGATGCTATGCATGTAGTATCAGTAGTTCTTTTTGTATGTGTGTGATCTCATTTCATTTTATGAATTCTGAGAAAGTTACATATGTATTTCTTCCTAGTTGGTACCCAAACAAATCAGATTCCCTTGCCTTTGCTGCAGTGACTTACTTTCAATGCCATGTGATGAACTAGTGTCATACATGAAAAGTTGTGCATTGTAATTTTCAAGAGAAGGTAGTTCATTAGGCCAGTGACACTGATTTTCCCCCTCTGTTAGGTCTTCAGTAAGAGAATAGTAAATGAAACCTTACATACTAAAACTGAAATTGTCACCCAGATTTCAAATTGGTGTTAAGTATATAAATCACATCCCAATTTTACCTACTGCCTTGAGAAAATACAAAATGCACAGCAATTCATAGGAATTTTAAATTGGATCATTTAAACATTTGAAAAAATTATTCTAAAAACTGTGTACCTTACTTTTGCATTTTGAATATTAAAGCCCATGTTTTCTTCTTAACAGGAATGGAATTTGTAACATTCAGATTCAGTAAGAGATTTCAATTTTGAATCTGAGTATTTCTTCCCTAGCTTCTTTGAGTTATTTTCTGAGCAGGCGTCACCAGTATTGGTAACTGATCATTAAAGGGAAAAGTTGGATTGCAACTATGTGTTAGTTTCCTGGAAGAATTTTTCTTGTGTTTTAGTGAATGAAGAATGTTGATGGGATCACTTACTGTATGTAACTCCTACATAAGGACCCCTCTGCAAGCAGAACACAAATGAACATGCTCATGGAGTATCCCATTTTCTGGATAAATAAGTTTGCTAGTAACTTCTTTATACTAGCAGTTTCTTTGTATCCCTTTGCTGGCAAGGGAATATAAGGAGTCAAGACCACAGATTAGAACACCCCACATTTGAGTGGAGACGTATGTTTACTCCAAGAGCAGTTATTCCCCCAAGTCCGAAACTAGCAGTGTGTGTGTGTGTGTGTGTGTGTGTGTGTGTGTGTGTGTGTGTGTGTTTGGGGTTTTGTTTTTGTTTTTAACATAAAATTTTAAAAATATCCCCAAACCAGTGGAAAACAGACACTGGCTGCACTTAGTACTGCCAAAAGCCAAGGTCATTTGCACATATTCCATCAACCTGTCAAGAATTAGGCCTCACTTTATAACCCAAGGCATGGAAGTGCATGCATTCTCTTAGCTGGGCAAACAATTATACTGTAGTTGTGATACAACACATGTGGCTTTTATTTGTACTGCACATATCCACTGTACAGCCACTTGGGAGTATCGTGGTTAGCTTGCAGCAACTGCTGTCTGCATTTATACTGTTTATTGCATATTCTTTTCCCTGGAAGTGAAAGAGAAATGTTTTTCTTGTTGCATTGATTACACTTTATAAATTTGCTTAGCTGGAAAGTTTGGGAAAAGAGGCCTGTTTGTCAATTGTACAACCGATTGTGAAGCTCTAGTGTGAATATTTTTACGTCTGTATTAGACATTTTCTTTGCAAATCTATTGTTCGATTGAAATGTAAATGAAATTAAAGATGGTGTACACCCATCATGTAAAAAGCAGGCACCATCTCTAAGATGGATTTAATGCTCATTTTTAAGGCATATACTCAGCTTCTATTTAAAACTATAATTTAAAATAATTCTGTACAATGAAATGGGGAATATATATGGGAATAAATTCTATTCCATTTATTTCAATTTGAATTTCCAAATTGTAATATTTCCCTTTGTGCTATAGGAATAGGATTAAATGGGGGAAGGCTAGGATTTATAAGGCCTGTATATGGGGGGAGGGCAGAGATGGAACAATGAGGGTTGTGATGATAGTGAATAGCAAAGAGTGAATTCTGTGTGTTTTTGCTGTAGCACTGAAGTGAAGAGATAATTAGCTTTGGCTGTTCACAAAATAGAGCATCATGATTTTCAGTGTTTGAGAGAAATTTGATGGAAAAGTTTGCAGTACTTGACATGTATTTGCATGCACAAAATAAAATTATTTGTCCACCTTAAAATTGTTTAGTGTCAATGTTAAGTTTGTGGTATATTTTAATTGTCTCGGTTTCCTTGGTTTTTTGTTTTTTTGTTTTTTTTTTTTTTTTTGGCTCAACAATGCTACCTGAACACTCCTTGTGGAGATTTAAATGGTCACTTGCAGGGCTGGGGATGTGGTTCAATAGTAGAGTACTTGCCTAGTATACATGAGGCCTTTGGTTTGATCCCCAGCATCATAAAAATATATATATATACATAAAAGTAAATGGCCACTTACCTAGTCCATGTGTCATTGGGAAGGATCTTAAATGAATGAGTATACCCAAGGGGGTTGAAATATTCAGTTCTGTTTGTCACTTCATTTAAAAGAGTAATTTATCAGGATGCGGTGGCACATGCCTGTAATACCAGTGGCTCAGGAGGCTGAGGCACGAGGATCACAAGTTCAAAGCCAGCCTCAGCAAAAGCTAGGTGCTAAGCATCTCAGTGAGAACCTCTCTCTAAATAAATTACAAAATTGTGCTGGGGATGTGGCTCGGTGGTTGAGTGCCCCTGAGTTCAATCCCCAGTACCCCTACACACACACACACACACACACACACACACACACACCAAAAAACAGCACTTTTTAAAGTGGAAGACAAGAATGTAGATAATACTGACTTTGCAGTCAGGATAACAAATAACTGATGCCAACAAATTGTGTCAGAAGTATGAAGACAATTCTGTGAGCCTCAGAATATGAAGAGAATGGACTGAGTGAATCTAGAAACCATGTCTACTGGGCTTGTGCAATTTTATTCATACACTCATCTGATACATTTTAAGCCCATGTCTGTGCTGATCATATAGGTTATATGGGTGAATGAAACATGAGCCCTTTCTAAAATGAAGTTTTTAAAAATAGAAGCATGAGTTTTTTTCTCCAGAACCTCATAGAAAGACACATTTCCCAAGCTTACAGAGATTCTTCTCTGAGATGACTTCTGAAGGTTTCCAAAGCTGAGTTAACATTTCACCAAACATGAGAATGAAGCCTCAGCACCTACCTTGCCTGTATAGCAACCCATGTTATTTTAACAATAATCCTTCACTATCGATATTATAATTCCTGTCTTATACTTGTTAATAGATGTTACATAAATTGACAAGATTCTATGACTAGAATGTAGTGGGGAGTCAGATTTCTGATTCAGGTCCGTCCTTTTTCTGCCTCCAAAAGAAGTGGTGATTGTGATTAGATACTATTTTTGCCGAAGTATTAACTGTGGAAGGGGTTTAAGGAATGGTGATTCACTGAGTAATGATATAGCTAACTCTTAGAGCACTCAATATGTTCCAGACAGTTCTAAGTGCTGTAGTATATTATCACTTACAACCATTATTGTTGCCATTTGCAGACAAGAAAACTAAGGCAAAAACGTTGGAGAGTTTGCCCAAGATCACATAGAAGATGGAGAGGGACCTCTTTTTTTTTTTTTTTTTTTTTTTGGTACCGGGGATTGAACTCAGGGGCACTCGACCACTGGGCCACATCCCCAGCCCTTTTTTGTTTTTTATTAGAGGCAGGGTCTCACTGAGTTGCTAAGTGCCTTTCCATTGCTGAGGCTGACTTTGAACTCGCAATCCTCCTGCCTCAGCCTCCCAAGTGCTGGGATTACAGGCGTGTGCCACCGCGCCCGGCTGAGAGGGACCTCTTTGAAAGACATTGACTACCATACTAAAAAAGAGACTCGGAGAGAGTTTGGGAAGTTAGATAATCTGAACAGTTTGGGATTTTAGAAAGATCACTTGGGCAGTAGTGTGAAAGGTGAAGTTGGAGATAGAATAGCAGGGAGGCCAGGTCGACAATATAGGCAAGAAGTATTGACAGCATAAGCAGAGATGGGGAGAAAGAGAATGGAATTGGAAGTAAGAGCATTACCTTTATATTTGGTAATGTAATTCCATATACAAAATTACCTTTGTATTTGGAATTACCCCTTTATGTTCACGTTTTCCTCCCTTCTAATTCTCATCCCTAAACACTGGAACCACCAACCTGTTCTCCATCTCTACAGTTCTGACATTTTGAGAATGCTATATAAATGAAATACTTTATCTGGGCTTTTGAGATTGGCTTTCCCCCTACTCAGTGTCATCCCTTGATATAATCCACATTTTTGCATGTATGTGTTCCTTATACTGCTTAGTATTCCCTGGTATGGATATGTTTAAACATTGACACATTAAAGGGCATTTGAGTTGTTTCAAATTTGGGGCTATTACCAATAAAGCTGCTATGAACGTGCACATATTTTTGTGTTGATATAATTTTTATTTCTGAAAATTTTTTAGCAAATAAATTGGTATACTTTGTCTTTAAGGGAAATTAATAATTTAGACTAGAAAGTCTTAGAAATGAACAAAATCCTGTTGGGCATGGTGGCGTACACCTGTAATCCCAGTGGCTTGGGAGGCTGAGGCACGAGGATTGCAAGTGCAAAGCCAGCCTCAGTAACTTAGCGAGGCTCTAAGCAACTCTGTGAGACCCTGTCTCTAAATAAAAAAAAAAAAAAAAAAAAAAAAGGCTGGGGATGTGCCCCAGTGGTTAAGTGCCCCTTGGTTCAATCCCCAGTACCAAAAAAAGAGAAATGAACAAATTCCTTCAAAACACCATTTACCAAAATGGATACAAGATAAGAAAATTGAAGCTGGATGTGGTGGCTCATGCCTGTAATTCCAGTGACTCAGGAGGTTGAGGCAAAAGGATTTCAAGTTCAGAGCGAACCCCAGCAACTTTAGCAAGATGCTGTCTCAATAAAAGGGGTTGGGGATGACTCAGTGGTTAAGTACCCTTGGGTTCAATCCCCACTACCAAAAAATAAATAAAAAGATGAAAGGAAAATTGGAATTACCTTTGTATTATCTGTGGTCACACAAATTGTCCTCTGAACTTGGTGATTTAATAGCTCTTATATTATAGTTTCAGTAGGTCAGGAATCTGAATGTGACTTAAAGGGGTATTCTGCTTTAGGGTATCTCTCATGGGCTGTAATCTAGGTGCTGGCTGACACTGTAGTCATGTCCTGTCTCAACTAAGGAAGGATCTGTTCACTCCCATGATTGCAGGATTCTGTTCAAAGAGGACCTCAGTTTTTCACTGGCTGTTGACTAAGGTTGCTGTCAGTTCTTTGCCACATACAACTCTCCACAGGGATCTCATAATGGTATGAGATTGGCTCATTCAAGTGTCAAGAAAAATTGGGGAGGAGATCAGTGTTTTAACCTAATTTTGGAAGCAGCATCTCATCACTTTTGTGGTCTAATCCTTAAAAAAGCAACTCACTAAGTCAAGTTCACACTCAAGATGGTAGGGGCGGATTATACAAGGGCTTGAATCCCAGGAAGCAGGGATCTTTGAGAGCTTTATCAATTCGTGTCAAGTCAGAAGATAGGAACCATACAGTGGGTTATATGGGAGAAAAAGTTCAAAGAATTATTAAGCTCTAATAAATGAGTGTAAGATAAAAAAGGAAATTCCACATAGTGCCTTGTGGCTTAGGGAGAGTACCTAAGGAAGGACAAACTTGGAAAGGGGTCATACTCCCAAGTCTGGGATTCGAACCTCACTAGAAAAGATAAGTTCTTGCCAGGCGCGGTGGCGCATGCCTGTAATCCCAGCACTTGGGAGGCTGAGGCAGGAGGATCGCGAGTTCAAAGCCAGCCTCAGTAATGGCGAGGCACTTAGCAACTCAGTGAGACCCTGTCTCTAATAAAATACCAAAAAAGGGCTGGGGATGTGGCCCAGTGGTCAGTGCCCCTGAGTTTGATCCCTGGTACCAAAAAAATATATATATATATATATTAATAAGTTCATCCCATTGGACAGGAGAGGCCCAGTCCCAAGGTAGTGACTGAGCAGAAAAGCTACTCTCCTGGTAAAGTGCACAGCCTGTGGAGGGATTGCCACCATTATTGACCAGAGGCCTTTGGAGGCATGGTGGGATGCAGACTTTAAGGCACAGATCTCCATGTTAAGAGGGCCATGGGGAAATTATTGCCAGGTCAGACTGAGGTTGCAGTGACACCAGTGGATTACATGAGCTGGATGCATGCATAGCCAGGGAAGTGGATGTCCTTATATCCACTGGCCTACCATGCAGCTGTAGGGAAAAAGGAAGAGAGCCCTCATCCTGTAGTGTTCCCCTAGTGCCCTGAGAAAATTTGTCACTGTGGTCACTGCAAAGAAGAGATGCTTCAATGAATTCTGTCCACTATTGCAGAGCATAGATTGAAGGGTGAATTGGGAACTGGGAGGTAATAAAATGATTATCAGCATGTGAGCCCTTTTAGAAGCTACCTTCCATAGCCCTGTGTCTACTAAGGAAATTGAGTTCAGATGGGCATGGTGGCACATGCCTGCAATCCTAGCAACTTGGGCTGAGGCAGAAGGTTCACAAGTTCCAGGCCAGCCTCAGCAACTTAGTGAGACCCTGTCTCAAAATATAAAATGGGCTGTGGATGTAGCTCAGTGTTAGAGCACCCCTGAGTTCATCCCCAATACTGTAAAAGGTAAAAAAGAAAGATATTGATTTCATTATGGAAGGCCTTTGCACGCGCGCGCGCGCACACACACACACACACACACACACACACGCACATGCACAAGCCATGTGGTTTCTCAGGTGAATTCCTTTTTTTTTTCTTTCGGTACCAGGGATTAAACCCAGAACACTTAACCTCTAAGCCGCATCCTCAGCCCCTTTTTCATTGTTGTGTTTTTTTAAATTTTGAGACAGGGTCTTTGTAAATTCTTAGGGCCTTGCTAAATTGTTGATGTTGGTCTTGAACTTGCAATCCTCCCGCCTCGGCCTCCTGAGTCACTGGGATTACAGGCAGGCGCTGCCACATCCAGTTCACAGGTAAGTTCTATTAAACATTTAAGGAGAAATAACACCAATATTGCCAAAGCTATTTCAGAAGGTAGAAGAGGATGGAACTTCCAACTGGTTTTATTAGGCCAACATGATACCAGAACCAGACAATATTACAAAGAAAATTTCAGATTAATATGCCTCATGAATAAAGATGTAAACCTTAAACTGTTATATAATAAGCATTTTAATGTATGCATACACGTGACGTACATGATATATATGTATTATACACAATGCAAACAAACATGAAGTATTATGCACGTCCAAATAGAGTTTATTACAGGATACAAAGTTGGTTTAGAGGAGCTGGGATTGTGGCTCAGTGGTAGAGCGCTTGCCTAGCAGGTGTGTGGCCCAGGTTCTATCCTCAGCACCACGTAAACATAAAATAAAGACATTGTGTACAACTAAAATAAATAAATATTTTTTTTAAACATTGGTTTAGAATTTGAAAATCTGTGAGAACTGTCTCAAAAAGGACTGAGGATGTAGCTCAGAGGTAAAACACTCGTAGGTTCAATCACTAGTACCTGCACCCCACCACCACCAAAAAAATTAGAAATTTAGAGATGAGTTCAGTGGTGCATGCCTGTAATCCCAGTGGCTCAGGAGGCTGAGACAGGAGGATCACAAGTTCAAAACCAGCATCAGCAATTTAGCAATGCCCTGAGCCACTTAGTGAGGCCCTAAGCAACTCAGTGAGACCCTGTCTCTAAATAAAATGTATAAAAAAAGAGATGGGGGTGTGGCTCAATGATTAAGCACCCCTGAGTTCAATCCCTGGTATAAAAAAAAAAAAGTTTAAAAAAAGAAGAAGAAGAAAGGAAGAGAAAAGAAGGAGGGGGAGAAGAGAGGAGAGGGAGAAGGAGAGAAGTCATCTGGACAGAGGATCTCAAATAGTCCTCATACTACTTGATGTCATTCAAAACCATCTCTCTCAAAAACAATCTCTAGGCATATACCAATCTTTGAATAAAAGTGCCTTATTGTAAAAAAAAAAGAAAAAAGAAAAAAAAATCTAGACCTTTAATACAGTCATATATCATTTAACAACCTGGGATATGTTCTGGGAAATGCATTGTTAGGGGATTTCATCATGCAAACATCATAGAATAAGAAACTAAGACGGTTGTGATGTCATTAGGTGACAAAATCTTATGGGACCACAGTTTTATATATATGCAGCCCATCGTTGACAAAGATGTCATTATTTGGAGCATGCTTGTACTTATAACAATGATCCAGACAAAAAGACAAATTCATTCTAAATTCACAAAAATATTAGTGGGAAAAATTGTTACACAAGAAAGTTGATGGAAACCTAAATCTTGTTTTCTCGGGTATAATATGAGCTCCCAGATTACATAGACAAGGGGACCAGATACACACAGTCAAGCTGTCTTGGTCAAACTGAGGACTGGCTGATCATTACCTCAGGATTGGTTGGGCTGGAACTTGTGGGTGGAGTTAAGAAAGTTGCTGTAGCCTGGGGGATATTTTCAACACCTCACAAGATGTTTATCAATCAGACCTGTTGTTCTTGGAACCGAGGTGACTGACTCAGAGCAAAGAAGACAAATGCAAAATGGAGGCAGAGTTGCCATGCTTTTCACGTTTGCAGGCCCAAGTGAAGAGTTAGTGTATTTAGCAAAAGCTGCCCTTAAGTTCTTGTTATAATATTCCTGAGAGATGCAAGAGAATTTCCCAACAAAGCCATCACTGGTTATGTTTCTCTATAACATACAATCAGGAGCCTAAATATATTAGAAGCAACACCAATGAAGGTCAGTCTTAAAACCGCTGGAAAAAGGAGGTATTATTAACTATAAAAAAATTCCTATGCTTTAATACATATAAGCATTTAATATCTACCTCCCATTATAAATATGCTTAAGATCTTGCAGTTTGGGGGCTGGTGATATAGCTCAGTTGGTAGAGTACTTGCCTTTCATGCACAAGGCCCTGGGTTCAGCACCACCAAAAAATAAATAAATAAAATAAAGAAGAGGATCATATAGTCTTGATATCCAGTTTCATTGACTAACCCTGAGTTTTACTAAATCATCTTGGAATGTAGATCACTTGAGCCCAGGAATTTGGGACCAGCCTGAGGAACGCGGTGAGACTGGGAGGCAGGGAGGGAACGAAGGAAGGCAGGCAGGCTCTCAAAGTCTCCTTTGATTGCATTTGGCCCATTCAGATAATCCAGGAGAATTTCCTTTTTTTATTTTTTTTTCCTGTGGTGCTGGGGGATAGAACCCAGGGCCTTGTGCATGCAAGGTAAGCACTCTACCAACTGAGCTATATCCCCAGCCCAAAATTTCCGTATTTTAAAGTCAACCGAGCCTGGTATGGCAATGTATGCTTGTAATCCCAATCTGTAATCACATGCTTGTAATCACAAGGCTGAGGCAGGAGGATCATGAGTTCAAAGCCAACCTCAGCAATTTAGCAAGGGCCTAAGTAACTCAGTGAGACCCTGTCTATAAATAAAATATCAAAAAGGGCTGGGGATGTGGTTAAGTGGTTAAGTACCCCTGGGTTCAATCTCTGGTACCAATAACTAAGTAAATCAATCAATAAATACAAAGTCAACTGATTAATACCTTACTTATATCTTCTCTTTTGTCAGGTAAGGTAACATATGCATGATGGGTTATCTCATCATGTAACTATGAAAGTCCAGCTCTACTGCTGACTTATGAAGCTAATAACTTGAGAGACAGACAGAGAAAACAGTTTGGTTGCTAATAAGCCAGTAAGTTGGAAGATAGAGGCTTTCACCCAAATTCCATCTTGCCAGGAGTCACAGGTGCAAAGCTTATATGGTTTTTCTGGGGAGTCCAAGTTTAGCCATAGCCAGGTAGGCACTACAATGGCATTAATGCAGTAATCAATTCTCTTGACATAGTTTCGATGTTGTCCACAGGTCACCAGGCATTCCAGACACTCCTGGTTCTTGTAAACCTACAAAAAATGATTGCTAATTAGGAGATTGTATGATTGTATTGTTCTTTGATGTTTTCCTTCATTCTTCTTTCCAGGCAAGATTGACTTTTTTGGTTAATTATTTGGAGAGCAAGGCAAGGAGGAGTGAGGCAAAACAGAAACGCTGAAAAACAAACTCTTTGTGCTAGGAGCAAATTAACCCATCTATCGGCTTCAATCATATTCACAGTCCCAGGAATCTTCTTGGTTACCATTATTATGCCTAATCACACCAGAAAGCTAAGGTTACGGAGAAACAAATTGACCAAAAATCTCAGGAAATCCAAAAATCACTTATAGGAGACATGAAACTTGAGCACTTTCTCACATGAGTTAGATGCAACCAGTAAGAAGAGTAAAGAATTCAGCTAGAATAGTTGTCAACTTCATGAAGGTCAAGTGCAGGCTAGCAAGGCAGGGTAAAGTTCCTGAAAGTTGCAGAAATTAGGAATGGGGAAGGGGGCATCTGTGCACCTTTGTAGGCTCTTTCTTTCCTTGCAGAAATCCCACCAACTATTCAAAGAAATGATGAGAAAAGAGCCTAAGAAATATCATTTTTGACCTGGAAGAAGGAACAGTATTGGTGCAGAAGAGGCAAGAAACTACCTACATCCATCCAGGCACATTGGCACATGCCTGTAATCCTAGCAGCTCAGGAGGCTGAGGCAGGAGGATCTCAAGTTCAAAGCCAGCCTCAATAATTTAGCGAGGCCCTAAGCAACTTAACAAGACCCTATCTCAAAATAAAAAGGACTGGGAATATTGCTCAGTGGTTAAGTGCACCTGGGTTCAATCCTCAGTACCATAAAAAGAAAGATAAAAAAGAAAGTACCCAAATCCATCTCCCTTTTGTTCAACTAAAGAACAAAAGCCTTAATTTGGGGTTGGGAAGAAAATGCTTTTAGGGCATAGATGAAAACTCACAGCTGGGAGCAAGGAAAAGAGTTAAAAAAAAAAAAAAACCCAACAAACTAAAATCGAACAAAACAAAACCTAAAAACCTACTCCTGGGGTAGGGGCAAGATTTTGCACTGGGCCCATAGCTACAGTAGAAGAGGGACAAGAAAACCCTTTGGGCTACATGTCTAAATCTCAGACACAATACCTGGCTAAGATTAAACTCTAACCAGAGAACAACAGAGAATATACCCCAGCACCACTACCCAATACCAAATGAACAAATTTAGAATAGCAAGTAACAGCAGAATATATTTCAGAGAGAACACGGGCGGTTTCTTTTCCTCTTGCTCCGGCCCCCGCCCTCCTCCTCCCTCCTCCTTTCTCCTCCTTCTCCTCCTTCTCCTCCTCCTCCTTCCCCTTCTCCTCCTCCTACTTCTCTCTCTCTTTCCTCTACCTGTCTTTCTCCTCCCACCAACTCTCAGATTATGAGGGCATTCAGGAAGCCTATGAAGAAATGCATGTGTAAACAATGAAAGTCTGCTAGCAACCATGCAAATTAGCTGGAAAGTGGATCTCTACTCTCTGCACCCCTAAGCTGAGACCTCAGCCTCCATGTCAACAACGTGACTGCAACATCATGACATCAAGACAGACCTTGACCTAGAGCCACCCAACTAAGCAAGCCATGCTCAGACTCCCAATCCATAAAACTATAAGATAATAAAATCTTGTTTTAAGATAGTGGTGCTGGGATAATTTGTTACACAGCAATAGATACCTAATACAGTTATACTTACTCATATTTCTTGGAACCTGTAAAGAAACTTTTATTAGTCAGGGCTCTTTAGAAAAACAGAAACAAAGGAGATTTATCAGATTGGTTTATACAATCAGATGGTCCCACATGGGCATCTGCTAACTTGAGACCTGGAGGAACCAGTAGATGCTCAGTCCAAGAAGATGGAGCCTCAGAAGAAAAGGGGCTAATGATGCAGCCCCAGTTCTATACGGAAGTTCTGGAAACTCCCTGGTGAATTGCTGGTCAGAGTAAAGGAGCTGGAGTTCAATATCCTCAGGGGATCATAGCCGGAATGGAAGCACCCACTCAAGAAGAATGGAGTTTGTGTCTGTGTTGACTTGCTCCTTCTTCCAGCTTTTCTTCCATCCAGGCCCCTAACCTATTGGATGGTGCTGTCCACATTCAAGGCAGGCCTCCCCCCCTCAGTATGCCCCCTCATATGCCCATTATCTCTGGAAACACCATCATGAACATATCGAGCAGTCTCTGAATCTTAGGCATCTCTTAATCTGATCAAGATGACAATCCAGATTAACTATCACAAAACCCAAGACACATTCTTTTAAATGTCTTCACATTTGCAGCATAGACACATTTTTTTAACACAATACCTTTATTTTTTATTTATTTATCTTTATGTGGTGCTGAGGATCGAACCCAGGACTTTGCACATGCTAGGCAAGCACTCTACCACTGAGCCACAACCCCAGCCCCCCAAGACACATTTTTTAAAAGAATAAAAATTGGGATTCATAATATAAATGGTGGCTCAATTATTTTCTCATAAATTTATAGATGAATCACACAGTTTTAAAATATTGGACTAAATTCAGATGATAATTAATACTTACTAAGACATTCCCAGAATTATGTTTCTCAAATGGCCTTATTAGGCTTACAACATCAAATGTGACTTGTATTGTGGACATGGTCAAGACGTTTTCCAAATATTTTATTTATTTATTTGTTTATTTTTTTTGGGGGGGTGTTCAAGGGCAATTTACCACTGAGCTATGTATCAACAGCCCTTTAAAAAAATTTTTTTTAAAGTTTTGAGACAGGGTCTCCCTGAGTTTCTTAGGGTGTCGCTAAATTGCTAAGGCTGGCCTGGAACTTCCTCAGTCTCCAGAATTGCTGGGATTATAAGCATATACCTTCACACCCGATTTTCCCAAAATTTTTTAAAATTTTTATTCTAAGTTGTTAGAAATGACAACAGAATGTATTACATTTCATATTATACTTGTAGAGCACATTTTTACATATCTCTGGTTGTATACAAAGTATATTCACACCATTCGTGACTTCATACATGCACTTAGGGTAATGATATCCATCTCATTCTACCATCTTTTTTTTTTCTTCACCCTTTTGTCCCCTCCCTTCCCCTCCCTCCCCACTGGCCATTCTAGTGTTCCTCTAATTCTCCTATGCTACCCATCCAAACCCCATTGTGAATCGGCCTCCTTATATCAGAGAAAACATTTGGCATTTGGCTTTTTGGGATTGGCTAACTTCACTTAGCATTATATTCTCTAACTTCATTTATTTACCTGGGAATGCCATGATTTTATTCTCTTTTATTGCTGAGTAATACTCCATTGTGTATATATACCACATTTTCTTTATCCACTTGAAGGAGCCTATAATCAAGGAGATAGCTAAAGATTGCGGTTAGCTGAGAGCCATAAAAGATGTTCTAGTTTCCACCTGATATTAATACATTATTCAAAGAATCTTTGTATGCCTGTGAACACTGCGTGACGCACCTGTAAGCTTGAGCTGTAAGCACGTGTCCTTGTTAAAGCTATATGTATATAACTGGGTGAGGTTCGTTAGTGTGTGTGGGGAAGAAGAAGGTGGTGGTTGGAGTTAGAGCATTTGGAGTGATTGTTGGAGCTGGAGAGAGAAGAAGAATAAAAGACCTTTTTTCATTTTCATCCTGCCTCCGAATTTTCCTGTGGCGTTCGCTGCTCCAAGTGACTTCCGCTTCAGGCAGCGACATCCACTCATCTTGTGGTGCTGAGGATCGAACCTGGGCCACGCACGTGCTAGATGAGTGCTCTACCACTGAGCCACAACCCCAGCCCTTAATCTCCTCTTTGATGTCATCTGCAACCCATTGTTCATTTAATAGCATATTATTTAGTCTCCAGGTGTTGGAGTAGCTTTTATTTCTTATTTTATCATTGATTTCTAATTTCATCCATTATGGTCTGATAGAATTCAGGGTAGTATCCCTACTTTTTTATATTTGCTAAGAGTTGTTTTGTGGCATAGTATATGGTCTATTTTAGAGAAGGATCCATGTGCTGCTGAGAAGAAAGTGTATTCGCTTGTTGAAGGATGAAATATTCTATATAAGTCAGTTAAGTCTAAGTTGTTTATTATATTTTTGAGTTCTATAGTTTCTTTGTTCAGCTTTTGTTTGGAAGATCTATCCAGTGGTGGAAGGGGTGTGTTAAAGTCACCCAGAATTATTGTGTTGTGGTCAATTTGACTCTTAAAACTCGAGGAGAGTTTGTTTGATGAACATGGATGCGCCATTGTTTTGGGCATATATATTTATAATTGTTAAGTCTTGTTGGTGTATGGTTCCCTTGAGCAGTATATAGTGTCCTTCTTTATCCCTTTTGATTGACTTTAGCTTGAAGTCTACTTTATTTGATATGAGGATGGAAACCCCTGCTTGTTTCCTCAGTCCATGTGAGTGGTAGGATTTCTCCCAACCTTTCACCCTCAGCCTATGGATGTCTTTTCCTATGAGATGAGTCTCTTGGAGGCAGCATATTGTTGGGTCTGTTTTTTTTGTGTGTGTGTGTGTGGTTACCAGGGATTGAACTCAGGGGCACTAGACCACTGGGTCACATCCCCAGCCCTTTTTTGTATTTTATTTAGAGACAGGGTCTCACTGAGTTGCTAAGTGCCTCGCCATTGCTGAGGCTGTCTTTGAACTCGCGATCCTCCTGCCTCAGCCTCCCAAAGCGCTGGGATTACAGGCGTGTGCCACCGCGCCCGGTGGGTCTGTTTTTTTGATCCAATCTGCTAGTCTGTCTTTTGATTGGTGAGTTTAGGCCATTAACATTCATAGTTATTATTGGGTTGTGTTTTGTATTCCCAGCCATTTTTGTTTATTTTCAGTATTGACCTTGACACGGTTTCTCTTCTGATTGTTTTTTCCTTTAGTGTAATACCTTCCTCTGTTGATTTTCATCATTGTTTTTCTTTTCCTCTTCATGGAATATTTTGCTGAGGATGTTCTGTAGTGCTGGATTTCTACTTGTAAATTCTTTTGTTTATTATGGAATGTTTTTATTTCATCCTCGAATCTAAAGCTTAATTTTGCTGGGTATAAGATTCTTGGTTGGCATCCCTTTTCTTTCAGAACTTGGAATATATTGTGCCGTGATCTCCTAGCTTTGAGTGTATGAGTTGAAAAATCTGCCATGATATGAATTGGTCTCCCCCATATATGTGATCTGATTCCTCTCTTTTGCAGCCTTTAAAATTCTACCCTTGTTCTGTATGCTAGGCATTTTCATTATAATGTGTCTTGGTGTAGATCTGTTGTAATTTTGTACATTTGGTGTCCTATAAGCCTCTTGTATTTGGTTTTCCAATTCATTCTTCATGCTTGGGAAATTTTCTGATATTATCTCATTGAAGAGGTTGTGCATTCCTTTGGTTTGAAACTCTGTGGCTTCCTCTATCCCAATTACTCTTAGATTTGGTCTTTTGATGCTGTTCCATACTCTTAGATTTGGTCTTTTTAAAAAAATATTTATTTATTTATTTTAGTTGTACACAATGCCTTTATTTATTTCTACGTGGTGCTGAGGATCGAACTGCGAGCGCTCTACCGCTGAGCCACAATCCCAGCCCATAGATTTGGTCTTTTGATGCTGTTCCATATTCTGTTCATGGTTTCTTACTATCTTCATTGTGTGGTCAACTTTATTTTCAAGATTATATACTCTGTCTTCATTGTCTGAAGTTCTTTCTTCCAGTTGATCTACTCTGTTGGTGATGCCTTCAATTGTGTTTTTTATTTGGTTAATTGTTTCCTTCATTTCAAGGATTTCTGACTGTTCTTTTTTTTTTTTTTTCAGAATTTCTATCTCTTTTTTGAAGTAATCTTTTGCTACCTGTATTTGCTCTCTTATATCTTTGTTATAATGGTCAATTTTTGCCTGTATTTGCTCATTTAGGTCATTCTTTGATTCACAGATCATTTTAATTATGAACCTTCTGAACTCCTTCTCTGACATTTCATCAACTTCGCTGAGCATGGGTCATCTGTTATTGTAGAATCCTGGTTTGTTTGGGGTACTTTCCTCCCTTGTTTTTTCATGTTGTCTATTTGCCTTACTTTCTTGCAGTGTAGATCTGAGTTATTACAGTTTCTTCCCTATGTTCTTGTAATATCCTTGCAGGTTGTCTGTGCCTCCCCTTAGTGTTGTGTTGCCTCCTGAAACGATTGCCGCTTGGAGCAACGAAGCTGCCGCGGAATAAGTTCAGAGGCACACTGGAAACAAACAGGCTCTTTATTCTGCCAGCTTCTCTCTCCGGCTCCAACAACACCTCCACATGCAATCCACATTCCTCCAGCCACCACAAAATGGCACTGACGACCAACCCACAATCCCCGGGGCCAAGTCTAGTGAGATCATGCAAATGGCACCTAACTGATCCACAATGTCCCGGGCCAAGTCTCACGAGACCATGGAAGGTGGTTATGCTTATGGCTCACAGCTAACCGCAATCTTATCGATCTCCTTAATTAGGGCTCCTGCAGTGTTGGGCTATCAGAACCTGCCACTGTCCCTCAAAGTATGCTACCTGGGGCTGGGTCCACGCCGGTTGGTGTGGGTCAAACTGGTTGAGTCTGAGCTCCTGCGGTGGTCTGCTGGTTGGAAGAGGCAGTCCTCTGAGTGGAGGTCAGAGAAGCTGTCCTAGACTCGCCTGAGCTCTGCGGGTGTTTGCTGGGCTGACCTGGGCCCACCTGTGCTTGGGCAGAGGTTGGCAGAACTTCCCTGAGCCTGGCCACACTCGAGGGAATGTCAGCGGGACTGACCTGGGTCTGGCGGCACTCCAATGTAGGTCCTTGGACTTGAAGGAGCCCTAATTAGGAAGGGCTGTTGTAGCTAGCTGGAAGCCATAAGTTCCACCTGATATGTATGTGACGCACCTGTAGGCACCCGCAAACCTGAAGGTATATAACCGGGTGAAAGCGGTCCGAGTTGGGAGAACAAATTCATTCGGTCAGTCGGGTAGTCACTCGGTCGGTCAGAAGAATCAGAGCGGCCAGAACGTAGGCAGAGCGGTTACAGAAGAGAAACCAGATAGAAGAAGTAATGACTGGTCAGAGTTAGGCCGAGGCTCCCAAGGAAGACAGAAGACAGAAGAAAGAAGAAGGAAGAAAGAAGAGAGAAGAAAGAAGCTCTAATCTTACTCTAAGCTAAGCTCTATCTTTCTTTCTCTCTAAGACTCTAAGCTAAGAAGACAAGAAGAAAAGCTCGCTCTAATCTTTCTCTCTAAAAATCTTTCTTTCCCTCTCTAAGCTCTAAGAAAGTAGAAGTAAAAGTAGTAAAAGCTTTGCTCTGCCTCCGAGAGTTTTTCCTCCCGGTTTTCGGTACCAGGCAGCTTACAGGGACTGTCCTCAGTCTGCTTGAACTCAAGCCGAATTGGTGGGTCTGTCCTTGCTGTCTCCTGCTCTGGGGCAGAGGTCAGCAGGACTGGCTGGAGCCTGGGCCTGGTGGCACTCTAATGTAGGTCCCCGGGACTGCCCTGAGCCCACCTGAACTCAAAGCAAAGTTGGCGGGTCTGTCCTTGCTGGCTCCTGCTCTGGGGTGGAGGTCTGTGGGAGTGGCTGGAGCCTGGTCACACACCAGTGGGGGACAGTGGGACTGACCTGGGCCCGCCTGGACTCAAGCAGAGTTGGCTGGTCTGTCCTTGCTGTCTCCTGCTCTGGAGTGGAGTTCTGCGGGACTGCCCAAATATTTAAAACAAATCTTTTAGTTGCTCACATTTTATAAACAGCCCCAATGGTAACAACTTAGCAGGAGAGTCTAAGATTATTTCATTGAGTTGTGCTAGGATTTCTTCCCTGAATAAAGCTTCCCACTCAAACTGTATAATCCTTAATTTTCTCTGTGACCCAAATACTACACAAAGCAACTCAATTTTAGACTTAGTCACAATAGTACAAGTGAGTAATATAAATTTATTTATGTCAAAATACTCCTCCATATCTTTTCATGACTTGATAACTCATTCATTTCTTTTTCTGTTTTTCCTTGTGGTACTAGGGATTGAAAGCAGGGAAGATCTACCACTGACCTATATCCTAGCCCTTTTTATTTTTAATTTTTTTAAGGCTTTGACATATTATTACTTAATCCTGCTGGTGGCAGCTTAAGGTCCAGAGGAGGGCTGCACTTTGCCTACAAGCAAGGGGAACATATATAAGTTGCATGCCCACTGCACAGGTAATTTCCTCAGATTTTTGAAAATATTTTTTAGTTGTAAGTGGACACAATACCTTTATTTTTATTTATTTATTTTAGTTGTACACAATGCCTTTATTTATTTCTACGTGGTGCTGAGGATCGAACTGCGAGCGCTCTACCGCTGAGCCACAATCCCAGCCCATAGATTTGGTCTTTTGATGCTGTTCCATATTCTGTTCATGGTTTCTTACTATCTTCATTGTGTGGTCAACTTTATTTTCAAGATTATATACTCTGTCTTCATTGTCTGAAGTTCTTTCTTCCCAGTTGATCTACTCTGTTGGTGATGCCTTCAATTGTGTTTTTTATTTGGTTAATTGTTTCCTTCATTTCAAGGATTTCTGACTGTTCTTTTTTTTTTTTTTTTTTTCAGAATTTCTATCTCTTTTTTGAAGTAATCTTTTGCTACCTGTATTTGCTCTCTTATATCTTTGTTATAATGGTCAATTTTTGCCTGTATTTGCTCATTTAGGTCATTCTTTGATTCACAGATCATTTTAATTATGAACCTTCTGAACTCCTTCTCTGACATTTCATCAACTTCGCTGAGCATGGGGTCATCTGTTATTGTAGAATCCTGGTTTGTTTGGGGTACTTTCCTCCCTTGTTTTTTCATGTTGTCTATTTGCCTTACTTTCTTGCAGTGTAGATCTGAGTTATTACAGTTTCTTCCCTATGTTCTTGTAATATCCTTGCAGGTTGTCTGTGCCTCCCCTTAGTGTTGTGTTGCCTCCTGAAACGATTGCCGCTTGGAGCAACGAAGCTGCGGGAATAAGTTCAGAGGCACACTGGAAACAAACAGGCTCTTTATTCTGCCAGCTTCTCTCTCCGGCTCCAACAACACCTCCACATGCAATCCACATTCCTCCAGCCACCACAAAATGGCACTGACGACCAACCCACAATCCCCGGGGCCAAGTCTAGTGAGATCATGCAAATGGCACCTAACTGATCCACAATGTCCCGGCCAAGTCTCACGAGACCATGGAAGGTGGTTATGCTTATGGCTCACAGCTAACCGCAATCTTATCGATCTCCTTAATTAGGGCTCCTGCAGTGTTGGGCTATCAGAACCTGCCACTGTCCCTCAAAGTATGCTACCTGGGGCTGGGTCCACGCCGGTTGGTGTGGGTCAAACTGGTTGAGTCTGAGCTCCTGCGGTGGTCTGCTGGTTGGAAGAGGCAGTCCTCTGAGTGGAGGTCAGAGAAGCTGTCCTAGACTCGCCTGAGCTCTGCGGGTGTTTGCTGGGCTGACCTGGGCCCACCTGTGCTTGGGCAGAGGTTGGCAGAACTTCCCTGAGCCTGGCCACACTCGAGGGAATGTCAGCGGGACTGACCTGGGTCTGGCGGCACTCCAATGTAGGTCCTTGGGACTTGAAGGAGCCCTAATTAGGAAGGGCTGTTGTAGCTAGCTGGAAGCCATAAGTTCCACCTGATATGTATGTGACGCACCTGTAGGCACCCGCAAACCTGAAGGTATATAACCGGGTGAAAGCGGTCCGAGTTGGGAGAACAAATTCATTCGGTCAGTCGGGTAGTCACTCGGTCGGTCAGAAGAATCAGAGCGGCCAGAACGTAGGCAGAGCGGTTACAGAAGAGAAACCAGATAGAAGAAGTAATGACTGGTCAGAGTTAGGCCGAGGCTCCCAAGGAAGACAGAAGACAGAAGAAAGAAGAAGGAAGAAAGAAGAGAGAAGAAAGAAGCTCTAATCTTACTCTAAGCTAAGCTCTATCTTTCTTTCTCTCTAAGACTCTAAGCTAAGAAGACAAGAAGAAAAGCTCGCTCTAATCTTTCTCTCTAAAAATCTTTCTTTCCCTCTCTAAGCTCTAAGAAAGTAGAAGTAAAAGTAGTAAAAGCTTTGCTCTGCCTCCGAGAGTTTTTCCTCCCGGTTTTCGGTACCAGGCAGCTTACAGGGACTGTCCTCAGTCTGCTTGAACTCAAGCCGAATTGGTGGGTCTGTCCTTGCTGTCTCCTGCTCTGGGGCAGAGGTCAGCAGGACTGGCTGGAGCCTGGGCCTGGTGGCACTCTAATGTAGGTCCCCGGGACTGCCCTGAGCCCACCTGAACTCAAAGCAAAGTTGGCGGGTCTGTCCTTGCTGGCTCCTGCTCTGGGGTGGAGGTCTGTGGGAGTGGCTGGAGCCTGGTCACACACCAGTGGGGGACAGTGGGACTGACCTGGGCCCGCCTGGACTCAAGCAGAGTTGGCTGGTCTGTCCTTGCTGTCTCCTGCTCTGGAGTGGAGTTCTGCGGGACTGCCCAAATATTTAAAACAAATCTTTTAGTTGCTCACATTTTATAAACAGCCCCAATGGTAACAACTTAGCAGGAGAGTCTAAGATTATTTCATTGAGTTGTGCTAGGATTTCTTCCCTGAATAAAGCTTCCCACTCAAACTGTATAATCCTTAATTTTCTCTGTGACCCAAATACTACACAAAGCAACTCAAATTTTAGACTTAGTCACAATAGTACAAGTGAGTAATATAAATTTATTTATGTCAAAATACTCCTCCATATCTTTTCATGACTTGATAACTCATTCATTTCTTTTTCTGTTTTTCCTTGTGGTACTAGGGATTGAAAGCAGGGAAGATCTACCACTGACCTATATCCTAGCCCTTTTTATTTTTAATTTTTTTAAGGCTTTGACATATTATTACTTAATCCTGCTGGTGGCAGCTTAAGGTCCAGAGGAGGGCTGCACTTTGCCTACAAGCAAGGGGAACATATATAAGTTGCATGCCCACTGCACAGGTAATTTCCTCAGATTTTTGAAAATATTTTTTAGTTGTAAGTGGACACAATACCTTTATTTTTATTTATTTATTTTTATGTGGTGCTATGCTGAGGGTTGAACCAGTGCCTCACCTGCGCTAGGTGAGCACTCTACCACTGAGCCACAACCCCAGCCCTCCTCAGATGTTTTATTACTTTACTTTACAACTAGGCTCACTCTTTATAGATTCTCACCTAAAGATTGGAGATAAGTGGCCAGCTCCCACTCTCCCTTTCCTTCATTATCACATTCTTTAGAATCCTTCTTGTCTCACTGCAAGCTTTCCTAGGTGCTGACAAGTGTTTAACCCAACACTACATCCCTTTAGTTGCCTCAGAAGCCCCTTAGCCCTTTTTTATTTTTTATTTTGAGACAGGGTCTCACTAAGTTGCCCAGGCTGGCCTTGAACTAGTGATCCTTCTGCCTCAGTCTCCTGAGTCACTTGGATTACAGGTATGTGCAACCATGCCTGGCGATAGCTCGTTTCCTTTAGCACTGAATAATATTCTATTTTTTGGATGTTCCACAGTTTATTTATCCATTCACGTACTGAAGTCCATCTTGATTGCTTCAGGTTTGGGGGATTATTAATAAAGTTACTATAAGTGTACATGTGCAGGTTATTATATGGACTTAAATTTACAATTCATTTGGGTAAATACCAGGGAATGCAATTGCTGGGCTGTATGTTAAGAAATTTATTTAGGGGCTGGGATTGTGACTCAGTGGTAGAGCACATATTTAGCACCTGCAAGAACCTGGAATTGAACCCCAGCAACACACATATACACATACGACCAATCAATACCTGAATAGAGCAAAAAACCTGAGTAAGAATTCCCTCTGTCTGCCTGTCATTGAGCTGAGACACTGGTCTTCTCCTGTCATTGAACTCAGACTTGGACTCAGAATGGAATGATATCATTGGATTTCTAGCTTACTAATTCAAGATCTTGGGATTTCTAAGCCTTCATAATCATGTGAGCAAATTCCTTATAATACATTGGGTGGGTGGGTGGGTGCCGAATCAAGTGCAAGGTTTTCTAGAGAATTCATAAATAACATTGTTATGTTTGATGACTTCAGCCAGCCAGCTCAAGGGCAGACTACACAGACTGATTGCTTTGCAACCTGCCAGTTAGTTCATTTGGTTCTTGAAAAATGCACATAATTCACCATGGCGTTTCAATATCCCACCTGCCCACCTCTTTTTATAAATTCACCTTTTAAAGTTCTTTTTTTTTTAACCTGTCTTGACATTCTCCTATTGACTCTTCTTCATATGAGTAAATAAATAGTTTACACATAATTTACTGCCTCCATGTTATTCTTTGATAAAAGTGAGTATATATAAAAAGAAGGTGCCAAAAGGCTAAACCTGGAGCATTCCTTTTTTTGGTACTGGGAATTGAACCCAGGGACGCTTTGCCATTGAGCTACGTCCCCAGCCCTTTTTATTTTTTATTTTGAGATAGGGACTCACTAACTTGCCAAGGCTGTCCTTGAATTTGCAATCCTCCTGCCTCAACCTCCCAAGTTGCTGGGATGATAGGTATGTGCCACCATGCCTAGCCTTCTTTGCTTTCTCTCTGTGTACATAATAAATATTTGTCTCCATTTTTTAATGTAGAAGACCCCAGAATAATATGTTCTGTTCTCCATCTTGCTTTTTTTTAAACAACTAAAAATAACATATCTATGCTAGAGTATTTATAAATAAACTTTGGAAATAGACTTGCTGAATCCGTATTTTTGCAACACTGATACATTGATAGATAGTTCTCAATTGCCACTCATAAGAGCTGAATCAATTTGCACTTCTATCAACCAAGACCCTCCTCCAATCTCAGGGTGATCAAACTTTTGGATTTTTTTTTTTTTTTTTGTATTGGGGATTGAACCCAGGGGTGCTTTTCCACTGAGCCACATCCCCATTACTTTTTACTTTCTGAGACAGAGTCTCTCTAAATTGCTTATAGCCTCACTTAAGTTGTTGAGGTTGGCTTTGAATTTGTGATTCTCCTTCTTCAGCCTCCCAAGCTGCTGGGAATATAGGCATGTGCCACTGCTCTTGTCTCAAACTTTTGGATTTTTAATAGTCGAGAAAAAGTGGAAAATACTATCTTAGAATATTTGTCCTTTTTTTTTTTTTATTGAACACAGGGGCTCTTTACCACTGAGCTGCATTTGTATCCCTTTTTATTTTTGATTCAGGTCTTTAGTGTGCTTAGGGCCACACTAAATTGCTGAGGCTGCCCTTGAACTTGCCAATCCCTTGCCTCAGCCTCACTTTGGGATTATAGGTATGCACTACTGTGCCTGGTTTAAGCGTATATGTCCTTTTTAGCCGGGCGCTGTGGCGCATGCCTGTAATCCCAGCACTTGGGAGGCTGAGGCAGGAGGATCACGAGTTCAAAGCCAGCCTCAGCAATGGTGAGGCACTTAGCAACTCAGTGAGATCCTGTCTCTAACTAAAATACAAAAAAAGGGCTGGGGGTGTGGCCCAGTGGTAGAGTGCTCCTGAGTTCAATCCCGGGTTCCAAACAACAACAACAACAACAACAACAACAACAACAAAAGAAGTATATGTCCTTTTTGAAGATGAGAGCTACTAAAGCGTATGAATATGCTGAGAAAAAAAGCCTGATAATTCAGAAGAGCAAGAGAAGGGAAGTAATTTCAGGAGCAGAGTCCTTACTAGGCTGAAGGAATGGGACCCACTCATCAGTGATTCAATCAATAGGTATAGATGCAGTGGGTTCTGGTATAAGTTTGGGGAGTTGAATCAAGGTCAAGTCTCTTCTCATTGCTTTTCAGGTGAAATAAGATTACAGGTCAGTTGAGCCACGATAGGGGTAGAAGTTTTGAAAATTTGAGAGAATAGATATGAAATTGTTTTTCTTGGAGTGGGAGAGAAAACTGCTCAGGGAAAGATAGGATTGTTGGGTGGCACTGAGGCCCCCTTGAGGATTTCAGCACTAAAAGTGAACTTTGGTGGGGTGCTGGAGGTCTATGCCTATGATCTCAGTGACTGGGGAGACTGAGGCAGGGGGTGGAAAGTTCCAGATCAGCCTCAGAAATTTAGTGAGACTCTGTCTCAAAAAAAAAAAAAATTAAAAGTAAAAGGGCCCTTGGGTTTAATCCCCAGTACCAATGAAAGAAAGAATGAATGAATAAATGAATGAAATAAAGTAAAATAAAGGACAACAAACTGCTATGAATGAGAAAAGTCAATGCTTTAGGAAGAACTGGATAAAAACAAAATTAAAACAAAAGCATTTATTGAGTATTCATTTAACAAATATTTATAAGGATGTCTTGTGCAGATCATGAGCATATTCAAGGCTGTTGTTCACACAAACTGGTTAAGGTAAAGCATTCACTGTGCAAACAAAAGCATAAAAAGTCCCTATTGGGCTCTTTAAATGAATAATTCTGAAATTTGTGGTGCAGTGGGGAAGAGTTTTCTGATTTTTTTGATAAACTGAACCAACAGTTTCACAGAAAAATGTGCACATACACAAACTGCAATTTCAGGTGGTCTTAGAGCCACAAGTCACGAACACTCTCCCCTGAATTAAGAGTCCTATTTTATTTAAAAAAAATTTTTTTTTTTTTTGGTACTTGCGATTGAATGCGGGGTGGGGGGGGGGGGGGGGTGTGTTTTGGGTCATTTACCACTGAGCTGCATCCCCAGACCTTTTTATTTTTTATTTTTAGTCACAGTCACCCTAAGTTGCTGAGGGTAGCCTCAAAATTGTGGTTCTCCTTCCTCAGCTTTCCGAACAGCCATATTTTAAAACAGTATATCATTCTAGTATATTGTGTATGGTTCAATTTGCCCAAGACTTTTTTTATGAGTAACTTCATAGCTGTGTACTGGACAGCTCAACAAAGGCTCAGAATGTTAAATCATTTTAGGTTTAACAAGACCATTTGAAAAATAGGCTAGTGTTGCCCTATACTTTAAAAAAAAAAAAAACATTTATTTTTTTTAGTCGTAGTTGGACACAATACCTTATTTTATTTATTTTTGTATGTGGTGCTGAGGATGTAACCCAGGTCCTCGCATATGCTAGATGAACGCTGTACGACTGAGCCACAACCCCAGTTCCCCCTATACTCTTCATCCAGAATCTTGAAAGGTTAACATCTTAGATCACCGGAGTTCAATTATGGAAATTATTAATTCAATACTATTGACTAACATTATGCAAATTTCATCAGTTGTCCCATTCTAGTTATATTTTGGTCCCAGAATCCCAATCCAGGATTTCATGTTGCATTTAGATGTCATAGGCCTTGCTTTTTAAAAGTTTTATTCTAACTTAATGGCTGTTATTTAACGTCTCTAACTTAATTTTCCGCTCAATAGACGTAATGAACCTATTTTAAAAAAAATTTGGAATGACTTTGGAACCTTTGAAGGGAGAAAATATTTTTTTTCTTGTTCAAAGCTGGGAGTATATATTTAACTCTTCTGTGTGTGTGTGTCCAGAACAAAACAAAAACAAAGCAAACAGATGCGTATTAAAGCTGTCCAGGTAATTTGTCCTACACTAGGACCGGTAGCTTCTCTCTCAGCCGCCGGGAGAAGCTTCTTCTAATTGGGCCGCGGCGTCCGCCATGACGCAGGAGGGCCGCCTCATTGGTCCGCGCAGTCAGGACTTCGGCAGCTTTTCTCTTGGGTGCTCTGGGTGCCGACCCACTTCTCTTCCTCTAAGTCAGCGCTCTCTTCTTTCTGGTGCCCGGAGCTGCTAGCCCAAAGGGATCCAGACTGAGCTAGTCCGGGTAAATGCACTGGGGTGAGCCGGGAGGAAGCGATGGGCGTGGAATATGGGTGGAACGGTGGTTTGCGAGCCTGGATAAAATTGCCTTGTCTTCGAGCCTCCCACGGCCCCCACAGTCTCCTCCACTTCCCTGCTCCACCTTCTCTTCCGACCCCAGCCTCTCCCCGGGCTTCTCTCCGGGATCCCCCTAGGCTCGGCGCGCCCCTCAGCCGCCCTTCCGGGGACCCCGCCTCCTTCGCTCTCCCCTCGGCCGGCTCCGCCCCCTTGCGCTGCTTTCAGCCGCCCCACCTCTTCTGCGCTCCACTCTGCTGGCCCCACCTTCTCACCCGGGCCTCCCCATTGGCCCCGCCCTCTCCAGGTCTCATTGGTCTATCCCTCGCCTCGTCCCTTACATGGCTCCGCCTCCCCCTGTACCCTCCTCCGACTGGGCTCTGAGTGGGCGCGTCTCATTTAGGTCAGGTCTCTACGCTCAGGTGGTTTTTTTGCCCCCTTCATAGCTTGTCCACTTCCCTTAAGTTTGGATCTGCCTCTCCCTAGTACCTGCACTTTCTCTTAATTAGCCTTGCTTCCTTTGCACTGTGCTCCCGGTCTGACTGGCGGGGTCATGGGATTCTGTGATTGATCATCCACTGGGGTGTTTTGCTGGATGTTGGAGATTGAGGTTAGTTGTTCGAGGTTTCTTCTTTCAAGAGCTCTCAGCCTGTGGAAGAGAGTCACTTTGTAATGGAGAGTAACAGGCCCTGTGAGAAGTCTTCATGAAGACAGCATAGTGTTTGGGATGCTTTGAGGAAGAAATACTAAAGGGTTGGGTTTTTCTTTCTTTTTCTTTTTTTAACTATTGCTGCTGGATCCTCAAACAAGCCTGTAAAGGGGCTAAACTGCACTTTTCCCCCCGCAAAATGCCCTTGACTGCTTGTGATGCAGAACACTGGCTTTGCGGTCCTTTAAATACTTGGTTGTTATGAAAATCTTGGCATCGACCCTAGTTTTAACTATTGAGGATTAGTAGGGCTTTGGAGACCATCCATCCAAGTCTGCTCTGAGACAGCTTGACTTAGATTTAGTATCGTACTTAAAAAATAATATGTATATGTACATACATATACATATATATTTGTAGATGGACACAATGTCTTTAATTAATTAATTAATTAATTTTTAATGTGGCCCTGAGGATCAAACCCAGTGCCTCACACTGCTAGGCAAGCACTCTGCCACTGAGCCAAAACCAGCATCATACTTTTGGTGGTCCCTTTTGAAGTATTTCCTGAGGATTCTTACAGAAGTTTTCAATTACTAATTAGTTGGTAGAAAAACTAAAACTAAGCATAGATAAAACCATGAGTCTGTAATGTAAACACAATTTCTACTTTGGAATAGATAGTAGTACAATATTCAGAAGACAGTAACTCATTCCTTAGGCTGCGGGAGTCAGGCATACCTGGGGTCTCTTACCACTCCACCACATGCTGGAAAGCTTGGAAAAGTAACTTCCCTTATCTGAACCTCAGTTTTACCTTCTATAAAAGAACATAATAAATTCTATCACATACTGACTGTCATGGTAGGGATTTGTTGAGATTCTACTTATAAAAAATTAATTTTTAGGTTGCTATAGGATCTTGACCCAAGTGGGTCCCTATTCTTCAGATTCATGACTTCATGCTTAGGCCAGCAAAAAGTTTGATATGTTGTCTTCTTCCAGGCACCATGACAACCCTGGATGACAAGTTGCTGGGGAGAAACTGCAGTACTACTACAGCAGCAGTGAGGATGATGACAGTGACCATGAAGACAAGGACAGAGGCAGGGGTGCCCCAGCCAGCAGTTCCATGCCCATCGAGGCTGAGCTGGCAGGTGAAGGCATCTCAGTTAATACAGGTACTGGAAAGCCTTGAGCTCTGGGAACAGGTTTTAAAATGTCTGTTAAGTATGTATCACTTAAATTCTCCTGATCTCTCTAACTGTAATCCCATTTCTACAGATAACCAGTGTTGTCATTCATTGTGTATGCTTCTAGTCTTTTTACTGCACAGTGAAAGTGTGTATGCATAGCAACATGACAGTGAACCGATTGGCTTGGGTTTGAATCTTGTTCCTGATATTAATAGTTTGATAGCCATAAATCATAGATGTGAGTATATTTGTAGTATAAACTCCTAGAAATGGCATGTTTATTTTATTTTGGTTGTGCTGGTCCTTGAATCCAGGACCTCTTGAATATTAGGTAAGCACTCTACCACTGAGCTGTCTCCACTTTTACATTTAATATTGTCAAATTGCTATCAGTTGAGGTGGCACTGATTTATAGTTTAACTGGCAGTACAATGTTTCTTCATATATTTTTCTTCCTGGGTTATCAAACTTTTTGATTTTTGCCATCCTGGTGGATGACAAATAGGCAGTTTTTTTCCCCTAGAGATGGAATCTTGTTCTGTTGCCCAGGCTGTCCATGAACTCCTGGACTCAAGCAATCCTCCTGCCTCAGCTTCCTGAGTAGTTGGGACTATAGCATGTACTACTGTACCAGGCTTGTTATTATTATTATTTTTTTTGTAAACTAACATATTTGGAGTATCTTTCATTGCAGGAAATAGACTGCCTCATCTTTCTGAGTATTACTTTATTTTCCTTTGAGAAGATGAATTATAATTTCTTTAACTTGTTTCCTAATGTTGGGCATTATCTTGGCCCTTTATTACAAACTGTGCTGCAGCACACCTCTTTGTGAGTAAACCACTCTGCCCTGTGGCACTGATGCACTCTGGAAGAAGTGTTAAAGTCAGTGGACAGGATCCTGAGGAGAAGGAGTGCTGTGCTGGGCACGGTGGCGCACGCTTGTAATCCCAGCAGCTTGGAAGGCTGAGGAAGGAGGATTGCAGGTTCAAAGCCAGCCTCAGCAGCTTAGCAAGGCCCTAAGCAACCTAGTGAGACCCTGTCTCAAAATAAAAAATAAAAAGGGCTGGAGATGTTGCTCAGTGGTAGAGCTCCCTGGGTTCAATCTCTGGTACAAAAAACAAAAAACAAAACAAAACAAACAAACAAACAAAAAAAAAAAAAAAGAAAGAAAGAAAGAGAAAAAAACAAGAACAAAAAGATACGGAGTACTGTGGGATAGGTGGAAGTTTGGTGCAGGTCTCTGCTTTGTGCATGCTTGCCCAGTTGTGGGCTGTCATTCTGTGCCCAACTGCTTTGCCCTGAACAGAGAATGGGTTCTGTCAGTGTTCAGAACTTTAGGAAGGTTTCCTGTCACTGGTCCAGCCAGTGCAAAGGGTTCCTCTCCCAAACTGGTATGATCCATGATAAGCACTGCATTCAGGAAAGGAGGTAGAGCTTTTTTTTTGCCACCAGGTGGCCAGCACATTCCAGGTATGATGGGGAGGCTAGAGATCTGGTTTCTCACAAATAGTGAATGATATACATCTAAGATAATGAGGCCTAAAGGGTGATGAAAGGAATTAAGATAAGATTGCCTTCCATAAGGGTTTTAGACTTCAGTTTTCTAACAGGAATGAGGGATTTTAAAAATGGCTGTAAAACTCTTTACATGCCTCTCATTAAGGTGTGAGGTTTATGTCTCCTGCCTGGATAGACTGGTAACTACTTCAAATAATAAAACGTGATGGAGGTGATACTATGTGACCACCAAGGCTGGGTCATAACAGGCAATGATCCTTCTGCTTTGTCTACTGGAACCCTTGCACTGGAGCCACAAGCTGCCAAGTTATATGTTCAGCTATCCTGAGGCTGCCATGTTTGGGGGAAGCACAGCTGCATGGAGAGGACTCATCTATGCACTCTGATTGACAGACCTGCTGAGCTCAGTGTGCAAGACATCTCAGCCCAAGTGACAGACATGTGAATGAGACTCCTAATGATTCTAGTCCCCAGCTGTCAAGTCTTTATATCTTGAGTCTTTCTAGATGAGATAGCAGAGAACATGAAACAGAAGCAAGCCATCTCCCCTACTCTATCCTAATTTCTGACCCAACAGAACCCGTCACCATAATTCATTCGATATTTTTTACTACTAAGCTTTGAGGCAATTTGTTATTCAGAAGTTGTATCCAAAACAGATTTTGATGATAGTAGAAGCCCCTCCCACTCCTATAGTGGACAAGCTAATGTCCTTGCGGAAAAAACCTGTTTATTCTAGTTCATGCCAAATAATTGTTTGTTATTTTTTAAAGGATTAATGCTTAGCAGTGTAACATAAGTTGGCAGGTTTTATGCAGAATGCATTTGTAGTTTGGTTCTCTGCACAACATGATACAATGTGTATATATTTTTTTTTTTTACGTCATGAGAAAACCAGTATTCCATGTACAGTATTAAAATAGGTTAAATCAGTGGAAATTTTTAGACACAAATGGTTTAGTATATGAAAATAAGGTATTTATATTCTGTAAGACAACAGAAATATACAGTTAAAATTTATTATATGTATCAAGCACTGCTCTAGACACTTTACATCCTCCCATCCATCCATCTAACCAGCCTGCCAACTGACTGAGATTGGGGCAAAGGACAGATAGTTGATTATCAAAGAAAAGAAATAAGTAGATAGCACTTCTCTATCAACCTGTTGCTAACACCTCTGGGGGAGGGGAAGGATTGCACTTTCCAACACAAGCCATCAGCCCTGGACTGCTCTTTTTCTGCCTTTCTGTCATGTAGGCATGAGAAGAAAGGAACTTAAAATCTATAAAGGAACAAGACATCCCCACACCCCTGGGTACCAACTCTGGGTCCCCTCCTCTCTGGAGGAGTCTCCCCCTACCCACCTTCTCTGTCTGTTTTGTTTCTTAAATAAAATTTACCTTTTGCTCTTGCCTCGGTATTTCATGGGTGTTTAATATTTAACACCAGGGGATCAAGGACTCGATCCTGATTTTCAAGACTGGTATCACAGCCATTTATCTAACTGTTCATTCTTCCTTCCTGCCATCCATTCATGCCTCCACCTACTCCTTTATCTGTTCATCTGTCTATTTGTCCATCCATCTATCCGCCCACCCGGTCAGCAAAAGAGAAACAATTAACCAACATTAAGTGAAAAACTCCTAGGTGTTAAGTTTTATACTAGGCACTGGGCGTCAAAAATTAAAGAAGATCCAGTCCCTGTTCTCACTTCAGAAAGTTCATAGGCTTGGAGAAGTGCTTATACCCTGGAAATTTTGACATGTGCTGGAGTTTGATGTTTATCATGGCCCTTGGTTCAGTGTGGTTTCTGTCCTCATAAGGAGATCAGGGCTGGGCCCTTGGTTCAATGTGGCTTGTGTCCATATAAGGACAGCTGTGTGGTCCTTGGTTCAGCATGGCTTGTGTCCTTATGAGGAGAGTAGCAGAGCTTTGATTCAGTGTGACTTGCTTTCTTATATGATTTATCTTCCCTCCTATTTAGTTGATGATTATAGTGAAACATTTTAATTCCCTTACCTCTCATTTTGGGTGTGCTCTACTAGTAATTTCTTTGTGGTTCCCATGGGGTTCCATTTAACATGAGAAAGAGATGCCACTGTGATATCAATCTACATGACTTCAGTAGTGTGCAGATGTGGCTGCTGAACCCTTCCCCTTCAGTTACTGATGTTACAGTGTTATATAAGGTAGTTTTTTAAAACTATAGAATAAAATTGAGGTGTTTCAATATATCATTCTCTTATTTCTTGTAGAAAACAACAGTAGCACTAGCTTTTATAATTGTCATGAATTTGCTTTACCAGGGATCTTTCTGTCTTCATTAAGATCTGAGTTCCTATCTAATGTCCTTCAGGTTGCACAGGGAATATCTAGTGGGCACCAACTCCCTGGGCTCTAGTTTATCTCATGCTTTGGTTTGAATATGTGTATCTCTCTAAAATTCCTGTTGACTGTTCAGCATTAATGTAATGGTATTGAGATCTGGTTAGGCCAGGAGGCTCCCACCCTAGGGATGGGATGTGCACTTGAAGAGAGCTTCTCCAGCATATGCAAATACCTGGTTTAGCTCCCAGCATAGCACACGTGTGCATGTGTGTACACACACACATACACACACACACGTACATTTATCATCATCTGCAGTGATGTATGGCTGTAATTTTATTTAGCTTTATTGTTTCTGTGACCAAAACACCCAACAAGAGCAACTTGGAGGAGGAAAAGCTTTATTGGGGCTCACAGTTCCAGAGGTCTTAGTTCTTAGACAGCTGACTTCATTGCTCTGCCCACATCTATCGTGGGGGAAGGGCCCAGTGGGGGAAAGCTGCTCAGTTCAAGGCAGCAAAGGAGCAGAAACCTTGAGTGTAGATATGATGAAGGCTTTCAAAGCCACAAAGTTATTACATATTTTCAGACTCAAAATGAAGAGACCACTGAAGTATCCTCAAATTTTAATTTCTAAACAAGTAAATATCAGTCTCCACAACCCACTAAAGCCAATAACCTTCCAGAGTCCTTTCTTATTATGAAAGTGGAAAAGGTCCTGGAGGCCAAAAGTGAGGGAATTTCAAACAGCAAAACAGCAGGTATATAAGAGGGTGGCTGCATGCCTGCCATCTCCTCACTGGGACAGAGGTTGTGGTGAAGGTCCTGGCAAATTTAGCCTCGAACTTCCCCTTCCTACCTGAACCGGATCTGATGTCAGCAAGACCATGGAATATATCTACCTTATCATGGAGCATGCAGGTGGAGGACAGCTATGGGACCTTATCCCCAAAGCTGATGGCATGCAGGAGGAGGAGGCCTGCAGACTGTTCAGACAGATCATCCATGCCATGCAGTACTGCTCTGACAAGGGTATCATGCATCCAGACCTGAAGCCAGAGAATGTGGTGGTGGATGCCAGTGGCAACACCAAACTCATTGACTTTGGCCTGAGCACCAGATTCACAGCTGGGAAGAAGCTGAACAGGTTCTGGGGCACTGTCATATGTTGTTCCTGAAGTCATCCATGGGAAGGAATATGAGCCCCCGCCCCCCCATCAAGACATCTGGAGCCTCGGTGTCATTCTCTGTTATGTTCACAAGGAAATGCTCATTTGAGGCAAGCAGCAATAAGCAGGTAAAGAAGCTGATCATGCAGGGAACATATGACATTCTCCCGTGTATTTCTAAGGGAGCACAGAGCCTCATCAATGAACTCCTGACAGTGGACCCCATGCAGAGGCCCACCATAGAGCAGGTAATGGGGCACCCATGGTTGAGCCAGGGAGAATTCCTTGTTAACACTGAAGACTCTGGAAGCTAGGCTGTCTGAGATACAATTCCTCCTTGTGCCTCATTTTTACAAATGTGAAAGGTAGGCAGTAGTAGTTCCCACAGACAGGACTTACTAAAAGTTCAACTTAAGTTATAAGTTGGATATTGCTCAGACCCATGCTTGCCACCATCCCACATGATTATGTATATGTAATTTAACGAATAAATGATGATTTACCATAACATGATTACATCATTTTCAAAGTAAGGCCTGGTTTTAGGAAAGTATTCAGTTTAACTAAGTCTACCTTTATTTTATGTGATATGAAAAGCAGTTTCCTTCCTGACCTGTCCCAAGTCCTAAACATATGGTCAATTTTAATCTGATCAGAATCACTAGAGAGTTAAGAAGACGTGAAATATTTTAATCACAAATGGGAGTTATTCAAAGGCATTTGGCAGAGTGAATATGAAATTGTATAAAAGATGTATAAATGCTGCAAAAACAGACTGAAATACTTCGATGATATCAGAAGGAGAAAAGGAAAGAGGATGTGTTTAGCATGCAAATTTAGAAAAACAAACAGAATGAGGGTTAGATTGCACCTTGTATAGGTACTGGGATGTCGATATACCTAGTCATTATACATGGAGGGTCTGTGTGTTAATTGTGCAAGCTTCAGACAGATGTGAGCTCCCACCTGCAGATGTGAGCTGGTCCATAATTCTTTGCTCATTATTTTTGGTTACATCCATGTTCATGTCACTCAGGTCCAAAAGGTGTGATCAATGATTGGCGCCGCTACAAGCAGTTGGAGACAGAGCAGAGGGAGGAGCAGTGCCGGGAGATGGAAAGGCTGATCAAGAAGCTGTCTATGACCTGCAGGTCCCATCTGGATGAAGAGGAGGAGCAACAGAAACAGAAGGACCTCCAGGAAAAGATCAGTGGGAAGGTAAATAGCAGCCCCAAGCTTTTCTCAGAAGCTGCCCTGGCCATTAGCACTGGGCGTGGTGATTTGGGAGATGGAGAATATTGGTTTTGCCTCTGAGAAGCTGTGTGGTACAGGGGAAAATATAGAGCCATGTCATAACTCAGGCATACCTGGGGTTTGAATCTCAGCTCTTGCCATTAGTCATTGTGGGGAAATAAATCTCTTCCTTCTGAGTTTGATTTTTGGTTAGTTAAATGAGGTCACTCCCACCTCAGAACTGTGTGGATATAATGCCCATCTTAGTGACTGGCCCATTGAAAAGTGCTCATTTAATGTTAGTTTTTTGTCATAGGAACTAAGATTCTAATTCAATTTTTCCTGTTATTTTTGTGATATTGCTGTGTTTCATCTGAAGCCTATCATTAAGATTTGTTCTGAGGCAGCATTTGAGTAGAAGCAGATAGGCATTCTGGAAGATATTTGGAACAAGGTCCCCGACACCTCCTTACCCTCTCAGTATGAATGGGCTGCTGTTACTCACATACTCTCTGACCCTGGAAGAAAGTCTAGGAGTGCTCAAAATCAGTTAGGTGTGGCCCAAAACCAAAATACCAGCCACGGTCAGGGAGCATTAAGTCAGAAGTCATCTTGACCAGAAGGATGATTTTAGTGCATGAAACCTAGGAAAAGACCATAATAGGTCTGTTAGAAATAGCTGGCTGAGATAGAGTGGAGAGCTATGCGATGGGAAGGAAATTGGTGATAAGTATGATCCAGTAATGATGTCTGTTCTGACCTAGTGTGGGCCCTGTTCCCCACCCCCTAATCTGTACAAGATTAGGCTTAGCAAGGGTTTATTACAGGGATGTCTTGCTGCACCCAGGCAGGAAAAGGAAGATGCCTTTGTGATATAAGCTGGCTGCTGGGCAGTGTGATATAAGCCTGCTTTGCTTGGCTGCTTCCTTATCCTGGGTTGAAGGACCAGAATGAAGCCACAATCACATGACCACATGAATCAAGCTAGTGAGAGGCTATCTTTGTCCTGCTGAGTTACCTGCAGACTAGAACTAGAAACTGCCTGAATGCCAGAAATAGGGGAGTGGTTAAGGAAAATATGACACATATATAATTTTATACAACTATTTAGAAACATGAATACTTAGAATTTATTATTAACATTAGCTAAGAGACAGTAGGTTATAGCTTAATTGGTACACCCATGGCTGCTGTTTTGAGAGCAAAACTATTCTAGCATGTGACTGATAATAAGAAGAAAAATTTTAGAGTGTATGTGAATGTGTGTGTGTTTGTTAAGTGTAGACATGTTTTGTGCACAGCAGGGATTATAAGTGTTCTTTTGAAGTTATATAATGTCCTGTTATTTTTTCAATGTAAACAAAACAGTGAATAAAGTAATCCATTGTCAAGACTGACAAAATGAAAACAGCTCAGTGACATGATATTATCTGACGCTGTTTGGTTGAGAGGCAATATGGTGTAGTAAAAACCAGGATTTCTAAAATCTAGTTTGAGTCCTGGTCTTACACATACTCTTTGTGTGAACTATGCAGCTAACATAAGTCTTGAAACCTCACTTGTAAAATGAGGATTATAAAAGTCCTTTCCCAATGGGATTATTGCAAGAATTCATTGAGAATCAGGCATGGTGGCATGCACACAAGTAGGCCCAGATTGTTGGGAGACTGAGGTGGGAGGATTGCTTGAGTTTAGGCATTTCTGGCTGGCCTGGGCAACATAGTAAGACTCCCTTTTCTAAAAACAAAACAAAAACAAAAAAAAAAAAAAACCCAACCCTCCCTAAAATACAACAATTTATTAAGACATGATGCACAAAAAGTGCTCAGTGTGGTGCTGCATGTATCATAAGTACAAGGTGCACATCGACATTTATCATGAGTGTTCACTCGTGCCTGCTTACCTGCTGGTCCTCTTACAGATGACTCTGAAGGAGTTTGCCACAATGAATGAGGACCAAGATGATGAAGAGTTTCTGCAGCAGTACCGAAACAGAGGATGGAAGAGATGCGGCAGCAGCTACACAAGGGGCCCCAATTCAAGCAGGTTTTTGAAATCCCTAGTGGAGAAGGGTTTTTAGACATGATTGATAAAGAACAGAAAAGCACCCTCATCATGGTCCATATTTATGAGGATGGCATTCCAGGGACTGAAGCCATGAATGGCTGCATGATCTGCCTGGCCGGAGAGTACCCAGCTGTCAAATTCTGTCGGGTAAAGAGCTCGGTCATTGGGGCCAGCAGTCGGTTTACCCGGAATGCCCTTCCTGCCCTGCTCATCTACAAGGGGGGTGAATTGATTGGCAATTTTGTACGCATCACTGACCAGCTGGGAGAAGATTTCTTTGCTGTGGACCTTGAAGCTTTTCTGCAGGAATTTGGATTACTCCCTGAAAAGGAAGTCTTGGTGCTGACATCTCTGCGTAACTCTGCCACCTGTCACAGTGAGGACAGCGATCTGGAAATAGATTGAACGGATGGTCTAGTTGCATAGATTTCTCATTGTTTGGGCTGGAAGACACATGTCTGTGTTTATTTTTGTTCCTTCTGTGTCTTCTGACTTTTCAGCTGTTCTTTGTAGTCCTTTTGGTTATTGTAGAAAGTCAAGAAATTCTTAGATTAGATCAGAATGCTGAATTACCTTGTGGCTAGCAATAAAGTGACTTTAAATTGCATAAACAGGAAGCTAGGCTTTCAAACTGTTTACTTAAGATTCTAGAGCATGGCATCTCTGTTATTGTTTCCAGTCACTATTTACATAGCATTCTAAAGACTGTCCTGGAAATTGTCTCCTGTTGACCTTGGAGGTCTCTGCCAGCTCTGAGAGTAGAATTCTCTAGTTAGTATGTTATTTGCAATGTAAATAGTATATTTCCTTAATCAAATGATTGCAATTATATTTACTTGTAATTAGATTCCCCCAGATGCTCTGCTCTACCATGGTCTTATTTGAAGGTTCCAGATGAGGCTGAGGATATAGCTCAGTGGTAGAGCACTTGCTCAGTGGTACAAAGCCCTGGGTTCTACTCCCAGGGCTTTGTTTTGTACTATAGAAACAAAACGAATAACAACAAAACCCAAACAACCCACACAGGTTCTAGAGGATGTGTGCTTGCCCTGTCAGGAGGGGTGGCCTCTACTGCTAGAGTCAGTGTCCTGCTTAGCACTATGAAATCTAGAACAGGACAAAGGATTTACGCTGATTGCTGTCCTCACGCTGGAAGACGAGCATCTTCTTGACAACATTGGAGCTGGGTGGAACTGGAGAACTTTCAGTGAGGTGCTTTTTTTGGTCTCTGTCTGTGTCTCTGTTATTTAACAAGATAACTTTTCATTTACTCTATAGATTTTTTTTAATAAACTGGTCTTTTTTGCATATTGAAAAAATAATTCATATTTAATAGAGGAAAATGGCCAAGATGCAGAAGAAAAATCTAAAAATTAAAATAATTTTTAATTCTGTCATCTAGAGTGAAGCACTATTAATGTTCTGATATACTACAAATATTTCCTACTAAAGTGTTTTCTGTGTATACCTACACATTTCACTGATTTGTTTTTGAAGTATTGGGATCATTCTGAACATACTGTTTTATAGTATGATCAACTAATAATATATCAGACTTTTTTCATATTATTAAATGCTATAACATTTTAACTTTTTTTTTAATGGCTATGATATTGTGTAGATGTGCTGTAATTTGCTTGAGGCAGGAGGATTGTGAGTTCAAAGCCAGCCTCAGCAAAAGTGAGGTGCTAAGCAACTCAGTGAGACCCTGTCTCTAAATAAATACAAAATAGGGCTGGTGATGTGGCTCAGTGGTTGAGTGCCTCTGAGTTCAATCCCCAATACCCACCCCTACCATGCCAAAAGAAAAGCAAACACTTTTTAAAAATTATTATTATGAAAGTTAGTAGATGTTCAGTAGAACATATAATCAGAGTTGTTAAGCAAAGGAAATTTAAAAAGCCATATAATTCCATTAACCAAAATTAATTTCTGTTATCATTTTTACAGGTTTATCTTTCTGGTCTTTGTGTTTATTTATAATATAGTTGTTAAAAAAAAGAACAAGTGAAAGTAAAATTTAAAAAATGATTGTCATTCAAGTTGTTTTCTACTTAAAATGTACATCCTAGGATCAGGGAAGATGTAATGTGGAATTAAATACTAGCTTTAAAATTCACAGTTTTGGTTTTCCTGGCAATTCAGGAATTGACTAACTGTAGAAAAATCTTCAAAGCACTTAATCGACAAAAAGAATGTGGTTTTTCTGACTAGGGAAATTTATTGTATAAAGTGTGGAAGGTTCAGAAAATTATTAGAAGCAGAGACAGCTGTTACCAGTGTTCTAGTTTTTTTCCTTCTAGTCTTTTTTCAGTATTTTTATTAACATTGAGAGCTTATTGAATTTAGTTCTGTGCTCTGCCTTAATATTATATGATAAATACTTTGACATGTTATAAAAATTCTAAATAAATAATTTTCAATGGCTTCATCATTTCCATCATTTGATGTATTGTTGCTGCCTGTAGCTGTTGCCGCCTGCAGTAATGATACCGCGGGAAAGAATTCGGAGGCAGATTGGGGATGAGTAGGTTCTTTATTCTGCTTTCTCTTCTGACTTCCCTCTCCAACTCCAACAACCATCCCTCGCCAACCTAACCTGGTTAAATACTCTTCACCTTAACAAGTATACATGTGTCACAAGCTCAACTTACAGGTGCGTCACACAGTGTTCACGGGCACAGAAAGATTCTTAGTTGATTACATTAAGGTTAGGAGAAAACAATTAAACGCCTCCTCTTTGGCTCTCAGCCAGCCGCCATCTTAGCTATCTCCTCATTAAGGCTCTTACAATGTACCATAATTTATTTAACCAGTTCTTTTATACTGGATATTTCAATTCTCAGTGTTTTGCTAAAGCACTTAACATCTTTGTGTTTTGGGCCATGTTTTGGGTCATTCTCGTAGATGTCTTCAAGAGGAAACACTGAGCAAATGGACAGGAACATTTCAGAACAGGTTTGATAATCCATCTTCTGTTCTCCCTGGAAATGAAAACAAACACACATACAACAATGATTGTCTTTCAGGAATGGAAATTCTAAAATAAAGGGAACAGACATGAGATGGGGAAATCCTAAAATATCATGTCTCCGATTCAGATGAAGTAGAAACAGCATGGAATTTGGAATCTGACAGATCTGGGTTAGAAGCCTGATTCTGTCACTTGTTCATTCTGTAGTTTCTGGTAAGGAACCCAGCCTTCCTGAAGCTTAGATTCCTCAGGTTTATAATGGGAATAGTCACCTGTTTGTGGAGCTGTTCTGTGACAGTGGTCATCATGTATGGTCCCCTAGTGGCATCAGCATCATGGGGTGGGGGTGGGGAGTTGTGAGAAATGCAAATTCTGTGGATTCACAGACCTACTGAATGCTGAGCGTCCTGGCAAACTGTTTGACAAGACCTCTGGGCAATTCTGAGGCCTGAGTTGGAGGAGCACTGACCTAGGGATGAAAGGGTTAGTGATTACCCTCTCTCTCTCTCTCTCTTTTAATATTTATTTATTTGCTTTAGTTGTACACAATGCCTTTATTTTTACGTGGTGCCGAGGATCGAACCCAGGCCGCGCACGTGGTAGGCGAGTGCTCTACTGCTGAGCCACAACCCCAGCCCCATTGATTACCCTCTCTTAACTGGTTCCCTGCTGCTGGTGTCTTTTTTTTAATCTTTGAGTAAGAGTTAAGGAGAGAGGAAGTTGAAAGGGTAGTGTGCAGATTGATTCTCTTCCTCTTATTTTACGTAATTCTCCTTTTAAGCTAGAATTGGGGGAAGGAAAGAGGAACTAATATTTATCTATCATAAACTGTTATGGTTTAGGTATGAAGTATCTTCCAAAAGCTCATGTGTGAGGCAATGCAAGAAAATTTAGAAGTGAAATAATTGGGTTTGAGAGCCTTCCTTCTAATCAATTGATCAATCCCCTGATGGGGATTAACTGGGTGGTAACTGTAGGCAGGTAGGGGGTGACTGGAGGAGGTGGGTCATTGAGGGCATGCCTTTGCATTTTATATTTTGTCCATAGTGAGGGGAGTCTCTGCTTTCTGATTGTCATGTCCGGAGCTGCTCTCCTCTGCCATGATGTTCAGCCTCACCTTGTGCACAGAGCAATGGAGGTGGCTGTCTGTGAACTGAGACCTCTGAAACCATGAGCCCCAAATAAATTTTTTCTTCCTCTACATTGTTCTGGTCAGGTCTTTAGGTTACAGTGTTGAAAACACAAACTGTGTCCTCGTAGTTTTTAGACTTCACTTTCTTCCAAAATGTCCCGCAAATGCCTGGACTTTGTTTTCCTCCCTGTGTGTGGTGTCAAGGGTAAGGGCTTAGACTTGGAACAGGCTGACATTGACAAGCATTTTTTTCCCTTTGGTGCTGGGCATTGAAACCAGGGGTGTTCTACCACTGACCTACACCCCCAGCCCCTTTTTATTTTACTTTGAGATGGAGTCTTTCTGTATTACCAAGGCTGATCCTCCTACCTCAGTTTTCTGAGTAGCTGGGATTAGAAGTGTACACCACCATACTGGGCTCTGTAGCTTTTTTTTTTTTTTTTTTTTTTTAATATTTATTTATTTGTCTTAGTTGTACACAATGCCTTTATTTTTACGTGGTGCTGAGGATCGAACCCAGGCCGTGCACGTACTAGGTGAGTGCTCTACTGCTGAGCCACAACCCCAGCCGGGCTCTGTAGCTTTTTAAAGAGCCTAGGCCAACAGTTTTATAGAATGTTGCACATTATGTTTCTTCATTTTGGGCAATAATACAACCAGAAGTGATGTGAAGTTCTTACTGCTTCAAGTCTGGGATTAGTAACTTTAATCATTTGGTTAAGGTGGTGAATGCTTGCTGTGGTTTGAATATGGATAGTGTCTTTCAAAGGTTCATGTGTTAAAGAATTGGTCCCCAGTGTGGTGATGTGGGAAGTACTGTGGACCTCTACTAGGTAGGACTTAGTGGGAGGTCTTTAGATCTTTGGGGGCATGTCCTTAAGGGGATTGGGGGACCCTAGTCTTTGAGCCTCTCTTTGCATCCTGGCTGGTGATTGAAGTAGTTTGCTCTACTACCTATTCTCACTACAATGTGTCACCCTCCTGAAAGGGTGACCCAAAGCAACCAGTCCACCCAATTTTAGACCAGAACCTTCCAAACCATGAGCAAAATAAAACTTAGTGTCTGTCTCTCTGTCTCTCTCTGTTTTGTGGTGCTGGGGATCAAACTCAAGGCCCCATACATGTCAGGCAAACACTTTACAACTGAGTTATAGCCACAGCCCTTTTTAAAAATTAAGTTTGAGCCAAGGTCTAAGTTGCCCAGGCTGGCCTTTAACTTCCCAAGCAGCTGGGATTACAGGTGTGCACCACCATGCCCAGCTAAAACTTGTCTCTTTGTAAATTAATTACCGCAGGTATTTTGTTATAATAACTCAAAGCTGACTGACACAACAGCAGATCACCATGCTGTAATTTTCTCCATTATAAGTAGAAAGTAATCTGTGATATGATAATTTGAGACTAGGTGAATATTCATTTCTCTCAACAACCTTTCCCTTAATAGTTTTGGCATCCATTGATAATTTTTGTTTTTCATAATTCTTGCCTGAATCAAATTATTTATATTGGGGGATGCTTAAACGTGATTTTTAAGTTATTTTATTTCTTGTATACTTACTACAAATCTTCTGCAGAAAAGAACTCTACCTTCCATTCTCTCTCTCTGAGTTTCACTGTGGACTTACAGATTTTAAAAAATTTAGTGTCTATTACCATCATTCTTTTTGGTGCTTTTCAAGACCATTCCTGTATTCTTTGGAGATGATCCAGTAGTTTTTGAGAATTCTGATACTCCCAATGGAAACTCAGTTCCCAACATGTATATATTTACTCAATTTTACTATCATAAAATATACACATAATAGTTACATAATGGTGCCTATGCCACTAGCAATAACTACTATTGGTAAAAGTTTCCAAGATTTCCCTTTGCAGTCATGATTATGTTTTTGACCTTAAAGTGTTTCCTGCTGTGTTAGCACTCTTCAGAGACAGAGCCAACAGAATAGATATAGATATAGGTATTAACTGGGGTTTTCTTGGGGAAACTGAATCATGGGATTATGGAGAGTCCCACAACAGGTTGTCTCTGGCTCAGTCCAAGTCTGAAGACCTCAGAACGCAGGGAAGCCATAGGCATAACACCTGAATCTGAGGCCAAAGGTATGATAATCTAGGGGATTCCTGGTGTAAGATCAGCAGTCCAAAGGAGTGACATCTGGAGTTGTGGTGTTAAAGGGCAGCAGGAGAAGAGTGTCCCAGCTCACAGGGAGTGAGAGGAAGTCACTTTCTTATTCTAAATGGGCGTGGGCTGAATGAATGTTGCCCATCTATATGGAGAGCAGATCTTCTTACTTAGTCCACCAACTCCCTCAGCAGTGTCCTCTGGAAACACACACACACACACACACACACACACACACACACAACACACACGCAGAAATAAGGCTTTACCGACTTTCCAGGTATTCCTCAATCCAGTCAAATTGACAGTGAAAGTAACCATCACACCTGCTAAAGATATACAGAATATTGAGTTCATTCATAAAAGCATTTCAATTACTTTTTAAAAAAATATTTATTTTTTAGTTGTAGTTGGACACAATACCTTTATTTAATTAATTAATTTATTTTATGTGGTGCTGAGGATCGAACCCAGGGCCTCACATGTGCTAGGTGAGCGCTCTACTGCTGAGCCATAACCCCAGTCCTCAATTACTTTTTATATAATCATGCTATTAATTTGCTGCAAGAGTAGACTCATTTGTTTCCGTGTACTTCAATTTTTTATAAGATCCTTTTTGATTTAACTTTTTTGAACATATAAAACATTTACCAGTTTAAAAGCCAATACAAGCTGGGCATGGTGGCATACCCTATAATCCTAACAACTCAGGAGGCTAAAGAAGGAGGATCACAAGGTGGAGCCCAGCCTTAGAAACTTAGTGAGACCATGTCTTAAATAATAAAAAGGGCTACTGATGTAGCTTAGTGGAAAAGCACCCCTGAGTTCAATCCTCAGTATTCCTCCTTCTGTTCCCTCCGTGCCCAAAATTTATTTACTTATCCATTTTTGCAGTATTAGGGATTGAACCCAGGGGCACTCTACCACTGAGCTATACACCCAGCCCTTTCAAATGATTTTATTTATTTATTTTTTTTTCCTTTCTAGCCATTCTGGACCTGTGATGGTAGATTTTTTTCTACCGATAATTTTACATTGGTACATTATTATGTATATGTTGTTACATATTTGTACATGCATATGATATAACAGTATAATTTGGTTTTATTTTTTGTTTTTAAGACAAGGTCTTGCTGAGGCTGGCTTGGAACTTGCACTCCTCCTCTCAGCCTTCTGAATCATTGGGAAAAAATTATGTTTTGATTGTGTGAATAATTGTGGGTAAATGTCCCTCTGAGTTTTTTTTTTTTTTCCCCCTGTGTTACCCAGGATTGAACTCAGGGGCACTTGACCACTGGGTCACATCCCCAGCCCTTTTTTGTATTTTATTAGAGACAGGGTCTCACTGAGTTGCTAAGTGCCTCGCCATTGCTGAGGCTGGCTTTTTTTTTTTTAATTTTTAAAAATATTTATTTACTTTAGTTGTACACAATGCGTTTATTCTTAAGTGGTGCTGAGGATCGAACCCGAGCTGTGCACATGCTAGGCAAGCGCTCTACCGCTGAGCTACAACCACAGCCCTGAGGCTGGCTTTTGAACTTGCCATCCTCCTGCCTCAGCCTCCCAAAGTGCTGGGCTTAGAGGCGTGCGCCACCACGCCCAGCTCCCTCTGAGTTTTGATATCCCAAATGAAAAGAATCATGGTAACTATCTCATAGGATGGCTAAAAGTGTTCAGTGAGCCAAAGTTCTTAGCACAGTATCTCATAAATGTCTTTTTTATTCTTGACTGCCCATTCTCTACAAAACTACTCATCCACTTATATCAAAAAGGATTTCAAGGGCTGGGGTTGTGGCTCAGCAGTAGAGCGCTTGCCTAGCATGTGTTCGGCCCAGGGTTTGATCCTCAGCACCACATAAAAAAAAATAAATAAAGGTATTGTGTCCAACTACAAATAAAAAATATTTTTTTTTTTTTAAAAAGGGTTTTGAGATCCCTCGTTCCCTTTGACAACTTGGCAAAACCCTGTTTATCTTTGAAAACTCACCTCAAATCTCATATCCTCTCTGAGTCCTTAATAAGTCTTTGCTCTTCAGAGAGAAGCAGTCACACCACAGCATGTTCTCCCAGGCTATGATGACATTGGCTAAGGAAAGGGTTGAGGGTTCAAAGCCTGTAGACTGCAAGTACTGCCAGCACCTTCTCTTTTCCACCTGTATAGCCCACTTATTAGACCAACATTATTGGGACCAGAGAAAAAGGAGTTAGTATTGGTAAAGTATGTGGCATTTTGCTTAATGTATAGAAAAATCTTGATAAATTATTGTCATTATATTATTATTTTAATTAAAATTTTTAAAAATATTTATTTATTTACTTTTAGTTGTACACAATGCAATGCATTTATGTTTACGTGGTGCTGAGGATCGAACCCGGGCCGCGCATGTGTGAGGTGAGCGTGAGCGCTCTGCCGCTGAGCCACAACCCTAGCCCTAATTAAAAAATTTTGTTTGGTGCTGGGAGTGAACCCAGGCCCTGCACATGCTAAGCAAATGTTCTACTATTGAGGTGTAGTCTAACTCCATTTTAATTTGATTTTTTAAAAATATTTTTTGTAGATGGAAACAATACTTTGTTTTATTTATTTATTTTTATGTGGTGCTTAGGATTGAACCCAGTGACTCACATGTGCTAGGCAAGCACTCTCCCACTAAGCCATAACCCCAGCCCCATTTTAATTTAATGAAACATTTAAACTTTCCCTTAAGCATGTGATGTAAGTCTTTGTGATTTGAATAATCTTGCCACCCTTTCTTGTTGGATAACCCTGCCTTCATGGAGGGTTGCCAAAGTTGAATTTTAAGTTTCTGTTTATACAGCAGATTATGAAATCCTTGGTGGGTGGGGACTATGTTATCTCTGATCTCTGCTCTGAGTTAGCATAAATCAATGTATGTTGCTTAGGTAGGGAAAATTCCAAAGCAACATGGTGGGCTGGGATTCATCATAATGGGACAGAAGATCACTCGTTATATCTCTTTCTCATAAATATTTCATGTGTTTAGCTATAAGTGCATTATCTATGCTCACTAAGAAACAGAACAAGATCAAGATCGAGTTAAATGCCCAACCTTGCCAAGTTAATGTGGAAATGCTCAAAATAGGCACAAGGGGGCAGCAGAGGAGCAGAAATGAATAGTTTTGTTGCTGCTGAGCAAACTGCCACAGATGAGAGATTTAGGGCCCCTGGTGATGTGTCTAGCACTGTGTATGAATAATGTCAGAGAAGTTGTTTTTAGGACTGAGAACAAGAGAGAATTCAAACCGTACGCTTAAAAAAATGAGTATAGGAGAAAACAAAATATAATCTGATGAATGAACATACACTTAACTTTCAGCCCATGATCAGTTAAGAGATGCAGACTGCAGAAGGAAAGAGGATGACAGCAGGCTCCCATCACGCCCTAGGTGCAGTGAAGACTTGGCAGGGGAAGGATCTCCTTAGTTAAGAGCACAATCTTTGGTTCAAATCCCAGTCCCACCATTTACTCTCAATGACTTATTCAACCTTAAATACTGAGAGTGTCCAAAACGTATTGAGATTTAGTGTGTGCCAGGCCATTGTTCTGAAGTACTTTATATGTATTTCCTATATTTTCTTAGATAATTCTCACAAAGGCTGGGGATATAGCTCAGATGGTAGAGTTGCCTTGCATGCACAAGGCCCTGGGTTCAATTCCCTAGCACCACACACACACACAAAGATAATTCTCACAAAACCCCCAGAGTGATATTATCATAATTTATTTAAACAATTTTCCCAAGGTCAACCACCTAATAAACAGTTAACTCAAGACTGAAACCTAGGAACTTGGAGCTCAGAGCTCAGATCTTACTACTGCCCTGGCTGTTTTGACTATAAACAGGTAATAATCACGTTCACCCGAAAGGCTGTTGGAAAGAGATAAATGATGCCTGCACCATAGTTGGTGTTATGAAATGAATTGCATCCCCTCAAATTATTCTTTTAATGCCCTAACCCCCAATGTGACCATATTTGGAGATAGGGTCTCTAAGAAAGCAATGAGTTTATAAAGGTGAGCCCTAATCTAAAAAGATTGGTGTCCATATAAGATGAGGAAAAGACACCAGAGCTTGCTTATTGTCTTTCCCATAACATGCACAGGGTAGAGGACTTGCGAGGATACAGCTAGGAGGTGGCAGTCTGCAAGCCAGGAAGAGAGCCCTCACCAGACACCAACCCTGATGGCACCTTGATCTTGGACTTGTAGCTTCTGGAACTGTGAGAGAATATTTTCTGTTGTTAAGCCACCTGGTCCATGGTATTTTGTTATGACAGCTCAAGCTGACTAATGCAGACGGTGATCGGGCAATGTAGCTATTCTGGCTTGTGGCCTTGTTTTCCATTGCTTTGTTACTTCAAACAATCATCCTAGAAAGGTCTCCAACTCTCACCACCCAGCCCTTCCTCCCTTAGCCCATTTCCTGATTTCAACACACATTTTCCATTTGTTTACTCAGGGCCATGCCCCATGCTTGGTATTTCGAAGTGGAAGAGAAATTAGATATGCTCTCTGCCCCAGCGGAATTCTTAGTCTGATGCATGTGGTAGGTGGTCAGTGGGAGGAGAAGAGAAGAGACACAGAAACAGGCAGACCTGAGAGGGTGAGACAGATACCTGACACAGGGGCATACAGAGGGTGTGTGTGGGGTATTCAGAGATTGTGATGGATAGGACCTTTTCCCTCGTATGATGTTCCCCTCAATAATCCTGGGCTAATGGAGAAAAGCTTAAATTAACATGGGTCACATGTTATGTTTCCCTCTCCAAATTCATATGTTGAAGCCCTTACCCCAAATGTGATGGTATTAGGTGGGGAGGCCTTTGGCAGGCAATCAGTTTTGGATGAGGTTATGAGGGCGGAGCCCCCTGAATAGAATTAGTGCCCTTATAAGAAGAGAAAGAGATGCCAGAGCTTCATTGCATGAGGGTACAGCAAGAAGTCTGCAGGCCATGATGTGGGCCTTCACCAAGAGCAAGATCTGCAGACACCTTGATTTTAGGGTTCCAAGTTTCCATATCTGTAAGATGTAAGTGTCTATTGGTTACAGCACCCAATCTGTGGTATTTTGTGATATCAGCCTGAAGTCAGATACTAGTTCCTAGTAATTTCCATAAATTCAAAAGAGAAGATCTATAACATCTCAAACATAAACCAAATGTGAGTTGGTAAGAGTCACAGAAGCCTCTTCTCCTCATGATACACTTTGCTGTCCATCTTTTGTATAGGCATATATTTTCTACAGCCTTCATGTTATCTCTGAATACTTCCTGGCTGGGTTGACCTTTCCAGAGACAAGGATACCACCTCTTTTTTGGCAATCTCAAGTTGCTTGGTTTTTACACGATTTAGGGCAGTGACACTTCTATCAAAATGCTTATTCAAAATGTAGTCCCAGACAGGCTGTGGCACATGTCCACAATCCCAGTGATTTGGGAGGCTGAAGCAGGAGGATTATAAGTTCCAAGCCAGCTTGGATAACTTAGTGAAGCCCTCAGCATCTTAGGGAGACCCTGTCTAAAAATAAAAAATAGAAAGAAGGACTGGGGGTATAGCTCAGTAATAAAGTGCCCCTGGGTTCGACCCACAGTACAAAACAACAACAACAGAAAGACCCAACTCTCACCCAGATCCACTGATTATGAAAGTTCAGGGGTAGGGGATAGAATATGTATTTTACATAAGCATTTCAAGTATTCATATATTCCAATGCATGGCAAGTAGATCTGGAATAAAAATGGGTTGAGGGGTGGGTTTTACTATTCCTCACTTCTGCCCAGGATGAATATGTGCTCAAATATTAGTTCTACCACTTCCTAGCTTGGAGCTTTGGGAAAGTTACCTCACCAAGCTGCAATTTACTCATCAGTAAACTGGGGAGAATGTATTACATTATGGATGGCATAAGGAATGCAAAGTATGTGGGGAGGGCTTAAGAGGTGAGTAGATTATTAAGAGGGATTTATGTCTCTTTTTTTTTTTTCTCACAGGATTGGGTTAATTCTCAAGATAGTGAGAGAGTTCTAGCTCTCATGAACTGGATTACTTGCCACAAGAGTGGGCTGTTATAAAGCAAGCCTGGCCCTTGTGTTTTGTCTCTTCTTCATGCAACTTCTTGCCCCTCAGACATCTGCCATGTTATGAAGCAGCACTAATGGTGCAGGGAATGCAAAGCCATCCCAGCCTGTGCTATCTTCTATCTGCCATTGTGGTTTCTGAGGTCAGTGCTTGCTTGATTTCACAAAGTGTGTGGTGATCACCTTGGTCCTCATTTTGCCAGCTGTGGGTTGTTCGGTGGTCCTGGAAGAGGAGAAGGGGCAGTGGATTCTGTGTGTGAAGTCTGACTCCTCCCCACAGAGGGGCATGGCATTAGTGTTGTTCACTCCTTCCTTCTAACAGCCACTATTTCTGCCAATTTCAATTTCCCTCCCCATAAGAGAAAGTGTTCCGCGTTAGTCTGAATTTGGGTGTAGGAGTAACTTCAAAGTTCCCAAAGAAGGTGACCAAGAGAGGACACCACTGAGTCTCTATAATGAGAAAATCGATTTTAATGAGAGATAGAAAAGGGGAATCCCAACTCTTAACTTCCAGGAGCTCCCAGTCTAACAGAAAAGCATGACTAACTCACACTCAAAGAATCCTTGGTAGCTCAGTATATGTTTGAGGGCAGAAACATGCTCAGAATACTAATATAAATTCCTCAAAGCAAACAGAAAAAGAAAGTATATATTGATAGATAAATTTTCAGGACATTGAAGGGGCTGAGAGAGAGGCTGCACTGGAGGAAAAGACAAATACCAGAAATAGTTAAGGGAGCTGCCTCAGCTTGCTGTTACTGTGTAACACACCACCCAGTCTTAGTGTTTTCTCTTGCTATAACAGAATACATGAGACTAGGTAATTTATAAAGAAAAAAAGATTTATTTGGGCTCACACTTCTGGATTCCAAGAGGTTGAATATCAGGTGACCAAATCTGTGAAGGATTTGTGATGCTTTATAACATGAAAGAAGTCTGAGGGGCAAGATGTTTCATGCAGAGGAAATAAAACACTTGCTTTATAACATTCCACCCTTGTGGTAAGTAATCCAGTTCCATGATAGCTCAAACTCTCTCACTATCTTGAGAATTAAGCCAGTCCTGTGAGAAAGGCATTAATCCCTCTTTAATGATCTAATCACCTCTTAACCTCTCTCCTTCAATCTTGATATGCTGGGGACCAAATTTCCACATGAGTTTCAGAGGTTTCGGCGGTTTAAAACTTGAATCCTTTAATTTCACTGCTGGGGCTTCCCTGATCTAGGCTGGGCTTGCTCTCAAATCTGCAGGTCAGCTGGGGGCTCTGCCCTGGTCACTCTGGCCAGCGCAGTCCTGTTCCATGTGACTCTTATCCTCCTCTTGGGACTAGTGGACTCACTAGACATGGCCTTCTCAGACAATGAAAGAAACACGGTGAATGACCCACTATCATGGATGCTTTTCGGGCTCTGCCTGTCATGGCTCCTAACACACTATTGGCCAAAGAATCACATATTTGATCACATGAGAGATGTGATCAAATGAACAGATGAGAGACTGAGGTTACTGATGTCATCTTTCATATGCCTCCATGAGTTTTCTTCAACTCTCCCTTCCCTTTCAATCCCAAGTCCCTCCTCTCTCTTTAATGCTCTTATAGAACTTCATGCTTCTCTTCTGGCTTTGATCATAATCCACTTTGTTGTTGTATATGCAAGGGCAGAGACTGTCTGTAGTCCTTGTGCCTATGATGGGGGCTTTGTACCCAGCCAATATTAGTGAAGGAGAGAGAGTGGGGAGGGAGAGGAAAAATAGCAAAGAGGGGGACAGTAGAAACACAGGGCCAAAAGGAGATAGCAGGATAGACAAGTAAGGAAAAGGGAGTGGAGAAAACAGGAGAGGAGATGTGGGCAGGGTGAGCTAAAGGAAGCACCAGTGGTTCAGAGTGAGCTAACAGCTTGCCTGAACAGCTTGGAATATTGATCCATTTCTAGGAGTGTTAAAGCAGACATTACTTACTGCTTGGAGAGTCTTTATATTTTTATTTTGCAACTCTAATGGGTGTCTTTTCCCTGTGGAAGCCCTTTTATGAAAGAAAACTAAGGTTATAGAAATTTTCTTTGTTTCCTTTCAAAGGATTTGAGACTCTTTCACTACTAAAATCTCTCCAATCACTATACCTTTGATATGAAGCCCATCTTACTTTATAAAGATTATATTGGAAATTGGGCTGTAGAGGCAGAATTTGAAATTCTTTACTTGAAATGCAATTTTTTTGTATGTGGTGCTTCACACTGCTGCACATTATTTTGAATAAAATAAAGGGCTGAACATATCAATGCCAGGAGGGAGGGCTGGATAAATGCTGAAATGGTCAGAAGTCATTTGAGGACAAGCTCAGGGAACATGTCAGGTGAGAAGAGGCAGAGGCAGATTTCTTTGTGTGGCTCAAGGGTTTTCTAAAGTGGGGCAGTGGGAGGGGGGGTGCTGCAAAATCCCTTGAATGGAAATAGCCTCTCTGGAATGAGTATAAGCTTTTCCAGGGGGTATGTTTAGAAGGGACTCAGTCATTTGCATATACTTGTTTTGCTTAAAAAGTTGGTCTGTTTGCCAGGTGCAGTAGCACTAGTTTGTAACCCCAGTGGTTCAGGAGCCTGAAGAAGGATTCCAAGTCCAAAGCCAGCCTTAGCAATGTAGTGAGGCCCTACGCAATTTAGCAAGAACCTGTCTCTAAATAAAATATAAAAATGAATGGGCTGGGGATATTGCTCAGTGGATAAGTGCCCCTGGGTTCAATCCCTAGTACAAAAAAAAAAAATAAAAAAAAATAAAAAATAAATAAAAAAAAAAAATTAAAAAAAAATTAGTCTTTGTATTTTATGTGAAAAAAATCTAGGGAAGAATTCTTTAGTGGCTTATAGACTTTTTAGGTGTCTTTCTAGGGATAGAAGGACCTATCCAGGCCATTTGTCTCTAGGCCATTTCATCTTCTGGGGCTCCATTTGTATATGATGAATTGAAGAGCATTCTGCAGTCATGTATAAATGATTAGAACAAATAATAATTAAAAAAACCAGTACTACAAATGGAATTTTATCATTTAAAGTATTAAATTACTATTTTATATACTGAATTTTTTGCATTGTTGACTTGAATAAAATTACTAGAATGTTCTATTATGAAAAAAGAGTATGTAAGCTTTCTGTGGGTAAAAATAAAGGAAGGGCTGACATATATGATGAGTACCTCTTCCATCTGTACCCTCCTTTCCTCTCAGCTTTGCTTTTATTTTGTTTTGTTTTGTTTTATTTTATGTTATTACTATGCTTGTCCATAGCATGTCCACAGCATTTCCGGGTGTAGCTGAGCAGGTGACATTATAGCAATGAAAAGAAAAAATAAGAAAAACAGACTGCTTCTAAATGTTTGTTAACATAAAAATACAATAATTCAACTCAGATGTGCAGAATGTCTCTCCTATGTGCCAGACTGTGTGTGGAGGGGTCAAACATGGGTATGGGAACTTTTATTCCTGTCCCAGATGGCTGAGAAGTCAATTCATTTTAGAACACACAATGATGATTGAAAATAAAGTTCCAATTCCCTTAACCCACAGAGCAAGTCCCAGGGATTGAGTATGCTCCTGGATCACGCTAAGTCCTTAGAAGATATCCCAATGCCTGGGAGTGACTGTCAGAAGAGGTCATTATGTAGCAGAAAGGGTCCAGATTGTCCCCTGAGAACTGTGTAAACCTGGGAAAGTCACTTCCTGTCGTTGAGCCCCAGTTTCCTTCCTGTAAGGCTTTGTTATGATATCTGTTTCCCTGTTGCCATGGGAATAAAGTGAGATTAAGCAAGGATCTGCTTCATGGTAGGTGTTCAGAAAATGATAGCCATTGTTATGATTTTTGAAAGTAGCAGAGAACAGAGGATCACATTTATGAGTTGTCGCTGCGGCTGATGAAATCTATTCTTGGTGCGGTCCAACCTTCAGGAGACACCAGCCGAGATCCTTTGCCCAGTGAAAAGGGCTCGGAGTGCCCCCTGCACATCGCGATTCCGGAGGCTGTAGATGACAGGGTTCAGCATGGGGGTGACTATGGTATACATGACAGTGGCCACACGGCCCTGCTCTGCCTTATATCGGGATGTGGGCCGGAAGTAGACTGCGATGACTGTCCCATAGAAGAGGCCTACCACAGCCAGGTGGGAGCCACAGGTGGACACAGCCCGAAGCCTCCCAGAGGCTGAGGGCAGCCGGAGCACAGCAGCTGCGATGGCCCCATAGGAGGCAAGAATGAGCAGGAAGGGAGTGACCACCACCGCGGCACCTTCGGTGAAGATGAGCAGTTGGATGTGGCGGGTGTCTGAGCATGAGAGTCTTAAGAGAGGCTGGTGGTCACAGAAGAAGTGGGGGACTTGGTGGGAGGCACAGAAGGACAGGCGGGCCATGAGCAGGATATGCAGGAGGGAGTGGATGTGGGACACCAGCCAAGCTGTTCCCACCAGGGTCATGCACACAGCCCGCGACATCCTTGTGGCATAGTGGAGGGGGTGCCGAATGGCCACATAGCGGTCATAGGCCATAGCGGCTAGGAGACAGCTGTCAGTTACACCCAGGGCAAAGAAGAAGTACATCTGGGTCAGGCAGCCTGCTAGGGAGATGGAGTGGTCATAGGACAACAAATTGGCCAACATCTTGGGCACAGTGACAGAGGTAAAGCAGAGGTCAGCAAAGGACAGATGGGCCAGCAAGAAGTACATGGGTGCGTGAAGGGCTGGGCTGGCCCGGATGGCAGCCACAATGAGTCCATTACCCAGGATGCCCGCTACATACAAGAACAAGAACAGCACAAAGAGAGGCCACCTCAGTCCAGGGCTTGTGGTCAGTCCCTGTAGGATGAATGGTTCTCCCTCTGAGGACTCATTGGCAGTGTCCATGGCTGGTCTTGCTGTTCCCCTGGAAGCTAGAGGCTCCTTTTTACCATTGGGCCATATCTACAATGTCTGAGGGAAAAAGCGAGGGTCTGTATTTTTCAAGGTGTGCTGGGTGTGAGAAAGTCATGGATTTAGAGTCGGGTCACTCTGGTTCTACACACAGATGTGACTGTGGGCAAGTCATTACACCTCCTGGAAACTTCTTTCTTTCTGGGCCCAAGAGTCTCAATATGTAAAATAAAGTAATATAAAATAAGGCAGTTGAACTAGGTAATCTATAAGGCCATTTATGGCTTTGGTATTTTGTGATTTGAAAAAAAAAAAATAGAACAAATGATATTGCCCAAGGATATAGAAGGAAAATACAAAAGAAAAGATAAAACAGAGGATTAACTCAGAAATATCTGACCAATGGGCATTTATTTCAGGAAAGAAAAAGTGAAAAACCCCACCAAAAAACCAGACTCAAAATGGTGGAGAAGAACATATCAAAGAAATACTAGGAAAAAAAAGTATTTTGGGGGCTGGGGTTGTAGCTCAGCGGTAGAGTGCTCGCCTAGCACGTGCGCGGCCCGGGTTCGATCCTCAGCACCACATAAACACATTGTGTACAACTAAAGCAAATAAATAAATATTTAAAAAAATTTTAAAAAAAGTATTTTGGTGTCAGGGATCGAACTGTGGGGTGCTTAACCACTGAGCCACATCCCCAGCCCTTTTAATTTTTTTTTTTTTCCATGCTGGGGATCAAACCCAGGGCCCTGTGCATGCAGCGCAAGCACTCTACTAACTAAAGCTATATTGCTAGCCCCCCTCTTAATTGTATTTAGAGATAGGTTCTTGCTAAGTTGCTCAGGGCCTTGCTAAGTTGATGAGACTGGCTTTGAATTCATGATCCTCCTGCATCAACCTCCCCAGTCTCTGGGATTACAGGTGTGTGCCACCACACCCAGTTTAGAAAAACTCCAAATCTTATGGGTTCGTGTGTTTATATTAAAGTGAATATGAACTCACACCACCTAGACACAAATAATGAAATTTTAGAACACTGGTGATAAAGAAAATAAAAAATACTTCCCAAGGGCATGGTATAAAGTGCACCCATGGTTTTCAGATAATCAGAGTGCCACCAATTTTTTCATCAATTGTAAATGGTAGTACACAGTTGGGTAATATCTTAAAATTAGAAGGGCTACTATTGTAGCTCAGTGGTAGAGCACTTTCCTAGTATGTGTGAGGCACTGGGTTTGATCCTCAGTACCACATAGAAATAAATAAAAGAAAGGTATTGTCCATCTGCAACTAATAAATATTTTAAAAAATTATGGAGAGACAAACTTTTGAATTTAGAATTCTATGTTAAACCAAAATACTAATTAAGTATGAGAAAAGAAAGAAGATATTTTCAGACCTGTTTAAAAAAATAAAAAAGAACAGGGGGCTGGGGTTGTGGCTCAGTGGTTGAGTGCTTACCTCACACACTTGAGGCACTGGGTTCAATCCACATAAAATAAATAAATAAAATAGTTATAAAAAAAAGAACAAAAAAATCTGGGTGTGGTAGAGCACTTGCCTAGTATGCATGAATCCCAGGGTTTCATCCCCAGCACTAGAAAAGAAAAAAAAATCAGATGCAATAACAAATGTCCTATCATACTAGCAAGGAAAGAAATAAAAGTCTTTAAAGTTGTTTATTTCATACTTTTGAAATTGTTAATGATTCAAGCATTATCTTGATAAACCAGTCATGATACTGGAATGAGGCATAGGAGTTAAAAGAAGGGTTTCTAGAGTCATGCAGACACAGGTAGGAATTTTACTCCTTTTATACTTTCATGACTTTGTCAAGGTATTATCATCACTGAAAAAAAAAATGAACAAATGAATCTGGAAGATTCCCCATATCCCTGGAAAAATTTTCCATAAAATCGAAATACTTACTGAACATCATGCAGGTGCCAAGGCACACACTTTAAGGAGAAATTTGTTGAAACAGACACGTCTGTGGAGGTGCAGAGACTTAATTCTTCTTCTTTTTTTTTAAGTGCTGAGGATCAAACCCAGGGCATCACACATGCTAGGTGATTTGCTGTACCCCAGAACTATATCCCCAGCCACAGAGGCTTGATTCTTAAGGACAGAGGCAACTTGATCCAATGCTTCTATTTTTTCCATGTCTGAATCTCATTGCAGACACATTGGAACGTCCTCTAAGAGGGGCCTTAAAATGAGAGGATTTGGAGACACAGGTTTGCTGAAGACTATGCTGAGACCTCCTCTGCGGGGAATGATCTCCTAAATTATTTTATATCTTTCTCTATAAAAAATAAGACAACCAGATAGAGACCGCCCTATCCTACTGTCCTCCTCTTCTTCCTCTACCAGTTAAGAAGAATATTCTGGCATTGTCTCCCTGTTAAGTTTTTTTTCTTCTTTTTTCAAATTCCCAACCATTTCCAAATTTCCACGAGGTGAAAAGCATAAGGGTGACTGGGTAGGATGGAAGAGAAGCCTGCTTTTGGAAACTGATACTCTGACCTGTTTAAATTGGTTCCAATTAGCATTCAGATATACTGAGCTGACTGCAGAAACATTTATATGTAGTTGCAAACACACAGGTGCAGGCATGCAAACATGCAAATACACAGGCATGATCAATCGCACCAGAAATGTGGAACCAGCACATGCATTCACATTCAAGTAGGCAGGCAAGCAGAACCACAAGATTTAAAGACCCAGATCAGCATACATGTAAACTCATGGTCAAATGCAATTGCATAAGCTCTTAGAGGGTGACAATTGTTTATACACTCCTGTTCATGGCAGCACATATCACCATGCACATGTGATATGTGCTGTGAACCATCATGTACATTTTCATTGGCACATTATTCTTTGTGAGCACTGTCCCAGGTGCCTGTTCATGCACAACCAGCCACACCCAATCTCCTTGTTGATCACAGTCACAACCTCATGCATAGCTTCAGGGTCGACAGCCTTGTACCTTCATGCATATGGCTACCCTCACATGGGTCCATGATGGATCACAGAAGGAGCTGCTGCTACCCTAGAGGGGCACTTCCGTATATGCATTGCTTCCACTCCCAGTGACACCATTGTGCAGTGATGGCAATGCCCAATCACAGCCTCACAAATAACACATGCCTTCACACTCACATGTAGGACTCACACACATTGTCACACACAGGAGGACAGCTGCATATTCTGAAGCCTGACCCTTGTCCCCGAGTGTATCCTCTGCCCTTCCACATCACAGGAGGAAATAGCAGCAGGGTCTGGATGTAGCTTGTCACTGGAGAGTCTGAGGTTGGAATGATTGGCTGCACTTATGGGGCTTGGGGCCTTGGGGGCACCTTAACTTCTCCTCAGAGGCAACCCCCTGTGCCCCAGCCTTCATCCCTAGGGTAGGAAGAAGCTCAGCTCTGGGACTTGTTATCCTTTCTCTCTTGGCCCAATTTGGTGGGAGATGAGGGGATAGGTACTGTCTCTGACTCAGGGGACATTCAGAAGCCCTGTGTATGGCAAAGCTGTGAGAAAGAAGGATCAGGCTGATCTCTGGACCCCCAGAAGAATGATGGGTTAATAGCAGTAGCTTCTGGGGCCAACCCTCCTCTGACCTCAGCTGTGGCCGGCAGCTTCATATAGGAAGTATGGGAGTCTAGGAAGGGATTGTCCTCTGATGACTATTGCAATATACATGGCTGTGTGTGTGTATGAGTATGTGCTTGGGTGTGGAGAGAGCACGGCCCTGTGTAACCATATGTGTCCAGGAGCTTGAGTGTGTCTGATTGGGCAGCTGCATCTGCATCGGTGGGGGTGGCCACACCTCTGAGACTGTCTCTTTGTTCATGAATGTTTCCCATAGGAGTCTAGATCTAGGGTGAGGGTGTGTGTGTTTCTCAGTGTGTTTGTGGTATGAGGAAATTGTGTCTACACGTAGCATTCCAGATGGGAATGGCTTTCCATGACACCATAAAAGAAAGATTCTAAATATGAAATTCAATGATTCCCTATTGTCTGTTGAATAAAATCCAACTTCCCCTACCTAATATCCAAGCCATAGTTTCCTTTCTCATCCTAGATCCTCAGTCTTCAAACTTCCCTCTATGTCTTTCCCAATACACTCCTCTCCAGCCAGTTAAACTGGTCTTCTTAGAATCTTCTGCACATCTGAGCTTACTTTAATCCTGTGCCTTTTTGTACATTTGTCCCTGCCCCTAACAGAATGCCCCTTCCTCTCAATTCCCACCCATGTTGCTGAGCACAACTCCTCTGGTACAGTAAGTGCTCCAAATTAGACCCTCAGCTTTCCCCACTTCAAACTTGCTGCTGTTCTTCTTCTCCCTGCCTGTCCTAGTAAATAGTGTTGAAGGAGGTTCAAAGGGATATGCGTTATCAGAATTGGATGAGCCCTACTGGGTATCTCACTTTAGAAATGGCAATCTGAAGGCTGGGGTTGTGGCTTAGTGGTAGAGCACTCACCTAGCACATGCAATCCTCAGCACCACATAAAAATAAATAAATAAAATAAAGGTATTGTGTCCAACTACAAATAAATAAATAAATAAATAAAAGGAAATGGCAATCTGACAAATTCAATCCTTTGTTCTCCAGATGGGGCCCTGTTACTGTCTTCTAATCCACCCCCTTTCTTTCTTGTTTTCTTATCTTATCCAGCCTGCAACTTGTTTCCTCCAGCTGGTTTCTAGGATTTGGGTAGTTATTGTCTCTGGATGTTCCACTGATGCTAAACATGTGAAGGACACAAGTGCATCCTGTAGGCCCAGATGTAGTGTTAACTCCTGTCATGGCCAGCCACAACGCCGCGGGAGGAAAACTCTTGGAGGCAGAGTAAAGATACTACTACTTTTACTTCTACTTTCTTAGAGAGAGCTTAGAGAGAGAAAGAAAGATTTTTCTTCTTCTTAGAAAGAGCTTAGAGAGAAAGATTAGAGATAGCTTTTTCTTCTTCTTCTTCTTCTTCTTAGAGCTTAGAGAGAAAGATAGAGCTTTTTCTTCTTCATCTTCTTAGAGCTTAGAGAGAAAGAGAGAGAGCTTGAAAGAGACAGATTTCTTCTTTAGAGAGAGAGAGAGAGCTTAGCTTTTAGAGCTTCTTTCTTCTTTCTTCTTTCTTCCTCGGGAGCCTCGGCCTGACTCTGACCAGCCATTACTTCTTCTGTCTGGTTTCTCTTCTGTAACCGCTCTGCCTACGTTCTGGCCGCTCTGATTCTTTTCTTCTTCTCCGACCCGAACTCTTCTTCTGACCGACCGAGCGACTGCACGACTGACTGAATGAATTCATTCTTCTCCTGACTCTGACCGCTTTCACCCGGTTATATACCTTTAGCTTTGCGGGTGCCTCACGTGCATTTACAGGTGCGTCACATACATACTTATTATCAGGTGGAACTTATGGCTTTCAGCTGACCGCAATAGCCATCTTCCTAATTGGGGCTCCTTCAATGTAGGGCACTGGCCCCTTTGGAAACTCTCCTCATCGTGGTGGGTCCTCCATGCTGTGAGGACCCAAGAAAGAAGCAAAGACCATAAAGGAGATCTTTAAGTATATGAAAATTCACACCTTATGAACTGGGAGCAAATCTTAAATCCCCAGTCCTGCCATTGTCAACTCTTCTGATAATACCTCCAGCCTTTGTCGTAGCTCATGGATTGTTATGGTGACAGGAGGTAGGAGGAGTTGGGAAATTGGGAAAAGATGATAGAACCTTGTAATTGGGAGAAGGGGTTTTAATTTATTTATCTAACTTTTGTCCAAATATCCTGAGTTTGGGATATTATATATCTGCTGCTCTCAAGATACCAGTTCATCAGGAAATAGGGTGACCAACTATATTGGCTTGCCCAGGACTGAGTGCCCTCTTGGGATATGGGACTTCGAGTATAAGACTAGAATAATTCTGAGCAAACAGATGAGTTGGTCATTCTTTCAGGAAATCTATGAAGTTCTTTAAGATTCGAGGAGACATCTTATCTACATTCTTCTCTCCATTAGCTTGGGATCTCCAAGAAGGCCATAGTTACTAAGCGGAAGGATCCTGGTTCTGGATAACAAAGAACATTACCTTCCCAGGAAGCCTGGTTGAAGCCTGTAGTCTTTCTGCAATCTAAGTGCCAGGTGGCTGGTTTCTCCTTAAAGAGGAAAGTGGAGGGGTGAGGTTAACCCTGACTGGGGCTCAAGGAAGAGACTCCATTGGGAGCCCATTGGGGTCATAGTGAAGTATTGTTTGAGTCACTCACATTGCCACCCTGAAGCCCCCTCATCCATAATCAGGGAACTGGAAGGGGGATAAGGCAGGAACTGACATTTTTTTTGTTGGTTGGGTCCCACCTCTCTTTGGAAGCTCCTGCCCCATAACTCCTGTCTTGCTCCTGAATGGAAATGCTTCCAAGGCAGCTGCAGTGCCTTGGACTTGCTCCTGTAAAACTGAGTTGGAAAGACAAAGGAAGTCTACAAAAACTGTGAACTATGGGTGTCTGGAGGTCCGAAGAACACTGGTTCTGAAGGGTCCACTTTAACCCAAGACTTGGAGCACTGCAGTTACCATTGCCCAAGAGGTCAGGGTCCTAGTATTCCCTTTACTAACCCCAACCTTAGCTCTGGATGTCTTAATCTTAGCACAGAGCAGTCATGACATTAACCCTACCTGATCATATGCTAATCTGAGCGTGCTTGTAGTTCTGAATGAAATTTGACTAAATCCACCAATTAATACTCTAGGTTTTAAGAAACATTAATCATTTTTCATAGCCTTAAGTCTTTCTTTTTAAAATATTTTTTTGAATTGTTGATGGACCTTTATTTTATTCATATGTGGTGCTGAGAATCAAACCCAGTGCCTCTCACATGCTAGGCAAGTGCTCTACCATTAGGCCACAACCCCCCAGCCCATCCTTAAGTCTTAAAGTCACCAAAACATGCCAGTTTGATACATAAAATATTCCTATGCCTTTCCTCCAGCCTAACTGTAATAATTAGACCACGACTCAAATTTATCACAATCATTATCCACATACCACTTAACGGACATCTAATACAAACTAAACTGTAACTCACATTTAATATAGCAATGTAAATGAAACCTGAGCCCCAATTTAATCAGTCTTATGCTTTAACATTAGCCCTAAATATTTGCAACTTTTCTAACTAGTCTTAAGTTTATCCAAACACTGACTCCAAAATGTATCCCATATTTGCTACTAATAAAAACCAATCTGAACCATACAATTTATGTAATTTTAATCCATCCATAAATTACCTGATTAATGCCTAATTCTATCTAACCTTAATCCTAAGCTCTCCAACTGTTAGCCACAACCTGAATGCTATTCTAACCATAATTCCAACCCTATTCTAAACATGATCATAATGCAGATCCTCTCCTAACCTCTACCATGAGCATGAACTAATGTGACCTTGGCCAAATCCAAATCCAAGTGCTGGGATTTTTAGGAATGAGCTCATGTGTGTCCTGCAACTGCTCAGCCAATTTCCTGAGATGTGAAATACACAGGGTGGAATGTTTGCCTCGTCAATTCACTTTTGGGCATGAGTGGCTTCTGAAGCTGCTCTCCATGGTCTAGGAGCACAGAGCATACTCACTGGCCATGAGAATCTAGGAATACCTGGAGCCCACAAGTCTCTTACTTAGCCTTTCTGGGGTTGTTGTTGTTGTTCTTCTTCTTCTAACAATATAACTTTAAAAAAATTTTTTTAGACATTTATGGGCCTTTATTTTGTTCATTTATTTATATGCCGTGCTGAGAATTGAACTCAGTGCCTCACACATGCTAGGCAAATGCTCTACCACTGAGCTACATCCCAAGCTCCAATCAGCTTCTTCTTTAGGTGGCAAATAAAGCGATGTTAGGTCACCTGGTAACATCTGGGAACTTTTATGTTTTTTTTGTTTTAAATTTATTTATTTTACTTTTTAGTTGTAGTTGGACACAATACCTTTATTTAATTTATTTATTTTCACGTGGTGCTGAGGATTGAACCCAGGGCCTCCCACGTGTTAGGTGAGTGCTCTACTGCTGAGCCACAACCCCAGCCTTAGGAACTTCTGTGTTTTGAACATTGAGGACGCTCAGGGAGCTCCATAGAACGTTTACCTGGTCTTGATGCTGGCCCTAGGGCTGGCCACAGAATACTCATGGCCTCCTGTCTCCCTCCTGTAGGCTTCCATTTCCCCCTTGATAATCCCTTAAACAATGACAGAAGACACCCAAATCAAAAGAAAGCTATTTCTTTACCCACGATGATGATGGGATAGAGTGTCCTCATCTTCCCATAGTCAGACTTAACCAGCCTCCTGGGACCCATCTCTGGTCCCCCGCCCTGGACAGCAGAGTCGCCTCCGGGTCTGCCTGAGGGCCTCCTTGACCTCCTTGTTGCGGAGGCTGTAGATGAGTGGGTTGAGAGCTGGAATGACAAGGGTGTAGAACACAGATGCCATCTTGTCTGTGTCCAGGGCATAGCTGGAGCTGGGACGCAGGTACATGAAAATGAGGGTCCCATATAGCATGGCCACAGCTGTGAGGTGGGAGCCACAGGTAGAGGCTGCCCTCCGACGGCCCTCGGCCGACGGCATGCGGACAACAGCCCCCGCAATGAAGCCGTAAGACACAGCTATCGCCAACACCGTGGCTGTCTGGATGAAGCCACAGACGGCGAAGAGGAGGAGTTCATTGAGACTGGTGTCATCGCATGAGATGGCCAGTAGTGGAGGGATGTCGCAGAAGAAGCTGTTGACCTCGTGGGAGCGGCAGAAGCGCAGGCGGAAGGTGAAGGTCGTGTGGACAAAGGCACTCACCGCCCCTCCCAGGCCTGATGTCCCCAGCAAGGCCAGGCACAGACGTGGCGACATGACCGTTGTATAGAGAAGCGGGTTCCCGATGGCCACGTAGCGGTCATAGGCCATGGCGGCCAGCAGGCAGCACTCTGCGTCAGCCAGCCCCGCGAAGACGAACATCTGGAGGGCACAGGCTGCGTACGGGATGGTGGCACGGGGCAGCAGCAAGTCCACTAGCATCTTGGGGCCAATGGCCGAGGAATAGCAGGCGTCCAGAAGGGAGAGGCTGGCCAGGAAGAAGTACATAGGGGTGTGGAGCCGGGCATGCAGGCGGATCAGCAGCACCATGCCCACGTTTCCCAGCAGGCTCACCAGGTAGACGGGCAAGAAGATCAAGAAGAGGGTCACACGCAGGTCCCAGCGATCCGTGATGCCCAGGAGGATGAATTCAGCAGGGGCAGCCCTGGCCCCGGTGACATTCTCTGAGCTCATCCTTCTAGACAGCAAAGCAAGAGGGAGATGAGAGGCCATCACCAGAAGTCAGGCAGACTTGGGTTTCAATCCTAATTGAAACGAAATCGCTGTTGGACCTTGGACGAGTCACATAACTTCTCAAAACCGTTATTCTGAACGCTGAGAAGTTATTGCCTTTACAAAGTCTGGTCTGTCTTATTCACCTTTGTATTCACAATACTGCGAACATTCCCTGGCACATAGTAGATGCTCAATAAATATTTGTTAATGACTAGTGAGTGGGATGATATTTAGTGTCTGGCCAAGGACTGAAAATTTTATGACTGTATCTGCATTTTCCTTTCCAGTTTCCTGGGAAGAAAAGAGAAATGGAATGGGCAGAAAAGTCCCCTGATCCAAAGGGCAACTAATTATGGACTTTGATGTTTTCTGGGAGGACATTTTTCCATTGGCGTAAGACCTGGGAAAGGAGTGGCTTGGTATTCTGGGGGGAGAGTGAGGTTTGGAAAGAACAGAGAGGGTGAACACCTTCCTGTGCTGATCCTTCACCTCCCTGAGCCTCTGTTTTCTCATCTGTGCAATGTGGGGAAAGCTGCAAGGATTTAGTGAGATAATACATGTAAAGCATCTCACTAGGGCCAGGTACCTAACAGGCACTTAAAGAAGTTCCAGTGAACTGAGTGGAGTTGAGCCAGATGCTTTTGGCTCAATACAGGAAGGAAGCAACTCCCAGGCAAGAAAAATCAGCATAATTCCCCCAAGTGCAATGTAGCTTCACACTCCCATGTTTTTGCACCTGATCCTTCTAAGAACCCATTCCTTCTTTTTGTGTTTGACACAAACTATCTCCAGTGTGAAGCCCTCTCTGATCTCCTCAAAGGAAACTAAACTTCTCCCCGGTCTGTGCCTGTGGCAGTGGCGCACGCATCTATCATAGCATGTCACCAGTCAATTGCAAAAGCTTTTGACATGTCTGTCTCTCCTGGAGGCTTTGAGCTCCTTGTTTCAATAATCATTCAAAATCGTTTCAATAATTCAAAAGTTCAATAATAATTCAATTCAATAATCGTTCAAAAAACATTTATTGAATATTGCTATGTGATAAGAATGGGCCTGTAATTCATTTTTGATTTTCCAAGCTCTGGTGTGTAATCAGTGCTTGGTAAATGTTCTTTGGGGGTATAAAACAGTGAAAAGAGCATGGACTAGCAGCATTGAGGATTGGTGTTGAGTCCAACTTCTCTCACTTCCTGCTGTGTAACTTCATGCAAGTTACTTTGTCTTCCCTATCTCTGTTACCTAAGAGGCAATGGGTATGTAGCAAAGGGCCTGGAGCTGAGTAAAGTCTCTTTCCCCTCCTCACCTTTTTTTTTTTTTTTTTTTTGTACTAGGGATATAACCCAGGGGTGCTTCACCACCAAGCTACAACCCCAGCCCTTTTAATTAATTATTTTATTTTTTGAGACAGGGTCTTGTTAAATTGCTTAGAGCCTCACTAAGTTGCTGAGGCTGGCCTCGAACTTGCAATCCTCCTGCCTCAGCCTCCCGAGTCTCTGGGATTTCAGGTGTGTGCCACTGTGCCCCAATTTTTTTTCTTTTCCTTTAAGAGAAGGTTGGATGTGTGGGAGGGGAAAGGGGGATCTTGAACTAAAATTGAATCGCACGCATGTATGAGTTTGTTGGGATGAACCCAACTACTGTGTATAATTATTAAGCTGTAATAAAAAAATAAAAAGAGGGGTTAGAGGTTTGGGACCTCTCTTTCTGGTGAGGATGATGAAGATATTTCTACAAAACACAGCTTGGATGAAAAAGTTTGAGGGTACTGACACCACATGTTGGTGAGGTCCCTGTTTGCAGAAAAGTAAATTGGGACATTTTCCATAACTGTGCATACTCTAGTTTCTTAGCCTGCTTGAGTTTCTATAGAAAAGTGCCAGAGGCCCAGTGGCTTCAACAACGAACATTGGGGCTGGGGCTATAGCTCAGCGGTAGAGTGCTCGTCGTATGTGTGAGGCCCTGGGTTCGAGCCTCAGTACCACATAAATAAAATAAAGGTATAAAAAACAACAACCAACATTTATTTGTCACAGTTCTGGAGACTGAGATCAGATCAAGGTTTTAGCATAGTTGGATTCTGGTGAGGGCTGTCTTTCTGGATTGCAGACAGATGCCTTTTTGAAGTATTTTTCACATAGTGGAGAGATGGGGGAGGGATAGGGGGAGGTTGAGAGAGAGATTGAAAGAGAGGGAGAAGGAGAAGGAAAGGGGGAGGGAGAGGGACAGGGAGGGAAAGGGAACACTCTCTGATCTCTTCTTATAAGGACACTAATTCCATCATGAGGACCCCACTGTAAGTGTTACGGGCCAGGCTATATGGACAAAGACCAAACAGACTCCATTGTGCCCTGAGACTCCACATCATGTGAGAAATGCTTCTCCCATGGGCACACCCCGCCTCCGTGCCCATTCACAGTTGCTTAGCATAGTATGTTCGGCAACACAAAATTGCGATTCTTATACAATGTTAAGTTGTTCTTTTTGCTTCCCATTTTTCTTGGACAGTGTACCCTGTCAGAGATTGATTGTCCAGACATTAGTAACCATTCTATAACTTGTACTCAACTAGGGACATTTTGACCCACTCCCCCTTCTGCTTATGATATTAGATCTCCTGACGTTTGGTTAGGGTTTTGAATCACAGCAACAGCCACTTATGATTAATATGGTTTTGGACTATAAAAAGTGTACTCAAACCCTGGCATTGGTTCAAAGGGTGTAGACTTGCAGCCTGCCCCTTGGCCCACCAGCTGGTGGTGAATGGTTCCATCTCCTGCTTTAAGATTATCCTAAATGCATGATTGAAGACCTGAATGGTACGAATATACTTTGTATACAAACAGTTGTATGTAAAAAGATGCTATATATGTGCATTAAAAATTGTAATACATACTACTATTATAAATAAAAAATAAATTAAAAAAAGAAAGAACACTGACAAAAAAAAAAAAAAAAAAAAGATCGACTTGGTGATTTATTGCAATCTCACCATAACATTAGTACTTCATTTAACCTAATTATCTCCCAGAGGCCCCCTTTCCAAAATACAACATATTGGGGATTAGGATTTCAACATGGATTTGGGGCTCACATTCATGTATTCCATCACACCTAGTCATTCCACTTTTTGGTATTTACTTTTGAAAACATTCACACGTGTACACAGGGAGATGCATATAAGTCAGGAGATGCACTCCTGACTCTTCATAATGGCCAGCCATTAGTGATACCCAATCTTTATCAATTGCTTCATGGGGAATAAATGGGAAAGGAGTCACCTAGATACATATGGAGAAAGCTCAAAAACAGAACTTGCAAAAAAAAAAAAAAAAAAACAGATTAATGAGAAAGCACAAAACAACAACAATAATAATAGCTGATTATTAACTACAGTCACTAGAAGAATCTAAAAAGTTGATCTCTTAGAAACAGAGAGTAGAAAGGTGGTTACTAGAGGCTGGAGCAGGGAAGGACAGGGAAGGGGGAAATGTCAAAGTGTCTAAAGCTCAGTTAGACTAGAGGACTATGTTTTGGTGCTCAATCACACTGCATAGCACTTCATTGTCTTATAATAACTGTACCTAAGTGTTTGTCCTCTACATTATGGAGCATCTTGAGTTCAGGTACCATGCCTAGTTCACCCTCCTACCCTTAGGGACACAAGAGTTTAGGGATCGCTCCCTTTTCCTACGTGGGGTCACTGGTGGAAGTCAGATAACTTCTAGGGGTAGAAAAAAAAGTGGGGTTTCAGCTCCACCCAACTACAGGTTGTCCACGAACAGAGTCAGCTGCCTGAAGGAAATTCTGCATGCAGAACCCAGTTGATGGCCAACCCCTTGTGTGTTTTGTTCTATCTACCTGGAAAGCCATCGTCACTCACCTTCACAAAGTGAGGAGTAGAACTGCTTCGAGTGCCTTTCCATTTTTCCACCTGTAAAATGGGGACAATGAGATTTCAGGGCTTTTACTTTTTGCTTTGAAATTTTTGGTGCAAAGATCCTTAAGCTTCAGTTAAGTAAGTTTTATGGTGTGTGTGTGTGTGTGTGTGTGTGTGTATATGTGTGTGTAACATAATAAATTCTCCATTAATGTCTCTCTCTCTCTTGCCTTACTACCAATGGGAAGAAATCTTGACATTCTAGGTTGAGTGTATAGTTCCATGTAGGACTAGCCAAGGAAACAGGAGGACGCAGGCTTCCACAAGAAACCATTTCTGGGTTTGCTCTCAGGTGCTAATCAGTGCTAGAGAAACCAGATGATTAGACTTTCAGGCTTCTGGCTCTATTTAGTCTAAAGTTGACTTTTTTCAATTTTTTTTTTAAAATTGGTGCATTATAATTATACACAACAGTGGGATTTATTTTGACATACGCATACATGAACATATTTTTTTTTTTTTTGGGTATCGGGAATTGAACTCAGGAGCACTCGACCACTGGGCCACATCCCCAGCCCTTTTTTGTATTTTTATTAGAGACAGGGTCTCACTGAGTTGCTAAGTGCCTCTCCATTGCTGAGGCTGGCTTTGAACTCGTGATCCTCCTGCCTCAGCCTCCCAAAGTGCTGGGATTACAGGCGTGCGCCACCGCGCCCGGCTACATGAACATAATTTGATCAATCTAATTCCCCAGTACCTGTCTTTCCCTACCTACTCCTCCCTCTCAACCCCCTTTTTCTACTCTACTGGTCTCTCTTCTATTATTATTATTTTAAACTAGTGCATTATAATCATACATAAAAGTTCCTTTCCTAATCTTTTCAACTTTTCTGTTTTTGTTTAATTGCACATTTATCTTTGAGTCCCTGGGCTTAAAGCTTCTGAAGTTTATGTATCTATTTATGTATCAAGGTACACATGTACCTATCTACTCCAAGATTGCAAAAATTTCTTCTATGTTTTTCTTATAATACACTCATAGTTTCATTTTTTTGAGTGTGGGGTACTGGGAATTGAACTCAGGGGCATTCGACCACTAAGCCACATCCCCAACTTTATTTTGTATTTTATTTAGAGACAGGGTCTCACTGAGTTGCTTAGCACCTTGCTGTTGCCGAGGCTGGCTTTGAACTCATGATCCTCCTGCCTCAGCCTTCCAAGCCTCTGGAATTACAGGCGTGTACCACCTTGCCTGGCTCATAGTTTCATTTTTATGGTTAAATGTTTAGTGTATCTGGAATTTAAATCGATGCAAGTTGTAAAGGTAGGAAATTAAGCAGAAAGGGTGGGCAGAAGGTAACTTGGAGAGTTCAACCTCATGGTCAAGTTGTGAGGTGTTCCTCTCTTCAGCTGTAAGTTCTGTGAGGATGGAGGTAGTGCCTCTCTGCTATTTCCAAGTATCTGGTACAGCTGGGCACAAAGTGGGTGTTCAGTAAATTCTTTTGGAGTGATGAAAGCAGCTCCCTCCTACACTCACTGTGTCTGGCTAAGGGCTTTTTTGTATTCCATTCTGCAACACAGGATTCCATCCACCTATCCTCCCTGCTTGTGGTAGGGTGATCAACTGTCCCAGTTTGCTTAGAACTGTCCCAGTGTTAGCCCCGAGGGTCTTGTGCTCCAAATACCCCTCTGTTCCTGCAAACAGGGACGGCTGGTCCCTATGCCTTGGATTATTCTTCCCTTTCAGGAATGTGAGAAGCATGTGTGGGGGGAAGGCTGTATGGAACCCATTACTCTAACTGAAGAAAGGCTTTGCCTTCACATGCCTAATCTTTTTTTTTTTTTTTTTTTCCAGTGCATTGTAGTTGTACACAGTGGTGTAATTTGTTGTTACAAATTCATGTGCTTGACTCCCTAGCTCTTAGAACCCTTACTGAGAACAGCCTGGTCCAGCCTGGGCCAGTACGTATCGGCGCCTACCCGTCACTTCTCCTGCTGCTGCTTCTTAAAGATTTGCTCTAGCTTGGGAGGCTGGGGGGTAGCATGGCTGGGGTTCCCACCTGGCACTTCCGATCTCTTCTCCAGCTTCCTCAAGTCCCTTTCCTTCTCTGGGTAGGAGTATATTATCTTGAAAGTAAGAAAACTGAATTCTGAAGAAGGGAAGAAGCTTGTCCCAGAATATATCGCTATGAAGGGGTAGAATTGGAGCCTGAGCTCAGATCTCCTTATCTTTCCTTAAAATGCTGTCTCTGGCCAGAGACCCTAAATATGCCTCTTAATAAATTACCAAGTTTGGGCTGGGGCTATGGCTCAGCGGTAGAGGGCGTGTCTCACGTGGCGTGAGGCCCTGGGTTCGATCCTCAGTTACCACATAAACAAAATAAAGTTATTGTGTCCACCTACAACTAAAAAATATATTTTAAAAATAAATTACCAAGTTACTCATTGCAGTTGTCTCCCCCTGCCCCCATCTATAGATTGAGCAGTTTGGACCAGATCAACTTTTCCCACTCTACTCTACGGGTTGGTGTCATTAGAATTACTGGTGGAACTTTGTGGAAAACTACATTGCTACACAAAGTGCCTAGAAATTCTGAACAATTGATCTAGAGTGGGGCTCAGGAATCTGCACCTGAAAAAAAAGTTCTAGGTAGTTGGGTGTGGTGGTGCACACCTCTGATCCCAGGGACTTGGGAGGCTGAGGCAGAAGTATTGCAAGTTCAAGGTCAGCCTGGGCAACTTAGTGCAGGCCCGAAGCAATATAACAAGTCCCTGTCTCAAAATAAAAAAGTAACAAGGGCTGGGGCTGTGGCTCAGTGTTAAAGTATCCTGGGTTCAATCTCTTCCCCAACTCCCATTTTTTTTCCAGGTGATTCTGATGTATGGCTGATCTGGCCCTCCCAAGCAGAGCTTCCCAGTCTCGTCAAGGTGGCCTCCTGTCATTTCTCAATGTGTGGCTTGCCCTTTTCTTAACAACCCTGAATTCTTAGCTTATTTCTTGCCAGCATGCAGTCATGTAATATGTCTAGACCCAGACACCAGCTGCTGTCCCTGTGATGGTGTGTGGTTATGGGTTTATACCTATAAATGGAGGTAGGTAGGGAGGTAGGACATACCTATAAATGGAGGTAGGTAGGGAGCTCTTCAGCAGAGCAGCTTCAGTCCAGTCTTTGGGGTGAAAATGGCAGAGAAGGGAGCATGGATGTGCCCCACCCAGGAGGTAGGAACAGGGGGACTTAAAGTCTTCTTGGGCCCTGAGGGAATGGCTTTCTGTTTTCCTCCTGCAGCTTCCTTCTCTCTCTGCTATCCCAGAGTCCATGGAGAGCTTCCATGTCCCTTGGGGGATGCTGTGATAGTGGGTGGCAGGGGATTGCCAGGGATGACTCACTTTTTAGTTCCTGGGGAGATTGGAGAAGTTTGACTGAGTGGGTCCCCAGGCTCTACGTGGGGAAGACAAACATACTATTCCGTGAGAGGGGTCCCTTTGGCTCACTTTCTTTGGAACTCAGTATATAAACATTTCATTATGCTTAAGAATCTTTGAAGCCCTTTTACAGAAACTCAATTTCTCTTGTGGATCTAACAAGTTATACTCTTCTTCTTGCCTGTAATATCCTGCCTCTTCCTTGTCTACTGGTAAACTCTTCCTTTAGGAAAAGCTCAGATGTTGCCTTCTGCAGGAAGACTTCCTGCCTCTGCAGCAGAGCTACTTTTTTTCCACTGTGCATCTTGAATATGCTCACACAACAGCACGAATCAGAGACAGACAAGGACACAGATGACTTTGAATGATGCTGTCCTAGACTGGAAGTAAATTGAGGCCAGGGCCCAGTATAGAGTAAGCACTCAGGAAATCAAACTAGAATTGCTAGAGGTGGGTCCAGGCATGAGTGTTTTATTTTTAAAACTCTCATTCTTTAAAACCACTTGGAATGTCTATGTAGGACTAAGAACCACTCCTTGGAGATGGGAATGAGGCTGAGCCTGAAGTCAGGGCCAAGTGACTCAGGCATTGGAGAGTAGGTGGTTGTGATATGGCATCACCTTTATAATGTGACTTACAGCTAACCTGTCCTTCATGTTAGCAAAGTTCAGTAACTAGTGACGTTAGTTAAGTAACTAGTTTTTATTAATTCTGCTATGCTCTGGACTTTTAAGAGTGTGGGATAAAATTATAAATGGAAAATCCATGGTCCCTTTCATGAAACCTGCAAGGAGAAAGGGTCAGAGTTGACTAAACAAAAAATATTGGGGAGAGATAAGTATCTGAGGAGAGAGTAAAGGCATGTGCAAAGACCTGGAAGTGGGAATGCAAGTGGAACATTTGAAGACTTGAAAGAAGGCCCATGGGGCTTGTGCAAAGAGAGTGGTGAGAGAGGGGTGCTGCTGAGCCTAGAGAGGTAGGCAGAGGCTAAGATAGTGGAGACTTTCTAGCCATGTGGAATATTTGTCTTTTTTCTTTTTCTTTTTTTATACCCCCCAAATAATGAATAACTATTGGAAGTTTAAGAAAGGGCTAAGTCATGAAGAAATGTACATTTTCAAAAGATCACTCTGATTGGTGTGAGTAGAAAGGATTTAAGGGAGACCAGTTCGGGGCCTGGTCATTGTCCAGGATAGAGATGACGTTGATCTGGCCTGAGGGATGACAGTGCACAAGGAAAGAGGATTTGAGAGCATGGATTTGATAAATACTTTGGAGTAGAATCAATGGAACTTGGTGATTTTTATGTGACGGGTGATGCAGAGAAATAAAAAAAGTTCAATTGTTGACTTAATTAATATTAATTAATAACTTAATCATGGTGTTAAACATCTAGCAAGCCAGTCTCACCAGTCTTAAAGTAAGAGTACTGGGTTTTAATTTCAATGTGCATAAACTTATAGTTATTTATCCATTATAACTGGGGTCTGTATTAGTACTAAAAGTTAGTCTTATATCTTATTTGTTTTGTAGATGATGGCTTATTATCTTAAATTAACCCAAGTTGTGTATTTTTTTTTTGGTACCGGGGAATGAACTCAGGGGCACTCGACCACTGGGCCACATCCCCAGCCCTTTTTTGTATTTTATTTAGAGACAGAGTCTCACTGAGTTGCTAAGTGCCTCACTATTGCTAAGCCTGGCTTTGAACTTGCAATCCTCCTGCCTCAGCCTCTCAAGTGCTGGGATTACAGGCATGCACCACTATGCCTGGCTAGGTTGTGTATTCTTGAAGTAGTACCTTTGAAAAACATTAACAGGCAACAGTTATAGAGTTTACAAGGAAAATACAAAATTAAATTAATAAGAGTAAAAACATCGACCCGCCCAGCTGCGACCAGAGCGAGAGGTAGGCACCGGCCCGACCGCCGGAAGGAGAGATCCAGCCGCCAGTTTGCCTGGCCTGCAGGGTCCAGAGTGGCAGCTCCCTGCTGCTGAACGCAGGGCCCATCCTGAGGATAAGCCCCCTCCACTCTTCCACTGTGCCATTCTGCAAAGGGCCAAAGGTGCAGCCTTGACTCCACTAACAGGATTGCTGACTGGACGTGATCCGGGTCAATTGGCTTAATCTGGAAGGGAAATAAGAAAGGCTTCCAAGGGTCCATTTGGCTTGAGACTTATTCCTGGTTTCAACGTTTTTTTTTTTTTTTTTTTTTTTTTTTTTGTACCGGGGATTGGACTCAGCGGCGGCACTCGACCACTGGGCCACATCCCCAGCCCTTTTTTTGTATTTTATTAGAGACAGGGTCTCACTGAGTTGCTAAGTGCCTTGCCATTGCTGAGGCTGGCTTTGAACTCACGATCCTCCTGCCTCAGCCTCCCAAAGTGCTGGGATTACAGGCGTGCGCCACCGCGCCCGGCTATGGTTGATCCATAATTTGGTTTCTCATCCCTTTTATGTCCCCTTCCATCACTCTCATCCCCCACTAACATTCAAATTTTTCTGTTTCCACATCCTGTCTTTTCTACTTTCTATAAATCTTTTATTTCTTTCTCTGCACAGTCGACATTTGCTATCACCTTCATCTCCTTTGATCACTTTTTAAAAATATTCTAAACTTTCACTTTCCCCATCCTACTTTATCTGTGCTTAAGAAACTGTAATTCCGCCGGGCGCGGTGGCTCACGCCTGTAATCCCAGCACTTTGGGAGGCTGAGGCAGGAGGATCTCGAGTTCAAAGCCAGCCTCAGCAATGGCGAGGCACTTAGCAACTCAGTGAGACCCTGTCTCTAAATAAAAATACAAAAAAGGGCTGGGGATGTGGCCCAGTGGTCGAGTGCCCCTGAGTTCAATCCCTGGTACCACAAAAAAAAAAAAAAAAAAAAAAAAAAAAAAGAAACTGTAATTCCACTAAATAATAGAGTTATATAGTTTATATAATTCATACCCTGTTCATGTTGTTGTGATTATTAATACAGGGGATGATGTAGTAGACACCTGATGTCAAATGCTTATCTAGTACACCGTTTTGTATTGCTGGTACTGATGTTAAGTGCTGACCCCACCATTTCTATAGAGATGGCAATTAGTATTATAGATGTCAAAGTAGATGCTGGATATTTATCTCCACACTATGCAGCTGTGGTTGACATTAATGCTACTCCTGACTTCCCTCTCCCTCTGAGAGAGGCTGGGAATGATTAGGATACCTTGAGACAAAAGAGTAGAGATCCTGTTGTGAAGAAATGAAAGTCAGTCAAGCAACAGTGAATCTTACCCCAACATGGCCCCACCTGAGCCAAAACATTACTTCAACTCATGGAGTTTGGGAGACAAAAACCCCAAACCCAAATCCAGGCCCCAAGGAGGAACAACCAGAGGGGAACTTCAGGTTCCACCCCTTGACATCTACTCATATACCAGAAACAGAGATAAATCCTAGAACAAACAAAACAGCAGAAACAAACAACCACACACATAGGGACATACATATAAAAAAGGAAGGAAAATCCATCTCAATTGGTGCTCACATCCAGGAACTCTGAAAACATGAGGAAACAGGCAAGCAAATCTTCTCTCCCCCAAATTCACAATCCCCCAACAAAGGATCCCACATATATGGAAGAGGATGAAATTCCAGAGAAATATTATTTTAAAACCAATCATTAAAATGTTCAATTAACTAAAAGAAGAGCTAAGGAATGAATTAAGAGAGCAAACACAGGAGATGAAAATCAATTTCAATAAAGAAATTGAAATATTGAAAAAAAAATCAGTCAAAACTCCTGGAAAGAAGTGACCCAATGAATCAAGTTAAAAATTCACTTGAATGCATCACCAACATATCTGATTATATAAAAAAGTAGAATGTCAGCACTTGAAGACAGACCCTCAGGCCTTGAATATAGGATACATGAATTTGAGTACATAGAAGACAATAAAGGGAAAAATGATAGAACATGATCAGAATGTACAATAACTCTGGGACAACATCAAGAAACAAAACCTGAGAATCACTGGGATAGAAGAGAACATGGAGACACAAGCTAAAAGCATTAAGAACATTTTCAATGAAATAGTCACAGAAAACTTTCCTCATATCAGAATGGAGATAGATATCCACATACAGGATGCATGCAGGACCCCAACCAGACCTAACCAGAAGAGAAGTTCTCCAAGACACATCATAATAAAAATGCCTAACAGAAAATAAAGAAAGAATATTAAAACCTTCAAGAGAAAAACATCAGGTCACATTTATAGGCAAACCAGTAAGGTTCACTCTGACTTCTCAGACACTAAAAGCAAAGAGGGCCTGGAATGAGATATTCCAGTTCTAAAAGAAAATAATTGCCAACCAAGATTGCCATACCCAGCAAAGCTCTCGATATTCAATGGGGAAATAAAAACTTTCCATGACTAGGATAAACTAAAAGAATTCATGACAACCAAGTCAGCACTATAAAGAATTCTTAAAGATAAACTGCACACAGAGGAACCCCAAAATAAATCCCCAAACTCCCAATAGCTGAAGATCAATAAAAGATTAAGCATATAAATAAGAAGCAAGACAGAATTAAACATAACAAAAAATCATAATGTCAGTAAGCAGCAAACATATATTGATAAGAACACTGAATACAAATGGTTTCAACTCCCCACTTAAAAGACATAAGTTAGTAGAAGGGATCAAAAAAACAAGATCCAACTACATATATGCTGTTTTCAAGAGATTCATAGGCAAAGACACTTACAGGATGAAGGTAAAATGATGGGAAAAAAATCCACACAGTCTCTATAAACAACTAGCTATTCTGACAAAGTTGATTTCAAGCAAAAATTTATCAAAAGAAACAAAGAAGCCACTAAATCCTTATAAAGGAAACAATCCAACAAGAAGATATGATGATAGTAAACACCTAATTACATTAAAAAATACTTGACATTAAATCCCTCATAGACACCAATACAATAATACTGGGTGACTTCAAAACATCCCTATCACCAATAGGTCATCAAAGCATAAAATCAATAAAGATATACCCAACCTAAATAATACTATAAATCAAATGAACCTAATAGACACCTACAGAATATTTCACTCCAAAACAGCTGAATTTCTCTTCTCAGCAGCTCATGGAACTTTTTCCAAAACAGACCATATTCTAGGTCACAATGTAAATCTTAGCAAATACAAAAATAGATATAATTCCATTCATTCTATGAGACCATAATAGAATGAAACTAGAAATCAACAGCAAAAAATAATAGAAACCACATAAACACATGGAGATTAAATAATACTATTTTAAGCAAAGAATGGATCAAAGAATAAATGAAAGAAGAAGTCAAGAAATTTTTAGAAACAAGTGAAAATGATGAAACAACACATCAGAATCTCTGGAACCATATGAAAGCAGTATTAAGAAGCAAATTTATTTATTTATTTTATTTATTTATTTTTTTGGTACCAGGGATTGAACTCAGGGGCATTCGACCACTGGGCCACATCCCCAGCCCTTTTTTCTACTTTTTTTGGTACCGGGGATTGAACTCAGCAGCACTAGACCACTGGGCCACATCCCCAGCCCTTTTTTGTATTTTATTAGAGACAGGGTCTCACTGAGTTGCTAAGTGCCTCGCCATTGCTGAGGCTGGCTTTGAACTCGCGATCCTCCTGCCTCAGCCTCCCAAAGTGCTGGGATTACAGGCGTGCGCCACCGCACCCGGCTCCATATTCCATGAAATTGAAAGGGAAGGAACACCCCCAAATACATTCTATAAAACCAATATAACCCTGATGCCAAAATCAAACAAAGACACATCTAGGAAAGAAAAATAGACCAATATCCCTAATGAACATAGATGTAATGCTCCTTAATAAAATATTAGCAAACTACATGAAAAATGTATCAAAGAGATAATACACCATGACCAAGTGGGCTTCATCCTAGGGATGCAAGGTTGGTTCAACATATGCAAAGCAATAAGTATAATTCACCATGTAAATAGAATTAAGGACAAGAATCATATGATCATTTCAGTAGACACAGAAAAGGTCTTTGATAAAATATAGGAACCATTAATGTTAAAAATACTGGAGAAACTAGGAATAGAAGGGACTTACCTTAACATTATAATACAACAAACTATATACAATAAACCCAAAGCCAACATCATACTGAATGGAGAAAAACTGAAAGCTTTTTCTTTAAAATCAGGAAGAAGACAAGGAAGTTCACTTTCACCACCTTTATTCAAAATAGTTCTTGAAACTCTAGCCACAGCAATCAGGCAAGAGAAGCAAATTAAAATGATACAAATAGGAAAAGAAGAAGATGAACTGTCACTGTTTGCTGATGCTATTATACTACATCTAGAAGATCCAAAATATTTCACCAGAAGACTCTTAGAGTTGATAAATGAATTTAGCAAGGTAGCACGATACAAGATCAACACTCACAAATCACGAGTGTTTCTGAATTCCAATATTTATTCAGCTGAGAAAGAAATCAAGAAAACCATCCCCATCAAAATAACCTCAAAACAAAAACAAAACCAAAAACAACAAAGAAACCAAAACAAACCAGGGAATTAATCTAACCAAGGGAGTGACTGACCTTACATTGAAAACTAGAACATTGAAGAAAGAAATTGAAGAAGACCTTAGAAAATGGAAAGCTCTCCCATGTTCTTGTACAGGCAGAATTAGTATTGTTAAAATGGCCATACTGCTAAAAGCAATATACAGATTCAATGCAATCCCCATCAAAATACCAATGACATTCTTCACATAACATTCCTGAAAGTAATTTGGAAGAATAAGCGACCCAGAAGAGCCAAAGCAGCTCCAAATAAGAAAAATGATGCAGGAAGCACCATAATACCTGATCTCAAATTATATTGCAGAGCTATAGTAACAAAAGGGCATGGTATTGGTGTCAAAAGTAGACATGAAGAATAGTGGAATAGAATAGAAGACACAGATAAAAATCCACATACTTACAGCCATCTGATACTTGACAAAGGAGCCAAAAGTATATGCTGGAGAAAATAAAGCCCTTTAAACGAAGCAGGCTGGGAAAACTGGATATCTATATATAGAAGAATGAAATTAGATCCTTATCTTTCACCCTGCACAAAGTCAAATCAAAATGGATCAGACTTAGGAATCAGACCGGAAACCTTGCAACTGTTAGAAGAAAACAGGGTCAATGATCCATCATATAGGTGCTGGTACCAACTTCCTCAACAAGACCCTCAAAGCTCAAGAAATAAAACCAAAAATCAATAAGTGGGATGCCATCAAACTAAAAACCTTTTGCACAGCAAAGGAAATAATTAAGAATGAAGAGAGAGTCTATAGAATGGGAGAAACTCTTTGCCAGCTACTCCTCTGACAGGGGATTAATATCCAGAACATATAAATAACTCAAAAAAATTCTATGTCACCCCCCAAAATAACCCAATCAATAAATAATCAAAAGAACTAAAGAAATTTCTCAAAAGGAGAAACACAAGTTGTCAACAAATATATGAGAAAATGTTCAAATCTCTAGCAATCAGAGAAATGAAAACAAAACTACACTAAGATTTTATCTCACTCCAGTTGGAATTGCAATTATCAAGAATTGATAATTGGGGCTGGGGTTGTGGCTCAGTGGTGGAGCACTCATCTAGCATGTGTGGGGCCCGGGTTTGATCCTCAGCACCACATGGAAATGGATGCACTGTGTACAACTAAAAGCAAATAAATAAATATTGAAAAAAAGAATTGATAATAAATAAGAATAATAATTGCTAAAGAGGATGTGGGGAAAAAGGTATACCCATAGATTGCTGGAGAGACTGCAGACTAGTACAATTACTTTGGAAAGCAGTGTTTGGATATTTCCTCAAAAACTAGGAATGGAACCATCATATGACTCAGTTATCCCACTCCTTTGTATTATCCAAAAGAATTAAAGTCAGCATATTACAGCACTATAGCCACTACAATGTTTATAGCAGCACAATTCACAATAACCAAATTATGAAATCAACCCACATGCCCCTCAGTGGACGAATGAATCAGGAAAATGTGATACATATGTACAATGGAGTTTTATTCATCCATAAAGAAGAATGATATTATGGCTTTGCCAGTAAATGGATGGAGCTAGAGAATATCAAGCTAAGTGAAATAATCCAGTCCCCCAAAAGTCAAAAGGCAAATATTTTCCCTCATGTGTGGAGGCTAAGGCAAAATAAGGGAAAGAAGGAAGTGGGGGGTGGGATTGGATATCATAAAGATATAGGGAAGATCAGTGGAGTAGAAGGAGAGTGAGAGGGAGGGAGGAAAGGAAAGGGAAAGAAATATGGAATGAATCTAACAGAACCATGTATTATACACGTATAAATGTACTGAAGGGAATATCTCCTTTGTGTATATGTAGAATATACCAATCAAAAGTAAATGAATAATGGAGTGAAAGGAAGATCAGTAGAGGAGAGAGAAAAGGGAGAGGATGGAGGGAAGGAAGGAGGAAAGGAAAAGGGGATTGAAATCAAATTGTATGTACAATTATGTCCAAAGGAACCCAAGTACTATGTATAACTATACTGCTCTAATAAAAAAATAAAGTGAATATCCAATCTTTAGTACGTTACACATACATAAGAAATGTAAACTGATATTTTATCTCCTCTTTCCTATCCTTTGTGTTCTTTTCTTCATAAATTTCACTTTTACATGCCCAATGTATTTTAACTATTTTTTTTTAAAAAAACTTTAGATAATTAACTATATTTAAAAGTTAAAGTTGTAAAAATTGTCTTTTATAGTTATTCTGATTGTTAACATTCTGGCACTCTTCATTTCTTTATATAGATGCAAATTTCCTTCTGGTAGCACATTCCTTCAGTATGAAGAACTTCCTTTAATCTCTCTTACAGTGCAGATTGGCTAATAATAAAAGTTTTTCTAAAAATTCTTCATTTCACCTTCATTTTTTGAAATATTTTCTCTGGGTATATTGACAAGTTGGAGTGTGTGTGTGTGTGTGTGTGTGTGTGTGTGTGTGTGTGTTTTTAAAGTCGTTGCTCTGTTGTTTTCTGGCTTGTATAGTTTTGAAGAGACATTTCCAGTTATTCTTATCTTTGCTCCTCTGTACATAATGTTCCTGTTTCCCTCTCCTGAATCCTTGTACCAATGCTGGTTATCTGCAAGATTTTATCTGTGTCCTATGGATATACGTGATGGTGAGAAGTTGAGACTTGAGAAGCATCTGAGGGAAGGAAGAAAGGAGCAAGATACAAGAATACTTGGAAGCAGATGTTTTCAGGGGGAGGACACAGGAAAAGCAAATACCTTTTAATACCAGAGGGGAAACCTAGGTTCTTATCAAGCTCATAAATAGCTGTAAGCAAGGTGACATGGAGCTCTAACAGGAACACCCTAGGACAGTTAGCGAGACTGGGAAAGAAGAATAAAGTCTGTTAGAAGGTAAATGAGGGGCTGGGGATGTGGCTCAGCGGTAGAGTGCTTGCCTAGCATGTGCGAGGCCCGGGTTCGATCCTCAGCACCATGCAAAAATAAAGGCATTGTGTACAACTAAAGCAAACAAATAAATATTTAAAAAAGAAGGTAAATGAGCATTTGAGTTAATTTGCCAAAGCTAGCCATCAGCCTCTCACGGTGGGTGGGAGACAGAGATGCCAAGGTTGACCTACCTCTTCTTACTCCCTTGGAATGTTGGGAAACAGAGAAAGAGGGTAAGGAAGAGTGGAGTGCAGAACAGCTGATTATGCCTGGGCAGAGGTTAGAGCAGGCTGGGTGATAGGGCACTGGCTGCAGACCATTGGATTCCATCCAGGTGAGACTGGAGAGGGGAAAGTGCTGCAGAGGGAAAAACAGCATTAGAAAGGAAGGACTTGAGGGGGGTACATAAGAAATATAGAGTGAATGACAGAGTGATCAGCATCCTGTATTTAATAATTATGTGATATGAAAAGGAGCAGAAACTTCTGTAGAAAGTAAGAGGGATGCGAAAGGAGGGAACCATTTCCACTAGTTGATATCATTCTGAGACATATGCTGTTTCACAGAAAACCACAGCATTGTAGACTTTAAAAGGATGAATCTTACGGTATGTGAATTAAGAGCAGCATGCCATACAAAAGTGAAATAAATTCACTGTTCCCATGAACTCTGCATTGTGAAGGGTTCTAATTATACACCGGTAGAAGCTACAAGGAGGAACTCTAGGGTTTGTTTTGTCAGTTTAAAACTTTTTTTTAAACAAATACTTTTATCGCACATTTATAAAATCTGCATAGTTGTATTAAGTTCTTCCCTAAAACTTTTTTTTTAATGTCAAGAAATTAAAAACTAAACAGAAGGAGGAAGAGGTGAATGGGGAAAATTTGCACTAGGTATAAGAAAGACTAGTTTAAAATTTTAATATAAAATGGGCTTCTATATATCATTATAATAGTCAGATGACATGGAAAAAATTAGAAGAGAAAATATATATTTTTATATTAAAAATAAGTAACCAGAGAAATTCAAACAAACCAAAAATACCATTTTTTTTGCTGGCTATTTTAGTAATAATTAAGTTCAATACTGGGTTGAGGGTGGTGGCATATTTCTGTAATCCCAGCTATTCCAGAGGATTATAAACTTGAGGCCAAGTTGCAAGACCCTATTTCAAAAAATGAAAAAGGACTGGGGATGTATCTCAGTGTACCTGATCCTAGCATGTGCAAGGCCCCGGGTTCAACAACAACAACAACAACAACACACACACACAGAGTTAAATATTGGAACACAAATATTGGTGAGAATGACAAGAAAATTGTGTTCTTGTGGACTATTGTTCAGAATTAATCATTAACATCTAATAAGGTATTTTGGCAATCTGGATTATGAGCTTGAAAATGTCTTGTCCAAAATTTCCACATAAGTTTTTTTTTGAGTTGGAAAATGTATATATATAGTTTATTCATAAACACCTTTATGTATCATAATTGGAAAAACTTAAAAAATTATTGAAAGAAGTTACCTGGTCCTGGACTGATATTGAAATAGGTTATTTGAATTCTGGCACCAGCTTCTGTGGTATTAACTGCACAAATATTAATTAGGATTTCTCTCCCAGAGAGTGACTTTTAAAATTAAAAAATAAAGACTTAAGCCGGGCGCGGTGGTGCACACCTGTAATCCCAGCACTTGGGAGGCTGAGGCAGGAGGATCGTGAGTTCAAAGCCAGCCTCAGCAATGGCGAGGCACTTAGCAATTCAGTGAGACCCTGTCTCTAATAAAATACAAAAAAGGGCTGGGGATGTGGCCCAGTGGTCGAGTGCCCCTGAGTTAAATCCCTGGTACCAAAATAAATAAATAAATAAATAAAAAAAAAAATAAAGACTTGATAAAACTAACAAATAAAAACCTATCTGCCCAAGTCTGAGTTTTAATTCCAGGTGTGTGATATTGGAGAAGTCATCGAATCTTTCTTTGCCTACGTTCCTTTTCTAGAATAGTCTTAGCCTTTCACATCAAACACACCAACCATTTCCTGTCTGCAGTCACACTGTCCACGTTGAGACCAGTGCCCATGAGTTTTTCTTTCAATGCAGGTTCCAAATTGGTCCTGAAGTCCAGCATCTTGATTCAAGCTTGGAGACCTCCTTAGTCTTGCTAGCATTTCTTGTTCTTGGGTTTGACTTTGTAATACTACCCTTTGATCATATAAGCTTTTCTCCTAGAAGCCAAGTTTTGTTATTATATAAATTTCCCATCAGACAAAAATGGCTGTTGGCATTTTTTGTGTCCTTCCCTCTGTGGATTGAATCTGCTTGGATCCTTATACCAACTGAATCATGCGTCCACTGTAAGGACTGCTGGTCTCTTTCCAGGCTGCATTTCTATCTACTTGCTTTTATTTCAGACCTATAAAGTCAGAGTCTTCATTTTGTTGCTTCTCTTTGTCAAGTTAAGCATCCATCCTGCTTTAATGTGATTTTTTTCCCCTCCATATATTAAATGCATAAGTCTATGGAGGAAGATGTGTTGAAAAGTCTCGGAACTTAGACAGAAGGGCTTTCTTTTCTTTCTTTTTTTTTTCTCTTTCAACCTACTAATTTATATTTATTCCCTAATATGAGAGTGTAAATATTCATTGAAAGCTGAAATGTACATCTCAAATAACATATGCAAATATAACATTTTACAATTGTAGAAATTGAGGAGTAAAGAAGGACACATTACTTGCACAAATTTATACACAAATGTAATAATTGAACATGGACTAAAACCCAGTCTCAGAATTACATTTGAATTTTGCATAACAGCTCAATTTATATTGCATTCCATCCATTCTGCTAAGAAATATTCTGGAGAGTTGTTGTCATTCAATAGTTAAGCTAACAAAGAGCTCTAGAGTCATAAACTTGTTTAAATTTCAGCTCTATAATTTTATGTCCTCTTTGAACCTCAGTTTTTGCATGTATTAAACAGAAATTAAAGGCATGTCAAGGAGCTAAGGAATAACACTCATGCAAAAAGAGAGTTCTTGAAACATTCTATGTATAATAAACATTAATATATTATAGATTTTTTTCTAAAAATTGGAACTATACAATTGTGCAATTTAAAAAATAACATTTCATATTATATATCGAATAAAATATTTATTATATAGTTTAGAAAATGGCAAAGAAAAGTCTACTAATTTGCAACCATTCCAGATTATTGGAAATAATTTCTTCATACGGGAATACACTCATACAATCACACCAAGAATACAATAGCACAGACCAGAAATTAGAGGTAAATCTTATTCACAAGGTTAACAAATCCTGAGTTAGAAGTGAGCAGAACATTAAGGTTTTATTTACAAGTGCATAACCTTATTACATTCCAATAGAAGTAACAGGGACAGTGAGAAAGTTATAGAATGGTACATTAAAAAATCAGAATGAAGAGCCGGGCGCGGTGGCGCACGCCTGTAATCCCAGCACTTTGGGAGGCTGAGGCAGGAGGATCGCGAGTTCAAAGCCAGCCTCAGCAATGGCGAGGCACTTAGCAACTCAGTGAGACCCTAGACAGAAGGGCTTTCTATGGGGCAGAACATCTCCTCCAGCAAAGTATTCTCCATAAAGCCCATTTTATATCCTTGTTCCTTAAGCCGTAGATAAAGGGGTTCAGCATGGGGGTGACCATTGTGTATATCACAGATGCCACCACTCCAAAATCTGCTGAATAGGAGGATGAGGGCTGGAAATACACCAGGAAGAGGGTTCCATAGAATATGGTGACCACCGTCAGGTGAGAGCCACAGGTGGAGAAGACTTTGTGCTTCCCCCCGGCAGAGGGGATCCTGAGGATGGTGTGCATGATGTGGGCGTAAGAGACCAGGATGCAGGTGAGGGAGACCACGCCTGAGAGGGCAGCTTCAGGGAACATGGTGATCTGAAAGGATCGGGTGTCTGAACAGGCAAGCTTGAGGAGTGGGAGAAGATCACAGAAGAAGTGTGGGATGGAGCGGGAGGCACAGAAGGAGACCTGAGCCATCTGCAGAGTGAGTGAAAAGGCCAGGAGGTTGGAGCAGAGCCAGGACGCGGCCACCAGCAGCAGGCATTGCTGGGGACACATGATGGTGGTGTAGTGCAGAGGCAGGCAGATGGCCACGTAGCGGTCATATGCCATCACGGCCAGCAGGAAGTCATCCAGTAAGGTCAACGTCATAAAGAAGTACATCTGCAGGAGGCACCCAGTGTGGGAGATGGTGTGCTGCTGTGTGTGGATGTTCACCAGCACCTTGGGGATGATGGTGCAGGTGAGGCAGGTGTCGATGAAGGACAGGTTGGCCAGGAAGAAGTACATGGGTGTGTGGAGGTGCTGGTCAGAGCCAATGGCCAGGATGATGAGCAGGTTGCCCAGCAGGGTGACCAGGTACATTCCCAGGAAGAGCCCAAACAGGAGAGGTTGCTGCTCTGGGTGCTCAGAGAAGCCCAGGAGCAGGAAGTCTGAGATGGTGCTTTGGTTTCTAATTTCCTTTAAGATGAAGAAAATAGAGCAGAGTGTTGTTTACAAAAGATAGGTTCTAAAAATCACAGAGTCCAAGAACTTTGATCTGTTTTTCTCTGTTCCTTCAAGAGGACACTGAGACTCAGTAGTAGATATAATTACATGTATACAAACATGAAAAGTGTGGGGACCATGGACCGCGATAATCAGGCATCACATCGGCGTGTTGGTGTCTAGATTCCTGTAATCAGGCAAGTTGACCCCCATGTGTCTGAATGAGGCTGGGCTGGCTTTCAGCTGGAACGAAGCTCTCCAAGTTTTAATTCCTTTGTACATTTTACAACAACTTTTTCAATCTCTTTATCTTGTTGTGGAGCTTGTTTCTGGGTCATGCATATTCTAGGATTTAGTGGGTGATGCAAGGCTCACCTATATATGTGTGTGCATATGTGCATTTAAAGGAAGTGAAGCCAGTCACTGTGGTGCACAACTGTAATCCCAGCAACTTGAGAGGCTGAGGCAGGAGGATCACGAGTTTAAAGCCAGCCTTAGCAACTTAGGGAGGCTATAAACAACTGAGTGAGACCCTGTCTCTAAATAAAATACACACACACACACACACACAAAAAGGAGAGCGGGGGACTAGGACTAGGGATATGGCTCCATGGTTAAGTGCGCCTGGGATCAATCCCTGGTATACCGAGAGGGCTTTCTCTGCCCGTTTGTCTTCAAGGAACTTTCCAATGAGTGAGTTAACATGGATGTTAGAACATCATAAACGAAACAGCCCTTTGTCATTACAGGGCACCTTGTTTCATTTTTGTCATCAACAGTATCAGCTGAAGCATCAGTTTCAAGATCATGGGCTTTAAGGTCTAGAGAGTGCTGGGAATCTTTTCTCTGTTTTTCTCCATCCCCCTCCACCCCGTCCTTGTTGGGCAGTCACTTACCTCCCTGATCCTCCATTTTTGGTCTGTACAGTGTGTACCAGCTTTGTAGAGTCCCTGGAGTTATCGTGAGATAGCATGTGAAAGGCACGCCTTCAGTACCGGAGTGCTAGTTACTCCCAGTGCAGTAGCACCTGAGCCTGGGACCCACAGCGCCTCGCTCGTGTAGACAGTGGGCTTTACAGCTCTGTTTCTCACTTGCCTCTTTTCACTTTTGTAAATGCGTGCCTCCTTTGAGCCTCACTTTACTGGTAAATAGAAGCAGATAATCATCCTGCCTGAAAGATGTGCTGAGGGAGGTCACTTTCTCTTTCTGGTGTCCTCCATCTGTTTAAATATTTGCCATTGTTGTAGTAAATTAAGAGGGCCATTGATTCTGGTTCCTATCTGATAGGAGAGGGTCTTGTGAATTGGGTGATGTGAGATGAAGAGTCATCATGATTATCGCTGTTACTAACCTTGGGTGATTATGACTGCACTCCCACCTGTCAGTGGCAAAGCAGTTTTGGAATCTTGAAACCATGGGCAAACTCATCAGATGACTTAATCATTCAATCCCCAATATCATTAACTATGACGGGGATAAAAAGTACATTTTAAGCAGTTATTTGATGGTTCAAGTAAAAAAAAAAAAAAGGATGTGAAGAGGTTGGTAAATCTTAAGTGTATATGGAGGGGGAGAGCGTTGTTGTTGACTTAGGGGGGTGGCTGAGAGTGATTCTGGGAATAATGCCCATCGTGGACTCATTGACTCATGTGACAATTGATGTTGTGATGGTAGGGTTGATGATGCAAATGAAGATGAGGTTGCTCTTTCCCGGTAAAGGGCTGTTCAGTTTACAAAGTTCTCATATCCACAGGTTTTGTTACTATACGGGTCCTGTGTTCTGACGTTGCTGGAGCCTGGGGAAGGTGTTCTGAGACCTGTTTTCCTCAATGATCACAGGTTGGACCGTCAAGGTCCTGATGAGCACTAGAGGCAAGTACCCCTCATTGATAAGAAGAGCCAGAAAATGGCTGGCAGAAAGGGAGAAAGGAAGAGAAGGGGGAAAAGGAAAAAGGGAGAAGCTGTAAGATGCGTGTATATGTGTGTGTGCGTGTGTGTGTGTGTGTGTGTGTGTGTGTGTGTGTGTGTTGTGTTTGAGTGTGTGTGCACCTTAGATAGACTCTGCTATCTTTCCAGTCTTGTGCCTCCATGCTTACCTGGAGATTCTGGCCAAGCTCTGTCTCTGATCCCGTCACTGAAGAGATTGGGTTCTCTGCTTCTTTGTCTCTCCAAGAAGGCATAGTGGGAGCCACAGTTCCTTTCTGCTGCAGCAGCACATTCGGAAGACTCAGGGCGCGAGGTCCGTGCCCTTAGGCACAGGATCCAGGAAGAGCTGCTGAGTTTCTGCACACTGTGTCTCCTGGGACTGAATCCCAGACCTGCTAGTTAAAGATAGGGCAAATGTCCAACCTCCCAGCTGTCCTCTCTGGACTGTGGCCTCCGGAGTCGCAGCAGTGTCAGTGATGCTTCCATTCAGAGTGACCAGGGGTGTCCCTGCTCCTCCTGCCTCCCTTGGTGAGATTTAAATTGGCTTCATCATAATCAGCCCTTACACTGAACAGGGCCTGTCCTGGTCTTGGAGTTCATACTTTCTAAGTAGAGTCCAATCCTTTTGGGTGAAATACAATATGTTCCAAGTACACAGTGTTTTTGTCAGTTTTAATGCTGCTGTGACCAAAAGACCTGACAAGAAGCCGGGCGCGGTGGCGCACGCCTGTAATCCCAGCACTTTGGGAGGCTGAGGCAGGAGGATCGCGAGTTCAAAGCCAGCCTCAGCAATGGCGAGGCACTTAGCAACTCAGTGAGACCCTGTCTCTAATAAAATACAAAAAAAAAGGGCTGGGGATGTGGCCCAGTGGTTGAGTGCCCCTGAGTTCAATCCCTGGTACCCCCCCCCCCCAAAAAAAAAAAAAAAAAAGACCTGACAAGAACAATGTGGAGGAGGAAAAGTTTATTTGGGGCTCATGGTTTCAGAGGTCTCAGTCCATAGATGGCGAATTCCCTTGCTCTGGCCCCAAGGTGAGGCAGAATATCATGGCAGAAGGGCATGACAGAGGAAAGCAACTCAGGACATAGCAACAGGGAGGCAGAGCGAGCACTCCACTCATTAAGGACAAAATATAAAACCCCACAGGCATGACCCAATGACCTACTTTCTCTAATTATGCCCTACCTGCCTATAGTTACCACCCAGTTAATCCATATCAGTGAATTAAGCCATTGATTAGGTTACAACGCTCTTATCATTTCACCTCTGAACATTCTTGCATCATTTCACAGGTGAATTTTGGGGGCATTTCACATCTAAACCAAACAACAAGTAAAAAGCAATACTAAAATAGATGGTTGTTAAAAATCATGAGCTTCTCATGTCATGTAGAAGTCACAGTCTTTTTTTTTTTTTTTTTTTTTTGATATGACCTGATGGAGCAAAAGGATTACCAATATGTAGAACCTATACAAGGTGCAGGTGCTGTTCTGGGAATCTATGGATATATTGGTTGATCTTTGATGTAAATCTGCCTTACATACAAAAGAAGGTATAAACATATCTTGCTGTTTAGAGAATGAAAATAAAATGAATGTCCATGTTCTTACCTCTCAGATCAAACATTATGTCAATATGATAGAATGATTTATTTCTATCACTTAGAAACCACTTCTTTGCCCTTCTCTGATAACATTCCTCATTCCTGTCCCTCTTCTCTTAAAAGGAAACCATTATTGTGACTATTCCTTTAGTTTTCTTTATATTCTTACCACATATACCCATCTCACTAAACATTATATTGTCTGGGTATGCATTTTTTATTTTTAAAATAATTTTCATTGTGTATATTAAGGTTTATAGCACAAAGTATGGGAGACATATAGATAGTAAAACAAATTACCATAGAGTAGTGAAACAAATTACCATGCCCATAATCTCATATGGCTGTGAATTTTTTGTCCTTTCTGTGAAATGTTATTTATTATTTTTTGTGTGTTTTTATAATTTTCTTATTTTTGTCAGCATTACATGTTTGAAGTTGGTTCATGCTAACGCATGTTGTTGTGGAGCAGTGGTGTTTATTAATGTCTGGTACAGGCCATCAGTGTCCCAAGACAGCTCTCTTTGACAGCTGTATTGTGGGTTTCTGGACATTTGAATTTTTCCTTTCTCTCTTTTTCTTTCCCTCCCTCTCTCCCTTATTTCCTTCCTTTCTTCTTTCCTTGAAACAAGAAATTGAACCCAGTGATACTTTACCCATGAGCTACATCCCCAGCACTTTTTTATTTTTTATTTTGAGACAAGGTCTCACTACATGGGCCAGGCTGGACTCCAACTTGCAGTCTTCTTGCCTCAGACTCTCAAGTTGTTTGGATTACAAGCATGCACCACTGTGGCCAGCAGGACTTTTGAATTTGAAATGGTATGTGTGTGTAGCATCTGTAATTCTACCCTTAGGTTGAACAGAACCCCTTGTTAACCAGATACACAGCAGGTCTACCACAGAATAAATTAAGTAGGCCTACTAAAGCATAGAAGTATCGTATCAATTTAGATCAGGTTTTGTTGCTAAACGAGTTTGCTGCAGGCTTTTAAAAAAGCTTTGTGTTGCCAGAGTCTTTTGGATATCAGAACTGTAGATATTATGGTGGTGGTGTGTGATGATATCTCATTATGTGTATTCAAAACTATTTCTTAAAATCAGTGAATTATAAGACATATACAGAAAAATGCATAAAACATAAGCATATTTCCAGTGAATTTTTACAAAGCAACACCTGTGATCATTTCTTGGATCAAGATGTAGAGCATTGCCTGTTCCCAAAGCTGTCCTTTGTCCCATTCTGCCAATCACTACTCTTCTTTATAAGCTGAATAACCACTATTCTTTCCCTAACATTTATTTTAGGTTTTCATGCCTTTGAATTTATATAAATGGAATGATGTACTATGTAGTCTGTTTTTGGTCTTACTTCTTTTGTTCAACATTTTATGTTGTGAGATCCACCCAGATATTTCTATATAGCTGTGGTTTGTTCATTTTCATTATTGTGAGATGCATCATTGTGGGATGATATGATATATTATTCTTCATTGAATCTCTTGTTGAAAGAATAGCCCAGGATTTTGCCAACAAGAATAATGCTGTAGCTGGGCACAGTGGCGCATACCTGTAATCCTAGAGACTGTGGAGACTGAGGCAGGAGGATTGCAAGTTCCAGGCCAGCCTTATCAACTTAGTGAGACCCTGCCTCAAAATTAAAATAACTAACTAAATAAAAAGGGAGTGGTGTTGTAGCACCCCTGGGTTCAATTCCCAGTACCACAAAACAGAACAAGACAAAACAAAACTGAAAAATGCTGTAATTAATGGCTTGAACACATACACATCTGTTGAATAGTTTAATTCAATTGAACTGAACTGATTCAAACCATTCAGAGAAGAAGTTGTCATAATAGGGACCCTCAACTTAGGACTATTATACACCCAGTTATGAGGATCATTTATAAATATTAAATTTTTTCTATGTAAGAGTCTAGTAATTTTTTTGTTAGATTCATTTTTTTTTTCTGAGAGGTATGTTGCCAGGCTGGTCTCCAACTCATGGGTCCAAATGATCCTCTCTCTTCAGCCTTATAAGTGGCTGAGACTACAGGCATGTGTCATCATGCTCAGCTTGATTCAGTTTTTTTAAATAACAAAAGTTGATATTTTTATCTTTTCCAGCAAGTAGAAATCATATATTCAAGTTGCAGTGTGGTGATTTGATATACTTTAGATTTGACGATGAAATAAAAACCTTCCATGATAAACAAAAGCTAAAAGAATTTTCAACAAGAAAGCTGGCACTACAGAACATCCTTGGCAAAATATTCCATGAGGAGGAATGGAAAAACAACAATGAAAACCTTCAAATGGAAGAACAACAATAAGGGAAAACTAACCATAGGAGAAATCGAGTCAAGCTAAATACCAAAAATAAAATAGAATTATATAAAATTTAAAATGACTGGTAATACAAATCATATCTCATGAGATATTTCATATCTCAAATACAAATCATAATAACCCTGAACATTAACGGCCTAAACTTACCAGTTAAAAGACATAGGCTGATAGATTGGATTAAAAAAAAAGACCCAACAGGGGTTGGGATTGTGGCTCAGTGGTAGAGCGCTCGCCTAGCACTTGGGCGGCCCAGGTTCGATCCTCAGCACCACGTAAAAATAAAAACGCATTGTGTACAACTAAAGCAAACAAATAAATATTAAAAAAAAAAAGACCCAACAATATGTTGCCTTCAAGAGACACATCTCATAAGAAAAGACGCCCACACACTGAAGGTGAAAGGATGGGATAAAATATACCACTCACACGGACTGCGTAAGCAAGCAGGGGTTTCCATCCTCATATCAAACACAGTAGACTTCAAGCCAAAGGTAATCAAAAGAGATAAGGAAGGGCATTTCATACTACTTAAGGGAATCATACATCAACAAGAAATAACTGTTATAAATATATATGCCCCAAATAACAGAGCATCCACGTTCATCAAACAAACCCTTCTCAAGTTCAAGAACCAAATAGACCACAACACGATAATTCTAGGTGACTTTAACACACTGCTTTCACCACTGGATAGATCTTCCAAACAAAAGCTAAACAAAGAAACTGTAGAACTCAATAATACAATCAATAGCTTAGATTTAACTGATATATTGAGAGTATATTATCCATCAACGAGTCAGTACACTTTCTTCTCAGCAGCACACTGATCATTCTCTAAAATAGATTGTATATTATGCCATAAAGCAACTCTAAGCAACTATAAAAAAGCAGAGATACTACCCTGCATACTATCATATCATAATGGAATGAAACTAGAAATCAATGATAAAAAAAAGAAACAAAACCTACTCCAACACCTAGAGACTAAATAATATGCTATTGAATGAACAATGGGTTGCAGAAGACATCAAAAAGGAGATTAAAAAATTCTTAGAGGTAAATGAGAACAACATATCTGTTAGCCGCCGGAAAGGGATTGCAGCCTGGAACGGCAGCGCCGCGGGAAGGAGTCCAGAGACAGGATGGAGACGAAAAAATTCTTTAATCTTTCTGTCTCTGTCTCTTGTAATTTCTAACACTACATACACACTCTCACAAGAAACCAAGGCACCTACTCTTACAAGAAACTACAATATATCTATACAATATCGATAACCCTGTCCTTTCTCTCTCTGGTCTCATCCCATGCGCCCGAGCAGGAATCCTCTCGCTCGATCTGCCGAGTCACTGCTCAAATCTCTCGAGATCCTGGGCCAAGTCCCGTGAGACTACGGAAGGCGACAATGCCCCAAAATGTCAATCTGCTGAGTCACTGCTCAAATCTCTCGAGATCCTGGGCCAAGTCCCGTGAGACTACGGAAGGCGACAATGGCCAAAAATGTCTATGGCCCATAGTCAACCGCAATCTTAGCTATCTCCCCAAACAGGGCTCCTGCACATATCGAAATCTCTGGGACACTATGAAGGCAGTACTAAGAGGAAAATGCATTGCATGGAGTTTATTCCTTCAAAGAAGAAAAGGTCAACAAATAAATGAATTAACATTATACCTCAAAGCCCTAGAAAAAGAAGAACAAATTAACCCCAAAAGCAGTAGAAGATAGGAAATAATTAAAATCAGAGCTGAAATAAATGAAATTGAAACAAAAAACACAATTGAAAAAATTGACAGAACCAAAAGTTGGTTCTTTGGAAGAATAAATAAAATCAATAAACCATTATCTATGGTAACAAAGAAAAGGAGAGAAACTCAAATTACTAACATATATGATGAAAAAGGAAATATCATGACGGACACTACAGAAATACAGAAGACAATTAGAAATTATTTTGAAAATCTATACTCCAACAAAATAGAAAATAATGAAGACATTGACAAATTTCTAGAAATATATGATATGCCCAAACTAAATCAGGATGACATACACAACTTAAATACATCAATTTTAAGCAAAGAAATAGAGGATGCCATCAAAAACCTACCAATCAAGAAAAGTCCAGGTCCAGATGGATACACAACCGAGTTCTACAAGACCTTTAAAGAAGAACTAACACCAATACTTCTCAAACTATTCCATGAATTAGAAAAAGAGGGAGCCCTTCCAGACTCATTCTATGAGGCCAATATCACCCTGATTCCAAGACCAGGCAGAGACAAATCAAAGAAAGAAAACTTCAGACCAATATCACTAATGAATATAGATGCAAAAATCCTCAATAAAATTCTGGCAAATTGAATACAAAAACACATCAAAAAAATAGTACAACAAGTGGGGTTCATTCCAGGAATGCAAGGTTGGTTCAACATAAGGAAATCAATAAATGTTATTCACCACATCAATAGACTCAAAGATAAAAATCATATGATCATCTCAATTGACTCAGAGAAAGCATTTGACAAGATACCACACTCCTTCATGTTCAAAACGCTAGAAAAAATAGGGATAACAGGAACATACCTCAACATTGTAAAGGCCATCTATGCTAAGCCCCAGGCCAACATCATCCTAAATGGAGAAAAGCTGAAAGCATTCCCTCTAAAAACTGGAACAAGACAGGGATGTCCTCTTTCACCATTATTATTTAACATAGTTCTTGAAATCCTAGCCAATGCAAATACAGACGAAAGGAATAAAAGGGACAAGGATAGGAAAAGAAGAACTCAAACTATCACTGTTTGCAGACGATATGATTCTATACATAGAGGATTCAAAAATCTCCACCAGAAATCTTCTAGCTCTAATAAACGAATTCAGCAAAGTGGCTGATATAAAATCAATACCCAAGCCGGGCGCAGTGGCGCACGCCTGTAATCCCAGCACTTTGGGAGGCTGAGGCAGGAGGATCGCGAGTTCAAAGCCAGCCTCAGCAATGGCCAGGCACTTAGTAACTCAGTGAGACCCTGCTTCTAATAAAATACAAAAAAGGGCTGGGGATGTGGCCCAGTGGTCAAGTGCCCATGAGTTCAATCCCCAGTACCAAAAAAAAAAAATCAATACCCATAAATCTAAGGCATTTCTGTACATCAGCAACAAATCCTCAGAAAGAGAAACTAGGAAATCCACCCCATTTACTATAACGTCAAAAAAAAAAAAAATGCTTGGAAATCAACCTAACAAAAGAAGTGAAAGACCTGTACAATGAAAACTACAACACACTAAAGAGAGAAATTAAAGAAGATCTTAGAAGATGGAAAGATTTACCTTGTTCATGGATAGATAGAACTAATATTGTCAAAATGACGATTCTACCAAAAGCACTATACAATTTCAATGCAATCTCAATCAAAATCCCAATGTCATTCCTCATAGAAATAGAAAAGGAAATCATGAAATTCATCTGGAAAAATAAGAGACCCAGAATAGCTAAAGCAATTCTTAGCAAGAAGAACGAAGCTGGTGGCATTACTATTCCAGACCTTAAATTGTATTACAAAGCAATAGTAACTAAAACAGCATGGTATTGGCACCAAAATAGACCAGTAGACCAATGGTACAGAATAGAAGACAGAGACTAACCCACACATCTACAGTTATCTTATACTAGACAAAGGTGCCAAAAACATACATTGGAGAAAAGACAGCCTCTTCAACAAATGGTGTTGGGAAAACTGGAAATCTTTATGTAATAAAATGAAATTAAACCTCTATCTCTCTCCATGCACAAAACTCAATTCAAAGTGGATCAAGGACCTAGGAATTAAACCAGAGACTTGCACCTAATAGAGGAAAAAAGTAGGCCCAAATCTCCACCATGTTGGATTAGGCCCCAACTTCCTCAATAAGACCCCTATAGTGCAAGAACTAAAACCAAACATTAATAAATGGGATGGATTCAAACTAAAAAGCTTCTTCTCAGCAAAAGAAACAATCAGTGAGGTGAACAGAGAACCTACAGAATGGGAGCAAATCTTTACCACATGCATATCAGACAGAACATTAACTTCAAGGATATATAAAGCTCTCAAAAACCTTTACACCAAAAACAAACAAACAAACAACCCAATCAATAAATGGGCTAAGGAACTGAACAGACACTTCTCAGAAGAAGATATGCAATCAATCAACAAATATATGAAAAATGTTCAACATCTCTAGCAATTAGAGAAATGCAAATCAAAACTACTCTAAGATTTCATCTCATGCCAGTCAGAATGGCAGCTATCAAAAACCCAAACAACAATAAATGCTGGCGAGGATGTGGGGAAAAGGGCACACTCTTACATTGCTGGTGGGGCTGCAAATTGGTGTAGCCAATTTGGAAAGCAGTATGGAGATTCCTAGGAAAACTTGGAATGGAACCACCATTTGACCCAGCTATCCCACTCCTCAGTCTATACTCAAAGGACTTAAAAGAAGCATACTACAGGGACACAGCCACATCAATGTTCATAGCAGCACAATTCACAATAGCTAGATTGTGGAAGCAACCCTGATGCCCATCAATAGCTGAATGGATAGGGAAACTTCGGTATATATACACAATGGAACATTACTCAGCACTAAAAGAGAATAAAATTATGGCACTTGCAGGTAAATGGATGGAGTTGGAGAAAATAATATTAAGTGAAGTCAGCCAATCCCAGAAAACCAAAGGTCGATTAATTCCTTTGCTAGGATGATACTGAATTATAGTGGCAAGGGAGGGGGGATGAGAGGAATGAAGGAATGTTAAATAGAAAAAAAGGGGAGGGGAGAGAAAGGGGCAAGGGGATAGAAACAATGGCAGAAGGATTTTGACATCAATATACTAAGTGCATGTATAAAAACTCAAATGGTATGAAAATATTGTTTATAAAACCAATGACTTAGAAAACTGTGCTCTTTATATGTAATATGAAAGGAACTGAACTCTAAAAGCATGTATAGCAAATTAATTAAATAATAAAAAAAAGAAAAACCCTCAGGACGTATTCACGTTAAAACTGAAAATTTTTACCCTTTTACCATGATTTCCCCATTTCTCTCATGCTCTTGTCCCTGGAAGCCATCATTCTACTCCCTGCCTCTATGGGTTTGAGGATTTTAGGTTCCACCTATGCATGACATCGTATCATATTCATCTTTCTGTGCCTGGCTTATTTCACTTAACATAGTGTCCTTTAAATTCATCCCTGTTGTCACAATGGGCAGGGCTTCTTTCTTTTTAAGGTGGATTAATATTCTAGTATGTGTGCACATTTTCTTTGTTCATTTATATGTTGATGGACACTTAGGTATGGTCAATATTTTGCTAATAATTCTGCAATGAACATGGGAGTGCAGGTATCTTTTCAGGATACTGATTTCCTTTGGATATTTCCTCAGAAGCTGGAGTATATCACAGTTCTATTTTTAATTTTTTGAGCAAACTCCACATTGTTTTCCATAATGGCTGTGCAAATTTACATTTCCATCAACAGTGAATAAGGATCCCCTCTTCTTCACATTCTTGTCAACACTTATCTTTTGTCTTTTTGATAATAGACATTCTAACAGGAGTTGATATCTCATTGTTTTTAATTTGCATTTCCCTGGTGATTAGTGATATTGAGCATTTTTCACACACCTGTTGGATATTTGCATGTCTTCTTTTTAGAAATATCTATTCAGGTTTTTGCTCATTTTAAAAATTGCTTTGTTTTCTTGCTATTGAGTGGTTGTTTGTTTCTATCTCTTTGTTAAACTTCTAGTTTTGTTCCTGCGCTATTTTCTTGATGTTATTTAGTTACCATCTGTGTTCTTTTGTAGTTCACTGAGCTTCTTTATTGATAATTATTTGGAATTGTTGTGAGTTCTCCATTTCTTTAGGGTCTGTTACTGATGTTTTATTTTGTTCCCCTAGTTATGTCATCTTTGGTTATTTGTGACCTGTAGTCTGTGTTGGTATTTGTGCATTTGTAGAAGTAACTACTTATTCAGTTTTATAGTCCAACCTTGGCAGGAAAAGCTCTTTATCAGCCTGTCTTCAGATTCTAAACTGGCCAGGTAGTAGGGTCTAATGTGGGCTTGCTGCTGGAGTCTGAGGCAGGAGGATCACAAATTCAAGACCAGCCTGGACAACTGAGTAAGACCCTTTCTTAAATAAATAAATAAATAAATAAATAAATAAATAGGGCTGGGGATGTAGCTCAGAGGTAGAATTATCCTAAGGCCTGGTATCTGGTCAGTGGTGGATGGGCCTGGTCCTGAGTCTGTGCAGTGAGACTTGCACTTGAGTTTATGGTGGCAGGCCTAGCACCAGGGTCCATTTCAGTTGGCCTGTTCACTGAATCCTAGTGAGGATGAGTTCCAGAGGCTGTATCCATAGGGGCGCCTGGATTCATGGGGGCTGTTGAGAAACTGGCCTTGAGTCTGAGTCTGCTGGGGCTGGTCTGGTGTTGGCATAGGCTGGTATAGGGGCTGGTATGACGCTGGAGTCTGCTGTGGCAGGTCCTGTGCCTGTGTTTATGGGGGTGGGTCTGGGTTCTGGATCTGGTCTGAAGCCTGATATTGTAAGGGCTATCCTGGTACTGCAGTGGGCTTGCTGATTAGGGTTGCAGGAGCCAGCCTACTGCTGGGATGAGCCTTGAGCTTGACTTCATAGGGGCTGGCTGGAGCTAGGGTAGTCTGGAGCCCAGGATGGGTCTGGGGTTGGGCTATTTTTGCTGTGGCCTGGAGCTAACCTGGTGCCAGGGCAACAGGGGCTGATCTGTCGCTGGTGTCCTTCCTACTATCTGTAATGAGTCTCTTCTTATTCCTGTGCTCCAGGCATATGCTGTAATTTCTCATTTGATTCCTTAGCTCTTCCTATCTGTACTTTTGCACCCAGATAGTTACTCAAATTGATATTTCTAGGTGGATAAAAGCACTGGGAAGTCCTATTCTGCTGAGGTCACTCCCTGTCTTCTTTTTGTTAAGAGAGCTTATTACAATTGGATGTTCAGTTATATAAATTCTTATTCTTATGATCTGTTGGATCATCTGTCCTTTTGTTTTTTAAATACCATAAATTATTTTGATTGATATGTAAAGCATTTAGATTTTTTTTTTTTTGATACTAGGGATTGAACCAGGATAATTCTACCTCTGAGCTACATCCCCAGCCCTTTTTATTTATTTATTTTTATTTTTGAAAAAGGGTCTTGCTCAGTTGCCCAGGCTCGTCTTGAATTTGTGATCCTCCTGCCTCAGACTCCAAGTACCTGAGATTAAAGATATGTACCACTGTGCCCAAAAGCACTGATTTTTTTTAAATTAAAAATTGCTTATTAAGGGATGCTCTGTGGCACCTGCAGAGGGACAGTGGGGCCCACGGGCTTGCCCCCCTCAGCATGCAGACACCCAGTGGGCTCACAGCAGTGGATAGTGTCTGCTTTTCTGGCAAAAGTTCTCATTTATTAACTATGGAAATGGAACAAGAAAAAATGTATGTGAGTAAGGAGTTGAGCTCAGATGTGGCCTCATACTGCTGTTCCGCATGTCATAGGGACACCTGGAGCTACAGCCACCCCGTTCCGGGTAGCGACAAGTCTTGAAGCCTGTTGGCTTCGCCTGCCTAGGGCAGCACCAAGGAGTTTAGGAGGATGCGCTGTCTCCATGGGCCATGCCCAGTGACCACGTTTGGACCAAAGGCCTGTGTGCTACAGACCCCCTAGACCATCATGCACATTCAGGACCCTGCAAGCCAGGCGCTGGCATGCAACAAATCTCCAAGGAGTGTGCTCCTCATTAAGAAGATCCCAGTCGCCAGCCTGCTGCAGCCCTTCAGAGAGCTGTGCTTGTACCTCATGGAGAACAACGTGATCATGTATGTGGAAAAGAAGGTGCTGGAAGACCCTGCTATAGCGACTGATGACAACTTCGGGCCGTGAAGAAGAAGTTCTGCACTTTCTGGGAAGATTATGAGGACATCTCCAACCAGATCGACTTCATCATCTCCCTGGGGGGAGATGGGACCCTGCGCTGTGCCTCCTCACTCTTCCAGGGCAGAGTGCCTCCAGTCATGGCATTCTACCTGGGGTCCCCAGGCTTCCTGATCTGTAAGCTGCCTGGTACCATAAACCGGGATAAAAACTCTCGGGGGCAGAGTTAAGCTTTTACTACTTTTACTTCTACTTTCTTAGAGCTTAGAGAGGGAAAGAAAGATTTTTAGAGAGAAAGATTAAAGCGAGCTTTTCTTCTTGTCTTCTTAGCTTAGAGTAGAAAGAAAGAAAGATAGAGCTTTCTTAGCTTAGAGTAGAAAGAAAGAAAGATAGAATAGAGCTAGAGCTTAGAGCTAGAGCTTCTCAGAGAGAAAGATAGAGCTTAGAGTAGAGCTTAGCTTAGAGTAAGATTAGAGCTTCTTTCTTCTCTCTTCTTTCTTCCTTCTTCTGTCTTCTGTCTTCTGTCTTCCTCAGGAGTCTCGGCCTAACTCTGACCAGTCATTACTTCTTCTATCTGGTTTCTCTTCTGTAACCACTCTGCCTACGTTCTGGCCACTCTGATTCTTCTGACCGACCGAGTGACTGCCCGGCTGACTGAATTCTCCGTTCTCCTAACTCGGACCGCTTTCACCCGGTTATATACCTTCAGGTTTGCGGGTGCCTACAGGTGCGTCACATACATATCAGGTGGAACTTATGGCTTCCAGCTAGCTACAACAGCCCTTCCTAATTAGGGCTCCTTCACTGATCTCGTTCAACCTGGAGAACTTTCAGTCCCAAGTGGCTCAGGTGATAGAAGGGAATGCAGCTCTTGTTCTTTGGAGTCGGCTGACGGTCACACCCATCTGCCCACCCTGGCTGTCCTTCCAGCCCATCGTGGTCCCTTCAGGGGTCAAGCTGAAGATCATACTGTCAACAGAAGCCAGGAACACTGCATGGGTGTCCTCGGATGGATGGAAGCTGCAGGAGACCCACCATAGAGACAGCATCACCATCACCACCTCCGAGTAATCGCTGCCCTCCAATTGTGTGCGAGACCCGGTGATCGACTGGTTCGAGAGCCTGGCCCAGTGTCTGCACTGGAACATGAGGAAGAAGCAAGCCCTCGCGGAGGATGAGGAGGACCGCTAGCTGCACCGGGCCTCGCTGTCCTGCCACCCTGTCCCACCTTCCATCTTGCAGTAGGGGAGCCCCGTGTGCCTTTTGACTCTCAGATTAGCTCTTTAACCTTTTCTAATCTGACTCTTTTTCATTTCTGAAGTACAGCGAGAGCCAAGAACCATGCTGGGCACCCTGCACTCCCCCAGCAGGGTTTCTGCGATTCCATTCGGGAACTTTCCATAAATCAGTCTTGAAATTCAGAGGGGTCAGAACGAATTGATCTGTCTTTCCGTGTTGAAATAAATGCCTCAGCCAAAAAAAAAAAAAAAAAAAAAAAAAAAAAAAAAAAAAAAATTGCATTATTAAAAAAATTTTTTTAGCTTTCTGACTTTGTTCTTATGTCTGCAACATTTTGCAATGATTTTCTGATCCTCAATAAGGAGAAGCATGCTTGATCCTGACAGACAATTTAGCACACATGGAAGCATCATAGAGTCTGTTGTGCTTTGTTGTTATTTCTTTGTTTTAGACAACTTCATTTGAACTTTAATCTCATAGAATGACCCTTCAAATTTGGCCTCATCACATGTTGCAGGAGGACTTTTGTTGTTTTCCCAAGATGTTTGGTAAAAAAAAAAATAAATAAATAAAATAAACCTATTACCTGGGGTTCAGGACAGCTAGTTTTGTTAGGGACTCTATTGTAGGATAACCTACATTGATATGTCAAGCACTGGGCCATTTTGAAAGCTGCTAAAGAAAATAATTATTTTGATGCTTGCTAAAATGAGAGATTGAGAGATTGGGCTCAACTGTGAATGCAGCAACGATAACTGTGGATTTACAGTCAACCAGAAGGGCTAGGAATCTGTGGATAGTAAATTACCAAGGAGACATCAAGGGTAGGAAGATTTTTGCTAAACTGACTTAATAGGATTCTTGCCAAAGGCAGGCCAAGGACTTATACATCATAGGTGGGAGATGAGGAACTGATCATATATCAAGGGTGGGAGGATTCTTGCCAAACTGGGCTGTGCAGAATTCTTTCCAGTGTTGGAATATGCAGGCCAAAGACAGGATGGGACCAAGGTCAAGGCCAGACAGTGCAGGAGATCCTGGCCCTACTTCATGGGCCTTTCTCTCCTTGGCTTCTCTTCCTCCACCTACTTTTCAATGTTGGTTTTCCAGGCAAAAGAAAATATTTAATGTACATGCAAGCTAGGAAGAGAAACAAAATGGTTCCTAGGATTACACCATCCTGTTAAAAAAAAAAAAAGTGACTTTTTTTTTTTTTTTGTATGACATTCCTCATACTAGGAGCTCCCTCCAGACAACCACTGAGGAGAATCCCCTACTCCCTCATTTTCCTTTCATTTTACCATGGCTTTGTGGCCACAGATGGCAGGGGGAAGGTGAGAGGAGGCAGCTAAGCCACCCTCAGATTCCCAGGCACCCAGAAATCATCACAGGCTGGCCTTTATGATGAAGATGCTGGTATTTGACAAAAAGCATCCTCCCTGTGACCAGTATCCTTGACCAAACCCTATGGAGTGGTGGTGGCCCCACCCCTTTGGCCTCCCAGGTAAGGGAGGGATGCCAAAGGGATATATATTTCATTAAACTTTTTGAAGAATAATCTTTTTGTTTTGTGTATTTCTTTATGTGTCTTTCCCACACCCCTCATCTGTATTACTTCCTTTTTTTAAACCTTCCATTGATGTTGCCATTGCACAGTGCCTACATTCTTTTTTTAAAAAATGTTTATTTATTTGCGTTAGTTGTACACAATGCATTTTATTTTTACGTGGTGCTGAGGATCGAACCTGGACTGTGCAAGTGCTAGGCGAGCGCTCCACCGCTGAGCCACAACCCCAGCCCCCTACATTCTTATAATGGGTTCTTATCACATTATTTTGTAGTTTTCTTCCTTTCTTGACATTTGACTACATAGCTCTAAATTCTCTCTAAATATGTTTTAACTGCATCTCCCATGTTCTGATTTGCAGCATGTTGGTTGTCATTCACATAAAATATATATTTAATATACATAATTATTTTCCTTTGACTCTTGAATGGTCCTAAATGTGTTCCTCAATTCCTAAGTATGTGGGGGAGTTTAAAAATGCAGGAGACAAAAGGGTTTGAGAAATTTTACTCTTCCTACTCATTCAATGGGGCCAATGAAGCTGTGGGACATGATGGTGACTCCTACACTGTATCCTTTGTCTACAGCTGAAGAAACAGGGTGTGAAGGGTGGATGCGCTGGTATACTCATAGGTAGGAGAAACGGAGAAACTTCTCTCTGGTGAACTATTATTTTAATTCTTTGATGTTTTTATTATTATACTATAGTTATATATGACATTGAGTTCATTTTTAAATATGTTTTTAGTTGTTGACAGATCTTTATTTACTTATATGCAGTGCTGAAAATCAAAACCAGTGCCTCACACATTCTAGGCAAGCACTCTACCACTGAGTCACAACCCCAGCCCCTCGAGGTTCATTTTGACACAATCATACGTACATGGAATATAATTTGCTCTGTTTCAGTCCACAATTCTCCTTCTATTCCTCCCTCCCCCTATTCCTCTTCCTCTCCTCTAGCAGTTTTTCTCTTATTTATTAATAGTTTTTTAAAAATTAAGTTCATGTTCATTCAGAAACACTGAAGATATGCAGAGAAAGAAACTCTGAACAGTTCTGAGATGAATTGTAAGTCAAATAAATAATTTTTGAGGTAAAAAAGTTTATTAAAAACAAATGTGTAAAAAAAAAAAATCCAAATAAGCCAAATGCTTGTCTTAAAAAATAAACAAAAGCAAATTTGAGAAAAAAATTGGTGCTTTATAAATATTCATAAAAGTGAAATTTATTGTGATATATTCATGTATGTGCATAGTACAATTTTGGTCAATTTCATCCCACAGTCCTTCTTTTTCTTGTCCCTCTTCCCTCCTCTTCCAGTTAGAATGGCAATCATCAAGAACATAAATAATTATAAATGCTGGTGAGGATGTGGGAAGAAAGGTACATTCATATGTTGGGGGGACAGCAAATTAGTACAACCACTTTGGAAAGCAGAATGGAGATTCCTCAAAAGACTAGAAATATGGACCATATTGACAAGATATCCTACTCCTTAATATTTATAAACCAATGAACATACTACAGTGATACAGGTATATCAAAGTTTATAGCAGCTCAATTCACAATAGCAATGTTATGGAACCAGTCCAAGTGCCCATCAATAGATGAATAGTAAACAAAAGGTGGCATCTATACACAAAGAAGTTTCACTCAGCTATAAAGAAGAATGAAATTATGGCACTTGCTGGTAAATGGGTGGAACTGGAGAACATCATGCTAAGTGAAATAAGCCAGACCCAGAAAGTAAAGTGCTGAACATTTTCTCTTACATGTGGAAACTAGATCAAATTAAGGAAAAAAAAAAGTGGGAGCAGGTTTGGATTCTCTCTGATATGCAGATGCTAACACATAACAAATGGGAGAGGGAAGAATAGAAGTTCATTAGATTAGACAAAGGGGAATGAAAGAAAGGGGGACAATGGGAATAGGAAAGACCTTAGAATGAATCTGACATAACTTTCCTATGCTCACGTATGAACACATGATCAGTGAAACTCCACATCATGTACAACCACAAGAATGGAAACTTATACTCCATGTGTGTATAATATATCAAAATACACTGTCTTGTATATCTAAAAAAAAAAACAACAAATAAAAAAGAAAAAAATAGAGGGGAGATTAGTGGAGTAGAGGAAGGGGGTTGCAAGGAAAGGAGGAGGGACTGAAAAAGGGAGGAACTGCAGAATAAAATAGATGAAATTATGCTGTGTACATATATGAACATGCCTTGGTGAATTCTACCTTTATGTATATCTATAAAGCACCAATTGAGAAAAAACAATAAATAAATAGAATTAAGACCTGTAGAGTAGAGGAAGGAGATCAAGGAGAGGGAGGAGCGGAGGGAAAGAGAAAGTACTTGGGACTGAAATGGAGTAAATCATATTCCACGCATGCATGATTATGTCAAAATGAATCTATTATGTATACCTAGAATACATTTAAGAAAATATAAGAGAACTTTATTTTTCTTTCTGGTAAAGCTAATTAACAGACACATATGACCTCTGTTCTTCCTCTCACCTGAACACTTAAAAGTCTTCTGACCTTCGTTGCAGTGGACTCAAGTTCAGGCCTCTCCCTCTATTGTGGTGGCCTTGAAAAAAGTCTTCCTTACTGTTTAAATTTGTCTGGTATAATTTTTTGCCTTGCCATCCTGTAGGGATGTTGAATTCTCTTTCGCCAAATTGTAGCCCTGTCATTGAACAGTTAGTCCTATTCCCAGTCTGGACAAATCGGGCATTTTTCACTGGTTAAACCTCATTGTGATGATAAGCGTCTGTCCCGCCTTCAGTTTGAGTTCTTCAAAAATTGTAATAGAAGAGTCCAATTAGGAAGGTGTTTTGAAGAGCTTGGGCTTCTACTCTGGGGAACTTCCCTTTATTGATGAGTAGTACAGCATTTTCCCAAGCCAAACAATCTCCACAAAGCCCCCTTCATGTCCTTATTCCTCAGGCTATAGATAAAAGGATTCAGCATAGGGGTGACCATTGTATATACAATTGATGCCACCATTCCAGTCTCTGCTGAGTAGGAGGATGAGGGCTGGAAATATACCAGAAAGACAGTTCCATAGAAGAGAGTGACCACCGTCAGGTGAGAGCCACAGGTGGAGAAGACTTTGTGCTTCCCCCCAGCAGAGGGGATCCTGAGGATGGTGTGCATGATGTGGGCGTAAGAGACCAGGATGCAGGTGAGGGGGACCACGCCTGAGAGGGCAGCTTCAGTGAACATTGTGATCTGAAAGGTATTGGGTGTCTGAACAGGCAAGCTTGAGGAGTGGGAGAAGATCACAGAAGAAGTGTGGGATGGAGCGGGAGGCACAGAAGGAGACCTGAGCCATCTGCAGAGTGAGTGAAAAGGCCAGGAGGTTGGAGCAGAGCCAGGACGTGGCCACCAGCAGCAGGCATTGCTGGGGACACATGATGGTGGTGTAGTGCAGAGGCAGGCAGATGGCCACGTAGCGGTCATATGCCATCACGGCCAGCAGGAAGTCATCCAGTAAGGTCAACGTCATAAAGAAGTACATCTGCAGGAGGCACCCAGTGTGGGAGATGGTGTGCTGCTGTGTGTGTGGATGTTCACCAGCACCTTGGGGACGATGGTGCAGGTGAGGCAGGTATCGATGAAGGACAGGTTGGCCAGGAAGAAGTACATGGGTGTGTGGAGGTGCTGGTCAGAGCCAATGGCCAGGATGATGAGCAGGTTGCCCAGCAGGGTGACCAGGTACATGCCCAGGAAGAGCCCAAACAGGAGAGGCTGCTGCTCTGGGTGCTTAGAGAAGCCCAGGAGCAGGAAGTCAGAGACGATGGTTTGGTTTCTAATTTCCTTTTAAGGAAGAGAAATAAATACAGAATATGGTTAAATGAGCTAGACTGAAAATTTCAGAGTCTGATGACTTTGGTATGTGTTTCTAACACTGAGTAGACAAAACCAGGGGTTGTGTGTGTGTGTGCACGCACACACACGCATGCATGTGCGTGTTCATGTGTATGTGTTGAGGGAAACAGAGAAAGAATAAAGCTTTCAGAGAGGAGCCAGCTGAGACCTAGGAGTCTCTGGGTTTGCTGGGAGAGCTCTGATCCCCCTTGCTTCTGACCACCATTGCAATGAATTAATGTGGATGCAAGAAGTTTGGAAACCAAAAGTACTTCAGCAGTAAGGATACATCATTTTCATTTTCATTAACTTTACACATACCAACATCTGTTGTTTTAGAATCAGGGGTTTGGCTTCCTGGAGATGGAATAGGATTCTTTTCTCTGTTCCCTAGGCTCAGTCTGTCCTTACTCAATTATAACCTCTCTGAATTGCCATTTCCTAGTTTGTAGCACGTATAACTTCTTCATAGAGTATTGAAGTTATTGTTGAGATCATACATGTAGGAAGCAGGTCTTCATGGAAGGTAGTGGTAACTGTCATTCTTCAGTAGTTGATGGGTTGACTCTAGAACAAAGTGTAATGGGAAGCATCAGCTGACCTGCTTTCTGATTCTGTTTTTCACATGCCTTTTGAGTTTTCGGAACTATTTATCCTATTCAAGCCTGGCTTTTTTTTTTTTTTAAACTATAAAATGTAGATAACAATCCTACCTGATAGGTGTGTTGGGACCAAATGCTGGAGTCATCTGAACTTCCTTCATGAACCATGATGTGCAATCAAAACAAAAAAATTCCAGCTTTCCTGCTTGATAGTGCAGAGTAACAAATATAATGAATATTCAGTGGCAGCACGTCACATTTGTTTATTGTATTGACTAAAATACAATATCCCCTTTGGAGTCTGATTGAATATCTCTACTCCATGTGGTTTTGAGAAAATCATTTAACTTCTTTTTTTTTTTTAAATTTGCATCTACTGTTTATTTACATTAACTGACATCTAAAAAATAAAAATATAAGTTTATACATAGATTTGAAATTCATTTCAGACTGGAATTTTTTGTTGAATGCCCATATGAGCAAAGTACTAATTTAAACTAGTAAATTGGTTAACCAGTGTTACAAATATAAAGAACCTTTTAAATCTCACTATCAAAATAATCTTCCTGTAGTTCACCAAAAAAACAAAACAAAACAAAACAATATCCCAGTGTATTTCCAAATTAAGTTTTTCAACTTCCAAAATACCTCCTTTAAAACAGAAGGGAATAAATTCCAACAATGATATTTTTAGTACATTGATTATTTCAAAATTCACTGGAATCGATGAAGATTACTTGTTGCAAGATAAACTCATGTAAAAATACACTTTGACTTCACAGAAAAGTTTACATTGATAAATACATATCCATTAATTAATTAGAGTGTAACTTATTCATGTATATGAAAAAGTAAAATGACAAGGATGAGAGGAATTTTTCATGGAAAGTGGTGAGTTGCCATGGATTCTGCTTCTCTTAATTTTCTGAGTAGGGCTTGTTTGAGGGCACTAATTTTCTCATCAAGGTCAGCCAGTGAATAGTTCTGTGGAGGTGGTTGAACTTTTCTTCTTTTTCCAGAAAGTTTTACAGACTGAAAATATTCAAGAGAGATGCCTTCCAATTCAAGGATTTTATCTTCAAGCTTTTTAATTCTCTGATAAATGTCTCTTGGCACTGGACCACCTGTCTGCAATCGCAAGTGAGCCTCAATATTTTGTAGTCGTTCTTCTACAGCCTGATTACCACAGTCTCGGAGCATGCTGTTGGGTTTATGACCTGACCCTTGAATTCGTTCAGGTCTAGTCTGTGGTCCGTATGTATTCACAACTCTAGAAGCCTTGACTCCAGGATAAGGAGTAAAAATGGCATCAGTTCTTGCGCAACTATTTTCTTGATTATAATCAATAACATTGCAAAATTCCCTGACGTTGTTTTCATTGATTTCAGCTTGTTTTCTTTCAATAAATGCAGATATTTGTCTGTCAATTTCTGCTTTTCCAGCCTTTATTTGAACTACTTCTGGATCAACATGGATTTGTATCTTTTTCATATCCCCAAAATCACAATCTTTGTGTTTTTCTTCCTCTTGTAGGTCACCAGTGGGAAATTTGGCATTTAGTTCATTCCTGTTCCCCATTTCTGTTTTTCCTATCTCTTCAATAGCAGTTGAATTCTCCTCTTTAATGAGAGGCTGAAGTTTTGCTAAAAAAGGCTGTAAATATAAAATGTGTTGCTCAAGTGCATTAAAGAGAAATGCAGGCTGGAATGCTGAGAGGCTCTGGAGCTTGTTCCAATCGATTATAATTTTCACCACATCATCTTTGAGGTTAAGCTTCAAAGGGGCAAACCAGCAACATCACAAAAATTACACGATTAAGCTGTATATCTGTCCAGCCAGGGTATGCAGGGAACGAAAGACTTCGCAGAGCACCTCGAGTGAAAGATTGGGGCTGCAGCTTCCCTCCAGACTGCTGTCAATGCTGCTCGGGTGACTAAGCTCCGTAGCAGCAGCCATGACACCTTCGCAGGCAGCCCCCCCCCCCCACCACCGAGGTACGCTCACAACCCCACCCCCTCCCTTTCCAGCTTTTTGTCATTTAACTTCTATCAATTTAATTTTCCACATTCGTTTAAGTGGGATAAGAGTTGTCCATTGGCCTTATGATGATGTTTCACCACCATCCAACCAGATTGTTGATGACTGGTTAAATCTTGTAAAAATTAAGTTTTGTATTGCTGTCCATTGCATTGCAGACCTTGGGAGAGCTCTAGTGCTTGTTGCCCCAGCATTAATTAAAAGTGGATTGAAATATGAAGATGCAGCACAACTGATAAGACAAAAGCAGCGTAGAATGTTTAGCAGTAAGCAACTTTTGTAGTTGGAGAAATACGGTCCTAAAATGTGGCTGTGCTTTAAAGACTCCAGAGGTCATAGAAACAATGGTTGCACTCGATCAAACTCAGACATCATCAGAAACCAGTCGAGAGCATGGGTAGTGTCATAGGTTGCCTCACTTTTACTCTTACTGTTGTGGTAACACCATACTTCTTAACATCTTATATAAGTTTATTTAAGGTTGCATTGGTTGGATTGTGTGTAATAAGGAATCTCATGTTCTTCTACATGACTTCCAACAGGAGCAGGGGCGTTCATTTGAGCCATGTTAATTTAGTTAAGAAACACTCAATAGGGTTATGAAAGAATTTTAAAAACTGAATACTGAAATGATGCAAAGTAACTGATGTCAATGTCAATACATTCCATATGATATTCTCAGTGCTTTGAGTATGAAGTTGGGAGGAATGGGAAATGAAATAAACCTTTTAACAAGAAGCAGCAATTCTTTGATCCAGTAATACTGAGACAATAGAACGGATGTGCACTGAGGTTTACCCCACCCAGATCAGAATTCTTGTAAAATGCTCTGTGGATTTCAACCTAACACTTCTGTGTCCAAGTTAACCTCTCCTATGGGGGCTAGTTAGTAGAGTAGTGATGAATTTCTACAGTTCATTTGTCTGCACAGAGGTCGTGCGGTGTCTGGCAGTAATCTCCCTGCCCTTCAGAAACTCCATAAACATGTGACCTCAGAATTGAGAAATATGTTTACTTATTGAGGATGTGACCTCATCATGTGGCAGATCCTGAGTCAGCTGCAATACAGGCAGGGGCTGTGGGGGCTGTGGCTGCAGGGTAGGGTTGTAGTGGGGCAGTGGAGGCCAATGAAAGCCGCAAAGGGGGCACCAGACTATCATGCAGTGACCAGCGACCAGGAGGGTGGCCAAATAGGAGACAATCTCATTGCTGTTTTTTTTTTTTTTTTTAATATCAGAAATTGAACTCAGGGGCACTCCACCACTGAGCCACATCCTCAGCCCTATTTTGTATTTTATTTAGAGACAGGGTCTCATTGAGTTGCTTAGCACCTCACTTTTGCTGAGGCTGGCTTTGAACTTGAGATCCTCTTGCCTCAGCCTCCCAAGCTTCTGGGATTATAGGTGTGTGCCACTGTGCTGGGCTCATTGCTGGTTTTGATAAATAAGGTTTTATTGAAACACACACACACCAAAGAGTTGAATTGACTGTGTAGAGCAGTTATGAGGATTAAATTCAACAACAATTGTAACATATTTAGTACAAGGTTGACAGTGATTCTGGGAACCACACCCGTTCTTGTGGACTGAGAGTAAACTATGCGTTGCCATTGCTCAGTTGCTATGTGCTGGTATTGGGCTTAGGGAAGGAATGCACCTCATTTTCCACAATGACCTCACGGGTGGAACATCAAGGACCTGATGAACACCAGGGTATTTCATGAATGTGAATTAAAGATGAAGATTGAGGCTGTCCTAAGAGTATAAAGAAAATAATTGAAGTACAATGCTAATACCCATCATATTGGTCAGAAGAGTCAGAAGATGACTGGCAGAGAGGGAGAAAGGAAAGGAAGGGGAGAAGTGAAAACGGGAGAAGCTCTATGTATGTGTGTGAGTGCACATCTGTGCACCTGGACCTCAGGTAGGTTCTGCTCTCCCTCCTCACTCCTATGCCTCTGTTCTTACCTGGAAATACTGTCCAGCCTCAGATTGTGCCACTGCCACAAAGGAGGTTGAGTTCACTGTCTCATTGTCACCCTGAGAAAACAGGACTGGAGTCACTGAGCCCCTCCTGCCTGCAGGAGCAGCACAGACGGAAGCCTCTGGTCTTTAGTGGTACTCCAGGCACAGCCGTCAGGAGGAGGTGCAGTCTTTTCACAAGCAGTGTCTCCTGGGACCCAATCCTAGACCTGCTAGTTAGAGGCAAGATGGAGCAATTGTCCAAAGACCAGCTGTCCCTCTGGACTGTGGTCCCCAGAGTCCCTGATACCTCCATTCAGTGTGACCAGGGCTGGGATTCATGGGGCCACTGCTCCTGCCCTTTCCCTGGGTGAGCTGCAGGTTGGTTTCATCACTGTCAGCCATCACATTGAGCAAAGCCTTTCCCTGCCCTTTACCTCACAGTTTTTAATCAGAGCCCAGTCCTCATGGATGAAATATATTGTGCTGCAGAAAACAAGTAAAGAATAAAATAGACCTGCCGGGCGCGGTGGCACACGCCTGTAATCCCAGCACTTTGGGAGGCTGAGGCAGGAGGATCGCAAGTTCAAAGCCAGCCTCAGCAATGGTGAGGCACTTAGCAACTCAGTGAGACCCTGTCTCCAAATAAAATACAAATAAAGGGCTGGGGATATGGCCCAGTGGTCGAGTGCCCCTGAGTTCAATCCCCAGTACCACAAAAAAAAAAAAAAAAAAAAAAAAAAAAAGAATAAAATAGACCAGAGGTCACAATCATTCCTTTCAGATGTTATATATGAGAGGGTTCTTTGTGACCCCAGACTGCTCTGAATTTGCCTGTTTTTGTTCTTTGTGTAAATGGGATTATGCTTTTAAAAATTCTTCTGTTGCTAATTTTGTTCGATATTATTCTCTGAGCTTCATTCACATGGATGCATGGAGCTGAAGGGTATTCATGTTCATTCCTGCCTATTTAGAATTTTTGGATTTGAAATGATGTATTTGTTGACTAAGAGTCTCTTAGCATGTTCTGGGTTAACATTCCGTAGTCAAACAAGTAGTATCTCCCACAAGAGAATGAATATTTCATAAGTACAAGTATTTACTATATATTAGTTATGTATAATTAACAAAGACTATAGACAGCTTCCTGTAAATTCAATCATGGTTTGCTGCTACATGAGTTCATCACAAACCTTAATTGTTTTTCCTTTTTTTCAGATTTTTTTTGTGTGTGGTGCTGGGGATTGGACCCAGGGCCTTGTGCATGTGAGGCAAAGCACACTACTAGCTGAGCTATATCCCCAGCCCTCTCAGGCCTTTTTGTATGATAGAAATACAGATAAATATTCAGGTGTGTATTATTTATCTCATTGTGTGCATTAAAAAAGTTAAATAGTGAAATGTAACACACAAAACTGTACAGAATATAAATGTACCACCCAAGAAATTATTAGAAACCTATTAAAAATTTTATGAATAACTAGAATAAAAGGAGCTTGAAGATTTCAAACCCATAGTAATGATAAAGATATGAAATCATTAGTTACTATGATTTGATTATTATATGCATATATTGAAATTCACATGGTACCTCTCAAATATGCACAATTATTACATTTTAGTTAAAAATTGAAAAATGTTCATGCAGATGAAAATGTGAACCACCCTAATTTGACCACTGCATTTGTACATCTATCAAATTATCACACTGTACCCCATAAATATGTACCATTAAAATAATAATTAATAAAAATGTTAAAAATGTTGCAATATTTCACTGACAGAAAACAGGTCAAATTGCAAGAAATGTAAACTGGAAACCAGTGCTTAAAGTGCAAATACAAGTAGGATATACTCAAATTCTTACAAATAGGTTGATGAAAATCTTGCAGTTATTGTATAAGAAAGAAAAAAAAAAAAAGAGAGAGAGAGACCAATCACCTTGTATTAGTTCCCAGATCAAGAAATAGAAACTTTACTTAGTTTATGTCTGGATGACTTATCTATTGCTGAGAGACATGTATTGAAATCACGCAGCATTATTGAATTGTGGTGTATTTGATTCTTTATTTTGAGGTGTGTGTGTGTGTGTGTGTGTGTGTGTGTGTATGTATGTATGTATGTATGTGTATGTAGGTGCACTGATGTTAGGGGCGTAAATATTTATAATCATTGTATCTTGTTGGATGCTTCCCTGAACCAGTATGAAGTGACCTCCTGGCTTTTAGGGTCTAGGCTGACAAATCATTGTAAATTCTAATTGGTTTACCTCTAAATGTGACTTGCTGTTTTTCTCTTGAAATTTAAAAAATTCTATCCTTTTACTGTATATTAGGCATTTTAATTATAATGTATTTTGGAAAGAATAATCTTGATCTTGTTTATTTGGGGTTCTAAATGCCTTTTGTATTTGTATTTCCATCTCATTCCTACAATTTGGAAAATTTTCATTAGAAAGTTGTGCATTCCTTTAGTTTGTATTTAAGTTCTTTCATGTATACCAATGGTTCTTAGCTTTGTCTCTTAATGTTATCCCAGATTTCTTGAATATTCTGTTCATGGTCTCCTAACATCTTTTCCTTCTTTCTTTTCTTTTCTTTTTTTTGAGTCAAATTAAAGAAACTTCATTTCTCACTTATAATCTTGAGGATTATTTAAGGGAAATCATAGGAACAAAATCAACATAAAAATTCACCTAGAATAAACATTCATATTAAGGCAAGGTTTATAAAACAGTGGAGGAGAAATCATCAGAATCACCCACGAAGCTGGTTAAAAATTCAGATTTAGGCCAGGTGTGGTGGTGCACATCTATAATCCCAGTGACTTTGGAGGCTGAGGCAGGAGGATCACAAGTTCAAGGCCAGCAACTTAGTAAGATTCTGTGTAAGTTAGTGAGACCCCTGCCTGTCTCAAAATAAAAATAAGTAAATGAAAGGTCTGGGGATGTAGCTCAGTGCTACTATCATGATAACATAACATTATTACCTTCAGAATAGTGTCTATCCTGACACAAGTGTTGCCTTTCTGAACAGAACATCTTTTCTTTATTTTCTCTTTTATTTTCAAGATTATGAACTTTGTCTTTGAGGCCTGAGAGATTGTCTTCAAAGTGGTCTAATCTTTGCTGGTGCTTTCAACTGAGTCTTTAATTTGATTTATTGAGACTTCCATTTCCAGGATTTCTGTTTGGTTCTTTTTCACTATCTTTGTTGACATATTCTTTTACTTCCTGTCTCTTAGTTTCTTCCTTAGATACTAGTTTACTAATGAATATACGTTATATATACACAAAAGAGTTTTACTCAACTATAAAGAAGAATGAAATAATGGCATATGCTGGTAAATAGGGGGAACTAGAGAACATCATGCTAAGTGAAATAAGCCAGACTCAGAAAGTCAAGGGTCAAATGTTTTCTTTCATATGCAGAAGCTAAAGCAAAAAAAAAAAAAAAAAAAAAAAAAAAAAAGGGGGGGGGGAAGAGGGGGATACCATATGGAAGGGAGCTCAGAGGAATGGATAAGGTGGGTTGAAGGGTTGGGGAAGGGACAGGAAAGGGGAGGAAGAGAGGAATGAGGTTGACCAAATTATGCTGTTTGCATGTGTGAATGTACTACAGTGAATTCCACCTTAAATATTCCTATGAAGTATTAATTTACAAAACCAATAAATAGATGGGGGGAAGGCAAAGAAGATAGAGGAGAGAGAACATGGTGGGGGGAGATGAGGAGGGAAGGAGGACATATTGGGGACTGAAATGAACAAATTATATTCCATGCATATGAGATTATGTCAAAATGAACCCCAATATTATGTATAGCTATAATGCATTAATAAAAAAAGAAGCAGAACCTTGCCAGCATGCTGAAGCTCCTTTTGTGCATCCATCTTATCATTTCTTTCCTCTCCTTGAAGTTAAATCATCACTGTACTCCTAATGTTTTAGGTTAGTATTGTCCCTTTTCTGAGCTTTGTGCAGTCGTATATGATGTATTCATTTTTTATGGCTCCCTATGTTCAATGTTGTCCATTGGTGAGATTGTCTATATTACTGTGTATAGAGGTACTTTGTTCATATTCATCTTTACAACTTGCTCCATCGTGTAATTATACCATGTGTTACCCGTGCAATCTATTGTTGAAGAAATAATCTGCTTTTTGGCTATTAGGAACAATGCTGCAAAGATCATTCTTATTTCTGTTTCTTGATACACAGTGTGTGTTCCTTTCTTTTTTTTTTTTTTTTGAATTGAATTTTTTAAAGTTTAATTTAATTTGTTATACATGCTTTTAGAGTGCAATTCCTTTCATATTACATATAAAGAGCACAGTCATTGGTTTTACACCATGTGTTCCTTTCTGCTGCATATATACCTGGGAGTGGAAAAGCTAGGTTTCTAGATTGCCCATATATTCTATTTTGCTATACAATATCAGGCTGATTTTCAAAGAGGCTGTACCAAATTACACTTCGACCAGAAATATGTGGGGCTCTGGATGTGTCACATCCTTGATAACACTTAGTGTCAGTCTTTATAATTGAAGTCGTTTTGGGGTGTTTTGGGGGCATCTCCTGCTGGGTTGATATTTCAATGATTAATAATGAGATAAAAGATGAGATCAAGTATCTTTTAAATACTGATTACATTTGTATTTCCTAATCTTGAAATTGCTCGTTTAAATTTTTGTTCTTTTTCATTTAGTTATCTGCTTTATTTTTGTTAATTTGTAGAACTATCTAAATATTCTACATACTAGCTTTATGTACTATAAATATTTTCTCTTTGTGACTTGTCTTTTCACTCTTTTTTGGGGGCACCAGGAATTGAACTCAGGGGCACTTGGCCACTGAGCCACATCCCCAGCCTATTTTTGTATTTTATTTAGAGACAGGGTCTCACTGAGTTGCTTAGTGCCTCATTGTTGCTGAAGCTGCCTTTGAACTTGTGATCCTCCTATCTCAGTCTTCTGAGCTGCTGGAATTACAGGCATGTGCCACTGTGCCTGGTTCTTTTCACTCTTTTTTTTTTTTTTAATATTTATTTTTTAGTTGTAGTTGAGCACAATACTTTTATTTTACTTATTTATTTTTAATATATATTTTTTAGTTGTAGGTGGACACAATACCTTTATTTTATTTATGTGGTGCTGAGGATCAAACCCAGGGCCACACACGTGCTAGATGAGTGCTCTACCACAGAGCCACAACCCCAGCCCTCTTTTCACTCTTATTAGAGCTTTATTTTATAAATACATTTTTGAAATTTGTTGAATTCATCTAATTTTTAAAATGTTTCTTAGGGCTTTACTTATGTCTGACTTAATAAGTCCTTTCTTGCCTTAGTTCAGAAAGGCATTTACTAGTAATTTCTTCTAAAAAGTTTATAAATTTTCCCTTAACAATAACTCTTCATTTAACTGGAATTGATTTTTTTTGTGTATGATGTGAAATGGGGGAATTTCTACTTATTATTTTTACATGGATGCCTAATTATAAATTCTAATCACACATCTACAGACTATTTTGAATTGCAATAATATGGTAATGTCATTTATGAATAAAATGCAGTTTTGTTTCTCCCTTATGGTACTTACATCTTTTATGTATTTTTCTTATCTTATTGCACTGAATGTAAGCTTAATTAAAATATGAAATAGTTGTGGTGAGAGCTGATAGTTTATCTAGTTCCTCATTTTGACAAGAAGGATTTAAATATATCGCCGCGACATATTATATATGCTGTATGCTTGAAAAAAGGCAGGTTTCTTCAGATTTTTCTCTATCCCCATTTTGCTGAAAGACTTTACAAGTGGATGTTGAATTGTAGCAAACATTTTTAATGCATTTATTGAGATAATCCTACAATTTTTGTTCATTTTTCATTTATGTTGGTTGATTTTAATTAATTTTTGAATATTTTATCAGCCTTTCATTCCTGTGAAAACTCAACTTGGTCATGATATATTATATATTGTATGTTATTCTGCATTATTGTCATTGTACTGCTAGCATTTTACTTAGGGCTGGTGCACTTGCCTGTTTTACTCCTTTGCAGTGCTTTCATCGGCTTTGGGTATCCAGGTAGGCATGGTGGTGTTCTTAAGAGGCAGTGGTGAGTGTTCCATTGTTTTCTATTCTTGAAAGAGTTTTGCAGGCTAGAAATGATTTCTTTCTTGAATTGGTTATAGAATTCACTGTCAGTCATTTGGGCCTGGAATTTTCTTTGAGGAAAGATTTTTGGTTACTAATTTAACTCTTTCAATGGTTGCAGTTTATTGAGATTTTCCTCTATGTCTTAAGTTAGTCTTGATGAGTTATATTTCTCTAAACATTTGTTTATTTAATTAAAAATTCATTTGTTCAACATTATTGATAATATTTTCTTTATTTTAATATAAGAGATGATGTCATTTTTTTCATTTCTAGTATTGTTTATTGGTATTTTCCCCCTAGAATAATTTTCACCAAAAGATGTAAAATTGTCTTTTCAAGAAATAATCTTTTACTATTATAAATACAACAACTTTGAATAAAAAAAAATCTTTTATCTTCATTTGTCTCTTCTGTCTTATGTTTTATTCTGTTTTGTTATGTTTTCCTCTCATCTGTTTTGTCTCTTTTATACTCTTTGAACTGATTTTAAAGTTCCTTTTATCATGTCTCAAGATAGATGCTTAGCCTATTATTTTGCATCCTTTGTTTCTTTTGTAGCATTTACATGTACTGTAATGAATTTCTCACAAATAATGCCTTATATTGGTCTACATTTAGATAAAATATGTTCCATCTTTATTGTTGAATATTAATTATACAGAATGGTGTATTTCATTGTGGTATATTCATACTTGTGCATAAGTTCATCAGTTTCACTCCCTAGTACCTTCCCTCCTGACTTCCCCTGATCCCTTTCTTATACCTGCTGGTCCCCCTTCTATTTTTATGAGATATCTGATAAAAAGATTTTCTAATAGTCACTATGGTTTCTTCTTTTACTCCTAGATTATTCCTAGATGAGTTCCTAATTCTCAAACATGCGGGTATTTATAGCTATATCTGTCTTATGATTTTTGGTTTAGTTGCATATGGTCTGTAGGATTTCAACCCTTTGACCTTTACTGAAGTTGCTTTATGTTATGGCTCAGTAAGCGAACAAGTTTTGCAAATTTTTCTTCAGTTCTTGCAGGTGATGTATCCTCAGTGATGCTGTATACATGTCCTTTAGGTTAATATTGTTATCTGTACTTTTTAATGTATTCTATTTCAGTTCTGAATTTAAAGGAATCTGTTCAATCAGTTACAATATATGTGTTAAAAATCTCTCAATAAGAATGGATTTGTCTACCGAATGTTTTCTCTGATATAAGGAGGCTAGTTCACAGTGTTGTTGGATGGGGGTACATAGGAGGATAAGAGGAACACTAGAATGGTCAAAGGAAAGGGAGGGGGAGGGAGGGGGCAAGGGAGGAGGGGGGAAAAGAAGGAAAAAAAATTGGTGGTTGAATGAGATGGATATCATTATCCTAAATGCATGATTGAAGATCTGAATGGTACTTATATACTTTGTATACAAACAGTTGTATGTAAAAAGATGCTATATATGTGCATTATGAATTGTAATACATACTACTATTATAAATAAAAAAAGAAAAAAAAAAGAATGGATTTGTCTAGCTGGGTGTGGTGGTCCACGCCTGTAATCCCAGTGGCTCAGGAGGCTGAGGCAGGAGGATCGCAAGATCAAAGCCAGCCTCAGCAACTTAGTGAGGCCTTAAGCAACTCAGTGAGACTCTGTCTCTAAATAAAAATATAAAGAAGGACTGGGGATGTTGCTCAGTGGTTAAGCGCCCCTGGTTTTAATCCCTGGTACCAAAACAAAAAAAAAAAAATGGATTTGTCTATTTGTTGTTCTATAAATTTTTCCTTGTATATATTTGTGGCTTTTTTAATACTGAAAAAAATTAGTAATGAAAATGCTATATTTTCCTACTTAATGGAAAATTTCATTCTTATTACATGAGACTTTATATTTCTAATAATACCTGGAAGTCTATTTGGTTGGTAATAATAAGGCAATGACAATATTTTTTATAGCATTTTTTTTATTAGTTGTTGATGGATATTTATTTATTTCTTTATTTATTTATATGTGGTGCTGAGAATCGAACCCAGTGCCTCACACATGCTAGGCAAGTGTTCTACCACTGAGCCCCAGCCCCAACCCAGCATATTATTTTTCAACTGTTTAATTTCAGTCCTTTTTTTAAAATGTACATTGAGTGAACATTTTATTAAAGAAATATTTGTTGAAGTATACAGAAAATGCACAAAAACATACATGCATAGCATAATGGAATTTTTCAAAGGGAGCACACTCACATCATCACACCTAGATCATGAAACAGAACATGAGCAGCAATCCAGATTCCTCTTCAGATCTCTGCTCAGAGACAGCTAGTACTTATAATTATTAATAAATGTACAACAGAATGCAGGGAATAATTTACAGAAAGTGAAAGGGATGTGTTGAAAGGGAACTACTTCAACCATATGATTTCATGCTAAAGTAATGCATGGTTACATTATAAAACAATACATTCCAGTAGGAGATAAAAAATAATATGTTGAGCTGGGTGTGGTGGTGCACACCTGACCTCTCAGCAACTTGGGAGGCTGGAGCAGGAGGATTGCAAATTCAAAGCCAGCCTGGGCAACCTAGCAAAGACCTTTCTCAAAAACAAACAAACAAACCCAAAGAACAAAAACCAAAAACTCAAAACAAAAACCAAAAAAGGTTCAGGATGTAGCTCAGAGAAAAAGTGCCCCAGATTCAATCCCCAGTACCACAAACAAACAAACAAACAAACAAACAACAAAACAAAACAAACCCCAAACAAATAAACAGAAACAAACTAAAGCAAGGGGTTGCCATCATTTATTTGGCTATCAAATAAATTGATATTAAAGTGCAAATGTGAACATCAAACATCAAAATCTTAAAGGATGTAGATAAAAGGCATTCTTATTTGAGCATTTTGGCAAAATACATAAAGAGCTCTAAGAATGTTTTACTTAGACATTCTACTTCTGAAAAATCAGAGGTAATAAGTTATAAATACAAAATATTTCTTTTTAGAGATTTTCATTTCATCATTATTTGTAATACTGAAAGTTTAAAAACCTCCTAATCATTCAGCAATAATGAAATGGTATATAAATCATGGATCTGTGTTCTAATGTCATCTTGGACAACTTTTCAGGAAGTTAATAATAATATAGAGATAACTTATGTTATAATGCTGAGTGGAAAAGTACACATAATTACACTTATTTTTTCAACAAAGTAAAAGAGAAAAATAATTAGAAATAGAAGAGAAATGAAGTACTATATTACCAGTGGTTGTCTTTAAATGGAAGGACGAGTGTTTTTTCTTTTTCCTACTTGTTTATATTTGACAAATTTACTATAATGATATGTATTATAGTATAGGCAATAAAATAAACCAGAGTTTAAAAACTTGTGTATTAAGGACTTGTCCCCTGAACTAATAATAACTCACTGTTAGTGTTTTTAGTCTAATCTCAGTTGGGCGATTTGGATGGGTATCCTGATATATTTGTGCCTAGATTCTTCTAGAATTATTCTTGTTCTCAGTTATAGTGTGTCTTCTTGGTTCAGCTTTCTTCTTTTTGTGGTTAATCCTGTGAGTGAGCTACTTCCACTGCTGAACTTGGAAGTGGCTCCTGAATCTCAGAATACTTGACATGTGTCAGATTTTGTCAGTATTCCTTATCTCCTGGTGAGACCTCCTAGTCATGGACTGAGTTGTTAACAGAGCTTCCATCTACAACCTAAATTCTGTCTGGTTCCATTCTTTTGGTGGTTCCCACCCTCTGGTTGGAATCTGATTGGATACCTGAACCCATTAATTGAGTCACTGTGAAGGGATTGCTGGCTTCCCTCTCTCCAGGATGTAGCTCTCTCCTCGATCAGCTGATCTGATTCCAGTCTTGCCAAGTCAGGCATTCCTCACTGGTTAAACCTTTAGTGATGCTGAGCATCAATCCTGCCTTAAATTTGAGTTCTTCAAAGATTGTAATAGAGGAGTTCAGTCATAAATACATTTTGGAGAGCCCAGGCTTTTACTCTGTGGAAGGGCCCTTTCCTGAGTACAGCATTTTCCCAAGCCAAACAGTTTCCACAAAACCCCCTTCACATGCCTGTTCCTCAGGCTGTAGATAAAGGGGTTCAGCATGGGGGTGACCATTGTGTATATCACAGATGCCACCACTCCAAAATCTGCTGAATAGGAGGATGAGGGCTGGAAATACACCAGGAAGAGGGTTCCATAGAATATGGTGACCACCGTCAGGTGAGAGCCACAGGTGGAGAAGACTTTGTGCTTCCCCCCAGCAGAGGGGATCCTGAGGATGGTGTGCATGATGTGGGCGTAAGAGACCAGGATGCAGGTGAGGGGGACCACGCCTGAGAGGGCAGCTTCAGGGAACATGGTGATCTGAAAGGTATTGGGTGTCTGAACAGGCAAGCTTGAGGAGTGGGAGAAGATCACAGAAGAAGTGTGGGATGGAGCGGGAGGCACAGAAGGAGACCTGAGCCATCTGCAGAGTGAGTGAAAAGGCCAGGAGGTTGGAGCAGAGCCAGGACGCGGCCACCAGCAGCAGGCATTGCTGGGGACACATGATGGTGGTGTAGTGCAGAGGCAGGCAGATGGCCACGTAGCGGTCATATGCCATCACGGCCAGCAGGAAGTCATCCAGTAAGGTCAACGTCATAAAGAAGTACATCTGCAGGAGGCACCCAGTGTGGGAGATGGTGTGCTGCTGTGTGTGGATGTTCACCAGCACCTTGGGGACGATGGTGCAGGTGAGGCAGGTATCGATGAAGGACAGGTTGGCCAGGAAAAAGTACATGGGTGTGTGGAGGTGCTGGTCAGAGCCAATGGCCAGGATGATGAACAGGTTGCCCAGCAGGGTGACCAGGTACATTCCCAGGAAGAGCCCAAACAGGAGAGGTTGCTGTTCTGAGTGCTCAGAGAAGCCCAGGAGCAGGAAGTCTGAGATGGTGCTTTGGTTTTTCACTTCCACTCAAAGTAGAACAATTTGGAAAATATTGGTTACATGTGTATAGACTTCAAAAATTTGTAGTATTTAAGGCCTTTCATCTGTTTTCTGTGATTTTCTTAAAGATCACAGAGATGCATTGGTATCTTTTGGTGCCAGGCATGTAAACTTGTCAAGAGGGGAGAATTCTATTATTATTATTATTATTATTTTTTTTGGTACCGGGGATTTAACTAAAGGGCACTCGACCACTGGGCCACATCCCCAGCCGTTTTCTGAATTTTATTAGAGACAGGGTCTCACTGAGTTGCTAAGTGCCTCGCCATTGCTGAGGCTGGTTTTGAACTCACAATCCTCCTGTCTCAGATTTCCAAGTGCTGGGATTACAGGCGTGCACCACTGCACCCAGCTAAGAGGGGAAAATTCTGTAAGATGATAGTGGGAGATGTTTAGAGGAGTGAATTTTGTATTCGGTTATGTAGTAAGTTGTCCTGTAGACCTCCTCAATGAGGTTGAACTGGAGTTTGGCTGGGAATAACCTTTCTGTATCTCCCCCATTTCCTCTTTTATTAGGAACACTATCAGTTTTGAAGGATTGTGAAAGTTGAATCTGATATATATAGGAGTATGTATTTACTAGAAAATTATCAAGAGGTGTGTGTGTGTGTGTGTGTGTGTGTGTGTGTGTGTGTTGTTTGGGAAGAGGCAATGATTCACATGGATGGGTCATTGCTGGGTCTCAGATATTCTTGATATAATGGGATTATGTACTCTCTCTTTCTTATGTAGACCCAACAAATGAGATTGTATGGACAAAACAACTTTATGGTACCTAGCACACAGGGCCTGGGCACCATTATTACACAGTTACAAAGTGTTGGCATTGCTAGGAACTTGGATATGGCTGCTCTGTCTCGACTTCAGGCTGATTCCCAGGGAGGCCATGAATATTATACTAAGGTCTTTGTCATGATGATTAGAAAAGCCAGCCTGTATTTGGCTGAAAATGAGGAAGGGAAAGAAAAGGAGGAAGGAACAGAAGAGAAATTGTGTGTGTGTGCACGCATGTGTGTATATGAGAGAGAGAAGAAGAGAAGAGAAGAGAGACTCATGTCTTCCAACTTCACCTGCTTTTACCTAGAAATTACCGATTCTTACCTGGAAGTTGTGGCCATCCTCAGAGCCTGTCACCACCTCGGGGTGTTGGGTCTGCCTCCTGTTTCACCTGCCTCCCTACTTCTCCTTAAGAGGACTAGTAGAAGCCAGACTTGGTGGGTGTTGAAGCAATCTGTCCTCAGGAACAGGAGTGGGGAGGAGCTTTGGGCTTTTCATATGCAGTTGTCTCCTGAGACCCAATCCCAGACCTAGTTAGAGACAAGATGGGGCAAAGGTCCAACCTCCCAGCTGTCCCCTCTGGGCCTAGAGTCCTGAGTCCTAACAGTATAAGGAGCATATTTTGGTCTCAGATTCAGGGTCTGGGAATCTTGAGACAACTACTTCTGGTGCTGTTTCCCTAAGACACAGCAGAGGGCTCCATCTTCCCCCACCCTAACCTGCCAAGGAATCCTCACATTCTAATCAGATTCCAATCCTTATGAAGAAAACCTGTCATCTCCCAGCAAATATATAATGATAAATAGGTAGAATAGACCTTATATGGAATGGGCAGCATAATCATTGTGTCCAGATGGCTACAGTTCTATCATGTAGAAAAAGTAAACAGACTTGATCCCTGTGACTCCAGAGGAGAGACATATGACTCAAATATACAAATGCAGAGGTTATAGGCACTTCTCCATGCAAGATTATGAAAAAAATTAAAACAGTGAAATGATAACAAAAATGTATAAGACAAGCAGGAATGCTTTTCTTGTGGTTTTACCTTCAATCATATATACACAAATCATTCACTATTTATGTCTGCCTGTGTTTGTCCTTTCCATGAATGGATGTCTGCCTGTGTTTGTCCTTTCCATGAATGGAATCATTCATCTTTCAGTCAATATGATCCCCCGCCCCCCTCAACCCCCAACCCCAGCATGGTACTGGGGATTGAACTCAGGGCCTTTTACTAGGCAAGCACTGAGCTACATTCCCAGCCCCTTTTTGTTTTTTATTTTGAGACAGGGACTTGCTAAAATGCCCAGTATGGCTTCAAACTTATGCTCTTCCTGCCTCAGCCTTCTGAGTCACTGGGATTTCAGTGCACACAGTGACCAGTTCGATATGGTGTTTTTTTTTTTTTTTTTTTTTTTTTTTGGTACCAGGGATTGAACTCAGGGGCTCTCGACCACTGGGGCCACATCCCCATCCCTTTTTTGTATTTTTATTAGAGACAGGGTCTCACTGAGTTGCTAAGTGCCTCGCCATTGCTGAGGCTGGCTTTGAACTCATGATCCTCCTGCTTCAGCCTCCCAAGTACTGGGATTACAGGCATGCGCCACCTCGATATGGTGTTTTTGATATTCATGTTGATACCTGTAACTCAGGTCACTTTTTTTTCTGCTACTATGCACTAATGGTTAATATTATACTTCCCTTTACTATAAGGGCTTTTTGCTTTGGAATGCAGAATGTTTCCCACTTTAGAAAAGAATATTGTGCATATATCATCTGTTATGTGGTATCCATAGTAGGTTCTGAGATGGTGCATAATAATAAAACACAGTAATATTTTGGCAAGTAAATGTTCATATCAAGCTAGATAAAAGACCATATACCAGTCTGGGTCAGGTTTTGCTACGAAACAAGTTTGTTAAAAATCTTTCATTGATTTATTTTTATTTTAAAAAAATTTTTTAGTTGTAGTTGGACACAATACCTTTATTTTATTCATTTATTTTTATGTGGTGCTGAGGATCGAACCCAGGGCTGCGCATGTGCTAGGCAAGCACTCTACCACTGAGTCACAACCCCAGCCCTATTTTTATTTTTTTTTAAATTTTTTTAAACTGTGGATGGACACGATACCTTTATTTTATCAATTTATTTTTATGTGTTGCTGAGGATTGAACTCAGGGCCTCACACTTTCTAGGCAAGCGCTTTACCACTGAACCACAACCCCAGCTCATCTTTCATTGATTTTTGAATTTCAGTATTGCAGCAAATGGATTGTGGGTTTCCATTTCTTTGTGAGATTATACCATAATGTATCTATTTGAATGTTGAAATGTTGATGAACATTTGGGTTGGTTGCCATGTTTCTACACTATTTAAACAGTTTATTATCTCAATTGTGATTATAAATCAAGAACTCCTCCTTATCTCATAAAAATGCAACCATAATAAAACATAAGAAGTGAAGGCTTAAAAACAATGCATATATGGCATTTGAATAAGTGGGACCTGGCCTTCTATATTGTTTATTTCTTCTCAAAAAAAAAACCAAAATCTCCTGCATGCAAATTGGAGAAACATTCTGAGATCACCTCTTCTAAAGAGAACATCAATAATATTAATAATAATAATAATATTAATAATAATAAATCAGTCCTTTGTTCTGTTATTGATATTTTAATGATTGCTCAAGACTTATTATTTCAAGAGAAATGGCCATGAAACAGGGATTTTCTTTCCTTTTACTCTTAACTCAAATTAAGTTAGACTATTTTTATAAGTGAGAAAGTAAAAGCATAATAAAGCCAGAATATGATGTTTTTCCATTTCAAATTTATGCCATAAACATCTTGTATAGTTTCTGGTGCACCTGCTCAAGAGTCTGCATAGTTTGAATCAAACTATAGAGAAATATTCACTGGATAATTGCTTAGTGCATTAGTTAAAGGTCTTCTGAGAAGCAGATGTCAAGATGTGATTAGATGTATGTATTAGTCTCCGGAAAAAAAGAACAGATAGGATATTTATAGATATACAGGAAGAGAGTTATTATTGGGAGGGATTGTCTGACATGATTATGGAGGCTGAGAAGGCCCATGCTCAGCAAGCTGGAGGCCTAGGAGAGTCAGGAGTATAGCTCAAGCTTACAGACCTCAGAACCCAGGAAGCCAGTGGTGTCAGTTCCAGTTCAAGTTTGAAGGACTGATAACCAATTGAGCCAACGTCCAAGGGTGAAAAAAGGTGCATGTCATAGCTCAAGAAGAGTGAATTCATCTTTCCTCTACATTTTTGTTCAGTTTGGGCCCTGAGTAGATTGGATGGTACCCACACACATCAGTGAGGGTGATCTTCTACACTCAAGTCTACAAACTCAAAAGATAACCTCTCTGGAAAGAGATTTAGAGACATATCCAGAAATAATGTTTTACTAGCTGTCTGGGCATCTGTTAACCCAGTCAAATTGACATGTTAAAAATCAGCCACTATAAATGTGGGGAGGGAGCAGGAGAAATCTCTCAGATTTGGTTTGAAGAACAGAGGGAAGGAAGGAAGATTGGGGTAGAAAGAAAGTCTTGGACTGCAATGAAGTACCAAGAAAGGTTTGACCAATGGTGCATCTTAGTATCAAAGTTATCCATCTGAAGAGTCCCCTGTTTCTCTGGATCGGGCCTGCGTTGGTGCCTCTGCAATGCTCAGTGATTGTCCAGGAGCAGCCTGTGTAAATGTGACACCAAGGCACACTGTGGAGATTCATTGTTGAGTCAACAATGAAGCTTCTGGAGGTAGTAAAGCAGACCCATTCTATTCTGTTCTTCTAGCCAGCTTTCTCAAAGCCTGTTTTATATCCTTGTTTCTAAGGCTATAGATGAAAGGGTTCAGCATGGGAGTAACTACTGTATAGATGACAGTGACCACACGGTCCTTTGTCACTGAGTAGGTAGATGAGGGACGAATGTACACAGATATTATGGTCCCATAAAATAGTGCCACAACGGTGAGGTGGGATCCACAGGTGGAGAAGACCTTGTACCTGCCTCCTCCTGAAGGGACCCTGAGAACAGCACGGGTGATGTAGACATATGAGACAATAATGAAGATGAAAGGACTCATGATCACAAAGGAGCCCTCCGTGAAGGCCAACAGTTCATTGACAGAGGTGTCAGAGCAGGAGAGGGTCAGCAGTGGCTGGACATCACAAAAGAAGTGATGGATGACATTGGGGCCACAGAAGGAAAGACGGCTCATGAGAATTGTGTGGATAAGTGAGTGGAGGTGGGACACCACCCAAGATACAGTCACCAGCAGGAGACAGCGCCTGGGGCTCATGGTTGTAGTGTAGTGCAGTGGGTTACAGATGGCGACGTAGCGGTCGATGGCCATGGCAGCCAGGAGAAAGCTGTCAGTGATACCAAAGGCCACAAAAAAATACATCTGGGTTAGGCAATGGGCAAAGAGGATAGTTTTTCTTTGTGTCAGCATGCTCACTAACATCTGTGGCACGATGACAGTGGTGAAGCAGATATCCACCAGGGACAGGTTGGAGAGGAAAAAGTACATGGGGGTGTGTAGGTGGGTATCCCTGCAGATGGCTGCAATAATGATTGAATTGCCAACCACGTTGACCAGGTACATGGCGAGGAAGCTGGAAAAAAGCCACACTTGTTGTTTGGTATCAGTGGTTAGTCCTAGAAGGAGGAATTCAGTTGCATGGCTCTGGTTTGCCCTCAGCATTGCTGTCCTACAAGTAAAAAATTTGAAGGGATGTTAGAGCATCAGGGAGCCATTCGTATAGACTGCCAGTCAGTCAATGATACAACTTCATAGCTTTGGTGTTGGCATACTTTGAGTTCACTTCCAGTTTTCCAACTGATTTTGCAAACTTGAGCACTTGAGCTCTTGCTCCTTATCCAAAAGACAAAACTTATAACATTCACATTCTTTGGCTATTTTGGGGATAAATGGTAAAGGTTATGGAAAGGCATTCAGAAAGTAATTATTTTGCTCAGTTTCCAAAGGTGTTGTATAGATGACAGATAATTTTGCCCTGTGTTGCTGCAGTTGCTTCTCTGTGCAGTCTTTACCTGATCTTTCTGGGGAGGACTTTCCTCTTTCTTCTCTTCCTCTGTAAGGACAGGTGGGGTACCCTAAGTTTTCCTTATAGTAATCACACAAACATTTGTAGGGACTGTACTCCTGGACCAAAAATATCTTGGAATAGGTACACTTATTTGGGAGTTTAATCATGTGTAGAAAGGTCACACTGGGAGAGGCTGGGACCTGGACATTTGACAGGTCCCTCAGGGTGTGAAACTGTCCAGGGTGGGTGGGAGGTTGGAGATCTATTTCTGGAAAAAGTTAGTCTACTTACCTAACATTGAGCTTGGTGTTTCACACAAGTGGGTGGAATTAAGGAAGACATAGAGGAACTAAGAGATGGATGCCCTTATGAGCAAGAAGAGTCTAAAAGGTGGAAGTGTAGGAAATGTGAGAAGTTATAGTATTATGGCAAAACAGCAAGAGGTAAGAATAGAAGAGTCCTGAGTTCAGGAATTGGTTCCTCATCTCCACAAAAACAAGAGCCAGGGAGCATAGGTCAAGGCTCCAATCTGGCAGAAATTGAATCACTAGTTACTCATCTGCCTAAGTAGGGAGAAAAAGACCAGAAAGCTGTCAGGGCAGAATGTTAGAACAAGCCAGCAACCCTACCAGGTTGAAATTAAGACCAATGAGTATCAGATTACACCCTCTTTTATGACTGCTTACTAAGAGACAGGACTGGCTTTGGAGAAAAGAGAATGGAAAAGGGATCATATGAATGGTGGTCTGGTAACATCAGATAAAGGAGGGGAGAGTTAAGGATGCAGGTTCTCAATTAAAGTCCACATCCTATACTATCTGTCTTCTCATTATCTTTTTGGTGCTTTTGACAATGAGTCAAAAGTAAACCCAAATGACAGTGGTGTGTTTTAATTTTTCCACCCAAAGTTTTCTGTAAGCTGCCTGTCACGGCCAGCCACGGCGCCGCCACGGGAGGAAAATTCTCGGAGGCAGAGTATAGCTTTTGCTACTTTTACTTCTACTTTCTTAGAGCTTAGAGAGGGAAAGAAAGATTTTTCTTCTTAGCTTAGAGTAGAGTAGCTTAGAGTAAAGAAAGATAGAGCTTAGCTTTTCTTCTTAGCTTAGAGTAGAGTAAAGAAAGATATAGAGCTTAGCTTAGAGAAAGACTAGAGCTTCTTTCTTCTCTCTTCTTTCTTCCTTCTTCTGTCTTCTGTCTTCCTCGGGAGCCTCGGCCTTACTCTGACCAGTCCTCTGGAGCCTCGGCCTAACTCTGGCCAGTCATTACTTCTTCTATCTGGTTTCTTTTCTGTAACCGCTCTGCCTACGTTCTGGCCGCTCTGATTCTTCTGACCGACCGAGTGACTGCCCGGCTGACTGAATTCTCCGTTCTCCTAACTCGGACCGCTTTCACCCGGTTATATACCTTCAGGTTTGCGGGTGCCTACAGGTGCGTCACATACATATCAGGTGGAACCCATGGCTTCCAGCTAGCTACAACAGCCCTTCCTAATTAGGCTCCTTCAGTTTTCTTTGGGGAAAAAATAGCCATTAATTTCTTTAATGCTACTCAAATATTTAATTAAATTCTTATATCAAACATACAGTCTGAAACAGGAAATGAAATGTTTTCCTTAATAACATCTTCTAGTCCCATTTGATTTTTTTTCAAATATTTAAACTAAATTTGAATTAGAAAAAATTATAGTTTTAGCAGAAATGAAATTCCATGGCAGTTTATAGTGTACATATTGTGCTTTATTTAGGTTATTGGGGGTGGGCATGGAAAAAAGTTGGGAGATGGGTGTTTGTGGTGATGAATTTGAGGGTGGTACTTTAGAAGGGCAATTTCTAGTAAGATCCAGCTGTACTCCGGGGTCTCACTCATATGCTTATCTCAGAATTAAATGGGGGCAGCTGTCATCAAGACTTACCATGGTGATTATTACCAAAGGCATTTGTTGTGGTTCTGTGCACATAAAAACAACATAATTGGTTCTATCAATTCTTTTTTTTTACATCAAACATTTTTTTAATTTTTAATTTTTTATACATGTTTACAGAATACATTTCATTTCATATTACATATAAAGGGTTCTATCAATTCTAAAACTAGCTATTAAAAGAACAACAACTGTTTGTGAGATTGATTTATCTCTTTGTTTACTAATGGTACGGAAGTAAAGATGAGCACATAGATAAAGTCATCCGATACTCAACAAAGGTGCCAAAAACATATCTTGGAGGAAGGATAGTCTTTTAAACAATTGGTGCTGGGAAAACTGGATATCCACATGTAGAAGAATGAAACTAGATACCTATCTCACCCTGCACAATAGTCAACTCAAAGTGGATCAAAGACCTAGGCATTAGACCAGAAACTTTGCAACTGCTGGGAGGAAACATAGGGTCAATACTCCAACATATTGACACAGGTACCATCTTCCTTAGCAAGACCCTTAAAACTCAAGAAATATAAACAAGAATCAGGAAGCGGGATGGCATCAAATTAAAAAGCTTTAGCACAGCAAAGGAAACAAGAGTGTGAAGAGAAAGCCTACAGAATGGGAGAAATCTTTGCCAGGTATTTCTCTGCCAGGGGATTAATATCCAAAATACGTAGGAGTGTGTTTCTAATCCTCAGTGATCTTAAGCTCATTGCTCTGCTCAGGAGAACCCAGGCTGTTTCTCTTTTACAATTTTAGCAAGAATATGCATCACAGTACTTTTGCTGAAACATTTTTTTCTCTCTGAGATGCCTGGTGCTGGTCTATTTTGGATACTTCCACTTTAGGAGAGGGGCCTCTGAGATGTGGGCAACATCTGGAGTGGTGCATGATGAACATTCTGCAAAGGCAAGATCTAAATTTGCTTTGCTTATCACTGTTTTCCAGTGCTTTCCATGGTACCTGACACATAATAGTTGCATAAAAAATACCAATGGCAGATATATCTCCTTTAATAGGCCTTTGAAAATTATGAGTTTTTACATAAGTAACTGGGAGACTAGACTCCTAAAATCAGGAAAGCCAATGGGAAAAGTTCATGAGTTCTGCCAGGGGATATGAGTTTCATGTTCTGGTTCAAATACTTTTTTAGCTGTTTAGCCATGGAAGAAAAATCTTTATGCTTCTATTTTTTTTTCTTACCTGAAAAATAGGGGAATTAAAATGTCACCTTGTGAAGTTTATTGTTAAGTTAAAATAAGTACACATTTGAAAAGTGTTGAGGTCTACAATGTTCTATGTGAATGTTACTTGTACAAACAATAAAATTTCTTATAGTTATCTAAACCTAATTGTGTACAGCTGAAAAATAGTGGATGAAATCTGAGAAAGTCAGGTAGCAGTAAGGGGCTAATGTGTTTGAAAATGGTTGCAAGGAGGAGATTGAACAGTCATTGGGAGGAGTGCAGCATCCAGGCTGAAGAGGGCAATAGGGAAACATGCTGCAGATCTGGGATACATTGTATTTTCCCGGGCAGAGAAGGAAAAGGACCAAAGTCCTCAGGATTTTCTGTTCCTTAAGACAGTTCTTAGAGAGCGTGTTTTAGTGTTTTCTGACTGCTGTAATAAATTACCATAAACTTAGTGGCTTAGAGCAACACAAGTTTGTTGCTTGCATTTGTATAGATCAGAGGTCTGATATGGGAGTTACTGGTCTAAAAATCAAGGTATTAAAAGGCTGCATTCCTTTCTTGTGGTTGCACAGAAGAATCTAGTTTCTTGTCCCTTCTAACTCCTAGCGACTGCCCATATTTCTTGGCTCATTGTCCCCTTTGTCCATCTTCAAATCCAGCAATGTTGAGGGAATTCTTATGCTGCCATTTCTGTAGTTCTCATTTCTTATTTCCCTCTTCCACATTTAAGGAACCTGGGTCCACCTGGATTATCCAGAATAATCTAATTTAAGGTCAGTTGATCAGCAACCTTAATTCTACCTGAAACCTTAATTCCCCTTTGCCAGGTAGCATACATATTGGTTCTGGGCATCAGGATGTGGCTATCTTTGGGAGGCCACTGTTTCATCTACCACAAAAAGATGAGGAAATTCAGGGATCTAAGTTCTTGACAGATCTAAGTTCTGACAATGGGTGACATTTTCAGGTGGTTCTTCTGAGCATTTCACCCATACTACAGTGATCTCTTATTCCAGTAGTTTCTGACTTGCTCCAAAGGGTGCAGGAACTGTTTGCCATCACTATACTAGGTATTATGAAATGTTCTGGGTTCTAAAGTGGACTTTGTGTGCACTGAACCAATAGGAAAAGGGGGGGGGGTAGGGAGAGGGAGAAGGAGGAGGAGAAGGAAGAGGAGGAGGAGGAAGTAGTAGTGTGTGTGTGTGGGAGAGCACATGCAGAGGGCAGGGTAAAGGAATGAGCCATAAATGAAAATTTGTGTTCTTGTGCAAGTAAGTGCATGTGAAGATAGGGTGGTGAAGAAAATAACAATAAAATTAGAATTGTATACCCAGACTTGTAATTCAAGTCAGAGTCTGACATAGATATTACCAGGCGTACAAGCCTCAGAAGGCTCCTTATGCAAAGATCCAAGTTGAAAGAATTTTAGAGAAAGCTTTTGAGTAAAAACAAAACAAAACAAAACACCATCCAGGGGGATGACGTAAAAGATGGAAAGTAGGCATGATCAAGTACCTTAATAAAATGTATTTTTTGCTCAGAACCAAAACACAAAAACAAAAACCACACACACACACACACACACACACACACACACACACACACATCTACGGATCAAAGAAAAAGAAATGAGAACATATCCATTACAATTCAAGATTTAGAAACCAAACAATACATTACCAAATAACCTGGTTAAAAAGAAAATCATAAATGAATCAAATAATTGATAAGAACTCAACAAAAACTAACACAACAGCAAGTATTTAACCCAAGAGATTGGAAAAGAGTTATTTAACAACTCAAAGAACCAAATAAGTTTTCGTGATCTATTGTGCTACATGATGACCAAAGTTGATAATAATATATTGTACATTTCATAATTACTAACATATATTTTTTTAACATTCTCACTGCATAAAAATGATAAATTGGTGAGATGATGGGCCTGATATACTGAATTTTTCTATGATCCATACATAGAGCAAAACATCACATTATATTCCACAAACACATACAATTCTTAGTTGTCAATTAAAAATTAAAAAAGAAATAAAGAACTATAATAGAGGAATACATAATAGAAGAAAATAAATTAATGTCAAAATAAATAATAGTAGTTTAGAAGATGGCAACAGAAAATAATAAAGAGCAAAATTCAATAACCCAGAGAACAAACAAAACAATAAAAATATTAATTAAGCCAAGATCGTTTTGTAGTATGCAAAACAATGACCCTGCAAAATATCAGGAACATGATGTCCTGGTCTCTGGAACCTGTAAATGTTACCTTAAGTAGAAAGAGATTTGAGGCAGACCCTCAAACTTGCTATCCCCCTTGCTTGGCCTCCCGAGTAGCTGGAATTACAGGTACGTGCCACCATGACCAGCAAGTTAAGAATTATTTGATGGGAAATTGTTCTGGATTATACAGGTGGATCCTAAATGTGATCACAAGTGTCCTTGCATCAGAGAAAGAAAGGGAGATTTGATACACAAAGAGAGGGCAGTCATGTGGCATAAGTAAAGGGAAGCAGAGTCATACAGAAGGTATTTGTGGCTTTCAAGATTAGGGTGATGTGATCCCAAGAAGAGGAGTGATGGCAGCCTGGAAGCTGGGAGAGGCAAGGAGTGCATTCTCCCCTTGAGCCTCTGGAGGAGCATGGCCTGCTGACACCTGAAGTTTAGCCCACTGAAACTGATGTTAGTTTTCAGGACTCCAGAACTGTTTTAAGTCACCAAATTTGTGATAATTTGTTATAGCACCCTTAGGAAATTAATACATGTGTTCCATAAAAAATAATGAAATAGACCTCTGACAAGACATATCAAGAAAATAAAGAAATGCATGCAAAAATAACTGAGAAGAGAAATTATTTCAGATATACAAAGATAAAATAATAAAAGTCTTACGAACTAAACCAGAAAATCTAGATGAAACAGATAAACTTATATAAACATAAAACATTTACGCATTACTTAAGTAGGCTAATCCATGTAAAAAAATTAGAAATGGCCAGGCACGGTGGTGCATGCCTGTAATCCCAGCACTTGGAAGGCTGAGGCAGGAGGATTGTGAGTTCAAAGCCAGCCTCAGCAATGGCAAGGCACTCAGCAAATAAGTGGGACCCTGTCTCTAATAAAATACAAAAAAGGACTGGGGATGTGGTCCAGTGGTGGAGTGCCCCTGAGTTCAATCCCTGGTACAAAAAAAAAAAAAAAAAAAAAAAAAAAAAATTAGAAATGGTGGTCAAAGACTTCTAAAAACCAAACCAAAACAAAATAAGCCTCATGCCTAGATGATTTTAAGGTGGAGTCTATTAAACTTTCAAAATACTTGTATTGTACACAAGTTGTTCCAGTAACCAGAAAATGGGGGTAGAGAGAAGGGATGACCTTCTCAATTCATGTTGCAAGAGTAGTTTAATTCTGATTTCAGAGCCAGAAAAAAAAGGAAGAAAATAAAATTATATGCCCATTTTGTTTATGAACCTATGCAAAATTCCAAATAAAGCAATGCAAATTCCACATAGCATTGAAATAATACACCATGAATAAGCAGGTTGACGCCAGTAATGCAAGGATGGCTCAAGATAAAAAAAATACTAAATTTGAAAAAAATTAAAAGAAATCATTACTATTCTTTCTCACATTAATGAAACGAAGGAAAAAATGTATGATAATTTTAATTGGAGCAGAACAACCATCTTTGAAAGTTAAATATCTGCTTTTCAAAAAGTATTTTTTAGTTGTAGTTGGACACAATACCTTTATTTTATTTATTTTTATGTGGTGCTGAGGATCAAACCCAGGGCCTCACATTTGCTAGGTGAGTGCTCTACCATTGAGCCATAACTTCAGCCCTCAATATCTGCTTTTAATTAACTTTGTTGCAAGATAGGAATAGATTTTTTTAAAATTTGTAATTGTAGATGGACACAATACCTTTATTTTTATTTATTTTTTATGTGGTGATGAGGATTGAACCCAGTGCCTCACATGTGCTAGGCAAGCACTCTACTAGTGAGCCACAACCCCAGCCCCTAGAATTTTCTCAATTTGGTAAAAGCTATGTATACTCAAACCCTATGACATATATCATATTAAATGGAGAAACCTCAGATGTATTCCTTTTAAAGGTAAGAAATGGGTTGGGACATCCATTATCACCACAGATGTTAGCATGATAGGACCCTATCAACAAAGAAGATAGACTCATCTGGGAAAAAAGAGCAAAATCAATCAATGAACTATTAGAACCAATAAATGAGTGCAGTGGGATTGCTGGGCACATGATTATCCTAGAAATAAAAATTAATGTCATTTCTCTAAATTAAGAATAATCCACTGGAATATATAGTAATAAATAAGATGCTATCCTTTGTTGCAGTAGAAACTCTAAAGCTCAAGGAATTAATTTATCCAAGAATACAAAAAACTATTATGTGGAAATGTTTTAAAGTCCAACAAAATGGCAAATAAGATGATTAGAATAAATGGGGAGAAATTCCATCTTCTTGGGTAGAATGAGCAACATTACAAAAAATGTTTCCCATATTAGTCTATAAATTTAATTCAATCTCAGTTAACAAATCTATTGGATTTTTTGAAGCCTTTAATAAATTTATTCTCAAATATGTATGTAATAATAAAGATTTGGAGGAGAGTTTCAAAATGGCGGAATAGAGAAGGTTGCTTTTCTGGCTTCTCCATGGTGTGAAACCAAGAAAGCAGGCAGGCAGTTTCTCAGCAAGGTGGGTGAACAAGAAAAATGGGGGACTTTACTGGAATTTAATACTGGACATTCAAAGTAGATTGGAGACTCAAGAGGTTGGATATAATAAAACAAAGAAGAAATTCCCAGTGCCCCAGTGAAATCCCTCCAGGGGCAAAGTGGAGGGACAAGGGAATTAAAGAAACTTACTTAAAAAATATTAAAACAAATGAGTTTTGGAATATTTTATTTTTAAAAAATTGAAAAATTTAAATTTGTTATACGTGACAGTAGAATGCATTTCGACACACTGTACACAAGTGGGGAACAACTTCTCCTTCTTCTGGCTGTACATGGTGCAGAGTCACTCCAGTAGTATAATCATACATGTATATAGGGTAATAATGTCCACCTCATTCTATTGTCTTTCTCATCCCCACAACCCCTCCCCTCCCTTCATTCCCCTCTGCACAATCCAAAGTTCTTCATTCTTCTCTACCCCCTTGCCCCACTATGGGTCAGCATCCACTTATCAAAGAAAATATTTGGCCTTTTGTTTTTTGGGATTGACTTATTGGAACTCACATTTTTAGGAAGTCTGAGGTGTGTCTGGTATGGAGGGTTTAGAGATCAAAGACACTGCCTGACTAAACTGAAAGGCATACTGCACAATATCCTTGTGTGGGAAAGAAGCTGCCATCTCTCCAGGCTGCATGCAGAGGATAGAAGTAACTATTTTGTAACTGTGGTATATGGGCCAGCAGCTGGGGAAGCTAATTCCTGGCAAACCTGAGTCTGGCCCAAAATATGGACGTAGCAAACCCACACTGCATGACATAGAGTGTGCCTAAGTGATCAGGAGAAAATCAAATGTGGAGAGAGGTTTACACCGGGGACTACTGGTCATGGAAACCCACCTGGCTCTCCCTTTCCCCTCTAATCTGGCTGCTTGCAAGACTGGGAGAGACGCACCTGGCAGGGAATTTGAAATGGCAGGAGCCTGAAGGATTGAGTTTGGAGACTGAAACTGAGACTAAAAATGTGGGGTCTGAAAGTGATGTAGTGGAGTAAGAATTGGCTCTTCCACCACATAAGTGGAACCCAGGGGTGATCCCTGGGATGCAGTCTTCCAGTGTGGACTGGCAATTGCTAGGCTCTGGAGGTGAGCTGATTTAAAGTCTCCAGACCAACTGGCATTCAGTGAAGAACCTGGAGTCCACCTAAGCCTAAACCCCACTTCTAGGAGTTCTGCCTACAGAGTACCTCTCTCACTTCAGCAACTCCACCCAAGAGTCCTGGGAAGGGAAACTGAGAATCTTTTGAACTCCAGTGGACACAATTCTTTAACTTTTCATTGAGATCCTTTTTTTCCTTTTCTCTGTTTAATTGTGACCTTAATGGTTCACGGGAATTTATACACATTCATATTTGTTTTTTTTTTTTTTTTGTTTCTAGAATTTTTAAAGTCAGTTATTTTACATGGATCAATATTTTGAGGACTAGGATATTTGATTAGTATATTTCAGTTTGTTTTATATTCTTTTATTTTTATTTATGTTTTACACCTTTATTTTATTTATTTTTTTATTTGGTACAGAGGATCTAACCCAGTGCCTCACATGTGCTACCTCTGAGCCACAACTCCAGCCCTTATTTTTATTTAAAAAATTTTTTTACTCTTCATATAAATATTCTCTCTCACTTATCTGTTTCCTTTGATTCTCCTTCTCTCTTTTCTTCTGCTAACAGCCTATCTCTATTGTTCTGTCTTTCACTCTTCCTTTAATTTGTTACTTCTATTTTCTCTCCCCCTCCCTCATAATGATCACATTCTATATCACTTCTGTTCTCTCAGAGTCCACCATTCAAAGTTGTAAACCCTTTTGCAAATTTACTGTTTTCACTGTGGGCAGTAATTGATCATATCATTTCTGTTTATCATGACAAGTAGCATTGTAGATGTCACAGCATGAGCTATTTGGTTTAATGCTATATATTGTTCGCAATTGTTGTTGTTATTGTTTGTCTCCTCCTAAATGGTGAGGTACTGGAAACCTGCAGGGACACTACAAGTCCACAGGATAGAAACTCTACTACCTCACATCTATACTGCTTGATGGGTAGACAAACAACATGAAAAAGCAAGGGAACAGATCAACTCAAATAAATCAAGATACTTCAATAACAGAATCCATGACACTACAGTGGGAGAAATGTCAGAGAAGGAATTTAGAATGTACACAAACTGATCTGTGAGGTAAAGGAGTAAAATCAGAAAGAAAATACAGAAAGTGAAAGACCACTTCAATAAAGAGGCAGAGATTATAAAAAAAGAACCAACAGAAATTCTTGAAATGAAGGAAATAATAAACCAAATTAAAAATTCAATGGAAAGTATCACCAACAGACTAGACCACTTGGAAGACACAACCTCAGGCAATGAAGACAAAATATATACTCTTGAAAATAAAGTTGACCATACAGAGAATATGGTAAGAAACCATGAGCAGGACTTCCAAGAAATAACATGGAAAAGACCAAATTTAAGATTTACTGAGATAGATGAAAGCTTGGAGATACAAACCAAAGGAATGCACAATCTTTTCAATGAAATAATATCAGAAATTTCCCCAAACCTAAAGAATGAAATGGAAAATCAAATAAAGGAGGCTTACAGGACACCAAATAGACAAAATGACAATAGACTCACACCAAGGCACATTATTATGAAAATGCCTAAAATAAAGAATAAGAATTTTAAAGGCTGCCAGAGAAATATGACAGGTCACAGTTAGAAGGAAACCCATCCAATCTCAGCTGATTTCTCAACTCAGACCCTCAAAGCTAGGAGGTTTTGGGATAATACATACCAAGCTCTGAAAGAAAAATGGATGCCAGCCAAGAATATTATACCCAGCAAAATTAAGCTTCAGAATTGCTGATGAAATAAAAACCTTCCACAGGAAACAAAGTTAAAAGAATTCACAGCTATAAAGCCTGCACTACAAAACATTCTCAACAGAATATTTAATGAAGATGAAATGAAAAATAAAGTGAAAACCAGCAAGGGAAGGAAATACACTAGAAAATTTGCCAATCAAAGAGAAAGTAATTCAAATTAAAAACAAGAAATAAATCAAAATAGGGAATAAAAATCATTTCTCAAAAATTTCATTGAATGTAAATGGCCTAATCACATCAATCAAAATACATAGACTGGCAGATTGGACTAAAAAAGAAGATCCAACAATATGCTATCTTCAAGAGACTCACCACATAGGCAAAGACATCCACAGGCTGAAGATAAAGGATGGGAAAAAATATATCACTCACATGGATCGAGTAACCAAGAAGAGGTTTTTATTCTCAGATAAAGTGGAATTCAAGCCAAAGTTAATCGAAAGGGACCAAGAAGGTCATTTTATACTGCTTATGGGAATTATACATCATCAAGACATAATAATTGTAAATATTTATGCCCAAAACAATGGAGCACCCATACACATCAAATACTTCTCAATTCCTTTTTTAAATATATTTTTTTTAGTTGTAAATGGACACAATACCTTTATTTATTTATTTTTTATGTGGTGCTGAGGCTTGAACTCAGTGCCTCACACATGTGAAGCAAGCTCTCTACTGCTGAGCCACAACCTCAGCCCCACACTTCTCAAATAGATCACAACACAATAATACTGGGTGACTTTAACATACCTCTCTCACCACTGGATATATTCTCCAAACAAAAACTAAGAAGCTATAGAACTAAAAAATACAATTGATAATTTAGACTTAACAGACACATATACAATATTTCATTCATCAATGACTGAATATGTTTTCTTCTCAACAACACTCAGATCCTTCTCTAAAATAGAACTTCTAGCAAAGTGAGGGGGCTTAAAATCTCCAAATCTGATTGTGGATTTGTCTGTCTAGTTTTAAAAATTTTTACTTCATGTATTTTGAAATTTTGTTATTAGGTACATAAACATTTAGAATTGTTATACTTTCTTGAAGAAGTTACCCTATTATGGTTATGAAATGTTCCCCTTTATCTCTGAAAATATTTTTTCTCTAAATTTATTTTATATTATATTCAGATTTCTCATGTTTACTTTTCTCATCTTTTGCTTTTAACCTATTGGTGTACTGATATTTAAAGTGTGATATATAGAGAGCATATAGTTATTGCTTGCTTTTGACACATGTTGAACATTTATACCTTTTAATTACAATATCTAGTTCATTTATATTTAAATTAATTACTGACTATGTTTTAAAAAAAATAAAAAAGAACACCTGACATGAAGGTCAATGGAAAATTGGGTAAATGATAGGTTTGATGGTGGAATATTTCTGGAGAACAGGTTGAACAGTCCTGCTGTCAGGCTTGGAGAAAAGATTGTTGGAATGCTTTTGTTGCAATTGTTCATTCTCTCATTTATCATATGGTACACAATAACAGAATTATTTTATTGTTTGTTAACACTTTTTATTTTGCAAATAAAAGTTCTGTCATCACTAAAAAGAGATTTGGAAGTAGTCAGGTTCAACTTGAAAATGAAGAGTAAAAAGAGAGTCACTGTCTTTTCAGAGATTAAGAAAAATAAAAGCTAATAATAATAGGAAATAGTGTGATTTTTGTGCAAGAACCGACAGTAAGTGGAAAAGGATAGATAATATGAAGATTTAAAGCAAGACCAACATTTATATGAGAACTTCTTACAGGAAAATGGTGGCACTAAAAAACCAAACAGGAAAAGATGGAATATTTGGGAGTGTTGGAAAGACTGGTTAATTATATAGAGGATAACCAAAGAAAATTGCTATACATCATGTATAAAGGTGGAACCCAGATAAATTATGGTTTTACATGTGACATATAAATCTATCAAGAAAAGAGAAAAAAAATTTGTAGGAGGCTACGAGTTAAAAGGGGAAAAACATTCAAGAGTCCCAACATTAAAAAAGCTAAAAGGCAAATATTGAATCAGTTACATCATAATTATGAATAAAACAGACATATGAAAAACTAGGAAATAATATTTGCAATATTTAACAGAGGAGGTACTAATATCTAGAATATGCAATGACCACTTTTACTTCAGTAAGAAAAGTGTAAGAACTCCAATAAAGAAGTGTTCAAGGAAGACAAAGGGCTAACAAGTATATGAAGAGATGGTCAAATTCACTGTTATCAGAGAAATGAGAAAGTAAGCAATATTTCATTTTCCATTTGTTAGCTTGGCAAACATTAGAAAGGAGAGCAAGGAAAACATTGGCAGGGATGTGGGATGTTGAGACTTCTAGGCACCACAGGCAGGAATGTAGACTGGTGTGATACCCTCAAGAGCAAAGTGCTCGTGAACCTTTGTGACCCTACAATCCTGCCCCTAGATGTGTATTCCTGAGTGATTCCCAAGCAGGCATATAAAAGCTCAAGGATGAGGATATTTTTGCACTGTCATTTGCAGCAGTGGGAGGTCTGAGGCAATGTGAGTGTCCATCAATGGCTGGTAAACATGACAGAGGTGTACCCTGGGGCTGGTTAGAAGCAATGGACTAGAATTTCTCATAGCAACATCGATAGATTTTAAAAACACAATTTGAGGGCTGGGGTTGTGGCTCAGCGGTAGAGCGCTCGCCTAGCACGTGCGCATCCCAGGTTCGATCCTCAGCAACCACGTAAAAGTAAAACACATTGTGTACAACTAAAAGCAAGTAAATAAATATTAAAAAAAACACAATTTGAGTGAAAAAGAGTACACGAGATCTATAACAATGTATTTTATGTAAATTAAGAATGCAAAAAAAAAAAAAAAAAAAAAAAAAAAAAAACCCTAACAAGCATTATCCATACACAAAGTTAAATCTTAAGCACATGAGAATAGGAAGGTACTGGAAGTGGGAAGTGAGCATACAAGTTCATGGGGGAGTGAGGAAGCAAACATTAAAGTGGCCAGGTGCTGGTGATGTGCCATGTGGTTCATTCAGCTCTTTGTATTTGAAGTCTATGACTAAGAAAGAGAATCTCAAGTCTTAAGTGGAACTCAGAGGATTTCTTTTCCATTCTGTTCCCCAAAGCATAAGCCCATCAGGAACATAAATACCAGGCCATATAGCTGAAATATTGTCAGTAAAGGGTCCACCTCCTAAATCATAGTCTTGAACCCTTTTAATCACAATAGGATAAATTTATACATCCTGGGTTGAGATTCATGAGCCAAGGATTCCACTAAGCCTGGAAGTACCAGCCTCCTCCATCAGCTGATGTCACTGCTAATGATGTTAGTGAACTTTGCTTTCTCAGGTTAATTCACTCAGTAAATTTTCACTGACTTCTCGGAGCCAACCCAAGCACTAAGGACACAGAAGAATCAGATACCACGATGGTTGTTCTGATGTTTGAACACAGTGACTGTCCCCAGGCTTCTTTCCTGGGTGAAATTTCCCCAGCTCCTTCTAATCCTTACTTTAGTATTTTGTTAGCTACCATAAGGCACAGGTGACGGTCTCTGTGTGGTGGTTAAGTGTTTCTTTTATAATGTGAAGTCATGGGGGACAATGTCATTTATGAAATTCTAGATTATTGGGATGGAAGTCATTGTAGAACTTATCTGTTTCATAGTTTTCCAAATTGTGTACTTAAAAAAATTTTTTTTAGTTGTAGATAGACACAATACCTTTATTTTTTTATTTATGTGGTGCTGAGGATTGAACCCAGGGCCTCACACATGTGAGACGTGAGCTTTACTGCTGAGCCATAGCCCTATCCCTAAATTGTGTTCTTTAGGAGATTCACAACCACCCAAAAAAGGTTTGGAGGCTGAGGGGAATGCTTATGGAGGGGATCTAGGTCTCTTCTTTGATTGGATAAATTCTATTTTTGTATTTATATGTTGAATAACTGCATAATAAGTTGCATGAAAATGTGATTGAAATAATATACTTACTGTGAAAAATTGAGGCCCACAGAGGGGGCGATTTACCAAATGCTATAAACTAAGTTGTCAATGGAAGTGGTATGAGCACCCAGCCCACACCAGGAGTTTTTTTCTCCCCTTACTGCTCTCATGTGTGAGCTTATGGTTTGTGCTGCTGTGAAGATCTTCAGAAGTTGGGATGAGAACATAGAATCTGAAGATCTCCTTAACAGTCTTGGCTTTGGGGACATCCAGGAGCCAGGCTGGGCCAACAGAAGCTACAACTGTCCCTTCCAAGTGCAGAACCACTTTTCTTGGGGTCTTATGTGCTACTATTATATAAATGCATGAGAAATCAGGGGATGTGAAGCCTCTGGTTTTAAAAGCTAAGGCAGCATAGGCAGATGACCTGATTTATAGTCTCAGCCACACAAAGCCTCGGATTCCATACTTGTGAAAAGAATATGTCATACAAAATAATTCCTCAGTTTCTAACATGCTAGGATCTAGGACTTGGGTATAGCGATGGGATTAAAGCTAAGAGTACTTACTCAGTAAAGGATTGGTGACCTCCAGAATAGCTGTTTGGGGGTCCAGGCATCCTCTGCTCAGTGTCATTGGCTGAAGGAAGGGAGCAGGGGCGGGGGGAGGATGGGCAGAGCTCTCAAAGCAGGCAAAGGAGGAAAGAGCCCAAGTTTGGTGTGGGAGGTGACAGGATTCACTGTACCCTGGGAGTCATGTGTGCCATTGTCATCTCAGTTACTTCCCTCTCTTCCTTTGGGGTAGGCATTCTGCAAACATGACCTAGGCATGAGGAACATGCAGCTTTCTCCACTCCCCAACTACCATCACTGGCACCTTCAGGTTTCATCAAATGGTGAGGAAGCATGGGGACTTGGAAGGAGGGGATTGCTCTTCAGGTAACCTCACCCCAGAGAGGCAAGCAGTCTTTCCATCCACCACCCCAGGGAGCTCATTAAGAAGGGAGGTTTGGGAGAAGAGTGGGGACTGTGGAATCTCAGGATTCACAATTTTTTTTTCAAATCTCAGATAATTAATGACTTGCTGTCCTTGTGATTTTGAAAGAGTTCAAGGTAGGTAAGTAGAGAAGACTTGGGCCTGGGCCTGTCCTTTGAATGTGGGGGAGGATGTGTGATGCCATGGAAATGATCCTGGGAGTGAAGTTTCCTGAGCTGTAGTCAGCTAATGGGTAGCTGTGATTTTGGGTGAACTCAGAGCCTCTCTGAATTTTAGGATTCTCATCTATAACATGGGTGTAGTGGTACCAGTACACCAGACAGCATTGTCTGGAGAATTAAATAAATTCAAGCATAAGAGCATTTTCACATAATAACCTACCTCCAGTGAGTGAGATTGCCAGTGTGTACAGCTGGTTGCTGTGCTCGGACCCATGTGGAGGAGGTTGGGGGTCTGGATACCCTGGGGTTGCATTGTCATGAGAAGAAGTGAAATATGGGCATTGATTGGGATTTCAGAGGACCTGTGGTTACAAAGAACTGAGGTTGTAAAGAAGCATATCAAATATGAAAATACTAACTTATAAAGGCAAGAGAGAGGGAATGAGAGGAATGAAAGAGTTTCAAATAGAACAAAAAGGGGAGGGAGGAGAGGGGACAAGGGAATAGAAATAATGGCAGACTGAGTTATCCATGATTACCCTAAATACATGTATGAAGACACAATTGTTGTAAAAAGACTTTATATTAAGCCAGCAACTTGAAAAATTGTGCTCTTTATATGTAATGTGAAATGAAATGTACTCTGCAAATGTGTCTAACAAATTAGAATAAAAAAATTAAAAAAAGAAGCATATCAAAGATCTCCTGGATACAATGATTGCTGAAGAAGAGAACCTGAAGGAAAGGCTTATCAAAAGCATATCCATCTAAAAAAAAAAAAAAAGCTGAACACCCTGTGAAGTCAGTTTCACATCCAGGAAGAAGGAGAATCAGCTACCTTGCAACTAGAAAAAGGTCTGCACACTCAGGTGCAATTGATGTGAAAACGGAAAAAGGAGAGAAAATAGGAACTGAAGCTACTTCAAGAACAAGATCTAGAACTGTGTGAAATTCTTTGCATGTCCCACTGTCACAGGGACAGCTCCTCCATTCCCTGCTTAGAAGAGCTGAACCAGTTCAGACAACAAGTGGAAACTTTGAGGGATGCAAAGGCATCTAGACGCGAGGAGTTTGTCAACATAAAGAGACAGGTCATACGATGGATGGAACAATTAGATCACACACCAGATACCAACTTTGAAAGAGATGTGGTATGTGAAGATCAAGACACCTTTTGTTTGTCTTTGGAGAATATTGCAACACTATAAAAATTGCTGCAGCATCCAGAAATGCAAAAATCACCAAACAAAGCAGTGTGTGAGGGACTACATGCTTAAATTTGAGACCTCTGGGCTAGTCCTTTTCCTGAAGAAGAGAGAGAAGCTATGGCCACAGTTATGGCTGGGTCTAAGACCAATGTCAGGAAGGCACTGCAATTAGAAGTGGATTGGACTAAAAAAAATACATATGCATATATATATATATATGCATACACACACACACACACACACACACACACACACACACACATACATATGTCCTCTCCCTCATGTCCCCAAATTTTGTTTACTGTTGTGTGTATCTATATTGCCCAAGCATTATCTATTAAATAATATGCTCTCACTTGATACCTGTCATTTAGCATCAGCTTTACAAGTAAATACATACTTTTCTGTTCATTGCCAATTGTTGAGTTTATGTCTCTCAAGTCATTTTGGTTGTCTGAAGCTTGTCCTATATCAGGGACTGAGTTATCCATGATTACCCTAAATACATGTATGAAGACACAATTGTTGTAAAAATACTTTATATAAAACCAGCAACTTGAAAAATTGTGCTCTTTATATGTAATATGAAATGAAATGTACTCTGCAAACATGTATAACAAATTAGAATAATAAAAAATTAAAAAACAAACAAACAACAAAGAAAGCAATATTGGTTGGATATGAACTCTTGGCTTATATGCACTTTTCTTAAATGTCTTAATATCTCACTTAGTTTTTTGCTGTTGTTCTCAAAATGTTCAAAGGTACCTGGTGCTGTTCTTCTTTGCTTTTATCTTGACTTTCTCTTTTTTTCCCTAGGATTGGAAAACAGAATCCTGGTCAATTGGGATGTATTTCAAGAAATTTTTTTTTTGATGTAGGACTTTGTATTTGAAGAAATTATTAGTTGATTAGCTTTTTTCCCCCTAACATAAGGATCTAAGTGAAGGATTTATTGGTTACCATATACCAAGAGAAAAATCACACTTCTTCCAAAAACAGGTGCTCAAATTGAGCTGAGGGGAAATACTGGACTATTCATTTACAAATTCCCAAAGACAGCCCCTATACATCAGGATTCTGGTAGCTAAGGTTCCTGCCTTGCCTAGTTTTCTGGTCAATCACCAGCATTTGGACTACAGGAGCCCTCCTTGGCTGCTGTCCTTTATCCTGCTGACACAACCCAAGAATTGGTCCAAAAAGGAAGGGCCAGAAACTGGAGTCCTTGACCTCTTATCACTCTCTCTGTGTGTGGACCACCAGGAGCACCTGGCACCTGTTGAAAGGCTGAGTGCACTTGCACAGGTGTCCATCATGGGAGGCGGGGCAAAGGCCAACAGGAGTTCCCAATAATCCTTCCCGTGTTTGCATATAGTCGCCTGATACTCTCCACCCACCTCCCAAATGTCAGGTGCAGCAATGTTTCAAGAGCCTTTGTTCACTAACCCTGACTTTCCTGTCCAGACTGGCCCCAAAGGGAATGTTCATCTTTTCTTTTGCTTCCCACTTGGTTCAGGAGGCAGTTGTTCCTTCTGTTGCATCATGCATTGTCACAGCTGGCCAAGTTATTTTCTGAATCAATGAAGATGGTTTCATGCTCTATGGCCCAAAGTGTCCCCTTGGGTGGAAAAACATTTCAAAAACACTGAAGGCCACTGTGTCTTTCTCCCTGGGCTACAAATGCTCAGTAATTCCCAGGGCAACAAGGACAAGAGGGAGTGGCTGAGCCTTGAAGCCAGGGCTGGCTGTCCTTGGCCCCAGCTTAGAACAGGGCAAAGTGGCCAGGCCCCAAATCCTATTTCCTTAAGTGGGAAGAGAAGAGACTGGGCATCGATCAGGAGATGACATGTGATTCTTCTGTGGTCATAGAAGTGCAGATGACAGGGGATCGAGGGGCCACAGCCTCATACTGGGAAACCACCAAACACTGGGATCAAGCCAAAAAATGCAGTTCTATGTACAGTCTAGAACTGCTGATTGTCCTTGAGAACTGCTCAATAACAAGATGAGATCAGCTGTACTCACTGCCCACTCTCCCCGCAAAGATGCAAAAGTTTGTAGCAAGGAAAAGCAAACTCTGGGGGACAGGTCTTAGGACAAGTCAGCCTGGGCTAAAAGTCTGAATGGTGCCAGCTCTACTGCACATCAGCTGCGTGATCCTGGGGAGCCCCTTAACCTCTCAGCTTCAAATTCCTGAGTTGGGATGTAAGGCTGCTACTTCACTCCTGGTGGTCTGAATGTACAGGGCCCAGCATGACACCCAGCACACAGCAAGTGCTGTCCTGAGGGCTTCATGGGGGATGTGAGGCTACAAAAACAAACCATGTGTCATTTACCCATGATGAAGACACTGGCCAAGGAGAAAAGACCACTAGGAAAATATATCTGGCCAGATAAAGGGTCCTCTTGACCATTATAGTGTTCCTCTAATCCTCCTATGTACCCCGACCCAACAATACTGTGAACCGGCTTCCTTATATCAGAGGAAACAAATGTCATTATTTTATTCTCTTTTATTGCTGAGTAAAATTCCATTGTGTATATATACCACATTTTCTTTATCCACTCATCTACCGAGGGACATCTAGGTTGGTTCCACAACCTAGCTATTGTGAATTGTGCTGCTATAAACATTGAAGTAGCTGTGTCACTGTAATATGCTGTTTTTAAGTCCTTTGGGAATAGACCCAGGAGTGGGATGGCTGGGTCATAGGGTGGTTCCATTCCCATTTTCCCAAGAAATCTCCATACTGCTTTCCATAATGATTGTACCATTTTGCAGTCCCACCAGCAATGTATGAGTGTGCCTTTTTCCCCACATCTTCTCCAACATTTATTATTGTTTGTGTTCTTGATAGCTGCCATTCTGACTGGAGTGAAATGAAATCTTAGAGTAGTTTTGATTTGCATTTCTCTAATTGCCAGTGATGTTGAGCATTTTTTCGTGTATTTGTTGATTAATCGTGTATCTTCTTCTGAGATGTGTCTTTTCAATTCCTTAGCCCATTTATCAATTGGATTATTTGTTTTTTTGGTGTCAAGTTTTGTGAGTTCTTTATATATTCTAGAAATTAGTGCTCTATCCGATGTGCATGTATTAAATATTTGTTTGGCTAATTGAGCCAATATTAGTTGGCTCTTTGTTCACCTCACTGATTGATTCTTTTGCTGAGAAGAAGCTTTTTAGCTTAAGTCTATCCCATTCATTAATTCTTGGTATTAATTCTTGCACTACTGGATTCTTGTTAAGGAACTTGGAACCTAATCTGACATGTTGGAAATTGTAGCTTACTTTTTCTTCTATTAGATATATTGTCTCTAGTCTAATTCCTAAGTCCTCGATCCACTTTGAATTGAATTTTGTGCATGGTGAGAGATACAGGTTTAATTTCATTTTGTTGTATATGGCTTTCCAGTTTTCCCAGCACTATTTGTTGAAGAGAGAGTTGATTTTTCCAAATTGCTGCTAACAGCTAACTTGGCCACTACAAGAGTTTTTTCCTGACATGATCGTACAGATGTTTCCACCTATGGGCTATGCTTCCAATTCTCTGGAGTTAATATCTGGTTCAGTTTTGTTCAAAGAGTTCTAGCATTTTCTCCATGTTGTACTCAGCCTCAATCACCAGAATAGGGGCTGCCACAGGGAAAAGTTTTCCTGTGATGAGCCACTCCTCATAGAGCTGGTGAAGAGCACTCAGGTATTCCAACAGAATGAACTTCTCCCCTTGCCTGCACGTCATCTTTAATCTCTCATAACAGGTCTCAAGAGTGGTCCAGAGATAAACTATCAGATCAATGGACACATCAGTGTTCCTCATGGTCCAGTCAAATCATTCAGAGAGAATCACATAGTCCACTTCTGGCATCTTCCCACTTCTATACAGGTTTTCCACAAAAAGGTATCTTGTGCTGTGAAGTGACCTCTCCATCGTTCATACAGTCAACATCCGAGGATGAGTGTGCTGGTCCAACATTGTGAGCTGCACGTATATCTGCAGTGTGAGACCCCATCGATGGGCATCATGGTACATCAGACCCAGGGGATTATGGCCACTGACATTTTTCTACTTGGGCACAGGCTCCACTAACACCTTGATGTCTGTCGGGTTGGAGAAGAACTCCAGGCACGTTGTCTTCCCACTTGCAATATTGCCCTCCACACAGATGACTGATTTATTTTCTCCTTTTTGTTTTCTCTATCTAGAGGTCAGACGTGTCACTGCACTCCTACATGGCCAGGAGCCTGAGGTGGGGCTCCTGGCACCCCCAAACCCTGTGCTGCACAGCACCCTGGCTCCCAGCCCAACAGTGGCTGCAGCAACATGGCCCAGCGTGCGGGTGTAGCAGCCCCAGCTTCCTTCCTGTGCCAGTCTTTGATCAGCTTTGAGAACTGATAAGACCTAGATTGCTCTAACATACTCAGGTTGTACTGAGGACCCTGTTGCATTGACAGTTGAATGGGCGAAACCCTTTCAGTCTTTTGCTTCTGTTGTCAGAATGGCCCACCACAAAATTTCTATTACAGATTGCAGACTAATTTGTTACCCTGCTATTTTATCTTGTTATTATAACTTAGGTAGAGACTGTTGGTTGTCTCTGTTTCCTGTTGCTCAGATGTTGACCCACATGGGCCATAAAGCTGTTGGGACTTTCTTGTTTTGGTGATTATGGGGATGGCTTATATCTTAAGAACTGTTGCTTTTATTTTACCATTCTATTTTTTTCTATTTTCACAAAGCTACTTTGAGGATTCAAAATATAAACTACCACCTAATGACTAACAATCATGCAGTTAGAGCCCCAGAAAAGAGAAGAAAGAGAGATTGTGGAAAAAAGTATATTTGAAGAAATGCTGGACTAAAATTTCCAAAGGTAAAGAAAAATATCTATCCATAAGTATAAAATGCTCAAGGAGTTCCAAGCAGATACAAAGATATCTATACATAGTCAAACTATAGTCAAATTTCTAAATTCCAAAAATCAGCTAGAGCAAAATGATGATTTACCTATAGAAGAAACAGAGATAAGAATTATAGGCAATTTATCTTAAGAAACAATGCAAGCTCGAGAAAATGGAACAAGATTGACGCAAATTATAACCATTATTTCCATATTCTCATTTCAGTAATTTCTTACCCTGCTCCAGTCTGGATCCTTCTCTTCCCTCCTTTACAAATGAATCAAGGTCATCAATAGCCACCATTTCACCAAATCAGATGGGTGATATTCCAGGCTTATTTTGTTGAACTCTCATATTTTGATGCTGATGAATAGGCTTTGCCTCTTGAAACTTCATATTTTCTTGGACTCTCTTTAGTACTCCTTTTATGTCTCCTTTGCTAATTCTTTCTCTCAAACTCTTCAGTGCCAGAAATTTTGTGCACTCTAGTTCTCTTCAGTTGCCATGCTATATGCACTTCCTAGCTGATATTATTTACCATGACAACAGGCAAAATATGTAAAATGAAGTAAATTTTCCTTATTTCAATATTAAGCCAAACCTCCAATATTTACATATATGTAATGAGTTTTCAGTAGAAGTATCCAATATGGTTTCTTTTGCTTTTTTTCTCATCAAATGGACCTATGGTATCATTCCCCTTTCAACCAGTCTTCTATAAGTCATTATAGTCTGGGTTTGAGGTATTTTCTATAAAGCTCATGTAACAGACAGTGCAAGAAAGTTCAGAGGTAAAATGGTTAGATTATGGGAGCTGTAAACTAATCATTGGATTAATCCATTTGTTGGATTTATAGTTTTAATGGAATACTGGGTGGTAGGCAGGTAGGGTATAAATGTCTTTGGGGGATTTTATCTTGTTCCCCTGGGGTCTCTCTCTCTCTCTCTCTCTCTCTCTCTCTCTCTCTCTCTCTCTCTCTCTCTCTCAGCTTCCTGATTTCCATCAGCTGAGCAGCTATCCTCCACTAGGCCCTTCTGCCATTGGGTCCAGAGCAATGGATCTAGCTGACTATGGAATTAACCTCTGAAACCATGAGCCTAAAATAAACTTCCCCTCCTCTAAGTTGTTCTTGTCAGGTATTTTGGTTGCAGTGATGAAAGGTTGATTAAAACACAAGGAGATTCCTGGTCTGTTCTCAAGTTGTAAGTAGCATTCCACTCAATGTGGTAAAGAGATCAGCTTTGACCCTTTCTCTGATGATATCTGCCTGCATAAGACATTTCTTTCCTCTTCTTGAGGCTCATTACAACTTTCAAGGTTAACTTCTGGGCTCTCTTGTTGGAATAGCAACAAATATGTTCAAAACCCTTCAGATGCTACTTGTCACTGCAGCCCACTTCTCCTGTAGCCTAACAGGGTATCTTAGCAGGGCTGGCCTCATATTTGTCAGACACAACACTTGAGATCTCAGAAGAGTTCCTAGTCTAACTCTTCATTTGAGGGCTGGAAACCTTTCATCCTGAAATGTGCTTTTGTGGTTATTTGTTATCTAGAATATTCCTTTAATTTGAACTTTTGGGAATATCTCTAGGGTTGTTCATAGAAAATACTTTTTGAAATTGTTACACATTTGTTTGGGTAAAAAAATCTGGGTCTAATGGCAGATTGAGGTTAGAATTAAAAAAAAAATCACTGTTCTCAGGACCAAAGGACTTAATTAAGTTAATGGAAGCTATACCTAATTTTTTTTTTTTTTTTTTTTTTTTGTGGTACCGGGATTGAACTCAGGGGCACTCGACCACTGGGCCACATCCCCAGCCCTTTTTTTTTGTATTTTATTTAGAAACAGGGTCTCACTGAGTTGCTAAGTGCCTCGCCATTGCTGAGGCTGGCTTTGAACTCATGATCCTCCTGTCTCAGCCTCCCAAAGTGCTGGGATTACAGGCGTGCGCCACCGTGCCCGGCAGCTATACCTAATTTAATAGATGCCAGGATTTACTCAAACATTCTTAAGTGACTTATTGTACTGAATTGAGTATGAGGAAGCCATGGCACATAGGTCATCATCTACCAAACGAATTGATAGGTGGGTTATTGTGATAAACACTAGGTGTACAAAATGAAGACTACTAAAAACTGTGTTTCTTTGCTAGCTTTCTGGTTACTCCCTGATTAGTGGAGGAGGACAAGTGAAGGCAATGACAGGAACCTTGATGTTGGACCCTATGTGTTTCTCTGTCCATTTGACACCAGACACCACTTCCTGTGTCTTTAAGTCTTCTATGCAATTTTGGGCATGCCATTAACAACCTGTGTTCCAAAAACATTGGTAGTTGTGAGAATTTGATGAAATGTTTGAGGCAAAAAAATCGAGAGGTAGAGAGAGAGAGAGAGAAAAGAGAGAGAGAAAATTTTATATTACTACTGTTATTGATGGTAGTTATCTAATCCAGAAGGCTTTATGAAACAACTACCACCTGATTGTTTGTGTGTTAGTCTAGATGTGTAGCAGGCCTTAATGCCGTTCACCAAACACTTCTGGCTCTTGGTCTTGCAGGTAGATGGTTGGATCATGCCTTCTGGCTTCCGTATTTGGGTGAGGTCATGAGATTAGTTGTGTACAATGAATTGGTGTGGGTCATTTTTGGACCACAGTATTTAATTGGCAGTGTAAAATCTTTGAGAGCAATTCTCAGCTTCTGAAAGAATGCTGATTAATATTTACAATGCTCCAAAATCTTGGTTCTCTGAGTGCTTAAAATGAGAAGCACCTTTAAACTATTCTATGGTGGACATTTCGTGTAAATGAGAAATAAAGTTTTAAGGTGCTAAGATTTTGAGATTGTTGATTTCCACAGCATAGCCTATCCTATCCAGCCTGATACATCACTTTCTCTAGCACATAAAGGGCTGCTAGTGAGGATACTGGACATGTGGAGAAAGAAATAATTAAGAAGTAAAGGAGAAAATAATTTGGTGCTGAGAGTTCAAGTGTCTTGGTCCTTGGGTGTTAATGATGAAACACATATATATTTGTGGTTTCCCTATCTTCCCAGGCTTATTCTCGTTACTCTTAAATTGAACAAGCTTCCCAGTGCTTCTTTCTGTCTCTTAAATATATTCCAATGTTTAATGTCTCCACATGTTTGAGCGTTTTTCACTACTTCAAGTACTTTGCCCATTTCCTCATCTTTTAGAGTTTCCTCTGTTAATTGTTAAGTCCATTTTCCAGGATGACCTCAGGTCATTGCTCTAAGAAACTTGTGGCTGGGGTTGTAGCTCAGTGATAGAGTACTTGCCTAGTACGAGCAAGGACCTAGGTTTAGTCCCCAACATTCTCAGTCTCTCTCTCTCTCTCTCTCTCTCTCTCTCTCTCTCTCTCTCACACACACACACACACACACATGCACACAAACACATGAAAGTTTTTATAAATTCCTAAATTCATGTAGATTCCTTTTCTGAAAATGAATAGGATATATATGTATATGTATATATATATATATATATATATATATATATATATATATACATATATATATATATATTTAACCTCTTTGACTGCTGTCCATTTCCAGGCTTAAAGAAGTTATTTGTACAAAAATGGTTAGGAGGAAGGATAACCATAATTGAGGTCATCTCTCAATTATGCTATTGCATCATTTTGATCTTTCTATGAGTGAATTCTGACCCTTAATTTCCTTAAGCCTCTCTTCATATCTTTGTTCCTCAGGCTGTAGATAAACGGGTTCAGCATAGGAGTCACTACTGTGTACATAACTGTGGCTACTCGGTCCTTCACCACTGAGTACATGGACAGGGGCCTAAAATAGACATAGATGACACTCCCATAGAACAGAGCCACTACAGTGAGGTGGGAGCCACAGGTAGAGAAAGCTTTCCACTTGCCGGCTGCAGAGGGGATTCTGAGCACAGTCACAATGATTCGCAGGTAGGAGAAGAGGATGCACAGGAAAGGGGGTTGCAATGACAGCCAGGGTCTCAGTCATGACCACTATCTGGCTGGAGGATGTGTCAGAGCAGGACAGCTTTAACACAGGCTGGGTGTCACAGAAAAAGTGCTTAATGACATGGGAGGCACAGAAAGAGAGGCGAGACATGAGTAGCACCCGGAAGAGGGAGTGCAGGTGGGAGATGGTGCAAGAACCCAGCAGCATGAGGAGGCAACGGTGTGGGCGCATAACCACATCATAGTGGAGGGGGTTGCAGATGGCCACCAGCCGGTCGATGGCCATAGAGGCCAGCAGGTAGCTGTCAGTGTTCCCAAAGGCCATGAAGAAATACATCTGGACCAGGCAGCCTACATAGGAGATCTCCTTTGTCTCTGATAGTAAATTCACCAGCATCTTGGGCACAATGACTGTTGTGAAGCAGATATCCATGAAGGACAAGTTGCTGAGAAAAAAAAATACATGGGTGTATGGAGCCTGGAGTCAGAGTGGATGGCTAGGATGATGAGCACGTTCCCCAAGACAGTGACCAGGTACATGATGAGGAAGATGGTGAAGAGGGGCTTTTGCAGGTGAGGGTTGGAGGAGAGGCCCAGGAGGATGAAGCCCGAGGTGCTGCTGCTCTGGTTCTTTAACTCCATGTCTCTGGACAGGTTTTTGGAGGAGTTGTGGGACAGATGCGCAGCACAATCTCTTGGGACAGCTTCTTTCCTGACCTCAAATATATTTATCTGTTATTTATCTATCTTTCTTTCTATCTATCCACTTGATGGAATATATAACATATATATTATATGTTTATGACATGATATATAACATATATATATCTCCACTGCTATTTCTTAGAATTTTTACAAAATTAGAGTAACAGGAGGTAATATCCAACAAAGGGACTGTTAAAGAATTCCACATCACCTCCTCAATGAAAAGCCACAATTTTTTCATATATGTTTAGCAACTTCTTGTCACCTAATTTATCTGAATTCTTCTTTTCCTTTCTAAGTATTCTTCTTAGGGTTTTTCTTTATCAACTCTTTAGTGTCTTTTTCTCCTTTTTGTCTCAGAGGAAGAAGTTGCTGGGTCTCATCTGGGATTAAGATGCTTTCATACAATTGGTGCTCTTGAATGAGATCCTTTCATCAAAGTCTTCTTCTCCCCATAGACCTGGAGGTGGTGGTTAGAGTGGGGACAGTAGAAAAATGAATGTCAGAATTATTCTGTGCTGTTTCTACCCACAGAATGCAGATGAGACTTCCTTATATCTTCAGAATAAAACCTGCTTAATGTTCATTTAAACATTTTTGTTTGGATAAAATAACTTGGACACTTTAATTGTAAGCCTTTGGTCCATGATGCCATCAAAAAGTAGTACTACAAGGAAAAGCCTATGCTGCTGAGATTAGTTGTTTTCTCCAATTATACAACTACTATGAAGTCTTCACTCTAAACATTCACATATTACAGTGATGTGAAACTTTAGTGCTCAAGCGTCCAATGCCTCACTTCACCTTAGAAACAAAGCAGTGCTGGCTTCTGTTATTTCTGCCAAGCTACATTACTCAGATGGAAGACCAAGGCAGGGAAAAGGAAAACCAAGGAAATGGGAGGCACGGACATTAGGAAAGAGGAAATTATCTCTCTTTTTAGGTGACATGATTGTTTACCTAGAAAATCTAAGATAGCCATCTGAAAATCTTTTTTTAAATATTTATTTATTTGCTTTAGTTGTACACAATGCAATGCATTTATGTTTATGTGGTGCTGAGGATCGAACCCGGGCCACGAACGTGCTAGGAGAGCGCTCTGCCGCTGAGCCACAACCCCAGCCCCTGAAAATCTTTTAAAACTTAGGAATTCATCAAAATGGCCAGATACAGGATATATATTTAAAAGCTTTAATACTCTGCATGCATTACAAAAATGTGATTTGGAAAATATTTCATTTGACCGTGGCAAGAAAATATAAAAATACTTAGAAATAATCTTGAGGGGGGGGAAAAAGAAATGAGTAAGACTTATCTGAAGAAAGTATAACAACACAAAACGATGATCTGAATAAATGGAGATACTCTATTGCTAAAAAGGAAGACTTGATACTTATGAATATCTATTCTTCTCAAACTAACAAAATTCAGTGCATCTCTAAGAAGACCCCAAGAGAATTTTTGGTGGAATTTGAGAGTGTTATTCTAAAATTTATTTAGAGGGGTAAATAGCTAAGGACAGACAAGATGATTTTGATAAAATTAGGATAAGATTAGGAAACTTTCCTACCCCCAAGTCAAAGCACATAACAATTAAAAACAACAAGATAATGTATGCATACAGAAAAAGAATTCTGTAATCTGTATTTATGTATGGATGGAGATTGTGCTATGGATAAAATTAAATGTGTAATAATGATTTATTTCATAGCAATGGAGAAAGGATGGAGTACTAAATTAATAGTAGTTGATCTTATATTAGACAAAGGTGCCAAAAATGTACAGTGGAGAAAGGATAGCCTCTTCAACAAATGGTGCTGGGAAAACTGGAAATCCATATGCAACAAAATGAAATTAAACCCTTCTCTCTCACCATGCACAAAACTCAATTCAAAGTGGATCAAGGACCTAGGAATTAGACCAGAGACAATACGCCTAATAGAAGAAAAAGTAAGCTCCAATTTCCAACATGTCGGATTAGGCCCCAAGTTCCTTAATAAGAATCCTGTAGCACAAGAACTATTACCAAGAATTAATGAATGGGATAGATTTAAACTGAAAAGCTTCTTCTCAGCAAAAGAAACAATCAGTGAGGTGAATAGAGAGCCAACTAATTGGGAACAAATATTTAATACATGCACATCAGATAGAGCACTAATTTCTAGAATGTATATAGAACTAAAAAAACTTAACACCAAAAAAGCAAATAACCCAATCAATAAATGGGCTAAGGAATTGAAAAGACACTTCTCAGAAGAAGATACACGATTAATCAACAAATACATGAAAAAATGCTCAACATCACTGGCAATTAGAGAAATGCAAATCAAAACTACTCTAAGATTTCATTTCACTCCAGTCAGAATGGCAGCTATCAAGAACACAAACAACAATAAATGTTGGAGAGGATGTGGGGAAAAAGGCACACTCATACATTGCTGGTGGGACTGCAAAATGGTGCAACCGCTATGGAAAGCAGTATGGAGATTTCTTGGGAAAATGGGAATGGAACCACCCTATGACCCAGCCATCCCACTCCTGGGTCTATTCCCAAAAGACTTAAAAACAGCATATTACAGTGACACAGCCACTTCAATGTTTATAGCAGCACAATTCACAATAGCTAGGTTATGGAACCAACCTAGATGCCCCTCAGTAGATGAGTGGATAAAGAAAATATGGTATATATACAAAATGGAATTTTACTCAGCAATAAGAGAGAATAAAATAATGGCATTTGCAGGTAAATGGATGAAGTTGGAGAATATAATGCTAAGTGAAATTAGTCAATCTCAAAAATCCAAGTACCGAATGTTTTCTCTGATATAAGGAGGCTGGTTCACAGAGTTGTTGGAAGGGGGTACATAGGATCAGAGGAACACTAGAATGGTCAACGGAAAGGGAGGGGAGGGAGGGAGTAAGGGGGGGGTTGGAAAAAATTGGTGGTTGAATGAGATGGATATCATTATCCTAAATGCATGATTGAAGATCTGAATGGTACTTATATACTTTGTATACAAGCAGTTGTATGTAAAAAGATACTATACTTGTGCATGATGAATAAGTAAATAAATAATAAAAAAATTAAAAAAAAATAAATTAATAGTAGTTGAATATTTGAAAAAAAATAAGACTAGATTTCTATCTATTCCATTCATGTAAGTAAACCCAGATGAATAAACTAAGAGTAAAAAATCCAAACTGTAAAATAAATTCTAGCCCAAAACAATGCAGCATATTTTTAGGGCTTTATGGTGAGAATATCAATTCAAGTCAGAAATGAAATGTAGAAGTAAACATGAAAAAATGGTAAACCTACATCTTTGAAAATTATACTGAAAGAGATCATCAGCAAAGCTGAAATATGAACCATTAATTCATAGGAAGTATCTGTAGCCCAGTTGTCCAAGAAGGCTGATGACAAGATGTTCAACCTTATTGGTAATCAGAAAATACTAGGAGCATCGGAAATTTTAATAGATTCTCTCAACATAAGACAACTCTCATTTATCCTCTGGGCCCTCCTTTCTCTTTCACTGTGTCTTTCAGTTTCATTCCTGAGACATGGTTTGCTCTGTTGTTAAGGGACAATCTGATCACCTTTAGTCATAAACTGGAATTCCCCAGACTGGTGTGCTAATTTTCAGGGCCAGTGGCTTGGACTCCTTCCTGTTTAGCTGGATCTGGTACCATTGTAGATTTCCTCATGCCTTGGGGAAGTCATTCCACTTCCATATAGGTGATGGTGTGTATGGATGTGTAGGTACTTGTGTGCATGTGTGTGTGTGTGTGTGTGTGTGTGTACGCTACTTTCTGCTTCTCATACCTCTGTCATTTGGAGACTCAAAAGACAGTTCAGTGAGACTTTGCCCAAACCCTCTACAAGTGGTTAGTATGATTACTCACACAATAAACAAGAGCAATGACATTCTATTGATGGGTGTTGGTATCAGTTAGTGATTGGGAAAGACTGAGCACATTTCCAAGAGCACATTTCCAAGTTTTTTAAATCTACCATCATATCTTAGGATGTATTTATTCTCTCTTTTTAAAGATAGGAAACATATAGACAATTTTTTTAATATGTCTTAGCTTTGTCCAGTGGAATTTTCCAGTTTGTAGTCATTGTAATCTCAGGTGGTTTTCCTTTCCTTGCTTACCCATCACTAATCCAGGGTCCTTTCCTTAGTCACTGGCCCACATGAAACCAGGGAGCACACATTGGCAATTGATAAATCAACTGCAAAAACATTCAGTTAACACTTTTTGGACAGGTTCTGTGTTTGGCACTTGTGTTACTTAAGCCTCACGATGACATAATGAAGGAAGTACCATCACATCATAATGTAAAGTTCAGAAAGTCACAGAACTAGTGAGGGGTGTATCTAACTGATTTAAACGCAGTCCATCATGAATTCAAACTTTGTTTTAATTTACTCTATCCTACTCTTCCCCAAGCCACACACATATGCAGAGAACTAAGCTGGTGTCCCCCTGTAAGCAGATGTCCTCTGGCTGCCAGGTGTCTTAAGAGTCCTTGCTGACCCATTCCTCCAACTCCATCCTTTGCCCCACATATTGTGGTCCTTTTGCTTTCCTTTCTTCCTGCTCCCGAGTCTGCCTCCCATTCCACACAGCCATTTGCTGTCCTCTCTTCATTGCTTTCAGAGAGAAAAGACTGGAGGCAACTTTGACCTCAACTCTATCCGAGCTGGCAATAGCTCTCTTATTTTGCAGCAGCAGTACATGACTTCAGGATCTCTCCTGGGTCCTGGGATTTAGCAACCCTGCTCCCTTCTCTACCCTCTTCTCACTGCCAACTGCAAGAGAAACGGATCAGCATGTAGGGTGCAAGTTCCCCTTGAAGGGATGCAGTCTGCTTAGGGATTCTGCAGGGTCCTTTATAGGCTGAGTCCTCTTTTTGGCTTTGAAGTCTGTCTAATTTTATTCCTATATCAGATTAGGCCTTTTATTCATGTATCCTGGCTCTAGAGAAGGTCATATCTTACTCTAATTTTAATTTTCTACTATTTTACTCTGGGCAGCTTTAGACCATCAGATTCCCAGTCCGTCTACGTCTCTAGGCTGTTTGCTGCTCCTGCTTCCAGTTTTGTTTCAGTCTTTCTTCTCCCAGAATCACTAGTTTCCAGTATGCCTGACTCTGCCTCTCTCAATAATTTAAGGAGCTAAGCTTTCAGTTGTTGGTTACTCCTGGTACCTTGCTTAGCTGTGACCAGCCAGCATTCCTGAGGGTCATTGTTAACACAGAATGTACAGACTGTGCCCCTGGATCTTAGCAAAGAGGCTGTGGATTCTCAGAGAGCTTCACCTGACTTGGAGTCATAGGTTTTTAGGTCCCTGTGCTGTTCACCTCCATCATTTTAGCATCTCAGGAAGATGATAGTCTAATTCCCACAATTCTAGAGATAGAGTGCTTAGAATATGTAGAGGCTGCCCAGCACTTGTGGAAAGTCTCTGACTTAGAAAAATTTTCCACCATCAGCCAAATTTGGCTGCCTTACTGTTGCCAGGCGCTGCCCTTAGAGCTTCATTATAGTAAGTCATTTAGTTTTTACAACACCCTGTTTCACAGGTAACAAATTTGGTGTACAGAGAATTGAAGTGACTGGACCAAGGGGCACAGCCAGAGGCTGGTGGAGTCCAGCTGGGGAGCATGTGCTCTTGACCCCTGCACTGTCCTCACTATCTTGTTCACTTGGTCCTCTGCTCAGCCAGTTCACTGGAGGAGACCGGTTTGTGGGTCTTGGGCTGCAGGATATGGGCTGTGCCCTTCAAGGCAGAGGCCAGTGCCCACGACTGTCCTGCACAGAGCAGGTGCCTCACAGGTCTGCTATTTGATCAAAGGAGAAAGAGGACAACACAGAGGGAGAGATGGTGTTTCCTGGGTTTTGAGATGGAGGAGAGAAGAAGATAGGATCAGGAAGAGGGGGAGGAGCATATGAAGATGTTGAGTCCATGGTCCCAGTTACCAAAGACCCCTCAGCCTGCTGCCTACCTTGGCATGAAGGAGAAGATCGAGGGTCCTGAACAGGCTGTGGCTTGCTGGATGTGTAAGATCAGACCCTGAATCTCTGGAGAAGGAGGCTTCTTTAAGAGCTGATCTAGGCTCAGAAGTGTTTTGTCATTTTCCTACCAACAGTGGGAATTGGTGATAGGAAGGGAGACCCAGGGGTCCAGGGGGATTGGCCTTGGGGTCTTCCCCAGAGGCCAGAACATTACTGATGCCCTCACTGTGCTCTTCAGGGAAGCTAGCTCAGAGGTGTAGCCTCTTACACCATGAAAGGGAATTGGAACCATGGAGCAGCAGGGGTGCAGGTGTGTTAGACACGTGTGTGCTCTATGTACGTGTGTGTTTCAGTTTGTTTCAGGTGTGTTCAATCCTGCGTTTAGGCTTACGTGTGCCTACCTGGAAGGAGAGGTGATGGCTCCCGACATCCCTGAGGTTTGGTATCTGCATCCTGTATAGTGTTTTGGGGAAAGTTTTGAAGGTGCAGACCTGGGAGCAAGACTGATGGGATTCCTGTGTTTTACAGGTTGCATAGCTTTTACAAATGTTGAACCTTTTTGAGCCTCAATATTATTTTTTTTTCGGTTTTCCATGTGCATTTCCAAGACATTTTATTGCCTCAATTTCTTAAGGCAGATACCTTATATTTGAATCCCAGTTCCCCCGATTATGAATGGCTTTGGGCAAGTTATTTAGCCTTGCTTATGTATATTGTCCTCACCTACAAATGGCACCATAATCACAACTTTTAAATAGATTTTAAAAAATTATTTTTCCGTTCAAGGAGACCATTTTTTAGAGAAGTTTTAGATTCACAGCAAAATTTATTACAAAATACAGAGTTCCCATATGTTCCTTGTTCTTAGATCCCTACTAGCAATAGCCCCACCAGAGCTGGCACTGCTGAATTTTTTTTCACTTTATTTGTTCTAATTAGCTACACATGACAGTGGAATGCACTTTGGTACATCATACAGAGATGGAGTATAATTTCTCATTCTTCTGTTTGTACATGATGTAGAATCCCATCGGTCGTATAGTTATATATGTACATAGGGTAATAATGTCCGATTCATTCTACTATCCTTCCTACCCTCAGGCCCCCTCCCCTCCCTTCACTCCCCTCTACCTAATCTAAAGTAACTCTATTCTTCCCTAGCACTCTTCACCCCCTAATTGTGAATTAGCATCCACATATCAGAGAAAACATTTGGCTTTTGGTTTTTCAGGATTGGCTTACTTTGTTTAGCATGATATTTTCCAGCTCTATCCATTTACTTACAAATGCAATAGTTTCATTCTTCTTTAAGGCTGAGTAATATTCCATTGTATATACATATAACACACTTTCTTTATCCATTCGTCTGTTGAAGGGCACCTAGGTTGGTTCTATAGTTTAGCTATTGTGAGTTGAGCTGCTATAAACATTGATGTGGCTGCATCATTGTAATATGCTGATTTTTAAGTCCTTTGGGTATAAACCAAGGAGTGGGATAGCTGGGTCAAATGGCGGTTCCATTCCAAGTTTTCTGAGGAATCTCCTTACTGCTTTCCATAATGGTTGTACCAATTTGCATTCCCACCAGCAATATATGAGTGTAACTTTCCCCCCACATCCTCACCAACACTGTTGCTTGTATTCTTGATAATTGCCATTCTGACTGGGGTGAGATGAAATCTTAGAGTAGTTTTTATTTGCATTTCTCTAATTGCTAAAGATGTTGAACATTTTTTCATGTGTTTGTTCATCGATTCTATTTCTTCTTCTGTGAAGTGTCTGTTCAGTTCTTTAGCCCATTTATTGATTTGGTTATTTGATTTTTTTGGTGTTAAGATTTTTGAGGGGGCTGGGGTTGTGGCTCAGTGGTAGAGTGCTCACCTTGCACATGCGCGGCCCGGGTTCAATCTTCAGCACCACGTAAACATAAATGCATTGCATTGTGTACAACTAAAGTAAATAAATAAATTTTAAAAAAGATTTTTGAGTTCTTTGTCCTGGAGATTAATTCTCTATCTGAGGTGCCTGTGGTTTTACTAGACATCATTATCACCTAAGTTCATAGTTGCATTAGGATTCACTCTCGGTGTTTAAATACACATTTCAGCTGTTTCTGTACCTTTTTATGGCTTGATATGCTTTTCTTTATAGCACTAAACACTATTCCATTGTCTGCATGTTCAAAGTTTACTTATAAAATTGCCTACTGAAAGACATCTTGATTATGCTATGTTTTGTCAATTATGAATAAAGCTGTTACAAATATCTTTGTGCAGGATTTAAAAAAAAATTTTTTTTACATGTTGGTGGAACTTTATTTTATTCATGTATTTTTATGTGGTGCTGAGAATTGAACCCAGTGCCTCACATGTGCGAGGCAAGTGTTCTACCAATGAGCCACAACCCCAACCCTATGTGCAGGTTTTTGTGTGGACATAAGTTTTGATGCTCTTGAGTAAATACCAAAAGGTACAATTGCTTAGATTGTCTGGTAAGAGAACATTAAGGTTTGTAAGACATTGCTAAATTCTCTTTCAAAAAGATTGTGCTGGGAGCCGGGCGCGGTGGCGCACGCCTGTAATCCCAGCACTTTGGGAGGCTGAGTCAGGAGGATCGCGAGTTCAAAGCCAGCCTCAGCAATGGTGAGGCATTTAGCAACTCAATGAGACCCTGTCTCTAATAAAATACAAAAAAAGGGCTGGGGATGTGGCCCAGTGGTCTAGTGCCACTGAGTTCAATCCCTGGTACCAAAAAAAAAAAAAAAAAAAAAAAAAAAAAAAAAAAGATTGTGCTGGGTTGCATTGCAACCAACCATCTAGGAGAATTCCTGTTCTGGGTTCTCTCCAGCATTTGTTATTATTGATGTTCTGGATTTTGGCCATTCTAATAGCTGTATTGTTTTATGTGCATTTCCCTAACGACATATGACATGGAGTGTCTTTTCATATGCTTATTCTACATTTGTGTGTTTTCTTTGGTTAGGTGTGTTTTTCAGTCTTTTGCCAATTTTTCAGTATAGTTGCTTTATTGTTAAGCTAAAAATCCTCTATGGACATTTTTGGTAACAGTCTTTTATCAGATATGTATTTTGCAAATATTTTCACTCAGTTTATGGCCTATCTTCTCATTCTCTTGACAATGTTCTTTTCAGAGCAGAAGCTTTTAATTTAATGAATTTCAGCTCATGCATTATTTTTCATTGATCTTTTTATTTATTTATTTTTTTTATTAAGATTATTTATTTACTTATTCATAATGCACAAGTATATCATCTTTTTACATACAACTGCTTGTATGCAAAGTATATAAGTACCATTCAGATCTTTAATCATGCATTTAGGATAATGATATCCATCTCATTCAACCACCATTTTTCCCCCCTTTTCCCCCCCTGCTCCCTCCCTTGCCCTCCCTTTCCTTTGACCATTTTAGTATTCCTCTAATCCTATGTACTCCCTTCCAATCACACTGTGAACTAACCTCCTTATATCAGAGAAAACATTTGGTGTTTGGATTTTTGAGATTGACTAATTTCACTTAGCATTATATTCTCCAACTTCATCCATTTACCTGCAAATGCCATTATTTTATTCTCTCTTATTGCTGAGTAAAATTCCATTTTGTATATATACCACATTTTCTTTATCCACTCATCTACTGAGGGACATCTAGGTTGGTTCCACAACCTAGCTATTATGAATTGTGCTGCTATAAACATTGAAGTGGCTGTGTCACTGTAATATGCTGTTTTTAAGTCTTTTGGGAACAGACCCAGGAGTGGGATGGCTGGGTCATAGGGTTGTTCCATTCCCATTTTCCCAAGAAATCTCCATACTGCTTTCCATAGCGGTTGCACCATTTTGCAGTCCCACCAGCAATGTATGAGTGTGCCTTTTTCCCCACATCCTCTCCAACATTTATTGTTGTTTGTGTTCTTGATAGCTGCCATTCTGACTGGAGTGAAATGAAATCTTAGAGTAGTTTTGATTTGCATTTCTCTAATTGCCAGAGAGTTTGAGCATTTTTTCATGTATTTGTTGATTGATTGTATATCTTCTTCTGAGAAGCATCTGTTCAGTTCCTTAGCCCATTTATTGATTGGGTTATTTTCTTTTTTGGTGTAAAGTTTTTTGAGTTCTTTATATATTCTAGAAATTAGTGCTCTATCCGATGTGCATGTATTAAATATTTCTTCCCAGTTAGTTGGCTCTCTATTCACCTCACTGATTGTTTCTTTTGCTGAGAAGAAGCTTTTTAGCGTAAATCTATCCCATTCATTAATTCTTGGTAATAGTTCTTGCGCTACAGGATTCTTATTAAGGAATTTGGGGCCTAATCCGACATGTTGGAAATTGGAGCTTACTTTTTCTATTAGGCGTAGATCTAATTCCTAGGTCCTTGATCCACTTTGAATTGAGTTTTGTGCATGGTGAGAGATACAAGTTTAATTTCATTTTGTTGCATATGGATTTCCAGTTTTCCCAGCACCATTTGTTGAAGAGGCTATCCTTTCTCCACTGTACATTTTTTGCACCGTTGTCTAATATAAGATAGCTGAAATTATATGTATTAGTCTCTGTGTCCTCAATTCTGTACCATTGGTCCACCTGTCTGTTTTGGTGCCAATACCATGCTGTTTTTGTTACTATTGCTCTATAGTATAATTTAAAGTCCGGTATGGTGATGCCCCCTGCTTCACTTTTCTTGCTCAGGATTGCTTTGGCTATTCTGGGTCTCTTATTTTTCCAGATGAATTTCATGACTGCTTTTTCTATTTCTTTGAAAAATGACATTGGAATTTTGATTGGAATTGCATTAAATTTGTATAATGCCTTTGGTAGTATGGACATTTTGACAATATTGATTCTACCTATCCAAGAGCAAGGTAGGTCTTTCCATCTTCTGAGTTCTTCTGTGATTTCTTTCTTTAGTGTTCTATAATTTTCTTTATAGAGGTCTTTCACGTCTTTTGTTAAGTTGATTCCCAGGTATTTTATTTTTTTTGATGCTATTGTAAATGGGGTCATTTTCATCATTTCCCTTTCAGAGGCTTTGTCACTGATGTATAAAAATGCCTTTGACTTATGGATATTGATTTTGTATCCTGCTACTTTGCCAAATTCATTTACTAGTTGTAAAAGTTTTCTGGTAGAGTTTTTTGGGTCTTCTAGGTATATTATCATGTCATCAGCAAATAGTGCTAATTTGAGCTCTTCTTTTCCTATCTTGATCCCTTTAATTTCTTTCGTCTGTCTAATTGCTCTGGCCAGAGTTTCCAGTACTATGTTAAATAGCAGTGGTGAAAGGGGGCATCCCCGTCTTGTTCCAGTTTTTAGAGGGAATGCTTTCAATTTTTCTCCATTTAAGATAATGTTAGCTCTGGGCCTTGCATAAATAGCTTTTATAATGTTGAGATATGTTCCTGATATTCCTAGTTTTTCTAGTGTTTTGAACATAAAGGGGTGCTGTATTTTTTCAAATGCTTTTTCTGCATCTATTGATATAATCATATGATTTTTATCTTTAAGTCTATTGATGTGATGTATTATGTTTATTGATTTCTGAATATTGAACCAGCCTTGCATCCCTGGAATAAAACCCACTTGATCGTGGTGCACTATCTTTTTGATATGTTTTTGTATCCGATTTGCCAGAATTTTGTTGAGGATTTTTGCATCTATGTTCATTAAAGATATTGGCCTGAAGTTTCTTTTTTTGGATGCGTCCTTGCTTGGCTTTGGAATTAATGTAATATTGGCCTCATAGAAAGAGTCTGGAAGAGCTCCCTCTTTTTCTATTTCTTGAAATAGTTTGAAGAGCATTGGTATTAATTCTTCTTTGAAAGTCTTGTAGAACTCAGCTGTAAACCCATCAGGTCCTGGACTTTTCCTTGTTGGTAGCTTTTTGATGACCTCTTCTATTTCTTCGCTTGTAATTGATCTGTTTAAATTGTGTATAGCCTCCAGATCCAGTTTAGGCAAATCATATGACTCTAGAAATCTGTCAATGCATTCAGTATTTTCTATTTTGTTAGAGTACAAGTTTTCAAAGTAATTTCTAATTATATTCTGTATATCTGAGATGTTTGTTGTGATATTCCCTTTTTCATCATGAATGTTAGTAATTTGAGTTTTTTCTCTTCTTCTTTTCGTTAGCATCGCTAAGGGTCTGTCAATTTTGTTTATTTTTTCAAAGAACCAACTTTTAGTTTTGTCAATTCTTTGAATTGTTTCCTTAGTCTCAATTTTATTAATTTCTGCTCTGAATTTAATTATTTCCTGTCTTCTGCTATTCTTGGTGTTGATCTGTTCTTCTTTTTCTAGTGCTTTGAGGTGTGATGTTAAGTCATTTATTTGTTGTTTTTTTTTTTTCCTTTTAAGGAATGAACTCAGTGCAATGAATTTTCCTCTTACTACCACCTTCATAGTGTCCCAGAGATTTCTATACAATGTATCTGTGTTCTCATTTACCTCTAGGAATTTTTTGATCTCCTCTTTGATGTCTTCTTCAACCCCTTGTTCATTTAGTAGCATGTTGTTTAGCTTCCAGTTGATGGAGTAGTTTTTCTTATTCCTTGTTTTGTCGTTGATTTCCAATTTCATTCCTTTATGGTCCAATAGCATGCAGGGTAGTATCTCTATTTTTTCATATTTGCTGAGAGTTGTCTTGTGACATAATATATGGTCTATTTTGGAGAAGGAGCCATGTGCTGCTGAGAAAAAAGTGTATTCTTTTACTGCAGGATGAAATATTCTATATATGTCTGTTAAGTCTAAGTTATTAATTGTTTTAAGGAGGCCTATGGTTTCTTTGTTCAGCTTTTGTTTGGATGATCTATCTATTGGTGAGAGAGGTGTGTTGAAATCCCCTAGAATAACTGTGTTGTGGTCAATTTTACTCTTGAATTTGAGAAGAGTTTGTTTGATGAATGTAGGTGCTCCATTATTTGGGGCATATAGATTTATGATTGTTATATCCTGTTGATGAATGGTTCCTTTAAGTAGTAAGAAATATCCATCTTTGTCCCTTTTGATTAGTTTTGGCTTGAAGTCCACCTTATTTGAAATGAGAATGGAAACCCCTGCTTGCTTCCGCAGGCCATGTGAGTGATAAGACTTTTCCCAGCCTTTCACCTTCAGTCTATTGATGTCTTTTTCTATGAGGTGTGTTTCTTGGAGACAGCAAATTGTTGGGTCATTTCTTTTAATCCATTCAGATAATCTGTGTCTTTTGAATGGTGAGTTTAGGTCGTTAACATTCAGGGTTATTATTGAAATGTGATTTTTATTCCCATCCATTTTTATTTGTATTATGATCTTTAGCTTGATTTGGTTTCTCTTCTGGTTGGTATTTCCCTTAGTTTAATATCTCCCTTTGTTGATTTTTGTTGTTATTTTTCTCTTCTTCTTCATGAAAAATTTTGCCCAGGATGTTCAGAAGTGCTGGCTTTCGAGCTGCAAAATCTTTTAACTTTTGCTTGTCGTGGAAGGTTTTTATTTCATCTTCGAATCTAAAGCTCAGTTTTGCTGGATATAAGATTCTTGGTTGACATCCCTTTTCTTTCAGAACTTGAAATATGCTATTCCAGGATCTTCTTGCTTTTATGGTCTGGGTAGAAAAGTCTGAACATAGTCTGATTGGTTTCCCCCTATATGTAATCTGCTTCCTTTCTCTTGTGGCTTTTAATATTCTCTCCTTGCTCAGTATATTAGGCATTTTCATTATAATGTGTCTTGGTGTGGATCTGTTGTGATTTTGTATGTTTGGTGTTTTGTAAGCCTCTTGAACTTGGTTTTCCCATTCATTCCTCAAGTTTGGAAAATTTTCTGTAATTATTTCATTAAATAAATTGTTCATTCCTTTGGCTTGAAACTCTGCCCCCTCCTCTACCCCAATCACTCTTATGTTTGGTCTTTTTATGTTGTCCCATAATTCTTGGACGTTCTGTTCTTGGTTTCTTACCATTTTTGCTGTTTAATCTGTATTTTTCTCTAGGGTATATATTTTGTCCTCATTGTCTGAGGTTCTTTCTTCCAAGTGATCTACTCTTTTGGTGAAACTTTCGATTGAGCTTTTATTTTGGTTTATTGCTTCTTTCATTTCCGGAATTTCTGTTTGGTTTCTCTTTAGAGCCTCTATCTCCCTATTGAAGTAATCTTTTACTTCCTGTATTTGTTTATGGAGTTCTTTGTCAAAATGATCTTTCGCCATCTGTACTTGCTCCCTCATCTCATTTTTTAGTTCATTCTTAAGTTCCGCAAGCATTTGGCAAATGTAATTTCTAAATTCCATCTCTGTCATTTCACCAACTGTGCATGCCATGGAATCTACTGAGGAGGTATATTGATTTGTTTGTGCCACTTTCCTTCCTTGTTTCTTCATCTTGCTTTTATGTCTATTCTTCTTGCACTATGGGACCTTGACTATTTTGATTTTACCTTAGAACCTTACGTTGCTCCGGTAGTACAATGCTATCAGATCCCCTTATATTTCCTTTACACTTTAAAATCAGACACTTTCTATTCAGAGAATCCCAGTTTGATCACAATGTACAGATTTACACTAGATAGTGTTTCCAATTTAGTCTGTAAGCTTCTAATAGGGCTTTATAGATTCAAGTAATGGACACAGAGGTGATATGTTTAGTAAGAGGGAAGTGAGTGAACTGACTTGTTCTTTCTTAGAAAGTATGAAAAGAGAGTTCTATGGAAGTGGTTTAGTATCAGCAGATGAGAGAGGAAATAGTGAATGATTAGGTGGAAAGACCAATTTATATATAAACCTAATTTATGCAGCAGTTGAGAGAAGAAATAAAGAGAGATGGAGAAAAAGGAAAAAGGAAAAAAAAAAAAGGAAGAAAAAGAAAAAAGTGACCAAGGAGTAGAAATTAGTATGAGAGAGAGTGAGTCTAGAAAATAGAGAATACACTATATATAACACCACTTTGCTATATAATTCAATTGTACTCGTTCAAAAAAATCCCAATTTCTGTGTATAACTTGTTTTTGCCTTTGTTGAGTATGCAATGGCAGGGTGTAAATAGGGAAGATGAAGGACGAAGAAAAAATACTAAAGTAAGAAGGAAGAAAAGAAAGAAAGCAAAGAGGAGCAGAAGCAAACAAACACACTGTCAATCAAAACAAAACAAAACAAAAAGACCAGAAACTAACAAACAACCCCCCCAAGAAACAACAAAACAAACAAACAAACAAACAAAAACGTTGAAACCAGGAATAAGTCTCAAGCCAAATGAACCCTTGGAAGCCCTTCTTATTTCCCTTCCAGATTAAGCCAATTGACCTGGAACCTATCCAGTCAGCAATCCTGTTAGTGGAGTCCAGGCTGCACCTTTGGCCCTTTGCAGAATGGCACAGTGGAAGAGTGGAGGGGGCTTATCCTCAGGATGAGCCCTGTGTTCAACAGCAGGGAGCTGCCACTCTGGGCCCTGCAGGCCAGGCAAAGTGGAGGCTGGATCTCTCCTTTCCTTTATTGATCTTGTCTTTGGTGTTTTATCTAAGGAGTTATTGTCATTGCCATTCCCAAGCCCATCTAGGCTTTCTTCTGTATTATTTTCTAGGACATTTATAGTTTTTCATATTTTAAATATATATTTATTTTTTTTTTAGTTGTACAAAATGCCTTTATTCTTATGTGGTGCTGAGGGCCACACATGTGCTAGGCGAGCACTCTACCACTGAGCCACAACCCCAGCCCCTAGTTTTTCATTTTGAATTTAGGTCTGTGATTCATTTGATTTAATTTTTATGAAGTATGGAAAGTCTATGTCTAGATTATCACTAGTGGTATCAATAGCCAAATTGCTAGATAGTTGTATGCTTCACTTTGCCTATTTATCAAACAGAGATAATACCATTCTTGCCTCATTATCTTATTAAATAAGATTTCTTTTCTACGTATATTGTGGGGCACCAGGGTCAATTTCATGGGTGTGCTTCCAGTGCTCAGAAGGGTTTGGTGCTCTACTGTCGTTGTGTAAACTTCTTTCAGCTTTTGATCAAGGGATGTCACATTTTTGTTGTGCATTGAGTCCTGAAAATTTTGTATCTACTCTTGCCTTGCACATAGTTATCAATTGAGAAACACTCATGATAATGATGAAGAGGGTCTGAATGTTTCTATGCCATTTGGTATCCACATTCCTGCCAGTTTTCATTCCCTACTTTGCCCTATTGAGCTCTATGGAGTTAGTTGACTGGGTTCTGATGTTTCTTGAGGACCGTGTGTGTTCCTGTGGAGATAGGACTGTAGGGTTCCAGAGTAAGGGCTTGTTCTGAGCTCCACAGGAGTGATCCACCAACACGCCACAAAATTCCCATGGTCACCCCCAATGGACACATTCTAAATGGAGTGTATTTTCCAACTCGCTCCCTTCCTTTTCTGTTTAAAATTTATTTTTAACCGACACATAATAATTTTAAGGGGTATAGTGTGACCACCCCATATCTGTATAAAATGTGTGATTATCCCATCAGTGTAGGTAACATTTCCTTACACATTTATCATTTCTTTGTGTTTGGAGTCTTTGAAATCCTCTCTTATAGTTTGTTATAAAATGTGTAAGAAGTTGTTGTCAACTATAGCCAACCCACTGTGTTGCAGAACATTAGGACTTATTCCTCTTGTTTGAGTGCATTTTGGTATTTTCCTTTTTCTCCCCTCTAATCTCTTCGGTGAGATAACTCTTGAGCTTCCATGTGTGTGAGTGAGAACATGTGGTTTTAGTCTTTCTGTGCTTGGCTCATTTCACTCAACATCATAGTCCTCTAGTGCCACATATCCACATTGCTGCAAATGATAAGATTTCATTCTTTTTATGGCTGGATAATAGTCCATTGAGATATATGCTATATTTCCTATTCCTTTCACCTGTAGATGGACATGTTGGTTGATTCCATGTTTTGACTATTATGATTAGTGCTGCAATAAACATGAGTGTGCAAGTATCATTTTGATATCACGATTTCATTTCTTTTGGGCCTAGAACCAAGGAGTGGGCTAGCTGGCTCATCTGGTATTTCTATTGTTGGTATATTTTGAAGAGGCTCTATTCTATTTTCCACAATGATTGTACTAATTTACATTCCCGCATGGTGTTTGGGAGTTCTTCTATTTCTGCATCCTCCCCAGAATTTGTCACTTTTTGCTTTCTGGATACTATTTGTTTTCTGACTGAGGGGAGGTGAGGTAATATTTCATTGTGATTTTGATTTGCATTTCTCTGGTGGTTAGTGCTGAATATTTTCCCCACATACTTGTTGGCCATTTGTAGATCTTCTCTTGAGAAAAGTCTGTTTGGGTCACTTTCTTATTTTTAAATCTGATTTTGTTGTTATTGAGTTTTCTGAGTTCCTTATATGTTCTGGATATTAATCCCTTGTCCAGTGAATAGTTGGAGACATATTTTTTTTTGTACTGGGGACTGAACTTAGGGATGCTGTAACACTGAAGTACATAGTACATTCCCAGCCCCTTTTTAGAGAAATCTTAATTCTGAGACCTGACCTTGCTAACTTGTCCATCAGTCCTCAGACTTGAGATTCTCCCACATCAGCCTCTGGAGTGACTGGGACTACAGGCATGGGCCACCACATCCGGCATTCTGATGGTTGTCTCTTCACTATATTGATTGTTTCTTTTTTTGTGAAGAAGCTTCTTCTCCCCCCCACCCCCCAAGGGCTAAGGATCGAACTCAGGGGCCCTGCATGTGCTAAGCAAGTGCTCTGACACTGGGCTAAATCCCAGCCCCTGAAGAAACTTCATAATATGATATAATCCCATTTTTCTAGGTTTTCTATTTTTACATGCGTTGTTTTGTTGCTTTCACCCCAAATGTTTGCCTATGACAATGTCTTAAAGTGTTTTCCTCTATAGTTTTACTTTTGGGGGTTTTACTCTTAGGTCCTTTATCCATTTGAGTTGATATAGTGAGAGATGGGGGAGGTCTAGCTTCATTGTGTGTGTGTGTGTGTGTGTGTGTGTGTGTGTGTGTGTGTGTATACAGTTTCTCACCATTTATTGAACAGATAGTCCTTTCTCCAATGTATGTTATTGATGTATTTGTCAAAATCAGTTGGCTGCAAATATGTGAACTAATAGTTGGGGAGGCTTTATGAAGCAGCTACCACACTGAGGCGTTTGCATGTTAGTTTAGATGTACAGCTGCCATTAATGCTGTTCACCAAACATGCTTAGCTCCTTTCTTGTGGGCACATGGTTGGGTCATGCCTCCTGGCTCCCAGTGTTTGGGTGGGGTCATGAGATTTGGTGTGGACAGAGTTCTAGTCAAAAGTGGTGTGGGTCACTCCTGGGGTGGAGTATTTAACTAGAAGTGTAAAATCCTCAACAGCATTTCTCAGTTTCTAACAAAGGGATGGCTATTGTTTATAATGGTGGCTGCCCCATAACTTGGGTCCCTGAGTGCTTAAAATGAACAGCACCCTTATACTTTTCTATAGTGGACATTTCATATAAATGAGAAATAAAGCTTTGGCTTTGTGGTCATAAGGTTTTTGAAGTTGCTATTTCCACAGCACAATCTAGCTGTGCTATGGAAGGGCAGTTTAGTAAGGATGCTGGACATGTGACAAAGGAAGAAGCAAGAGGGATGGGAGAAGAAGTTAGGTACTAAGGATCAACCTGTCATGACATTTAAAAGTAGATGAGAAGAGTAAGTGTGTTTGCAGTTTCTTCTCTCTTTCCAGATTTATTCACCTTATTCTCAATTTTCTTGGGCAGTAGGGGGGTACTGGGGATAGAACTCAGGGGCACTCAACCACTGAACCACAATAGCCCAGCCCTGTTTATATTTTATTTAGAGACAGGGTCTCACTGAGTTGCTTAGTGCCTCGCTTTTGCTGAGGCTGGCTTTGAACTCTTGATCCTTCTGCCTCAGCCTTGCAGGACACTGGGATTACAGGCGTGCAACACGGCACCCAGCTCACCTTATTCTCAAATTGAAGAAGCCTCACAGAGCTTTTCCCCGTCACTCAAACATTGCCGTGTTTATTATCGCTGCATGTTTGGTTCATTTACAGTATTTGAAATGCTCTGATCATTTCCTCATCTTTTGAAGCTTTCCCTGTCAGTGTTCAGTCCAGTCTTCAGAATGGCTCATTCATCCAAGATGTCTTTTCCAGTTCCCTGTCAGACCCATGTAATTTCTAGAAGCAAACAGGATTTGCAACTTACTGAGAAGAGTTATTTGGAGATATATTATCCTAATAGATAAGGCCATGTGTGGAGCATTGCAAAAACTGTTATCATGACACCTGGATTACTAGTGACACATAGTTTGGTATTGAATATGTGTTTGGTCAATGCCATGGAGAGAAACCAAGTACTTTGTTCCCATTCAGTGCCCTCACTGTTACTCAACATCACCCCTCATGGTTTCTTTGAGTGCCTTGTGGAAAATGGTTAGGAGAAAGGACAACCTGCTTAACTTTTAGGTCATCTCCCAATTATGATATTGCATCATTTTATTTTTTCTATGAGTGAATTCTGTCCCTTAATTTCCTTAAGCCTCTCTTCATATCTTTGTTCCTCAGGCTGTAGATAAACGGGTTCAGCATAGGAGTCACTACTGTGTACATAACTGTGGCTACTCGGTCCTTCACCACTGAGTACATGGACAGGGCCTAAAATAGACATAGATGACACTCCCATAGAACAGAGCCACTACAGTGAGGTGGGAGCCACAGGTAGAGAAAGCTTTCCACTTGCCTGCTGCAGAGGGGATTCTGAGCACAGTCACAATGATTCGCAGGTAGGAGAAGAGGATGCACAGGAAGGGGGTCACAATGACAGCCAGGGTCTCAGTCATGACCACTATCTGGCTGGAGGATGTGTCAGAGCAGGACAGCTTTAACACAGGCTGGGTGTCACAGAAAAAGTGCTTAATGACATGGGAGGCACAGAAAGAGAGGCGAGACATGAGTAGCACCCGGAAGAGAGAGTGCAGGTGGGAGATGGTGCAAGAACCCAGCAGCATGAGGAGGCAACGGTGTGGGCGCATAACCACATCATAGTGGAGGGGGTTGCAGATGGCCACCAGCCGGTCAATGGCCATAGAGGCCAGCAGGTAGCTGTCAGTGTTTGCTAAAGCCATGAAGAAATACATCTGGACCAGGCAGCCTACATAGGAGATCTCCTTTGTCTCTGATAGTAAATTCACCAGCATCTTGGGCACAACGACTGATGTGAAGCAGATATCCATGAAGGACAAGTTGCTGAGAAAAAAGTACATGGGTGTATGGAGTCTGGAGTCAGAGTGGATGGCTAGGATGATGAGCACGTTCCCCAAGATAGTGACCAGGTACATGATGAGGAAGATGGTGAAGAGGGGCTTCTGCAGGTGAGGGTTGGAGGAGAGGCCCAGGAGGATGAAGCCCGAGGTGCTGCTGCTCTGGTTCTTTAACTCCATGTCTCTGGACAGGTTTTGGAGGAGTCATGGGACAGAAGTGCAGGGCAATCTCTCAGGACAGCTTCTTCCCTGACCTCAAGCCTATAAACATAGCACAGTGCCATTTGTTAGGCGTCTTAAAATATTTTCATTTTATGGAACTCAAGACAAATAAATAAAGTTGATCAGGGATTAAGTGAGAATACTCTTACTAAATTGGAAAGTGATGGGTTTTCATCTGTTTTTAGGAACTTCTATGTGGCCTGATTTGTCTGAATTCTTGTCATTTCACTTTCAAAAAATTCTTTTTCTAAAAAAAATTCTTTTTAGATTGTTTCTTGACTGATTTTTTGACTTTTTCCCCTTTATTTTAGAGACAGAGTTGCTGAGTCTCTCTGATATTATTTGTGGTTCCCAGGATTGAGGTCCTGTCATTCAGAGTCTTCTTTCCATAATGCTAGAGGTAGTGCTGCTAGTGGACATAGTACAGTAGTGAACAGCAGAATTAATTAATGCTACTTGATAGACATAGAATTCAGATATCTCCTTTGTCTTCAGTGCATACCTTTCTTAATGTTTGTTTAAACATTTGTGTTTGAATAATATGATGTGGATACTTTAATTGTAAACTTTTTTTTTTTTTTTTTTGTGGTACCAGGGATTGAACTCAGGGGCACTTGACCACTGGGTCACATCCCCATCCCCTTTTTTTTTTGTATTTTATTAGAGACAGGGTCTCACTGAGTTGCTAAGTGCCTCGCCATTGCTGAGGCTGGCTTTGAACTCGTGATCCTCCTGCCTCAGCCTCCCAAAGTGCTGGGATTACAGGCGTGTGCCACCGCGCCCGGCTTAATTGTAAACTTTTGTTTGGAGATGTGTTCAAAATAGGAACACTATCAGGAATAGCTCATGTTACTAAATGAGCTCCTAAAATATGTTATGTCTCTGACTACCAAACTCTATGGTGTCCTTGCTCTAAACATTCAAGTAGTGTAGTATTATGAATTTTAGAATGTTAGAGTTCCATTCCTACCAATATCATAGAAAAGATACCACAAGGATAGCTCTATTTCCTGTATCAAGCTATATTTCTTTTTATTGTGTTTTAATATATGCACTTAGTGTATTGATGTCTAACTCATTCTGCCATTATTCCTATCCCCTTGTCCCCTCCCTTCTTCACCCTCCCCTTTGTTGTATTTAACATTCCTTCATTCCTCTCATCCCCCCCTCCCTTGCCATTTTTGGTATATATACACAATGGAACACTACTCAGCACTAAAAGAGAATAAAATCATGGCATTCACAGGTAAATGGATGGAGTTAGAGAAAATAATGCTAAGTGAAGTTAGCCAATCCCAAACAACCAAAGGTCGAATGATTCCCTTGCTATGATGATACTGAATGATCAAGCTATATTCCAATGGTGAAAAAAAAAATAGAAAGTATGCATACTAGAAAGGATGGAAAAATATTTATTTATTTGCTTTAGTTGTACACAATGCAATGCATTTATGTTTACGTGGTGCTGAGGATCGAACCCGGGCCGCGCACGTGCGAGGCGAGCACTGTGCTGCTGAGCCACAACCCCAGCCCCCGACTTGTTAATCTTTTAAGTGACATGATTTTGTATTATGGAAATCCAAGACAATCACCTGAAAACCTTCTAAAACTAATGAAGATTTCATCAAAGTGGTTAGGCATATAAGATAAATCTCAAAATACTAATATTCATCTGTATTAGGAAATGTACTAAGTGAAGTTAGTCAGTCTCAAAAATCCAAGTACCAAATGTTTTCTTTGATATAAGGAGGCTAGTTCATAGTATTGTTGGATGGGGGTACATAGGAGGATTAGAGGAACACTAGAATGGTCAAAGGGAAGGGAGGGTAAGGGTCCTGGAGCAAGGGGGGAGAGGGGGAGAAAAGAAAAAAAAAAGAAAAGGTGGTTGAATGAGATGGATATCATTTTCCTAAATGCATGATTGAAGACCTGAATTGTATGAATATACTTTGTATACAAACAGTTGTATCTAAAAAGATGTTAAATACTTGCACTATGAGTTGAACATATTAAAAATTATATATAAAAAAAAGAAATGGCAAGGAAGTCTAAAAAAATAGTGGGGAATAAATCAGAGGGATGAAACAAACAAAACAAAACATAACAAACAAAAATCCCCTAAATAAACAAATTTTAGAAAACAAGAAAAAAAAATTAAAAAAAAAAAAAGAAAAAGAAAAAAGAGGACCTAAAATTCATTTAGAGTATAGACTGGGGACAGAGAAGGTAATTATAAAATGTTATAATAATGATGGGAAGTTTCCTAACCTTAAGTCAAAAACACAGAATAATTTCAAACAATAAAATAAAAAGGTGGTTGAATGAGACGGATATCATTTTCCTTAATGCATGATTGAAGACCTGAATTGTACGAATATACTTTGTATACAAACAGTTGTATGTAAAAAGATACTAAATATATGCACTATGAGTTGTACATATTAAAAATTATAAAAATAAAATTAAAAAAAAATAACGGCACATTCACATAAAAAATCTAAAATGTACAAAAATAAGTAACTTTCTGCATATGTTTTATACATGTATTTTGATCATGATTTATGTTGAAATAAATAAATAAATAATAAAAGCTCATTAAATTACAATGGAGACAGTCTGGGCTGTTGGATAATATTTATAACAATTAGAACAGTTCAAGAAAACAAACCTAAATTTCTATCCTACCCAGGCATAGAAATAAAACTCAGATGAAGGAACAATCTAAAAGTGAAAACATGCACTTTGAAATAAGTAGCTAAAATTAAAGGAGCGTATTTCTGTGGTGCCAGGATGGGAAGAGCATTCCAAGCAAGAAATGAAATGTAAAAGGAAGAATGAATCAAAAACTTTGAAAGAAACACCAAGAGTTTATAAGCAAGGAGAAAACAGCAGCTAAAATATAAGATCTTGACTCACAGAAAATATCTGTAACATAGTTAATGCAGAAGACGCATGACAAGATGTTCATACTTGGTAATCAGAAAATACAGATTAGACTGAAACACAATTTTCACTTATCAGATTGGCAATAATTTCCTTTTCTAATACCCAAAAGTAAATAGACCTTCACATATGGTGTGAATATGAGGGCAAATTGGCATGGACCTTTAATAGTCTCTGTTAGGACAGAAAATCTACGTCTTTATCCACTTAAAGAAATCTGTCCTTCAGAAATAGTCATTAAAGTGAGTCACAAAGACAGGGATGTCCCTATCTTTTTTTAAAAATATTTATTTATTTACTTTAGTTGTACACAATGCAATGCATTTATGTTTATGTGGTGCTGAGGATCGAACCCGGGCCGCACACGTGTGAGGCGAGCGCTCTGCCGCTGAGCCACAACCCCAGCCCTCCCTATCTTTATTATGTGTTGCTTATCATACCAAATCAACAACAAATGATAATCCACAAATAACCTAAATATACACATATAGTTGAACTAATCAACAACTTTTAGTGTATTGTTTTTACCAAATATCACCCTGTCTCTAAAGGAATAAGATGGCTAATGTCAGCCAGCGTTTGTTAGCACCGAATGTGCCACACACTTAAGTAGGCAATTTGTATGTCTTTTACCATATTTTCCCTCCAAATCCTAAGAAATATGTTACTATTATTTTTCTTATTTTATAGATAGAAAAATCAGGATTTAGTGCACTGAAGTGTCTTACCTGTTCTGACAGTAGCAGAGCTGGGATTTGAGTTCAGGCAGCGGGTGACAGAGCTGGAGCTAAGCCCTGTTATCACTGCTACTGTGCCACCTGTGATATTTTGTTCAGTGATCAAAGCAAGTGTGAAATAATATATATATCATAAACCCATTTTTGTAATGAAGATATCTTTTTTTTATATTGTGGATTGAACTCAGGGGCACTCAGCCACTGAGCCACATCTCCAGCCTATTTTATATTTTATTTAGAGACAGGGTCTCACTGAGTTACTTAATGCCTCGCTTTTGCTGAGGCTAGCTTTGAGCTTGTGATCCTCCTGCCTCAGCCTCCTGAGCCGCTGGGATTATAGGTGTGCGCCACCGTGCCCAGCTCTTTTTTGAATATTATGTTTGCTATGGTTTTGCTTATTTGTATATTGTTGTCTTTTGAAGTGACATTGGAGGAATGGAGTGAGGAGTAACTCCATATTGATCTTTATATTATATATGATTTTTTCCCTCTCTCTTTAATTTTAATTAAATTTAAATTTTAATCTATTTAATTTAATATATTTAATTTTATGTATTATATATAATTTTGTATATTTTATACTATATGTATTTACATTTATATATTTTATTTTAAATATTTTATATTATACATATTTATTAATCAACTTTGTATATTTATGGTGTACAATTTGATATTTAGAAATTGTATGCATTATGGAATGGCTAAATAGAGTTAATTAATATATAGTATCTTACATACTTATTTTTGTGGTCTGATTTTATTTTGCATTTAAAAACTAATGGGGACATGAGTCTTTCTATGGATTTTATAATTCAAAAGGTTCTTATAATTGCACTTCCCAGAGAATGAGGGTTGTGTGCCTTTTGTCTGCATAGAGTTATATGCACACTATAAACAGGAATGGAATCATGTCATCCATAATGCTTTTCTTCCACAACAGGCTATTATAAGGTGTGTTTGTGTTGTGTGTGTGTGTATGTGTGTAGTATGTTAATATATATAAGCAACTTTTAAAAATAAATAAAATATAAAATATCTTAGCTATTCATGTATATGAGTATATACTATATATAATAGTACACATTACATGTTATATTTAATAACATATTATATATAATATATTAAGTATAACATTATATTCATATATATTATATTATATAAATATAGTGTATTATATTCATATATATATGAATAGATTCTGAGATTTGGAATGCTAGGTTGGAGTTTATGACCTTGAAAATCCTTGCTGATACCTCCAACCTGAGACAACTTCCCTTCATACTCCTCCTGGTAAAGATATTCATCTCACTCTGGAATTTTTCCCTTTTCTTTTACGGTGTCTTTCCACCTCTCTCCTGGGCAGTTTGCTCTGGTGCTAATAGGCTATTTGTGCTGGCAGTAGCTTAGCCTCTTCCCATTTAGCGGGACCCAATAGCATTGTACATTTCCTCACGCCTTTGGGGAAAATTTTAACTTTTTTAAAATATTTAGTTTTTTGTTATTTTTAGGTGGGTACAATCTATTTTTTTATTTTTATGTGGTGCTGAGGATCAAAACCAGTGTATCATGCATGCTAGGCAAGTGTTCTACCACTGAGCCACAACCCCAGCCCTCATTTCACTTTTGTATATCTGTCAATAGCAAGGTGTGTGTGTGTGTGGTGTGTGTGTGTGTGTGTGCATGTGTACTCACATACTACTTTCTACCTCACCTTTGTCACTTGAAAACTCACAAGGCAGTTCAGCAAGTGGTTAGTATTATCCCTCACCCATAAATTGAATAAATGACATTTTAATTATGGGTTTTGTCATGAATTAGTGATTGGGAAGGACCAGGTGGGACTGGGAGTCTTTCTAAGCCTTTTAAATCATGCCACGCCATCTTGGGAAGTCTTTATTCCCTGCCTGGATGGATGGGAAGCATACAATATCTCTATCTTTCTGAACTTTCTCCATTGGAGTTTTCACACTGTGGACACTGGTCCTCTCAGAGTGGTCTCCCTTTTCTTGCTTACCCATCACTTACGTACCATCCTCCTAGCCAATGACCCACAGGAAACCAGAGAGTACACAGTGGAAGCACAGAATTCCACTCCTAAATGGGGTAACAATGCTGGGTGAGTGATACCTGGGGGAGTTCCCAGTCATCCATGCAGTGATCCCCTGAATGAGCAAGGACACTTGGAAAGTGACTCACTTGGAAAAGAAACATCAGCTTACATTTTTCTTTTTGGACAGGCTCTGTGGCTCAGCACCAGCTTCAACAATTCCTCAATAGCACCATTATGGAAGCAGCACTCTTGTCCCCCTTTTACAAATAAGGATATTTAAGTTCAGAAAATCCCAGAACTGGTGAGGGGTGTATCTAACTGACTCAAACACAGCCAATCCTGACCTCAAAGTCTGTGTTTCAACCTGCTCTAACCTGCGCTTCCTAAAGACATACATACACATAGGTAGAGAACTAAGCTGGTGTCCCCCTGCAAGCAAGTGCCCTGTCACTGCCAGGTGCCCCGCTCCTCCTTGCTGACCCATTCCTCCTACTCCACCCTTTGCCTCACACATTGTGGTCCTTTCACTTTTCTTCCTTCCTACTTCCAATCCTGCCTCCTATCCCACAAAGCCATTTGCTCTTTTCTTTTCTTGCTTTCAGAAAGGAAAGACTGTAGGTCTTTGTAACTTTGTCTCTTTGGGATCCTGAGCTGAACTAACACTCATTTTGCAGCAGTGGTACCTGACCTTGGGGTCCCTACTGGACTGTAGATTTTAGCAACCCAGCTCCCCGTCTATCCTATCCAGATCAGCAATGTAGGGTGCATGGTCCCCAGGAAGGGACACATTCTGCTTAGGGATTCTGCAGGGTCCTTTAAAGGCTGAGTCCTCTTTTTAGCTCTGAAATACCTCTGTCTAGTTTCTACACCTATGTGAGATTACAGCTTTCCCTTCTATGTTTCTTGGCTCTAGAGAAGGTGATATCAACCTAACTTTTATTTTCTTCTTAGTTTAGGTTCAATGTTTTTCTTGGTAGATTCTCATTAAACCCAGCTCTAGGCTGTTCTCAGCTAGTTTCTGCCCCACTTTTTGTTTCTTTCTTCTCCTGGAAATAACTAGTTTCCAGGATGCCTGGCTCTGCCTATCTCAATAATTCAAGAAGTTATTCTTTGGAGTTGTGGCACCTCCTGCTAACCCCACTTAGCTGTGGTCAGCTAGCACTTATAAGTGCAACTGTTAGAGGAGGTAGTACAGACAGGAGGGAGACCACAGGAAGGGTTCTGAAGACACTGATTCTCAGAGCTTGGCTTAACTTGGAGTCACAGGTCCCTAGATGCCTGTGCTTTTCACCTTTGCCATTTTAGCACCTCAGGAAAGTGGTTGTCCAATTTCAACAATTCCAAAGAGGGAGCTTACAATATCTGGAGGTGGTCCAATTACTTGTGGAACAACGCTGACTTGGAAAATTCTTGAGCAGAAGTTTGTCGTCCTACTTTTGCCATTCTATAGCTCTGGTGTGTTGCCCCATCCCATCTCTCAAAACATACATGGTCCAGTCAGTCTAACCTGTTGTTTTTATGGACACTACTTCATGTGAGTTTCCCCAGATGGTATGGGCAGGCTGTCTGGTCTCACTCCTTACTACTGATTTCGCTTTCCTCTCCAAAATATAGGAAGAAGCGAAACAACACTTCAGAGATTCAACAAATCTTTGAGGATTCTACCAGCCTTGGGGAACCCATGGCATCCGCCATGGAACACAGGCAGCTGGGATGCAGAGAATCAGCCTCCAGCAATGGATTTCAGAAATGAGCTGACCCATGTGACAAGTACCGTTACCATGGTGTCCTCCTTTCCTGAAGTCTTGGACAGATGGTTTGGAATAAAATAGGCTTAGACTTTCCTAAAATTTTCCTCCCCTCTCTAATGCCCGTTTTAAAGGTCCTACTGTTGTGGAGAGATTCTTGGACATGGAGCCAGAAGAACTAGGTTCTGGTTTTAATTTTGCTGTTGAGAAGCCTTAAGATAATTATTTGACCTATGTGAATCTTGGTTTTATTCATTTCAAGAAGTTTATAACATCTGGCCTGTTGATCTCATGAGGTTTTAGTGTCCAAATTTAATTGAATGTTAGAAATGAGACACTTTCTAAATTAATTGTGCTACACAGATGTGAGGTTGAAGCGTGAGTCTCTAGGTCATCTCATCCACCCATTGCTTTTTAGGATTAGGTCTGCTCTTTCTTCAGCTCTCTGAACAATTGTCCAATTGCTTGCATACCATTTCTGCTGAGACACCACTATCTCCTCAAATAATTGTTCCTTACCTGAATGGTCTCTATGCCTTGTGGTTCTACTAGTCTGAAATCAGCATCCATGTCACCTCATGACCATCTCTGAGTCTAGTAATTAATGGGACACCTCATAACTGGGCTTCCCTGTGGCAGTTCTGATGAGGATAGGGCTACAAGTCAGGAGCATGTTTCTGGCTCCAGCTCCACCATGAGCAATTTGCCTCCTCCCTAGTAGCAAAGCCAGGAAGATTAAGATGAGTTCCCTGGCCTTTCCTAGCTATGAAAACCTACACTCCAGGGCAAATGGACATTGAACATATGCTCCTGAGACTTCTTTTGTGAATACTTGTCTTCCTTCTGCCTTAATTTACCTTTGGTATGAATCCGATCAACTGAAGGTGCTTAACATAAGATTTTCTGCAGTTGATGTTCTGTCTGGCTCTGCTGAGCTGGCAATGCCTCACCCAGATGCCTTTTGTATGGAAATGCCCACTTCATTGCAGCCCCTTCCCATGGATATTCTCAATTGTGGTAATATAAGAGCTACTAATTAAACAGCACTCACATGTGACAGGCACAGCTCTAAGGGCTTTGCATATAGTAAGCAATTTCATCTGTACAACACCCCATTGTACAGGTAACACAGTTGAGGTACAGAGAACTGAAGTGACTGGACCAAAGATGCAGCCAGAGGCTGGTGGAGTCCAGCTCGGGAGCGTGTGCTCCTGACCCCTGCTCTGTCCTCACTGTCTTTTCACTTGGTCCTCTGCTCATCCAGTTCCCTAGAGGAGACCAGTCTGTGGGTCTTGGGCTGCAGGATGTGGGCTGTGCCCTTCAAGGCAGGGGCCAGTGCCCATGACTGTCCTGCACAGAGCAGGTGCCTCACAGGTCTGCTATTTGATCAAAGGAGAAAGAGGACAACACAGGGGGAGAGATGGTGTTTCCTGGGTTTTGAGAAGGAGGAGAGAAGAAGATAGGATCAGGAAGAGGGAGGAAGATCATATGAAGATGTTGGTCCCCCAGTCCAAGTTATGAAAGACCCCTCAGTCTGTTACCTACCTTGGCATGAAGGTCTTGAACAGGCTATAGTTTGCCAGGTGTGTAAGATCAGGCTCTGAATCTCTGAAGAAGGAGGCTTCTTGAGGTGCTGATCTAGGCTCAGAAGTCTGTTGACATTTTCCTACCAACAGTGGGAATTGGTGATAGGAAGGGAGACCCAGGGGCCTGTCCTGTGTGCATGCCAGAGCCCCTGGGAGGATTGGGCTGTGGTCTTCCCAAGAGGGGAGAACATTACCATGGGGGAGCTGGCTCCAGAGGTGTAGCCTCTTGGAGCCATGGAGCAGCAGGTGTGGAGTTGTTGTAGACACGTGTGTTCTCTGTGTACATGTGTGTTTCTGTTTGTGCATACCTGTGTTTAGGCTTAGGTGTGCTCACCTGGAAGGAGAGGCATTGGCTGCTGACATCCCTGAGGTCTTTTATCTGCATCCTGTATAGTGCTTTGGGAAAAGGTTTGAAGGTGCAGGCCTGGGAGTCAGATTGAGGAGATTCCTGTCTTACAAGCTGTGTAGCTTTTTCAAATATCTAACCTTTTCGAGCCTCAATATTTCTTTTGTTTTCCATGTGCCTTTCCACAACATTTTATTACCTCAGTTTCTTAAGGCAGATACCTTATATTTGAATCCCAATTCCCCCAGGTTTGAATGGGTGGATTTTGGCAAATTATTTAGCCTTACTTATGTATATTGTCCTCATCTGTAATCACAAATTTTAAATAGATTAAAAAAATATTTTTCATTTTAAGTAGAATCTGTTTTATAGAGAAGTTTTACATGCACAAAAAAATTTATTACAAAATACAGAGTTCCCATCTGCTCCCTGCTCCTAGATCCCCAGTACTAACATCCCCACCACAGATGGCACATTTATTCCCACTGATGAACTTTTAATTAGACATCATTATCACGTAAGTCCATACTTGCATTAGGATTCACTCTTGGTGTTGTACATTATATAGGTTTGGACAAATGTATAAGGACATGTGTCCGCCACTACACTATCTCAAAAAATTGTTTTACTTTTCTAAAATTCCTGTGTGCTTCATCTATTCACCCCTGCCTGCCCCTAGCTCCTGTCTGTATAGTTTTGCCTTTTCCAAAGTTTAGTATAGTTAGACTCACACAGTATAATTGGTTTTTAGATTGGCTTCTTTCACCTAGTAATACACATTTAAACTGCTTCCATATGTTTTTGTGGCTTAATATTCTTCTTCATAGCACTAAACACTACTTCATTGTCTGCATGTTCAAAGTTTATTTATAAAAGAGATATTGATTACTTCTATGTTTTGTCAATTATGAATAAAGCTGCTACAAATGTCTATGTGCAGGTTTTTCTGTGGACTCAAATTTTTAACACACTTGACTAAATACAAAGGGGTACAATTGCTAGATTGTCTGGCAAGAGTAACGTGAAGATTTATAAGACATTGTCAAATTCTCTTTCAAGAAGATTGTGTTGGGTTGCATTCCAACCAACAATCAAGGAGAATTCCTGTTCTGAGTTCTCTCCAGTATTTGTTATTATTGATGTTCTGGATTTTGGCTATTCTAATAGGTGTGTAGTGGTATCTCAATGTTGTTTTAAGTTTCATTTCCCTAATGACAAGTGACACGGAGCATTTTTTATCTGCTTATTATCCATCAGAGTGTTTTCTTTGGTGAGGTATGTGTTTCAGTCTTTTGCCAATTTTTCAATTCAGATGTTTGTTTTCTTACTGTTAAGCTAAAATCTTCTGTGGACATTTTGGGTAACAATCATTTATCAGATATGTATTTTGTAAATATTTTCACCCAGTTTATATCCTGTCTTCTCATTCTTTTGACAGTATTCTTTTCAGAGCAGAAGTTTTTCATTTTAATGATTTCTAGCTCATGCATTATCTTTTCATTGATCTCTTTGGTGTTCTATCTAAAGACTTATTGCCATACCTAAGCACATCTAGGTTTTCCTTATATCATTTTCTAAGAGTTTTGTAGTTTTTAATTTGTAATTTAGGTCTGTGATTCATTTGAGCTAATTTTTATGAAGTGCAGAATGTCTGTGTCTAGATTCTTCTTCTTCTTTTTTTTTTTTTTTTGGCATATGGATGTCCATTGCTGCACCATTTGTTTTGAAGACTGTCTCTTCCCCATTGTATTGCCTTTGCTTCTTTGTCAAAGATCAATTGACTCTTTTCATGTGTGTCTGGTTCTTGGAAGGACTCAAATTTAAAAAGTAAGAGTCTACCCAAGGTGAGGGAAGTGGAGAGTCAGTGTCTGAACTCTGGTGTGGGGTGAGTGAGCTCTGGAGTGAGCTCTGGAGTGAGCGCTGGAGAACCAGGGTCTCACTGTGTATCTCAGCAGTACTCTGAGTAACTGTGTGATCTTGGGTGAATTCCTTAAATTCTATACAGCCAAGAATGCTCTTGAGATTGGTGTGGTGATTGGTGAAGGCATGGAATTTTGAGTTTGTTAGTGGGGCAGGGAACTGAGGCAGGGTGGAGGGAGTCACTAGTAGGTTAAGGGAATGGGCTCTGGAGTCGCTCCCTGATTTTGAATTCTTGCCCTTCACTTACTAGTTGTGTAACATTAGCAAATTACCAGATAGCTCTGTGCTTCAGTTTACCCATTTATTAAGGAGGAATAATAGCCATCCTTACCTCATTGTCTTATTAAATAAGATTTTAGTTTCACAATAGTTAGATTGCCCGGCGCCAGGGTCAAATTCATGGATATGTGCCCTATGCTTGGAAAGGCCTGGTGCACTAGTGTCACTGTCAAACTTTTTGAACAAGGGACCTCATATTTTTGTTGTGCGCTGAGTTCTGAAAATTTTATATCTAGTCTTGCCTTGCATGTAGTTATTAACAACTAAACATTCATGATAATGATGGTGATAGTCTGAATGTCCCTATGCCATTTGATAGCCACATTCTTGCCAGTTTTTAATTCCCTACTCTGCCCTGTGGAGCTCTGTAGAGTTAGTTGACTGGGTTCTGATGTTTCTTGAGGACTGCGTGTGTTATTGTGGAGACAGGACTGTAGGGTTTCAGAATAGGAACTTGTTCCTGAACTCCACATGAGGCGATCCACCAGCACGTCATGAAAATTCCCATGGTCACCTCCAGTTGACACATTCTAAATGGAGTATATTTTCCAACTTGCTCCTTTCCTTTTCTGTTTAAAATTTGTTTTTAATTGATACATAGTAATTGTACATATTTATGGGGTATAGTGTGAAAACTCCATACATGTATACAATGTGTGATGATCCCATTAGAGTAAGCAACATTTCCTTTCACATTTATCATTTCTTTGTGTTTGGAGTCTTTGAAGTCCTCTTTTGTACTTCTTCATAAAGTGTGTAACAGTTATTGTTGGGATTGAACCCTTAACCATGGAGCTACATCCTGAGCTCTTTTTGCATTTTTTAAATTTTGAGACAGGGTCTCACTAAGTTGCCTAGGGATTCACTAAGTTGCTAAGGCTGTCTTTGAACTTGCAATCCTCCTGCCTCAGCCTCCTGAGCTGCTGGGATTACAGGCTTGTGCCACCATGCCCAGCTTATTGTGAATCTTGATGACTATCCAGCATGATGTCTTAGCACATGTGGGACTGTGAATGCTGTCACCCCCATTAGAATGTAACTCTTAGGAAGCCGAGCCTATCTCCCCTCAGTCTTCTCCTCCTCCATTGTTCCTGGAAGAGTTTATGTTCGTATATATTGATTAGAATCTAAGGTTTTAGTTCTGCCTCAGGCTCAGTAGGAAAGAAATAAGAATTGTGCTCCTGGGCTCTCTGCAAGTGGATAGTGTTTTGATACTGACTGTCCAGGCCATTTCCTGTGTTATTTATGTCTGTATAACAAAAACAATATTATATGCAGTTATAAAGCAAACTACAGTAAGAAACCTCTGCATTTGAATCCTGGCTCTTCCACTTTTTATCTTGGGAGAGATTCTTTATCTTTCTGATATTCAGTTTCTTTATCTGTAAAATGGGGGACATTTTACAGCACCCAGCATGTCATTTGAGGATGACATTTAATCGAGCAGGTAAAACGTAAAGCTTGTTGTCATAAGAAGCACTGAATGGATATGATTATTACTATAGACAATGAGGAGAAAGAAACTGTGAAAAGCAACATTCAGCTGATGAGCAATTTGTATGTCGGTGGGTTTAAAATATCTTGGTAAGGTGGAATTGTCACGGGTAAAATTCTACAATGCTATTCCTGTATGGTAAATTGAATTAAAACCCCTCAAAGGGGCCAAAAGTGAAAACTGTATCATTCACGAAAGGACTAAATTTTCATTGGGACTAAGATAGTGTATCCTCCCAGCTTCCTCAAACCCAGCATCTCTATTTCATCCAGGATGCATTTCCCCACGTGATGCTTGACTGGATTACCCCTGGGAAAGACTTGTGCTCAGAGTGACAGGAGACTAACTGTTCCAGGCCGTGAAAGAATGAGAATCACTGAAGCCAGAAGAGGGCTTGGGACGGTTCCTCTTTTGATCTTGGGGGTTGATTTTTCATCTCTCTGCTGAAATGATCGCCAGGTCTCTACATTTCTCCCCACTTCTCTCTATCTCTCTGGTACCCTCACATGCTCTGCTCCCACCTCCCACATTAAATGTGGTCTCAGATTATTCAATCCTAGGAGGCATAATGGTTTCCAATTTGCAGAGTGACTCTTCTTCCTAGGTTGTGTATATTAAAGGCAATCGATGACTTTAGTGAGTTCTCTACTGTTAAAATTTCAGTTAGAGACTGTGGGAAGCACCAAGGACATTTTGGGAAGTATTGAAGATTTCCAGAAAGTCATAGATAAGGATGAGTTTGCAATCAGACTTTTACTCTTTGAGAGAGAGAATGTGATGAACTGTTTTTGGAAGAAGGACCTAGAGACAGTACCAGTCTTGCATTACTATTGTTATTGACGGTAGCATAGTCAGAAAGACTTTATGAAGCAACTACCACACTGAGGTAGTGTGTAGTCATCATTAATGCTGTTCACCAAACACTCTGGCTCTTGATATTGCAGATACATGGTTGGGCCATGCCTCCTGGCTCCCAGTGTTTGGGTGGGGTCATGAGATTAGTTTAGGACAATGAGTTCTGGTCAGAAGTGGTATGGGTCACTCCTGGGACAGAGTATTTAACTGGACATGTAAACTCTTCAGTAGCATTTCTCAGCTTCTGACAAAGGCATGACTAATGTTTATAATGGCAGCTGCCCCATAATCTTGGGTCCCTGAGTGTTTAAAATGAACAACACCAACACCCTTACACTAGTCTATGGTGGACATTTCCTGTAAATAAGAAGTAAAGCTTTGGCTTTGTGGTCTTAAGGGGTTTTTTTTTTTTTTTTTTTTTTTGGTACTGGGGATTGAACTCAGGGGCACTCGACCACTGGGCCACATCCCCAGCCCTTTTTTGTATTTTATTAGAGACAGGGTCTCACTGAGTTGCTAAGTGCCTCGCCATTGCTGAGGCTGGCTTTGAACTCGTGATCCTCCTGCCTCAGCCTCCCAAAGTGCTGGGATTACAGGCGTGCGCCACCGCGCCCGGCTTGGTCCTAAGGTTTTGAAGTTGCTATTTCTATAGCACAACCAAGCTGAGGCTGCCTGATAGACATTGCTTTTTCCAGCATATGGAAGGGCTGCTTAGTGAGGATGCTGGACATGTGGACAAAGGAAGAATTAAGGGGGCTGGGAGAAGGACTGATTCTCATGACTGAGGATCCACCTGTCATGACACTGAAGTGTGGGTGAGAAGGGTAAGTACGTTCGCAGTTTCTTTTGTCTTTCTGGCTTTATTCTCCTTCCTTTAAACTGAAGAAGCCTCACAGGGCTTTTTCCTGTCACTCAAACACAATACTATGTTTGTTGTCTCTGCAGGATGGATTGGTTTCCAATATTTAAAATGCTCTGCCAATTTCCTTATTTTTTTTAAATTATTTTTTTGTACCAGGGCACTTAACCATTGTGCCACATCTACAGCCATTTTAAAAATATTTCATTTAGAGACCTGGTCTTGCTGAGTTGTTTAGGTTCTCACTATATTGCTGAGTCTGTCTTTGAATTCATGATCCTCCTGTCTCAGCTTCCCGAGCTACTGGGATTACAGGCATGCGCCAATGTGCCCGGCCATTTCCTTATCTTTTGAAGTTTCCTCTGTCAGTGTTCAGTCCAGTCTTCAGGGGCCTTAGCTCATTCATCCAAGACGTCTTTTTGAATTCCCACCAGGTGCGTGTAATTTCTTCTTCCGAAAACAAACAAGATTTACAACTCCTTGAGAAGAGTTATTTGGAAATACATTATTCCTTTGTATATTTACCAGTCTATAAAGGATTGCAAAAACTGCTTTCCTGACATATAGATTCCCAGTAACACCTAACTTGGTATTGAATGTTTTTGGACATTAACCAAGTGTTTTGTTCCCATCCACTGCCCTCACTGGTATCCAACATCACCCCTCATGACCTTGTGGAAATAGGTTATCTCCCAATTATGATATTGCATCATTTTGATCTTTCTATGAGTGAATTCTGTCCCTTAATTTCCTTAATCCTCTCTTCATATCTTTGTTCCTGAGGCTGTAGATAAAAGGGTTCAGCATAGGAGTCACTACTGTGTACATAACTGTGGCTACCCGGTCCTCCACTGAGTACATTGACACGGGCCTAAAGTAGACGTAAATGACACTCCCATAGAACAGAGCCACTACAGTGAGGTGGGAGCCACAGGTAGAGAAAGCTTTCCACTTGCCTGCTGCAGAGGGGATTCTGAGCACAGTCATAATGATTCGCAGGTAGGAGAAGAGGATGCACAGACAGGGGGTTGTGATGACAGCCAGGGTCTCAATCATGATCACAGTCTGGCTGGAGGATGTATCAGAGCAGGACAGCTTTAACACAGGCTGGGTGTCACAGAAAAAGTGCTTAATGACATGGGAGGCACAGAAAGAGAGGCGAGACATGAGTAGCACCCGGAAGAGGGAGTGCAGGTGGGAGATGGTGCAAGAACCCAGCAGCATGAGGAGGCAATGGCGTGGGCGCATAACCACCTCATAGTGGAAGGGGTTGTAGATGGCCACCAGTCGGTCGATGGCCATGGAAGCCAGCAGGTAGCTGTCAGTGTTCCCAAAGGCCATGAAGAAGTACATCTGGACCAGGCAGGCTACATAGGAGATCTCCTTTGTCTCTGATAGTAAATTCACCAGCATCTTGGGCACAACGACTGATGTGAAGCAGATATCCATGAAGGACAAGTTGCTGAGAAAAAAGTACATGGGTGTATGGAGCCTGGAGTCAGAGTGGATGGCTAGGATGATGAGCACGTTCCCCAAGATAGTGACCAGGTACATGATGAGGAAGATGGTGAAGAGGGGCTTCTGCAGGTGAGGGTTGGAGGAGAGGCCCAGGAGGATGAAGCCCGAGGTGCTGCTGCTCTGGTTCTTTAACTCCATGTCTCTGGACAGGTTTTGGAGGAGTCATGGGACAAAAGTGCAGGGCAATCTTTCAGGACAGCTTCTTCCCTGACCTCAAGCCTATAAACATAGCACAGTGCCATTTGTTAGGCATTTTAAAATATTTGCATTTTATGGAATTGAAGACAAATAGGTACAATTGATCAGGGATCAAATGAGAACACCCCCAAATTCCTACTAAATTTGAAAATGATGGGTTTTCATGAGTTTTTAGGAACGTCTGTGTGGCCTGATTTGTCTGAATTCTTGTCATTTAACTTTTTAAAAAAATATTTTGTTTTAGTTGTAGTTGAACACAATACCTTTATTTTGTTTTTATTTGGTGGTGAGGATAGAACCCAGCACCCACACATTCTAGGCGAGCACTCTACCGCTGAGCCACAACTACAGCCCCTCTTCTCATTTCACTTTTAAAAGTTCTTTTTAGATTGTTTCCTGACCAATTCTTTAGTTTTTTTTCTTTTCTATTCTTTTTTTTTTTTTTTTTTTTTTTTGAGATAGAGATGCTGAGTCTCTCTGGTATCAGTTGAGGTTCCCAGAAATGAGGTCCTGTCATTCAGAGACTTCTTTCCATAGTGCTGGAGGTGGTGCTGCTAGTGGGCATAGTACAGTAATGAACAGCAGAATTAATTAATGCTCCTTAATACTCACAGAATTCAGATGAGAACCTCTTTGGCTTCAGACCAGAGCTTACTTAATATATATGTAAGCATTAGTGTTTGTTTGTTTATATATATATTAGTTGTTGTTGGACACAATACCTTCATTTATTTATTTATTTTTACATGGTGCTTAGGATTGAACCCAGTGCCGCACATGTGCTAGGCGAGCGCTCTACTGCTGAGCCAAAACCCCAGCCTATAGTATTTGAATAATATTATCTGGATATTTTATAAAATTTTGGTTCAGAGAGCCCTTCAAAATAGGAGGACTCCTGGGAATAGCCTATGTTAATGAAATGAGTTTCTTAAATACAGTATCTTTTTGGTGACCAAACTGTATGATGTCCTCACTCTATGCATTCAACTAGTATAGGATTATGAACTTTAGAATGTTAGAGTTCCATTCCCACCAGTATCAAGGAAGAGATATAGCAAGGATAGCCCCATATCTTGTATTAACCATATTATTTTGATGGTGGATAAGACAGTGAAAAAGAAAATGAAAGAAATAGAAGGTAGACATACTATAAAGGATGTAATTGTTATTTGTTTTAAGTGATAAGAATCACCTGAAAACCTTTTACAAAACCTATGAAGATTTCATCAAAGGGTTAGGTATAAGATAAACCTCACAAAATTAATATTCTCCTGTATTAGAAAATGTAATGAGAGAAAGGTTTCAATATAAATGGGAAGAAAGGCCAAAGAATGTTGGAAATAAACCTGAAGGACAAAAACCAAACAAAAACAAACCACAACCCCCCAAAACACATTTTATAAAAAAAAAGAAAAGGAGAAAAGAAGAAAGAAGTCAGAACTCTTTGAATAACACACAACAGAATACAAAATGAAGATCTGAAGAAAGGGAAATGCTATATTCCTGAAAAATAAAATTATATATGTATAAATGCCAATTCTTCTCAAATTAGTTAAGCCAGGACATCTTTAATGACCCCAATGGAATTTCAAATGGAAATTGAGGTTTTCCTAAAATTTATTTCGGTAGTAAAGACTAGGGACAGAGAAGGTAATTATAAAATATTATAATAATGACGGGAAGTTTCCTAATCTCAAGCCAAAGCACAGAGTAATTCCAAACAATAAAATAATGGCATATACACATAAAAATCTAGAATGGAGGGGCTAGGATTATAGCTCAGCGGTAGAGCGCTTGCCTTGTACACGTGAGGCACTGGGTTCGATCCTCAGCACCACATACAAATAAATAAAATAAATAAAGACATTGTGTCCATTGTAAAAAAATTCTAGAATGGACAAAATAAATAACTTTGTACCTATGTTTTATACATGTATTTTGATCTATGTTGAACCTAATAAATAATAAAAGTTCACTAAATCACAATGAAGACAGTTTGGGTTGATAACAACTGGAACATTTCAAGAAAATAAACTTAAGTTTCTATCCAGCCCAGGCATAGAAATAAAACACAGATGAAGGAACAATCTAAAAGTGAAAAAATAAGCACTTTGGAATAAATAGCTAAAATTAAAGGAACATATTTCTGTGGTGTCAGGATGGGAAGAGCAAAAGCAAGAAATGCAATGCAGAAGGAAGAATGACTTGAAAACTGTGAAAGAAGCATAAAGAGATTATAAGCAAAGAGAAAACAGCAGCTAAAATATAAGCTCTTGAATCACAGAAAAATATCTGTAACACAGTTAATGCAGAAGATGCATGACAAGATGTTCATACTTGGTAATCAGGAAATACAGATTAGACTGAAACACAATTTTCACTTATCAGATTGGCAATAATTTCCTTTTCTAATAACAAAGAGCAAACAGACCTTCACATATGCTGTGAATGAGAGGGAAAATTGGCATGGACCTTTGGTATTCTCTGTCATGATTGAAAATCTACATGTCTTTATCCAATAATTCTACTTAAAGAAATCTGTCCTTTAGAAATAGTCATTAATGTGTGTCACAAAGACAGGGATGTCCCTATCTTTACTATGTGTTGCTTATCATATCAAACCAACAACAAATAATAATCCACAAATAACCTAACTATACACATATAGTTGAATTAATCAACAACTTTTAGTGTATTGTTTTACCAAATATCACCCTGTCTCTAAATGAATAAGATGGCTAATGTTAGCCAGCATTTGTTAGCACTGAATGTACCACACACTAAAGTAGGCAATTTGTATGTTGATTTTTTTTTTTTACCATATTTCCCCTCCAAATCCTAAGAAATAGGTTATTATCATTTTCTTATTTTATAGATAGAAAATCAGGGATTAGTGCACTTAAGTGACTTACCTGTTCTGACAGTTAGTGTCACAGCTGAGATTTGAGTTTGGGCAGCAGGTGACAGAGCTGGAGATTTTCATTGCTAAGCTGTGTTACCACTGTTACTGTACCAAAGCAAGAGTGAAAGAATGCATATACTATAAACCCATTTTTGTAAAGAATATATCTTTTTTTATATGCTATGTTTGCTGTGGTTTTATGTGTGTTGTTGCCTTTTGAAGTGACATTAGAGAGATGGAGTGAGGAGTAACTTCCATATTGGCCTTTATGTTATTTCTTCCCTCACCTCTCCTCCCCTCCTCGGCCAGGCCCGCCCCTCCACTTCCTTTCCTTCCTTCCTTCCTTCCTTCCTTTCCTTCTCATTCTCTTTCATATTTAACTGAAAGAATAAGTGTAAAACTTTTATATTTTTATGGTGTACACCATGATATTTTGAATTGTGTATGCTTTATGGAATGGCTAAATAGAGCTAATTAATATGTAGTATCTTGCATACATTTTTTTGTGGTGGGATTGCATTGTTTGCATTTAAAAACTAATGAGAGCATGAGTCTTTCTATGAATTTTATAATTTGAAGTTTCCCTATAATTTCACTTCCCACGGAATGAGGGCATTATGCATATCTTGAAGTGTTTTTATTTTCTGTATACATTTATATACACACTATACACAGGTTGGGATTATGTCATCCCCAATGTTTTTTTTCCAAACAGACTATTACAATGTGTGAGTATGTGTGTGTGTGTGTATAGTATATGTGTATATATTACATGTGTATATATAATTTACATGTGTATTAGTGTATATATACACCTTACAAAACTCAAGAATTCTTTATATGTTCATATATATATATATACATTTATACACACATACTTTCATTTATACACACATATGTACAAATATATACATATATAAACATGGACAGATACTGGTGATTAATGGGACATCTCATAACTGGGCTTCCCTGTGGCAGTTTTGATGAGGATAGGGTTAAAAGTCAGGAGCATGTTTCTGGCTCCAGCTCCACCATGAGCAATTTGCCTCCTCCTTAGTAGCAATACCAGGAAGATTAAGATGAGTTCCCTGGCCTTTCCTAGCTATGAAAACCTACACTCCAGGGCAAATAGACATTAAACATGTGCTCCTGAGACTCCTTTTGTGAATACTTGTCTTCCTTCTGCCTTAGCTTACCTTTGGTATGGTTCCGACCAACTGAAGGTGCTTAACATGGGATTTCCTGCAGTTGATCTTCTGTCTTGCTCTGCTGAGCTGGCAGTGCCTCACCCAGATGCCTTTGGTATGGAAATGCCCACTTCATCGCAGCCCCTTGCTATGGATAGTCTCAGTTGTGGTAATATAAGAGCTGCTAATTAAACAGCTCTCACGTGTGACAGGCACTGCTCTAAGGGCTTTGCATATAGTAAGCAATTTCTCTGTACAACACCCCATTGTACAGATAACACAGTTGAGGTACAGAGAACTGAAGTGACTGGACCAAAGATGCAGCCAGAGGCTGGTGGAGTCCAGCTCCGGAGCGTGTGCTTCTGACCCTTGCACTGTCCTCACTGTCTTTTCACTTGGTCCTCTGCTCATCCAGTTCCCTGGAGGAGACCAGTCTGTGGGTCTTGGGCTGCAGGATGTGGGCTGTGCCCTTCAAGGCAGGGGCCAGTGCTCACGACTGTGTCCTGCACAGAGCAGGTGCCTCACAGGTCTGCTATTTGATCAAAGGAGAAAGAGGACAACACAGAGGGAGAGATGGTGTTTCCTGGGTTTGAGAAGGAGGAGTGAAGAAGATAGGATCAGGAAGAGGGGGAGGATCATGTGAAGATGTTGGTCCCCCAGTCCAAGTTATGAAAGACCCCTCAGTCTGTTACCTACCTTGGCATGAAGGTCTTGAACAGGCTATAGTTTGCCAGGTGTGTAAGATCAGACTCTGAATCTCTGAAGAAGGAGGCTTCTTGAGGTGCTGATCTAGGCTCAGAAGTGTGTTGACATTTTCCTACCAACAGTGGGAATTGGCGATAGGAAGGGAGACCCAGGGGCCTGTCCTGTGTGCATGCCAGAGCCTCAGGAGGATTGAGCTATGGTCTTCCCAAGAGGGGAGAACATTACCATGGGGGAGCTGGCTTCAGAGGTGTAGCCTCTTATACCTGGGAAGGGAATTTGAACTATGAAGCAACAAGGGTGGAGGTGCACATGTTTCTGCTCTATGTACATGTCTGTTTCAAATATGCACATACTCTTTGTGCATGTATGTACTGTTATGTGTAGGATCATGAGTTCAAAGCCAGTCTCAGCAATTTAGCAAGGCTCTAAGAAACTCAGTGAGACCCTGTCTCTAAATAAAATACAAAAAAGGACTGTAGATATGACTCAGTGGTTAAGCACCCCCGGGTTCAATTGCCAGTACCAATAAATAAATAAATAAATAAAAGATTATTAAGTTTAATATGATTTGTAGTTAAAAACACTTAATAAATTTGCAATATAATGTGACTTCTTTTTTAAAATTTTTATTTATAGTAGTAGTAGTATGTCTTACAGTTCATACTACACATATAGAGCATCTTTTACACAAAACAGTTTGTATACAAAGTATATTCGTAGCATTCAAGTCTTCAATCATGCATTTAGAATAATGATATCCATCTTATTCAATCACTTTTTCTTTTTTCCCCCCTTTCCCCCTTTCTCCCTCCCTTCCCCTCCCTTCCCTTTGACCATTATAGTGTTCCTCTAATCCTCCTATGTACCCCGATCCAACAATACTGTGAACTGGCCTCCTTATATCAGAGGAAACATTTGGCATTTGGATTTTTGAGATTGACTGATTTCACTTAGCATTATATTCTCCAACTTCATCCATTTACCAGCGAATGTCATTATTTTATTCTCTTTTATTGCTGAGTAAAATTCCATTGTGTATATATACCACATTTTCTTTATCCACTCATCTACTGAGGGACATCTAGGTTGGTTCCACAACCTAGCTATTGTGAATTGTGCTGCTATGAACATTGAAGTGGCTGTGTCACTGTAATATGCTGTTTTTAAGTCCTTTGGGAATAGACCCAGGAGTGGGATGGCTGGGTCATAGGGTGGTTCCATTCCCATTTTCCCAAGAAATCTCCATACTGCTTTCCATAGTGGTTGCACCATTTTGCAGTCCCACCAGCAATGTATGAGTGTGCCTTTTCCCCCACATCCTCTCCAACATTTATTGTTGTTTGTGTTCTTGATAGCTGCCATTCTGACTGGGGTGAAATGAAATCTTAGAGTAGTTTTTTATTTGCATTTCTTTAATTGCCAGTGATGTTGAGCATTTTTTCATGTATTTGTTGATTAGTTGTGTATCTTCTTCTGAGAAGTGTCATTTCAATTCCTTAGCCCATTTATCGATTGGATTATAACAGGAACATATCTCAACATTATAAAAGCTATCTATGCAAAACCTCAAGCTAGCATTATCTTAAATGGAGAAAAATTGAAATTATTCCCTCTAAAAAACTGGAACAAGACAAGGATGCCCCCTCTCACCACTGCTATTTAACATAGTACTAGAAACTCTGGCCAGAGCAATTAGACAGATGAAAGAAATTAATGAGATCCAGATAGGAAAATAAGAGCTCAAATTAGCACTATTTGCTGATGACATGATAATATACCTAGAAGACCCAAAAAACTCTACCAGAAAACTTTTACAACTAGTAAATGAATTTGTCAAAGTAGCAGGATACAAAATCAATACCCATAAGTCAAAGGAATTTTTGTACATCAGTGACAAAGCCTCTGAAAGGGAAATGATGAAAACTACCCCATTTACAATAGTATAAAAAAAAAAAAAAAACCTGGGAATCAACTTAACGAAAGAGGTGAAGAACCTCTATAACGAAAACTATAGAACACTAAAGAAAGAAATCGTAGAAGACCTCAGAAGATGGAAAGACCTACTTTGTTCTTGGATAGGTAGAATTAATATTTTCAAAATGTCCATACTACCAAAAGCATTATACAGATTTAATGCAATTCCAATCAAAATCCTAATGATATTTCTCAAAGAAATAGAAAAAGCAGTCATGAAATTCATCTGGAAAAATAAGAGACCCAGAATAGCTAAAGCAATCCTGAGCAAGAAAAGTGAAGCAGGTGACATCACCATACCAGACTTTAAATTATACTATAGAGCAATAGTAACAAAAACAGCAAAAAATTGGCACCAAAACAGACTAGTAGACCAATGGTACAGAATTGAGGACACAGAGACTAATACAAATAATTTCAGCTATCTTATATTAGACAAAGATGCCAAAAATGTACAGTGGAGAAAGGATAGCCTCTTCAACAAATGGTACTGTGAAAACTGGAAATCCATATGCAACAAAATGAAATTAAACCTGTATCTCTCACCATGCACAAAATTCAATTCAAAGTGGATCAAGGACTTAGGAGTTAGACCAGAGACAATACACCTAATAGAAGAAAAAGTAAGCTACAATTTCCAACATGTCAGATTAGGCTCCAAGTTCCTTAACAAGAATCCGGTAACGCAAGAATTAATACCAAGAATTAATGAATGGGATAGATTTAAACTGAAAAGCTTCTTCTCAACAAAAGAAACAATCAGTGAGGTGAATAGAGAGCCAACTAACTGGTAACAAATATTTAATACATGCACATCAGATAGAGCACTAATTTCTAGAATAGATAAAGAACTCAAAAAAACTTGACACCAAAAAAAAAAAAAAAACCAAATAATGTGACTTCTTAAACTTGATGAACTTGAAATTAAACAAGCCTATAGCAAATGTCATTTACAATGCAGAGACAGCTGAAGAATCTCACTGAAGTCAGAAAGAAAGTAAATGTGGCAAAAAAAAAAAAGAAAAAAGAAAAAAGTAAATGTGGTCCCTCCATTGCAACTATACCACACCTACTAGAAATTTCGTCCAGTACAAGAACACGATTCCATACAATATAACCCACCAATTATTTATTGAATATTTTTCTCATGATACAATTTATTAGGAGGGTTAAAAAAGAATATAATTATTGAAACAGGAGAGGACAAAGCCATAATTATAGATAATGTGATTGCCACAAATATCTGAGGGAATCAACTAAAATATACAAAATTTGATAAGAGAATTTAAGAAGTCTTTTTATACCCATTGTAAGACATAAAAGAAGGTATTGCTGCCATTCATTAAAACTTGTGGTGTTATAGCCAACCTTTTTTTTTTTTTTTTTTTTTTTGGTACCCAGGATTGAACCCTGGGGGCAATTAATCACTGAGAACATCCCCAGTGCTTTTTAATATTTTATTGAGAGACAGGGTCTTGGTGAGTTGCTTAGGGCCTTGCTAAGTGGCTGAGGCTGGCTTTGAACTCATGATCCTCCTGCCTCTGCCTCCCAAGCTGCTGGGATTATAGCAGTGTGCCATCACACCTGGCTACAGCCATCCTTATTGGACCTTTACATATATTACTTCATTAATCTTCACAACAGACCCACAAGATCAAATCACTATCAACATTTTTTATAAGAGGAAACAGAGGTTGTGTAACGTGTATATGTTGAGAGTTGAGCTCATATTTAATGGCAGCGAGAAGATTCAAACCCAGGTTGCTTGGTCCTCCTCTCATCCTCTATGACTGTACTCTGTACTGTACATTGCCTGGTGGTGGAGGTGACTAACATGACCCATATTCCTTGATGGGGAAAATATTATAGTAAAAATGTCAATTGTCTCCCAATTAACACATATGTTCAATAAACTTTCACAAAATTTCAATAGAAATATTATTCAGCTTTTAAAAACAGGAAATTTTTACATACAACTGTTTGTATACAAAGTATATTTATTTATTTTAGTTGTACACAATGCCTTTTTTTTATATTTACGTGGTGCTGAGAGTTGAACCCGGGCTGCGCACGTGCTAGGCGAGCGCTCTACCGCTGAGCCACAACCCCAGCCCCCATTCAGATCTTCAATCATGCATTTAGGATAATGATATCCATCTCATTCAACCACCAATTTTTTTCCTTCCCCCCTCCCCCCTTGCTCTCTCCCTTCCCCTCCCTTTCCTTTGACCATTCTAGTGTTCCTCTAATCCTCCTATGTACCCCCATCCAACAACACTGTGAACTAGCCTCCTTATATCAGAGAAAACATTCGGTATTTGGATTTTTGAGATTGACTGATTTCACTTAGCATTATATTCTCCAACTTCATCCATTTACCTGCAAATGCCATTATTTTATTCTCTTTTATTGTTGAGTAAAATTCCATTTTGTATATATACCACATTTTCTTTATCCACTCATCTACTGAGGGACATCTAGGTATATATGTGCATTATGAATTGTAATACATACTACTATTATAAATAAAAAAAGAAAGGGGGGAAAAAAGGAAAGACTTTATGACATTTGCTGGTAAATGGATGGATCTGCAGACTACCATGCTAAGTGAAATAAGCCAATCCCAAAAAACTGATGGCCAAATGTTCTCTACAGTATGCAGATGCTAACAAAATAAGATGGGGCAGAGGGAAAAATAGAAGTTAAGTGGATTAGACAAAGGGAATAAAGGAAAGGGAAGGGAGATATTAATAGGAAAGAGAGTAGAATGAATCAGACACAACTTTTCTATGTACCATACATGAATACCCAGCCAGTATAACTCCACATCATGTTTAATCACAAGACTGGGATCCTAATTAAAATAAGATCTACTCCATGTTTGTATAAATATATCAAAATATACTCTACTATCATGTATATTTGATGTATATCTGAAAAAGAACAAATAAAACTTGAAAACAATTGATCCACTGGAAAAAAAATGGAAATGTAAATTTAAATGAAAATAAAACATCAACCTCAAAAAAAAAAAAACAAACAGGAAATTTCTCTCTTGTTATGAATGTTGTGTCAGCAATGGTGCTGCTCAAATTCAGACTGTAATGTAAGCTGACTTAGAAGTATGTTTACCCCCTGTGCAAGATGGTACTCGCTGTGGCTACTGACAACAGTCTCTGTACACTGTTTCCAGGGCTAAATTTTGCAGGTGGCTTTCATAACATTGAGAGGCATCATTCGGCTAAATAAAATATTTGTATTACAATTGTTAAAAAAAAAACCTTTAATGCCTGTGGTTAAATCCGTACAACTCTACTTTCTTTTCCTTTTTGGTACTGGGAATTGATCACAGAACAATATCTGCAGTCCTTTTTCTTCCTTTTTTTTTTTTTTTTTTAAGTTTTGAGACAGGATCTCACTAAGTTGCTTAGGGCCTTGCTAAGCTATTACACACACACACACACTCTGAATATTGACTCTGAATTTAATAATAAAAAAGTAAGAGTGAAAAAAGCAAACAAACAAAAACAAGCTTCTTTATAGAATTTGTCCAATCTACCCCTAAAATTTGTTAAAGAGAGAAAATGTACAAAAATCAAGAAACAATTTTGGGAAACAAAGCAATACAATGAAAGTGTATTTCCCTTCCCACTCAGGAAAATACATAATAAAGCTCTGTTAATCCTGAAGGCATAGTATGTAATGGATACAGTAATGTATGATCTATCAGAGGGAGCATGGTAGAATCCGGAAACAGACCTACATAAAAACACATTTCCCTTTTGAATGTGGCAGGAAGGAAAATTGAGGGGCAATTATATATTCAACTATAAGGACATATATTTAGATTTCTACCTTATACCATATATAAAAATAAATTCCAGATGCATTTGAAAATCAAAAGGCAAAAGCCTTTAAAACTATCACAAGAATATAGAGGAGAACATATTTATAATCTTGGGACTGAAATAACCCTATCTCAGCAAAATAGAAATCCTGATGTTTTAAACAAAAAGATTGACATATGTGACAGCATTAGAAGTGAAAATGTGTATGACAAATGATGCTATAAACAGAGTTCAGAGAGAAACAAAACATGTAGGAGAAAATAATAATATCCATACAATACAAAGAAGTCCAGAGAACAGATAAGAAAATGACAGCTATTTCAAACTCTGACAGGAACAGTGATGCTTATAAAATATTCCATGTGAGGAAGTACATTCCCCACCTCCTGCAGTTTGGAGTGAATGCCTGATGACTCTCCGGAGAAATACGAGTTTGAGTGATGCGTGTTGTTCCTGGGCTAAGGCAGTGGCAGGCCCCACTCAGTGCTCCAGCCTGTCCTTCTCTGCTTTCTGAGGCTGTGTGATCTGCATATGCTGTGGTCCACCTCAAGCAGGGTTTGCTCTGAGTCACTTTCCATACATCACCCTGATGACTCACAGTGGACATATAGTGTGAGCAAGAAATAACGTTTTATTGTGTTGTGTCATTGGGATTGTAGGATTACTAGGCTACTGTAGCATTTGTAATCTTCTCTGGCTAATATTTCAATAGAAAAAAAGTGGGAAAAGACTATAAATGGACAAATCACAGTAGAAGGAAGAGAAATAACCAATAAACATATAAAATGGTAGTCACATTAAAGGAAGAATGAAATATTCTTTGACCTGTATGTTGGCAAGCATGGAGGATGTTGATGCTATATGGTGTTAAATGAGTAAGGGAGCAGGTCCTGTCACACACTGCAGATGGCACAGAAACATACACAGCCTTTTGTTGGAAGATGATTTGATGGTAACTACTAGATTCTACTTTCATGAATAGAAGGCATAGCACATGTTTCAATAATATGTATGTAAAGAATATTCACAGAAGCTTTGTTTCTAATAGAGAAAAGAGAAACTATCTAAATATCCAATAATGAACATGCTTAAATTGTGGCAACTCCATATTATAAAATATAATTAAATATTATTAAAATAGTATGGGACAGTCAAAAAGAAGAGTGAGAATTGTAGAGAACAGTGACTTGGAACCATCTCCAAGGCATCTTGTTATATGAAAATTCAGGTTTCAAGATAATGTACTTATATAGTATAATTTAAAGGTTGTCAGTCTTTGGATTAACAGATATATATATATATATATATATATATATATACATATATGTAAATGTATGTATATATGTATACACACACACATACAAGGGAACTTTGGGGACTCAACAAAGACTTTTGGTGTTTATAACTTTTGTTTGCATCTCACAACAAGACTTTATTTATGTGGCATCTGTGGATTTAAGGGACAAATGGAAAATAGAAATTTGGAAGATCATAAAAAGGGAATTTAAATATTTTTAAGATAGTGCCTTCTTGGTGTCTCTCTGCATAAAATATTGATGTACACACACACACCCCTAACCAAAGAAAAAACAAGCAAACAAACTAAACCAAAACTCATGATAGATAACACATAGCTAGGAAATAGGAAAAAAAAATCATTAATTTGCCGACCCCTAAAATCATAACAGTGGCTCTAAGCAATTTCACAAGCCCACTGGGGTCTTCTAAGGAGATCAGGGAGTGAATCTCAGTCTCAGCTGGACCTCGAGACTGTCTGGGAGCTTTAAGAACACTCTGATGCCTGGGCTGCATCCTCAAGATTCTGATTTGTGTGGTCTGAGGTGGGCCCTGGGCAATGGGACCTTTAAAAATCTCCCCAGGACCTTTAAGAAACTCCCCAGGTGATTCCAAATGTGTGTAGGAGGATGAGAAACCACTGCTTTAGAGTAGACGCTATGACGCTATGACGAAGGTTTTGACTCAGGAGAAGAAAATGAGTGGGGGAATTGATTTTAATGCTTCAAAAACATTCTTCTTCAAGGAACACGGAGGAAAAAAGCCCCGGCTGCAACTGGTTTAAATATCATTTTCCTTGTAAGACTAGTGATTCAGCGGCTCCTTCCAATGATGCCCTGGGGGACTGACCTCCAGTGGGAAGGAGCCACTAGCTGAGTTGTGGCATCTTCTTTCCCTTTTCTAAAAGGAGGGCAGAGCAGCCGCCCCCAGAGGGATAAGTGGGAGGCGCCACTCATTACATGTGTCAGAAAGTTTCTGAGCCACCATCACCGGGAGATATGGCCTCTGAGGGACAGGTCCAACCTCAGCTTTCTTAACGAGGCTCTGGGGAGGACTCGCTGATGAACCCCTGGACTCCTTCTCTTTGATGTTAATTAATCGCTCAAGGTGGTTCCTGAAGGCTTAATTAAATGGAGCCCAGAAGTAAAAGTTGTGGCTTCTCCTTAGTGAATGATGGGCTGGGAATTATGCCTGGAGCCTCTTAGCACATCAAGTCATTCTCAGTGTAACCTTGGCCACAGCTGGTTCCAACATGGCCCCTGAGACTTCCCAGGCAGGCAGCATGCATACCCCACAATCTGGTCAGAGAAACATATTCTCCTTTGAGAGCAAAAATATTTATTTCTTGACTAGAACATTGACTTATCCGACTTAGATCTCTACTGAAACAGAAGCAAGAAGGGGTGGGGGACTGCAGGACTGTCCTTGGTGACATACTCACACAAGTGAAGGTCTGGCCTCAGAGGTCTTCACTTTCTCTCCAGGGTGTCTGAGTAGGCGCTCGGGACTAGTAGTTGCCTGTTCTTTACTATGATAACTGAGTGTACAGCAGTTTACATCTTTAAATTTATTAAGATCATAGGATAAACAGCACGTACCAGTTCACTAGGTGATGGGGATCAGTGGAAGTCATGATGGCCAGGGAACTAAATTAAATTTGGATCCCACACCAAGGTATCAGGTATCTTTCCAAGAAGTTGCTAAAGGAAGTGCTTCCCCAGGAATAATAGTAACCTGAAAACAAAGTAACAGTTCATTGTTCTCTGGATATTGCTCTGAATCCCGGGACAGAGAAACCTGGAAGCTAGAGTGGGCTGCAGTGTTTCTAAATTGGTCATGTTTAAGTAGCTTTGAACTAAACCCATGGTTGGCAGGAAGCAATGCTGATTTATCTTCTTTGGTGTTCAAATCCAGGTCTACCATTTTAACATGGTAGGCATTAAGAAAGAAATAGGTAAGGAAGAGGGATCAAATGCTTACTATAAACCAATCACAGGTCTAAGTAAACACAAACCAGCTAATTTTCCCAATAGTGGTGTATTGAGACCATTTTGTGGATAAACATATAAAAACATAGGTCTTTAATGTTTTGTGGTTCAGTAGGTTAATTATTGTTGATCACAATTAATGGACTATTTCAAAATAGCTAGTAGAGGAATTGGGGAACTAGCTCAGGGGTAGAGTTCTTGCCTAGCATGTGCTGTGAGGCCCCAGGTTCAATCTCTAGAATAGAAAAAAAAAAAAAAAAGCTAGTGCTGGACGTGGTGGCACACGCCTGTAATCCCAGCACTTGGGAGGCTGAGGCAGGAGGATCGCGAGTTCAAAGCCAGCCTCAGCAATGGCAAGGCACTTAGCAACTCAGTGAGACCCTGTCTCTAATAAAATACAAAAAGGGCTGGGGATGTGGCCCAGTGGTCGAGTGCCCCTGAGTTCAATCCCCGGCACCAAAAAAAAAAAAAAAAAAAAAAAAAAAAAAAAAAAAAAAAAAGCTAGTAAGGAGAATTTTGAATGCTCCCAACACAAAGAAATGATACATATCTGAGGTAATAGGTATGTCAGTTACACTAGTCTGACCACCATCACACATTGTATTCGTGTATTGAAATGTCACATTATACCCCATAAATATATACAATTATTATGTGTCAATTAAAATATAGTAAAAAAATATAGTAAAAAAAGAAACCTTATAGAATAGTAGAAGTGCTAGAAGCTTTGAGATCAGCAAATATTGGCTGTCACTAAGTGGCAAACAGGGAGATTCATTAAAATACAAAACTGTCAGTTTTATATGGATTTCTAGCCAAACATTGAAAAGGGTTAACAGACAACATTCATAACACTGTAAAATTTATAACACTTTAAAACGGAGTGTTGATATTAATAGCCAGTCCGGCATCATCACAAATAAGCCTCTGTGTCTTTTATTTTAAGCTGCATCAACCTATTGTTGAATATAGTCAAGTTACAAGTAAAAAGCTATGCATAAAGTAAACAAAAGCAAAAACCCCTCAAAAAGCAAAACATAGGACTTTGAGGAATTAAGTGCAGTAATTTAGTCAAGAGCAAAGAGCTAGTCAGTGGTTGAAGCTGGGATGTCAGAGACTAAGGCCTTAGACACAGAGCTGTGGCTGACTCCTCCCACTTGGGAACAACCTCTCTTTTTTGTTCTGGTTGGAAGTGGTAATCACACCTGAGAAATGATATTTTACTATACAGGGGACTCCACCCAGCAGAAATTGTAACCCACCAGCATGCCAGGATCAGCCCACTGAAGCAAACCCTCATCTTTCTCTGGGCATGGTGGGGGGATTAAATATGTTGGGGAGAAGGTAAGAGAAGGAGCTATAAATCCATTCCTCTGGGGCAGTATCTTGAAGAATTGTGGTAGAATTGTGGTAGAATTTTACCTTGAGTCATATACATTTTACTGTGTATATGTATATTGAGACACCATGTTGTATACCTTAAATGTAAACAATAAAAAATCTCAAGAAGTTTTGTGGAATTGACAAACTGATATTAAACTGTCTCTTGAAAAAATTGTCTAATAATGACCAAGAAAAATTTAAAAATAACAATGGTGAGGGGCTTGTCCTACATATAAGATTTAAAAATATACCTTAAGGTCTGGGTTTGTGGCCTAGTGGCAGTGTGCTTGCACATGTTAGGCACTGGGTTCGATCCTTAGCACCACATAAAAAAATAAATAAATAAAATAAAGATATTGTGTCCATGTATAACTAAAAAAATTTTTAAAAAGAATACCTTAAGATGTAGCAATTAAAATGCATAGGAATAGATGAACATATTAAATAAAAAATGACCTGGAGAGAGACAAATGTGTGTGTGTGTATAATATTTTAAAAATATCATTTCAAGTTAGTTATAGTAAATGGTATCAGAGTAATTGAATACATATGTAGAGATTAAATAAATTATGGTACTTATCTAGCTTCAAACTATTTAAAACTAAATAAGAGAACTCCACATAGGAGTTCTTCCCCATTTCTTTTAGTTTTCTGGGATAATATTTAATAAATATGATTATATTTATTATTTGTGGACATGAGTACTGACTCATTGTGTGGAAATTGCCAGCAGGTGGATCTATAAGTTTGTTTCCATCCAATCAAGGAATTAAGTACCAGTCTTCTCATATTGTATTCATCCCTAATCTCCCAAATGATTTTTAAGGTGCTTCCCTTCTAAATTTTGGGGAGGGCAGACAGTCCTTCTTTGTCAAAGTCAATGTCCTTCTCCTCTCTTGTTCCTCTTCACACGTTGACTAAGGAAGCAAGAGGTGACATGGTTGTTGGTGGTAGCAGGCTTATGTTGGCACTTCCCAGAAGTCCCAGAGGGGTAGGTGCTGGATTCCAACTGCAACCAGAGATTAGAGCCTTCATCCTTGACTTTGGACTGTAGCTGCCATTCTGGTACAACACGATATCTTCTATCAAGGTCCTGCTATCAGGCACCCTATGGCCAGTCTACCACGGGGGGGAGTTTGTATGTGTGTCTTTAGCCTCCTCTTCTCAGCCTCATGCCGTCTCATGACTTCTTTAAAAACTCAGCAAGAATGCACTGAGGTTGAGTTTGGACCCTGAGGCATTTATAGTCCATTGGAGCAAAAAAGACCTTCTCTGAAATCCCCTGAAAAGAACAACCCTGTGGATATAATTAAGCATAGTATTGTGCCCTCTTATATGACCCAAGGGCTGCCAACAGAGAGGTTGATCAATAGCCAATAAACCAGTTGCTGAATAGCTGACTGAATCCAGAATGGGTTGCTATTTCCTGAACTTATTTTTTAGACATTAGTCCTGGGTATACCTGATTCCCCATTCTTTGTCTTATATAGCAGTGCATCTGAGGTTCTTAACTTATTTTTCTTTTTCTTAAATCTTTATAACAACTCTCATACTTTCAGATGGTCAGTTTTGGCAGCTTCAAATGGTCTAAGGAAGGGGAAGGAGATCCCATCTGTATCCCATTTTAATATTCCCTTTAAGACCCCGGAGAATCTCAGCACACGGGTATTGTTCCCATGTGCTTAGTAGTGGGTCTGTGGATGCCCAAAGAATCTTTACTGAATGAATACGCGTTTTACTCTGTTACCATAGTAAAGGACAAATTATCAGTGACCTTGTGACTTTCAAAGTCCTGTTCTGCCCACCTGATACAGATGGCCTGGTTTAGAAGCCAAACACTAATAATAGGGTGTTAGAAAAGACAAATCCCAGCTTCCAGGGTGAATGAATTACCAATATTAGAAAGAATGGAAAATAATTTTGTTAAATTTGAGTCAGATAAAGTTAAATGTTACTGAGGGGAATTTGCCTGTGATAGAAGAAGGCAGCATCAGGAGCTGTCACAGAAGCTGCCCTTACAGAGCTTGGTAAGAGGTTAAGACTCTCACTTTGATCACAGTAACTTTCTACCTAGTTGAGGCTGTGGTTTAAATCAGGGTACCTTTGTCTGTCTGTTCAAATGTTGACTTTATTTATTTATTTTTTCCATGAGATTTTTTCTTTTATTCTAAGTTGTATTATGTGACAGCAGAATGCATTACAATTCATATTTCACTTATAGAGCACATTTTTACACATCTCTGGTTGTATACAAAGTATATTCACACCATTCGTGTCTTCATACATGCACCTGGGGTAATGATATCCATCTCATTCTACCATCTTTTTTTTTTTTTTAATCTCTTTGTCTCCTCCCTCCTCCTCCCTCCCCATTGGCCTTTCTAGTGTTCCTCTAGTCCTCCTATGCTCCCTGACCCAACCCCACTGTGAATCAGCCTCCCTTTATCAGAGAAAACATTTGGCATTTGGATTTTGGGGATTGGTTAACTTCACTTAGCATTATATTCTCCAACTCCATTTACCTGTGAATGCCATTATTTTATTCTTTTTTATTGCTGAGTAATATTCCATTGTGTATATATACCACATTTTATTTATCCTCAAGTGTTGACTTTTGCACCTCCATCTCTCACTGGTTGAGCTGAAGGTTATAATTATATTCCCTTAGATAATCCATGAATTAGAGACTTGCAGGCTTTGAAGGCTGATTTTATGATCAGAATGGAGGTTATGTTATAGCACAGATTGTGAACCAAAAATTTGAGACATTATATATTGCTTACTATTCAGTTCTAACCTGCAGAATTATCAAATATGTTGTGTTAATTTTCCAGTGCTACTGTAACAAAGAACCACAAAACAAATGTCTTAAATAACAGAAACATATTGACAAGGGGATAGGAATAATGGCAGACTGAGTTATCCATGATTACCCTAAATACATGTATGAAGACACAATTGTTGTAAAAATACTTTATGTTAAACCAGCAACTTGAAAAATTGTGCTATTTATATGTAATATGAAATGAAATGTACTCTGCAAATGTGTATAACAAATCAGAATAATAAAAATAATAAAAAATTGGAAAAAAAGAAACATATTTCCTCACAATTCTGGGGGCTAGAAGTCTGAGATTAAGGTGTTGACAGGGTTGGTTCCTTCTGAGGTCTTTATCCTTGGCTTGTAGTTTGCCACCTTCTCCCTGTGTCTTCATCATCACATGGTTCTCTTCTGCATGTCCTACTCTCTCCTATGATATTGGCTTATGGCCCATCCCAATGACCTCATTTCAACTTTGCCTCTTTAAAGAGCTTATCTTCAAATACAATCACATTTTGAGATTTCGGGAGTTGGTGCTTTAACATAAAAATGACAGGGGGTTCACAAGTCAGTCAATACAGATATGATAGTAAGCAACAGTGTCAAATTCTTGGTTTTCAAGAGTTTGCACTGGGAATCTGCATGCAACCCAGAAAAAAAGTGAAAGAGAAATCAAAGTGAATGAACAAACTCAAATAAAGCCAGAGAAGTTCTTGTAAGTCTCTTTAAATCCACAGATCTTAGAGAGTAGATTGGATATGTGCTCCCAAAGTGAGGGATATCCTAGTTCTTTCTCCTTGTGTTCCTGGATTAGAAGGAGCGATAGAAAATGGTAGCATTGGATTTTTGGACAGAGGGGGACTGGATATTGGCCTCAAGTATTTTTCTGCAGATAATACAAAGATTTTCCAACAGTCTAGAGAAGCTCATTCAAATTAGGTAGGAGTGACAAGAGCCAGTTTGATATGTGAAAAAGAGGAGAATGGTATCAAGGAGATATGACAGGCACTGCCTCATGATGGCAAAGCATGGCATCTCCATTGGGTCATGATTAGAGGGTATGAAGAGTAGTAAACTCCAGGTGCCAATCCCCACAACAAGCCCTAGTCATGTTCCATGAATGAAACAAGGGTAGATGTCAGTAACAGAGTCTAGCATCAGACCTGTGTTAGTTAACTTTTCATCACTGTGACAAACACTTGAGAAAAACAACTTAAAGGAGGAAAGATTTGTTCCAGCTTTTTGATTTCAGTCCATAGTTGGCTGACTACATTGCTTTGGGCCTGAGGTAGGGCACATTCCCAGAGATTTACCTCCTCTACACACGTCCCACCTGTTTCAAGTGTTCACCGTGTCCCAGTAGTCCATTTCCCTATCAATGGATTAATGCACGGATGAGGTCAGAGCCCTCATGAGCCAATCACTTCTCAAAAGCCCACCTCTAAACCTTGCTGCTTTTGGGATAGTGTCTTCAATATGTGACCATAATGGGACCAAAATAGACTAGGCTAAGGTGGCATTGGATTTTCGGACAGGAGAGGACTAGTTATTGCCCCAAGTATTTTTCTCCATTCAGAGCACAAATTCAAAGATAAAATTAAACTGTAGAAATGAAACTATGGAAATGAAGTTCTTTTGCATGTCAAGTCACCAAGGTCTGTGGCAATTGAAGATTCATTTGTTACAGGTACCAGTGCTCTTTGGTCTACACCCATAGCTTGTGAAATTGATTTCGCTCATTCTTCTTTGTTTAACCCAGAGTAGGCACATGAATCTTCTTACTATAGCAATCCTTATCAATTGATTGAAGTTGGAATGGAAGTTATAATTAATTTGCGTGTGTGTAATAAAGGATTGAAACTGAGCAATATATCCTTATCCCAATTCTACTTTGCCTTTGGTTCAGGATTATTGTGGCAAAATTAAAGGAATTTAAATTTTCTTTTAAAAAGTTATTTTTAGTTAAAAAATAATAGTTGTATATATTTATGAGATACATTCAATGTGAGTTTTCAATTTATGTATTACTGCAGATATCATAACTATCAAATACCATTTCTTTGTTGTAAGAACATCTAAAATCAACTGCTTTAATTCTTTAAAATTACAAAACATTATTGGATACAGTCATCAAGTTGTATGATAGATCACCAGAACCTTATTCTATAATTTAAAAACTTTCAGATAATCCATCTTAAAAAGGACTGCTCCTTATCTAAAATACCATGAGAATATTTTAATTTAATAGTTAATTTTTAAAACATAGACATTAAAATACAAACACTAGGAAAGAATCACCATACTACAGAGAACTGCATAGAATAGTTTATCTGACTGCTTTAAGTCATGTAATTCCTTCTCTACATTAATTGGGAACCTCTTTTAAAATTGCAGGTATTCTGAGCCAAAAGGTCCTTACTAATAGTTCACATCCATTGAGTTTTTACTCTGTCTCCAGTGACTATAGGAAGCTTTTCAGATTACATAGAATATGACTTCCTTTATTCTCAAAAAAGGTTGACAGAGAAGAGATAGTAACAACACAAGCATCTCTAGAGAGAAGAGCACCCAGACAAGAAAACTCAGGAAGAGGTGAAGGGGCAAATGCACCTTAAGTACAGGAAAGGGAAAACAAGTAGAGACCCAAATACATGCAGAGGCATTGACCTGTCCTACTAACAAGCAGTTAGATGGTTGGGGTAAACTGTTGAGAGTCTAGGACTCCAGAGCCCAAGGCATGCAGTTCTTGTGAGGATTTTAAAAAGAGACCATAGTTTCATCATGTCATGACCAGGGAACATAGATTCTGCAGTTGGAGAGCCCTTAGTTGGATGGGGAGGTGTCTTCTTTCTTTCTCTCTCTTTCAAACACACACACACACACACACACACACACACACACACACACTTGCAAAAAGTTTCTTATGATTTCAAATAGAATAGGATGCCCAGGTTTGCACAAATATTTTTTCATGCATGTCAATTTGTATATAGGCATGTATGAAAACTCTGTTATGTTAAATGACCAAATATGACTGAATTAATAGAAATATGAAAGGCTCCAAGGAAATATGGAATGAATGAAGGGAATGTGACTTTCTAGAATGGAGCGCTATTACGAGGTGCATCTATAATAGGAACACAGGAACAAGATATCCTAACTGCAATCATGGGATAACAGAGAACACATGTAGAAAACTACAAGGTACAACTACAATTGATGAGTGTTTCTCTACAACAGATTTACATCATGTGCATGTGCATTTACATGTGTGCATACACACACACACACACACATACACACTCACTCCTTGCAATCAGGGTCCATGGATTTTATTGGCCTTTGCAAAACAAAACCTATCCAATTGATAGTTAATCTTGTTTATCAGTTTTTCTAAGCCCCTTTTCATGTCTTTGTTTCTTAAACTGTAGATAAACGGGTTTAACACTGATGTCAATACTGTGTAGTTGATTGTTGCTATTCGGTCCTTGACAGTATAGCTGGACAAGGGATGAAAATAGACATAGCCAATGCTCCCATAAAAACAGAGTCACCACAGTGAGATGGGAGCTGCAGGTGGAGAAGGCTTTGTGTTTTCCAGCACCAGAGGGAATCTTGCAAATAGCAATGAGGATTCTCAGGTATGAGATGATGATACACACGAATGGAGCCATCACAGAGGCCATCCCTTCTGTCATGGCCACAACTTCATTAACAAAGGTAGACGAGCAGGACAGTTTCAGAACAGGGTTGACATCACAAAAGAAGTGATGGATAACATTTGATGCACAGAAGGTGAGCTGGTTCACCAGGAGGACATGCAGGAGGGAGTGGAGATAGGAGAAAGCAACTGAGAGGGCCACCAGCAGGACACAGCGCCTGTGGTTCATAACCGTGACATAATGGAAGGGATTGCAGATGGCTACACAGCGATCAATGGCCATAGCTGCCAGGAGATAACTGTCCATGTTTCCAAAGACCAGGAAGAAATACATCTGTGCCAGACATTCAGCATAGGAAATGGTCTTTTTCTCTGATAAGAAGTTTACCAGCATCTTGGGGACTATGACGGTTGTGTAGCAAATATCAGCAAAGGACAAAATGCTTAGGAAGAAATACATAGGGTTTTGGAGTTGAGGATCAGAGCGGATAGCCAAGATGATGAGCAGATTTCCCAGTAGGGTGACCAGGTATATGATAAGAAAGAGGGCAAAGAGTGGCTTCTGGTCCTCAGGCCGAGAAGAGAGTCCCATCAGGATGAATTCAGAGAGTCTTGTCAGGTTGGACATTCCACAGGCTTGTATATACCTGCAGACAAGAACACTGTTGATTAATGGTTCTACATCATCTATGATGAGCATCTTCCCAACTTGTTCTTGTACTGAGAAATTACTAAGTGAGTGTTTATTCTGGTGATTATTTTTTCCCCCTAAGTATGGCAAAATCAAAGCTGAATCACTTATTTTTAAAATTTTATTATTATTAGTTCATTACAATTATGTATAATATTGGTACTTATTTTGACATAATTATACAAGCATAGAATATGATTTGCTCCAGGATCTGGGGTTGTGGCTCAGTGTTAGAGTGCTTGCCTTGCACATGTGAGGCACTGGGTTCGATCCTCAGCACCACATAAAAATAAATAAGCAAAATAAAGATATTTTGTCCATGTGTAACTAAAAAAAATTTTAAAAAAAGAATATGATTTGCTCCAATTCAGTCCCCAGAACTTCCCCTTCCTCTTCTCTCCTCCATCTTTCTGTTCCCCTTCCTTTACTCCACTGGCTTCCTTCTATTTATTTATAGTTTTATTTTAAACCAGTGCTTTATAGATACACAGAAAGGTGAAATTCATCAAGGTATATTCATGTATGTACATAATATGGTTTAGTTAATTTCATTCCACCATTCCTTCTTTTTTCCATCTCTCTCTCTCTCTCTCTCTCTCTCTCTCTCATCCACTTCCTTTGCTCTTCTGATTTCCCTTTTATTTTCATGGGATCCTCCCTGTCTTTCCCCCCTTATTTTGGTCTAGCTTCCACATATGAAAGAGAAGTTTGATCCTTGACTTTTTGAGTCTGACTTATTTTACTTAGCATGATGTTCTCCAGTTCCATCTATTTGCCAGTATATTCCATACTTTCTTTCTTCTTTATAGCTGAATAAAACTCTATTGTGTATATATACTACATTTTCTTTATTCATTCATGTGTTGATGGGCACCTCTGCTGGTTCCATATGTGAGAGTGGGGTGAGGTGTGGGGGGGAACCCTGTGGCTAATAATTGTAGGAACCGCAGATGCAGACTATGAATTGAGCTTCTGGTCATCTTCTCGTTAATGATTAACAGTGTTTAACTCACATCTTGATAATAAGGAGATGGCAGTGATTTACCTAGTTTGTAGTTTGTAATTAAATAATTTTCAATTTTCACTGGTGCCTGGGATGAAACCCAGGGTCATGCACATATGAGACAAGCTCTACCACTCAGCTATATCCCTGCACAGATAAATAACTTTTCTTATTAATTTAGCTGTTTCTATCCATATCATTTGCAATGGGAGCAAGAGTCACCTAAAGAACATTGAAATGAATGTAAACAGCTATGATGAAATGGGAGAAGAGAAAGTGAGGGGGAGGGAGTGAATTCGCGTGGGAAGTTCTCTCTCAAACTCACCTGCTCTTCAGTTGAAAATTCATATCCTGAGTCAGGGGAATGTGACTAGAAGGAGACTGAGTTAAAGGAAGATTCAACCTTATAGATCTAAATATCTACATTAGGATGGACCTAATTTTTTTTCTTATATTAGACAAAGGCTCCAAAAACGTACATTGGAGAAAAGATAGCCTCTTCAACAAATGGTGCTGGGAAAACTGGAAATCCATATGCAAGAAAATGAAAGTAAACCTTTATCTCTCACCATGCACAAAATTCAACTCAAAGTGGATCAAGGATCTAGGAATTAGACCAGAGACACTACACCTAGTAGAAGAAAAAGTAAGCTCTAATCTCCAACATGTTGGATTAGGCCCCAGGTTCCTTAATAAGAATCCTGTAGCACAAGAATTAATATCAAAAATCAATAAATGGGATAGATTTAAATTACAAAGCTTCTTCTCAGCAAAAGAAACAATCAGTGAAGTGAATAGAGAGCCTACTAATTGGGAACAAATATTTAATACGTGCACATCAGATAGAGCACTAATCTCTAGAATATATAAGGATGGACCTAATTTAACTCTCTTATTTAGTGTCCACTGATGACTAATTATCTCTGAGATCAGACATTTCCACCTTGTCATCAGTATTCTCAGAAATTGATTTCTCACCTGGAATGGATATCTCATCTCATGTATTCATTCCATTCTCTTCACTTCTGCTCCAAGGAATGATGAGTCAGAAAGAAGAAAAATCTGTGTCAACAAACAGCATGCAGAGAAGGTATCTAACTGAAGAAAATCTCCTAGGGCTTCTTGAGTCCCAAAACTCCCTTCTTCCCCTCCTTTCACAAGCTGTAAATACTCACGGTCCCTGCTTCTCTCCTGGGAGTGTCTTCTGAGATGGTACCACTAAGTCTCTGGAGTATGGTGGGTGAGAGAGTAATAAAAACAAATATTCATTAACCGTGTGCAGAATTGTCTCAAGGATCCAGAGGAATTACAAGTATTCTTCCTCCCCACATGGCCATACATCCTGCTCTTTGAACTCCCAGTTATGGTGCAACCTCTGCTTAGCTTGGTGTAAATATCCAAGATGGACAATGAATTTCTGTTCTAGCTCTTCCAAGCCCTCCAATGGCTTACCTGGGAGATGCCCCAAGTAACACTGAGGACAGTACCAGACATTGATATTTGGATCTAATTTTTCCCCTGAGCCTATAAAATGTAGATTGGGCTTTCCTTCTAGTGACTACAATTCTCCAAAGGACAACTACCCCAGAGTACCTTCTGTCCCAACCCTCCCAAGTCTGGATACAGCCACTAGGTTAGTTAGGTGTCACCTTGTGACTCTTCTCTTAACTAATGGTAGTGTTATGAACTTTGGACCCAAGCTTAGGTCACCCTTCCCTTGTTACACATTCTCCAAGTCTGCTGCTCAGATGTTTGATTCTCATTCCTTACTACCACCACCAGGAAAGCCACTGGCTTCAGGTCTTTTACTTGTCTTGATTCATGGAAGCACACAGAACCCACACATCAGGGTTCCCACAATGCCATGCTGCGTAGTGCCCATTTCCTGTCAATTATTGATTTCTTTTTACATTCTTCAATTCAACCATTTCACTTCCTTTCTATTTGCTTTCTCCAAGATTTATTGAGGTGTAATTGACAAAAAAATTATGTATTTGAACTACAAATTGATGATATGATTTGATATGTATACATACATACACACACACACATATATATATACCTCATGAAATGATTATCACAAATTAACACATTCATTACCACATGTAGTTATCATTTTTTTTGGTGTGTGTATGGTGAGGATATTTAAGATATATCATCTTAGCAAATTTTATAAAACAACATACTATTATTATTATTAACTGCAGTCACCATGCTATACCTCAGATATGTGGAACTTATTCATTTATAACTAATAAGTTTGTACCTTTTAGAAACATCTCCCCAGTTCCACCAACTCCCAACTCCTTGGGCAACCACTATTATACTCTGCTCCTTTGAGTTCAACTGTTCTGGTTTCACAGATAAGTGATATGTTAATGTATTTGTAATTCTCTGTCTGGCTTATTTCACTCAATATAATGTGTTCTGTGTTCACCCATGTTGTTGCAAATGACAGGATTTTTTCTTTTTTTTTTATGATTGGTTAATATTCTATTGTACCCTCTATGTGTGCGTGCGTTTGTGTGTGTGTGTGTGTGTGTGTGTGTGTGTGTGCGTGCACATGCACGTGTGTATGATCTAGATATATAGTCTATATATCTATCACATATTCTTTATCCATTCATCCATTGATGGGCAATTAGATTGATTTCATATTTGGTGAGTGTAATATTGCAGTAATGAGATGCAAATATGTCTTTGAGACACTGATTTTATTTGAGATATTGATTTAATTTCTTTTGGATATGTACTCAGAAATAGGACTGCTGGCTTATGTAGTAGTGTTTTAGTCAGCTTTTGTGTTGCTGTGACCAAAAGACCTGACAAGAACAGCTTAAAGGAGAAAAAGTTTATTTTGGCTCATGGTTTTCAGAGGTTCAGTCTATGGTTGACTGAATCATATCTGTGAGCCTGAGGTGAGGCAAAAAAATCATGGCAAAAGGGTGTGGTGGAGGAAAGAAGCTCGGGACATGGCAACCATGAATAAATAGGGAGGGTGCTTCTGCTCATCAGAGACAAAATATAACTCCCAAAAGCATGCCCCCAGTGATCTGTTTTTCCAATCATACTCTACCTGCATACAGTTGCCATCCAGTTAATCCATTCAAGCATATTAATCCATGGGTTACTTTACACCTTTCATATTCTAGTCAGTGCATCTTTGAACATACATTCTTGCATCGTCTCACACATAAGATTTTGGGAAATACTTCATATCTAAAGGTGTCCCTGGATCCCCAAATTCATGCCCATCTCAAAAATCAAAATGCATGTATCCATTTCCAAGAAATCCCCATGCTCTTAATAGTTCCAGCATTGCCCAAAAGTCCAAGTCCAAAATCTCATTTGAGACTCAGGAAAACTCTTAGCTAGGAGGCTAAAAATCAAAAGCAAGTTACATATAGCCATTATATAATGGCACAGAACAAACATTTCCATTCAACAAGGGCATAAAAGAAAGAATAGGATGAAAGAAAGAGCAAAATCCAGCTTGGCAAACGAGTCCTGTAATTCTGTGTCCAGCATCTGGGGCACATGGCATTATAATATTCTTTCCAAAGGGTTTGTGTAGCTTTTATGGCCCTGCTAGTTGCAGCCCACATGGACTCTCTCTTGGCTTATTTCTGCTTGATTCTATAAGCTTTCTTCAGCAGATATTCCATGTTACTGGAATCTCTTAGTCTCCATTGTAACTTCATATTCTTTCTCACATCTTCATGCATCACCCTCTCAGGGTCCAGCAGGGACTCAAACCCAGCTACACTTTGCTTGGCTTCCCAGACCTTACTTTGAAATTTTGGTGGAAGCTTTCATGACTCCCTAACTTCAGCATCCTGCATTTCTGCAGAACCAGCACAACATGGTAGATGCCAAGGTCTGTCACCATCTTGATCAGTAGCCTGAGATCACAGCTGCAGCAGCTGTGAGTTCCTGCATAGTTTCACACAATGAAACAACTTCCTAGAACCCCACCCCCATCCCATGGGCAAGCAGGGTGCCCCCATATTTTCAAAGAAATTTTTACTTTTATATTCTTCAGCCTGAGATGGGTGCAGTCTCGCCAATTCCTGAAATGCCCTCAATCCATATTTTCTATTGTCTCTATGCAAAGTACTTAGCATCTTTTTAGTGGCTGTAATGTCTTTAACTAGCACAATTTACTTAGCTCCAGTTTTGCTCTCATTTTTAGGGCCAAACTACAACTTTTTAAAATCTGTCTGTTGTGCTTTCTGCTCCTGATTATCATGGTAAACTTTGCAAAAAGCTGTCAGCAATATCTATGCAACTTCCTGAATGTTTTGCTGCCTAGCAATTTCCTCCACCATATTAATTAGTTCATCACTTTAAATTCAGCCTCACAGAAAGTCTCAGGTCATGGGCAAAATGTAGGCAACTTCTTTGCTAGAATGTAACACAAATAGTTTCTACCTCCTTTCCAACAGTCATCCTTTTCTGAAATCTCATGAGCACAGTCTTTACTATCCATAGTCCCAATGGCATTCTGGTCTTTTGCACACCCACCAGAATTGTCCATTAAACTCTGTTTACAACATCATAAAGCTTTTCTAGCTAACATTTCTAAACTTTTAAAAATTCCTTCCTCTGCAAACCAGCTCCAAAGGCTTTTGAGCAACGTGGTCAGTGTAGTCACAGCAATGATTCCACTTCTCAGTACCAGTTTGTTTTAGTTAGCTTTTGCATCGCTGTGACCAAAAGACATGATTATATGAACAACGTAAAGGAGAAAAAGTTTATTTTGGCTCATGTGGCAGAAGTTTAGTCCATGGTTGGCTGACTCTGTAGCTCTGGGTGTGAGGTGAGATGCAACATCATGGCAGAAAGGTGTAGCAGAGAAAAGAAGCTCAGGACATGGCAACCAGGGGATGGTGGGAGGCAGAGAGATAGGGATAAAGATAGATAGATAGATAGATAGAGAGAGAGAGAGAGAGAGAGAGACCCAAAGGCCAAAGGGCATGTGCCGTGACCTATTTTTCCAGACTTACTCTATTTACCTAGAGTTATTACCCTGTTCATCCTTTCAAGTGTATTAACCCACTGATTAGTTTACACCTCTCAAGCTAATCATTTCACTTCTGAAATTATTGTCTCAACACATGAATTTTTGAGGGGTCACTAAGCTATAATAGGTAGTAATATTTTAATTGGGTGAATAGGAGGCAATTAAAACACTCCTTTTAGTTCAATAACCTCTCAAATCATAGTCAACTCTCAACTTATAGTAAGCAGTTGCAATATTCATAGTGATGCAATTATTCTATCTGTACATTTATGCAATCCCATAATATATAGCATAGGTTGCTGGTAACATAGGAGCAGATAGTCTGTATGGTGGTTCTAACATTAGGAGAAGATAGTTATATTTATAGTATGCAAGATATTAGATATATTGTTAGCCCAGATGTTATGTGTAAGGGAAAATGAAGAATCAAGGATAAAAGGACTTAAAAACAGCATATTACAGTGACACAGCCACTTCAATGTTTATAGCAGCACAATTCACAATAGGTAGGTTGTGGAACCAACCTAGATGTCCCTCAGTAGATGAGTGGATAAAAAAAATGTGGTATATATACAAAATGGAATTTTACTCAGCAATAAAAGAGAATAAAATAATGGCATTTGCAGGTAAATGGATGAAGTTGGAGAATATAATGCTAAGTGAAATTAGTCAATCCCAAAAATCCAAATACCGAATGTTTTCTCTGATATAAGGAGGCTAGTTCACAGTGTTGTTGGATGGGGGTACATAGGAGGATAAGAGGAACACTAGAATGGTCAAAGGAAAGGGAGGGAAGGGAGGGAGCAAGGGGGGAAAGAGAGGAAAAAAAAGAAAAAAAAATGGTGGTTGAATGAGATGGATATCATTATTCTAAATGCATGATTGAAGATCTGAATGGTACTTATATATTTTGTATACAAACAGTTGTATATAAAAAGATGCTATATATGTGCATTATGAATTGTAATACATACTACTATTATAAATAAAAAAGAAAAAGAAAAAAGATAAAAATTTAAAAAAGAAGATAATAAATGTTTGCAAAATAAATAAATGCATGAATAATGCATATTGGTACTATATGAAATAAATGTTGATCAGCAAGTCTATCATAAAAAAAGAACTTACAATAAATCTTAGAAAAATGAACACTGAGAAAGAGTCATCAAAGTTTGCACACTTTCACTCTTGCTTTAAGATGAAACCAGATACTTTATGTAAATGATTTTTAAAAATAGAAGATCAGTGGAGTAAATGAAGGAGATTAAAGGGGAGGAAGGAAGGATGGGATAAAGAATAAACAATGGAATCAATCTGACCTAATTTTCCTATGTACATATATGAATATACCTCTGAATACTACATCATCATGTATATCCACAAGACACTAATTTAAAAAAGCTATAAGTAAACAGAAAGAGCAGTAGAATAAAGGGAAGAAGGAAAAGGAAAGGTGACATACCAGGGACTGAATTAGAACAAATTATATATTTTTTTATAATTTTGTCAATATGAATCCTAATGTTATATATAACTGAAAAGACCAATAAAAAAGAAAATGAAACAGAATATTGCAAAACAAACAAAAAAGGATAAACTGTGAAAATGGGTGGATTGATTTTTCTCAAAATCTGGGTGAAATAATAAAAAGAAATGAGGCAGTTGGAATTGTATGATGTAATGAGAAATCAATAAATGACAGGAAACAAGCAATATACATCAGGAAGAGCATGATGCCATCTATTAGAAGGGAAGATTTGGTGAAGGAAATTTGGTAGACTTAATTATGTTACCTTTATGGTATCTATTAAATACTCAGGAGGAGATGTTTTATAGGCAGTTGGATATATAGGTACTGAGGCTCATGGAGAGTTTCTGAAGATAGAAACATCAGGAACAACAAAATGTAGATGATACTTGAAACTATGGGCCTGGATAAAATTGCTTGCTAAGAGAGTATATAAAAAGAAGAGAAATACGGGCTGAATCCTGGGGCAGGTACGTAATTCAGCATTTAGAAGCCTAGAAAGCAAAGGAAACAGAGAAGTGGCCATTGGTATGAGAAATGTCAGAAACCAAGAAAAGAATGATTTCCTAATGGAGGAGTGATTGTTCTCTCTAGTTGAGAGGTCATAAGTGACAATAGTATTAATTATTAGACATGACAAATGTCTAATATACTTATATGACAAATGTCACTATACTTACTGTTTTTATGGTACAAACATTTAAAATTAACTTTTAAAATAATTTGACATATATAATGTATTATTATTCACTATAGTCACCATTCTGAGCAATACTCTTCAGCCTTAAAGGAGGGGATAATCCTGCCATTTTTGACAACACAGATGAACCTGGAGGACAAAGCTAAGTGAAATAAGCAAAGCACAGAAAGAAAACACTACACAATCTCACTAATGTGTGGGATCTAAAAGAATTGAACTCAGAGAATTAAAGAGTAGAGTGATGGTTACCAGCAGCTGGGGAGAGAGATGCTTGAGGAAAGGGGAGAGATACAGATTGAAGAGTATAAAGTTTCAGTTAGAGAGGAGGATTGTGCTTTAGGGATGAAGGGTTTTGATGGGAAAAGGAGGGGAGTGCAATCAACCTTATATAATCACAGCAGAAAGAAGGGGTATATTCTTGGTGAGAAGGACATCAAGTTCTCATATAGAAGACAGATCTAGTGGAAAGCAGTGGAGTCAGATGTTGCAGGCAAATCTCAGTGCACTTTCCAGGACTTGGGAGGATTTTTATAGTTTCAGTCATGCATCTGTAAAGTGGGGCAAAAACTCTTTTCTCATCCATAACTATACTTCTCTTCTATTGTTTGCATGATACTTGAGATTACATCTGATTTTTTATTATTGTGTTTTTAATGCCTACCAGAATCCCATGCACATAATTGATGGTCAATTGAAAAATACACTGAGGACTGAAATGGAGTGAATTATATTCCAAGCATGTATGATTAAGTAAAAATGAACTCCACTATTATGTAATTAAAATACACTAATAAGTACAGTAAACAAACATAGATGAATGAATTTTCTAGTCAGTTTTGAAGTAGGCTGTCTAATAATTGAGAGATTTCTTTCTTTATTAGCTGAGTATCTAGACCATGAATGGGTAGAGACTATTCTTGTCATTTAAAAGCCCTTCCTCCTTAACAAGAATGCATTTCTCCAGGAATAACAAGGTAAATGTAGTGAAGATGGAGAAATATATTTTTATAACTCCATTTCAACCACTGGAGAGCACTATGGTGGGTGTTTAGAAACAGGCTTGTTTCAGACAGATTAGGAACTTGATCATTTTTAAACTTTACACAAGACAGCGGAGACTCTCAAATACCTATGGCTGAAGCATTCCAATAGTAACAACAACTCTCAAGATGTGTTTAGTATTTGTTAGTTCTTGTTCTAAACATTTTATTAAAATTTATACAATAGTAACAGTGTTATGAGGCCAGGGCTATAACTCCATTTGCATTTGAGAAAATTGAGGCATTTATAAGTTAAAATATTTACCCAAGAAGACAAAGTTGGTGTTAGACCTGGGATTACAACCTCAGACCTGTTAGTTTAAAACACTAAGTTTTATGTCTTTTATAGTACTATTCCAAAATGCATTTGGAACATGAAGTGAAGAAAGCATGTCCAATCTAGTGTCTGTCAGATGATCAGCACTCAGCAAACATTAACTCATATTTTGTAACCATTTCCTGCTCACTTATATTCCTCAGAAACTCTCCTGACTTTGAGGAAAGTGTTCCTTTTTTATCTTGGTCAGTTTATAAGTTATCTGCCAAGTTTTTCTCCATGGTTCCTATCCCTCACAAGCATGATGCTGGTCTTAGTCCTGAGTTTCTCTCTGGCTGCTTTGAACATAGTAGTGCTGGGACTCAAAGTGGTTCCTACTTTGTAGAAAAAACAGCCTGCCATCACAGGCACCCTCAGCTTGGAGCAGAGGTCATTGACGTATTCATGGTGATTATGGGATTGCTAAATCCCATAATCTACAACTTGAGTAACCAAGAGATGACAGTTATTCCCCCATACCCTTCTGGTCTCTGGGGATTTAAGCCATATCATTAATCTAATAAGGGTCAATTCTGAATTACTCCTTGATAAATTATCTGGAACTATAGTCATCAAACTCAAGCAATACACAGATTAGTTTCAAAGGAAACATGAGTCCCACAAAAACCTTTGGGTTAAAGTGTTTAATTTTAAAGTTAGTAGAAGATGTATGAAAAAAATTATAAGGCCAAATATATTTACTAATATACCAGTTTAACTCTAACAGTGTAATAAAGACACAAATTCAAATAAAATGTTGCAGACATATTTCACAATAAGATTCGTGGAAAAGGTGATACTGTTTAAATGAAACTATATCTGTAGTGGTGTCATTAATAATGAGGATTTGAAATTCAAGTCCAGTTCTGAACTTAATCTTTTCCTGTTTTCAACTCTGCCAACAGTACAAAGGAAAATAAAAAGTAAAAACTGTTGGGAATGTTAATTAGTATAATCACTATGGATATCAGTATGGAATTTCCTCAATAAAACTAAAAAGGAACTATCAAGTGATCCAACTATATCATGCCTCAGTATGTACTCAAAGGAATTAAAAACAGCATACTTAGAGATACTACAACAGATGAATGGATAAAGAAATTGTTGTATATATACACACAACAAAATTTTATTTAGCCATAATAAAGAAAAAATTATGCCATCTGTAAAAAACTGGATATAACTGGAGATTATCATATTAGGCAAAATAAGTCAGAAGGACACGTGTCTTATGTTTTCTCTCATGTGTGGAAGCTGGAGAGATAAAAGGGAAAAAAAAGATTTTATGAAAATAGAGGAAAGACCATTTGGATTGAAGAAGGGGATCAGGGAGAGAGAAGTAGGGGAGGTACTGGGAGTGAAATTGATCAAATGACATTATATGCATGTATGAATACACTGCAAGGAAACCCATTATTCTATGTAATTAGTATGCACCAATGAAAGGGAATATTTATTTTAAAATGGTATAAATGTCAAACTTTTGTTTGTTTCTGATAATAAAACCTGATGTTTAGCCTAGATTTTTTAAGTAATCTAACATATAAAATCAGTTTTAATGTATGTTAATTAACTTTAAGAAGCTAATAAGTTGCACTACTACGTAACTCTGCATAGTCACTATTCATTCAATTTATTTCTTAAATCAATAATTGGAAAACAATATCTCAACTTATATTCATTTTAGGCAGGTGTTGAGAAACACTTTTAATTTCAACATGGAATTTGCTGGACAACTTATGAATGTAGTAAAATTTTGGAAGTGATGATTTCAAAATTGAACTTACAACAAATATAAGCTTTTATATTTCTTTCCTTTTATCTTTTAATTGGAATGTTCCAATGAAGAAATTTCAAGTGTTCAATAGGTATATTATAAAGGATGTTGGACAATTATTCATGTTACTTTGGGACAGGCCATTTTAAAAGTATTTAGAAAAGTCATGCTAGATTAAAAAATAAACTCTACTGTCATGCATAACTAAAAAGAAGAAGAAAACATAATTAAAGGATGAGGAAGAAGTCCTTACAAACAGAACTAGTGACCTTTGGAAAGACTGGAAAGAACTAATAAGGTTCCTTTTGCCCTTCTGTCACTTCTGCATATGAGGAAACCTACATTGTGTTATGTTTAAGAAATTGGCCTAGACTGTGAAAAAATTTTTTTTCTTTTTTATAAAAAAAGCATTTAGAGGTTTTCAAGATTGCAGAATAGAGAAGGTCGCTTTCCTGGCTGCTCCATGGTGTGAAACCATGAAGGGAGACAGGCAGCTTCTCAGCAAGGTGGGTGAATAAAAGGGTGGAGGGACTTTACTGGGATTTAATAGTGGACATTCAAAGCAGACTGATGACTCAGGAGGTTGGCTATGATAAAATAAAGAAGAAATCCCCAGTGGCACAGCCACTGCTGCAGCTGGGTGGAAGCACAAGCCAGAGTGGTCCCTCCATGAGAACAGTGGAGGGATAAGGGAATTAAAGGAACCTGCATTTTTGGGAGGCCCGAGGCATGTCTGGGTATAGAGTGTTTAGAGATCAAGGACATCGCCTGGCAAACCTGAAAGATGTGCTGCACAATATCTGTGTGTGGAGAAAGAAGCTGCCATCTCTTCAGATGACATGGGAGGACTAAGGAAGGAACCATTCTGAAGTCACTGCATGGAGGCCAGTAGCTGAGGGGGCCAATTCCTGGCAAACCCAAGTTTGGCCTGAAATGCAGGTCCAGTAGACACACACTGCATGACATAGAGTGTGCTTAAGTGACCAGGAGAAAGTCAAACATGGAAAGAGGTTTAAATAGGGGTCAACTGGTCACAGAAACTCACCTGGCTCTACCCCTCCCCTTCCAATCCAGCTGCTTGCAGGACCAGCTGGGAGAGACACATCTGGGCAGGAACTCAGAAGAGAGAGCAATTTGGAGACTGAGCCTGAGATCAAGAAACATGGGGTCCAAAGGTGATGTAGGAGACTAAGAATTAGGTCCCCCAATACATGAGTGGACCCCAGGGGAGATCCCTGGGGTAATCTTCCAGTGTGGACCAGCAAGTACTGGATGCTGGAGGTGTGCTGATTTAAAATCTCTCAACCAACTGAGCCTGGAGCCCACCTAAGCCTAAACCCTGCCTTCAGGAATTCTACCTATGGGATTACTTCTCTCACTCCAGCAATCCAGAGGATAGAGCAATCACACTCCAGAAGACCCCACCTAAAACGCTGAGAAGAGAAGCTGAGAATATTTTGAACTCCAACAGAAAGAATTCTTCAACTTTTCATAAATTTTTTTTTAAAAATTCTATTTCTCTGTTTAATTGTGACCTTAAACGTACCCATTTATACATATTCATATTTGTTTTTTCTAATTTCTAGCATTTTTGAAGCCAGTTATTTTTCATGGATTAGTTTCTTGTGAACTAGGATGTTTGATTAGCATATTTTAGTTTTTTTGTGCTCTTTTATTTTTATTTTTAAGTTTAAAAACTTTTTACTCTCTATATGTATATTTTCTCCTGCTTACAGCCAATCTTTATTGTTCTCTCTTTCACTCTTCCTTTAATTTTTTACTTCTTCTTCTCTCCTCCTCCCTCATAATCATCACATCCTATATTATTTCTGTTCTCTCACTGTCCACCATTTGAAATTACAAACCCTTTTGCAAACTTGCTGTTTTTATTGTAGGCAATAACTGAGCATATTATTTCTTCTTATTGTGATAGTTAACACTTTAGATGTCATAGTGGGAACAATTTGGTTTAATGTTGTATCTTTAATACTGTATTTGCATTGCTTGTTGTTATTATTTGTTGCCCCCTAAACAGTGGGATACTGGAAACCTTCAGGGACACTATAAGTCCACAGGGTAGAAAACTCTACTGCCTCAGATCTATACTGTTAAATGTGTAAACACACAAACAACATGAAAAAACAAGGGAATAAATTGCCCCAAACAAACTAAGATACTCCAATAACAGAATCCATCAACACCACAGTGGAAGAAATGTCAGAGAAGGAGTTTAGAATATACATAGTTAAATTGATCTGTGAAGTAAAGTATGGTATAAGAAATGAAATCAGAGAGAAATTACAGAAAATTAAAGATCAGTTCAACAAAGAGAGAGAGAGATTCTGAAAAAAAAGCAGAAATACTCAAAATGAAGGAAACAATAAACCAAAATTAAAAAAATCAATAGAAAACATTACCAATTGCAGGAGCCTTGTTTGGGGAGATGGCTAAGATTGCGGTTGACTACAGGCCATGTAGATGTTTGGGCATTGCTGCCTTCTGTAGTCTCACGGGACTTGGCCTGGGATCTCGAGAGACTTGAGCCGAGATTGCAGATTGGGCCGGCGCCATTCCTGCTCGGGCACATGAGATGAGACCTGAGAGAGAACGGACGAGGTTAAAGCTATTGTGTATATATATTGTAGTTCTTGTAAGAGTACGTGCCTTGGTTTCTTGTGAGAGTGTGTATGTGGTGTTAGAAATTACAAGAGACAGAGAGAGAAAGATAAAAGAATTTTTTTGTTTCCATCCTGTCTCCGGGCTCCTTCCCACGGCGCCGCCGTTTGGGGCTGCAAATCCCTTTCCGGCAGCAACATCCAATAGCCTAGACCACTTGGAAGACAGAACCTCAGGCAATGAAGACAAAATATATAATCTTGAAAACAGAGTTGACCACAGACAGAAGATGTTAAGAAACCATGAACAGAACTTCTAAAAACTGTGGGATAACATGAATAGACTAAATTTAAGATATATCAGGGTAGATGAAGGTGCAGAGATACAAATCAAAGTAATGCACAATCTTTTCAATGACATATCAGAAAATTTCCCAAACCTAAAGAATGAAATGGAAAATCAAATACAAGAGGCTTACAGGACCCCAAATGTACAAAATTACAACAGACCCACACCAAGACACATTATAATGAAAATGCCTGACATACAGGATAAGGATAGAATTTTAAGGGCTGCCAGAAAAAAATATCAGATTACTTATAGGGAGAAACCAATTTGGATCTCAGTTGCTTTCTCAACCCAGACCCTCAAAGCTATGAGATCCTGGAACACCATATACCAAACTCTGAAAGAATGCATGACAACCAAGAATCCTATATCTAGCAAAATTAAGCTTAAGATCTGAAGATGAAATAAAACCTTCCATGATAAACAAAAGTTAAAAGAATTTACAACTAGAAAGCCTGCACTACATAACATTCTCAACAAAATATTCCATGAAGATGAAATGGAAAAAAAAAGTGAAAATCAGCAAAGGAAGGACTACACTAATGGAATAGTCAATCAAAGGAGAAGCTATTTCAAATTAAAAACTAGAAATAAACCCAAATGACTGGGAATACAAATCATATCTCAATAATATGTTCAGCATTAATGACCTAAACTTATCAATCAAGACATAGACTGGCAGATTTTATTAAAATACAAGACCCAACAATATACTGTCTCCAAGAGACCTCACGGGCAAAGATATCCACAGACTGAAGGTGAAAGGATGGGAAAAAACATCACTCACATGGATTATGTAAACAAGTAGGGGTTTCTAGCCTCATATCAGATAAAGTGGACTTTAAGCCAAAGTTCATCAGAAGGGACCAAGAAGGCCATTTCATGCTGCTTAAGGGAATTATGCATCAACAAGACATAATAATCATAAATATTTATACCCCAAACAATGGAGCATCCACATACATCAAACAAACCCTTCTCAATTTCAAGAATCAAATTGACCACAACACAATAATGCTGTGTAACTTTAACATGCTTCTGTCACTAATAGATAGATCCTCCAAACAAAAATGAAATAAAGAAGTTATAGAAAAATATAATTGATAATTTAGAATTAACAGATATATGTAGAATATTTCATCCATCAATGACTGAGTACACTTTGTTCTCAGCAGCACATGGATCCTTCTCTAGTATAGACCATGTTATGTAAGCTATCACATAGGTTGGCACACAATTGTAATGTTACCTTAATATATTTTTAGCATCTATAGGGTTATTTTGATAGTTCCCTTTCCATTGATATTAATATTTGTGTTCTTGTTTTCTTCTTGATTAGACTTATTTATTTTACAAATTTTAGCTATATTATTTCTTCTCTATTTCATGTATTTCTCCTCCTACTCTAATTTTTTCTTCTTACTACATAATTTGAAAATAATTTGATTCTAGCTTCTTTCAGATACGAGTACTTTAAGTTATAAATGTTCATCTGAGTACTGTTTCATCCCAGAAATTCTGATATTTTAAGTTTTTATTATCACTGAGTTCAAAGTGCTTTTTATTTACTTTTCTAGTGCTTTTTCCCTTGACCTCTGAGATATTTATAAGTGTGTCATTTAATTTTGAAATAGTTGACATGTGGGAGTGGGGTTCTATACATCTTAAGGTGATAGATTTCTAATGTAATAAATCATGCAGGAAACACAGTCTGCATGATTTTGTATTTAAAAAAGTAACAGAAATGCTTTTTATATTGATTTTTTTGGTTACATACATGTCAAACTTTATCAAATCGCACACTTCAAATATGTGCATTTTATTGTACTTTAATTTTGCCTCAACAAAGCTATGGGAAAATTGTAAAAAATAGTATTTAGAATTCCTTAATAGCATTAAAATTAGATTATATCTTTATGTTATTCTTTGTTTCAGTTTCTATGGTAAATAAAATATATAAATGCCTACTCTGGAATTTCATTAAATGAGTTTCTGAGCAGAGGTTGCCAGAGCCAAATACAGCTCTTGCTGTCAGGGAGCATAGTACAGGATCTTGCCTGCCCTAATTAAATTGTATGAGCACTGTGTCTGTTCAGTCCCACTTATATATATCTAGGATTCAAGTACCTTGTAAGTGTTTGGTAGTATACTTTTATATTATCAAAACACTAATAATACATAGGCATTTAGCCTGGTATACGGATGGAAGAATGGATTAGTTAATTCACTGTGAAAACAAGTGAAATAAAGAGAAAAACTACTGCCAGTTTTATTTGATCCTGCACTGTATGGGAGAATGATTAGCAAGATATGGCATTTCATTGTGTTATGAATTATGATTAATGGGATTATGATTAATGGAAGAAGGATTGTCATTCACTAGCTATTTATCCAGCCTCATTAATTTCTTGAGTGATTTCTTTGTGCTAGACACTGGGGTAGACTTTGGATTTGGAGGTGAATTCATTACAGCTCTTCCTTCCAGAGACAGAGAGTCAAGGATGGGCATTGAGCTACACGTAGCACAACTTAGTTACATCTGAAAAATCCAAATTTACTTTGATTGCACAATATTTATCATTATTGGATCAACAACAGTGACATTAACGAGAAATTATTATTTAGGTCTTTACTACCTGTCAGGATTTATGCTGAACACTTCTTATATAATAGTCTAGTATTCATGAAAATCATTATAAAAAATCAAGTGTTCTTTGAAGTTTATGCATAAATAGAACACAGCTCAAAGAGATTAATTAGTTGCAAGATTCATGAGCTTGTAAATGGTGAACATATTCAATTTTACTTGACTTCAAAGCCCTGCTTGAGACCATTATGTCATACCCTATTTATCACATCATAGAAAGCTAGCAAGGTGATAACTTATGATTCATTAGGGTAGTTCGACACAAGTGTCTGCTATTTGGGGTGCCAGGCATTGATTAAATTGTCTTCTCTATCTCATTAGCCCCAGTGGCAGAGTCATTGGAAGGGACTTGAGCGTTTAGCCTTCCCTTGCAAGTATGTCTATGTTTTCCTGATTTACAGGATGGTAAGCATTAAACCTGGCCTCACCCAGGCTGCTCTAGGGGAAAGATCCCTTGGGCTTCAAGACTTACAAATGTCACTGGGCCTCACCAGCTCTAACTTCCAGGTCCATCCCCCAAATCTGCTCTTCAGCACCATGGCCAGATCCCTGAAGTCCCGCAGAGGCTGGTGCAACAGAGTCCAGGGTGAGGGCAGTCCCTTCTTCCAACTTGCTTCCTCCTGACCTCCTCTTGTCTTTCTCTATCAGCAGCCTGTCTCTCACTCTGCATCCGACCATGCTCAACACCGTGTTTCCCCCTTTATGTTCTCATAGCCATTCCTCCGCTCTCCTCACCCTTCTCCTTGGCATCCCTTCTGCTCCTGTTGTTTTTTTTTCTGCTCTTGTTTTTGATGCTCCATTTCACACCCCTGCCTTCATTTCTCTCCTTCACGCCATCACATGACCCCTCCTTTCTGTTCTCCTTTTGTCCACATTCCCATCTGTCTCCCACTCATCATCCACATGCCCGTCTCCTTTCCCTGAAAATCTTGATTTCTTCTAATTGTTTCTTCCTTAATAATTTTCTTAAATTCCCATCCTCAATTATACTTCTGCCTCTTGTCATTTCAAACATTCTTCCTCTTGTTTTCCTTATGGTTTCTAAAAATTATTTAAAAACTCTCCCCTGACCCCAGCCCTGGCAAACCACCATTCTGTTCTCCACTTCTGTTCACCCTTGCATTCTTTTAATTCATCTGTTCAGTCTGCACTCTTCTTCCACTCCACATCCCCATTCTCACTCCCAGCACTTTGCATTTTTTGTTTTCTGTTCACATTCATCCTTTCCTCTATCGTGTCTTCATTCCTTGTCTTTCTTTGTCTTTGAATATCACCATGTCTTTTAGTCATCTCTCAAAGAGAATCACACAAATTTCTTTTTGAAAAGCACAGAACTTTAGAAAGGGAAGTTTAAGAGACCCAGCCAGTTAGAACTAAATTCTTCCTTTTGAAAATTATTTTTCGAAATTTGTCACATAGAATTCAATACGCACACATATGTGAACATGTACATAAGAGTTCTAGTACACCCACCATTATCCATTCAGAGTAAAATGGAGGGTAGTTTTGAGAAAAGAAGAGTTTTGATATCTCACACCTTGTTGTGGTTTGGTTACCTCCTGGGCAATCTTTTTATAACTTCAGCCCACCATCCCTGGCTCCAGGTAAGGCTGAAATGGAACCAGCTCCAAAGAAGCTTCACAAGACCATTTGCTTATATTAATCATATTGCTCATGGCTCTGTTTCCTATTTAGTGTTTACTCTTCTTTCTTCCCTTGCTGTGACTTCTTTATGGCAGGGTCTTAGTGTTATTTGTCATAATGTCTCAGTATAACAGATAAATTAATAACTAGATGTATAAATAAATGAACAATCTTTGACATCATATGAAACTTGTTGTACTTGGTCTGGTCAAAACTAACTTCTGGCCCCCATAGACAAATTAAGGCATCCAGAACAATTATCCAAAATGGCATACATTCTTTTCTCTTTTCTTTCAAGTATTTCTAGAGGCATGGCTTACAGTTGCCAATTGCTATTTAAAAGAACAATTGTGCTTTATAAGAAAAATAATTTTGGCTAATATCTTTATACATTATTGAAAATCAGCAAAAGATATGGAAAAGAGAAAAATATTGGTGAGAGCAAGGGTAAAATTAATAATTTTTAAGTATCATGGAGTTTGAAAAGAATTAATACCAATAAGTTTGGGGATAGTGGTTAATAATGGCATTCATTAGTGGAGAAGAAAATGAAAAAGGTTCAGAAAAGCAGTGGTCTGGATATCAAATTTTCTGGCCCCAAATGGCTGTTCTGCCAGTGACTAGCTGTATAACATTAAGCGAATTGCTTGATTATTTTCCATGCTTCAGCATTCTTATATGTAAAGTCGGAAGAAACCAGTGTCTGCCTCATAGAATTGAAAGTTTAATAAAGTAACATAAAGAATTGAAGGCTTAGTACAATCACACACGTTCAGTGCTTTGCACTGTATTTAGCACATAGAAAAAAGGCTCCACAGTTATTATCTAAGGCTATTGTTGTTACAGATCATTGGATATGGTGAAGATGATTCACTGATAACCTTGGAAGCAAAAATTGAATAAAATACTTAATTTGAAATCTAATTATACCAAATATATGAAATGGGACAAATTGTGTATAGTTGTGAATTAAAATTTTTAAACACTAATAAGCATTTTATTTAATTCTTCCAATAACTCTGCAAAAAACGTTTCTATGTCCATTTTATGGTTCAGGATTCTGAGACTCAGAAAAATCAAGAAACTTGCCCATCTGTGAGAAGTAGTAACTTGGAACACTGAAATATAAATTATGTCAGCTTGTATCGATCCCCAGGGTAGCAGAAACCAGTAAATAACCCAAACATACATCAAAGGGAGGGAATACATACTTTGTGGCATATTCATACAAAGGGCTATTTTATAGCAGTGAAAAATAAGTGAGGCACAGCTATATCCAATAATGTCAGTGAATCTAAGTAATATAAGAGAGCTGAAATCAAGTGACTTAAAGCTTATTGCCTTTTAATAAATTTAAGATCATCTCAAAATTAATAATATTCTTCTTAAAATATCTATAGATGTATCAAATCATAGGTATATATTACCACAGATATATACAAACAAAGCAAGAGAATGATTGCCTCAAGATTCTGAGGGTTGGCTACCTCAGGCAGTGTAGCAAGGATAAGTGATGGAGAAGGTTGATACAAGTAGATAGAAATCATCATCAGTGTTCTACTTTCTGTATTGGACAGTAAATTAATTTGCATTTAATATATGCTCTTTAAAACCAAGGGAGAAAGCAGTCAAGTGATGTTTGAACCAATAAAGACAGTGCAGCAGGAGTCAAACACTACAATTAATCAATCCTGAGTTCCCGATGTTGAATAAACACAGGCAGTTACGAGTACTCCACCTCTGTCTCCTTTGGTCTTGGTTTTATTTATACATTGCTGTTTTTGCAGTACTGAGGATTGAACCCAGGACTTGGTGCATGCAAGGCAAGTACTTTGCCACTGAGCTACATCCCCAGCCCCATCTCTTCTAGTTTTGTTGAAGATTTTCCTCTTCAGTTCCAGAGCCCTGTGAAAACTTTCCTTCTGACTCCGGATTCCTGAAATCAGCCTAAAGTAAGAGCTGCCATCATAAGCTCACTCTAGAACTTATTACGGCAAGACAGGGAAGCAGAAATGGTAATCAGAAATGTGGGATATGCCTGAATTTAGGGAAGGACAACCTAGGGAAGCATCATGGCATAGTGCACAGGTCCCACAGTGGTGATTCACATGTACTGGAGCCTCTCTTTGCTTTCTATAATGTGTTAGAAAATTGCTTTGGAAGTAAATCTCTGATTCTACTAGTTCTAAGACAGATCTTACCAAATTATGGATTTTCCATGATATACTTAGTATGTGATTTAGTTAACTGAGGTTGATGTTATTTTGAGCTGAAAAGGTGTGATTAGAAGGAATAAATGAAAACAACCATTAGAAAAAAAAGTAGACAAAGTATATACTTTGTATACAAACAGTTGTATGTAAAAAGATGCTATATATGAGCATTATGAATTGTAATACATACTACTATTATAAATAAAAAAGAAAGAAAAAAAAAAGAAAATAAAAGTAGAAAATAAAAGTGTCTATCCTTACCTTTACCATTTATATCTTTATAGGAAAAGCTTCACAATATATAACAATGTGTAGAAAGATAAATACAATGAGCTACATAAGTTAAAACCCCAACTTTAACAAAATTCACGTTTTGCCATTTCTGGTTTCGGTACAGATACAATTAAAACTCAAGCTGCTATTTCATCCTTGGTTCTGTCTTTCCTCCTTCCACAAAGGTACCTACTATCTAAATAGTAATTATTCTCATGCATGTTTTTAGAATTTTATTATATATGTCCTTTTTAAATAAAAGTAACAGAAGCCAGGTATGGTAGTACACACCTGTAATCCCAGTGGCTCAGGAGGCTGAGGCAGGAGGATAGCAAATTCAAAGCCAGTCTCAGCAACTTAGTAAGACCCTGTCTCAAAATAAAAAATAAAAAGATCTGGGGATGTAGCTCAGTGTTAAAGTGCCCCTGGGTTCAATCCCTGGCACCAAAACCCAAAACCAAACAAACAAATAAAAAACACCATAATAATTCTGTATATAAAAAAATTCATACCAGTAGTATTTTTCTATAATTTTGCAATTGGTCTTTTTCAGTTATGTTGTGGAGACTTACACTTATGAAAGTATGTGTCTCTATTTTCAAGTGGTATATGTTATAGGCAAATGACAAGTTAAAATATGTACCTACAGTTGTAGCACAATGTTTAACTAAATAATGTATCCTTTATCTACCAGAAATGCCTACCCTGTTTATATTTCTGCAAATTGTTAGTTTTCAGCATTGACCTTCCATGCCACAGGTCGACATATCAGGTGACATTGTGAGTCTCAAAAAGCCTCAAAGCACTAACCTCATAGAGATTAAATTCTCTGCTTAGATTGCTATTAAATTAGGGATCAATAATAAAAAGATAGTTTAAGAAAATATATTTGGACACTAAAAATGTGCTGCAAAATATTACTCAAGTTCTTAAAAGATGCTGTGGAAGGGAATCAGTGTAGACTCCTGCCAGGGTATGGGAACAATTTGAGAAATTTAAAAAATTAGTTGGGATAGAGATGCTTGAGTTTTTCTTTCTTGGAAATTATGAACCATGCTTCAGTGAACAGAAGAGTGCAGATATTTTGATTTTGATTTGTGTTTCTCTGATGAGTAGTGATTTTGAGCACCTGTTAATATAACTGTTGGCCATTTGTGGATCTTCAGATCCTTTGCCCATTTTTTAAAATCAGATTTTTTTTTCTGTTGAGGGTGAGCTCCTTATATGTTATGGATACTCACTTTTATTAGTTGTATAGTTTATAAACATTTTCTCTAAATCTGTAGGCCATCTCTGCGTTCTATTTTATGTTTTCTTTGTTATACAGAAAACTTTTTCAGTTTGATGTCCTAGTTGTTTATTTTGTCTTCTAAAGGATTTTACCAAGACCATTGTCAAGGGTTTTTTTTCCCTAGAATTTTATGGTTTCTGTTCTTATGTTTATGTCTTTAAAATATTTGCATTGATTTTTATGTATGGTGTAAATTTAAGTTTTACTTCCACTCTTTTGCATATGAATACGTTATTTATTTATTTATTTTTTAGTTGTAGATGGACACAATATCTTCATTTATTTATTTTTATGTGGTGCTGAGGATCAAACCTAGGGCCTTACACCTGTGAGGCAAGTGCTCTACTACTGAGCAACAGCCCAGCCCTTTATTTATTTATATTTTTTCTTTTTAGTTATACATGACAGTACAATATTTTTTGATATATTCATATAAGTATGGAATATATCTTATTCTGAGTAGGATCTCAGTCTTGTGGATATACATGATGTTGAGCTTCATTGTGGTGTATTCATGTATGTATACAGGAAAAGTTGTGTTGTTTGATGTATATGAGTCCTTTCATTTTCTCCCTGCAATTCTTAATCCTCTTATCACATCTTGGTTACTTTGTATTGTCTTCACATCACCCGCCTCCTTTTTTCTGCACCTTTCTTCTGAATGTGAATATTTTTATTTTCTAGTAATTCTTTTTTTCAAATGTTTCTTTTATCTTTATAATGCTTAATTATTATTATGTTTATTCCTTCTTTTAGACAATAAGTACTTTAAATATAATTCCTAATAGATTGGTTAATTTTATGATATTGGAGGGGGTTCATGCTATTGTTTATTGCTTATTATTGTTATAATTAATAGATTTCATGTGTCTTTTGTAATTTTGAATAGGGAGCTTATCTTTGATAGATTTTTATTTATGTACTTCTATGGATTTGAATCTGTAAATCCCTGAGGAAAAATTCTATGTTGGCTTCTATAAGGTATTCCAATGTTTTTACCCATTTAAACATATTTTTATGTTAATTTTCTATTTGAGGGTTTATTTGCTTTGAAAATTAGCACTATCATTCTGTGTATGGTAAAAACCCATAACTGAATTCTTTTGGGAACCAATTTCTCCTCCAAATAGTGCATACTGAGAGATCTGGGTTTCCGTTTCTTCTTTATTTTCTTTTTCTTTTTTAAATATTTTTTTCAAGTTTTAGATGGACACAATGCCTTCCTTTCTTCCCTCCCTCCCTCCTTTCCTTCCTTCCTTCCTTCCTTCTTTCTTTTTATGTGGTACTGAGTGCCTCCCATGGTACCCTTAGCCAACACAAGGAATAAAGCAGGAAGAACAATTTTGTGACAATCTAAACCAATTTCACTATAGAAGTCAACTATTTTGAAATAACCATTTCTTTACATGTTCTGTGTCTTACTTGTACATTATGCTCCATACAGGTTCAGAGAGAATAAATCTGGATGGCTATAGGATCAGGTGTGAATGGAAGATGAGGAGTTGAAGACAGTGTGTAGGTAATTATTTCTTGAAGCTTGCCCTTGAAAGGAGATAAACAGTAGCTTGGATGGAAATACAAGAATGAATGAAGGGTTTCCCATTGTGGGAGGTATTTAAGCAGGGTGTGTAGGGTTATATGGAATGAGTCTCTAGAGTGAGTAAAAGGAAGAAATACAGGAGACACTGCTGTAACAAATTAAGGGAGTGGCCTAGAAGAAGAAACACAGAGTTGAATTTAGTTCTTTAAGGATCTTGAATAATGTAACTAAATTATGTGTACATGTTATGATCCCTAATCTCTGACCTATTGCTTTTTGACTTCAAATCTCTTCCAGGAGAGCTCGTTATCACTCACCATGAGCTGTGCTCCTAATGCTTCACATTCTCCAGTCTTCTTGCTCCTGGGGTTCTCAAGATCGAGCATCCCTCACGGTCTCCTCTTTCTCCTCTTCCTGGCTATTTACCTGACCACCATATTGGGGAATGTGACTCTGGTGCTGCTCATCTCCTGTGATTCCCGGCTCCACTCACCTATGTATTATCTACTCCGTGGCCTCTCTATAATAGACTTGGGGCTCTCCACAGTCACCCTGCCCCAGTTGTTGGTCCATCTGGCCTCTGATTACCCAGCCATTCCTGCTGACCGCTGTTTGGCTCAGTTCTTTTTCTTCTATGCATTTGGAGTCACAGATACACTTGTCATTGCTGTCATGGCTCTAGATCGCTATGTGGCCATCTGCGACCCTCTGCACTATGCTTTGGTGATGAATCGCCAGCGCTGTGCCTGCCTACTGGTCTTGAGCTGGGTGGTGTCCATAGTGCATACTATGCTACACGTGGGTCTCCTCCTGCCCCTGAATTGGGCTGGGGATGCTGCGGGGCATGTTAACATTCCCCATTTCTTTTGTGACCACCGACCACTTCTGAGAGCCTCTTGCTCAGACATACATGCCAATGAGCTGGCCATATTCTTAGAGGGCGGCTTCCTAATGCTGGGCCCCTGTGCCCTGATTGTACTCTCCTATGCCCGAATTGGGGCCACCATCTTACGTTTGCCTTCAGCAGCTGGTCGGCGCCGAGCAGTGTCCACCTGTGGATCCCACCTCACCATGGTTGGCTTCCTGTATGGCACCATCATTTGGGTCTACTTCCAGCCTCCCTCCCAGAACTCTCGGGACCAAGATATGGTGGCTGCAGTAATGTACACTGCCATTACACCTGTGGCCAACCCATTTGTTTATAGCCTTCGCAATAAAGATGTCAAGGGTGCACTCTGCAGGTTGTGCAAACAGGGGAGAGTGGACTCCTGATCCGCCTGTTGTGGGCTGTATCGGGAAGCTGAGGAAAGGTATGGGCAGAATTTTGTCATGGTTGGTTTGGGGAGATCAGAGGGAGGATTGGCCTAGACAACTGAAGGAACTGAAGGTTTGGCCCTTGTTTGTGATGTGGAGTTCATATATTAACATAGGAAAGTGCTGTCTGATTTATTCAACAGATTTACTTTTAATAAAACTTTGATCCCATTGTCTGCTCAGTTGTTTGGGAACTGAGTGGGACAGCTAATTACCACAATAATCCCTAAGTGAGTACATCACTATATATTTCTCTGTAAATGAATGTTGCCTCCTTTTTTTGTTACTATAATGTACTTCCTCCATATTTTGTATTACTGCCAATCTTATTTTGGTTTCTATTTTCTCATTTTTATTATATATCACAATTTTTGTTTTCTTTTCCCCCACCAGCTATCTAGAAGTGTATACATCTTTCATTTAGCTAATGGTCATCATCACATTTTTCAAAATTGTACAGAAGTGTATTTATTTCTCTAATAATATCAAGAACACATATCTTCCCACATATACTGTGAGATTTATCATCCTTTTCTTTTATTGTCCCACTCTACTCTTTTTATTTATTTTAAAACGTTCCATGTTTCAGACAACTCCTTAGTCCTCATGGCCACAAACTCTTCATCATTAACTTTGTAATTTGACAGATCTCAGTTTGAATTTCATTTCTACACTTATACCAACTGCGTGTACCTTAACATTCTTATCTGTAAAATGGTAACTGAACAAGCAAGCAGATTCAATGGTGATTCATTTAAAGCTCTTACTGGCATGCACTCAATAAATGTTATTATTTCTAGCAAAAAAAAGTCTAGATATTTTATTTATTTGTTTTTTATTTTTAAGTTAACAATCACAGTTCATCTTTTTGACAAAATTTTATTTTGTCTTTTTTTGTAGTTATATATAGCATTAGGATTCATTTTGAACAAAAAATAAAATATTTGGGAATCAACAAAAGAAGTGAAAGACCTCTACAATGAAAACTACAGCACACTAAAGAAAGAAATTAATGAAGCTCTTAGAAGATGGAAAGATCTACCTTGTTCATGGCTCATAGAAATAGAAAAAGCAATCATGAAATTCATCTGGAAAAATAAGAGACCCAGAATAGCCAAAGCGATTCTTAGGAAAAATGAAGCTGGGGGCATAACTATTCCAGACCTTAAATTGTACTACAAAGCAGTAGTAACAAAAACAGCATGGTATTGGCACCAAAATAGACCAGTTGATCAATGGTACAGAATAGAAGACACAGAGACGAACCCACACACCTGCAGTTATCTTATATTAGACAAAGGTGCCAAAAACTTTCACTGGAGAAAAGACAGCCTCTTCAACAAATGGTGTTAGGAAAACTGGAAATCCTCATGTAATAAAATGAAATTAAATCTCTTTCTCTCACCATGCACAAAACTTAATTCAAAGTGGATCAAACACCTAGGAATTAAACTGGAGACCTTGCACCTATTAGAAGAAAAAGGCCCAAATCTCCATCATTTTGACATAATTATAGATGCATGGAATATATCACGAGCCCTCTGTGGGCTGTGTGTGGACTGTGTTGTGTGTAGCCTCCTGAGGGGATAAGTCTGGCACTGGGGACTTCCTGCGGCACCTCCCACAGGGATTGACTACCTGATGCAGGTGAACTTCCCCCTCAAGCTCTGCCTAAGATCCCACACAGCACCTGAGATGGGTGTGACTTACTGAGATGTCAATCAACCTGCTGACCACAAGACATCACTAAGCAAGACTCTGCCCTTGAAGCTTTATCCCTGCCTTTGATGTACCCCCTTAAATAAACCACTGAGCCATTTTCTCTTTGTCTAGTCCAAGAACCCATGTGGACTAGATCTATCAGGGGATTTTGCTATTTGTAAATATATTTCTGAGTGTTTGTGTTTTATTATTTGTTAATTATTTGAGATATTAAGATTTAGGGTGGCTTGGACTCTTCTGGGCAGAAGAACCCCCCCCCCCAGTAGGATGCTGGCCATCTTCCATCCTGAAAATGGAATATAATTTGCTCCAATTTAGTCCCCAGTACTTCCCCTTTCCTTTCCTTCCTTCCTCCCTCCCCCATTCCCTTTCCTCTACTGATTTTTGAGCTGTTTACTTTTAATTTTTTTTAAATTTAGCATCTTGTGGATATACATGATGGTAAGATTCACTGTGATGTATTCATACACACACATGGAAAAGTTAGGTCAGATTCATTCCTCGGTTCTTCCCCTCTCCTGCCCCTTCTCCCTCCCCCTCAGTCTCCTTCATCTAGTCCACTGATCTTTCTTCTATTTTGATGGAATCACCCTTCTGCTCTTTCTCTCTCCGTGTTCTTCTCCTGATATTTTGGACGTATGATTGATATTTTAAAGCAGCCTTAAGTTCACAGCACAACTGAACTCAGAGCACAGAGTTCCCATGGACTCCCTTCTCCCATGAAGGCACAGCCATTCCCCACAACAGAGTCCTGCATCAGAGCAGTGTATTTGTCACAACTGATGAGCCCACACTGAACACCACCTCCTCACATCTGCAGTGTGCATTTGGGTTCACTCTTGGTGGTGTGCGTTCTTTGGATTTGGACAAATGTATAACGACATGTATCCACCACTATAGGATCATACTCGACGGCTTCAGTGCCTTCCAAGCCCTTCATGCTCTTCCTAGTCTTCTCTCCCTCCCTAAGCTTCTAGCCAATCATGTATTACTTCTATTTTTAATTTTTTGAGGGATCTACATACCATTTTTCTAATGGCTGTGGTAATTTGCATTCCCTCCAATGTGGTGCAGGTGTTCCCTTTTCTCATGTCCTCCCAGCGCTTGTTGTCTTTTATCTTTTTGATAATAGCTATTCTGACAGCAGAGAGGAGATATCTAATTGTGATTTTAATTTGCACTTCTCTGGTTATTAGTGATGTGGAGCATCATCTAGAGTTATTGTCTGAGTAATTTGGTACAGAAAGTTTGAGTTCTTGTCTTGGATCCAATAACCCAATAATGAGGCTTTGAGAAAAGGAGAAAGAAATTTTATTGCTTTGCTAACAAAGGAGAAAGGCAATGGACTCACGTCATGGAGGCTGCCATTCTTACTGCCAGGGGAAACTGAGGACTTTAAAAAGGGGACAACAAAGGCTGTTTTTGAAATATTATCCATAGCTGTTATTAATGTTCAATTTTATCCTCAAGAGAGCTGTTTTACCATTTACACATCTGAGGGTTCTTTGTTCAAGTTGGCAGTAAATGAAAGGACAGATAACTCGGCTTAGGATAGGAAGAAGGTTGATCTTGTTTTTCTGCAGTTGGGAGTGGGGGAGAAGAAGAGGAGGAAAGGAAAAGAAGTCAGTTTTAAAATAGACTGCCCATGGTCTATCATTAAGGTTTACATTTGAGACATAAAGTGGAACTCTGTTACAATTGTCCTTATGAATATCCTACGTATGTAAGACACTTTTTGGATGCTTTGTACATGCCATATTATTATGGATTTTGGTTTTTTTAATAAAGGAATAGTTCTGGTAAAAAATTTCCATAAAAGAATAATCATCATCACCCATCCCTAGGTTCCTGGTATCATGGTAAGTGAGCGACTCTGGCTTCGAACTGTCTACCTTCTACCAGCTTTCACCCTTTGCACACTTGCCCCACAGCCCTCCAACTTGCAGGGCAGGGTACCTCCATAGACCCCCAGTGGAGTACTGGGAACTTGACCTAAGCAGCACCAAGCAGAATGCCAGATTGTGGATCATCAAGGTTCCTAAATATTTGTCACAGCAATGGGCTAAAGCCCGTGGAAGAGGTGAAGTTGGGAAATTGTGGATTGCCAAGAATCAAGGAAGGACTGAGGTGTCATTTACTTTGAATGAGGATCTTGCAAACCTTCATGATGTTGGCAGAAAACCAGCTTCAGTCAATGCTCCTGGAGAACACCGTTTGTCTTGCAAAGTGCTAGAGAACAGACATTAACAGTATTTATTGAAAGCTCACCAGATAAAATCTCATTGAGAGGAATAGTGGTACAAAGAGTTGAATGCCAACCTGCTGCCAGTGAAAAGTATATGAGAGTAAAGAGACTGCAAGTAGAAGAATCTTCCAAACCTGTAAGGTTATCACAATGACTGGAGAAAGTTATAATAACAAATTACAAATATGTTGCTATCATCAGTACAATTTTGAATATGAAAGGAAAAAGAAAGAAGATGGAAAGTGAGCTCGGGCTGATAAGCAAGACGTACTAGTCATGCTGTTTTCAGCCCTTGAGAAACATCAGTATTATAATCTTAAGGACTTGGTGGACATTACAAAACAGCCCATGGGATACCTAAAGGATATCTTGGAAAAAAAAAAATGGAATTCAGAATGTAAAAGGGATCTTGAAAAACACATGGGAGCTGAAGCCAGAGTACAGGCATTATCAAGGAGAAGAGTGATTGAGAGGCGATGGGACAGCTAAAGAGTGATATTACCAGCACTGATACCAGGAAGCTTGAGCACCCTATGTTAAGAGGAGTAAAATGACGGGTACTTTAGTTTCTTTCAGTAAAGTTTTAAATCAATAGTTCCATAAAGTTTCTTAAGTGTTTTTGAGAAAGGACAAATTTATTTCTAGACTTAGCTTGTATTAAACTTGTAAATTCATGATGGGGATAGGGGTTAGGGATTAAGAGGGCTTTTCATTTTAAGTGTTAACTTTTAAAATGTTAAGATTAGGAAATGTTTGCTAAATGAAGACTTTGTCTTTGTTGCCTCTCTGAGGAGCACAGATCCAAAGTGAATGATATAGTAAGAAAAAAAAAAAAAAAAAAAAAAAGGCCAACTACAGAAATCATTAAAAGGAATAAAAAGCCAAACTTTCTTTTTTCTGAAATTGTTCAAAAACAAAGTTGCCTTAAAAAAAAGATGATCATATTTTATTAATAAAAGAACATTTAAAAAAAATCATCACCCAGCTTCATTATTAACTCATTGCCAATATTGTATCATTCCTACCTCAACCCACCCCTTTTCCTATTGTTTTCAACCAAATCTCATGTTTTATGATTTTATCCATATTATACATGTGATAATGTATCATATACACATATACACAATATACATATATAAAACTAATCTTTTAAAGATAGAGACTTATAAAACTACAACCTCAATACTATTATTATAATGAAAAAACAATTTCTTAATATCTCTAAAGGCCCAGTCAGTGTTGAAATACTCAATTTTCTCATTAAAATAAAATAAAAAAAAAAATTTTAATAGCTTTTAAAAGGCACATTTCCAATAAGGTTCCTACAGTGTGGTTAGTTCTTTAGTATAGTCAGTCTTTTCCTCTCTCCTCATTTTTTTTGTTCTTTCTCTTCTCTCCCTTTCTGTCTTTTGCAACTTGTGGAAGAAACTGTGTCATTTTCCTGTGGAATTTCCTACCATCAGAATTTGTCTGGTTTTGTCACCATGTTGTAGTTTAACATATTTCTTTGCGCTTGGTATTTTCCATAAGTTGGAAGTCAGATGGGATTCCTGCCTGATTTTGGAAAAGGGAGAACTGTCAAGGGTCGTTCTGTGTGGTTCCATGAGCAGGACACATATTGTCTGGTTATGTTACATTTTTGGTGAAATTAGCAGCTGTTTCTCTCCAATATCTAGGTCTAGTCATTAAAGCAAAAATAAAAATCAAGTCATAGGTGTGGGTGTTACCAGAGTTCTAGGCCAGAAGCCTGATTCTAGGGATCTAATAAATCAGGTCCAACCACTCACCCCAAAAGACAAACAGAAAAGGTAACAGTGAGATGGGTGTGATTCTACATCACGTACAATCAGAAGAATAATTTATACTCCATTTATGTATGATGTGTCAAAATGCATTCTACTGTCACGTATAACTATTTAGGTCAGCAACACCAAAAAGGTAATAGTGAATAGCATGAGAGGAACTTTAATCAGTGTGGTGACACTGGGAATACAAGGGGATCCTTGACATGCCTTCAAGGGCTGAATGACCCTGAGGTTTTATGGAAAGGGGACTGAGGGCAAGAGTTTGGGGTCTGTATAGCTGGGGGCTTTTCACAGCAGCCAAAGAAGGTAATCTTGATCAGGTGTGGTCTGTCCATCATTATCTCAGGATTCATCAGGCAGGGCCTCTTCCCTGATAAGAAAGTTACTGTTCTGAAGTTACTTCAATTCATCACAAGATGTTTATCAGATCAGTCCTTATTCCTGGAATCCGAGGTGACTTGGAACAAAGGAGATAGATGCAAAATGGAGGCAGAGATGCTGAATCTTTAATCCTGTTTTTAGCCACCCCACAAACAATTGCATGTAAAAGTGAAGAGTCTTAAGTCCTTGTTAGATGGGCAGGGGTATGGAGAGGGCTGGAGGAAGAAGAAATGTAACTGGTCCCCTCGCCCAGGGACCCTACCTCAATCCCAGATGACTGGATTTGGCTGCCTGCCTATCTGCATAAGAAATAAACAAAAGATTAAAGAAAGGAAAAGGGAACTTTATGCAGTTTGAGCAAATTGGGAGAAGCAGCTAGATATCTTCTCCTTTCTGGTCCCACAGAAACAGCTATAATTTATGAAAACAAAAACCAGGGACATACATATATAGATTTAGTTGGCCTGAGGAGGGACAAAATGGGCCAATAGGCAGGAAATACACTCAGGGGATGTAGTTAGCCTGTGCTAGACAGGCCAGGGCAGGGGACAATCTCTGTTCTCTGCTTCTTTGGCACTCTGATGAGTGGGGGTTTGTACCTGTTCAGCTTTCTTCTTAGCATGAGAGAGATTGCTCTTAATTCATAGAGGGGCCCCAAATTTATCCTGTTTCAGAAACAGTTGAAACTCTAGGATTATCTGCTCAGAGTGAGACTAGTGAAAATGAACCACATCCAGGCATTTTCAATTTCTCTCTTGCCTCCCTGGACTTCTGGGGTGGGGGGCATTGGACAGTGACATCATGATTTATTCACTGCAATACTTTATCCCCTAAAGTCATAAAGGTGCTATCAGAAACCCCAGTCAATCCACTGCAAACAAAAACAACAAATGTCACTCTATGGCTTTTGATAAGTACCATCCATTTTGGGAAGAGAATATTGGTTTAAATCTTTGTATTTCCACTAGAATTTGATCATCCTTATCAACTAGTAATTTGGCTTTCTAGCTGGTGATTAACTTTCTTTCATGTAGGCAAATGGTGAAAAAAAATACCAAATAACCTCAAATTTCCATTTTGAGGTTATTTCCATGACACATGATCTATATGAATAAGGCATATGTCATTATTATGACATATGAGACCAAGAATCTCTTCATTTGCATATAATCTTATATTTTTTCAATATAGTCCTCCATCTCCTGATGTTAATTTTATTTCTCTAAGACTTTTTAAAGTCAGATATTCTGAGAATGGTAGTTGTAAAATAACAAAATGGCCAGATTTAACATAGCCAAAGGATGAAGTGAGGACAGGAAATGAGAATATCTTTGGAGAGTAGAATGGAGACACAACAGCAATGGTCAGTGTGTTCTTATTGCAATCTTGCAAATCTTTATGCCTTGCATCTAATTCATCTGAGTTAAGTACAATCAGTCAGTAATTACAGAGAAGATAGGTTAGGAGATATGGCTTCTTGAGATGATGAAATGGGAATCAGTTTTCCCTTGGGTTTCTCCTTGCATGGCTGTTGATAGTATACAAGGCCATGGTGTCCCCTAGAGAGTAGGCCTTCCCTACAGGCCCAATTGTTTACAGAGGTTTCATGGGATTTGCTGGGCAATATCTAGATACATGGAAGAAGAATGGGGAGGTTCCTGACTCACAGACCCATTTGACACAGGGAGGTGGAAGGGCTCATCCCACTCCAATTAGTATTTCATCTGAATGCAATTGAAGCCTCCTGGGGTTAGTAGGGTCCCCGAGTGAGTGCATCTAAGTGAGCCTGCTTCATTGTGATGAACTGTGGTCCAGAAAGGCTTTGTGGAAAATGATAAAAGGGCATCCCTAATGGGCAAGAGGGAGTGAAGCTCTGTCAGACCTTCTAACTTGGGTTTATGATGTTAGATACAGAGAAAAAGTGAGGTTAGTGTTATACCCTGTCCTAGTAGTAAATGGAGAAGGACAGAAAATAAAATACCATATTCCTTTTGTAGACAATAGCATGGTATTAATACCAAGAAGACCAAAGAGAGTAGCATAAGGTGCAAATATTATAGTTGAGGAGCAATAGGATGGAGGAATTATGAATTAAATCTTGGAAAGATAGATTTTTCAGTGAAAAGTGAAGGATGAGATGGAGAATATGGTCATGTCATTGGAAAGGTTATGGAGGACATTTCATGGTTCCAGACATATATAATAGAGGGTTTTATTTATTTTTTTGAGAATTTTGATGACCTATTTATGAGACAGTAAAAAAGGAGGTTCTTATTTATACATCTCAGATACAACGTTTGTGATACATCAACTCAACAGTGTGACCATACTAGAAATAGAGGTTAGATCATGAAGGCACTAATAGATCATATTCCTAACGTTCACATCAACAGCTAAGCATGGCTCTGTCTTGACTGAGTCGTAGGATCATACAAGCATATAGTTTGAGCTATACCCACTGACATAAAAGGATACAGGAAGAAATAAAGGCAAAAGTATAACACTGGAAAATGTAAGTTTTCATTATCTTTTAAGCTCCTGCCTTAAAGATGTGAACCATTAAGTAAAGACGGTCTGAACATATATGAGTGAGGAAATTTAGGTAAACCAAAGTCCAAACAGAGAAAGAAAGTAAGATGTGTTTGAGGAAAATGTGACAGAAGCAAAAGAAAGCTAGAGTCTAGTATTTTCACATATTTGTGATGAAAGACAAAGTGAATGTCCTGCCTGCAGATAAGTGAAGAGAGTTCAAGAGGCAACCATGTTTTAGAGTCATCAGCACTTTTGGGGGAAAATGCCTCTTACTAGTAGACTTGAATATCTATCTACTCCTTTTTTTGACTTATTTCTTTCTGTGGAGATGAGGCATCTTAGAATTTCAGAGCTAGGAGTATTGGATTTATCATATAGTTTTTGTCCTTCCAACTCTCTAAAGATATCAGTAAAATAATAACAAAGGGAAAGTCCCATAATAGTAAATAGGAAGGGGAATCGTTAGCAGATGTGACATTTCAGTGAGTTTCCAAGAGACAGAAATAATGTAGTAATAAGATAAAAATTGCTTAGAATACAGGGAGTGTATTTCAGTGGAGGATAGGGCTGATCTTCCTGGCACAATCCAAGGTCTAGAGGGAGCCAGTTCAGGAAGAGGATGAGACAGAGGATGGGGAAAGGGTGAAGAACATGGGGTGGTAACCAAAATGAACAAGCCTTCCTACAATACAACTAAGCCAGCCATTCTACAATGTCCTTCTCTCTTTCCCTAACTTAAGACTCAGATCATGGTAGCCTGCATTTTACCCCAAAGAAAACTTGAAGATTTTTCTCTGGAATGAGAAAGAGTTAGGGTTATCAAATTGGACATTGCATCTTAAAGAAAATTTCTCATTTATATTTGGGATAAGTAGCAAAAGGGTAAACTCCCTGTATAACAAGGTTTTAAGTTTTTCTGTTCCTGGGAGAGAGTCATGTAGCTTCATATATGCAAATACAATACCATGAGGAATTGGCACTACCTAACCAGCTACTCCAGTGCACCAAAAAAATGGCAAATCAGCAGCATCAAAGAGAAATACAGTATGAAAAAAAAATTGACTCCAGAATAAATTTCAGTCATGGAAGATACAAAGGATAACATAAAAATGTGTATCCTCAGAGAAATTCACCCACAAAACAAGAATAGAATAGGATACTCCTGTAAGGAAGCATACAAAATTATAAAGAGCTCACGGATATGAATGAAACATGATTGTAAGTATAGAAAAGAAATACTGATGGTGGATTACTATGGTTATAATCCAGGGCATAGGCTAGAAAGACAAAGAGAAAACATGAGGAAAAGATTAATTAAAGATGTTTAATAAACAGTTATAGTTTTTAAAAAATCCTAGGTAGAAAGCTAAAGAAACTGTACAGAAGAGATTCAGAGTTGAAGAGGGGCACACATCTTCATGTTCAAAAAAATCTCCCAAATGCATCGCAGATTTCATGAAAAAACACCTGCCTGCAGCACCATCTTTATAAAGTTTAGGGATGAGAGGAATAAAGATCCTAAAAATTACCAGGAGGAAACCCAAATAAGGGATAGGAGTCAGACTGGCAGCAGACTTCTCATCACCAACCTTGAATAAGAAATAAGAACTAATGCCTATTAGAAATAAGTGTAAAATGAAAAGAACTTTAGTCATGAAAAGTCTGAGAAAGATTTATGCCCATCATTACATTATTTGGTAGCTTCTTGAATATATTTAAAGAAAAAGTGGATGAAAGCCAGAAATTCAGGAACTAAAATAATCATCAGAAATTGGGGGGGTGAGAAGATTGCCAGCACAGCACACAGATCATCCACCATGTCCCCGGTGGATGGGGAACTGCCTCAAATCCCAGCCTCAGGTGACAGCTCCCTGTTTTAGGACTCTCAGCCAGCTTCGGTGAGGTAATGGAGCTGGACCAGAAGGCACGGGTGCCATATCAGTAACATTCCAGGTCCAGTTTACCATCTAACACCTACACCCAGCCAGCAACTCAGCTCACGGAAGATGAACAGATTAGGACATTAGGACAGCTCAAAGAACAGGCCTTGTACAGTCTGTGCCTAAAGGAGTTCATGACACTGGAGGAGATGGACCAGAAAAAAGAAGCCAGAGTGTGTGACCTGTTTGAGGACTTGTTCATGGGGACCAATTAGATTTCTGCTGGTGCATGCACTTCCATCACCTGGACCTTATGGATGCCAGTTGACGAGGTCCTCTGTCCCTCCTGCATGGATCCAGTTGACGCATTCCTGCTTTCACCTGAGAAGACTAATTGAACCAGGGTCTCTGCTCTGACCTCAAGTGAGCCATCATTTTTGGTGGTTTTGATCTTTGTCACTGAGCCTAGGGAGCCAGGGATTAGGAATTAAGATCATGCACAAGGTTTCTAAACATTCCTGGATGGCTGTGGATGTTGAGGAAAGTATGTGATATTTTAGTAATTTAAGGGAAGGGTAAGCAGAATATATTTTAAAGTAAATCCTTGGCCCATTGTTTATAAATGTCATTGTATTTAGAGCTTGTTGTTGCTCCAGTACATAGGAATTGTATAAAGCCTTATAGCAGGTGTATTGTTTAAATTGTGTGTTGAAGATTAGGAAAAAAAAATTTTTTTTTCCTAAATGAGAAAAAACTTCTCTCCTTCCCCCATTTTATTTTATTTTTTACAGTTACTGGTATTTGGGTTAAGATTTTATTATAAATTAAATTTTATACCACTGACACATAAAAAGTAATTTTAAGCTTGTTTGCACAATTGTTTTTTTTTCCTATTGGAAATGAAATTCATTGCCTTAGGCCATTTTAGTTATTATCATTATTTATTGTGAACACTTTGTTCTTTGAGTGCTATTTTACATTTTTAAAGAAATTTATTTTACATTTCTCAAGAAATTTTACATTTTAAATTAAAAATTTTAAATGGCCATTTTAAATGGTGTATTATTATCATTGGGGCTGGCTCTATGCTTGAAAAGCAGTTTATTTATAACCCGTTTATTTATAACCAGTTTATTATAACCCCAAAAGTGCTATCTCCTTTTTGCAGTTAGGAAATGCAGAATTTTAAAAAAATATTTTTTATTTGTTCTTTTTAGTTATACATGACAGTAGAATGTATTTTTACATATCATACATACATAGATTATAACTTCCCATTTTTGTGATCGTACATGATGTGGAGTTACAGTGATTGTGTATTCATATAGGAACATAGGAAAGTTACGTCTGAATCATTCTTCTGTCATTCCTGTTCCCATCCCCCCTCCTTTTCCCCCTGTCCTCCTGGCCAAATCTTGGTGAATCTCCACTACTTGCCCAACTCCCACCCTGAGTATTGTGAGTCAGCATCTGCATATCAGAGAGAACATTAGGCCTTTCTTTTTTTGGGATTGGCTTATTTCACTTAGCATGATAGTCTCCAGTTCCATCCACTTACTGGCAAATTCCATAAGGAAATGCAGAATTTGAAGTAATCTCCTAGCTTGTAAGCACACTGAGATGAGCTATCCCTACCCTATGCCCCCGCAAAAAAAAGCATTAATATGTGAAGAAACCAACCCTTGCAAAGTGGGTTTAATATTACCTTTTCCTGTGTGTTTGATCTAATTATTTTGGTTGTTAATATGGTGATAATTGCAAGTCTAGATAAATTCAAACTACTTTAGTTACTGATTTATAGACCTTGATATATGCCACTGTGTTTATATAAAAATGGAGGTGGCACCATCACAAAACTTAATGAATAGTTTCTCAGTTCTAACATTTTGATTTGTTTTTTTTTTTCCCCTGTAACCTCCTTCCCTGTTGTCTTGAACCAGAGCAAAAGGATACTTCATCTCTCATTTGTTGTAGTTCTGAGGTTATTGGAGTTTTATAAGTACATCTCGGTGTCTGTTTCTTGGAAAGGTATCTGTTAAGTCCTGATAGGTGACTGACAAGACTAAGCTGGGAGAATAAAGGTAAATATGCTTCATATTTTGCAAGGAAATGAATAATTTGTATAATCAGGTGACTTCACAGTTGTGATCTCAAGGAATTTCTCCTTTATTGTGTCTTATAATATAAGACTACTCTCAATCTTGAAACTTCTGAAGTGTTAGAAATAGAGGTGGTCTAGTTGAGATGTTACAGTAATGGTTTATATGTTTACATATAAATTTTTAACATGTTCCTTGGAGAAATGTCTTTTCTGATCCTTTTTCCATTTTTAGTTGAGTTGTTTTTTTCCCTATGTATTCAAAGATGATTTGTTTGTTTAGCTCAGTCAGTGACATTATAGCTAAAAATCAATCATTACCAAAAGAAGAAGCAGTCTCCATCTAACAAAGAAAACAGAAATAGTTCTTATTATTTTATGTTGTGACAAATGTTTGGTTTTTAACATATTTCTACATATAAAGCACAAGTTGTTTTGAGGTTCTTCATAATTGCATTATAGGAGAATTTAATATGTTGTAAGTACTTAATTTGACATTCAACAAAGTGATCATTAATTTCCATGATGGAAAGACTCAAAGATGAATCTAAGGGAAATTTAAAGAAATAATATCATCAGATTATGTTAAATTGCTACACATATCTTATATTTTCCCATGATTGTACCATACTATTTTAAAATTATTTTTCTTACATTCATATAAAAATACAGCATTTCATCAAAATTATTTGTATAGTTACATCAAAGTTTCTCTCTGTGTTTTACTTTCTTGATATGCCTATGGGGAAAACCAACCAAAAAGATATGAGAATCCCATCCACTGGCAGGTTATATTTTTTATTGAAAATTAATAATTAATAAAGTATGTGATTAATCACGTCTACTTTCATCCCAGATAAGTTTTAGTTGACTTACTGGAATAGAAAAATACCTACTAAAAGAACAAAATTGGGTTTCTTTATTTTTTAAAAAAATTTTATTTGTTATTTTTAGATATACATGACAGTAGAATCTATTTTGACATATTATACATACTTGAAAGGGATGGAGAGGGAAGAATAGAAGTTCATTGGATTGGACAAAGGGGAATGAAGGGAAGGGGGAGAATGGGAACAGGAAAGACAGTACAATGAACTGGATATAACTTTCCTATGTTCATATATGAATACATGATGAGTGAAACTCCACATCACATACATGTGCAAAAATTCAGTTTCTTGACATCCAAAGTTAGACCAGATAGATCTTCACTGCAGGGTAGTGAAGGGTAGAGACATTGAAGGGTAGAGACTTTGAGATCTGGTTGAGCCTTGACACCATTCTCATCCCTTTCCAACTCTGATCCTCCCTCTTTGCAGGTGATGTAAACCATATTTTATGGCCACTAAAAATAGGACAGAAGTGACTGAATTTGTCTTATTGGGCTTGTCTAACAGGCCAGAAATGCAGCCAGTTATTTTTGGAATAGTCCTTGCCATGTACCTGATTACAGTTATGGGCAATACCCTTCTAGTAACTGTGGCTTGCTCAGATCCCAAACTTCAGACCCCCATGTATTTCCTTCTCAGACAACTTTCCTTTATTGACATATTTCTGACAACCATCACTGTTCCTCAGATGCTGGTGCACACGCTATCCATGAATCGAATCATTTCCTATAACTGCTGTATGATCCAGCTGTTCTTCTTTATGGCTGTGGGCAGCATGGAAGGCCACTTGCTGGCTGCAATGGCATATGACCGCTATGTTGCCATTTGTGACCCCTTACGATACTCTGCCATTGTCAGCCATCGCCTCTGTCTGCGCATAACATTGACCTCATGGGTGATTGTCAGCCTTAACAGTCTTCTTTACAGTGTGTTAGTCACACACTTAACCTTCTGTGGCAACCAGGTCACCCACTTCTTCTGTGACATAACTCCCCTGCTACAGCTCTCCTGTACTCGACCAGTGGTCAATGAAATGCTAATATTCACAGAGGGTGTAGCTGTTGTGGTCAGCCCCTTCTTCTTTATCTTGGGTTCCTATGCCCGCATTGGCATTGTCATAGCCCGCATGCACTCAGTTGCTGCCTTGCGCAAAGCTCTGTCAACCTGTGGCTCCCACATTTTGGTTGTGTTGCTCTTGTACGGCTCTGTGATTCACATGTACCTCCGGCCATCCTCCAGCTATGACTTGGATCAGGATCGTCAGGTTGCCATCTTCTACACAGTGGTCACCCCTATGCTAAACCCACTAATCTATAGCCTCAGAAACCAGGAAGTTAAAGGAGCTCTGAAAAGACTTTTTAGGAAACTCTGTATCTCAGGAAACTTCCAACCTGGTTCCCAGGCAAATAGAGAATGGAAGCATGTCTCCTGAGACCAAAGAGTTATGATCTAACCTGAACATGTTTCAGATAGATGGGTTATACCTCTAATAACCAATATGAATTACCTTCCTATGGAATAATCTTCACTGTTGACTCCGTTGGTTGGATTAGGGAAGAAGTGACTTCATAAATAAATGTTTCTGGTCCCTGTTGACTGACTTAGAATATCGTTACATTGGAAATGAGAGGATACTTAAAAAAAAATCACTAAGCCTAAGAGAAAGGGGAAATACTGGGGAATGATATTAACCATATTACAATGTTAAATTTTGTGCACTTATGAAAATGTAACAACAAATCCTACTATGCATACAACTATAATACACCAATAAAAATGTAGAAAAATGCACAAAAAATTCACTAAACTGAATGTCTCATCTTTCAGGCATAATATGTAACACAGAGAACTACTGAGCAAAATGAAAGCAATCAACATGGCTTGCAGAATAATGATGGTTTGTCATGCATTGTCTCTAATTTCAACAACCTCTTGACTTACAATAATAACAATCAGATCAATGCTTATAGTGACTGAATTATTCCTCCTGTATGTTTTTGCCACCCCATAGAAGATAGTGTACATCACTGAAAACAGACTGGAAGAGAGTTTTTGCAGTGACTCCGACACAAGGAGCAGGTTATCAAATTTAGGATATATGGGGAGTAGACATGTTCAGACATACTGATACTTCAGGTGTAATTGTGAGGGAAAAAGAATAATTAAGGATGGACCATAAAACTGGGTGAAATCATTGTGTCATTTATTTTTACTTGAAAGACTGGGGATGGTACAGAGCATCAGATTTGGTTGGGGGGCTGGCAAGATCAACAACTATGTTTTGGCCCTGTTAAATTTGTGAAATGTCTTATATATTCAAGTGGAGATGTTTCATAGGGAGTTGAATGTATAATTCTTGAGGCTGGTGGATAGATCCTGTCTTGGGATAGACAAATCAGAGAGGCAACAAAATGTAATTGATATTTGAAGCATAAGCCTGGCTGACAAGTATAACATTTAAAAGTCTGGGAGAAAGCAAAAAATAACTGGGAAGTGGCCTTTGGAAGAAAGGAATTATGAAGTTTGTCAGAATCCTAGAAACAAATGCTTCTAGGATGAAGGAGTGGGCATTCTCTAAAATGTAGCCAAGAGGTCATTGATGAGATAAGAAAATTATTACATTTGGCAAGATGTAGATTGTTGGAAACTTTGATAAAAGTCATTTATACAATTATAAGGGGCAAAGTAGATGTTGTGATTATAGACACTTTTTAAGTATTTTTTTTTCCTGAGAGGATAGACTAGACAAAGGAGTCTGTGTAACTTGAGGAGGACATTGATTCAAGGGAATTTCTCTTAATTTTTCTAAAGAGTAGAGAAATTGAACATTTTTTTTTCTAACAGAATTGATCCAATAAAGAATAAAACAGTAATAATTCAAGAGAGAAGGCAACAACTTGCAAGAACAAAGTCCTTAACAGGTTTTGCACATCTGTAAGGTCATGATTTTACCTTTGAGCTGAGATCTCTTCGTTTAAGAAAAAGTAAGTTGGAATATGTGGATCTAGATGTAGATGGATTTGATGGTGGAAGATGACGTATACTTGAAGAGCCCTCAGTTGAGAGTGGTAGGAGTTGGTTGTTTTAGAAAGCTGAAGAAAGACAGCGTGTGAAATAATCATGCTGGAGTTGGGTAAATAAAATACTAGGGAGTGTTGTAGGATTATCTGTCAATATTGAATGCCCATTTGGATATTTTGTTCACAAACTTAGTGAAATTGATATGGTTGGGTGATAATCTCCAGTAAAACTCCATTGTGTGTTTTTAACACAATTTTAAAATCCATTCATCTGTTGATAGGCACCTGTGCTGGTTCTATAACTTGGTTATTGTGAATTGTATTGCTATAAACTTTAGTGTGCCTGTATCCCTATAGTATGCTTATTTTAGTTCTTTTGGATAAATACAGAAGAGTGGAATAGAGGGGTCTTATGGTAGCTCTATTACTAGTCTTTTGAATAGTCTCCATACTTCATTCCAAAGTGATTGTATTAATTTGCAGTCCCCCCAAAAATGCAAAAGTGTATCTTTCCCCCAACATTCTCACCAGCATTTATTATTATTTCTATCTTTTTTTGAAATCAAAATGATTCTTTTATTCATATCTCCATTTGAAAATGAACAAAATGTTCTGTGGTACTTTGATTAGTAAAGAGAACAAAACACTCATAATGCACTATTTTCAAAATAGACTCTATTCTCATGTATAACTAAAAAGAATAAATAAAAAAAATTTTAAAAAGAACAGCAATAGATTCTCAAAGAAAATCAGAGAGCTTTCTGAAAGTTATTCAACATCAATCAGAGGAAAAAGCTCAGAGCCATGGGCTTGTAATTTGGGGCATTCTTTTGGATAGTGAGGCTGACTTATAAGAAAGAAAACCACACACCAACAGAGCATATATTAGCATATACGTTCTCACTCAACTTCAGTCCACCTAAATATTCACCAAGCAAGAGTGATAACAGTATTGGAATCTGAAGGGTTTGAAGGATTATTGGGTAAATTCTTTAAAAAGTCTAGAAATGTATAAATTCATACAGTTCTTAAATGGAAGAGGGGATTATTATTTGTATTCTTTATGAATGCTATTCTAGCTAAAGAGAAATAAAATTCTCAATGTAAATTTGACTTGAATTATTTTGATTGTTAGGAATGTCAAACTTTTTTTTTCATGTATTTTTTGGCCATTTGTATTTCTTCTTTTGAAAAACGTCTGCTTAGTTCTTTTGCCCATTTATTGATTGGGTTATTTGGTTTTTTTTAATGTTAAGTTATTTTTATGTATTTTGGATATTAATCCCCTATTGGAGGAGTAGCTGGCAAAGATTTTCTCCCATTCTGTAGGCTTCCCCTTTATGCTTTGGTTTACTTTGCTGTGCAGAAGCTTTTAAATTTGATTCTCTCCCACTTATGAATTCTTGGTTTTATTTCTTGAGTTTTAGGGGTTTTGTTAAGAGAGTTGGTGTTTTTATTAGTCAGGGTTCTCTATAGGAACAGAATCAACAGGAAGTATAATTATAAAAAGGGGATTTATCAGGTTGGCTTACATGACCAGTAGCTGGATAGTCCACAATGGCTGTCAGCAGGCTGGAGAGCTGGAAGAACCAGCAGCTGCACAGTCCAAGAGGCTGAAGCCCCAGAACAAGAGGGATCAATAGTGCTACATTAGTCTGAGACTGAAGGCTTCTGGAGAATCACTGGCAGAGTCTGCTTTGGAAGAGTGATGAAGCAAGAGTCCTATAACCTTAGACAATCATAGCAGCAATCAAGAACCTATTCAAGAAGAATTGAGCTTCCATCTTCTGCTGCTTTCTTGTTCTTCCAACTCTTATTCCATTCAAGCTATCATCCTATTGGACAGTGCTGCCCACACTTAGGGAGGGTCTCCATTTCAGTTGGCTATTCCACATGCCAATCATTCCTAGATGTAAGCTGCCTGGTACCGTAACCTGGGAGGAAAACTCTCGGAGGCAGAGTAAAGCTTTTACTACTTTTACTTCTACTTTCTTAGAGCTTAGAGAGGGAAAGAAAGATTTTTCTTCTTAGCTTAGAGTAGAGTAGCTTAGAGTAAAGAAAGATAGAGCTTAGCTTTTCTTCTTAGCTTAGAGTTAAAGAAAGATAGAGCTTAGCTTAGAGAAAGACTAGAGCTTCTTTCTTCTCTCTTCTTTCTTCCTTCTTCTGTCTTCTGTCTTCTGTCTTCCTCGGGAGCCTCGGCCTTACTCTGACCAGTCCTCTGGAGCCTCGGCCTAACTCTGGCCAGTCATTACTTCTTCTATCTGGTTTCTCTTCTGTAACCGCTCTGCCTACGTTCTGGCCGCTCTGATTCTTCTGACCGACCGAGTGACTGCCCGGCTGACTGAATTCTCCGTTCTCCTAACTCGGACCGCTTTCACCCGTTATATACCTTCAGGTTTGCGGGTGCCTACAGGTGCGTCACATACATATCAGGTGGAACTTATGGCTTCCAGCTAGCTACAACAGCCCTTCCTAATTAGGGCTCCTTCACCTAGACACACCCTCAATGACACATCCATAAGCCTCTTAATCTTTGGTATCTCTTAATCCAATCAAGCTGACAATTTAAATTAACCATTACCATGCTTGTGCCAATATGTTGAAATGTTGAGTCTATGTTTTCTTCTGCTAAATTCCTGTCTTTGATCCACTCTGAACTGACTTTTGTGTAGGGTGAAAGATAGGAATCTAGTTTCATTCCTCTACATATGGATAACCAATATTCCCAGCACCTTTTGCTAAAAAAGCTATCTTTTCTCCAGCATACGTTTTTGGTATCTTTGTTGAGTATCAGATAACTGTAACTATGTGGGTCAGTTAAAACTGTAATTATGTGGCTAACTGTCTTCTCTTGGTCCTTATGTCTGTTTTGGTGCCAATACCATGCTGTTTGGGTTACTGTAACTCTGTAGTGTAATTTGAGAGCAGGTATTGTGTTGCCTCCAGCATCTTTCTTCTTGATCAATATTGTATTGGCTATTCTGGGTCTTTTATTTTTCCAAATGAATTGTAGGACTGTTTTTTCTAGTTTTGTAAAAATGCCATTGGTATTTTGATGGAGATTGTATTGAATCTGTATAAAGCTGTCATTTTGTATGTCATTTTGACAATATGAATTATGTCTATCCAAGAACATGAGAGGTCTATCCGTTTTATAAGGTCTTTTTCATTTTTTATCTTCACTGGTATATAGAGGTTTTTCACCTCCTTGATTAGAGTGATTCTAAATTATTTTTTGAGATTATTATGAATGGAATAGTTTTCCCAGTTTCTTTTCAGTAGATTGATTATTGGAGTATAGGAAAGCAATTTATTTATGCATGTGTATCTTATATCCTCTTGCTTTGCTGAATTTTTTCATCAGCTCTAGAAATCTTCAGGTGGAGTTTTTTGGGTCTTCTAGATATAGGATGACACTGGCAGCAAACAGATAATTTGAGCTCCTATTTTTCTATTTATATCCCTTTAATTTCCTTCTTTTGCCTGATCGTTCTGGCTAGAGTTTCAAGGACCATGTTGAATAGGAGTAATTAGATTGGACATCCTTGTCTTGTTTTTGTCTTTGGAGGAAATGTGTTCTATTTTTCTCCATTCAGTATGATGTTGGCCTTGAGTTTGTCATATAAATGTTGAGGTAAATTCCTTCTATCCCTCCAATCTGATCTCTACTCAGTAGACTATAAGTTATTTAAGTTTGTCAGTCATTTCTTTGCTGAAATTTTTCTTGGGTGTACTATTGCCCTGAGAATATAATTGAAACTTTCCATTATGTCAGAAGACACCTTATATACTCTAGATCCTCAATAATACACAAACCCATATCATTTCAGGCTGCCTGTGGTCTTGAATTTTCTCTATTCCTCAAACACCCCAGCAATGTCTTCTCCAAACACTTCAGTGTCCATTTTTATAATCTTCTTGTGACAGGTTCTTCTATTAGGAACTTCTTTTAAAGAACATGTAAAAATAGACATCATCATCATTGTAGTTTCCCACAATTTGACCTTCCATCAATATCATGACTGTAGATTCTGATTCTATTTCCATGAATTTATCCCACAGATACATATGCTATCTTAAAAAATGACATATAAATAACATTATTTATTGCAACACTGTTGGAAATAGAAAAAATATTAAAAACAATATATATTGCCGTTTTCATTGTGATAAACTGTTAATCACATGGTAATGAGGAACATAATTGAATGTATAATTCATTTCAGGTAATAGATCACATTAACAGTATTTTTAATATAGTGAGACTACAAGTATTGTGAATTGGTACCTTAATGTACACTTTCATTCACCCTCAAACAAGTGATGTATCTCATAGTGAGACATCTTTGCAGTTCTCAAACACAGAAACCTTGTAATTAAATCAGTCGATGTGTAGAATATTGGTTCTAATTTTTGGTAAACATATCATCATGTTATTTTTACCTGTTATTTTGTGATTGTTCATGTGGATAAGTCTATGAGCAGCTGACTCAAAATAGAAAGATGGAGGAATGATCAGCACAGGTAAAAATGTTAGAAATATGACAAGAAAAACATTAGTGAAGAATCAGTAGTATACAAACTGGGTTAGGAACCAAAAAAGAGATTTTATTTGTTGATGCTAGACAGACATTTACAAAGAATTTCTTTGCTGTTCCTAGTGTTCTGATGACTTGAATAAGAATGATCTGCTTTGAAATGAGGGAATACAAGATGTAGGATTTGAAAGAGACTATACATTTTTCCACATTCCAGAAAAATTCCTATAGAAAGGCTGATGGGAGATTGAGAATGTGGAGTGAGTTGTTGAATGAAATAATTTTCTTAATGGAAAAACTTTTGGGTGTATTGCAAGACAGGTCACTAGATATTTTATGACCTTGACATAGATTTATTCCTTTAATACTCAAAACCAGATTATGATTTGGAAATAGAAAAATATTATAAACAAACACAGAAACCTTAGGATTAAGCCCCACATCTTCCGTGACTTCTCTTCTTTACTTAAGCTGTTTAGGTCAGATCAGGTAGTTATCCTCAGTATAGGATTAATAGTCATAACTGTGCCATTCATGTGTATTTTGATCTCTTGTCCTACATTGGGGCCACCATTCTTAGAAGACCCTTAATCAAGGGGATCTACAAAGCCTTGTCCACATGTGGCTTCCACCTCTCTGTGGTTTCACTGTACTATGGAACAGTTATTTGGCTATATTTCTTTGCTGTCATCCAATAATGCCAGTGACCAGAATGTCATTGTGTTTTTGTTGTACTCTCTGGTCACCCCCATGGTGAATCCCTTTATCTACACTCTGAGGAATCAATACAAAAGTAGCTCTGAGTAACTTTCTTGGTAGAGGAACATTTTAGGATGATGGGAATTTTGTTTTCTATTACGGATATTAGACCTTCTCAGTCCCTCATATGCCTCATTTTCTCTTTGAATCGCTGTTTCTTGGTGAATCCTGATGTGGGGGGTCTTTTTTTTTTTTTTTTTTTTTTTTTTTGGTACCGGGGATTGAACTCAGTGGCACTAGACCGCTGGGCCACATCCCCAGCCCATTTTTTGTATTTTATTAGAGACAGGGTCTCACTGAGTTGCTAAGTGCCTTGCCATTGCTGAGGCTGGCTTTGAACTCGCGATCCTCCTGACTCAGCCTCCCAAAGTGCTGGGATTACAGGCGTGCGCCACCGCGCCCGGCTGTGGGGGGTCTTTATTCAGCCTTGCTTCAGTTTGAATTTAGTTTTTGTCTCTGTTTAATTTTCTTGTGGATCTTAGAGTCTCAGGAAAGGTTTTCGCGAACATGTCTGCACATTTTTACTTTTCACTTAGTATCCTTGTCTTACCAACATTGGAATTTTCATGTAGTTATAGCCATTATTCTTTTTTAAAAATTGTATGGTTTTCTTTTTATAGCACGGCTTTTTTACTCTCACAAGATAACATATTTAATTAAAAATTAAACTTTTTTTTGGATTGCATGTATAAATTTATTTTTATTAAAAAATTGACACATAAAGTTGTACATATTTATAGGTACTCTTTTGTTTCTTTTTTGCATATATTATTTCCTTGTGTATATTACATAATGTTCAGATGAAGGTAGGCATATATATCTCCTCAAATATTTATTTATTTATTGTGCTGAAAATATTCCAAATCCTTTCTTGTAGTTTTTTTTTAAATTATGCAGTATGCTATCATCATCTTTAGTCAAGCTACAGTGTAATAAAACACAGAACTTATGTAACTAACTTATGATTCATTGATCCACTTTTCTCCTTCCCTCTCTCTCCCATGTTTTCATCTGCTATTTATAATTTCTTATTCAATATCCAATTATTAAGTTATTTTACTAGAGAGATGATAACCAGGTACATGATGTTTCTTTTCTCAAAAAGAGATGGCCTGGTCATAAATGTAAATGAGATGGATTGATGCAAAAACCGTGGTAATTTTTCAAATAAAATAATAGGTACAGGACAAAAGTGTGAACAGAAACCTGGTTGGAACACTCAAGGATCTAGAAAGTCCAACTGGGTATGAAATGTAGTATCCATAGTAGGAATTTTTGAAAGCCCTACCAGGTGGTGTGGTAATTATGAGAAATCTGTCCATTGTGATATGGGGGTTCAGCTTCTGTAGGTGTGGGCTGAAGATTGGGCAGGCAGGATGGGAGGAAGGGTAGGCCACCTGAACTGAGTTCAAGCTGGACTTCAGGGTAGGATAATTCACTTGTAATTTATTATGAATGACAAAAGGTACGTTCATGCCCAAGTATGTAAATGTAGTGTCCCATGTTTCCATCTGAAACAGTAAAGTTTTTTTCTTTAGTGCTCAAGAAACTGCCTCTGATCCTGGCAAAGGCACTAAACCTCATTCCTATAAGCTGATTACTGTGACAGATGTTTTTATGTTTATTATTTCCATTACTATTTGGTAAAAAGGACAAAATTAAAATTTAAGGAAGATTATAGTAAGCAATTGTCACTATCTAGCAACATTTGGAGGAAGTGGAACTCAGGTGACTGTAATGCTGTTAAAAGCTGAGACCTGGGGACGCTGGGAAAGATGGTGGGCAGCAGAGAAGAGCTCTTGAGAGACTGTCACTAAAAGAGGCTTAGCGGGAAGTTTTAACGCATTCCTAGCAATATTCCTGCAACTGGGAGGGAGCTGAGACATCTGCGCACATCTAGATGGTGAAATACAATGAACTCCAGACCACCAACGCACGGAGTCCAGTGCGAGCTGCCCACAAACCAAACCAGCATTAGCGGTGCAGCTGCCGCGGTAACATTGCAGTATGGTAAATATAGACCACGACCTCGAACAGCGCAGAATAAAGGGAAAGCTAGTCACGAGCAGCGGCCTCATAGACTTCTTCCACGTAAATTGCCGAACAGGACCTGCATGCCTCCGAGTGACACACGGGTCCAGGGTACTGCTGTTGAGACCGGGAAAGGCACTGCCATTTTGGAGGAAAGCTGCGGCTGACCGGGACAAAGAAACAAAGAAGAAAAAACAGCTGCAGGCATCCAAGGATCGGTCCAGGGCCCAGAGAACAGCACGCACCTGGGTGAGATGTGCGCAGGCAGCCAGCAGGGAAGGCCCTGTCTGAGGCCAGCGCAGAAACCACAAGAGCTATAACTGGGGGCGGGCTTAGGGAATGCGTGCCTTTTGGATGAACCCTTTCCTGGTGCTATTCACGTACTGACCTCCCCCCCCCCCCCCCAGCCATTCTTCCTCTGTGCCAATCTGCCGCTGGCCAAAGCTGCAGAACAGACTCCACTAATTGGAGCTCTGTGACTGTCTGGGCGTGATCCGGGACAACTGGCTTAAACTGGAAGGGCTTCCCAGGGTCCTGTTTATTTGAGACTTGTTCCTGGGTTCGACTCTGTTTTTTTTTGTTTGTTTTTGTTCTGTTTGATAGTGTGTTTATTTGTTTGTTTATGTTCCTCTTTCTTTTCTTCACTTCTCACTTAAGTCTCTTCTGCCCTCATCTTCTCTATTTACACCCTGTCATTGTGTATTCATCAGAGGGGAAAACAAGTTATACGCAAAAATTGGGACTTCTAGACCTGGGGCAATTGAAATATACAGCAAAGCGGTGTTATATATAGTTTACTCTCTATTTTCTTGACTCACTTTCTCTCTCTCCTCTCTCTTACAGTAATTCCTACTTCTTTGTTATCTTTTATTGTTCCTTTTTATTTTTTCTTTTTCTATCTTTCTTTATTTTTCTTCTCTCAAAGGCTAAATAAGTTTGGTTTATATATAAATTGGTCTTCCCTCTAAATCGCTCACTCCATTCTCTTTCCTCTCCTGTCTGCTGATATTAAACCACTTCCATAGAATTCTATTTTCATACTTCCTAAGAAAGAACATCTCAATAACCTCACTTCCTTCTTCCTAAACACATCATCTCTGTGTCCAATACTGAAACTGTAAACCCCAACGCAAGCATACAGAGTAAATTGGAAACAATACCTGAGTTAACTAAATCTGTACATTGTAATCAAACTGGGATTTGCTGTAAAGAAAGTGTTAGATCTTAAAGTGTAAGGTATTTATAAGGGGATCTGACAGCATTGTACCACAGGAGAAACATAAGGCTATAAGGTGAAATCGAAATAGGCAAGGTCCCACAGTGCTAGAAGAATAGACACACAAGCATTATGAAGAAGCAAGGGAAGAAAGTGGCTGAAACCAATCAACATACCCCCTCAGTAGATTCATTGGCAAGCACAGTTGGTCAAATGCCAGAGATGGAATTTAGAAATTACATATTCCAAATGTTTATGGATCTTAAAAATGAACTCAAAAATGAGATGAGAGAGTAAATACAGGTGGTAAAAGAGCATTTTGACAAAGAACTCCAAAAACAAATACAGGAAGCAAAAGATTACTTCAATAGGGAGATAGAGATTCTAAAAAGAGACCAAACAGAAATTCTGGAAATGAAAGAAGAAATAAACCAAACTAAATGCTTAATTGAAAGCATCAACAACAGATTAGATCACCTGGAAGAAAGGACTGCAGATAATGAAGACAAAATACATATCCTGGAGAAAAATCTATATGACACAGCAAAAGTAGTAAGAAAACAAGAACAGAGCATTCAGGAATTATGGGACAGCATAAAAACACCAAACTTAAGAGTGATTGGTGTTGAAGAAGGTGCAGAGTTTCAGACCAAAGGAATGAGTAATTTATTCAATGAAATAATAGCAGAAAAATTTCCAAACATGAGGAATGAATGGCAAAACCAAGTTCAAGAGGCTTACCGAACACCAAACGTACAAAACCACAACAAATCCACACCAAGGCACATTATAATGAAATTGCCTAATATACTAGGCAAGGAGAGAATACTAAAAGCCACAAGAGAAAGGAAGGAGATTACATATAGGGGGAAACCGATCAGACTATGCTCAGATTTTTCAACCCAGACATGAAAAGCTAGAAGATCCTGGAATAGCATATTTCAAGCTCTGAAAGAAAAGGGATGTCAACCAAGAATCTTATTCCAGCAAAATTGAGCTTTAGATTTGAAGATGAAATAAAAACCTTGCACGGCAAACAAAGGATAAAAGATTTCACAACTCGAAAGCCAGCACTTCTGAACATCTTGGGTAAAATTTTCCACGAAGAAGAAGAGAAAAATAACAATGAAAATCAACAAAGGGAGATATTAAACTAAAGTAATTACCAACCAGAGGAGAATCCAAATCAAGCTAAATACCATAATACAATTAAAAATGGATGGAAATAACAATCACATCTCAATAATAACCCTGAATGTTAATGGCCTAAACTCACCATTCAAAAGACACAGATTGTCTGATTGGATTAAAAGAAACAACCCAACAATTTGCTGTCTACCAGAAACACACCTCATAGAAAAAGACATCAAGCGATTGAAGGTGAAAGGCTGGGAAAAGTCTTATCACGCACATGGGCTGCGGAACCAAGCAGGGGTTTCCATTCTCATATCAAATAAGGTAGACTTCAAGCCAAAGCTAATCAAAAGGGATAAAGATGGATATTTCTTACTTCTTAAGGAAATCATTCATTAATAAGATATAACAATTATAAATCTATATGTCCCAAATAATGGAGCACCTACACTAATCAAACAAACCCTTCTCAAGTTCAAGAGTAAAATAGACCACAACACAGTTATTCTAGGGGACTTCAACACACCTCTATCATCAATGGATAGATCATCCAAACAAAAGCTAAATAAAGAAATTTTAGTCCTTGTTAAAACAATTAATAACTTAGACCTAACAGACATGTATAGAATATTTCATCCCTCAGTAAGCAAAAACACTTTCTTCTCAGCAGCACATGGCTCCTTCTCCAAAATTGACCATATATTATGTCACAAGTCTTCTCTCAGCAAATATTAAAAAATAGAAATACTACCTTGCATTCTATCAGACCATAATGGGATGAAATTGGAAATCAATGATAATACAAGAAAAAAAAAAAAAAAAACTACTCCAACAGCTGGAAGCCAAACAACATGCTACTGAATGAACAAGGGGTTGAAGAAGACATCAAGGAAGAGATTAAAAAATTCCTAGAGGTAAATGAGAACACAGATACATCGTATAGAAATTTCTGGGACACTATGAAGGCAGTAGTAAGAGGAAAAGTCATTGCACTGAATTCCTTCATTAAAAGAAAAAAACAACAACAAATAAATGACTTAACATCACACCTCAAAGCACTAGAAAAAGTGGAACATATCAACACTAAGAGCAGTAGAAGACAGGAAATAATTAAAATCAGAGCTGAAATTAATGAAATCAAGACTAAAGAAACAATTCAAAGAATTGACAAAACCAAAAGTTGGTTCTTTGAAAAAATAAATAAAATTGACAGACCCCTTACAATGCTAACGAAAAGAAGGAGAGAAAAAAACTCAAATTGCTAACATCCATGATGAAAAAGGAAATATCCCAACATACACCTCAGATATACAGGAGATAATTAGAAATTACTTTGAAAACTTGTACTCTAATAAAATAGAAAATACTGAAAGAATTGACAGATTTCTAGAGTCGTATGAATTGCCCAACCTGGAACAGGAGGGTATACACAATTTAAATAAATCAATTTCAAGTGAAGAAATAGAACACGCTATCATAAAACTACCAACAAGAAAAAGTCCAGGCCCTGATGGGTTTATAGCCAAGTTCTACAAGACCTTCAAAGAAGAACTAATACCAATGCTCTTCAAATTATTTCAAGAAATAGAAAAAGAGGGAGCTCTTCCAGACTCTTTCTATGAGGCCAATATCACATTAATTCCAAAGCCAGGCAAAGACACAGCCCAAAAAGAAAACTTCAGGCCAATATCTTTAATGAACATAGATGCAAAAATTCTCAACAAAATTCTGGCAAATTGGATTAAAAAACATATCAAAAAGATAGTGCACCATGATCAAGTGGGGCTTATCCCAGGGATGCAAGGTTGGTTCAACATTGGGAAATCAATAAACATAATACATCACATCAATATACTTGAAGACAAAAACCATATGATCATCTCAATAGATGCAGAAAAAGCTTTTGACAAAATACAACACCCCTTTATGTTCAAAGCTCTAGAAAAATTAAAAATAACAGGAACATATCTCAACATTATAAAAGCTATCTATGCAAAACCTCAAGCTAACATTATCTTAAATGGAGAAAAATTGAAAGCATTCCCTCTAAAAACTGGAACAAGACAGGGATGCCCCCTCTCACCACTGCTATTTAACATAGTACTAGAAACTCTGGCCAGAGCAATTAGACAGATGAAAGAAATTAAGGGGATCCAGATAGGAAAAGAAGAGCTCAAATTAGCACTATTTGCTGATGACATGATAATATACCTAGGAGACCCTAAAAACTCTACCAGAAAACTTTTACAACTAGTAAATGAATTTGGCAAAGTAGTAGGATACAAAATCAATACCCATAAGTCAAAGGCATTTTTGTACATCAGTGACAAAGCCTCTGAAAGGGAAATGATGAAAACTACTCCATTTACAATTGCATAAAAAAATAAAATAAAATACTTGGGAATCAACTTAATGAAAGAGGTGAAAGACCTCTATAATAAAAACTATAGAACACTAAAGAAAGAAATCGTAGAAGACCGTAGAAGATGAAAAGACCTACCTTGTTCTTGGATAGGTAGAATTAATATTGTCAAAATGTCCATACTACCAAAAGCATTATACAGATTTAATGCAATTCCAATCAAAATCCCAATGACATTTCTCAAAGAAATAGAAAAAGCAGTCATGAAATTCATCTGGATAAATAAGAGACCCAGAATGGCTAAAGCAATCCTGAGCAAGAAAAGTGAAGCAGGTGGCATCACCATACCAGACTTTAAATTATACTATAGAGCAATAGTAACAAAAACAGCATGGTATTGGCACCAAAACAGACTAGTAGACCAATGGTACAGAATTGAGGACACAGAGACTAATACATATAATTTCAGCTATCTTATATTAGACAAAGGTGCCAAAAATGTACAGTGGAGAAAGGATAGCCTCTTCAACAAATGGTGCTGGGAAAACTGGAAATCCATATGCAACAAAATGAAATTAAACCTGTATCTCTCACCATGCACAAAATTCAATTCAAAGTGGATCAAGGACTTAGGAATTAGACCAGAGCCAATACACCTAATAGAAGAAGAAGTAAGCTACAATTTCCAACATGTCGGATTAGGCTTCAAGTTCCTTAACAAGAATTAATAGCGCAAGAATTAATACCAAGAATTAATGAATGGGATAGATTTAAGCTAAAAAGCTTCTTCTCAGCAAAAGAAACAATGAGTGAGGTGAATAGAGAGCCAACTAATTGGGAACAAATATTTAATATGTGCACATCAGATACTGCACTAATTTCTAGAATATATAAAGAACTCAAAAAACTTAACAACAACAACAAAACCCAAATAATCCAATCAATAAATGGGCTAAGGAATTGAAAAGACACTTCTCAGAAGAAGATACACAATTAATCAACAAATACATAAAAAAAAGGCTCAACATCGCTTGGCAATTAGAGAAATGCAAATAAAAACTACTCTAAGATTTCATTTCACTCCAGTCAGAATGGCAGCTCTCAAGAACACAAACATCAATAAATGTTGGAGAGGATGCAGGGAGAAAGGTACACTCTTACATTGCTGGTGGGACTGCAAAATGGTGCAACCGCTATGGAAAGCAGTATGGAGATTTCTTGGAAAACTGGGAATGGAACCACCCTATGACCCAGCTATCCCACTCCTGGGTCTATTCCAAAGGACTTAAAAACAGCATATTACAGTGACACAGCCACTTCAATGTTTATAGCAGCACAATTCACAATAGGTAGGTTGTGGAACCAACCTAGATGTCCCTCAGTAGATGAGTGGATAAAGAAAATGTGGTATATATACACAATGGAATTTTACTCAGCAATAAAAGAGAATAAAATAATGACACTTGCAGGTAAATGGATGAAGTTGGAGAATATAATGCTAAGTGAAATCAGTCAATTTCACAAATCCAAATATCGAATGTTTCCTCTGATATTAGGAGGCCAGTTCACAGTATTGTTGGGTCGGGGTATATAGGAAGATTAGAGGAACACTAGAATGGTCAAAGGAAAGGGAGGGGAAGGGAGGGAGCAAGGGGGAAGGGTGGAAAAAGAAAAAGTGATTGAATAATATGGATATCATTATTTAAATGCATGATTGAAGACTTGAATGCTATGAATATACTTTGTATACAAACTGTTTTGTGTAAAAAGATGCTCTATATGTGTAGTATGAAGTGTAATACACACTACTACTATAAATAAAAATTTTAAAAAAAGCTGAGACCTATAAACCACATGAATATTTCTCAAACCTCAGGAATGTTTTAGCCCATTTTACTTGAAAATTTACTTGAGTCTTACAAAAATGCTGAAATAGCTTATAAGTAAAACAACATATATACAGTTTAAATATGTGTGCATATATATAATGTACAAATTATGTGTATGTTCATGTATACGTCATGTATATGTGACATATGATCACATTTTAAATAATATTATTAAAAGGAATATTTATTTAACAATCTATATTCTTAATAGAAAACTAATAATAGTATTGAAACTCTTTGGGTCTCTCCTCAATAGTATCTTCTTTCTTCCTGAGAGAATCTAGTGCCTTGACTGTTTACAAAGTCTCAAACTTTACATTAGAATTTTACACTTTTATAATGTAAATTTGCCTCCTCTAGGAGTGTATATAAATTATATAATACTATAATGATTTTCATAGGTTTTACTTTTGTGGAGACTATTGTCTTCGTGAAATTCATCTATATATTTTCATCATCCACTGTGAACACATAACAAACTAATATCCTCAATCTTAGTATCTGTTTTTTATTTCAGCATTTTTAGCAAGAATGAAATTTTGTAACAATAATTTGATACAATGAAAAATTATAACAACATTCTTGTACATGCATGCAATCTGTGTATACAACAGATCTGGTCAATTGTATTCTTAGGAAAATAATTGCATTTATCTCATTTAACTTTCATTGCTAAACTGTTCTACAAAATAGATACACTAAGAAGATTGTCTGAAAAAGTTGTATACGAAATCATTGCAACTGACAATGAAGTCATATAAAATGCAAAATAATGAAGATAATAAAATGATTAGTGAATGCTAAGACTTTAGTGTAGAAATGGGAGGGATGAATTGGTAGAGCAAAGAAGACGTTAGGGTAGAAAATTTATTCTGTATAATGCTGTAGCCATGGGTACATGTCACTATGCATTAGCCAAAAACAAAGCTGAAACAAACAACCAAAAGGGAAAGTAACTACAAAGCATGAACCCAAATGTAAGCTGTAGATTTTAGTTAATAATGTAACAATTTTGGTTCAATTGTAACAAATGTATTACAACAATGCAAGATGTCAATAGAGGGGGAAAAAGGTGTCCACAGAGGAACTGTGGCCAGGGGTTAGGAAAAGAGCTGTATGAACAATTTCTGTTCAATTTTTTCCATAAACTTAAAACATATCTTAAAAATCTTTAAAAAAAATTATACTATTTTAAACCCATATCCACAGAGTTCCTGCTACTTTACCTCTTAAACAGTGCTATTGATAAGGAGATTTAAAAAAATCTTCTGCAAGTATTATAAATGACAAATTAAATGTCATTGTGCTTTTAGTTTCAACTTCACTGATCGTCAATGCAGTAAAGCATCTGACACTTTGTTCCCTGGCTATTTTGGATAGAGATGGCTGGCTATTCACTCGAATTTCACCGTTTGTGAAGTTTCACTGGGAGGGAACTGCTACATTTTCAACTAATCTAGGTGAGTCTCAGTGACATCGTTCCTAGTGGAAGAAAATGTGTGTTATTTTCTGGCCAAGATTTTTAAAAACACATGAATCTACTTACCTATTGGATAGAAGCAGATTATCCTCAGTGCTTGGAGATGATGGAGCCTGATTCCCAAATTACCACATGGTCGAAAATTCATCTACCCATCAGGAGATCTACCCTTTACCATTACAACAACCATCCTTACCCTTGCTACTACAAAATTCCTTCATATGAAATAAATAATCATGTCCTTCTCTTGCTTTTCTATTAGGTGGTTTGTCTTTTACTTATTGCATTGTAGACAGTCTTCATATAATGTAGGCGTTAATCTTTTGTCCTTTATACATAGTGCAAATGTCTTCCATTATTTTTATATTGTTACTTTAAAAATATGTATCAATATCTCAATTTTAATGTGCTTAAAGTAATTAATTCATCTGTTTAGTTGGTGTTCTTGATTTTAATGTGATTCTTTGAGGAAATCACCTTGCAATGTCCACCCTGTGTTTTCTAGACACCAAGGAAGAGACATGGCATTGGGAAAAGCACAGTCTGATAAAGACAAACTTGTATTTGTTTTCAAGAAAATGCCTTTTGTTTGCATAAAGTAGGGATATCCCAGTGAAATCCCATATAAACCCCAATTCAACACACAATGCTTTATGAACAATTTAGTTGTGCAAGATACTGTCAGAGTCTAGGGGATATTTCTGTCTATGGAAAATAGGAGTCAATTGAGCCTCTTGAATACGCCCAACCTTATTAGTACTGTGGGATAAGAAACTGAGCTAGATTTCATCAGTTAGCATATCACTACATGTATGTTTTGATAATTATTCAACATTACCTAATTATAACAGCACTTGGACAGTCCCATCCCTGGATAGAATTTTGGAGTAGCTTTGCCTGGTGAATCATGTCACTGTTTCAACCAAATATCTATGAAGTATGAAAAATGAAAATATAGAACATCTTTTCTCATGTACCTAATGAGAGTAAGTTGTATTTTCATGTGAAATTTTAAGTCTTTCCTTCTAGGCCTTGAAAATCCTTAAAATACATACAGTGGATTCTTTTTAGTGTAATGTGAAGTATAAAGGCATTTAATCATTTTTGAATGTTAATAATGAAGTATTTAAATTTAATTTTTATGCTTAATCCTTCCCTCACTGCTCTGATATGCCAACTGCAATACATATCTGATTTTTGTAGATGTGTCAATCATTTCTGATGTAGCTGTTATATCTATATAGTTCTTACACCATATTTTAATGTTTTAATATCCATTATCACCCTCTTAAAAACTTTTAATTTATGATAACGACTCTTATGAGGCAAGACGACTGAAAAGCAATGTATACCCTATGACTCATCTTTTCTGCTGCTGGCTATAAAGGCATGAGTTCTCGTTCTCAGTGCATTGAATACATGAAATTGTTTTTAGAAGTATTATCATGGATAAACAAAATTGCATAAATACTTATACACACAAACACATGTAAGAAATAAAACTTTTATTTCACGGAATAATTTGAGGAGGATTGGCATTAGTTTTCTTATTAGAACTTTGTTGAAAATCCATCTGGTTCTGAGCTTTTATTTGTTAGCAAAGGTTTTTGTTGCTGCTTCTGTGTTGTTGCTTGTTATTGGTTTGTTTAGGATTTCACCTCAAGTACAGGCATGGGGTGACCTGGCCCCTGGGGTGAAGCGTAGCTGCAGGGTACAAGACTGGGCAGAGCTCAGGGATGTGTTCAGGGCTGAGGTCTGCCATAGAAGGGCATGCTGGATGATGGTGGTAGATATTCCCTCTGTTCCGCACACTCTTCCCTCCCTACGAGAGGTACTGAGTGTGGCGGAAGCCGTCAGCAGATGTTTGCAGATCCCCAGGCGTGGCTCTCTCTGTACACGGTTGCTGCAGTGGCTTCAGGGATCAGATGTTTGACTCATATCTTGATCCTGCCCTCTTTGGCAGCTGTGCTGTATAAAGCACCCTACAAAGGTGCAGAGTTGCATGCTGCTCTCTAGTCTCTGCTCTCCCTAGTAGAGACTCACAGAGGGAGGAATGCAGTAGTGGTGCATTCTGATTCCCAGGCTTCACTCTCCCTGTCAGAGGTAGTTGCAGTGACTGCCAGCATCAGAGGTGAGCAGTCCTCTATAATCTCAGCCCTCCCTAGAAGAGGTTCTGGGGTTTGGAGGAGGTCCTTAGTAGATGTGTGAAGCTTCCAAAACTTGGCCTTCCCTACCAGAGGCACTCACTGTGGCTGCCAGTATTGGTGATGCATGTCAGTCTCCTATTTTTTTTTATGTGAAGCTAAATAACTTTTATTTATTTCCACATTTTTATTGGCACATTATAGTTGCACACAATGATGGGATTTACTATATATTCACACATGCACACAATATAACAATGTAATTTGGCAAATATCACTTGGATGCCACTCTCTTGGCACCACCCTCTTTGGCAGATGTGCTTGATGAAGGTGCAGAGGGGCATGACCTGTCTTAGGCTTCACCTTTCTTGGTTTAGGTTGCAGGCTGCCTTTCATCTTCCTAAGTCGGCCTAACTTTCATCTTCCTAAGTCGGCCTACTTCAGAGGCATCCTATATGAAATTAAGCAGTGTTCAACCCCAGGGTTTTAAAAACTCCAGCATACTGTTTTCTGATCCCAAAGGAAGAACTTGTAGGACTCAATTGAGAGGTTTTGGACATGCTATTATGCACTTTTAGGGGATACCCTCCTGTCTCCTCTCAGGAGGAGATAGCTAGCCAAATTTTCAAATTTTGTGTTTATGATGTTTAGTTTTGTCATTTATTTCCATGTGTATTTATCTCTGAAACATATATTTATATTTTACATATATATGACCATGACTTTACTGGCTTTGGCTATCGTAATATTAAGTCTAGTTGGCTTAGACAAAAACAATAGAGAATTATTTTTCCACTCTTCATGTGCCTAGAAATACACTATCAATATTTCAACTGATTTGGTTTCTTGTTGAGGACCCTCTGCCTGCCATGCCATACCACATCTGCCTTATTACAATGTCTTTCAATCAGAGATATCTCCCTTAATATTATTTAGTTAATTAGCAACACTGGTGGGTAGGGCTTCAATTTATAAATCTATGGGAGAGGGACACAAACATTCAGTCTCTAACAATATATCTACCTGAAAATTTTTGTTTCTCTGTTTTGCCGTATTATTGGAGACTTGCATTTTTCTTCTACTATTATTTTTCTTAATTTATGTAGTATGACACAGAATTGTTCTACAATATTTCTTCTGTAAAATTATCACAACTTATTCTTTGTTGAACTTCCCCCTCACCCCCTGTTTTTTTTAATAGAATTGTCAAATTTGCTCTGAATCTACTTATTTGTTTTCAGTTGTACAAGTGCAGGACATCCGTGAGGTTTAAACTGATGTTAGAATGTATGATCCATGGCAATGTAAGTTTTCAATTGTCAATCATAGTGTTATATTGTTCCTATATTAAAATGATTAAGACATCCAAATAGTGGGGATCCAGGATGGTAGGCTAGAGAGAGGCTGCATTCTGTGTTGCTTGGGGAACTGGAATTCAAGTAGTGGGAATACTGGTTCTCTTCAAGTGATTAGAGGACCCCCAACAGCTGCTCCCATGCAGGAATCAGGCCCTCTTGCCACACAGGTCTGCAGGCCTCAGTGTCAGTGCAGGACTCCCGGCTGATCCTCCACGCAGAATCACCAGGTGCCCAGGCAAGACCATTGGCATTAGCACGTGTGCAGGTCTCCTGGCCACCCACCCTTGCAAGAATATCAGCTGCAGCTCCCATCTAGGAACTCTGGCTGCCACGCCTGTGTGGATGCCCATCTACCAACGTGGGGCTTCCCTGGTCGCCTCCATCTTGGGTCTTGCAACCACTGCCATAGTCCCCTACATGGGGTAGCCAGCACTTGGGAACAGCTCACTAGGTCTGTAGATACTTGCCAGCCATAGTACTGCATGCCACAGAGCTGCATCTCTGAACATGCCACTTACCGCCAACACCCGGCCCCATCTGACCGGAAACCTCATCACCGAAAGCAGCCCCCTCCATCTTGGGTCACCTTCATCACCTTCTTTAGTTGGGGCATCTCTCAGCTTGGGACATAAATCAAAGGCATTTCTGTACATTAGTGACAAATTCTCTGAAAGTGAAACTAGGAAAATTACATCTTTTTAACAAAAGATGTGAAAGACCTCTACAGTGAAAATTACAAAACACTAAAGAAAGAAACTAAAGAGGACCTTAGAAGATGGAAAAATCTCCTTTGTTCTTTGATAGACAGAATTAATATTGTCAAACTGACCACACTACCAAAAGCATTATACAGATTTAATGCAGTTCCAATCAAAATCCTAATAACATTCCTCATAGAAAGAGAAAAAGCAGTCATGAAATTCATCTGGAAAAAGAAGAGACCAAGAATAGTCAATGCAATTCTTAGCAAGAAGAGTGAAGCAGGTGGCATCACTATACCAGACCTTAAACTATACTACAGGGCTATAGTAACAAGAATGGCATGGTATTGGCACCAAAATAGAAGTATAGACCAATGGTACAAAATAGGGGACACAGAGAAAAACTCACATAAATACAATGATCTCATATTAGACAAAGGCACCAAAAACATTTATTGGAGAAAAGATAGCCTCTTCAACAAATAGTGTTGGGAAAACTAGAAATCCATATGTAGCAAGGTGAAATCAAGCCCCTATCTATCCCCATGCACAAAACACAACTCAAAGTGGATCAAGGACCTAGGAATTAAACCAGAGACCCTGCATCTAATAGAAGAAAAAGTAGGCCCAAATCTTCATCATGTCATGTTAGGCCCCGACTTCCTTAATAATACTCCTATAGCACAAGAAATAAAATCAAGAATCAATAAATGGGATGGATTCAAACTAAAAAGCTTCTTCTCAGCAAAAGAAAAAATCAGTGAGGTGAATAGAGAGCCTACAGAATGGGAGCAAATTTTTACCACACACATCAGATAGAGCACTAATCTCTAGGTATATAAAGAACTAAAAAATCTAACACACACACACAAAAACAAATAACCCAGTCAATAAATGGTCCAGGGAACTGAACAGACACTTCTCAGAAGATGATATACAATCAATCAATAAATATATGAAAAATGTTTAACATCACTAATAATAAGAGAAATGTAAATCAAAACTACTCTAAGATTTCATCTCACTCTAGTCAGAATGGCAGCTATTAAGAGTACAAAGAACAATAAGTGTTGGCGAGGATGTGGGGGGGGGGGGAGGCACACTCACACATTGCTGGTGGGACTGCAAATTGGTGCAGCCAATATGGAAAGCACTGTGAAGATTCCTTGGAAAACTTGGAATGGAACCACCATTTGACCCAGCTATCCCACTCCTTGGTTTATACCCAAAGGATTTTAAAAACAGCATACTACAGTGACAAAGCCACATCAATGTTTATAGCAGCACAATTTACTATAGCCAAATTGTGGAACTAACTTAGATGCCCTTCAGTAAATGGATGGATAAAGAAATGGGGGTATATACACACAATGGAATATTACTCAGCATTTGAAAGAGAATAAAATCATGGCATTTGCAGGTAAATGGATGGAGTTGGAGAATATTATGCTAAGTGAAGTAAGTCAATCCTCAAAAAACCAATTGCTAAATGTTTTCTTTGATATGAAGATGCTGATCCATAATGGGGATGGGGTGGGGTGGGGAGCATGGGAGGAAACTTTAGATAGGTCAAAGGGAAGAGAGGGGAAGGGAGCGGGTAGAGGGGTAGGAAAGACGGTGGAATGAGATGGACACCATTATCTTAAGTACATGTATGAAGACACGAATGGTGTGACTCTACTTTGTGTACAACTAGACATGAAAAATTGTGCTTTATATGTGTACTATGAATTGAAATGCATTCTGTGTCCTATATAACAAATTAAAATAAATAAATACATAAATAAAAGACATCCAAATAATAAACACCATTGTCTTCAAAGGCAATTTTCAAAAACAGTTTTTCCAATTCCTTGACATAGATGGACTGTTACTGAAGTTTCAGTATGGCTTTTTTGATTAACTTTGAGGTTGATCATCTTTGTAGGTGGGGATTAGCTCATTTGAAGTTTGTTTTTCTGAAATCCCTCTTCATCTTATTTGCCAATTTTTTCAATTTTCTGTGGCTCCATCTTTTTTTTTTCCACCAATTTTTTCCTTCCCCCCTCCCTCCCCCGTTGCTCCCTCCCTTCCCCTCCCTTTCCTTTGACCATTCTAGTGTTCCTCTAATCCTCCTATGTACCCCCATCCAACAACACTGTGAACTAGCCTCCTTATATTAGAGAAAACATTCAGTATTTGGATTTTTGAGATTGACTAATTTCACTTAGCATTATATTCTCCAACTTCATCCATTTACCAGCAAATGCCATTATTTTATTCTCTCTTATTGCTGAGTAAAATTCCATTTTGTATATATACCACATTTTCTTTATCCACTCATCTACTGAGGGACATCTAGGTTGCTTCCACAACCTACCTATTGTGAATTGTGCTGCTATAAACATTGAAGTGGCTGTGTCACTGTAATATACTGTTTTAAAGTCCTTTGGGAATAGATCCAGGAGTGGGATGGCTGGTTCATAGGGTGGTTCCATTCCCATTTTCCAAAGAAATCTCCATACTGCTTTCCATAGCAGTTGCACCATTTTGCAGTCCCACCAGCAATGTAGGAGTGTGCCTTTTTCCCCACATCCTCTCCAACATTTATTGTTGTTTGTGTTCTTGATAGCTGTGTGGCTCCATCTTTGAGTGCATTCTATTACTGAATCATAAGCTAAAGCATAGGGCATGTTTTGAATAAAACTCAGAAAGATGGGAGAAACTTGCTGTGGAACTTGCATAAATGAAGGTCATATAGGTAATGATATCAGATACCTGGGGAAGTAACAATGTCATTTGTCAATACAAAGAAACACTTTTCCTCATGTTGTTAAATGACCATGTAGAGTCATGAATTTACTGTTTTTGATATCTTTTCTAAGGGTATTATAGTTGAACATACCAGTTGGGTTCACTTTGACATAATCATACATGCATGAAATTTAGCTTACTACAACTCATTCCCTAGTTCCCCAGGTTTCCTTTTCCCTCCACCTAATCCTCTTCCTCTTCTCTACTTGTCTACCTTCCACTCATTCATTCGTTTATTTGCTTTTAGTACTGGGGATTGAACCCAGGGGCCCTCGAACACTGAGCCCCATACTCAGCCTTTTTTTAAAATTATTTATTTACTTATTCATCATGCACAAGTATAGTATCTTTTTACATACAATTGCTTGTATACAAAGTATATAAGTACCATTCAGATATTCAATCATGCATTTAGGATAATGATATCCATCTCATTCAACCACCAATTTTTTTTCCTCCCCCCCTCCCTCCTTACTCCCTCCCTTCCCCTCCCTTTCCGTTGACCATTCTAGTGTTCCTCTGATCCTCCTATGTACCCCCTTCCAACAACACTGTGAACTAGCCTCCTTATATCAGAGAAAACATTCGGTATTTGGATTTTTGAGATTGACTAATTTCACTTAGCATTATATTCTCCAACTTCATCCATTTACCTGCAAATGCCATCATTTTATTCTCTCTTATTGCTGAGTAAAATTCCATTTTGTATATATACCACATTTTCTTTATCTTATTTGTTTGTTTGTTTTTTATTTATAGACAGAGTTTCCCTGAGTTGCTTAGGGCCTCTCTGATTGCTGAGGTTGGCTTTGAACTCACGATTTTCTAGTCTCAGCCTCCCGAGTCACTGAGATTACAGGTGTGTGCCACCATGCCTGGCTTCATTCATTTATTTTTATTTAGTGCTTTTTGCACATATACAAAGGTATAATAAACTGGCATATTTATACATACACGTAATTTTGTCAAATTAATTCCACATTTTCTTCCATTTCCAAGACGTTCTGGCTCCCCTGAAATCTTCTTCTACTCCACTGTCCTATCCTATGACAGGTCAGACACCCCCCGCCCAACCTTTGTTACACTCTTTCTTCCACATGTGAGAGAAAATATTCAATTCTTGATTTTCTGAGTCTGGCTTATTTCAGTTAGCATGATATTCTCTAGTTCCACTCATTTACCTGCAATGCCATAATTTTGTTCTTCTCGATGGCTAAGTAAAACTCTGTTGTGTATATGTACCATATCTTATTAATTTATTCATCTACTGATGGACACCTAGGCTAGATCTATACCTTGCCTTTTGTGAGTTGCACTGCTATAAACATTGATGTGGCTGTTTTTCTATAGAATGCTGATTTTAGTTCCTTTGGATAAATACCAAGGTGGGTCATATGGTGGTTCCATTGCTAGCTTTTTGAGGAATCTCCAGAATGCTTTCCAGAGTGGTTGTGCTAATTTGCAGTCCCATCAACAATGTATAAGTGTACTTTCCCCTCACATCCTCACCAGCATTTCTTATTATTTGTATTCTTCTAATTGTCATTCTGATTGCATTGAGATGAAATCTCAGTGTAATTTTTATTTGTATTTCCCTGATTGCGAGGGATGTTGAATATTTTTCTATATATTTCTTTGGCTGTTTGTGTTCCATGTTTAGAGAAATGTCCATTTAGTACATTTGTCCATTTCTTGATAGGCTTTTTTTGTGTGTGTGTCAAACTTTTTGAATTTTTTACATATTCTGGATATTAATCCTCTGTCAGAAGACTTTCTCTCCAATACGTTAAGCCCTATCTTCATGCTCTTTATCATTTCCTTTTGTATGCAGAAGGGTTTTAATTTTATTTTAATTTAATGTTTTAATTTTAATTTTATTCATTCTTGTTTTTGTTTTCTTGGGCTTTCAGGGTCTTGTCAAGGAAGTTGGTACCTGAATCAAAATGTTGGAGTATTGGCTGTAGGTTTTCTTCTAGTAGTTGCAGAATTTCTGGTTTAAATCCTAAGTTTTCTAAGTTATTTATCAACTTTGATTTGACTTTTGTGCAGGTTTAGAAATAGGGATCTAGTTTCATTCTTCCACATATTAAAATCCCATTGTCCAGCAATGTTTGTTGAAAGGCTATCTTTTCTGAAACATATATTTTTGGCATCTTTGTCAAGAATCAGATGACTATGGCTATGTGAGTTGTCTCTGTCTTCTATTCCATTGGTTTTAATGTCTATATTAATGACAATAGAATGCTATTTTTATTACTATAGCTCTGTAATATAATTTGAGATCAGATATTGTCATGCCTCCAGAATCATTCTTTTTACTCAAGATGTATTTTGTTATTCTGGGTCTTTTATTCCTCCAAATAAATTTGAGGACTGTCTTTCTTTCTATTTATGTGAAGAAAGTCATTGATATTTTTATGGAGATTGCATTAACTCTATATAGCATTTTTTATTTGATGTTTTGTATATAGAACAGTAGCATTCATTACAATTCATAGTACATATATAGAACACCTTTTTACATAACACTGTTTGTATGTAAAGTATAATCATATTATTCATGTCTTCAATCATGCATTTAGGATACTCAAATCCATCTCGTTCTACCATCTTCTTTTTTTGCCCTTCATATTCCCTTGCTTCCTCCCTGCCCCTCCCTCTCCATTGACTTTTCTAGTGTTCCTCTAATCCTCCTATGTTCCCTGACCCAACCCCACTGTGAATCAGCCTATTTATATCAGAGTGTATAGCATTTTGACAATATTAACTCTAGAACTTGGAAATATTAACCTGAGAACTTGGAGAGTTTTCCATCTTCTAAGGTCTTCTTCAATTTATTTCTCTAGCATTCTGTAGTTTTAATTGTAGAGGTCTTTGACCTCTTCGGTTAAGTTGATTCCCAAGTACTTTTATTTTATTTTTGATGTTATCATAAATGGGACAGTTTTCCTGATCCCTTTCTCAGCAGAATTACTGCTGGAGTATAGAAAAGCTATTGATTTATGAATGTTGATCTTTTATTCTACTACTTTACTGAAATTATTTATCAGCCCTAGAAGTCTTCTGGTGGAGTTATTTTGGATCTTCTAGATATAGGATCATGCCATCAGAAAATAGATAATTTTTTTTGTAATCTTTTTTCCTTTCTTTTTTTATTTATAATAGTAGTATGTATTACAATTCATAATGCACATATATAACATCTTTTTACATACAACTGTTTGTATACAAAGTATATAAGTACCATTCAGATCTTCAATCATGCATTTAGGATAATGATATCAATATCATTCAACCACCATTTTTTTTTTCTTTTTTTACCCCCTTCCCTCCCCCTTACTCCCTCCCTTCCCCTCCCTTTCCTTTGACCATTCTAGTGTTCCTCTAATCCTCCTATGTAACCCATCCCAAAACACTGTGAACTAGCCTCCTTATATCAGAGAAAACATTCGGTATTTGGATTTTTGGGATTGGCTAACTTCACTTAACATTATATTCTCCAACTTCATCCATTTACCTGCAAATGCCATTATTTTATTCTCTTTTATTGCTAAGTAAAATTCCATTGTGTATATATACCACATTTTCTTTATCCACTCATCTACTGAGGGATATCTAGGTTGGTTCCACAACCTACCTATTGTGAATTGTGCTGCTATAAACATTGAAGTGGCTGTGTCACTGTAATATGCTGTTTTTAAGTCCTTTGGAAATAGACCCAGGAGTGGGATAGCTGGGTCATAGGGTGGTTCCATTCCTAGTTTTCCAAGAAATCTCCACACTGCTTTCCATAGTGGTTGCACCATTTTGCAGTCCCACCAGCAATGTATGAGTGTGCCTTTCCCCCCACATCCTCTCCAACATTTATTGTTGTTTGTGTTCTTGAGAGCTGCCAATCTGACTGGAGTGAAATGAAATCTTAGAGTAGTTTTTATTTGCATTTCTCTAATTGCCAGCGATGTTGAGAGCCTTTTTTTTTATGTATTTGTTGATTAATTGTGTATCTTCTTCTGAGAAGTGTCTTTTCAATTCCTTAGCCCATTTATTGATTGGATTATTTGGTTTTTTGGTGTCAAGTTTTGTGAGTTCTTTATATATTCTAGAAATTAGTGCTCTATTCGATGTGCATGTATTAAATATTTGTTCCCAGTTAGTTGGCTCTCTGTTCACCTCACTGATTGTTTCTTTTGCTGAGAAGAAGCTTTTTAGCTTAAATCTATCCCATTCTTTAATTCTTGTTAAGAATTCTTGTGCTACAGGATACTTATTAAGGAAATTGGGGCCTAATCCGACATGTTGGAAATTGGAGCTTAATTTTTCTTCTATTAGGCGTATTGTCTCTGGTCTAATTCCTAGGTCCTTGATCCACTTTGAATTGAGTTTTGTGCATGGTGAGAGATACAGGTTTAATTTCATTTTGTTGCATATGGATTTCCAGTTTTCCCAGCACCATTTGTTGAAGAGGCTATCCATTGTCTTGCACATTTTTGGCGCCTTTGTCTAATATAAGATAGCTGAAATTATATGTATTAGTCTCTGTATCCTCAATTCTGTACCATTGGTCTACCAGTCTATTTTGGTGCCAATACCATGCTGTTTTTGTTACTATTGCTCTATAGTATAATTTGAAGTCCAGTATGGTGATGCCACCTGCTTCACTTTTCTTGTTCAGGATTGCTTTGGCTATTCTGGGTCTCTTATTTTTCCAAATGAATTTCATGACTGCTTTTTCTATTTCTTTGAAGAATGACATTGGGATTTTGATTGGAATTGCATTGAATCTGTATAATGCTTTTGGTAGTATGGACATTTTGACAATATTGATTCTACCTATCCAAGAGCAAGGTAGGTCTTTCCATCTTCTGAGTTCTTCTATGATTTCTTTCTTTAGTGTTCTATAATTTTCCTTATAGAGGTCTTTCACCTCTTTCGTTAAGTTGATTCCCAGGTATTTTATTTTATTTTTTTGATGCTCTTGTAAACAGGGTAGTTTTCATCATTTCCCTTTCAGAGGCTTTGTCACTGATGTACAAAAATGCCTTTGACTTATGTGTATTGATTTTGTATCCTGCTACTTTGCCAAATTCATTTACTAGTTACAAAAGTTTTCTGGTAGAGTTTTTTGGGTCTTCTAGGTATATTATCATGTCATCAGCAAATAGTGCTAATTTGAGCTCTTCTTTTCCTATCTGGATCCCTTAATTTCTTTCGTCTGTCTAATTGCTCTGGCCAGAGTTTCCAGTACTATGTTAAGTAGCAGTGGTGAAAGGGGACATCCCTGTCTTGTTCCAGTTTTTAGAGGGAATGCTTTCAATTTTTCTCCATTTAAGATAATGTTAGCTCTGGGCCTTGCGTAAATAGCTTTTATAATGTTGAGATATGTTCCTGATATTCCTACAGTGTTTTGAACATAAATGGGTGCTGTATTTTGTCAAATGCAGAAAATAGATAATTTGACTTCTTTTCATAGTTGTATCATTTAAATTTCCTTCTCTTGTCTGATTGCTCTGATTAGAGTTTCCAAAACTATATTGAAGAGGAGTGGTGATTTGGACATGAGACCAAGTTGTCAGACTGGTTACTGGAATCTTTGTAGAGCTCATATGGGACACCAGCGCCAAGATGGGCTCTCACCTCACTATGCCCACCCCGTGCCACTCTAGCTCAGTCCTCTCTGTGCTGCTTCAATCATGTTGGGCCAGGCATACTCTGGAACCCACAATTGGCAACTGCTAGATCAGGCTGGTATCTTCCTATGATTTCCTAATCTCAAAACTCTGCTTACTGTCACGTGGCCACCCAAATATGGTTTCTGCAATGAAACTATGATTCCTATGGGACAATCTGCCCTTCAGGGAGTGAACTGAAACACTTCTCACTCAACGTCTCCCACCATCTCTGTGTCAGTTAAGATCAAACCCTCTCTCTATTCCACAGGTTCTCCCAAGTCAATTTTATTCACCATGCTTCCCATCACCTCAGTGGTGGGCTCGCAGTGCATCTGTAACAAATTATTTCTATATTATGATCAAAGTTTCTAACTTTTTGTGTCTCTATGATTATTTTGCTGTCCAACATTAAATTTCAGTTCATTCTTTTAGTTGCCCAGCTTGCTGAGGAGCAGTTTTCCCACTTTTAAATTTTTGAGCTACAGAACTGCTGTGGAACTGCTGGGGAGTGACACCCTCCCTGTAACCCGCTATCTCATGAGCTTTTTTTTTTTTTTTAATATTCTTTCATGGCAGAAAAGAGGGAGGTAACAATGATATTGTTGTGTTTGAGATGGAAGTTTTGGTCAACCCTTGACTTCTACAAAACAGACAAATCAGTTTCAGTATTATCATCAGGGAAACAGATGATCAATCATGATTGACAAGAGCCAGAAACCATTCTGGAAGTTTAAATTTCTTGGAGGACATTTCTACTTGAATAGCAGTTCCCAGTAAAACTTGAATTTAATATAAATAGAAAACATTAATAACATTTACAAATATTCAAACACCTTCACCTGAACGATGAGTGCATGAAATTCATTTTCTACCAGCATTGAAGAAATGCTAGGATATATGAAATGGATTAGGGATCGATTTTGTAAGTTGAGTGAAAAGCAAGCATTAAAGATTATTTCATGGTATTGTGAGAAATGTGCACCAATAGAATGCTTTTAAGAAAGAGATTGAAATTTATAAAAATTATATTTTATTTATTTTTAATCCATAATTAGTAATGATGAGATTAAAGTGTTCTAAATTTGTTTAATCAGAGTGATAGTATTTGAGTTTTTCTGGTGTTCTTGAAATAGCATAGGGTCAAAAGCAAGAAACTTTGGTTCTTATTCTCAACTTCCAGCCTGACTTGTTTTAGAATTTTTTTCCTAGAATTTTCATTTGAATAAATTGGCATAAAGTTTTACATAATATTCTCTTATACAAAATTCCATCCCATTTACAATTATATCCCTTTTCTTTTTAAAAAAAATTATTATTCTAATTTGTTATACATGTTTTCAGAGTACATTTCATTTTATATTACATATAGATAGCAAAATTTTTCAAGTTGCTGGTTTTATATAAAGAATTTTTACAACAATTGTGTCTTTATACATGTATTTAGGCTAATGATGGATAACTCATTCTACCATTATTCCTATTCCTATCCCCTTGCCCCTTCCCTCCCCTCCCCCATCTTTGTTCTATTTAAAGTTCTTTCATTCCTCTCATTCCCCACTCCCTTGCCTTTATAAGTTAGTATCTTCATATCAAAGAGATCATTTGACCTTTGGTTTTTTGGTATTGGCTAACTTCACTTAGCATTGTTATAGAATCTTAATCATACTTTCCCCAAGGTCAATGGAGATGACAAAAAGAATTTTGAATCACCAAGCTCCTAATGCCTGCCTTGTGGTTATTGTCATTTTTCCTCCAAGGGTGAACTATTATGCCTACTTCATCCTCTTACCCCCAGGGAGCCAAAGGCAATAAAGCAATTAGATCTTGTTGGTCTCTAATTTAGATCTGGGATTGGGGATTGCCACCCCTCCCCAGGTCCTCTCCGTGGTTTGTAAAATCAGAGTTCACAATGCTTTCTCAGGAGCTGTGAACAGATGTATATCCTTATGTGTATCCTAAAAGGTTTTGAACAAACTCATCTCCTTGTTTCAATGGACCTTTAAGCCCCTTAGAAATGCCACCTGCTTACTATATTTTGTGCCTTCCAGAAGAAATGGAATAACCTTCTTATGACTTGTGGCTGAAGGCATCTGTGCTCACCATGTAAGGGGCTATGTCATAGCAGGTGTAGAATTTACATTCAGTAGTACAGTCTTCTGTGTTTTGTGTCTATGTGTGTTTGTCCAGTTTGTACCACTGATCCCTAAACACTACCCGACTCATAGCATACTATGACAAACAGCTCCATGTAATCTATTTTGAATTGAATTTTGATCCAAGATTTGAGATAATAGGAAAAAAATTCATATAGCATAGTTTATCTCAGATTGATCCTATATCTAAGCTTTGAGAGAGAGGTGGAAAAACATACTTCTTTTTCTTAACTTTAACCCCATTAGGTCTTGTTGGGTTTTCTTCCAAATTGTATCCTAAATCTCTATTATTTTCTTGATCTCTGCTGCCATAATACAAATGCAGGTAGGTATTATTTTGTACCTGAGCTGCTGTAATCACCTCCTATTCAGATTCCTGCTGACACTCTTTCCTTGGTATAATATGATCTCTACCTAGAAGCCAGCAAGATTAATCCCTTCTTTAATTCTTTACTTTAGTGTACTATTGTTCTAGAATAGATTAATAGTTTCTGTGATAGTGTAAAGGGTTTTATATACTCTGACTTCTCAATAATTCTGTAACTTGTATATTTTCCAGATTGACTATGGTCTGCTATTTTCTGTTGTCTCCATATACTAAACTGGAATGCCCATTTTCATAATCTTCTGGTGACATGTTCTTCTATTAAGGACTCCTTTTAAACAATAACAAGAATTGACTTCCTTATCACCTTAGCCTGTGATAATTTGGCACTCTATCAAAACCATGAATATTTTACCTCAAATCCCATTCCTGAGAATTCCAGATATTTATTCCAGATATATATGCTGTTTATGAAAAAATGATGTAAGAACCATGTTTATAATATATTGGAAATAGCAAAATATTAGAAACAACCAATATGCATAACTGAGAGCTAATTACTATTTTCATCGTGATAAACTGATTATTACCAACATGGTGATAAGTAACAACCAAAACTATAATCCATGTAAGCTCACAAGGTCACATTAATATAATTTTAAATAGTGTGCTGAAGGATATCAGTATTTTAAAGATATTCAATCAAGTTTTGAGAGTTGGTATGTAAACTTTAGTTAAATCCCCAAGTGAGTTTATGGTAAGTCAGATAGTGAGACACTTCCTTAACTCTCAAATGATAATTTTCTTCACATTCTCCCCACATTTTCTATTGGTCCATTATGGTTGTACGTATTAATAGGATTTGTCATTACATATTTGTACATGCACACAATATAAGAATAGAATTTGGCCAATATCACTCCCAACAATTTCCTTCACTTTGAACAAACATTACAAAGAATATGTATTCTAACTTTTGTCATATGGATTATAATATGTTTTCCCATTATTTTGTGTTAGCTTAGATGGATAAGCCTAAGACTAACTGACTAGAAGGAGAAAAAGAGAGGAATGATAATATTTGCAATGTAGAAAAATATTGAAATATAACAAATATACTGGTTAAGATTCTTTGGTATACGATCAAAGAATGAATGGATAAAGGATATATAGTATGTTTTAACATGTGTGCATATGTCACAATGAAACCTAGTATTATATATAATTAAAATGTGATAATTAAAAAAATCTTTGGCATCAAACATAGGCTGAGAATCATGGAGAAGAATGTATCATTTGTTTTTGTTAGGCAGACACAAAATAACTCTTTGGCAGACTCAAGAAGTGACTAGAAAAATCAAGTATTTCCTGGTGTTACAATGACTTCAATAGGGTGATGTGGTTTGAGTTGAGGGACTACCCGTGTTTTTTCTAGGCTGACAAATAACATGAACAGAAGTTTTATCTCTACCCCTTGAAAATTCCATTAGAGAGATGGAAAGTTAAGAACATTGAGTGGAAAAGGACTTTCTTAAAAGAAGAACTGATAAGCATATTGTAAGGTGTGTCATTAGATATTTTATGTTTTAGACATTGATTTGTCCCTTAGCACACCATGCCTCAACCTGTCCATGTGATATTTCCACCAAATCTCCAGATCTTAATATCCTATAGATCCAAAGCAGTCCACTGTGTTCTCTTGATTCAATCCATGGAGATAAATCATTAGCCAAAGTATATTTCAGAGGCATGGTGCAGGTTAAGAGAGGTCACATAACCATTAGACATCACATCATCTGATAGTCTTTCCGTTAGCTGATTACTGACCTGGTCATGCACACTAATTCCCTAATCTCAAATTTCCGTACTGAACTCCTCAAGTGGAACTTTGTCGGATTCAATATTCATTCTAATGTCTCATGGTATCTCCAAAAGATGTTCAGTTGTTTTATAGGTGGACAAATATCATCCTTTTCCCTGACCCTCAGTAGCCCATCACTGTGGCAAAAATCCTGAGAGATTCAGGTTACAATGCACATACTAATTCAAAACCTTTATTTTGTTGTATGATATTCCCAGCAACTTCTTATTCTTTCACATTTTCATCTCCTTTTTTATCTACAGAAAAAGATATCAAGAAGAGCATGAGGAGAGATAACCAAAGCAGTGTGTCCGAGTTCTTCCTCCTGGGGCTCCCCATCCCACCAGAGGAGCAAGGCATGTACTACGCCCTGTTCCTGGGCATGTACCTGACCACGGTGCTGGGGAACCTGCTCATCATCGGGCTCATCAGGCTGGACTCTCGCCTCCACACCCCCATGTACTTCTTCCTCAGCCACTTGGCCCTCACTGACATCTCTTTCTCCTCAGTCACGGCTCCAAAGATGCTCATGAACATGCTGACGCAGACCCAATCCATCTCATATGTTGGCTGCATTTCCCAGGAATTTTTTTATGTATTGTTCGCAGATCTTGACAGCTTCCTTCTGACCTCAATGGCCTATGACAGGTATGTGGCCATCTGTCACCCACTGCATTATCCCAGAATCATGAGTCAGAACCTCTGCTTTCTGCTAGTAATTGTGTCTTGGGTCTTATCCTCTGCCAATGCTCTTTTCCAAACTCTCCTCCTAGCTCGTCTCTCTTTTCTTAGAGACAACACTCTCCACCACTTCTTCTGTGACCTCTCTGCCTTGATTAAGCTGTCCAGCTCAGACACCACCATCAATCAGCTGGCCATCCTCACTGTAGGATCAGCAGTTGTTACCCTGCCCCTCATGTGCATTCTAGTCTCTTATGGCCACATTGGGGCCACCACCATCCTGAGAAGACCCTCTGTCAAGGGAATCTGCAAAGCCTTGTCCACATGTGGCTCCCACCTCTCTGTGGTTTCAATATACTATGGAGCAATTATTGCACTCTATTTTGTCCCCTCATCTAATAGCACTAATGACAAGGATGTTGTTGTGTCTGTGTTGTACACTCTGGTCACCCCCATGCTGAATCCCTTTATCTACAGCCTGAGGAATCGGGATATGAAAGGAGCTCTCAGAAACATCATCAGGAAAGGAACGATTTCAACATGATGAGCATTATCTTCCTTATCAGGTGTATCAGTCTTTAAAAAAATTTGATAGTTTGTAGCCTTTTGTGACAGTTTTCTCACTTCTCAAAAAAATAAAGCATTTTTCTCCTAGCTTTATAATTTTATTTTTATGTTTAATTTTGTAATTCCCATTGAATTTATTTTTGTTTGTAACTTTGATTAGAAATATAGGTTTACTTTTGGTTTTAATAGCTTTTTATATATTTTTATTTTTAATTGACAAATAAAAATGGCACATATTTGTAGGGCAACATATGATGTTTTCATACAAGATATATATCATGTATACTATTCAAATCAAATAAAGTGTATCTATCTCCTCAAATATTTATCACTTTCTTGTGTGAAATTATTCAGGTCTGTTTCTTCTAACTTTTTGAAATACATAATATTGTATCATTATCACAGTTACCATACATATTATTATTTTTTCTAATGTAATTTCATATTCCCTGAACAATATTTCCCCATCCCTCTTCCTTTTAGTCTTTCCAGGTGATTATAATTTCATATTCATTTTCCAAAACATTTTTACAAATTGACAGAAGATGGCTTTCTGTCTGTAGAATGCCAGGACAATGGTACCCATAGAATGGGCGCATGCCCCAAATGTTGAACATAAACTTGAATGGAGCTCTCTAGGTCCCAGAATGTTATGTGGGTGTGATGCAAAGTAGTGAGAGGAGAGAGTTTTGAAAGACCTTCCAGGTGGTGATGTAAGGGATGAAGCCCATTCAGATAAGGGGCTTCAGCCAATCTGGGTAGGGACTAGAAGATGGCTACATAGGATGTTAGAAAGTCTAGGCAACCTGAACTAAGTTCAAGTCAGTCTCCAGTGTAATTTAATTCAACTATATTTTATTATAAAAAGAAGAAAACATATTTTCTTTCCCTAACTATATAAATTGTCTATGTTTCCATCTGAAATGGTAGTGTGTCATTTTAGTCTTTGAGAAACTGCCTTTGCTCAAGGCAAAGTTACTTAACTTCACTGCTATAATTTGATTACTGTGACAAATATGCTTGCATTTACTGCTTACTTTAACTCTAGTATTAGATATGAAAGAGGCAATTCAAATTTATCAGAAGAAGTTTATTAATGAGGCATCCGGCACTAAGTTAGAAATATCATAAAACTGGAAATCAAACTACTGTATGTGAAGTCACATCCTGTGATCTACAAGCCACTTGAATAATTTTCAAACCTGAGCAATATTTTTATCAATTTTATTGGAAATTATGCTTTAATCTTTAATAAACATTGAAATAACATATAAACAATATAACATACACAGCATATGTGCAGTTTAATATATGTGCCAGGTATATTTTTTCTTATTGTTTGGGGATCTTGACAGCTGTAGCTGTAGCCTATGTGCTGGGGGCCAGCCCCAGTCAGGGGGTACAACACGAGTGCTCAGCGAAGTACGGAGGCAGAGAAGCAGCGATGGGGAAAATAACACACCGACACGCGAGTCAGGCTGTGAAATCTTCTTCTCTTTACTTTTTCTTTGTCATAGGTTTTAAGAACAACTTTTTGGCAACACAGAATATTTACACTTTCTTTGGTGATTTCATTACAGACATGACTTAATTTTTAGATTACATTTTAGACATATTAAATTTCTTATTATATACATATTTCAAGGTTTTGAGGTCACTTGCACCTTTTCAAGGCCCTGTACGTGACTGAAACTGTTTTCTCTGCATACTATTTAGGCTGTCTGATAAAAGTCAACCTTCTTTGTTTGGAATTCCACAGCACTATTGTTTTTTCTTTTATAGCAGTTGTTTATAAAATCTAGAAGCAGGGCAAGGCTGCATGTTAGCTCATGGGAGACTTTTTACTCTAAGGGATTTATATCTACTTTAAAAGTAAGAGAAACTTATTTTTAATCACAAAAAGACTCTTAAAGCTTATTAACTAGAAATTAAGTACTTATAGAAAAAGGTTTGTGTTACTCTTTTCAAGAAAAGATAAATGTACAGAGTTAGTCTGGATCTAAATAATTGAAATAGGGATACCTGGTGGCCATATATGTGAATAAAGAACTGAACAGCAGCAAGTAGAAGTCAAAATTAACTCTTTCAACACCATATCTTTCATGAAAAAGGAGAGGGCTTTATAGAAAATGCCACAACACCTATGTATGTGTATGTGTTCATATATGATGACATATGATCACATTTTAAAGAAAAATATTAAAATATGTATTCATTAAAGAATATCTTGGCTAGAAATATCTATAAAACTAACAATGTTGAAGTTCCTTTGGTCATTTCTGAGTTGTATTTTCACTCCTCTTGAAGTTACCCAGTATTTTTACTATTTTCTGTGTTCCTTTATTTTTTGTAAGAATTTTAACACTTAAAAATCTTTCCTACTCCATAATGCATGTAAATAAAGTAAAAGACTTTATTTATTCTATTTTTCTTTTGTTTTTATTATTATCTTATTCAAATTCATTTAAATATTTTCAACATCCACTGTGAGACTATAACACATTTATTTCTTCTATTTTCAAGGATCATTTTTTTTGGATTCACTGTATTGCTAGTATGAACAATGATGCTAGCAATGTTGTGTGCACACACACAGTGTGTATATGCAAAGGGTTATGTAAATTATATATACAGAAGAATTACTTGATTGTAGGGCAAGTATATATAAAAAATTATCACTGCTAAACTCTTCTAGAAAATAGTTATACCAAGAACCTTTCTGAAAAGGCTACATAGGATATGATTACAGCTATATACGACATTCTAGAAAATGCAAAACAGGAATAATAAAACAAACAGTGATTGTCAAGGTTTGGTATGCTAAAGTGTGGGATGAATAAGTAGAAAAAAGGGAATTTTTAGGGCCAAAAATTATTCTCCATGACCCTGTAACTTTAGATACATGTAACTATGCATTTGTCAAAACCAAACTAAGAGAAAAACAAATCAAAACCCTGCAGAATAAAGAGAATGAACCCTAAGGTAAACTATGGACTTTAGTCAATTTTTACTTCCCAGTATTGATTCAACTGTAACAAAGTCACTCTACTAATGTAAAATATTAATCATGGAAATGGTAGGTCAACAGGAAAAACTTTCTGCTCAATTTTTCAATAAACCTGAAACTGCTATAAAAGTATTCTACTAATTTTTCAGTGTTTTATTACTTCATTATAGTTATACATAGTAGTGGGGTTCATTTTGACATATTCATACATGCATGGAATGTGAATGTAATTTGCTCCATTTCAATGCCCAGAACTTCCACATTCCCTTTTTTCTTCATTCCCCTCCCCTCCTTTCTTCCCCATGTCCACCTTCCTCTACTCTACTGGTCTTCCTTTTATTTATTTTTTTTCTTTTTTTAATATTTATTTATTTTGCTTTAGTTGTACACAATGCCTTTACTTTTACATGGTGCTGAGGATCGAAACCCAGGCCACGCACATGCTAGGCGAGTGCTCTACTGCTGAGCCACAACCCCAGCCCCTGGAATTTCTTTTTTTTTTAAATTTTATTTTTATAATTTTTAATATGTACAACTCATAGTGCATGTATTTAGCATCTTTTTACATACAACTGTTTGTATACAAGGTATATTCGTACAATTCAGGTCTTCAATCATGCATTTAGGAAAATGATATCTGTCTTTTTTCTTATAAATTGGTGCTTTATACATATACATAAAGGTGGAATTCACTGTGGTGTGTGCGTATGGGGAAACACTATAATTTGCTCAACTCATTGCACAGTTCCTCCTTTTTTTCATCCTTCTCTCTCCTCCAGTTTCCTTCCTCTGCTCTATTTATCACCCTCCTATTTTGATGTGACCTCCATTTTCCTTTATTTCCTCTTATTTCACTCTATTTTCCATGTATGAGAGAAAACATTTCATCCTTTGATTTTCTAAGTTCTCCTTAATTCACTTAACATGATGTTCTCTTGTTCCATCCATTTATCAGCAAATGACACGATTTCATTCTTCTTTATGACTGAGTAAAATTTCATTGTGTGTAGGTACCACATTTTCTTTATCCATACATCTGTTGATGGGGACTTGGGCTGGTTTCATAACTTGGCTACTGTGAATTGTGCTGGTTTCATAACTTGTGAATAGACATTGGTATACTTGAATCATTATCACATGCTGATTTTAGTTCTTTTGGATAAATACCAAGAGATGGTATCACTGAGTCTTCTTACTCCCATTAGAATGCCAATCATCAAGAATACAGATAATAATAAATACTGGTAAGGATGTAGGGGAAAGGTACATTCATACATTGTTGGTAGGACTGTAAATTAATATAACTACTTTGGGAAACAGGATGAAGATTCCTCAAAAGACTAGTACCATTCCTATTTATTAAATTATACTAATTTAAACATGTATCCACAGAGCTTGAGAGTTCCTATTATTTTTTTTCTTAGCACTTTAAAGACAAAAGATTCCATCACTTTTTTTTGTTGTTGTTGCAAATTTAGCAAATGGCAAATTACATTTCACTGTGCTTTTACTTTCTATTCTCATTATCATTAATGCAATAAGACATCTAACTTTATGTTTTCTGGCTATTTGTAACAGAGAGGACTGACTGCCCACCCAGCTCCTGATCTGTAAATTTGTCATTAGGAAGGAGCTGCTACATCTACCCCACCCCCCGGATCTAGGAAGTCTAGGTAACACATTCTCAATTGTGCAAGAGAATGTGTTCTATTTCTGGCCAGGATTTTAAAGAAGCAGATGGATTTTCTCTATTGAGAGGAAACAGATACACTTGCTGCTCTCAGAAAAAATGAGCCTGACTCTTGAATTACCAGATGGTGAAAAGACTTCTACCCACTGGGAGACTCACACTGGATCATGAGAACAAGTACCATTATCCTTATTGCTCTAGAATTCCTTCATGTAAAATAAATGATCATATTTTTTCCTGCTTTTCTATTGGGTGGTTTATCTTTTGTTTATTACATACAGACTGTCTTCATATAATTTGGAAATTAGTCCTTTGTCCATTTTTAATTTTATTTTTTATTTGTTCTTTTTAGATATATATGGCAGTAGAGTATATTTTGACATATGCTACATACTATCACTTATTCTAATTAGGATCTCATTATTGTGGTTGTACATATGAGAAGTTTCACTGGTGGTGTATTCATATATGAACATAGGAAACTTGTGTCCAATTCATTCTACTGTCTTTTTTATTCCTGTCCCCCCTTCCTTCCCTTCATTCCCCTTTGTCTAATTCACTGAACTTCTATTCTTCCCTGTGGAGACTGGTGATTTGAACCATGGTCTCTGATTTCCTCATGGCTACATTTGTGGTGGGAGCTGCCTATGTAAAAGTTCAGGACGAGATGCCCCAGTTGCTATGGTAATGCCAGCCAGGGGTGGCTACATGCAAAGGTGAGCAGCTCTCACAGTCAGAACCTTGGATTCAGACACCAACTCCCAGGGGTAGAGAATTCTGGGCATAACAAGAATTGATGTCTTGCAAGTTTCCTTTTGTCCTTGATGTCTTGCAAGTTTCCTTTTGTCCTTCAGACTGCCTGCTTTGCTGAAACTTTCTCATAAATAACCTGATGACAAAACCTACCTAATAAACTTGTCAGTTAAGCCTCATCAGGGTGTGGCTACCCACCCAGCCCAGCTTTTTCTCTATGTGTGTCTGTCTTTTCTTCACCCCCGCATCAACCCTCTGGTTTCTAAATTAATGGCTATGCTGGGCAGTGCACTTCTTTCCCCCGCTTGTTGTGTGTTAGCATCTACATATCAAAGAGAATATTCAACCTTTGTTTTTTTTTGGGTTTGGCTTATTTCACTTAGCTTGATAGACTCTAGATCCATCTATTTACTGGCAAATGTCATAAAGTCATTCTTTTTATATTGCAAATGTGTTCATTTAAAGATTTTTACTTTTTTTTTAATCTACCAGAAGTAAAAGTAGTTAATTTTAATGTGTTTGAAGTTATTATTCATCCATTTATGATTGGTGTTTTTTAAGTGACTTTTTGAGGAAGTCACCCTGAAAATGGCAATAATCATATTTTCAAGACATTAAGTAAAGCATGTTGTCGGGAAATTATAAAGGGGTTGAGGTCTTTAACCCTTCGTGACCCGGGGCAAGCCTTCTTTGTCCAGCAAAGTAGGCTAGAAGGGCGTACCTCAACGAATGAGAGGAGACTGGGAAGGCAAAAGGCCGAGGGCGCCTCCTCCCCGCCTTCAAATGACTCAGAGCCACGCCAGGGAGTCCAGTCAGGTGGAACTTCAGCTCTGGAACTCAGGTTTATTTAGGAAAATGGCCATTCTTATAGTGGACAAGGGCCAGTCAGCAAGCAGATTACAGAAACAGGCAAGTCCTATTGGCAGAGTCTCCTATAGGGTGGTTTCAGTTCTTACGATACATCAGAGCAACGCTCCCTGCTCAGAACAGGTCTGTAACAGGGCGTGGAAAGCAGCCAGAGCCTTTTACCCTTTCGGCTGACGTGTTCCAAATGCCCCGACAGCATGTGGCATCAGGAGAAGTGTCGAAGCCAAGGAAGGGTAGATTTATATTCCTATTATTTATGCAAACACAGGGGTGCATTGTTTGCATTAGTAGTAGGAATAGCCCAGTGGAATCCCCTTACAACAACTACATATTAATACCAATTCAAAACACACACACACACACACACACACACACACACACAAATGACTGACAGTTTATATGTACAAGAGTTTCTTGAGAAATAAGGGTAGGTTTGTTACTTTAGAAAATAGAAGATGGGCTGGGGTTGTGACTCAGCGGCAGAGTGCTCGCCTAGCACGTGCATGGCCCGGGTTCTGTCCTTAGCACCACGTACGAATAAAGGCATTGTGTACAACTAAAACAAATAAATAAATTAAAAAAAAAAAAAGAAAATAGAAGCCAATTGCATCCCTAGACTAAAACACATGCATCTGATCTAATCAATACTGTGTGATAAGAAACTAAGCTAGATGTCATCAGGAGTTAGTAAAATCGAATATCAATAGTATCTGATTTGGTAAAAATTCGACAAGACTCAGTTATTATATCACTTGGAGATTTCCATCTCAATAGAATTTTGTGCTGGCATTGGGTAGTAAAATAATGTGATTTGCACTATTGTTTAACCAAATATGTGAGTTTTTTTTTTTTAAACAAAAGTACTACTCCTTTATCCTATGCTCTTAATGAATACTATGACATGTTTTTAAGTAAAAGTTTTAAACTTTACTTTCAGTCCCTGGAAGTCCTTGAAATAAAGAAGTTGTTATTTTTACTGTAGTGTGAGGTAAAAATTCCTTTAAATATTTTTTCTCATGAATAATGAAATACCTCAAATTAATTTTACTATTTCATTATTTCTCCACTCCTCTGCAATGCCCACACCATCATTTAAAAATTTTTGTAGATAAGTTATTTCTCATATATGTATACTTCTAAATAATCTGTGTATCATGCTTTTATTTTTGGATGTGTATCACTCCCCAATTTGCTTAAAACCAGGGAATTTATGATAAGTCTTAATATGTGGGAAGATGACTAATGCTGAACAATGTATACCATGACTCAACATTTCCACTCTGTACATAAAAGCATCATAACTATAGGCTTTGTGATTAAATTGCATAAATTTTTATGCACACACATACAATAAACCTCTTATTAATCTTAGAAGCTGGTAGTTGTGTTTATTTTATACCATAGCATGACTCAGTGTATGCTTTTTCACAGCAACATATTTTTCAAATGTTTTGCTACAATATTAGTAACAGAATGTGTTCTTTTTTCAAGTCTCCTATTATTAAAAAAATACTAACTTATTTGTTGACCATTTGTATTTCTTCGTTTGAGAAGTATCTGTTTAGTTCTTTTGTTCATTTTTTGACTAGGTAATTTGTGTTGCAGTGTCAGGTGTTTTGAGTTGTTTATATATCTGCATATCAATCCCCTGTTGGAGGAGTAACTGGCAAAGATCTTCTCATTCTGCAAGCTCTCTTGGTGTGTTTTTGTTTCTTTTGCTGTGTAGAAGCTCTTTAATTTGATGCCATTTCACTTATTGATCCTTGGTTTAATTTCTTGCACTTTTAGAGTCTTGTTAAGGAATTTGGTGTCTGCTCTAGTATGTTGGGTTGTTGATCCTCTGTTTTTCCCCCCCCCAATATTTATGGTCTAATTTGTATGTCTCTGATCCACTTTGAGTTGACTTTGTGCAGAGTGAGAGATAGGAATCTAGTTTCATTTTTCTACACATGGATATGGATATCCAGTTTCCCCAGCATCATTTGTTAAAAAAGGGCTATCATTCCTCCAATGCATATTTTTGGCACTTTATAAAAATATATATTTTTAGTTGTTGATGGACCTTTATTTTATTTTCTTATATGTGGTGCTGAGACTTGAACCCAGTGCACATGTGCTGCTAGGCAAGTGCTCTACCACTGAACCACAACCCCAGCTATTTCTGGCACTTTTGTCAAGTATCAGATGTGGGTTTGTCTCTGTGTCTTCTATGCCATTGGTTTTCATGACAATACCATGCTGTTTTTATTACTGTTAGCTCTGTAGTATAATGTGAGCTTCAGCAAGTTTGGGTATGTTCTTTTTTCACATTCATTTCTCCCAAGAAAAATTTCTATTCCTCAATGACCCACACTGCTTGTTCAAAACTGTGTTGTTCTTGACAATATGTTGGCATAATTTCTAAAGGTTGTCCTGCTGTTGACTTCTAGTTTTAAATTGTGACCAGAAAAGACCCAGAACATGATTTCATTTTAAAAAAAATTGTTAATACTTATTTTGTGGCCTGACCTATGGTTTATTCTAGAAAAAGTTCCATGGTCTGATGAAAAGACTGTATTCTGAAGCTGTTGGATGGAATGTTCTATAAATGCCTATTAAGATTATTTGATCTGGTTGGCACCAGACGACTTCCCGAATGTGACTGGAGGACTGGGCTGCCCAGTGGCCTGCCCATGGGACTCACCACAGCCTCCTTGGCTCCCTGAGTGCCTGGTGAGCAGGCCAGCGGCATGGGGTGCCCAGGAGGACTTGGCACAGTAAGAGACAGCAGGCTGTCGGGCAGCAGGAGCCCCAGTCTCTATATGGCGGCGGCTCTTTCAGTCCTGGCCGCTGGGCTTCTATGGGGTCTTCTGCAAGGGGCTGACCCGCACACTGCGTATCTTCTTCTACCAGGCCTCACAGCTGCTCATCAACTTCCCCTTCCTCTACATCGTGGCTTCCATGATGCTCAAGGTGCGCCTGCAGGTTCTTATTGAGATCCACTGAAGGTGCTTTCCTGATTGACAAGGTGTCACCCCGGGCTCATCAAAGGACACAAAGCATGAGGGACAGAGGAGGGACCCTGGGCACCTGCCTGACAGAAGCAAAGGATGAGGGAGGAGATGACTGGGACAAACAATTATGTAACCCTAAGAAAAGGACACAGAAGGGGATTCCTTGCCCAGCAGATGTAACTTTCTGGATGGTAAAGTCTGTGGTTGATGGGAATGAAAATTCACAGAATAAGTCGTTATCACTGGAAATGAAAAATGAGCTGAGTGACACTAATCTTTTGCTTCAAATGGCAATGAAGAGTTTCCATATTTAAAGAAATCAATGGGAAGAAATTTAGCTCCCACGGCTGCTCCAACCAAGGCCATGAGTCTGTTCTCAGCTTCTGCAGAAGGGCGTCTTGCTAAGGTGTCAGGGAAGCTCTGGGGAGGGACTGGCTAAGGAGCAGGCCCAGAGCTATGGACAGCCAGAGAGGACAGTGCCCTAAAGGAGAGTCCTGGGTGTCAGGATGGCCAGGTCATCCCAAACTGTGGGAAATGGGAGTTTTTGAGGGTGCTACACTCTTGAGCCAGAACTGTCTGGCCTGCACTCTGCGCTACCAGCATTGCTGCACTCCTGTCCTGAAGTACTCCCAGGGGAGGGGACAAGATGTGTTTTCCTTGACCATTTAAAGCCCGTGTTTTCAGAGCAGACAACAGAATATACGAAAATGCTTTCATGTGTAAAAAGTACCTCAAATGATCTGCAGATAACACTGGGGTTACTGACTCTATAGCCTTTCCAATTAACAAATTCCTTTATGCCATAGTTAAGGTACAAGCAGAACAATAAAAATTAGATTAATTTTAAAAGTTGTCTTAGAATGATTTCTTTCCCGTTAAATCTGGATGGGGACAGCTCAGAGGCTCAGATCCTGTTTTGGTTTGTGTGACCAGGCAGAGAGTAAGCCAAGTTCACTCACCAAAAGCTGATCCATGCAGAAGGAATTTTTTTTTTTTTTTGGCATGTTTTGAATTGCGCTTAAAAGACACTCAGAATTGGGAAACACTCTCAGGTGATTATTGATATATCCAGTTTAATATCAGATGAGCACATGGTGATTTAACATGAAATTTGTTATGCGTCTCCAGATCTCTACCCATTCTAAAAGGCTATTGTCCCAGATATCATCTTGTCTCCTCAGCTTGTCTCTGAGCACCTCCTGGAAGTGAATATTTGTAAAGTCTACCCACTGTACTTTTATTAAACCTTGCTGAGCTCATGGTGAGCTGTTGCCATTTCTGCATCTTATAGAATAATTTTGATCTGCAGCAAAAATTGATTTCTTTTCTCATACTCTTTCCACTTGAAATGTTGTTTAAATGGGGTCCCTATGGTGAAACTTGCAATATTAAATTTAATCCTCTCAAACTAGGAACCCTAGCAGTGTTACCTTAAGTAAAAAGGAACTTGAGATTCTTTGCTCTGGCTCAGATGTAGAGAGGCAAATCAAGAATCTCCTTTACAGAAGTCCTAACAGTTAAAGTCTTTTACACTAAATTTTTCTGAAGTGACTCCTTTTGTTGTTCATTGATAATTTTATTAATAAAGGTCACTTAAAAGTGTAAGTTTTTAATGATTTAAAATGGCTATTTGTGGGATAACTAATTGCATATATCAATTTATATTTTATGTTAAATTACTGTGCCATGTGCTATTTTACTATTTGGGGGAAATGGAGAATAAAATCTGTTTTTTAGCATAATAAATGTCTTATTTTATGTGTGTAGAAAAAGGTTATTTGATGTATAGTATACTTTAACTCTAATGTTTCTTTGTAGATTTAAAAAATTCAGTGATAGTGGGGTAGATCACTATTGTTTTATTGGAGCTTATGTTTCTCTTTAGGTCTAGTAGTGTTTGTTTTATAAATAAACATTTGTGTGCTATGACATTTGCTGCATATAGGTTTGTTGATTCCTTGATCATTATGTATTCATATTCCTTATTGTTTTTGTCTTAAAATTTGTTTTGTCATATACAAGTATAGATACTTCTGCTTGCTTTAGGATTCCATTTGTTAGATTATTATTTTCCATATTTTACCTTTTACCCTGAGTGTGCTTTTACTGGTAAAGTAACTTTCTTATTGTCAGCATGTCATTGAATCTTGTTTTTCAAATTTATTCAGCCACTATGAAAATTTTAGTTTAAGAATTAAGAGCACTTACATTCAGAGTTATTGTTAAAATGTATGGATTTTTGCCTGTCATTTTGTTGATTTTCTTCCAGTTGTTTTGAATATGCTTTATCCAATTCTTCCACTCTTATTTATGTTTGATGGTTTACTGTATTGATAATGATTGATTATTTTCTATTTCTGTTTTCTGTGTCTAATCCTCTACTGGAATTTATATGTTTTTACACTATCATGAGAGTTATGTTTCTTCTACTTCTGAGTATAGTATTCCCTTAAGCATCTTTTCTAGGGTTCTTTGATGGCCACGAATTTCCTCAATTTTTGTTTATTTTCTAATGTCTTTATTTCAACTTTATTTCTCAAGCATAGCCTTGCTGTGTATAATAGTCTTACTTGGCAGCTATTTTTCTCAGGACTCAAAATGTGTCATTCCTCTTGGCCTGGAATTTCTGCTGAGAGATTTTCTGTTAGTGTAATGGACTGAAATTAAATGATTTGATGCCAACTGTAATTGTAGTTTCAAACCAGAACCAAGCCTAGCATCAGTCTAGTACTAGCTATGGAGCTAGTGCTAGCTTCAGTACAAGTTCTACATCCTGTACCAGAGCTAGGATACCCATTTAATACCTTATATATTGTTAAAGCAGTAAAATTACTGATTGCTTCTGGATGATATTGGCTGAGAAGGGTCTCAACAAAACTTTCTGAAGTAATATCAATATTTTGTGTATCGATATGTATTTGCCCAATTGGATGGACTGGTTCATTAGTATCTAAGCACATACTTACATGCAATCATATAAAACAGTTTAAAATATAAAAAGAATACATACTTTATTTGCATTTCACTCTATGAAGTAAAAATCAGTCAAGAGTAATTGTGGTAGTAGGATAAGATTTACATTTAGAGGAAATGACTAGGAGAGACAATCTGGAGGATTATTTCATTATCCAGCTGATAATTACATAGTGTATTTCTCTTGTTGTAACTCATGAGGTTGTGCATTTCCTGCATGCCCATTTTTATCTATGAATGTTAGCATTCATTAACAAATATTTATTTTAAAAAAGCTTCATTTGAATTTATTTGAGCTATTCACATACTATCTTCCTGTCTCTCCTCAGGAGGAAATGACCAGGCAGAATTTAATTATTTGATTCTATTGATTATTTTCATTTTATCACTATGTGTATGCATCTCTAAAATATCTAGTGGTACATGTGTACATACATGACTCCATTTTCTTGGACTGACAGCAATACACCATAGACTGGTTGGCTTAAACAACAGAAATTTATTTTCTCACACTTCTGGAGGTTACAGATACAAGATGAAATTTTTGACTGATTTGATGGTCTCTTCTTTGTTTTCAGATAGGTAACTTATTATATCCTCATACTGAAGAGAGAGAAGAGGAGGAGGAAGAAGAAGATGACAAAGGAGGAGGAGGAGGAGAGAAGAGAGAGAACGGTCACTGGCATGATCATTGAATCACCTGAAAAAGAAATTAGGAAAACTATCCCATTCCCAACAGCCTCAAAAAATTGGGGAATCTATCTAATAAGAGTTGAAGAACAAGTACAAAAAAGTTAAAAAAAGAAATCAGGAAAACTATGCCATTCATAAAAACCTCAAAAAATAAAATAAAATAAAATAAATTACTTGGGAATCAATCTAACAAAAGAGCCGAAAGACCTCTACAATGAAAACTACAGAACACTAAAGAAAGAAATTAAAGAAGACCTTAGAAGATGGAAAGATCTCCCATGTTCTTGGATAGGCAGAATTAATATTGCCAAAATGGCCATATTACCAAAAGTGCTATACAAAATTCCAATTAAGATTCTGATGACATTCTTTATAGAAACAGAGGAAGCAGTCATGAAATTCATTTGGAAAAAAAAGAGGCCCAGAATAGCCAAAGCAATCCTCAGCAAGAAAAGTGAAGTAGGAGGCATCACAATACCAGACCTTAAATGACACTTCAGAGCAATAGTAACAAAAATGGCATGGTATTTGTACCAAAACAGACATGAAGACCAATGGAACAGAATAGAAGACACAGAGACAAACCCACATAATACAGTTATCTCATACTAGAGAAAGGTGCCATAAGCAAGTGTTGGATAAAAGATAGCCTCTTCAACAAATGATTCTGGGAAAATTGGAAATCCATATGTAACAAAACGAAATTAGACCCCTATCTCCCACCCTGCACAAAACTCAACTCAAAGTGGATCAAGGACCTAGGCATTAGACCAGAGACCTTGCACCTACTAGAAGAAAAAGTAGGCTCAAATCTCCATCATGTCGGTTTAGGAACCAAATTCATCAACATGACCCCTACAATGCAAGAAGTAAGATCAATAATCAATGAGTGGGATGGTATCCAACTAAAAAGCTTCTTCACAGGAAAGGGAACAATAATGTGAAGAGAGAGCTTACAGAATAGAAGAAAATCTTTGCCTCACACACCTCAGATAGAGCGTTAATCTCCAGGATACATAAATAACTCAAAAAACTTAACACCAAAAAAACAAATAACCCAATCAATAAATGGGCAAAGGAACTGAACAGACACTTCAGAGAAGAAAAAATATAATTAGTCAACAAATATATGAAAAAATGTGCAACATCACTAGCAATTAGAGAAATTCAAATTAAAACTACACTGAGATTTCATCTCACTCCAGTCAGAATGGCAATTATCAAGAATACAAGTAACAATAAATGTTGGCAAGGATGTGGGGAAAAAGGTACACTCATACATTGCTGATGTGACTGCAAATTGGTACAGCCACTCTGGAAAGCAGTATGGAGATTCCTCAGAAAACTTGGAATGGAACCACCATTCAACCTAGTTATTCCACTCCTTGGCATATACCCAAAAGACTTAAAATCAGCCCACTATAGTGATGAGGTCACATCAATGTTTATAGCAGCTCAACTCACAATAGCTTAACTATGGAACCAACCTAGGTGACTTCAACAGATGAATGGATAAAGAAAATGTGGTACATATAAACAATGGAACATTACTCAGCCATAAAGAAGAATGAAATTATGGCATTTTTGGGTAAATGAATGGAACTGGAGGCTATCATGCTAAGCAAAATAAGTCAATCCCCCCCCCCCCCCCCCAAACAAAGTCTGAATGCTCTCTCTGATATATGGATGCTGGCTCACAATAGGCAGAAGTTGGTGGGGAGGATGGAGGTTCACCATATTTGACAGGGGAATTTGGGGGAATAAAGAGGGTATTGGAATGGGAAAAACAATAGAATGAATTGGACATGGCTCTCCTATGTTCATGTATGAATACACAACCAGTGTAACTCCACATCATGTACAACAACAAGAATAGGAAGTTACACTCCAGGTATGTATGATATGTCAAAACACATTCTGCCCTCATGTATAACTAAAAAGAAGAAATAAAAAAAGTTAAAAAAGAAATTAGGAAAACTATACCATTCATAGAAGCCTCAAAACATTAAATAAAATAAATTACTTGGGAATCAATCTAACAAAAGAGTTGAAAGTCCTCTACAATGAAAACTACATAACACTAAAGAAAGAAATTAAAGAAGACCTTAGAAGATGGAAAGATTTTCCATGTTCTTGGAGAGACAGAATTAATATTGCCAAAATAGCCATACTACCAAAGCACGATACAGATTTAATGCAATTTCTATTAAAATTACAGTGATGTTCTACATAGAAATACAAAAAGCAATCATGAAATTCATTTGGAAAAATAAGAGGCCCAGAATAGACAAAGCAATCCTTAGCAAGAAAAGTGAGGCAGGAGGCATCTGAATACTAGACCTTAAATTACACAACAGAGCTATAGTAACAAAAACAGTGTGGTACTGGCACCAAAACAGACATGAAGTCTAATGGTGGTGAATAGAAGACACAGAGACAAACCCACATAAATACAGTTATTTCATACTAAACAAAGGTGCCATAAACATGTTGGAAAAAAGATAGTCTCCTCAACAAAAGGTGCTGGGAAAACTAAAATCTGAACAATAGTATTTATATATATTCATAGATCTTCACCTTGAATAATGAGCACATGATATTCATTTTCTACCAGGAAGAAATGGCAATGGCAATGTACTGAATGGATTTGAGATCAGTTTTGTGAGGGGATTAGTAGAATGTGTATAGTGAATGGTCATTTCATGTTATTATAAGAATGTTGTAGCAATCTAATGCTGATATAGATTCATATAAACTCTATTCCATTCTTCAGGGTCCAGTGGTGACCATGACATATATCCTCCTTCACTCTTTTAATCAGAGAATGAAGGTATTAGAGTGTTTCTGGTTCTTTTTAAATAGCACGGGGTTCATCACCAACTCATTACCAACATTGGGTTATCAACTCAACCTTCACCCTGGTTTACGATGGACTCTGAATCACACTTTTCCCAGGGTAAACCGAGAAGGCAAAAAGCATTTGCAGCACCAGGTTCCTAGTTGCTGCCTTGCCCTTAATGTCAGTATTCCTCCAGGAGTGAAATCCCTTACTCCTGCTGCAATATCTAGGTCTTCTCCCAAGGGAAGAGAGAGCAATAAAGCAATTACATCTGTTTTTCTCCCCCTCTAATTTGGAGATGGAGATAGAGGTATGGCCTCCCGTGACCTCCCCACAGTTCAGCTGTGCACAGATGTGTGTGGTATGTGTATATATAATTTGATTCTGAACTGAAACTCAGTTCCCTGTTGCTTTGTAAAATTGAGCCTCTTAGAGTCTCCACTTGCTTCACTGCATTTGATGTCTGCTAGAGAAAAATGCAAGGACATTCCCATGGCTATTAGCTGAAGGTATCTGTGCTCATCATAAAAGGTGCTCAGTCAGAGTGGGAATAGAATTTACATTTGGTAGTATCATTGTTTGTGCTTCTGTGCTATATATGTGTGTGTATCCAGTGTGCGTTTCTGATTCCTAGACTCTACATCACCTCACACCAGACCCTGACATATGGTTCCCTGTAGGGTAATTTATCTCCAGCTGAGCACCTAACAAAATTTTGAAAAGATAGGACAAAAATATCTGTATAGAATTATTTATCTGAAACTGATTTATATTCATTTTTGAGAGGATTTTGGGAAATTTTCTGCTTGTCTATCTTCAAACTTCATTAGATTTTGTGATATCTTCCAAATTTTATACCCGATCTCTGTAATTTTATTCATCTCCACTGCCAAATCCAGGTATAAACAAGTATTGTTTTGTATTTAAACTGCTGCAATTACCTTTAAATTTTTATTTCCATTGACCCTCCTGTTTTCCTATAATCTGATCTTGACCCAGCAGACTGCAAGCTATTTTAAAAATTTTTATCCCTTATTTACTTAAATCTCTAGCTCTCCTATATATGATCAGATGGAATAAGACTGCATAGAATATGGATTCTATTGTTTAGTAGACAGACATCATGTTCTCTGTCCTTATTACTTTGTAATTGTTCACGTGGGTATGTATAAGTCCAATTGACTTGAAGAAAAAGAGAGGATTGATCATCCTAAAGTAAGAAATCTTAGGATCATGACAAGAAATACATCACTTAAGAATTTTCAGCATGAAAACTACGTTAGGAACAGAAAAAAATGAAGAAGTTATTATTTCCTTATGCTAGATAGACAGTTACAGAGTCTGTTCTCTTGCAGATCCTGGGTATAACTGGAAATGGCAAGTATTTACTGCTGTTCTGAGGACTTGAATAAAAATGATTGATTTCAAGTTGCAACAAAAATGGGAATTTGAAAGAGAAACAAACTTTTCCTCTATATTCCTTGGAAATTCCTATAGAAAGGGTGATGAAAAATTGAACATGCAGAATGGGAAAGAATTCTCTTTAAGAAAAAACTGATGGATGTATGACAAGATATGCTACTTGATATTTTGTTTTTGACTCATATTTATACCCTTAAACCCATCCATAGGATATTTCTACCACCCCAGTACATGCTGAAATCTTATAGATTGAAAGTTTCCCACTTCATTATTTGCATTTGATCTGGTTCCTGGAATTAAAGCGTTAGCCAAAGTGTGTTTCAGAGGCATGGAGAAGGTTAAGAGAAACCAACAAATCATTAGAGTTTGTCCACTAATTTTTCTATTAATTGGTTTATGACCTGGCCTTGCACCTTGTTCCCTAATCTCAGATTTCCATCATGAGTCCTTGAGTTGATTTGGCCTAATCTCATACTCCTTCAGATGTTAAAAGGGATTTTTTTCAAAAGATGTTGTGTTGCTTTCCAGGTGTACAAATAACATCCTTTCTCCAAAATATCACTAGTCCACTAGTGTGGCAAAAAGCTTGAGATATTCAAGTTAAAATGCACATACTTACTAGATTAAAAACCATGTTTTTATTACATAATGGTCACAATGATTTCTTATTCTTCCAGATTTCCATTTCTTTTTCATCTCCAGCAAAAGATACCAAGAAGAGCATGAAGAGGGCTAATCAGAGCACTGTGTCTGAGTTCCTCCTCCTTGGGCTCCCCATCCAGCCAGAGGGGCAAGGCATGTACTACGCCCTGTTCCTGGGCATGTACCTGACCACGGTGCTGGGGAACCTGCTCATCATCCTGCTCATCAGGCTGGACTCTCGCCTCCACACCCCCATGTACTTCTTCCTCAGCCACTTGGCCCTCACTGACATCTCTTTCTCCTCAGTCACAGCTCCAAAGATGCTCATGAACATGCTGACCCAGAGTAATTTCATCTCCTATGCTGGGTGCATTTGCCAGGAATTTTTTTTCTTGTTATTTGGAGGTGTCGACAGCTTCCTTCTGACCTCAATGGCCTACGACAGGTATGTGGCCATCTGTCATCCCCTCCACTACACCACCATCTTGAGTCAGAGCCTTTGTTTCCTGCTAGTAATTGGGTCCTGGGTCTTGTCCTTTGCTGGTTCTCTTGTTCACACCCTCCTCCTAGCCCGTCTCTCTTTCCATAGAGACAACACTCTCCACCACTTCTTCTGTGAGCTTGCTGCCTTGATTAAGCTGTCCAGCTCTGACACCACTATCAATGAGCTGGTCATCCTCACTGTAGGAACTGTGGTCATTTCTGTGCCATTTGTATGCATTCTGGTCTCTTATGGCCACATTGGGGCTACCATCCTGAGAAGACCCTCAGTCAAGGGAATCTACAAAGCCTTGTCCACATGTGGCTCCCACCTAGCAGTAGTTTCTTTATACTATGGAGCAATTATTGCGCTCTACTTTTTCCCTTCATCCAATAGCAGTAAAGACAAGGATGTCATTGTGTCTGTGTTCTACAGTCTGGTCACCCCCATGCTGAATCCCTTTATCTACAGTCTGAGGAATCAGGATATGAGAGGAGCTCTGGAAAATGTCCTGAGTAGGAGAATACTTTTATTGTGATGGCCACTATTTTCACAATTGCCAGATGTGAGATTTTCTTTAATACTATCCATATATCATTTCCTCTCTGAATTGCTCTTTCTTAGTAAATATATATATTTTTGACAGTACTGTGAACTGAACCCAGAGCCTTGTACAATACTAGGCAAGCTCTCTCCCATTGAGTTACATTCCCAACCCTGTTTCTTAGTGAATTTTGATGTGACACACTTTTCCAACTGTGTTTCACAGGGGACATAGTTTTTGTCTATGTTTAATTGTTAATGTTGAAAATCTTACGAACACTCCTGCCTAATTACCTACTCCTAATTTTTCCTTTCCATGTGTACTCATCCTAAATACTTTAAAATTATTATGTAGTCTCAACGTTTATCTTTGTCTCTCCCCATCCCACACTCCCACTGGTTGTATCAAAGCTTTTTGGTTTTTGCCCTCTGAAGATGATTAAAATTTTACTACTGGTGGGTTCATGATTATACTTTTGTGCATAATTTTGTATTACTTTTTGAATTTATTTTCCTTTGTAAGTGTAATAAGAAATGTAGTTTTACTTTTCTTCCTAATTTCTTATTCACTCATTTATTTTATTTTATTTTTTAATATATTTTTTAGTTGTAGGTGGACACAATACCTTTATTTTATTTATTTATTTTTATGTGGTGCTGAGGATCGAACCCAGTGACACACACTGAGTGAGTGCTCTACCACTGAGCCACAACCCCAGCCCATTATTCATTCATTTAATTTAAATTACTCATAAAAATCATACATGTTCATACTGTGCTGTGTGATGTTTTGTTATATGTACACTTTGTGTAATGTTTAAATGGTGGCAAACATATTTATTTCCTCAATCATTTTTCATTTCTTTGAAACATTCACAAGCCTTTATTATAGCTTTCTTGAAGTACATAACATAGCATCACTGTCTCTAGTCAATGCACTGAGCAGTAGGACAGTAGAATTTTTTGATTAATTTGGTACCAGATGACTAGCTTTTCCTCACCTTTTCTTCTGTTTTCCTAAACTGTTGGTTAGTTCTTAATCATCATCAAAAATTATTTTGCATGTGTGATTAGAATGATGATACTAGGCATGTTAACTTTTTTCTCAAAGAGAATGGGCCTTGTCACAAATTGTTAGTAGCCCAGTGGTCTACATAGAATGGGCCCAGGACTCAAGTGGTGAACAAAAAGTCGATGGAGTCGGGATATGGGCCCATTCCAATAAAGGGTTCAGCCTCTCTGGCTGTGGACTGGAGAATGACTGGGCAGGAGGTCAGGAAGTCTGGGCAACATGCAGGGAATTCAAGTAGTTTTTCGTTTTAGTTTAATCAACTATATTTTACTTTAAAATGAAACAGTTACTTCCTAACACAACAACACAAATGCAGGGTTCCCATCAAATATTCCTTCAGAAACTGCCTTGGCTCCAAGCAAAAGTACTTAACTCCATTGGTATAAGTTACTGTGTCATATATTTCTGTATTCCTTTAACCCTAGCGGTTGAAAAGAGAAATTCACATCTGAGATGTTTAGTAACTAGCCATGTTCCTCGAAACCTCCTATATTTAGTCGTTATCAACCTGTGTGTGAGAAGTCAAATCCTGAGGCCTGTTAGACACTTGAATGTTTTTCAAACCCAAGCAACATTTTAAATATTTTACTAAAAAGTTTATTTTAATCTTTAGAATATTGAAATAACATATATAAAAGATACCATTTAACTATGTGTATGTGTATCCATGATGTAATGTGCATGTATGCATTTATGAGTTCTTCATATGTGAGGTATGATAGCATTTTAAATAATTTTAGCAGAAATATTCACTTAACAATCTGCAGGCTTAAACAACAAAAAAATAACAATATCATCGATCCCTCTTCAGTCCCTCCTCGATTGTATCTTCTTTCCTCTTGGAGGTACCCAGTAGCTTCACTGTTTGCAATATTCACTTCTCATGCGCGTTTTAACACTTTAGTGATCCGTAAATTTTGTCGGCTCTAGATGTGCTTATAAATGAAAGACTTTGTGTTTTCTGCTCCATTTGGCTTTTGTTGTCTTCTCTTGACTTCATGAAATCCATCTCTATATTTTCATCTTCCACTATGAAACTATAACTTCTCTGATCTGTTTTCATGGCATTTTTTTTTCCTTTCAGCATTCAGCTATTATGAACAATGAAGCTAACATTCGAGTGCATGCATCCAGTGTGCTTATCAGAGGGATTCTGTAAATTGTACACACAGAAGAAATACTGCAGTGTATGGCATGTGTAGATCCTATTTAACTCTCACTGCTGATCTCTTCTACAAAACACTTTTATTAGTAAGTCAATCTGAAAAGGCTACACAATATATGATTTCAACTACATGGCATCAGAGAAAATGCAAAACTATAGAGAGAACAAAACGATCAGGTGTTACTAAGGAGTTAGTGTAGGATGAATGGATAAACTAAAGGGGATTTAATATGTAGAAAATTTATTCCATATAGTGATTTGACTTTCAATATTTGTCCCTACACATTAGTCAACCAACCCACAAAACTGACAAAGTGAAAAAGCAAAACAAAGATTGTCCAGAATCAAGTGATTGTTTTTGACTTTGGAAATTAGAAACCAGTTTGAGCCCTTTGAGTGAACACATGCACCTAAATCTAATTAATACCTGGTTTAGAAACAGAGCTAGATGTCATCAGGGGTTATAATAGTAGATTATCAATGGTATATGATTTGATAACAATTCAACAGGACCCTTTTATTACGGCATATGAATATTGTATTCACAGATGAAATTTGGTGCTGGCATTGGCTAATAAGTCTAATGATTTATACTATGCTTTAACCAAATATATCTGATTTTTAAAAAACAACTCCCTTGTCCTATGAACCTTATGATAATATGCAAAATTTTATGTAAAATTTTTATGTAAAATTTTAAAGCTCTGCCTTTAGTCCTTGAAAGTCTTTAAAAAATGTATGGAGGTGATTATTTTTAATGTAGTTTGAGTTACAAATTCATTTAAATGCTTTCTTTTTAATATAAGTATTTAAAATCATTTTTAAAAAAATTAAATTTGTTTTAATTAGTTATACAGTACGTTGCAATATGGCATAACCTCTCAACTAAAAAACAAAGCATTAGGGTTGTAGAAAGGGTTTCTACTACAGGGAAAGTGATTTTGTTCTAAGTAAGTCAACTTACTTTTAAAAATATTTTAAAAATTTGTTTTAATTAGATATACATGACAGTAGAATCATTTTTTAATTTTTTTTAATTTAATTATTTATTTACTTATTCATAATGCACAAGTATAGCATCTTTTTACATACAACTGCTTGTATACAAAGTATATAAGTACCATTCAGATCTTCAGTCATGCATTTAGGATAACGATATCCATCTCATTCAACCACCAATTTTTTTCCCTTCCCCCCTTCCCTCCCCCCTTAATCCCTCCCTTCCCCTCCCTTTCCTTTGACCATTCTAGTGTTCCTCTAATCCCATGTACCCCCATCCAATGACACTGTGAACTAGCCTCCTTATATCAGAGAAAACATTCGGTATTTGGATTTTTAAGATTGACTAATTTCACTTAGCATTATATTCTCTAACTTCATCCATTTACCTGCAAATGCCATTATTTTATTCTCTCTTATTACTGAGTAAAATTCCATTTTGTATATATACCACATTTTCTTTCTTTATCCTCTCATCTACTGAGGGACATCTAGGTTGCTTCCACAACCTAGCTATTGTGAGTTGTGCTGCTATAAACATTGAAGTGGCTGTGAACTAATTGGGAACAAATTTTAATAATAATTCATTTCTTATATTTCCAGTTCTCTGCAATGCCTTCTCAACTGCATCATTACATGAAAAAATGCTCAAAGTTTTTTTTTGTATATACTTGTTTTCTTTCCAGTTATATGGGTATTTACACCTATTCACCCCACAGACCATACTTCTATTTTTTAAAATATGCATCAGGACCCTATTTACTTTTGGAGGAAAGTGACCAACTCTCCACTGGTCTTTCCTTAAGTGCAAATGTGCCCACTTGTTCAGTTTCTGGGTTCTCTTTGGCTGATTCCAGAAGCCTCCTAACCCTAAGGAAAAGTGAGACCCATCCTGCTCCACTTCCCCAGTCTGAGCACTCCCTGGGTGCAATCCTTTCTATACTAGGTTAGCGGACTCTCCAGGTGGACCCTAGATCTCAGGGCAGGTGCATGCAGGGACAGTTGGCTAAGCTTGCTGTGAACTCTTGTTCCTGCAGCAGAAAGTCCCTGAAGGGCCGCTTGGAGATGGTGTCTTGCCTTGGGTCTCTGCTCTCCAGTCAAATGCAAGGACCCTCCCACATCAACTCTTCACCCTGCCTCAGGTCACTCAAGTTCAGACTGCCCTTCTCTTCCATGAGTTCCCCCCATGCCACATTTTCTTTACAGACTCTTGTCTCTCTCCTTGCCTGCGCCATTCCTCCCTGGAGCTAGCATTATGGGCTGGGTTTCTGAAGTATTCTTTCCTATTCTATGTTCAAAGCACCTGAATTTCTGCACCTCTGTGACTCTGATATTGAATTTTAGTGTGTTCCTTTGTCATCTTCCTTACTGGGAAGCAGCATTCCTGCTGCCTGAATCTTGAGTCACAGAGCAAGTGGAAATCACACCCTTCCTCTACTCCGCCATCTTTCCCCTCTGGATTATTTCTAATTTTCACTGTCATGAATAGTAATGTATTGAACATAAAATATGTATGTGTGCTATTTGTAACAATTGCTCAATTAATCTTAAAAATGTTGTATAGTCAACTTAGTGAAAACCTATCTCCAAATAAAATATTTAAAAAGGGGTTAGGGATGTGGCTCAGTGGTTAAGCATCTTTGGGTTCAATCCCCAGTACCAAAAAAAAAAAAAAAAAAAAAGAAAAAAGAAAAAAAAAATAGTAATCTACCCAGATCCAGAGAATACCTGGAACCATGGATAGTGCCAACCTGCATCTTATGTTTTTTTTTTTTTTTTTTTTTTTTTCAATTTGATAATCAAAAAGGATACTAAATGGGGCTGGGGTTGTGGCTCAGTAGTAGAGAAGCCTAGCACAGGAGCGGCCTGGGTTCGATCCTCAGCACCAGGTAAAAATAAATACATTGTGTACAACTAAAGCAAATAAATAAATAGTTTTTTTTTTTTTTAAGGATACTAAGTGACTAATGGGAATGCAGCATATGCAGGATAGATATGCTGGGCAAGATGGAGGGGTACAGTGTGGAATTTCATCATGGTTCTCAAAACAGCAGTGCTGGGGGGGGTCTGGCCTCAGCAGGGGGTACAAATGCGAGAAGCAAAGTACAAAGGCAGAGGAGCAGTGATGGAAAAAAAAAAAAAAACCACACCGACACACGAGTCAGGCTGTGGAAACTTCTCTGCTTTATTTTCAGTTTGTACAAGTATATAAGCAACATTTTTTGGCATTACACATTCTTTTACATCATAAAACTTAGGAAAGAGGTTGAATCATTTACTGATTACATATCAGACATACGTATCGAGGTTATGTACAGATAGAGATTTACATGAACTGTACGTAACTGTCTGCGTATGTTATAATTTTTACCTCATATCTCTAACTTAGTCATTCTTTCTGCATACTGTTTAAACTTGTTTGATAAAAGTTAATTTTGTCTGACTGGAATTTCATGGCATTTATTGTTTTTTATAACAAGAAGCAGGAAAAGGGAGAGGCAGCTTTGAAGGACTTTTGTTCTAAAGATTTGTATTACTACATTAAATTATTTTGAAAATAAGAGGGATTTATCTTTAATCACAAAAAGACTCTTAAGGCCATTTAATTAGGAACCTGTTATTTTAGTATAAATTATAGAAAAGGTTTTTTTATGTTTTTAGCTCTAGATTCCAAAAAAATCTCATTATAATTGAAATAGCAATATCTGGTGGCCACATGTATGAATAAAGAACAGAACAGCAAGTAAATAGGAGAACCTACGCAGTCAAAGTTAACTCTTTCAGCACCATGATATCTTGCATGAAAAAAGAGAGGGTTTTATCAGCAGAAAGGTTATATAGGGGAGCATAGGGAACACAAGCTGATCACATTGGAGGAACAGCCATTAGCCTATCTTTGTGGTGGTTTGATTTTTCGTCATATGTCAGGGCAATACCCCTGGGCTAGGCCAAGTCTACGTATCAGGAAGTGAGAGACAGCCAGAGAGTTGTGTTTTCGGCTGACGTGTTCTTAATGTTCCCAACATTTCCCCCCCTTTCTGTTTTATTGATGGGAGCCCACCTTACTTGAGGGCGTGCCTGTCTTAGGTTGTCCCCCTCTGGAAATCTTACCCGTCATTGACTACCATCCTAGCACTTCAGGTGGACTTACCCAAGACCAGCAAGCCGCGGCGGCCGAGGGGAAGACATGGGACAGAACAGTCGCCTTTGGGAAGGCTTCCCATGGATGATTTAGACTTCCACATCCTGTCAAGGACCATGGCCTAGTTCATAGGGCTCCCAATCAGCATTGCTGAGGGCAGCATATTGTTGGCGGACCACCATAAGATGTACCGATTTGGCCCTGTCCTTAAGGAAGATGCCACTAAGATGCCACACAGCAAGCAATTTAAAGCTTATGAATTGCTTATTTCTGGAATTTTCCATTTAATATTTTCATACAGCAGTTGACAGTGGGCAGCTGAAACTGGAAAGCAAAATTATGAATGGGGTGGGTGACTACTGAATTCATATACTCTCATGTTTATTTCTCCATGTTTAGACAGTTCTTTAATGGAAGAAGGGGGGATTCTTAGAAAAAGCTCCAGTGCTAAGAGTGGAGTCTAATCAGATAGTAAAGAATAAAAGGGATCAGTAATGGAAATGCCCCCTTGAGATGGAGATATAAAGTAAGAGGAGGGGCTGGGGCTATGGCTCAGCGGTAGAGTGCTCATCTCATCTTGCATGTGTGAGGCCCTGGGTTCGATCCTCAGCACCACATAAATAAAATAAAGGCATTGTGTCCACTTACAACTAATAAAATATCTTAAAAAATGATAAAGTATGAGGAAACAGAAGAACACAGCAGAAAAAAATGTTGAGGATTGTTTCCACCTGAGGATGTAAGATGTTTTTCTGCAAAATATGAGGAACCGGATTTAACTAAACAAAACTTGGCATGACTTCTTTGTTGTCATCATCTTGTTAGTGCCAGGGCCCCCTTTACCTTAAAAGAATTTATTAACCTGGTATAGACAAAGACATAGGAAATAAAGCTTCTCAAATCCACTCCAACGGAATAAATTTTCATTAATACATAATTAGCTTATAAGAAATCATTTTGTCTATCACATGACACAAATTACCACAATTTTAGCTCCTTCTAATTCAGTGTCATAACTACTTGTATTCTGTAAGAAACTTTATCTAAATCAGCCTGCACTAGCATCTTCTGCCCCTTGCCCTGGGAGCTCCTCTCACTTTCTCCTTTTGGCCCTATACTTATGAGAGTTGGCTCTGGAACCTGTTATTCATACACAGAATTGATTAGTCAGCAAACATCCAGTATTAGACAAGTTCCACATATAAACTGCAGAAAAGACCAGAAGTATGCTTAGACAGTGGGAGTTTTAGTTATCTCTGAATTGTGCAGCTAAATAAGGTTGAGAAAATGCAAGGTGGAGAACTGTGGTCATGCTTAATTCTAGGGCACTGATAGCATCTGACCACATAGAGTGGACATTGCCATTATGTCCCTCTTCCCGTATTGAAGTAGGTAACTCATTTCACCTGTCTTAAAGCAACTTATATTAAATGCAAACATTAATATTGTTCTCCCAGTTTCCCTGGCAGATATAATACGAGAAAATGATCCATTCTTGTCCAGTCAGATGCACTATTTCATTTTGAATCTAGATGTAGTGGTAAAAAGAACATGTGGGCAGGTGTTTCTGGAGGTGGTGATATCCAGTTTTTAGATCTCTGAGGGCTATGACCAGTGACTCTTGCTGGCAGTGATGGCAGGGGTACAAGTCGCAGTGAACACAGTTTGGAGACTACAGCCATATCCTCACTGGACTAGTTCCATGTTATGATTTTGACTGTGTTTTTGACTACCTGACTTTCCTTATTCTTGTCCATTTTCTTGAGTCTGTTTCCTCAGTCTTGGTAACTCCTGAGCTCCACTTAGCCTTTTGAGATATTCATTTCCTCCAATGAATCAGCCCGAATTGATTTCTGTTGCCTGTGTCGAAGAACTCTGAGAATTACAACTGTTGTTTAACTGTAGGCCCATAGAACACCCTCAATTATAGTTGAAGCCATGCTGGTTTTTTACACTAATGATATAGTAGTTGATTTTGTTTCATGTTCTTTGGGTTTACGAGACAACTCAGGAAAATATTTGGTGAGAAAATCCATAATATGGATTTAATTAAGATATTTCTGAGACATTCTAAAGGAAGACGATCTGAGGGATGGAACAACCTTCCTAGAATCATGGTTAAAAACTCAGAACTGTGTTTTGGGATTTTATCTAAAGAAAGATGTCTACATTCTGTTCATCCATTTCCTGAAACTTTCCTTGATATCACCATTCCTCAGGCTGTAGATGAAGGGGTTCAGCATGGGAGTCACCACAGTGTACATGACTGTCACAATGCGACCCTTAGTCACTGAATAGCTGGAAAGGGGCCAGAAGTAGACCCATGTGAGGGTGCCATAAAATATGGCCACCACAGAGAGGTGGGATCCACAGGTAGAAAAGGATCTCCTTTTGCCATTGGCTGAGGGGATCTGGAGGACTGCTGAAATGACACAGGCATAGGAGGCAATGATGAAAGCCAGAGCTCCAATGATGACAATCACACCTTCTGTGTGAATCATCAAGGTGTTAAGGTAGGTGCTGGTGCAGGAGATCTTCATCAGAGGGTAGAGGTCACAGAAGAAGTGGGGGATCCTGTTATCTGCACAGAAGGCCAACTGACCCATGAGAAAGGTGTGCAGCAGGGCATGAAGGTGGGAGAGGACATGGCACACAGCCACCATCTGTGCACACAGCCTTCCTGTCAGGATCGTGGGGTAGCGGAGCGGGTGGCAGATGGCAATGTACCTGTCATAGGCCATCACAGCCAAGAGGAAGTTTTCCATGGCTGCAAAGCAAATGAAGAAATACGTCTGGGCTAAGCAGCCCATATAGGAAATGGCCTTTGTAGGGGAAAAAATATTCTGCAGCATCTTGGGGACCGTGGTGGAGGTGAAGCAGATGTCTGCCAAGGCCAGGTTACTGAGGAAGATGTACATGGGAGTGTGGAGGCGAGGAGCAGAGATAATCAGTATGACGAGCACAAAATTGCCAGAAATGTTGACTGTGTACATGAGTAGAAAAAGAAGGAAGAGTGGGACCTGTTCTTCTGGGCGAGTAGAAATACCCAAGAGAACAAAATGGGACACACTGGTCCAGCTGGTATTGTCCATCTGTTGCCATAAGAACAAAAAGGATTATTCTCATAGACTTATGAGCAGGCTATTTAGTTACTCTTACTGTTGTGCTCCCAGTACAGACTACACATGGTACTGATAAGGGAGGGGATTATAGGCTTACTGGTTTCCCAAAATGTTGTATAATTTTTCATTATTATTAGTAGCATCACTATCACCATAGCTAATATTTATGGTGCATTTACCTTGTGCAGAGACTTTGCTGTATTATCCTATTGAAATCTTAGAATAGGATTATTGTTATTATTATTAGTTTTGTAAATTAGAAAACTGAGGTTTAGACACTTTAAGCTCATGAAAGGCAAAATCTGTATTTAAGTCATGTGTATCTGGCCCCAAATGTTACACTATTAACCACTAAATACCATGAGTCTACAAACTAAAACCAAGACATCTTATTCATTGGAAGGAATCTTTAGTTTTTACTTTAGGGGATGCACACAGGGTATTCTTGCTGGTGTCCAAATATTTTTCAGTGAGTACGCATTATTTTAAGAGAGTAAGTTTCCAGAGTCTTAATTTCCATATAACTTGTCTCTAAACTCATCTTGTCTTCATGATGTCTCCTTATGCATTATCCTGTCTCCCATGTAACAAATGAAAAACAAACATTAGTGGGGCTGGGTTATAGCTCAGTGGTAGAGCGATCGCCTAGCACGTGCGCAGCCCGGGTTCGATCCTCAGCACCACGTAAACATAAATGCATTGCATTGTGTACAACTAAAGTAAATAAATAAATATTTAAAAAAAACACTCTGTCTTTAAAAAAAAAAGAAAAACAAACATTAGTAGTTAGATTTATCTAGTAATAAGTGATACTCACTTCTGGACACATGAACTAATAAAAAAGAAAGCATTGTTTCATTAGATATATTTACATAAAACTTTCTTTTTTTTCCAAAAATTTTTTAGTTATAAATGGACCCAATATCTTTATTTTGTTTATTTATTTTTATGTGGTGCTGAGGATTGAACCCAGTGCCTCACATGTGCGAGGCAAGCACTGTGCTACTGGGCTGCTACCCCAGGCCATAAAACTTTCTTATAGTCATCTCTTTGTATCTATAAGATCTGTAGCCATGGATCCAACCAATCATGCATCAAAAATATTTTTTAAAATTCCAGAAAATTCCCAGAAGCAAACCTTGAATTTGCCATGTACCAAATATTACACTGAGTCCATGTAATTGAAGTGATGTGTGGGCATGTGAATTGGTCATATGCAAGTACTATACCATTTTATATAAAGGGCCTGAGCATCTGCAGATTTTGGCATTCACAGGAATCCTGGAACAACACCCTCATGGAGATGATGAAATGACTATATATAGGTTTGATAATTATTTTCAAAATTTGTGATACATTGCTATATGACATTACCATTTTATATTTTATAGACTGTGAAATTGGGTAGGAGTCACCAAACCAATAGATGATTATTTTCTACTTTCTCAAAATATACATTACTAAGACTTTGCAGGGTTCTGCAAACAATTTATGCATATTGATGACATTCAAGTAAATCTGAAGGAAACAGTAACACCAATTCAGGGAAACTAACATTAAAAGTTTTTAAAATAAAAAAGAAATTATCATTTTGTAGGTCAAAATAGGTGATTATTGGCAATTTCATATAATTGAACTTTATAATCATATAATTTATATATGACTATTTTAAAAACAATTTGATTCAGATGACATTTTTCTGATTATTTTTAACACAAAATTTTGTAGTCACAAATTAAAAATCAATTTTATAGTCTTCTTCACTGTGGAAAATAAAATAGGTGAATAAAAAGAATTTTCAACATAAATTTTTGATACAATGGGATAAAATACATTTGGGGAAGAAGTATGCAAGTACAGCCGGGCGTGGTGGCACACGCCTGTAATCCTAGCACTTGGGAGGCTGAGGCAGGAGGATCAAGAGTTCAAAGCCAGCCTCAGCAATGGTGAGGCACTTAGCAACTCAGTGAGACCTTGTCTCTAATAAAATACAAAAAAGGGATGGGGATGTGGCCCAGTGGTCGAGTGCCCCTGAGTTCAATCCTCGGTACAAAAAAAAAAAAAAAAAAAAAAAAAAAAAAAGTATGCAAGTACATGTTTAAATTGAAAGAAAATGATGTAAATTGTAGCTTTTAAGTATTATATTGTTGCTTTTTAAAAATGGGTGATGTCGGGGGCTGGGGTTGTGGCTCAGAGGTGGAGCACTTGCCTAGCACGTGCTTGGGCCCAGTTTTGATCCTCAGCACCACGTAAAAATAAAAACACATTGTGTACAACTAAAGCAAATAAATAAATATTTTTTTAAAAAAATGGGTGATGTCAGTATTGCCCATCTAAACACTCTGATATTAAGATGCCAATCGATATGCTTTAAGAAATAATGTAAAATTTTATTTTAAAGGACAATACATTGCATATTCTATATTTTTAACTATTAAACATCTTAAGAATAATTTTATTTGCCTGTCTTTTAAGCCCATAGGTTTTCATTAAGGGATATATGGGTAAAAACCATAGACTTGACTTAACCTCTCAATCAGTGCTCTTCCTCCTTTGTAGGATGATGGAAATGGGAATAACCTTCCTGTTCTTGAGTGTTTTTAGTGGTGGAAGGCTCTAGTTGTCAGAATTTTTCTCCTACAGGAGAAGCTATTGATTGCTTCTCATTTTTGTACACTGGAAAGACAGTTTGGTCCTCTGGGATCTCACAGAGTAAGCATATTATTTTTCAACATGAAAGCCGTCAAAAATCTAAACATTAATCAACAAAGGCAGCACCAGGCAGTGACTAAAAGGGCAGCCTCAATGAGGGCATGGGGAAAAAAATGTAAACTCAAGCATTGTCAATGAAGACTGCAAATTAGTAAAACCACTTTGGAAAGCAGTATGGAGATTGCTCAAAAGACTAGGAATGGAACCACCATATGACCCTACTCCCCACTCCTTAGTATTTATCCAAAAGAACTGAAATCAGTATACTACTCAATTCACTACAGCCAAGTTGTGAGATCAGCCTACACAATGGAGTCTTCCTCAGCCATTAAGAAGAATGAAATTATATCACTTGCTGGTAAATGGATGGAACTAGAGAACATCATGCTAAGTGAAATAAACCAGACTCAGAAAGTTAAGAGTTCAATGTTTTCTCTTATATGTAGAAGTTACAAAGAAAGAGGAGAGAGAAGGGTGAAGAAGTAGTATTAGTAGTAGTACTAGGAGGAGGAGGAGGACAAGGAAAGAGAGAGAGAGAGAAGGAATAAAAAAAAAAGATCTTATGAAAACAGAAGGGAGAGCAGTGTAGTACAGGAAGGGGATTGAGGGGAAAGGGGGAACCACAGAATGAAATTGACCAAATTATTCTGTGTCCATGTATAAATATATCACAGTGAATTCCACTTTTATGTATAACTATAATGCATCATTAAAAAAAAACTGAATAGAAGCAAGACCAATACAGTAGGAAGGGCATCAGAGAGAGGAGGGAGGAGAGGGAAAGGGGGAAGTACTGGGATTGAGATGGAGGAAATTATATGCATGTATGATTATGTCAAAATGAATCCCACTACTATGTATAACTATGATGCACTAATAAAAACATAATATATGCAAGAGGCCAGCCTCAGTTTTCTCATCTGTAAAATGCAGATATGAAAGTTGTTATGAGGATTAAATGAGAGTTCCTGGTTCCTGGCATATATTTGGTCATTGCTGACAATTTTTCCTATCAGTTGTTCAGTCTTGTTAAACAGAGACTCTAGTTTTTTCTGCCATCCAGTTCTCTCTATTTGTGGGCCTGTTTCATTTCATCACAGTCTTTTACAAATGTGGTTCCCAGAAATAAGCAAAGTTCCGTGAGTCTGATTTTTCGTCACAGAGTAATCTGATTGCCTGGTCATGAATAATAACAAAATAACGATTTTGGGGTGGGGATCAGAGTTGTCAGGCCACAAATAAGCTGTGTCCGTGGCTATTCAAAGAATTTTTAGACTTTGCAATTTGGACTTTGGGAGAAAAAGAACAAATTATTTAAGAACTGTCCCTGAGTAAGGACTGTGTACATTATGTCATGTAGTCCTATGGCAATCCCAGGACATTTCTAGCTGTGTGTAATCACTTGTGATCCTCACTGCACAGATGAGAAAGTCAAGGCTTAGGAAGGCAAAGCAATTTTCTCAGCATAACCTAGCCTTAAGTGGTGGCTGGATTTCACACTTAAACCTGGGTACCTGAGTGCTCAGACATGTCTGCCCACCCATTTCATGTGCTTAGATTCTTCTCTATGGAATTGGGTATCTTTCTCACTCCTGGTCTGTCTGCTCAAGATAAAGGATGCCATCATGTTACAATTCAAGAGAACAAACATTAGATTTTTCAATGACAAAATTTGGCAATTCGTAGTATGATATTGGATCTCCTGAACTGATCTCAGTATGTAATGGTGATGAATGAGGACTGAAGTGCTAGCCAAATTTATTGAGCAGTTACTCTACATCACAAATCGTTCTAAAAGATGTATGTTTTTCATGTGGTGATCACAGCAATTGTGTGATGCAAGTATTCTTATCCCCACTGTACAGGTGGGGAAATTGAAGCTCAGAGGGATTCTGTGGCATGCTCAGGGTGCTTGGGTTAGTAAGTGGTAGAAATGAAATCAGAATTCAGCTCCACCTGATCACAGAGCCCTAGATTTTAACTACTGGGCTCTGCCACCTGGTTACCTTTCCCTCAATGTCCAGTTTCTACTTTCCTCTTTGCTTCTTGCTTTTCCACTGGGTTATTCTATGCATTGGCCAATGTTGAGTACCTATAACATAGGTTTTCTAGTTTAATCCTCATTATAAACTAAAGAGTAGATACTACTATTTCCATATATGGGTCATGAAACTAGGATCAGAGGGATGAGTTAAGTTCCCCAAGGTCATGGAGAGTAGAGTTAGAGTCAGGTGGGTTGTAGATCTGTCTGAAAAGAGATGCTTTTTCTATCCCTCCCCACCTGTTTGATAGCCTTGTTCCACTCTCTTCCTACGCTGGTTTCCCCATCCAGCCTGTCATTGCAATTGAACTCATTAAATGTGACTTCACAATTCCAGCCGCCAGGTTGGAGCATCAGCTGATTTGGGTTAGGGCTCTGATTTTATGATGTAGGAAACATGGGATATCTCTCCTCGGGTCTTAGGAAAAGCATAGACTGGTCTGCACCCTAGTTGACAGTTAACCACAGAATCTCCTGTGACAAAGTTGTTCATCAGGCTGGAGAGCATCCTGGAAGTGTTTGGAGGGTGAGCTGCCTGGGAGCTTGGAGTCCTCCCTTTCTTCCTCACAGCTGGAGAGAGGATGCTGCCTGGCCCATTGTGCAGCACACCAATGTATCGACCCCTAATGAGCAGAGGGGAAGAAAGTGGTGTGGGTGAGGAGGTGGGATGCCAAGAATGGGCAGCTACCAGAGAAGAATCTCATTTTATAAAAGGGTGCTGATGGAGAAATAGCAGTGTGAAATGCAGGGATAGGCCTTGACCCAGGAGATGGAACATCTGAACTTGGGTCCCCAGGCCTGTCATGAAAATTTTCTGTGACCTTGGTGAAATGGCTTGCCTTCCTCATCTGGCAAATGGGAAGACTAATAACCTGCTTTCAATAGAGAAGCTTACAAAACAGAAGAGACTGTAGACATAAAATCACTTAAAAGTCCTACGAAACAGCGAGGAGCTGTTTGTTTTAAATTTCTATGTGAATGTGGGCTCCGTGTCACAAAATAGGTGCTGCTGACAACCTGTTTCATACACAGTCCTTTGAAAATAGAGGAGGACCTTCTATAACACGGTTAAGTCAGTTCTCTGAGTTCCTATTTGATCATTAATTCCCAGAGAGGGAAGAAAAGTCTAGGCCAATTGTCAAGAGGAGAAAAAGTGGACAACCATATCCAAGCCTGAGATTGCTGGGTCACTTAACCCTGATTATTCATAAATACTTCCCCAACTGATTGACGCTGTCTGGAATTCCATTAGATTTTTCTCTGACTCAGAGAAAATTTCCCCAAAGGATTGCTCTCCACTGTAAATCACCCACACTCTTTGGTGGATGTTTTAATAGGCTGAAGCAAGAGTCCATGAAGACAGAGCATATCTGAGGATGATGGAGGAAGAGACACTATGAAGGGAGAGAAAAGATAAACAATGTCTTAGAGGGTCAAAAACAAACTTCACCATACTCACTTTTTTGCCCAAATGATCAATTTTGATAAAAGACAGTCCTGCTTCCAGATATTACCAAAAGCCTGTCTCTGAGTGGTCTGAGGTGTCTGGAGACTGCTGTGCACTGGTGTGCAGCCCTCTAGGAGCAGTTGCCCGCCTTGCTGTGGATGTTGGCTGGACTTGAGTGGGCCTGGCCTGGTGCTTCCGCCAGGCAGCATACGCGGTCATGAGTCTTGCTTTGACAGCTGCACATGGCAGACCACTGAGCGAACACAGAAATTGCCCAGCACCAGAGAAAGACATCAGCATGGGTTGGAGGGGCATAACTATCAGACTCCTGGAGGTGCTGCTGCTTGTCAGGGGCAGGAGTGTGACTGGGGAAGGGACTGGAAGCTGAGGTTTTATCACATGCCTCTGCGTGGCTTCCATGGTTCTCACTGGCATGGAGTCCCTCACGAGTCATTGTCCAACCTGGCTGCCTCTCTAGGGAGTGGGGTCCCCAAGGCAGTGTTTCCAATGTCATATTTATGACTGTGGCTTGGCAGCTCTGTTCTTCCCAAGAGAGCAGCCAGGACCTGGGAGATTGGCCTAGACATGGGGCTTGTTACTGTGCTCCAAACTTACTGAGAAGGAAGCCCATAGAAACTCAGATGGTCAAGGCAGGGATAATTGTCTCCCTGCCCTGAGTCTTTGGATGTGTAGATGCTTGTTTCACTTTTATCAAGCAACACATGGTTATTTTTTTAAAAAATTAGCAATAAAACATGCATCGAGTAGAAGGCAAAAGTCTGCTACTTAGCCTCTCCAGTGTCTCCAGGTGTTACTGCTGTCACTGTGTGGACAGGCACCCATTAAGACACGTCTTTGTGCACAAATAAACATGTATATAGGTTTGTCAGTTCAAAAATAAGAACCTAAAACAATACAATCCTTTGTCCTGGAGATTTTTTTTGTTTCTTTCATCAGTATACCATGGGCTTCTTATGATAACGTCAGACATACCTCGTTATTTTAAAGATATTTCATGGAATTTTAAATGTATCACAAGTTATCAACATTTCCCTATGCACGCCACATACTGATCTCCTTTCCTCTGACTATACAAAGACAAAGTTACAGTGAATTTTCTTTGACAGGCATTTGTACCGACCTATATTTCCATATAGATAGAAATGCTGGATGAAAAAAGTGTCCATATTTTTTAACTTCAGTGGGTACCACAAGATTGTCCTCCAAAAGGATTGTACCAATTGCACAACCTCTGAGAACACATGAGAGAGTGCTCTTTTCCTCCTAGTCTAAAAGCACTGTTTGCAAACACTATTTTTCTTAGTCTAAGAAGGAGAAAAATAATACTTTATGATAAATTTGCTTTTTATTTTCCTGTTTGATGGAGACAATTTTCATATATATGTATGTATATATGATCACATACATATGTAATCACATATATATAGATGTAATTTTAGTTTCTTCTTTGAATTTCAGACCATATTCTTGTTCATCTTTTCTATGTGGTTGCTGTGTTTTTACTATTGATTTCTAGGGGTTATTATGTGGCTGAGATGTATCGTCTTATGGTTTTCTTCTTGATCTGACTCTTACTCTCTGCTTTCAGTATCCAGCTTGGATGGATGTTTGTTCTTTTGCTTATGTTCTGTTCATTCTGAGACCACAAATCATTAGTTACCCTAGAAAGTAAAATGCAACATTTGTTACCAGCTCTCATATGGATTGCCTCTCAAAAATCTGCAGCTCACATGAACATAGACATCACTGAGGATATGTATTTGGCAATAATAATAAGTTACATTTGCTGAGTGCTTATGATGTGTCAGGCATTCCATGTGAAGTTCTTTAAACTTTAGCCGGGTGTGGTGGTGCATGCCTGTAATCCCAGCCATTTAGGAGGCTGAGGTAGGAGGGTCACAAATTCAAGAATAGCTTTAGCAATGTAGCAAGTTCCTGCCTCAAGAGCTATAGATGTAGATTCGGTGGTAGAGCACCTCTGGGATGAATCTTCATTACCACAAAAGTTCTTAAAGGCTTTTTATCTCACAATAATCATATGAATTAAATACTACTATGATCTCAAATGTTCAGACCAACAAACTAAGGCTTAGAGGAATTGACATGCTCAATGTCACCTAGCTAGTGGGTGGGTATTCTGGTTTGAGTCTAGGGGCTGACCTTGTAACTGTGCTCAACCATGATGCACAATAAACATTTGATAATTCAACCTGGGCCTTAAATATATTTAGTGCCTATTATGCATAGAAGTCATCTTTCTAATGTTATGATTTAAATTTCATCAAATCCTAAATCATAACCAGAACAACCAAGGATCAGGTTAAGAAATTTGTTAAAGTATCACATAAAATAAATGATTGGGCTAAATTCAGGGTCAGATCTCCTGCCCACAAAATTGGGGCATTTTTCAATTATATCACATCATCTCTCTGCAAATGCTGTGACAATGATAACCTCAAAACCTTGGTTTGACATGAGTCTCTTGAAAAATAAGTGAGACCAATGGAGCAATGACACGAGTTTTGGATCCACACCTATTTTTTATTGGCATAATCATACATGATAGTGGGATCCTTTATGCTGTATTTGTTCATGCACGTAACATAATTTTACACATCTCACCCCCCAGTACCTTCCCTTTCTCTCCCTTGAGCTTCTTGCTGTGCTCTGCTGATCTCTCTTGTAATGTTATTATGACTTTGATTAGTGCATTATAATTACAGACATAAGCAGGTTCATTGTGGTATATTTGCACATGGACTTAAGATAATCTGGTAGATTTTATTCCCAGGTACTTCCCTGTGCTCTCCCCTCTTCCTTTCTCAATCTCCTTCCTCTACTCTGTTGGTCAAAGTCTTTTTTTTTTTTTTTTCAATTCAACATTCCCATGAACTCATTCACTTACTAAGTTCATTTTTTTGGCTAAATCCTGTAGATTCAGAGGATGGTGAATGGAACAGATCCGTGCTTTCATGGAACTTATAGCATGAAAGCTGTTACCTTGTATGTTCTGTTGTGCACAACAGAAGATGTATGCTGCTAGACTACCTAAGCTCTGGGAGGACAGGTGCAAGGTGCATTCTGTTCTTCCTCTAGATAGCCCCAGATCTAGCAGAGTGCCAAGCACATCATAGAAACAGTAAATATTTGTAGAATGAATGAAAGACTAAATTGCATCGTTGCTCAGGCAATCATTTATTGAAATGTCATTGAGAGAAGCATGTTGAAAAATAAATGTTGGGGATTTAGAAAATGGAAATCACAAAAGCCTAATTTGACCTTCCTGAATATCGTGCAGGCTGCTGTAACAAACTACTACAAGTTGGGTGGCTTATAAACAACAGAAATTTTATTTCTCCCTGTTTCGGGAGGCTGGGAAGTTTCAAGGTCAAAGTGCTGGCAGATTCTGGGTCTGATCACAGCTGCTTTCTAGCTCCTGGATGGCAGCTTCTTTCTGTGTCCTCAATGGTGTTGAGGGGCAAGGCAGCCTGGGCCTCTTGTATAAGCATACTAATCCCATTCACGAAGGCTCCACCCTCAGAATCTAATGCCCTCCCAAAGTTCCATATTCTGAAGCTATCACACTGGTGATTGTTTCAACATATGAATTTTGGGGGCACACAAATATTCAGACCATAACTCCCTCAATTATGTATTTGTCACATGCAAAATACAACCATCCCATCCCAATAGCCTCCAAAGTCTTAACTCATTTCAGCATCAACTCAAAATCCTAGTATTTATTTATTTATCATTTCTTTGAGATATACATGACAGTAGAGTGTATTTTGACATGTGGTACATACATGGAATCTAACTTTTTCTAATTAGGATCCCATTTTTGTGGTTGTACATGATGTGGAGTTTCACCGTGGTGTATTCATATATGTACGTAGGAAAGTTATGTCTGCTTCATTCTATTGTCTTACCTATTCCCACCTCCTTCCTTTTTCTTCATTCCCCTTTGTCTAATCCAGTGAATTTTTATTCTTCCTCTCCTCCCCCCCCTTGTTGTTTGTTAGCATTTGCATATCAGAGAGAACACTTGTCTTTTCCTTTTTTGGGGGGGATTGGTTTATTTCACTTAGTATGATAGTCTCCAAATCCATCTTTTTACTGGCAAATGTCATAAAGTCATTCTTTTTTAAGGCTGAGTAATATTCCATTGTGTATGTATACATATACCACATTTTCTTGATAAAATATGGGTGAGATTCAAGGTGTGATTCATCTTGAGGCAAATTGATCTCCACTGAATATGTAAAATTGAACTTGTGATATGCCTCCAAAATATAGTGGTGGACAGGCAGAGGATAGCTATTCCCAGTTCAAAAGAAATAGGAAAAAAAAAGAAAGGGTAACATCCTAAGTAATTAAGAAACATTAAGACTCAAGAACAACCTTTTTTGACTTGACATGTTTGCTTCCAGACCCTTTGGGGTGGAGGTTCAGCTTCCACCAGTCTTGGAGATCAGGAATGGATCCTTGTTCCTAGTTGTTAAAGATTAAACATCCTAAAAGTGCTGAGGCAAGTGTAGAAAGCTAGTTTTATTTAAGAAAGTGGTAATGACCAACGTCTCCAAGGAAAAGGGGCCCCAGAGCTGGGAGTCTGCAGGAGGGGGGCGTGTCTTGCTCTTTTACAGGCCCCAGAATCTCCTTGTAACCATTGCCTTCTCTTTCTTCTCCAGATACATCCCTGAGAGCAGAGACGTGGGGGTTAATTGTTAGCAACCCAGAACGCCCAGGAGCACTATCACAGAGGTTGAAAACCCATCGTTTTCTCTGTTTGGCAACCAGTGATGACCCGCCATTATCTTCTCTGACCCCCATCATTCATTACCTCCACTGCCCACCTTTGCCCCTGCCTCAATTTGCAGAGGAATGTGACATATCCTGTCCACTCAGGCCAGGCAGGGCTGCAGGCAGATTGCTTTTTGGCAAAGAAAGGCTGTCGGTCGGGGGTCAGCCCAGGAGTTTATTTTGTAGAGTTGTTCTCTTAACCGTATGTTCCCACCATTCTCATCTCTCTGTCCCCTTACGCTGCCTCTGAAGACTTTCTGGGCAGGGGTTGTGTCCCCGAGGCTCTGGGAAACCTTGCCCCCACAGCTGTCTGCTACTCAACCGCCACAGCTCTGCCGGGTACAGCCTGCTCTGCGGCTCTCGTGGGCTGGACTCGCACACCAGTGGCTCTGCCACTGTCTCCACGAAGACACGTTCACATGGGTGTTTACAGCAGCTTTATTCACAATTGCCAAAGCTTAGAAGCAATCAAGATGGCAGACTGAGTTATCCATGATTACCTTAAATGCATGTATGAAGACACAACTGTTGTAAAAATACTTTATATTAAACCAGCAACTCGAAAATTGTGCTCTTTATATGTAATATGAAATGAAATGTACTCTGCAAACGTGTATGACAAATTAGAATAATAAAAAATTTTAAAAAAAGATGTCCTTTAGTAGGTGAATGGATAAACTGTTACGTCTGGACAGTGGAATGTTTCTGAGCTCTAAAAAGAAATGAACTATCAACCCTTAAAAAGACACGGAGGAACCATAAAGCATGCTATTAAGTGAAAGAAGCCAGTCTGAAAGGGCTACAACCACGATGTGATATTCTGGAAAAGACAAAACAATGTAGGTACTAGAAAGATTAGTATGGCAGGCATCAGGGGTAGAGAGAGATGAATAGAAGCATAGATTAAATTTTAGTGTGGTGAAAATGCTCAGTATTATACTATAATTGTGGACACATAGTTTCATACATGTGTTCAGACCTATGGAATGGACAGCACCAGGAGCGAACCCTAATATAAAGTGTGGACTCTGGATGATAATATATCAATCAACGCAGGTTCATCAGTTGTAATGGATACATCGTTCTGGTGGAGGACATTGAAAATGAGGCAGGCTATCCATGTGTAGGGGCCATGAGATATCTTACACCTCTCCCTTGCAATTTTGTTATGAACAAAACTATTCTAAATTATGAAGTCTTAAAAACTTTCATATGTATCTTCTTTTGATAGACAACGAAACTCAAGAGAAGTTAAACAACTTCCTGTACAATCACCCAACACCTAAGTGATGGAGCTGTGAGCTTTGGATTATTGAGAGTGTTTGAGGGAAGTCAGCAAAGGACCCCTTCTTTCCCACTTGGGTTATCAATCAATTCATAACTAGGACAGGTAATGCCAGATGAGGCCAAACTGTCTCTTTACTATTGCTAATGTTCAGGTTGCAGGGCACAACTTGGATCGAGAGCCTCAGTGTTTTTCCAGCCATCTCCTGAAGGAGAAGGAGGCAGTGCTGAATCTAGGGGGCTCTCCCAGGAGTGTTCGTTGAGTGTCTGCTTTGCTCTCGGGGGTTACACACTGATGCATTTCCTCCCTGTGAGTAGTTGTGTTCTCGAGAAGAAGCAGGGAGGAGCCTGCATAGCATACCCAAAGCAATCAATAGATGGGACAGAGTGAGCAATGGGAGAAGTGAGGATGGTCATTACCTAATTTGGTTCCCTCCATTTGGAAGCACAGAGCATGAAATCCCCCAAACTCACAGAGATGAAGTTGCCTCAAGTTACATACTGCGCAAGTGACAGATCAGGGTCCTGGCTTCTAATTTATGAGTCCCCATCTTGAGTCCTGGTCACTATACCTGTAAATACTGTTAGAACTGGGTTATGTAGTCCAATTGCTTTTTTAAACAAATGCAGAAATCAGGGCTCAGCATCATTCAGTAATGATGCAGCTGCCACAGAATTTATTCACAGCAAAGCCAGCACCAAATCCCAGGACTTCAATCCACTTCTTGTTCTTCCTTGGAGCATTGACTGTAAAATTTCATAATATTGCCTTTGTACTTCTTTTTACCAGACACAATGAATCATGTGTTCTGGGGGCTACAGATATCGTCCCTATCTCCTTTATAACTGGAGCTATATCTATATATATAAGTCCCTGACACATAGATTTCTCTTGGGCATCCAGCACAAATGCACAGGAACATTTTGGGGAGTTAACAGAGAACTACCCAGAACATGGACACTTTGTGAAGAGGATTAGAGGTTACCATATCCACTTCACCGTCATCAGATGTAAACCTATATATCAAAACATCAACGCGACCACAAGGGATTTCAGGGTCCAGGAAGTGATAGTGGCTGGGTTCTCAGAGATCAGCTGTCAACTCTCAGCTCTGAGTTGGAGTCAGGCCCTGAAGGTCCTGAGAAAGTGGTAGGGTGGCTTTTCCTATCCCTGCTTCTCAGGCTGTAAATGAAAGGGCTGGACGTGGGGTGACACTGTCCACATTACTGAGAGGACTCTGTCCTTCCAATCTAGCTGGATGATGGAGGACATTAAAAAATATTTAAAAATCTGAATTCATCAATGAGACCTCAATTGTGTGACAATTACACAGGGATGAAATTGAAAGAATGTATGGCAAGTGCCAAAATTTCTCCTATAAGCTGTTGAAAAATCCTCTGGAGGCTCTCAGAATGTATCCCAAGGAGAGGCAATAATGCACCTGCAATGATGGAATTGATGTTATATTTTGAAATAGATCTAAACATGGAATGTTAGTGTCAAAGGATGGTTCCATAAAAGAAACTTGGTAAGAATCCAGAATAACATGGTTCAAGAATCTTTAATTATGTGGCCTGATTCATAAGTCAGTCCAGAATATCTAAATAGATACTTACACTCAAGCAGAGGGCTTGGGGGATCCTGGAACCTTCATGAGATTTTACACTTCTCTAGCTTCTCGTTTGCTTTGCCCCATCATCCAGTCATGGTAGTATTTGGAGAAATAGTTGATTGGAGTGGCATATGTGTATGATGTGGAGGAAGCAAGGAAGAATACAAAGGACGGAAAATAATACGTAGACTTCATGCCCACCTTGGCATATGATAATCATTGAGAGTATGTGCTTTGGAATCAGATATCTGGGTTCAAATTCTGGCTTTGTCACTAATTAGCTGTATAACTTCAGGGAAGTAATTTAACCTCTCGGAGTCTCTGTCTTTTTGCGCGATAGTTACTTCAAAGGAATATGTTGAATCTGGCTGAATTTGATGAACATCCAAGCCTAAGACCCGGGAACAGCAAATATAACAGAAACACTGCATGATAGACATTATGTTATCACCCTCTTTTATGAGGTGAGGAAATTGCAGCTCAATGAGATTATTTAGTTTTCCCTGGGCTGGAAAAGTAGCAAATAGAGACTCAGGATTTGAACGTAGGCACTGAACTAACTCTGCAAGTGGATTTCCCAGGAGTTACTTGAAGGAGCCCCAATTAGGGAGATGGCTAGTACTGTTAGCTGAAGCCATAAATTCCACCTGATAATAAGTATGTACGTGACACACCTGAAATGCACGTGAGGCACCCGCAAAGCTAAAGGTATATAACTGGGTGAAAGCAGTCGGAGTCAGAAGGAAGAAATTCATTCAGTCGTGCAGTCACTTAGTCGGTCGGAAGAAGAGTTTGGGTCGGAGAAGAAGAAAAGAATCAGAGTGGCCAGAACGTAGTCAGAAGAAGAAATAAGAGTCAGAGCGGTTAAGAGTTCGGACAGAAGAGAAACCAGATAGAAGAAGTAATTGCTGGTCAGAGTCAGGCCGAGGCTGCTGAATAAGAAAGAAGAAAGAAGAAAGAATCTCTCTAATCTCTCTCTCTCTCTCAAGCTCTCTCTCTCTCTCTCTCTCTCTCTCTCTAAGCTGAAGAAAGAAGAATCTTTCTCTCTAAGCTCTCTAAGCTGAAGAAGAATCTTTCTTTCTCTCTAAGCTCTCTCTAAGCTGAAGAAGCAGAAGAAATCTCTTTCTTTCTCTCTCTAAGCTCTCTCTAAGAAAGTAGAAGTAAAAGTAGAAGAATCTTCATTCTGCCTCCGAGTTTTTCTCCCACGGCGGTTTGTGGCTGTAAGTCAGGCAGCTAACAGTTACTAATGGGACGCGTTGGCCTTATGGAGATAGCAGTGCCCTCCTGCTCAGGAGCCTCCCGAGGGCATGCTTCATGTCTTTGTTTCTCAGGCTATAGATGAATGGGTTCAACATGGGTGTCACCACAGCATACATCACTGCCGCGATTCTGTCCTTGCTGACTGAATCAGCAGCAGAGGGAATAAAGTACACCCCGATAGCAGACGTGTAGAACAGGCAAACTGCGGAGAGGTGGGAGGTGCAGGTGGAGAAGGCCTTCCACTTCCCACTTGCTGACGGGACTCTCACAATGGCGGCCACAATGCGGGCATATGAAGTGAGGATTAGCGAGGGGATCAAGACTGTCAGTGCCCCTCCCCAGTACATCAGCACACACTCGTTGGCGTAAGTATTGGAACAAGAGAGTTTCAACAGCGGAAGAAGTTCACAAAAGAAGTGAGGGATGATGTTGTCCTTGCAGAAGGATAGCTGAACCAGGAGGATGGTGTGGGTGAGAGAGTAGGAATGTGCAAGGACGAGGGACGTGGCCACCAGCAGGATGCACCATCTGGGACTCATGATCGTGGTGTAGCGAAGGGGATGGCAGATAGCCACAAGCCGGTCATATGCCATCACTGCCAGGAGGAACACATCTAGACCAATGAACCACAGGAAGAAACAGACTTGGGACAGGCATCCAGCATAGGGGATGGTGTGCGTGCGGGCCTGGATGTTCACCAGCATCTTGGGGACAGTGGTAGATGACAAACACAGGTCGGTGAGGGAGAAGCTGGACAGGAAGAAGTACATGGGGGTGTGGAGGTGGGGATCAGAGCCGATCGCCAGGATGATGAGAATATTCCCCACCGCGGTGACCAGGTAAATGACCAGGAAGATGCCAAAGAGGAGAGGCTGCTTTCCCTGGTGTTCAGAAAGGCCGAGGAGGTAAAATTCAGGAACACTGGTGTGGTTTCCTGGCTTCATGTTGCCGTATAACTAAAGAATAAAATAGAGAATGACACTTTAGAACATTTCCTTGCCCTAGTATTGCCTTCATGGAAACAAAGGCGTAAAACAATGGTGACATCAGAATATGGATGGCTATGCATGATCCCATTGAGAAATGAAAGAGCACTATGAGGTAGTCATTGCTATGCCCACTTTGTTGGCTTCATTGTCATGACAACAAATATTTGAGACAATCGACTGACAGTGAGGAAGGGTTTGTCTGGCTCATGGTTTTGGAGGCTTCCGTCCACAGTCATGGGCCTTGTTGCATTGGAACTCTGGTGAGGCAGTCAGCTTGGTGGGGAGGGGCCGGTGCAACAAACCCTCTCATCTTATGATCAGGACACAAAAGAGAGAAAAACAAAGAGACTGGGGTCCCACGATCCCCTTCAAAAGCATGCCCCCACGACCTAAAACTTCCCGCCACATCTCATCTCTTAAAAATGTCACCACTTCTCCGGAGCACCACGCTGGGACCAGGCCTTCAACACGCATGCCTTTGGGAGACATTCCAGATCCAGATAACAGTACCCACCTTATTGGAAAGAAGACCAGGTCAAGTTAAAATCTTGGCACTTCTAGTTTACAGTCTGTGATCTTACCCTCTGGACCAGTGTACCTCTCCTGAGACTTCCAGAACTAATTCTTCAACTCTCCGTGCATTGAGTACCTACAATGTGTCACTGTTTCCTTTAGGTACCAGAGAGATAGTGGTTCAGAATATGGCAAGATCCCCTCCCTTGTGCCGACAATACTCTAGTCAGAGAAACCATGCAGTCAGTAAGCACAAGAAAACAAGATGCGAGGGTGGCTAGCACAGTGCTTTGAACCGAGTGATCAGCAAGTAATGGAGGAATGGATGAGAAGGAGCCAGCCACGTAAAGAATTGGTTGGGAGAGCATCTTAGATGCAAGGCACAGGAAGTGCCAGTGCGGGATGGAGGAGGGGGAGGAAGGCAAGGGAGGCTCAAGTCAGGTGCACCAAGGATGGGAACAGGAGGGCAGGAGGAGGTTGGTGAGGCAGGTACAGGGATATAGGGCTGTGCTGTGCAGATTAGAGTTTGGATTTGATTCTAAGTACAATCAGAGATCTGATTGTGGGATATGTGGGTGTCAGGTCATGAATGATTTATGATATGGAAAGACCATCCTGCTACCTTGTAGAGAAAGACTGTGGGGACAGGAGTGTCCCAGGTGCCGCTGCCTGAAGCGATTGCCACTTGGAGCAACAACGCCGCGGGAATAAGTTCAGAGGCAGACTGGAAACGAACAGGCTCTTTATTCTGCTAGCTTCTCTCTCCGGCTCCAAGAACAACTCCTACCCGCAATTCACACTCCTCCAACCACCACCAATGGTGCCAACCAGATCCACTATGTCCCGGGCCAAGTCTCGCGAGACCATGGAAGGTGGCAATGCCTGAGCATCTTTATGGCTCACAGCTAACCGCAATCTTAGCTATCTCCTTAATTAGGGCTCCTGCACCCAGGGAGATCTGTAAAGAAACAAATGTGGGACCCAAATGGATAGCGTGAAGTGGATGGATTTGAGTTGTGTTTTGTTCCAGAGTTTAGAGACTTGTCCAAGGAACAGTAAGTGCTGGATCTGGGCCCTATATTAAAAGGGGTTTCACCTCTCCAGTTGCATTCTTGAGGCTATAAATATTAAGATTCTCTAAAGTAAACAGGAAAGAATTAAGGTGATTGCCTCTATCAACATAGAAATAATCTCTAGAGTATTTCTCAAATGGCGAATACCTAGAACTCCTTGGAAACCTAAGAAGGCTGATAGAAGGGGTGCCAAGATGTGGATGATTCTGGGTTATTTTCACAAGGGGGGGGTGTTGAAAAATGACAAAGGCTTCACAGACAATTTGCAGGAGTGAAGATATTTATCATAAAGGACTACTTATATTATATAGACCAGGTATCAGTGCCTATCATTTGGTCCACACAGGCCATGTGCAATGTATCTTTTCCCATGTTATCAGATCAGGAAACAGAGACAGAGAGGCTAAACCACTAGCCTAAGATCACACAGTTAATAAGGGGATAGGCAACATTAAAATTAAGATCTTGTACCAATCCTGGAATTTAGTTCAAGATGCAATTCCATCCCTGGAAGCAGGGAGACTTTCAGTTTTTTCATAGGTACTACAGATATTTATTACCTATTTTAAGAATGTGACCTTACAGAATAGATCCATTTTTTAGAATGTTTCCACAGAAGGTCTAGGGCACCATGTTCATAGTGTTTCCTGTATTCAAATATTAGATTGCCTACTTAATGCCAGCAAGGCCTGTGGACACTGACTAGTTAAGGTTCATCAAAACAAGCACGGTCCCTGTGCTTACAGGCTAACTGGGGAGACTGACAATAAACAAACAGGCAAATGTACAGTCAGAAACTCTGATTTGCATCAAAAAGGAGTGTTACGGTGAAACTGTTGAGAAAGTATAATTGGAGCACCTGTTTAGACTAAATTCAGAGAAAGCTCTTTTGAGAAATTTAAATGTAATTTGGGACCTGAAGTGGTAATTAGCTATATCAAGATTAGAAGAAAGAAGAGAAAGATATACATGTGAAGGTCCCAAGGTAGCAAAGGGCCTGACCAAAACGGAAAGGCCACTGTGGCTGGACATTGGGGAATAAGATGATGAGTTACTTGAAAGATCCAGGCCCTCTGGCAATGGAGCCACGAAACAGTTGAATCCAATAGCATTGGTTGTGTTGTCTTTCTACAGCTTAGAGTTACTGACCCAGTGAGTTTAGAGCTCTGAAGTTCCTATAGCCTTGTAGAGTAGCGTCCTGGCCACCACAACTCCAGGTAAACCTCTTTGACATGTATCTGCAGAGGGAAAATTGAAAGGAGCTTGGAGAAAGAGCAATGGAGAGCTCTAACTTTTCAGAAGGAGAGAAAGTAGCTGCCTCTTGATTTTCCAGTTGAATTTCATGCTCTTGAATCTTTTGTTTTTCATGTGACAAGAGAATGAATGACTTAGTGCTCAAGAGTGCACACTGTGGGGGAAGACCTTGATGTAAATCCTGCCTCTGTTGATCATTAGCTAAGGGGAGAATTGCAAAACATCTCATTGATCACTTCAGTGATGACAACAGCAATAGCAATAGCAATATCAAAAAGACTTCAGATGCATTGATTGGTAACCTCCTGTGTAGGCACTGCATTAAAAGTGCTTTTCTTATCTCATTGAATTTTCACTGTTTTCTAAGATCAATTCCATTTTTCAAATAAGGAAACTTATTTGAAGTTTAAAGAGAACAATTTAAATAATTTGTCTAAGGTGGCTCAACAAGTAAGTGGAAAAGCTCAGATCTGGTCTATCTGATTGAATACTTACTTACCCAATTGATCTCAGCGAATCTCAGATGCTGTTGATCTGTAGAGACTCAGCTTCTTCTCTTTGTGGGATAGAAATGAAATTCACGGTTGTAGGCAACCAAGGGTAGACTTTTGCAGTCACAATAAATGGAACTGAAAAGGCCTACAGTAGCCCATGGGGGAATATTTACCAGATTCTGAGGCCTCAGATTGTTATTAGTGGGAATGGAGACTAATTGTCTCTGAATCCCTAAAGACAGAAGGTGCACTACTGTTTTCATGTGAGATTTCTGTTCTTCCTGTAGACTCTCCGAGAGTATTCCTCTTGTCTGTACCCTTGGGATGCTGCTCTGTGCTTGCTACTATCACCTAGTCAATCTGTGACTCAAATGGAAGAACTGGGGTAAATGTCCACAAGGAGACAGTTGAGAGGGGTCATCTATGCCTTATCAGATGTTGACACTCTCTTAGCGAGTAACTTGGCCAAGTTCTAACTCTGATCTGTGTCATTCTTATGATATGCAATTAGGGTGTCTATTGTGGAAGAGAAAAGTTTTAATTTAAATCAGTTTATCAGTTTCATCTGACTTACTTTGTTCAACATGATGTTTGTCTGAGATTCACTGAGGTTTAGTGTGTATTGGTTTGTTCATTTCTCTGTTTAAAATTCCTTTAGATAAATATGCCACAATTTTAAAAAATCTATTATAATACCGACATTTAGGGTTTTTTCCTTTAGTTTTGATCTATTAAGAATTTAGCTCCTGTGAATATTCATATAAATATCTTTTGGTAAGTGTGTATATTCTCCGGAGTAGAATTACATATATATGAGCCAAGGAATGGAGATGCTGGCTGGGAAGAATACATTGATACAACCCAATGGTGTCTCAAGAATTTTCACTGATATATAGTCCCATTTATGGAAAGAGAAGTTTTAGTGCTTCAAATACACAGCAAGACTTGGCTTGTTGGTTTTTAATTTTTAAAAAAGTTTTTGGTGCTGGGGCCTTGTGAATGCTAGGCAGGCACTCTAACACTGAGTAAGCTACCTGGTACCGAAACCCGGGAGGAAATCTCGGAGGCAGAGTCAAGCTTTTACTACTTTTACTTCTACTTTCTTAGAGAGAGCTTAGAGAGGGAAAGAAAGATAGAGCTTAGCTTAGAGAAAGATTAGAGCTTCTTTCTTCTCTTCTCTCTTCTTCCTTTCTTCTTTCTTCTGTCTTCTGTCTTCCTCAGGAGCCTCGGCCTAACTCTGACCAGTCATTACTTCTTCTATCTGGTTTCTCTTCTGTCTTCTATCTGGTTTCTCTTCTGTAACCGCTCTGCCTACGTTCTGGCCGCTCTGATTCTTCTGACCGACCGAGTGACTGCCCGACTGACCGAATGAATTCGTTCTCCTAACTCGGACCGCTTTCACCCGGTTATATACCTTCAGGTTTGCGGGTGCCTACAGGTGCGTCACATCAGGTGGAACTTATGGCTTCCAGCTAGCTGCAACAGCCCTTCCTAATTAGGGCTCCTTCACACTGAGCACCCCCACAACTAAGCACCATCTTTTAATTTTAGCTATGCTGGGAGGTGTGTTGTAGAATCTCATGATAATTTTAATTTATATGCCTTTTTTTTTGGGGGGGTGGGAAGGGTACTGGCAATTGAACCCAGAATTGCTTTACCACTGAACTACATCCCAGGCCTTTTTTTTTTGGAGAGAGGATCTCAGTAAGTTGCTGAGGGTAACATAAAGTTGCTGAGGCTGGCCTCAAGCCAGTGATCTTCCTTCCTTAGTCTCCCAAATCTTTGGGATTACAGGTATGTGCCACCATACCTGGCTTTAACTAATATTTCTTGGACATCACCTGAATTTGGACATCTTTTGAATTAGCTCATTTGGCGATTTTCTTGGTGAAGCAGCTATTTAAATCATCTGCTTGTCTGTTGCATCCCCCTGCCCTTTTTTTTTTTTTTTTTTTGCATTGATTTAAAGTGTGCTTATATAATCTGAATTTGACTTTCATGGTGTAAATTATAAATTTTTTTCTATATTGATACTCATTACTCCAGCACCATTATTGAAAAAGGAATCCTTTCCTTACTGCTTGTGGTATCACCTTTGCCACTTAACAGACATCCTGTAAATGGAGTCTGTTTTTGTTCCATTGGCTAATATAATACCACACTGCTGCAATTACAGTATACTTATTTTTCTTTTTTAGTACAGTTACAAATTATTACATGTATCAGACCCTGCTCTAGACACTTTATATCCTCCCCCATCCACCCATCCATCCAGGCTGCCAACCAACCATACATCTAACTATTCTTCCTTCCTTCCTTCCTTCCTTCCTTCCTTCCTTCCTTCCTTCCTTCCTTCCTTCCATCCATCCATCCATGACTCCAACTAGTCCTTTATCTGTCCATCTGTCTATTCTTCCATCCATCCACCCACCCACTTCATCAGCCAATAAAGCGATTAACCAACATTAAGTGAAAAACTCCTAGATGTTCTGTAGTAGGCCCTGGGCATCCAAAATTAAATAAGATCCAGTCCCTCTTCTTACTTAAGAGAGTTCATAGACTAGGAGAAGTGCTTATAGCATAGAAGTTTTGACACGTGTAGGACTTTGTTGTTTATCAGGGCCCTTGGCTCAGTGTGGTTTGTGTTTTCTAAGGAGACCAGAGTGGAGCCCTGGTTCAACTTGGCTTATGTTCTTTAAGGAGATCAAGGTGGGCCCTTGGTTCAACATGACTTGTGTTCTTATAAGGAGACAGCACAAGCTTTGATTCAATGTGACTTGCTTCATTATGTAATTATCTTCCCTCATATTTAGTTGATAATTGTAGTGAAACATTTTAATTCCCTTACCTCTCATTTTGAGTGTGCTCTTCAAGTATTTCTTGGGGGTTCTATTTAACACGAGAAAGAGATGCCACTGTGATGTGACTCTATAGCACCATGACTTTGGTAGTGTAGATGCCATTGCGGTACCTCTCCAACACCTTCCCCTCAATTACTGATGTTACAGTGTTATATATGATATTTATACAGTACCATAGAAGAAAATTAGGGTGTTTTGACACATTATTTTCTTACATCTTGTAGAAAACCTAAGTAGCCCTAGCTACTTTTGTCATGAATTTGTTTATCAGTAGGGCTCTTTCTGTCTTTATCAAGATTTGAGTTCTTGGGGCTGGGATTGTGGCTTAGGGGTAGAGCGCTCGCCTAGCACGTGCGCGGCCCGGGTTCGATCCTCAGCACCACGTACAAATAAACAAATTGTGTACAACGAAAGCAAATAAATAAATATTAAAAAAAAAAAAGATTTGAGTTCTTATCTAATGTCCTTCAGTGCAACCTGAAGGACTCCCCTCACACAGGGCACATCTAGTGGGGACCAATTACCCGGGCTCTAGCTTATCTCATGCTATGGTTTGAATGTGTGTATCTCTCCAAAATTCCTGATACAGTTCAGCATCCATGTAACAGTATTGAGAGGTGGTTAGGCCAGGAAGCTCCCACTCCAGAAATGGGATGTACACACGAAGAGCATTCCGCCTTCCTCCCCAATGTCTGAATCACTCACTGTGCCTCCCTCTCCTCACTTGTCTTGAGCCACTGTAGATGGAGACTTGATTCTCTTGAACTAGTGTAGCCAGAGGTTCTCCCTTTGAGCCAGTGTAGACTTGATTCACTTTGAGCGGGTCACTTTGGTCAGAAGGAATCCTTTACCTGGTCTTCAGGCTCCTTTCTGAAGTGTGTGGGGAGGGTGGGTCACGGTGTTAGAGAAGACACCTTTGGCAAGGCACTGGAGACTCCAGAATTTCTATGTCTCTTTAAGTGTAAATTTGTAAGGTTTGAGATTGTACTTATCACAGGCATTCAGTAAGTATTTTTTTTTTTAAATGTGTGTAGGCATATAAAATTTTTTCTCTTCTTTTTTTTAACTCGTTCTTTTTAGTTATACGTGGAAGTAGACTGTATTTTGACATATTATACATACATGCAGTATAACTTCCCATTCTTGTGGTTGTACATGATGTGGAGTTACACTGGTCATGTATTCATATATGAACATAGGAAAGTTATGTCTGATTCATTTTACTGTCTTTAATTCTCACCTCCCTCCATTCCCTTCATTTCCCTTTGTCTAACCCACTGAATTTCTATTCTTCCCTACTGCCCCCCTTATTGTGTGTTAGCCTCCATGTATCAGAAATAACATTTGGCCTTTGGTTTTATGGGACTGGCTTATTTAATTTAGCATGATATTCTCCAGTTCTGTTCATTTACCGACAAATGTCATAATTTCATTCTTCTTTATGGTTGGATAATATTCCATTGTGTATATATACCACATTTTCTTTATCCATTCATCTGTTAAAGGGTACCCAGGTTGTTTTCCATAGCTTTGCTACTGTGAATTGAGCTGTTATAAACATTGATGTGGCTGTGTCACTATAGTATGCTGATTTTAAGTCCTTTGGGTATAAACCAAGGAGTGGAATAACTGGGTTAAATGGTGGTACCATTCCAAGTTTTCTGAGGAATCTTCATACTGCTTTCCATAGTGGTTGCACCAATTTGCAGTCCCACCAGCATTGTATGAGTATACATTTCCCCCGACATCTTCACCAATGTTTATTGTTGCCTGTATTCTTGATAATTGCCATTGTGACTGGAGTGAGATTGAATCTCAGTATAGTTTTAATTTGCATTTCTCTAATTGCTAGAGATGTTGAATATTTTTTTCATATATTTGTTGACCAATTGTATTTCTTCTTCTGTGAAGTGCTGTTCAGTTCTTTTGTCCATTTATTGGATTGGGCCTTTTTTTGTTTTTGTTTTGTTTTTGATTTTTTTTCCTTTATATATCCTGGAGATTAATGCCCAATCTGACATTCAGGTGGCAAAAATCTTCTCCCATTCTGTAGGCTCTCTGTTCACATTCTTGATTGTTTCCTTTGCTGTGGAGAAGCTTTTTAGTTTGATACCATCCTATTTATTGATTCTTCATTTTACTTTTTGAGGTTTAGGGGTCATTTGAGGGGATTTGGTTCCTAAGCCAACATGGTGAAGATTTGGGCCTACTTTTTATTTGAGTAGGCCTAGGCCCCTCATAAACCTCAGACACAGACAAGTGCCCTGTACCCATTTCTGGAAGAGCAGCACCAGGCCTTCCCAGGCCTTCCAGAATGGGCCTACTCCAAGTGGCTCTCAGAAACTCATGGGTACTTTTTCTCTGTTGTTCTGCTAGCCAGGTCTCACCTTTCTAAGTCCACCACAGTGGCCCTGCTCTAATGTAGTCCTTAGAAACTGATGGATGCCCTACACTCAGAGCTGCATGTGCTATACCCAGAAACAAGTACCCATCTAAGATAGTACATCCCAGTTAGTGATGTGAGTCTACAAACTCCTATGGCTGAAGACAACTGTAGGCATTGCTAATGTTGATTATGGCTGAAAAATCTACATGGGGACTATACTATTCTTCACATCTGGAATTGTAACAATAGTCCACATCACCTTTTGATATAGCTCTGAGCCTTATTTTTTAAAGGGACAAGTTTTCCTTTTTCTCTTCTCCCTCTCCTTCTCCCTAACCTGGATGTGAGGAACAAGATTACATTGAGTTAGGGAGGGGAAGGGAGAGAGCAAGGGGGTTGGGGGGAAGGAAAAAAAATTAGTGGTTGAATGAGATAATGAGATGGATATCATTATCCTAAATGCATGATTGAAGATCTGAATGGTACTTATATACTTTGTATACAAGCAGTTGTATGTAAAAAGATACAAAAAAAAAAAAAAAAAAAAAAAAAAAAAGATTACATTGAATTATCTGTGCTCCACAATAAGGAGATGTCTGCCAGAGGGTTTAAAAAGTGACAAATTAACAAGTAAATCCTAACACACCATCAAAGTGCTCTGGGCCCACTGTCATGGCATACCTGGAATGTGGCCTTTCAATAGCTCCTTTAAAAAAGCCCCCTGTTCCTCCTGATGGGTAGAATCACAGCCTCTGGGACAGGAGTCCCCTGTGTTTCTCCTTTGCTAGCAAAGCAATAAAACAACTTTTTCCTTTTTCTCAAAACCATGTCGTCATTATTAAATTGGCATTGATTGGCACTGGGAACAAGAATGGAGCTTTTGGTCACAGAATCAAAGACAATATAGCCAACCTAATTGACATCCTAGGACACATTTCCAGCGTACAATCTTTAACTATGAAAGACAGCCTATAAAATTGGTAGAGATGCTGACCACCAGAAGCACAAATATCAATGTAAGGGCACAAGAAGAATGAAAAACAAGGTACCACAACATGATGCCAATAACACAGTAACCCTCTGCTGAAGGCCCGCTTCAGCAGCAGGGAAAGGGTGACTCCCGAACGATGCTGGTGGGGAGAGTCAGCGATAAGATGGAAGGGATACACACAAGTCAGGTTGCAAAGATTCCTCTGCTTTATTTTTCTCTCCTGCAAGTACATAAACACACTTCAAGGCAGCACACATTACAGTCACAAGACCCAGGGAAGTAGCAACATTCTTATAGTTTACCCAACCTCTCAAGGTTTTGTACAAACATACTGTTTTGAATCTTCTGCGATTTCGTTACATTTATCTGCAGTAGTCTGAGTTCAAATTTGTCTTCTTAAGTATTCCTTTTAGCCGTTCCCCCACACACCTGCACAACTGCCTGGAATACAAAGCGCTTTCTATCATGGTCCTGTTTACAGTCTAGGGGCAGGAAAAAAAAAGGTGGGGGGGGACAAGCCAGATGCTAGTCCTGAAGGATTTGGTCTCAATTAACTTCTAAGTAACTATTCTAAGTTATCCTGAAAACAAAAGAAGTCCCTTTCAATTACAAAGAGGCTCTAATAGCCTCTTTTTGGTGCATAATGATTATAGCAAAAGAGGTTAAAATAATTGGCTTTTATTAAGCTGCTTCTCTATAGTAATTAATATTAGTAATAATAATAATAATAATAATAATAATAATAAAGGAATGTTAATAAAATTCCAGCCACGGATTCCACAAAATTTTAAGTTTCCAAATCAGTTTCATTCTATTAAGATAGGGACATTTGGTGACCACATGTGAGAACAAAAGGTGAAACAGTAAGAAGTAGCAAGAACATATACAAAGTTAACTCTTATAGCGCTGCACAAGAGTAGCATTTCTCAAGCAAAGAGGAACCAAGTTCGACTCCCCGAATTAATGGAAGGAACTCGGGCTCAACTCATTTGCATAAATGAGGAAGAACTCGCTTCGACCCCGAGCTAACGGGGGAGGAACCTGGGCTCAATTCCAACATAGTGTGAGAGATGCCACACCCTCAGCCACCATAACCCAAAGAAAAGGAAATGAATAAATTGAATGGAAAAGCACTCAAATAACAAGGTTTACCAAAGTTTCCCTATCCATTCATGTGCTGATGGGCATCAGGATTGGTTCCACAATCTAACTGTTGTGAATAGTGCTGCTATAAAACATTGATGTGGCTGTGGTACATATACACAATGGAATACTACTCAGCACTAAAAGAGAATAAAATCATGGCATTTGCAGGTAAATGGATGGAGTTGGAGAATATAATGCTAAGTGAAGTTAGCCAATCCTCCCCCAAAAAAGGTTGAATGATCTCTTTGATATGAAGATACTCATAAAGGCAAGAGAGAGGGAATGAAAGGAATGAAAGAGCTTTAAATAGAACAAAGGGGAGTGGTGGAGAGGGGAGGGGGCAAGGGGATAGGAATAATGGCAGACTGAGTTATTCATCATTACCCTAAATACATGTATGAAGACACAATTGTTGTAAAAATACTTTATATTAAATCAGCAACTCGAAAAATTGTGCTCTTTATATGTAATGTGAAATGAAATGTACTCTGCAAATATGTATAACAAATTAGAATAATAAAAAAAATTTAAAAATTAAAAAATAAAAAATAACAAGGTTTAGGGAAATTCAGCAGATCAAAGAAAATGCAAACAGACAATTGAATAAAATTAGGAACCAACTCATTATATGAATGGACACATCTTATTATATGAATAAGAAACCCAGCAAAGAGATAAAGATAGTGAAAAAGAACCAAGAAGGTATTCTGGAGCTGAAGAACTCAATAAATCAAAGAAAAGCACAGTTCAAAGCCTTAACAATAGACAAAAATCAAGCAGAATTTTTGAACTTTCTGGCAGGTATTTTGAAATAACCCAGACAGACATAAAGGGAAATAACTGAAAAAGAAATAAAACAGACTAAAGAAATTCTACAAGGCTTAAGGGACACCAATTAAATGACAATATTTTACTTTATCCATGTTCCAGAAGGAAAACAGAAGGGGAAAATCAGAGAAAACTACTTAACAAAATAATAGCTGTAAAATTCCCAAGACTTAAAAGAGATATGCATATACAAATCCAGAAAGTGTGATGAACCAAACTGTATTCAACCAAAAAGGTTTGCTTCAGAGCATATTATAATCAATCTGTCAAAATTCCATAGTCACTTATAAGAGAATCTCAATTAGACTAACAGCAAATTTCTCAGCAAAAAACTTCACAGGCCAGAAGATAATGGGTTGACATATTCAAAGTCCTCAAATTTAAAAAGAATCCCACCCCAAATCCCATATCCTACAAAACTATCCTTCAGAAATAGAGATTTCCATAACAATTAACAACTGAGGAAATTTACCACCACCAGACTACCAGATTGACCTTACTAAAAAGAAAAAAAAAATGCCTAAGGTATTCCTACATCTGGAAGAGAAAGGAACATAGTAACTGATAGATGGGCTACCCTCTTCCCCCCAGAGTTTTCCACATCCTGAGAGAAGCAACCTTGTTTCATTCTCCGGGCAGAATGTTTCTTCCCTGGACAGGATGTTTCTTCCCCAGGCAATATGTTTCTTCCCCGGGCAGGATGTTTCTTTTCCCTGGGCAAGAGCCAATAGGCTTAAAGGTTGCCCTGTTCTATGGGCAAAGAGCCAATGGCGTTGGGGTTGCTCTGGTGCACCTCCCAACAGATATCCCTATATAGGGCCCTTTTCGAGAGACTCAGGACAGACACACAGAGACACACAACATCAGCTTGTCGCTGCTGAGAGGAGGAAGCCACTCAGACACATCAGCTCAACGCTGTGGAGAGGAGGAAGCCACTGCAACAGCTCCAGACCCATCGCCTCCAGCCAACGGCAGCTGCCCCAGCCAACAGCTCCAGACCCATCGCCTTCAGCCCGACAGCTGCTCCCAGCTGACAGCTCCAGCCTCCAGCCAGACTGCAGCTGCTTTAGCTGATAGCTCCAGAGATTCCAGCTGGTGGGACCCAGCACCCACCTTCTGTCCAGAGCTTGCACACTCCCCTCTCCCTGACTCCCCTCTCCCACCAGAACCTTTAACCAGTTTATCCTTAGGGATCACCTGTTACTTCTCATCACCTCAGGGTGAATTCATCTTTTTTGGTACCAACCTCCTGGGAATCCTTTTCGCCCTCAAGCCTGACCTACCTGTCTTGTCACATCCCCCCCCCATAACACCCCACGTCTCCCCATTTCAGCAGGAAATAGCCAGACTGACACATGATGTCCCACTTCCTAAGAAAACAAAAAGGGGAGAATGATAGATGGACTACCCTCCCCGCACCCCCCCCCCCAGAGTTTTCCACATCCTGAGAGAAGCAACCTTGTTTCATTCTTCCAGGCAGGATGTTTCTTCCCCGGGCAGGAGGTTTCTTTTCCCTGGGCAAGAGCCAATAGGCTTAAAGGTTGCCCCTGTTCTATGGGCAAAGAGCCAATGGCGTTGGGGTTGCTCTGGTGCACCTCCCAACAGATATCCCTATATAGGGCCCTTTTCGAGAGACTCAGGACAGACACACAGAGACACACAACATCAGCTTGTCGCTGCTGAGAGGAGGAAGCCACTCAGACACATCAGCTCAACGCTGTGGAGAGGAGGAAGCCACTGCAACAGCTCCAGACCCATCGCCTCCAGCCAACGGCAGCTGCCCCAGCCAACAGCTCCAGACCCATCGCCTTCAGCCCGACAGCTGCTCCCAGCTGACAGCTCCAGCCTCCAGCCAGACTGCAGCTGCTTTAGCTGATAGCTCCAGAGATTCCAGCTGGTGGGACCCAAGCACCCACCTTCTGTCCAGAGCTTGCACACTCCCCTCTCCTGACTCCCCTCTCCCACCAGAACCTTTAACCAGCTTATCCTTAGGGATCACCTGTTACTTCTCATCACCTCAGGGTGAATTCATCTTTTTGGTACCAACCTCCTGGGAATCCTTTTCGCCCTCAAGCCTGACCTACCTGTCTTGTCACATCCCCCCCATAACACCCCACATCTCCCCATTTCAGCAGGAAATAGCCAGACTGACACATGATGTCCCACTTCCTAAGAAAACAAAAAGGGGAGAATGATAGATGGACTACCCTCCCCGCACCCCCCCCCCCAGAGTTTTCCACATCCTGAGAGAAGCAACCTTGTTTCATTCTCCAGGCAGGATGTTTCTTCCCCAGACAGGAGGTTTCTTTTCCCCGGGCAAGAGCCAATAGGCTTAAAGGTCACCCTGTTCTATGGGCAAAGAGCCAATGGCATTGGGGTTGCTCTGGTGCACCTCCCACCAGAAATCCCTATATAGGGCCCTGTTCGAGAGACTCAGGACAGACACACAGAGACACACAACATCAGCTCATCACTGCTGAGAGGAGGAAGCCACTCAGATACATCAGCTCGACCCTGCGGAGAGGAGGAAGCCACTGCAACAGCTCCAGACCCATCGCCTCCAGCCAACAGCAGCTGCCCCAGCCGACAGCTCCAGCCTCCAGCCAGACAGCAGCTGCTTTAGCTGATAGCTCTAGAGATCCTAGCCGGTGCGACCAAGCACCCACCTTCTGTCCAGAGCTTGCACACTCCCTTCTCCTTGACTCCCCTCTCCCACACAGAGCTTGCACACTCCCTTCTCCCTGACTCCCCTCTCCCCAGCACCTCTTCAACCTTCAACCAGAGCACCTCTTCTCTGGTTTTGCTACCAGCCACAAAGGCTGTTGAATAAATCTCTTGGCTGCATGGCTGTCCCCGGTGTGATGTTTTGCCCTTCATTGGTGCCGTGACTCAGATCCTGTCTGAGCCGAAGGGCATAATCACCAGGAAATGCTTCAGCCTTCACCCGTTTTTTGATCGCTGCTCTGACGCATCCACCACTGGCCATCGGATTGGTAAGCCCCCCCCCCCCCCGCCCCAGAGCTCCTTCAGGCCTTGTACAGTGGGAATTGACCATTGATCATCCGGCAGCTCCGCTGGTGGCCTGTACAGGGAGGACCGCACCCCACCTAGACCTTCATGGTCACAGTGGACCTCAGGAGCTCTCTCTCTTTTTGTCTCTCTCTCTTTCCCTTTCCTGGGTAGGTCTCCTCATCCCCAGAACTCCTAAACCCGTTGGGCCTTTCACAGTAGGAACTGACCGTTGATTGTCTGGCAGCCCTGCTTGTGGCCCGTACTGGGAGGACTGCACCCCACCTAGACCTTCATGGTCACAGTGGACCTCAAGGAGCTCTCTCTCTCACGCTCGCTCTTTTTATCTATCTCTCTCACTCTCCCTCTCCCTTTCCTGGGAACAGTTGAAGAAAGCCCTTTTTTTGGCCTCTGGCCTCCGGACTTGGGTCTCTCCTTCCTGTCCGGGATGGGACACGGAAAATCCTTGCGCAGGGTGGCCCATTGTTCTTCAGTCTCTTTGGACCCCATGTCTGTTTGACTCCAGTGATGACTGGGTCTCACGGACTTTGATCTCTCTGATATGTATATCTTGAGGGGGATGCTTCTCAGGACAATATATCTCTCCCGTTCGGAACAGGAAAATGGGGGCTTCTTCTTCTGCTGCTGCTGCTTCTTCACCCCTCCTAGCTGTCCCACTCCTATCCCTCCTGCCGACTACCCTCCGATCACTCTCTTCTTTGCTCTCATCCTCACTCTCTTCTGTGGTTTTGCTATCACTCACTATTTGTCGCTCTCGTACCCACTCCGATCCCTCCCAGCCAACTCCCCTCTACAATGCTTCTTAAACAACCTAGCCACTCTTGGCCTAACTCCTGATATACAACCAACAAGACTTACCAAGTTTTGCACCCAAGATTGGCCCACATACCCTTTAGATAACCAAAACAAATGGCCTGCTTCTGGGTCCCTGGATCCCTCTATACTGAGAGATCTTTTCAACTTCTGCAAGCGATCAAAAAATGGGTAGAGATTCCATATGTTCAGGCTTTCTCCCTCCTCCATTCGAATCTCTCACTACCTTCGACCAGAGCACTGCTTCTCTGGTTTTGCTACCAGCCACAAAGGCTGTTGAATAAATCTCTTGGCTGCACGGCTGTCCCCAGTGTGATGTTTTACCCTTCAGTAACCATCATAAAAACATGAAAAAAGTATAAAATTCTCCCTGGTAACAATTAGGGTAGGTACACAAAGGAAAAAGAGAAGAGATTCAAACTCTGTGAATACAGAAAACAACCAAACACAAACATGAATAATAAGACAGGAAAAAAGGAACAAAAGGAGATGTAAAACAACTATAAAATTTTACCAAAATGACAGTAGTAACTTCTTCTTATCAACAATAACCTTGATGTAAGTATATTAAAATCCTCACTTAAAGGATTTAGGCTGGTTGAATGAATTTTTAAAATAATAACAAACAAAATTCTGTACAGGATAGTCAATTAGCAAAAACACACAGAGGGGCTGGGGTTGTGGCTCAGCGTAGAGCGCTCGCCTAGCACGCGCGCGGCCTGGGTTCGATCCTCAGCACCACGTAAAAATAAAAAAGCATTGTGTACAACTAAAGCAAATAAATAAATATTTAAAAAAAAAAACACACACAGACTGTAAGTGGAAGGGTAGGAAAATATATAGGTTGAAACCATATATTTAGATAATCTATATTTAGATAAAATAGACTTGAAATTATATGAAAAGACGAAGAAGTTCACTATATAATGATAAAGGGATCAATTTCAATGAAAGGATATAATAATTGTAAATATATATGTTCCTAATATTAAAGCACCCAATTATATAAAACTAACATTATTAGATATAAAAGAAGAGATAGAATTCAATAATATAATAATTGAGCATTTCAACATACTGCTTTGAGTAATGGACAGATCATCCAGATGAAAACTTAACAAAGACACATTGGAATTATTCTAACCTACAGACCAAATGGACCTAAGACACATTTGCAGCATATTTCATCCAACAGTGGTAGAATATACCTCAGGACATGTAATGTTCTACAAGATAGGCCAAATGTTAGGCCATAAAACAAGTATGAATAAATTAAAAATGTAAAAAAATTTTATATTATGTAGCTTCTATGACCACAATGTACTAAAATTAGATATTAGCAACAAGAGGAACTCTATAAGTTGTAAAACACATATAGAACAACATGCTCTTGAATGACCAACAGGTCAATGAAGAGATCAAAATGTAAATTTTAAATTTTGGGGGAACAACTGAAAATGGAAACACACATACCAAAACCTATGGGATGCAGCAAAAGCAGTACTAACTGGGAATTTTATATCAATAAGTGCCTACATCACAATAAATAAGTAAATAAACAGACTCAAATAAACAGTCTAGTGATACAACTCAAGGAAATAGAAAAACAGTAACAAATCAAACCCCAAATTAGTAGAAGGAAAATAATAACAAAGATCAGAAATGAAATACAAGAGATTGAGGCTAAAAAAGGCAATACAAAAAATAAAAAAGAGCCCATTTTTCAAAATAATAAATGAAATTGACTAACATTTAGTTCAACTAATCCATAAGAAAAAGAGAGAGGATCCAAATAAATAAAGCTGAAGGTAAAAAAGGAACATTAAAACTGATACCACAGAAATACAAAGGATGATTAGTCACCACAATGAACAAAAATAAGCCACAAAATTGAAAAATCTGAAAGAAATGGTCCAATTTCTGGACACATATAACCTACACAAATTGAACCATGAGAACACAGAAAACCTGAACAGACCAATAATGAGTAATGATATAAAGTTAGTAATATAAAAAATCTTCCAACAAAGAAAAGTACAGGATCAGATGGCTTCACTGCTGGATTTTATCAACATTTTGATGAACTAACATCAATTCTCCTCAAAATGTCCCAAAGTATTGCAAGGGAGGAAACCTTTCCAAATTCATTCCACAAGACAAATACCCTGATAATCAAAATCAGACAAGGATACATCAACAAGAAGAAAAATGCATACCTATATCCCTGATGAACACATGCAAAAATTCTCAACTGGCTGGGGATGTAGCTCAGTGGTAGAACAGTTGACACCATGCAGGACGCCTGGTGTTTTAATCGTAGCACCATGCACACACACACAAAAAATCTCAGTGAAGTTCTAGCAAATCAAATCCTGCAGCATAGAGAAAAGATTATACACCATGGTCAAGTGTGTTTCATCCCAGGGATTCAAGGATAGTTCAAAATCCATATATCAACAGACATAACACATCACATCAACAGGATGAAGGACAAAAACCATAAGGTCATCAAAATAGATTGAGATAAAGCATTTGATAAAATCAACATATCTTTATGATAAAACCCTCAACAATACCCTGATTTGATCATTACACATGTATAAATGCATGTGTATAATTTTACATGATAATCAAAAAACATTTTTTAATGTTTAAGGAGGTGGAAATGCTAGCTACCTTAATTAGATATTTTATACATATTTTTGAATTATTACACTATGACCCATATATATGCACAATTAATAATAATAATAATAATAATAATAATAATGAAGGGGGAAAACTTAATAACTTCACCACCATATTTTTATGTGTCAGGAAGTGTTTTCCCTCTCTTTTGGTTAATTCAGGTAAATGCTTGAGAAGGTAGATCTGCTTGCCCTGATATGAACATCACATAATTATACACGTATCAAAGTATCACATGGTATCCCATCAATAATGTACATGTTTATGTGTTAATTAAAAAGTTTTAAATGCATTCATTATCAAAGCTCCCCAAAATGCACAGATGATTTCACTGATGCATTCTTTTAAACACTGAAAGAAAAACAAACAAACAAACAAACAAAAACAGTATGAGCCAGGTGTGGTGGCACATTTTACTAGGCAGCATTATGTGGTATGGGTATGCTGGACACAGGGACAATTTATATCCCAGGCAGGAATGAGTGGGAGGCTAGAGATTCCATTATGCTACGCACATGCATAATTTAAAATTTACAAACTATTTCTGTAATTTCCCATTTCATATTTCTGCACTATAGTTGACATAGGTAACAGAAACTGTGGAAAGTAAAACCATAAAGAGGGAGATGACTGTATATTCATCAGTGGAATGTCAGTAGTAGTGAGAGTGGAATGAAGCAGAGTTAAATGCTCCTGTCCTACCCACCACCTCACCCCAAGAATCAGGAATACCTATGGGAGTCATCCCACATCTCTATCACCTTTTCATTGGGTACATGCATGGGGTGTACAGGATTCTTATGTTCTTACAAATTCCGATTAAGAGGAAGAGGACACAGGGAACTGCATTGGAGGGAAACTTATTTTCTCCTGAATCTCATTTAGATGTATGCCAGGATATTGGATATTGACTTGATGTAGCAATGGGATGAGATTCTGAGACTCTTGGAAAAGGTGAGTCTTGGGATATATGTAAATAATTTGTGGCGAGAGTACAAGCTGTGCTACACTGATGATGGTTAAAACTAATTTGCTAGCCTTCCCATGGAGTGATAATGCTTGATTTCCTTCCCTTAGCAACTGGCCTGGACTTAGTGACTTGCTTGACTACAACAGGCAGTGAAAGTGAGGGTCTGGAATTTCTATAAGCCAGGCTCAAAGCTTTGGTGGACCATACAGCCTCCACCTTGAATTTCCTCAAGGCATTGATTTTCAGAAACTTGCTGTCATGCTGTGGCAGGATGGTGGAAAACTACCTATAGGTGCTCAGACCTAGCTAACAAATGGAGACTGCATAAGTTACTAAAAATGGTACAGATGAAGATGGCTATTTAAAAAATATTTAAGTACAGGTAGACTCTTTTTTTTCTATTATAATATAAATTACAAGTAAATTAAATATTTGAGTGTAATAGTTAAAACTTATAAGAAACAGCTAAGTGGAATTACCATGATATGGAAGGAAAGGATTTTGAATATGAATATAGTGGGGAAAAATTACAATGCAAAATATCTGTGAACTTTGACTATGAAATAATTTTTAAAAAATTCTAGACACAATGGAATGACTAGGATAGAAAAAAGTCAGAATTTTATTTGTTGTCTTTAATATCCATTTAAAAAAGCATGAACACTTCACTAGGGAAAAGGGCAAATATATTAACAGGACTATTTCAGGAATAATTATTTCATTCAAATCAGATGAAACATGCTGAGTATGGCTCAGTGGTAGAGCACTTGCTTAGCATGTGTGAGACCTAGGGTTAAATTCCACCACCACAAAAAAAAAAAAAAAAAAATGGATAAAACAAATGTTCTTACTAGTAAGCAAAGAAATGCAAGTTTAAAACAGTTGGTTATTGGCAGGTGCAGTGGCGCACACCTGTAATTCCCGTGACTCAGGAAGCTGAAGCAGGATGATCCCAAGTTCAAGACCAGCCTCAGTGACTTAATGAGGTCCTTAGCAACTTAGTGAGACCCTGTCTCTAAATTAAAAAAAAAATTAAAAGGACTTGGAATGTAGCTTAGTGGGCTACATTGTTTTGGTACTGACTCAATTCCCAGTACCAAAAAAAAAAAAAATTGATGAAATTGTTAATGTTTCATGCATGATCCTAATAAACCAAAAATGATACTAGAATAAAGCATAGGGATTCAGAGAATGGCATCTAGAGTCATGCAGATATAGGTAGGAAGTTCACTCCTTCCATATCATAGTCTTTCTTATCACTTTGATTAGGTCAATATCCTCTCTGGGCATCAGATTTTGTAAACTAGAACTAATAATAATTCCATCATCCTGAGCTGCTTGTGTTACCTGTAATCATGTACTGACAGTATTTAAGAAGAACTAGTCAGTATTAGCAAGTACATGGGAGATAGGAGGAGACTTGTATGCTCTAAGTGGCATTATGGCTGATGTGCTTTACATAGACTGCCTCATTTGAGACTTGTGGGCTTTTACTGGAGGATGTTTTATCTCAGAATTGCTCTGTGTAAGGAAATCAGAAATGGTCATGTTATAGCTTGTGCCCTCCATCTCTTCTTCAATCCCGTTATACCTAGGGCACAAGACAGGAACTGAGTTGTCCAGTGCAGTGTTCCCAGGAGAATTGCTGGTTAGGCTGAAGTGCACTGCATTCCAACAAGAGAATCTCACTCCCCAGACCCACATCTGAGAGGTTAACCCTTGGGAAAAAGATGCCCCAGATCCCCCAGGACACAGCCAGAGCTGGCTGGAGCACAACTTTCAAAGTGACACTGGGGCTGGCTCTAATGAGCACTTTGGGAAATGGTGTACCCAGAGCCTTTATAACCCTAAGAAATACTCCTATCTTCTAAAGACTGGGAAGCTGATAATGAGTCACTATCCAGGTGTTCCTAATGAATACTGGACTGAGTAGAACCCAGCTTTCCTGATTCCGAGTCAGAAAGGTCTCAGAAAGTTCCTCAGTGAGAATTTTCAATCTAAAGGAGAGAATTAGAGAATTTAAAGATGCCTAAAATAGATTCAGACTCTAACAGGTGAGGATCTAGAAGGTTAACACACACACACACACACACACACACACACACACACACACACACACACACATCTCTTTCCCAGCCAAATGATCAGGCAAAAGTTTCTGGGTGATGTATTCTGAGTCTGCCTAAAATCAGAAGCCTTTCTATGAACCACAGAAACAAACAAAACTCAACTTCTGTGAGGCCAACATGAAAGCTTTTTATGCCAGCTTGCTCTGAATCCTAGGAGGGAAGAACAGAGAGGCTATTTTTAATTCAAGAAAGCCAAGGTCCAGTATTTTTCACCTTGCCTCTATCTGATAAAAATCAAATATCAGAGAGATGCAGTCCAAGTGTAGGGGTGAAAGCACCGGGATTCTAAAATATCAGCTCCCAGAATAGATGCTAAAAGGGAAGAAGACATGGATAAAGGTGAGCGGTGGAAGAGTAAGGACCCCTGTCTGCTTGTGAAAGAAACATGCCAGCAGTAAATGGAACGTGGGATATTGCAGAGTCCCATTGCCCTCAGCCCACTTGTGCTGTTCTCCCAGATGGGAAACAGTTCAGGCCTGGTCTGGATGGGTGAGGTTGTCTTCTAGGGAGTGGGAGGCAAGTGGAGAGGAGTACGTCTTTTCCTTTTCAGTCCCCACACAGAAGACTTTAAAGTACATGTGTGTGCATGTGTGTGTGTGCGTGTATGTTGGGAGAGGGGAAGGTAGTGCTGAAGATCATGTGATTCCTCTTTAATAAGAAAAAAAATCATAAACTTTTAGAATTTAGAGAAATCACAAATTTCTTTTCTAGTCTTGCCAGTGAGGTCATGCTCAATTCTCATCTCCTCCAAATACGTAACACTGACTTCTCTCATCAAACTGATCTTTTATTCTCTGGACCTTGTTATAGCATAAAAAGCACAATTTTATTGGAATGGTATTATATTTATTTATTCATTATTTATTTATTTATTTTACATGGTATATATGACTGAAGAATGCATTTTGACTCATTGTACAAAATTGCAGCACAACTTTTCATTTCTCTGGTTGTACGTGATGTAGCATAGCACCATATGTGCAGTCATATGTGTACCTAGGGTAATGATGTCCATCTCATTCCACCATCTCTCCTGTCCCCATGCCCCTTTGTCCAATCAAAATTCCTCCATTTTCCCCATCCCCACCTCCAATTATAGATCAGCATCCATTTATCAGAGAGAACATTTGGCTTTTGGTTTTTGGGGATTGGCTTACTTTGACTAGCATGATATTCTCCAACTCCTACTCCATCCATATAACTGCAAATGCCATAATTAGATATTATCTTAAATGTTCTCTGAATGTCGCGTGGGTATTTTCTTACATCTCCAATGAGATCCAGACAGTCTCATTGGCAAGGATCATTTATTCTCCTTTATTTCCCTAGTATTGTTCTGGCCATAATAAATATATATATAAATCTATAATCCTGGGAACTGATAATTTGCAGAACACACACACACACACACACACATATATATGTATATATATATAATTAAATATTTAATTATTAGTATATTTTAAATATTTAATTGTTAAATATACTGATAATTAAATATTGTCACATGGAAAGGTTTTATCTGCACAGATAACAAGGACTACAAGGGATGGGAAAACCAAGCCTAGTGAACCAAACTGCTGTTTCAGACTTCCTCCTTTTAGGACTCTCTGAGCGGATAGAAGAACAGCCTCTTCTATTTGGCATCTTCCTGGGCATGTACCTGGTCACTGTGGTGGGGAACCTGCTCATCATCCTGGCCATCAGCTCTGACCCACGCCGCCATACTCCCATGTACTTCTTTCTGGCCAATCTATCATTAACTGATGCCTGCTTCACTTCTGCCTCAATCCCCAAAATGCTGGCCAACATTCATATGCAGAGTCAGTCCATCTCCTATTCTGGGTGCCTTGCACAGCTATATTTCCTTCTTATGTTTGGTGGCCTTGACAACTGCCTCCTGGCTGTGATGGCATATGACCGCTATGTAGCCATCTGCCAGCCACTCCATTATAGCACAGCTATGAGTCCTCGACTCTGTGCAGTAATGCTGGGAATGTGCTGGGTACTAACCAACTGTCCTGCTCTGACGCACACACTGTTGCTGACCCGTGTGGCTTTCTGTGCCCAGACGGCCATCCCCCACTTCTACTGTGATCCCAGTGCTCTGCTGAAGCTTGCCTGCTCTGACACTCACATTAACGAGCTAATGATCATCTCCATGGGTTTGATGTTCCTCACTGTTCCTCTCCTGTTGATCGTCTACTCCTATGTACGAATTTCCTGGGCTGTGTTTGGCATCTCCTTTCCTGGAGGGCGTTGGAAGGCCTTCTCCACCTGTGGTTCTCATCTCACGGTGGTTCTGCTTTTCTACGGGTCTCTTATGGGTGTGTACTTACTTCCCCCATCAACTCACTCAACAGAGAGGGAAAGTAGGGCTGCTGTCCTCTACATGGTGATTATCCCCATGCTAAACCCATTCATCTACAGTTTGAGGAACAGAGACATGAAGGAGGCTTTGGGTAAACTTTTTGGCAGTGGGAAAACGTTCTTCTTACCATGACTGATGCCTAAGACTAATGCCCAGATCAACCCTTGCCCTTTACCACTTCAGTGATTTTGAGTTAAGAGATATAACCAAAAGGGCATTTACCTCCTGTAGACTGTGGAATGAGATGTTCTGCCTCAACCTCACTCCTGCTGTCAGCAAAACAACCACTATTAAGAACAGAACACCATTCTCCACTCCTCACCTCTAAAACCAGCATATTATCCATAGGTCATATGATACTGGGGTCGGGAGCCAGGGAATTCTACCCCAGTAAGGCAGGATGAGATAAAGGATGAGAATGCAAACATTTATTGACCATTTCCAATGTTTTTCATTGTTCCTTATATCAGTCCTTTTAGGTAGAAGTATAAAAATTGTGACTTAGGATGCAGAGAATTTGCTCAAACCAGGTGAGTTTGATTCTAATACCTGTTCTTCTTTTATTATATCACACTGTGCAGATCATGATCAGGAAGGTATGAGAGCACATAAAAGGCTATACTGAATGATGAAAATAAGAGAGGATAATTAATATGATATATATGTCATGTTATTTCCATACTATTTCATTTATTTAACTTGTAACAAATGTGTAAAAAGAGCAATATCTGTTAAGTGCCTTCTGTATGCCAATTTTGTACTCAGTGCATGACTTATTTTCTGGGTTCTTTCATAAAATATTTCTTAAAAACTGATTAATCATGCATGCTGAAAATTTTCAGAGCAGTAATTTCATGAAAAACAGTCTTGTGGAAATTGGTGCTATAAGACATAAAGCTTAATGATGGTTATCTTTATGCAATGGAATTAGATAATCATTTTCTTCTTTATGTTTTAAAACATGTAGATATTTTATCAGTAAAGGAAATTTGGGGGTTGGTACCAAAAAAGCTCCAATAATTAAAAAGATACATAAAAGACATAAAGAAACATCTAACCAGATCTTTAAGTCTCAAGATTAAGTTCATGTTGGACCAAGATTTTTTTAAAAAGACAATGTGGATCCTTGGTGGTGTACAGTAGGTCTTGTTCTTAAAGGAAGATCAGGCATTGCAGCCATTACTCTTTGGCCAATCTTTCTTGGCCCTTCTTTCCCCTCTCCTTGGATGGAAGAGATAGAAATAATGAGACTAAGAGGGAAACTAGACCAGATCATTCTGGCCTTAAATTTAAGTTATTTTGTCCTGACTATAGCAATCTACTACTGCAATTTCTAGTATCAAAGCAAAGGTCAGAAAAGGAAAAATTTGTGTTTGTAAGTAGTAATTCTGGTTTTTGGAACTAATTCCCTACTTCTAGTATCCCTGTCTCTGCTCTCTAGTCACCCAGGGACATCATTCCATTAATAATATATTTATTAATAAAGGTATTTATTTCTAGGGATCAGCTTATGCCATTGTGGGGAATAACAAGTCTAAAATTTTTAGGTGCCAGCAGCCTGGACATGTAGGCAGGAATTGATATTGCATTTTTTTTTTTCAATAGACTTAATTGTTTTCTAGAGCAAGTTTAGATTTATAACATAATTCATCAGATAGTTCCTATAGCTCCCTCACTACTGCGCAAAACAACCTCCCCACTATCAACATCTTACACCAGAGTGGTACATACGTTATAATCAATTAATCTCCATTGTCATACCACTATCACCCAAAGTCTATAGTTTCCACTAGGTTTGCTCTTGGTGTTATACATTCTATGGGTTTTGACAAACATATAATGACATGTATCTACCCTTATAGTATCATACAGATTCACTGCCCTACAAATATTCTGTATTCTACCTATTCATCCCTCTATCCCACTACCTCCTAGCAACCCCTGTCTCCATAGTTTGTGTTTTTCCAAATGACATATAGTTGGAATCCTACAGTTGATTGGCTTTTTGGATTGGCTCAATTCACTTAGCAATATACATTGAAAATTTCTCCATATCATGTCTTGCAGCCCTTTCCTCTTTGGGATGAGTAATGTTCCATTGCATGGAGTATGTAAGATGTAAGATCTCTATTTTTATTTTTAAATGTAGATGCCCAGTTGTCTAAGTACCATTTGCTGAAAAAAAAAAAAAAAAAAAAAAAAAAAAAAACAAGATCTTTATTATATTACTTTTGCTCCTTGGTCAAAATTCAGTTGACAATATTTATGTGCCTATATTTCTGGATTCTCTATTCCATTTCATTTATTTATTTGTCTTTTTTTCCCTTTTTACCCATCTTACATTGTATTTTTTTTTTTAACTGTAGCTAAAGAGTAAATCTTGAAGTCTGGGAGTATCAGTACTCTGAATTGCTTCATCTTTCCAATTGCTAGCTATTCTAGTTTTTGTGCCTCTCCATATAAACTTTAGACCAGTAAAGGTCTATTTTTTTTTTTTTTTTTTTTTGTACCGGGGATTGAACTCAGGGGCATTCGCCCACTGGGCCACATCCCCAGTCCTTTTTTGTATTTTTTACTTAGAGACAGGGTCTCACTGAGTTGCTAAGTGCCTTGCCATTGCTGAGACTGGCTTTGAACTCGCGATCCTCCTGCCTCAGCCTCCCAAGTGCTGGGATTACAGGCATGCGTCACTAAGGGTCTATTTTTATAAAAACAATCTATTAAGATTTATGTACTCATCAGGATAATTGGAATTGATTTTTAAATTTATTTTATTTTTTATATATATCCTGCTTTTTTAAAAATTTTCTCTATTTGTTACACTCTTCCTCGGATGATTTGGAAGTTTTGTATTTTATTTTACACTTTTGAATCACTGACCCTGATATTTTACATTGTGTAATTGGAAATAAACCTTTAATTAATTAAAAAAAATAATTATATACTTATAAGCAGTTATAAGAAATAATACATAGAGATCTCATATACTCTTTACCCAGTTTCCCCCTAAGACAAATTTTTGCAAAATTATAGCACCAAGATCACAACTAGGGATTTGGCACTTATACAGTCAAGATACAGAATATTTCCATAATCACTAGGCTCTCTAATACTGTCCATTTATAGCATATCCATTTCTTTGGATCTATCTTCTCCTTAAACACTGGCAACCACTACTTTGTTCTCCATTTCTGTAATATTGTAATTTTAAGAATGTTCTATAAATGGAATCATGTGGTGTGGTACTTTCTTTTTCAGTCAGCAAATTTCTCTAGAGATTTGCCCAGGTTGTCACAGTATGAATGATACATTATTTTATGATTACTGAATAATATTCCTTGGTATGGATTACCATAATTTGCTAAACCATTTGCTTGTTGAAGGCTTGTGGGTTTGTTATGTTGTTGTTGTTGTTGTTGGCTATTTCAAGTAATGCTGCAAGAAATGGAGTTATTTGTAAATGTTTTTGTGTGAGCATAAGTTAGATAAATGCAGTTTCTGGATTGTAAGGTAGTCACATGTTTAGCTTTTAAAGAAACCTTCAAACTGTTTTCTGGTGGCTATAATATTTTGTAGTGCCACCAGGAAAAATATGAATGTTCCAGTTTCTTTGCATCCTTACAAGCATTTGGTGTTGTCCTTATTTTTTATTTTAGCCATTCTGGTAGGTATGTAGTCAAATCTCATTGTCATTTTAATTTGTGTTTCTTAGGTGGCTAATGATACTTAATAACTTTTCCTCTTCTCATCTGCCTTCTATATATCTTCTTTGATGACATGTGTCTTCATTTGTTTTCCTCATGTTCCCACTGGATTGTTTATTTCTTTTCTTTTTTTTTAGATTATTTATGTACTTATTCATAATGCACAAGTATATCATCTTTTTACATACAACTGCTTGTATACAAAGTATATCCTAAATGCATGATTAAAGATCTGAATGTTTATTTCTTTACTCTTGAGTTTTGCAAGTTCTCTGTACATTCTAGATATTAGTCTTTTGTCAAATAAGTGATTTGCAAATATATTCTTCTACTCTCTAGTTTCTCTTTTCACTCTCAATAGGATCCTTTACAGAATAAGTTTTTAATTTTGGTGAATTTCAGATTATCAGTTTATATTTTATAGATCATGCTTTTTGTTTTTTGTGTCAAGTCTAGGAACTATTTTTACAGTATTTTACTTACGGTTTTGTTAAATGTTGAAACCTATAGGAAAAAGCACAGCCAAGAAGGACTAGGCTCATAAACTCAGGCTTGCAGTTAGGAGGGTAGAGTCAGGGCCTGCTTTCCTAAGATGTAAGTGGTAGAAGCATATCCATGTTTGATATAGGAAATCTATAGAGGAGAGACGATTATTAAGGAACACAAATTAGAATGACCTTCTGTATCTCAGTATAACTACCTGAAGCAGTACAATAATATATATTTTTTAATCCAAAGGAGAAGGAAAAGTTTTGAAATCTACAATGCTACATATATCCTACTAAATAATCAAATGATCTACTGAAGTAAAAGTGTCAAATTATGTGTTTTCACATATGTAAGCACCCAGAAGGTTTCTGAGTGCTGATAAGTTTCAAAGTCTTTCAACAACGTGTTGACTATTTTATTCATTAATAATTTTTGTGGAGACAAGATATTTTAATAGGTAATGGTCTATTCTGAAATCTATGTGCCAAATAAATTGAAATTTTAGGTGTAACAGAGGTCTTCTAAGGAAAGTACACATCTTACCTAAAAAGAAATAGAAAATCTGAGTTGTTTGTAAACATCTATAAAATTCAGTCAAGTAAATAAATAAATATTTATTAATAATTTTTAATTCCATACACAAAAAATGTTTATTTTAATGAGTCTAAACATTGTGAATATATATAAGGAAGTGGAAATACTTTCTCTGTTCTTCTGCACTCTTGTTCTCACCCCAGTTGACTACACACTTATACGTTCCTATATTTTCTTTTTATTTACTCCTATTTTTACCTTTTGTTCCACATCTTGATCTTCCTACTTAATTGATTTTCAAGGTAGAAGTAGATATATATTTGATTTTTTGAACCTATTGTATATAAATTACACTCAAGGGAATGAATCATAACATCTTTCCTCATTTCTTCATGGATGATATTTTAGGAGGTTGCCATTTTTCACCTTTTATAAACTGGAATTCATGGAACATCTTTCAATGTATTCATGTATATTTCAATATTCAATGAACATTAATGATAATATTATACAATGCACATTTTATGATAATATATCCACAGGATAAAATCCTAGGAATGATGTTTTAGACTAGAGTGTAAATAACATTTTGAATGTGTAGTTCAGGAGCAAAGGAAGGTCTAGAAGGGAAGGAAGGTTTCAAAATTTTTTTGTGTAGAATGGATAATTTCCATGTTAACATTCTTGGTTCTATTCTATTAGAAATTTTTTAATTGTATGGTAAACTATAAGAGGAAGTAAAAGAAAATAAAGACACAATACTATATTACTGGGAGGAAAGAAAGAAAAAGGGGGAGTAAATGTAAAAACTTAAGATTTAAGCAAGAACATTTTAGTAAGAAAAAAATTAAGAAATTATACAACTCCTCAAAATGAGAAAATTAACTAAAAATATAATTTTAGCTAAAAATTTCTCCTCTTCATCCTATCCCTCTCTTCCTCCATTCTCATCCTACCCCTTGCTTCATTCTTTCTCTCTTCAAATGTTCACATAAATAAATATTCAACAGCTGCAAGTTGTGTAATTTTTTTTGGCAATATGTTGAAATGTGAAGTATTTGGGAGAATCAGTCTTAATAAACAGAGAAATTTGGTTAGAAAATACTTATGGGGAAAGGGTTAAAGCAGTATTTAGAAGATAAGAGAACAGAGAATGTAAAGGAAGGAGAAGGAACAAAGAATAAGAGTGTTGTGATCTCAGCAGACACAGGGCCAACTTATAGGCTGCCATTGATGAGTGCAAGAGCCCACAGTAGCCTTGCCTCACATGGATTAAAAATTACAACCTCCAGCAGCTTGACTGCTCACCAGGAACCAGTAGAAACCAGATCCAAATGGAACAGGGTCTGTTACCAGAGTCCCAGGACAGAAGCTTGACTCTGGAGATCTCCACTGACTAGATCCAGTCACTCTTCCCAAAAGAAAAACTGGTGGTGAAATGGTTCGTGAAACAGAAAAAGAAACTTTAGTTTTTTGGGGGGACACACCAGGAAGACAGACCTAAGGACTGTCTAGACAGATCTAAGGGCTGTCTTCAGAATGAGGTGTTGGTGGCAGTGTCAAGGTTATAAGGGAGAAAGAACAAAGGCAAGAGAGTTGAGGGAACTGCATAGCACACAGAGGCTTATTTGTAGCAAGAAAGTCACTGCTGCTGGGGATTGGGTGAGCAAGCTCCATTTGGTGCCCACAATCTCTGTTGGCCTCACAGAATGTTTATCTATCAGTACTGTGATCCTGGAATTTAAGATAAACTGAGGGAAAGAAGAACTCCTTAAAGAACAGGACAGAGAAAGGGAAAATCAAGTCAGGTTAATAACTGAATCCTCCTTCAATTGCACTTGTACATTTGCCAAGAGGATGGTACCAAGGATCTCTTCCTGCCCATAATCTCCCTCAGACCATGTTTCAGGTTATTTTCAGGATGTAGACAAAAGGTTTCAGCATAGAGGACAAATCTGGGAAGAATAGAAGGGAGGGTAGATGGAGAAAGATTGATTGATGGGTACCAAGTTACAGTTAGGAGTTAGAAGTTCTGATGTGCTATTGCACAGTAGGGTTACTATCAGTAATAATTGGCTACTGTATATTTGAAAAATCTAGAAGTAAGAATTTTGAAAGCTTTAAACCCTAAAGAATAATAAATTAAAAAGACACATATGTTTATCCGGATTTAAACACTACACAATGTGTATATTCATTGAACAATCACATTGATATGCACAATTTTTATGTTGTTTATGTGCATCAGCTTAAAATAAATTTAATTAATTTTAAAATGGGGGAAATGATCTAAGTGGACCTCTCTTAAAATAAGACATACAAGTGGGCAACAGGTATGTGAAAAATGTTCAACATCATTAAATGTCAGTGGGAAAAAAATACAGTGAGATACCACCTCACTCAAATTTGAATGGCTATTGTCAAAAAGTCAAAAGACAGGTGTTATTAAGGATGTGGAGAACAGGAAACCCTTACTCACTATTGGTGGGAATGTGAATTAGTACAGCAATTCTGGAAATCGTTACGGAGTTTCCTTAAAAAATTAAAACTAGAACCACCATATGATCCAGTAGTCCCAGTTTTAGAGATATATCCAAAGAAAATGAAATCAGCAAGTCAAAGAGATGTTTTCACCTCATGTTTATTGTGGCACTGTTCACAGTAGTCAAGAAATGAAAACAACTCAAGTGTCCATTAAGTGATGAATGAATAAAGAAATGTGACATATGCACACAATAGAATGCCATTCAGCCTGTCATTTGCAACAACATAGGTAGAACTGGTATTGTATTAAGTGAAATATGTCAGGCACAGAAAGACAAATACCACATGATCTCACTTGTATGGGAAATCTAAGAAAGTTGATCTCAAAGAAGTTGGTAGTAGAATGGTGGTGACCAGAAGCTAGGAAAAGTAGGGAAAGAGAGGGCTGGGAAAGGTTTATCAATGGGTACAAAGTTACAATTAGGAAAAAGAAGTCCAGTGTTCTATTGCACACTAAGGTGACTATTATTAAAAAAAAAAAAAAAAAAAAAAAAGGCTAGGAGAAAGGATTTCGAGTGTTGTCACCACGAAGATAAACATTTGAAGAATTATATATGTTTACCCTGACTTGAGCAATATACAATGTATACATGTATTAGAGTATGGTACTCTATAGTATGTACAAGTTTTATGTGTCAATAAAAACAATTTATTATAACTATACTGTAATTGACATGTAGACCAATGGTACAGAAGACAGAGATAAACCCACATAAATACAGTTATCTCATACTAGACAAAGGTGCCATAAACATCCATTGAAGAAATGAGACTCTTCAACAAATGGTGCTAGAAATACGGAAAACCCATATGTAGCAAAATGAAATTAGACCCCTATCTCTCACCCTGCACAAAACTCAACTCAAAGTGGATCAAGGACCTAGGCATTAGACCAGAGACCCTTCATCTACTAGAAGAAAAAGTAGACCCAAATCTATACCATGTTGGCTTAGGAACATAGGTAGAACTGGTATTTCTCCAACAAGACTCCTAAAAACACAAGAAGTAAAATCAAGGACCAATAAATGGGATGGTATCAAACTAAAAAGCTTCTTCACAGCAAAGGAAACAATCAAGAATGTGAAGAGAGAGCCTACTGAATGGGTGAAATTAATGCTCTATCTGGGGTGCCACCTGCACCTCAGATAGAGCATTAATTTCCAGGATATATAAGGAACCTAAGAAACTGAACACCTGCCCCCACAAATAACCCAATCAATAAATGGGCAAAGGGACTGAACAGACACTTCAGAGAAGAAGAAATACAACTGGTCAACAAATACATGAAAAAATGTTCAACATACCTAGCAATTAGAGAAATGCAAATCAAAACGACACTGAGATTTAATCTCACTCCAGCCATAATGGCAATTATTAAGAATACAAGTAACAACAAATGTTGGTAAGGATATGGGGGAAAAGGTACACTCATACATTGCTGGTGGGACCGCAAATTGGTGAATCACTATGGAAAGCAGTATGGAGATTCCTCAGAAAACTTGGAATGGAACCACCATTTGACCCAGTTATTCCACTACATGGCATGTACCCAAAGGACTTAAAATCAGCATACTATAGTGACCTATCTACATCAATGTTTATAGCAGCTCAATTCACAATTGCTAAGCTATGGAACCAACATAGGTGCCCTTCAAAAGATGAATGCCTAAAGAAAATGTGGTACATATACACAATGGGATATTACTCAGCCATAAAGAAGAATGAAATTGGGGGTTGGGGATATAGCTGAGTCAGTAGAATGCTTGCCTTGCCTCACATGCACAAGGCCCTGGGTTCAATCTCCAGCACTAGCCCACCCCACCCCCCCACAAAAAAAAAGGAAAGCAAGAAGAATGAAATTATGGCATTTTCAGGTAAGTGGATGGAATTGGAGGCTATCATACTAAGTGAAATAAGCCAATCCCCCCCAAAAAAACCAAATGGCTGTAGTCCCATTTCTATTTGAAGTAGAACATATTTCAAGTATCCATGGCATTCGTGGGTATTACTGGGAATGTCCTGTTATCCATTCCTCACTATGTGAAGTCCCTCTTGGCTCAGGTTGATCTTTTCTGGGGAGATGGAATAGTAGATGCTATGGCCATCCTGAGTCTCTGTGCTCTGGGCATCTTTGCCACATCCCTACCTCACTCCAGCACTCTCCCTAGAACACTTACAGAGAAAGGCAGGTTTTTTTTTGGGGGGGGGGTTGGGTACTGGAGATTAAACTCAGGGGCACTCAGTCACTGAGCCACATCCCCAGCCCTATTTTGTATTTTATTTAGACACAGGGTCTCACTGAGTTGCTTAGTGCCTCACGTTTTGCTGAGGCTGGCTTTGAACTCATGATCCTCATGCCTCAGCCTCCCAAGCCACTGGGATTATCAGCGTGTACCACTGCACCCAACGAATTGCAGTTATTTTTTTTCTTTGTTTTGGCTCTTTTTTGGGAGGGAAGGCCTGTCTAGTAAGCCATCGTGTTGACATCATGCTACTCTCTTCTTGATTACACTTTAAGGATAGCTCCCACATCTTTGAGAAAAATGTTCCTAGGTTGTAAAAATGGCAAAGATCTGGGAATTTTACATCTTAAAAAAGGCAAAAAAACGCATTTACAATAGCAAGTTTTCCAAAGTTAATGTAAAAAGAAGGGACTTCAGGGTCTTACAGCTGGGAGAAATAATTTGTCTAAAGTTTAGTCAAGCCAAAGGCAAAGTTCAGGCTGTTTTGGTCACTACTTATTGGTCCATCTGGCTTCCAACTTTCAAAATTTTGTTATTGTCGTTTGTTCTCTTTACTCCCATGTCTGTGTGGGTTTTGTGTATTCCGTAAAAAAAAAGATGCATGAGTTTAATATAACATTTTTTGTCAAGTAGTGTATCAGGGATTTTATTTCATTTGAATTTTAACTTTTAATTACACTAAATGTGTCTGATTTTAAGAAAAGATCCAAACATAAAAGAAGTTCATAAAATAGAATGTATATTATAAATTATCTTCTTTCACTGCCCTCTTAAACAACATCCAATATGGGGCAGATTATTTCAGATATTGTCACATGCATAATTTTATCTGAAAATAACTAAATAACCATATACTTAACAGCCTTTAGCATGAAGAGTTTTGAGTTCTTTTATTGTAGAATTAAACACAAATAACAAAAGTTAAAACTAAAAATTAAAAACTAATACAAATATTTATAATTATTATGAAGCAAATAATCTTATACTCATCACCCAGATCAATAGAAGGCAATTATCACTAGAAACTCATACACTTTCCCATATTAACCATGGCTTTTCTTCCTTCAAGAACTTACAATCTCAATTTTTGTAAGAAATACTTCCTGGCTTTTTTTTTTTTAAATGATTTAAGTGCCCAAGAGTACACAGAAGTATTACTTTTATTAATGGTGAAATTCACCATATACACACACACACACACTGATATATATATATATATATATATATATATATATATATGTTATACTTATATACTATAAGTTTATATATATATATATTATACTTTGGTTAAATTTATTCCACAGTTCATTCCTATTTCTGTTCATCCTTCCTTCCTCTCTATCCCCTCCTGTACTCCACTGATCTACGTTCTATTTTTATGGAAATCCCCCCCCCTTTTTTATACTCTTATTTTTCTCTAGATTCTGCATTATGAGAGAAAATATTTGACCCTCGGCTTTCTGAGTCTGGGTTATTTCACTTAGTGTGGTGTTCTATACAGTTCCATCCATTTACCTGCAAATTCTATAATTTAATTCTTCAGGAAATGTAAATCAAAACTACACTGATATTTCATTTCACTCAAATTAGAATGGAAATCATTAAAAATACAAATAAGAAACACTGGCCAGGATGTAGGGGTAAATGTATACTCATACAATGCTGGTGGGACTGCAAAGTAGTACAACCAGCTGTATGGGGATTCATCGAAGACTAGGATTATAGAACCACCAATGATCCAGTTATCCCACTCCTTGGTGTTTATCCCAAAATAACTAAAACTAGCATACAATGGTGACACAGGCATATCAATGTTTATAGCAGCACAATTAATAACAACCAAATTATGGAACCAGCCCAGGTGCGTGTCAGCAGACCGATGGCTAAAGAAAATATGATATGTTTCTCATTTCCTGTAATTTCAATTGAGAAACCAAATTTAAACTTTAAAAAATACTGACAAAGAAGCATGTTTGCAAAGTGTATATTATAACCATCTTGCCAAGTGTCCTTAGCTTTCTCGTCTTTCCAGTAGCTAACCTCTTTGAACATGGCTAGGTCAACTTGTTCACATGGTATTTCAAATCAACATTATTTGTGTAAGATTAAAATTACACTTGAGGATAATGGGGGGAAATATGCATGCACATTAAAAGCAGCTTCAAAAACAAAGTGGTATGTATATACAATGGAGTTTTTTTTAATTTGCTTTTTATTCTAAATTTGTTATATACATTTTCAGAGTACATTTAATTTCACATTACATATAAAGAGCACACTTTTTCAAGTTGCTGGTTTAATATAAAGCATTTTTACAACAATTGTGTCTTCATACATGTATTTAGGGTAATCATGGATAACTCAGTCTGCCATTATTCCTATCCCCTTGTCTCCTCCCCTTTCTCCCCCCTCTTTGTTCCATTTAAAGTTCTTTCATTCCTCTCCTTCCCTCTCTCTTGCCTTTCTAAGTTAGTATCTTCATATCAAAGAGATCATTCAACCTTTGGTTTTTGGGGATTGGTTAACTTCACTTAGCATTTTCTCCAATTTCATCCATTTACCTGCAAATGCCATGAGTTTTTTTCTCTTTTAGTGCTGAGTAGTGTTCCATTGTGTATATATACCAAAGTTTCCTACAAGGACATAGCCACATCAATGTTTATAGCAGCACAATTCACAATAGCTAGATTGTGAAAACAACCCCGATGCCTATCAGCTGATGAATGGATAGGGATACGATGGAAGTTTAATATAACATATTTTACTATAGGTATAAGAGTTCATTTTAGTTATACAACAGTGTTCATTTTGACACAATTACACAAGCATAGACTATAATTTGCTCCAATTCAGTCCCTACTACTTTCCCTTTTCCTCCCTACCTCCCTTTTCCTGTTCTCTTCCCTCTAGCCAACTGAACTTTTTCTAAAAAATCTATTTATAGCTTTTAAGAAGAAAGATATGTTCTCTACTGTTAAACTGTTCAAAGGGGTTGATACTGGTAGCTTCTGAATTTCTTTAGAGAAAGAGCTTAGAGGCAAAAAATGTTGTTAGGAGATAGGATGTTTATTTATACGGAAAGTGAGTTTTGACCATAGACTGTGGTTATAAAGCAGTACAAATAGCTAAACTTTTCAATTCTACTACTTAATATAAAGAAGTAAAATTTCTCTGTTTTTAAGTGAAGCTGTACTATTTCCGTCTAAGAGAGACAGAGAGGAAAATTGGACAATTATTGAGTGTTTGCACTTAACAAGTCTCTAGGGAATTCTATCCCCAGACTCCCTATATCTGCAGATGCCCAAAGTGGAACCTATTCAGCTTCCTCCTAGGATTATTTTGATCAGCTATCAGCTCTCTGTTTCGGTTCAGGATTCAAATATAAATGTAAAATACTTCAAAATTCCTGAAGACCTGGATTAGGTGGGATCAGAGAACCATGTGCTCCAGGTTACCCCAAATGTTCAGTACAGAACCTGTTTTTGGTCTTTGTTCACCCTGATGAACATAATCATGAGTGCTCCAGCCTCCCTCTCAGATATGATGTTGACTTGGTTTTGCAAGTCCTTTCTTCATCTCTTGGGATCCTCATTTGAAATCCAAAAAATCTATTTTTCTTCTTTTTCTTTTCCCCTCCAAACTATATTTTTAGTCTGAGGTTAGCAATTTGTCTTTTGCTTCTGGCTGTTTGACAGTTGTATTTATCATTCTTGATCCTGAACTCTAATTCCAGTTAATCCCATAACAAAGATTCTCAGGAAGAACCTAAGCTCTTCCTCCCAAATTAAAGACATTTGTATCACTTTCATCTCAGTAATCAGTGTAAAAGAGAATAGAGAAACTTGAGTTAAACAGTTGTGGTCTGGCAGATCCTACCTTTGGAGTTTCTTTCTATCATGTTCAAGTCAGTTTTTACCTCGTAACTGACACAGTACAGGAAGAGGTGATGGAGGTAAGTAAAGAGACTTGATTACCTTGGATGATAGAGGAAGAGGTTGTCCTAAATTTCTGGAAACATCTCAATGGTGTCTCAAAGATCTATAGAGTTTTCTGAGGCCACAGTAAGATTGAAAGATGAGAAACCATTTCAGGAAATGGAAGATCTAAAGGCTAGATAGCACAAAGTACTTAAATAGAGGAACAAAAGGACAGAAGGTAAAAAGCTGAGCTTACAATGGGGGATATTTGAAGCTTTATTTATTAATTTATTTTGGGGGGATTTGGGAAATTTTCTGATGTTCACTGGTTGGTGCTATAGACTGAAGAATCTCCAAAGGGAATAGCCTGATCAAGGTATTGATAGGCTGATCAAGCTGACATAGATAATGAAAGAGATGTTGCTCTTCTGTAAAGTAATTTATGGCTCCTTACAGCCTAATTGGAAACATTAAAGACAGGGTGTGGATGTGAGGAAAGCATAGAGTTGTTGGCCAGTCTTCATCACCCTCTTCTTGAAGAGATGCACAAATTTGTTGGGTCTTAAGAGATTCTCCTGCCACCCAGGACATGGCTATTAGAATAGGTCCAGTCACCAGAGTCCAATCTTGGTGAGTCATCATGTTCCCCATCATGAGATGAAGTAGGGAAGGAAATAGCTTAGCTTGTGACTTTTTTTTTTTAATCTCACGGAGAAAACATGTATAATTCTGAGATATGTTATTCAACTCCGTATAGGATTTAGGGATAGATAATACCCTTAACTTCAAAATATGCACAGTGCTTCAGCAAGCCTATTTATTTGGAGAGAAGAAGTTATTCTTTATATATGGATTCCAAATAAGATGAAATGGAAACATAGTTGACTTAATGGACAGGGAACTAGTGACACCTCAGGTTTTAGACTCTGTCTTCTACCAAAGCATAGTGAAATCTTTTTCAATCACTTCACTTATTTATCTGTGAATTAAAAGCAGAGTTGAGCTAAATAAATGTTTCTTAATCCCAATTAATCATCCAAATACCTGAGGAGAATTTAATTGTGGTTTTACATACAGGTACCCAGACTGTATGTTTGAGGTGGGGAACAGAATTCTATATTTTTAATAAATATCTCAATTGATTTTGATAAACTGATCTATATAATGATGCTCAAGAATCTCTGGACCAAATGATATTTTAGGCTTTATCCAGTTATTGAGCTTCAATGTTTTTCTACAAAAACCAAGTATATGAAATTGTAAGGGCAATTGATACTGAAGATGTTCAGTTAGGAATCCTGAGACATTAAATATATATGAAAGATAGAAAATTACTTACCACATATTAATGTTGTCTCTAGAGTCCAATGCTATGGATTTTATATTTGTCTCAAGCATATATATATATATATATATATATATATATATATATATATATATGTAAGTGATGGGCCACTATGAAAATTAATCAAACATTCCTACCCTCAGTTTCATTATAGGTAAGAAGAATAATCTCTGCATCCTACTTCATTGAAGGATTAAAGGAGACAACCTAGGTAAGCGCTTAATAGAGTGCCTGGTAAATTATAGTAGCTAATAAGCATTAGAGGGTGATGATGATACCAACTACAGAAACTCAAATATGGGACTTCATATTTTCTTTCAGAAGAAATGATGAGGAAATAAATAGGCATATCTTCCTCATATGCCCTTCATTCTAAAATGAGGTGTTTTTGAGATTTAAACACTTTTATTGTACATTATAATCATACCTAAAAGTGGGATTCATTATGCCATATTCATATATGCACATGATATAATTTGGTCACTCATTCCTCAGTACCTTCCCTTTCTCTTCCCTCCTCCCTGTCCTGGTCCAATTGCTCTTCTCTATGGATCTCCCTTTCATCATCATCATCATCATCATCATCATCATCATCATCATTAAATTAGTTGTTTGGACTTGGATCTGAGGTGTCCCCCTAAAAGCTCATGTGTTAAACAGTGAAGGAATGTCCAGAGAGGAAATGATTAGATTACGAGAGCTGTAACCTCATATGATTAATCATTTGAACTTACTGGGTGGTCACTGAAGGCAAGTGGGACATGGCTGGTGGAAGTGGGTGAAAGGGTCTTGCCCTTGGGGACTGAATTTTATCCCTGGATCCTTGCTCTCTTGCTCTCTCTGTGTTTCTAGCTGCCATGAACTGAGCAGCTTTCCTCTGCCACACCTTATGCCATGACGTTCTTCCTCACCCTGGGCCCAGAGCAATGAAGTCGACCAACCATGGACTGAACTTCTATTACTTTAAGCCTTAAAGAAACTTTTTCTCCTCTAAGTTGTTCTTGTCAGGTATTTTGGTCACAAAAAAAATGAAAAGATAACTAACACAGGAATTGGTACTGGGAGCGGGGTTTTTGCTGTGACTGATCACGTGGCTCAGAAGCCTTTGGAACTGATTTGTGGGAGGAGTTTGAAAAAGTTCAGAAGATACAGGTGGGAGAAGACTTGGAATGTCATAAGCTGAGCTTAATGGGCAATTGTGGTGGCAGCTCAGAAAACTAGGATGCATCTATAAGAATGCAGTCAGTGAAGACTGTGCTCATGAGATTTATGAGGGGAATGAGGACTCAGTTGGGAACTGGACTAGAGGCTGCACATGTTATATCCTGGAAAAATCTTATCTACATTTTTTTTCTATATCCCAAGACTTTGTGTGAAGCTGAATTCAAAGGTGATGAACTAAATAAAGTGGAGGAAATTTCAAGGCAGCACAGCATTCAAGTGGTGGCATGGGTATTTCTGACTGCTTTTATTGGGAGAATTGGGAGCAGAAAGAGGAGGATAAAGAGTTTAAATTTTGTGGTTTTCCAGAAAAGAAGTACCTAAAAACTTAGGGCCACACCACTAAAGAGAAGTACTTTGAACAGGGATAACAGCAAAGATGCAAGACATACCTATGGCAGAGTCACAGGTGTAAAAGGGAAAACTGCTTCAAGAGACTAAGGGGGCACCTCGCTTGCACAGGGTGTGCCAAGGAAGTTATTTCCCCAGGATTTGTTTCACTATGCTAAGCTGCCCAGGCACTCAGATGTCACTGCAGCCATGGACCCTTAAGGGGCCCAACTACTGTCTGAGCTGTTAGCAGGTCTTGCTATCATTCATGTGGTGCTGCAGTAATGCACTGGTTCTGCAGTAATGCAGGATGCTGAAGTTACAGGGTCATGGAGGCTTCCACTGAAACTTCAGAGGAAGGCTTGGGAGGCCAGGGAACATGTTGCAAAGTTGAAACCCCTGCAGGAAGTCACCGAGAGAGTGATACATGAAGCTCTGAAGAGGAAGCTGAAACTGCAATGGCGATCCCCAGAACTGAGAGAGGCCAAGAACGTGGAACATCTGCCAAGGGAAGCTGCTGGCTGTGGACAGAGCTGTGGATGAGAGGGGCCACGTGGGCTGCAGCTGGCAAGCCCAGAGGGGTGGCTCAGCCTGAGTCCTTTGGAGATCATGTCTTGCTGCTCTGTGCTCTGGATGCCAGACATGGAGTTATGGGGCTTCTTCATCCAGCTAGGTTCCATTCTTTTTTGGTCCCATTCCTCCTTCCTATGCCCCTGTTCCTCCCTTTGGAATGGGAATGTTTACTCTGTGTCATTGTTTATTGGATGTATATAACCAGTTTTTGATTTTTACAGGAGCTCACAACTAAGAGTTTTTCTTGAGTCTCAGAGGAGACTTTGGATGTGAAATTTTGAGCAGTTTTGAAAATGTTGACTATGGGAACTCTGGGAGATGAACTAAATTCACTTTGAATTGTCAGATGAACAGAAGCCTGTGGGGGCCAGGGGCAGATTGCTAAGGTTTGGATATGAAGTGTCCTCTGAAAATCTCATATGTTAATGCAGGAATGTTCAGAGGTAAAATGATTAGATTATGAAAACCATAACCTCATCAGTGGATTAATCAACTTGATGGGTTAATACTTTGAATGAACAACTGGGCAGGAGCTATAGGGAGGTGGGGCATGAGGAAGTAGGTCACTGAGGACATGCTCTTGGGGATGATATTTCGTTCCTAGCTCCTTGTGTGCCCCACCCCCTCTGTTTCCTGGCTGACATGAGCTGACATCTTTCCTCCACTCTACCTTCCATCATCATTTTCTACCTCAGCTTGGTCCCAAGGCAATGCAGTTGGCTGGCTGTGGACTGAATCTCTGAAACTTTGAGCCCAGAGCAAAGCTTTACTCCTCTAAGTTGTTCTCGTCAGGTATTTTGGTTACTGAAACAAAAAGATAATATACTAGTGCATTATAATTATATGTATTTTATATATATTATATATACACACACACATATATGATTCATTATGGTAGAGTCATACATGGAGATAGTATAATTGAGTAGATTTCATTCCCCAGTGCTTCTTCAGGTCCTATCCTCCTCCCTTATGAGGATTTTTTAAAAGAAATGTGTGTCTTAGGACCATCTCCCCAAATAATTTAAGATTTAATTTACTTCAGTCTATTCATGTTAACGGCAGCATGGGAACTGATACAGAGCTGTAGAACTGCTCTAAGCCATGGTAATATCAGTCATGAACATGCCTGAGGGCTTGTTGGAAGAGTACTCTCTCTTACAAAAGTTTGAATTGAGGAAAAAAAAGAGAAAAAAGAAAAAATGAGATCCTGGAAACAAGAGAAAAAGAAATAGGGTCAGATTGAAGGTAATGTGTGGACTGGGGTAACAGTGAATTTAAAGGAGGATTTGATGCCGGACATGGGCACTTTGACTTGGTGACAGGACATAGAAATAAAATCAAGTCAGGTGCAAGAACATAGAGGTGAGGCTTTATTGTTAGGGCTTCTCTTAAGAAAAGGGAGTCAACACCCAGACCAGAGGGTTCCCCTTCAAAGGGAGAGAGTTAGTTTTATTCATGTAAAAGAGGTGGGTTTAGGTTTAGGAATGTTGCCTGGCTTTTGGTCCATTTTAAAGGTGTGTTTTCTTTTCCTTTGAGGGCACTTTAACTCAAGGAAGATGTGGTTAGTCCGGCATCCTGGAATCAAGGATTAGCTGTTTGTATCAATCCAGCATTCTGCGTCAGCGTCTCTGCCTCCCTCGTGGTAGGGCTGAGTTGCAATAGCTGAGAACACACGGGTGGGAAGTGGAAGAGAGCACAAATTATGGCAAGGAACAAGTTGAAGGTCATGTCAGGGTGTCCTCAACAGTTTTTATCCTTGATGTTGTTTGTCCTCAGAGTCATGGCGCAAAGCACCCTGGCCCTGGTGGTGCGCCTGGTTTCTGAAGCTGATGAGGTTGTTTAAGGGTGATGGGTAGGGCACATGCTGAGTTTTCAGTATCTAACAGGTTATACTGCCTTTCGCTGATGATCAGGCCCTGAGTGAAGACCCAGGAGTGCATTTGCCCTTTGTCCCTATGGTGGTCTGTGTCTGCATTGGAGAGTGGAAAGATTTGAGAGTCAGCACAAGCAGTTTTATAATAAATCCAGCATCCTGTCTTCTCCAGTCTCCAGATACTACAGTCATGGAGAACCAATCCAGCGTCTCTGAATTTTTCCTCCGAGGAATATCTGAGTTGCCAGAGCAACAGCAGTTACTCTCTGGAATTTTCCTGTGTATGTATCTTGTCACCCTGACTCGGAATGTGCTCATCATCCTGGCCATTGGCTCTGACCCACACCTCCACACCCCCATGTACTTCTTTTTGGCCAACCTGTCCTTTGTTGACATGGGTTTAACATCCTCCACAGTCACCAAGATGCTGGTAAATGTACAGACCCAGCATCACACCATCTCCTATACTGGTTGCCTCACACAAATGTATTTCTTTCTGATGTTTGGTGACCTGGACAGCTTCTTCCTGGCCGTAATGGCATATGACCGATACGTGGCCATTTGCCGCCCGCTGCACTACTCCACAATAATGAGCCCCCGGGTCTGCATCCTGCTGCTCGCCTTGTGCTGGGTCCTCACTAACGCAGTTGCCCTGACTCACACCCTCCTCATGGCCCAGCTGTCATTTTGTGTTGTAGGGGAAATTGCTCACTTTTTCTGTGACATAACTCCCGTCCTGAAGCTATCGTGTTCCAGCACCTGCATCAATGAGTTGATGGTTTTTGTCTTAGGGGGCACTGTGCTCATTGTCCCCTTTATGTGCATTGTCATCTCCTACATCCACATTGTATCTGCTATCCTGAGGGTCCGGACTCCTGGTGGAGGGGGCAAGGCCTTTTCCACCTGCAGTTCCCATCTCTGTGTTGTCTGTGTGTTCTACGGGACTCTTTTCAGTGCCTACCTGTGCCCTCCCTCTGTCACCTCTGAAGAGAAGAACATTGCAGCGGCTGTAATGTACACGGTGGTGACTCCCATGCTGAACCCTTTCATCTACAGCCTCAGGAACAAGGACATGAAGGGAACTCTGAAGAGGCTCCTCAGTCACAGAAGCTTTTCTGCTTAGATATAGCGATAGCAATGTTTAATGAAAAGATATACACTTGGAGTCACACAGTGAACTTCAATTTGGGGCCTGCCACACACTAGCCATTAGATCATCTTCCAGTTACTTAATTTCTCTGAGCTTTAGTTTTCTCATCTATATCCAATTTTCTCATCTCATCCAATGTCAGCATCCTTCTTGGGTAGGATGGGACCAATAGGTGAGAATGCTGAAACCCTCTTTCCTTATTTGATGGCAGTTTCTGTCTAATCAGGTAACATGGAGGATTAACTGAGATGAACTATGAAGTGCATGTGGTATAGTGGCAAATAGTAGATTTCGACAATGATAGTTGTTGTTGTTGTTATTATTATTGATGTTGTTCTCACTCTTCATCCTTCCCCCAACCCAGAAGTAAAAAAGAAAGAAAGAAAGAAAGAAAGACAAAATGAAAAAGAAAGACAAAATGAAACAAAAAAAAACCTGTCAAGTGCTACGGATATATCACTGAACAAGATAAAGTCTTTCATTCAAGATTACTCATTCATCAATCATTAAAATTTTAGGAATGCCTATCTTGTTATAGGACTAAGTGGAGGTTAAGAGAAAAGAAATAAAGCGTGGAGTTTACATTCCAGTTGTCACAGAAGAGGTTGAGAATTGCCTACCAAAAGAAAGTCAGTGCTTAGATGTGCCTGCAGGTTGCCCAAGTTCCCTTGGTTCTCCAGGATTTCACCAGGAATGGTGTTAGAGCTCCTGGTGCTGCTTCTTCCCCCTGATGGTCCAAAAGGTCCTATGCCGGCAATCCCTCTTGGGTAGGATGGGACCAACAGGTATGAATATCGAAGCCCTCTTTCCTTATCTGATGGCAGATTTGCCTTCAGCTCTAAAAGAGGCTTAAACCAGTTGTAGAGAGAGAAAAAAATGATGTTCACAGGCATGTGAGGTTTTTTCTGCTTCCAAGAACCTAAGAAATATTAAAAACACTTAAAAAATGAGTCTCATATATTCTTGATCCTTTACTTCTGGTGTGACCAAGTATCCACTGTCCACCTGAACAGACCTCCCTGCAGAAGTTTGTTTCCCAGACCCAACCCCCTCTTAGAATGTTTCATGATCCCTGTACTCTGTCAATGAAGAATTACTGAAATCCTTCACAGAATCAAACCACCCCAGGCTTCAGCAGCAGTTGAGAACAATTGTGAATCACTTAGAGCAACGTGCCACATCTTAGACCCCAAGATTCCATTCATTACAGGGGTCTGTGAGTGGGGTGAGGAGGCCATTCTCATATAACCAGAGGCCCTAGAGTCCTTCTGCCCTTATCTCCTAGCATTCTGTTGACATCTTTCACTCTGCTGAGTAGGGGCCACTGACAGTCTCTGAGCCACCATCCCCCAGTTTCCTCTGTCTTTTGGACTAGCAATAAAATACTTTTCACTTCTCATGATCATTGTTTTCAGCTGTGGGTTCGCTGTCAGATTTCTAAGGCTCCTGGTGACATGACTAGTGAACATGAGGCAGGCTGAGATGTGCAAGTATCAGATACAGCATCACACTCTCCCTGCAGCCCAGGTTCCCTCGGCTATCCTACACCTGCTGCTCAGACTGCCCCAGTCAGCTGCATCTCTATTACTCTAGGTGGCCCTTAGCTTTCTTCATTCTGATCCTCGCGGATTCTCAGTCCATTCACAGTGCAGTACATGTCTGAACTCCATGAGGGGGTGCAATTAAGTTCTTTCCCTCAAACCCCAGGGAAACTAAGAGATGTGACTGGGTGTCCAGTTTGGATTTACCAAAGTAATTGTGTGGCACTGAGAAGTTAGGTCAGCTCCAAGAATGTAAAGGTCCACCAGCAGATACTATTGCCTATCACTATTCAACAGTCCAGTGTTCTTAGATTCCACCCAACCAAAACAGTTGCTACTGTATTCAAAGTTCCTCTCTTGAATACATCCCATTACTCTCACCCCTGATCCCTAAGCTCAGACTTCTATTCCTTTATGATCACCCTGTTCAAGCAAGGATGATGTGTTGTTAGCATTTAAATAATTCACACTGAAATATAGATGAGTTGTAAATCTTTGCACTTTGGTAGTGTAACGTGAGCAGGATGTGACTTTAGCTGGGATGAGAGGTGGATGATGGAGAGCTTCCTGTTGCCTCTTGAATATATGGGTATTTGGTTTCCTCTTGCTTAGAAGCTGTTTTGAAAAACACAGTTTGAAATTTGTTCCTTCACTTCTTTAAGATTGCTGAATGTAATCAAAATTATTCAAGATGTGCCAAATGTGGTGGTGCATACCTGTAGTCTCAGCTACTTGGAACACTGAGGTGGAGGATTGCTTGGGTCCGTGAGTTCAAGACCATAGTGAGACCCAGTCTCAAAAAAAAATTATTCAAAGTACCTAGCCTTTCACTTGGTTCTTAAATATCCATTCACAGAGCCAGAAACCAAGACCAATTTTTAGTTCTACCACCTGCTTCCCATCACATACCAAGATCTGTCTAGCATACCCTCAAAATAATCTCTTCTCTATCATTAAGCCATGATCTTCATTCAGACATACATCACCTATTAACTGGATGTTCAATAACTTTCCAGGTGAGCTCCCTGTCTCCAGGATCCCCAAGCCACTGCCAAACCATCTTACGCGTTGGTTACTTCACGAATCTTTTTCCAGTACAAATACAACATTCCACAGTTTTTCCTACTCCACCCTACTCCCAGTCAAGGATACTCCTCATTGCAAGGCAGTGCCTAATTCCTTAAGAGGGCATCCTAACCCATTCATAAAGTAGTCTTTAACTGCTTGTCTAGATTTAGCTTTTAATGTTCCCTTCACACACACACACACACATATGCCCTGGCAACACCTTTTTTTAAACATTTCCCTGAAGTTATTGTGCTATTTCAATATTCTTGGTCACTCTGTCCCTTCTGTCTAAACTTTAATTTACCCTCTATGAATCAATCTTTAGCATCCTTCAACATTTAATTGAAGAATTATTTCTCTGGTAAAGATTTTTGCTGATATCCAATGAGCATTAACTACATCCTTCCTTATGTGACTATCATATAATTGTGTCATTGTCTCTAAGCCCCAATTTTCTCAACTGTAAAATACAGATAATAACAATATGTGCTTTATAGGATAATTATGAGGATTAAAAGAGATAATACATGTAAAATTTTAATGCAGAGCCTCTGGTATAATAATCTCAATTATTCATAGTATTGTTACATTAAAGCATTTTGTACTCTTACATATTTTTTAGTCCACCTGTCTCTACACTACTAGAACGTGAGCTGCTTTAGTTAGAGGCCTCATCTTTTTCCTGCAGGGAGAGGTGCACTACCTAGCATGGAGCAGATAATTTGCTAAATGGCCACTGAACGGTAGAATTTTTTTTTCCACTGAATTATCTATGTTTTATTCAGAGTGAAGGCCAAAGTCCACAGGCAGGACCTGCCCTCCCTGGACCCCTCCTCCCCTCAGGTGCTTTTCCCTAACTCTCCCTGTCCTCTTATGTCCAGGACATACTGGCCTTTCTTTGTTTTCTTCATGAAGCCAATCCTGCAGAGGTGATGGGCTCTTGTCCAGCTGTTTGAATGGTAGAATTTTTTAATAACAGAAGCTATAAGGCAAGGAAGTCTCACTGTTTTTCTGATAATAACTCTAACTTTTTATGCTTAATGATAAATAAGTTAAATCACATGGATTTATGAGATTGCTCTTGATTTAATTTATAGCTTCTTCCTCGATAGTAGTGGAAGGGAATTAGGGGAGAGAGGAATATGAATATGTCAAAATGAACCCCACTATTACGTATAACCATAATGTGCTAATAAAATATTAAAAATCATCTTAGATTCATAGATAATAATCAATGCAAAATTCATGGCTTTGTATATTTTTATCAAAAAGTGACTTTAATTCTTTATTTGATCCTCTTTTACTTTTCATTTTTCATTTATGGAAAAATAGAATACTTTTTGCTTAGTCTTAATTCTTCATGTTAGAGTTTAACTCACACACACACACACACACACACACACACACACATACGCACCACGGCAAAGCTGAAATGCAAATGGTTTTGCTTCTAGGATGTTATGATTCCTCTTCTCTGAGAAAGCTTGCTCTTTTGTCACATTTTGAAAGAATAAATGTTAACTCTTGAGAAAGATATAAACTAGTCCTTTGAAATATCAACATGAACAACTTCCAGTAGTATTTGCAAACCTGTGACCACATTAGACATTCATGGTTTTCAAAAACGCTGCAAATTTTGTTTTAAACCCAGTGCGATGCTTCATTATGGAAGGTCATACAACTTGGCCCTGGCATGGCTGAAGAGAAAAGTACCAGGTATGTTGTATACTTCCAATGTGATTTCCAAAAATTATATTCAAATCAGTATAACACCTGCCAGTGTGGTTTGGTCTGTCCCCATACAAGAAAAAACAATCTAGGGGATGGGTGGACTAGCAGGGAAGGCGGTGATAAAACCTTTCCAACAGGCACGTGGGCTGGCTATTTCTTTAGAGGAAGTCACTCAATAGTGTCACCAGCCCATGAGTATGAATGACAGCTGTTGACCTCTTTGGAAAGTGGTCCTGACAGAACTAGGCAGAACTTCATGGCTCTGAAGGACAGAACTGAATGAATACTCAGTGCTGCAGATGACACCACCATAATGGGGAGGTGTGCACAGTAGGTTCACGATTGTGTCCAGGCTAGCTAAGGCAGGCTTCCTGCAGACCTGCAAGAAAGATTCCATCCCTGTTCAGGTTTTGACTCTGGAACTGTTTGGGACTGTGCTCATGGGCAAAGTGACTCCTCCTCTGAAGCTTAATTGAGTAGAGGATGGGGAGACCCTCTTTGTCCTTCCACCAAACACAAAACAAAACAAAAACAAAAAAAAACACCTCTGGTGCTAAAAGGTAGCTTCATCAACTCCAGGTCAAGACTTCTCTTTAAGTGAACATTAAACAAATGGACAGTATGATATTCGTCTGATCTGTCTTTCCTCATCTACACATCCATCAACTCCCTCACACACTGTTAGTCATCCAGCTCTAGCTCAAGCCAGAGCCAATGTGTTGCTGTGTCTTTGAATTGGAAATATAGAAAACATGTCATGTTGCCTGTAGTCACAATTCAGCAGAATCTGTATAAGTTCTGCTTCAAAACTCATCTCCATTAGGTAGGAAAAACTAACATTCATTTTTATTAGTTGTAGTGTTAAGCCAAATTTATTATTGAATTCATTTAAAATAAAAATGTGTCAGGTGTTTTATAATTTTTACATTATACTAGAGAAGCAATTGAAGGTCAGATTGGTTAGGTGAATGGCCTGAGGTCACACAGTCACCACTCTGGTATATAAGGCTTACGACTGAGATCTATTTTTCCTTGCTTACAGCTACATGGTGCTGAGTCTCAGAAGTGCTTGTGATTCTGTTTATCCTCAACTACAAGCCTCAAGAAAGAGACGTATGGGATACTTCACTGAATGCTGAAGAAGATATGATGTAGAAGACAAAGATAGGTGATTACTCAGCCTTACAGTACAAACCTAGATTCACTCAACTGAGTAGAAATGACTTTCAGGGAGATAGATAGTGAAGAGAATGAATGAGAAAAGGGCCAAGTTCAGTGGGGTGACAGAAGGCTCCAGACCAGGGATGCTCTGTCTTTCTCATCACCTACCTGGATTGAGCCAATGTCTTGATTAAAATTCCCACATTAAAATTCCCCCATCAGGAAGATTCACAGACAGCTGCTTTGAAAGCAAATTGTTGAATGAAGGTTACCATATTCTAAAAAGGTGATCAGTGTTCCTAAAAACAAGACAAAGACTTGTGTCCTTAAATGGAGCAGCTGAATCCATAATGGTAGATGGTTTCTTGGTATCATAAAGAGTACTATATGGTTTCTTCTCCTGACCCACATCAATCATTACCACCCACCACCACCACCACCACCACCAACACCAACAACAACAAAAAACATAAGAACACTGAATGGAAGATAGAGGAAGGAAAAGACATACTTTTATAAATTCTATGCTAAAGGGATCTCTTTAGTTAACATCATCCAACAATTCATAAGAATATTCCCAGGAAATAAGAGGAGATATTTAAGTACCATTAACTATGTAATTTCTAGTGGGCAAGAGAAATCACCAATAATATCAACTCAGAATTCATAGTTGACACTAAATGGTTGCAAGGAAAAGAGACAATAAGAATAACAGAATGCAATTCAAGTAACTGAATATTTACTGAGCACTTATTCTATGCTGGGCCCAAGATTAGGAGTCTAGCATTTAGAAATACATGAATATATGTGTCTATTATAAAGAGAAAAGCAAATGTCATTGAGACAAGATTGTTGCCCTATTGAAGAGTTTCTCCAGAGCCCTCTTCATGTCTCTGTTCCTAAGGCTATAAATGAAGGGGTTCAGCAGTGGGGTGACCACTGTGTACATAATAGAAGCAACTATGTCTTTGTTACTGGAGGTGTCAGATGAGGGGATGAAATACAGTCCAATAATTGTGCCATAATACAGAGACACCACAGAGAGGTGGGAGCCACAGGTGGACAAGGCTTTGCAGATCCCTTTGCTAGACGGAACTTTGAGAATGGCGGCCCCAATGCGACCATAAGAGATCAGGATGCTCATCAGTGGTAGAGTGATGACTGCCACTCCCAGGGTGAAAATGACCAGCTCATTGAGGGAGGTGTCTGAGCATGAGAGTTTGAGTAAGGCAGCAAGGTCACAGAAGAAATGGGGGATGGTGTTGGCATCACAGAAGGACAGCCTGGCCAGGAGGAGGGTGTGAGACAGGGCGCTGGTGCAGGAGAGGATCCAAGACACCGCTACTAACAAAGTACATAGCTCCTTTCTCATGATGATAGTGTAGTGGAGGGGGTGACAGATGGCCACGTACCTATCATATGCCATTGAGGTGAGAAGGAAATTGTCCAGATCAGTGAAACATATGAAAAAATACATCTGTGCTATACATCCTGCATAGGGGATGGATTGATCCTGAGTTTGCATGCTTATTAACATCTTTGGGACAGTGACCGATGAGAAAGAGATGTCAGTGAGGGCCAAGTGGCTGAGGAAGAAGTACATGGGGGTGTGGAGGCGAGAGTCCAGCCTGATGAGCAGGATGATGAGCAGGTTCCCCAGCACCGTGGTCATGTACACGCCCAGGAACAGGGTGAAGAAGATGCCCCGCTGCTCTGGCCGGATGGGCAGCCCCAGGAGGAGGAACTCGGACACGCAGCTCTGGTTCTCCCTCCTCATGCTGCTCTTCTCTCTACTGGGACTGGAGGGACATTGAAGAAAGTAAAAACAAAATGTGACTTAGAGCAGGCAGATGAAAATGAGATCCGTCCAAATGATGAATACCATCTGTCAGTATCCATCTGTATTGCCATGTCCCTACTTAAAGAAATCTTCTAAAATAGAATTTGCCAACGGAGAAGAGAGTTTGATATGGAAGAACGCCTGGCTCTGTTGGCATTTTTCACCGTCTAGGGGAGAGGCCACTCTGACCAAAGTGTAATTTGTGGACGTTTCTAAGTCAGTGAAGAGAAAACCTCCATGGTCTTAGAAGAGGAATCGTAGGTTAAGATGTTCCCAATATCTATTCTGTTTCTATACTTTTAAAAATAATCATTAGGCTGCCTCATGCCTTCAAGTTGTGATACATCGAACTTTTGAAATATGGCTTCAAAATCCATTAAAAGCAAAGCATGGGGCTGAAGTTTCAATATCACATGCCTAAAGAAAACTGCATCAAAAATTAAGTGCCAAAATTCCCATGATATATAAAATTGATGAGAAAAGAAATACATCCATTGGTTAAAATGTCACTGCTATAAAAAGAGAAAACATTATTGGCAGTTCCATATTTAGTATAAATAATAAATTTGTCAGTATCTTTTAGATAATTTTCTATTACCCTTCTGATTCAATGAATTCTTTTGGCACCATGAAAACACAACCTATAATAGAATTTTTATCAACCAAGGATAAATAAAAGGGCCACTTATATATCCTTTCCCTCTTTTTAGCTTCTTCATTGGGCTCCCAGAATCTTGACCTATAGCACTTGTTAATTAGCCCTGTTCAAGATCCAATTATATCCAGGACCCCCAACTCATCAGTATCAGGTGTCTTAAAGAATGTATTTGCAGTCCTCCCCATCAATGACTATCTACCCAATAAAATACTCTAAAAATTAAGTTATCAAATCCTGTAAGACAAGTGGGGAAAAAGATCTAATTATGTCTTAATAAAAAGTTCCCTTTAAGCCCCATATTTGTTAAATGCCTACTTAGAGATGCCTATAGACAGAAAGTCAATACAAGATGTTACAATTTTATTTATAGTTGTTCTTAATTGAAGGAAAAATTTAGAAGTTTTATATAGGTTAATGGTAGGCAAAAAATTCTTTGCTTTTCTAAGTTAGTGATTTGAACATGCTCTATCCCATATGGGTATACCATCTCTCTTTTAAACTTACTGAAAACAGCCAACATATCAGATGTGACAATTCTGAATACAAGACCACCTGGCCCAGTTCTCAGTCTGTCCCTGATCGCTCAAATAGTCTGGTTCTCCTTGCAACTCTGACCTTAAGATAAGAGCTTCCTGCCTGAGGACTGCGTGGTATGTTGAGAAAAGCATTACAATTAGGAATAGATCCAAATTCAGGCAGCATCACTTCATATTTGTGAGTCCTGGGCAAGCAGCAAAAACCCATTTTTCTCATCTCTAAACTTGAAGTAAGACAGTGAGGTTAGGTCCTGAGAATATTGTGAATGTTAACAGAGAATCATAACCCAGATGTCCCAGTATTCTGAACTTCCCCCTCTCTTTCTCCATTATCTTCTGGTTTCTCTCATGCTATAAATTGATGAAATGATGACTCCCTCCCAAAGTTGTAATTCTATCTATTTTATGAAATATAGGATTTTAATAAAAGCTCCTGGATCCAATTAAGCCATGCCTTTTGTTGTTGTTGTTCTGTATTAACTCTAAGTAAAACTCATGTAAGTTTCTCATTCTGCTACACCCAACCTTCTCAATACCTTAACATCTGCTTGCTGATAATGAATATTTTCTTGATAGTGAGGGTGTGTGCTATATAAGGCAAAGCCAAAGTTTTTAAGCCAGACAGAAGGAATTCAAATCACCTCTCCACCATTTGTCAGCTCTATGTCTTTGGGGGAAATGTTGTACCTCTTGGAACTTCAGCTTTTCCTCTGTAAGACTTGTACAATAGTCCCTGCATTTTACCGTTAAGACTTAAGTGAAATTATGTCTGTAAAACAATTCTCTCATAGGAGCTGTTATAGATGATGAGGTGACATAGCTTCCATTAAATAAAGAGTCTAAAGATCTCTAGGGAAGAAACTCAGTGTCTTCAATGAAAACCAGGAGAAAAAAGTAACTATGTTGAAATATTCAAAATCCTCTCTTTTAACTATTTTGAAATACACAATACACTGTTTTAGCTTTTTCCTAAGAGCAGGGTTTGATGTCTTTAATGAAGGTCTGAGACTACACTAAGGATCACAGGTAAGAAATCTTCAGGGTGATTCTAACAGAGAGTTGCAGTATGAGTGCTTTGCTAAAAAAGGAATCAAAGCTCTGTAGCCAGAAATGACTTCAAACATACTTACAGATGAAAGTAGCAGTGCTATACAAAGGGAGGGAATGATCAGGGACTTTGGAGAAAAACATTAGGACTGGTTTACACCACACACACTAAGAATCATACATCCTGATACCTAAAACATGAATGATGATATAGTACCTCGAGCCTGGATTCGGAGATGTGCTTACTAATTTATATAGTCATCTGGCTCCATTCCTCCTCTCCCCAAGACTTGGAGAAAGAAGTATGAGCATCATTGGCTAGTGGTGGTTGCTATATCCTTGTCTTTAGAAACTAGGAATAAAAAATTATTTCGGCACAGAGAGCACAGAGAGTCTGGTCACCTGTGTACGCACATACACCTGCTACTGATGAAGAATACCCAGTCCTGCTCTGAACTTTATGCTCAGGTTATCCTACTCCCAGAGATTTGTATTGCCTTCTCAGCTGCTCTCCAGTAGACCCAGATTTTGCATATAGCTTCTGTGGCACTGACATCAAAGAGAAAAGTCATGAGCCTGGAGATTGCTTCTCTCATTTCACCAGCTTCAGAAATGGAGGTGTGAAGACTCCACTGTATCCACTAGGGTTAGGACCCAATGGGACAGGACACCAAGCTCGTGATTAAAGACTTGAATTAAACTTGTATTAATTTCTCAGTTTTCCTCTTACTCCCTCTAGGACAGATGCCCCAGGGCAGTGGTCTCTAAACTTTGATATTCAGCAGAATCAACTGGGGACCTTATTAAAGTTGCAGATCTCAGCTCCACCTCCAGAGATGCTCATTCATGAAGTCTGGGGCCAGATATTTTTCAGGCAGGTGTTTCTGAGGACAGACTTTTAGGAAATATCATCTTAGGAAGAACATCAGGGTGCATGCCCTGAGCTCCAGAGATGGGGAAAGACCTCTCTTGCCAGGTTCAGATTGTCCTGGTTAGGTCATAGTTTGGGAGGTACAGAGGAATTTTTTCTCTCAAATGGAAATTGCATTTTGCTTGTCTGTTTGTAAAAGTAATTCATCTTCATCATGTGAATCCAAATACTACGGACATGAAAACGATGGCAAAACTTAAAATACCTCTCCCACCCATTATTCATTTCTAAAACTTCTAAAATGATTTTTATTAGTAAACATATATATTTATGCAAGTGAGATTCATTTTAAAGTATTTTGTGGTTGCCCGGCTGACTGAATTCTCCGTTCTCCTAACTCGGACCGCTTTCACCCGGTTATATACCTTCAGGTTATGCGGGTGCCTACAGGTGCGTCACATACATATCAGGTGGAACCCATGGCTTCCAGCTAGCTACAACAGCCCTTCCTAATTAGGGCTCCTTCATATTCCTTCCCTTTAGTTTAAAAAGGTGCTTTAATTCTATTTTCTCTATTTTATTTTCTCTATTTTCTTTTATTTTTTTGTCCCTACCTAGCTTTTCACCTTTTATTTTTGAAAGGGTGGATATTTGAGCCCTTTGAGAAGGTGCTGTGGCTTTAAGGAAGCCTACTGCTGAGGAGCAACTAACGCACTTAGTTAAGCACAATTGCATAAGCGGCTTTGACTTTTTTTTTTTTTTTTTTTTTCTCTTCTTTATTTTTCTTTATGGCTTTCTTGCCAAAGCTCAATGGCTTTTTTTCTGCATGGTTTTTACCATGCTATTTAATTCTCTATTTTCTTTTAAGCTCATGGCTTTTTTCTTTATACTAAAGCTCAAGGCTTTTTCTCTATATTTTTTATGGCTTTTCGCCGGCTACTCTGCTTCAGCTTAATTCTTAACTGGCCTCAACTAAGTCAGAGGCTATGCTCTCTTGTTTCTACTCTTTTTGCTGGTCTCAAACTGAGTCTGGCTTCTTCATTTTTTATGGCTTTTGGCCGGCTCGGCTTTTCGCCGGCTACTCTGCTTCAGCTTAATTCTTAACTGGCCTCAACTAAGTCGGCTTTTGGCCGGCTCGCTTCGGCTTTTCGCTGGCTACTCTGCTTCGGCTTAATTCTTAACTGGCCTCAACTGAGTCAGAGGCTATGCTCTCTTGTTTACTACTCTTTTTGCTGGTCTCAACTGAGTCTGAGGCTATGCTTTTTCGTTGCTCTCCTTATTTCTTAGCTTTTCTTCTCTGCCTGCCGAGCCCCGGACGGACCACCATTTGTAAGCTGCCTGTCACGGCCAGCCACGGCGCCGCCACGGGAGGAAAAATTCTCGGAGGCAGAGTATAGCTTTTGCTACTTTTACTTCTACTTTCTTAGAGAGAGCTTAGAGAGGGAAAGAAAGATTTTTTTAGAGAGAAAGATTAAAGTGAGCTTTTCTTCTTGTCTTCTTAGCTTAGAGTTAGAGTTAGAGTTAGAAAGATAGAGCTTAGCTTAGAGAAAGATTCGAGCTTTTCTTCTTGTCTTCTTAGCTTAGAGTTAGAGTTAGAGTTAGAAAGATAGAGCTTAGCTTAGAGAAAGATTAGAGCTTCTTTCTTCTCTCTTCTTTCTTCCTTCTTCTTTCTTCTGTCTTCTGTCTTCCTCAGGAGTCTCGGCCTAACTCTGACCAGTCATTACTTCTTCTATCTGGTTTCTCTTCTGTAACCGCTCTGCCTACGTTCTGGCCGCTCTGATTCTTCTGACCGACCGAGTGACTGCCTGGCTGACTGAATTCTCCGTTCTCCTAACTCGGACCGCTTTCACCCCGGTTATATACCTTCAGGTTTGCGGGTGCCTACAGGTGCGTCACATACATATCAGGTGGAACCCATGGCTTCCAGCTAGCTACAACAGCCCTTCCTAATTAGGGCTCCTTCATATTCCTTTCCCTTTAGTTTAAAAAGGTGCTTTAATTCTATTTTCTCTATTTATTTTCTCTATTTTCTTTTATTTTTTTGTCCCTACCTAGCTTTTCACCTTTTTATTTTTGAAAGGGTGGATATTTGAGCCCTTTGAGAAGGTGCTGTGGCTTTAAGGAAGCCTACTGCTGAGGAGCAACTAACGCACTTAGTTAAGTCACAATTGCATAAGCGGCTTTGACTTTTTTTTTTTTTTTTTTTTTTTCTCTTCTTTATTTTTCTTTATGGCTTTCTTGCCAAAGCTCAATGGCTTTTTTTTCTGCATGGTTTTTACCATGCTATTTAATTCTCTATTTTCTTTTAAAGCTCATGGCTTTTTTCTTTATACTAAAGCTCAAGGCTTTTTCTCTATATTTTTTATGGCTTTTCCCGGCTACTCTGCTTCAGCTTTAATTCTTAACTGCCTCAACTAAGTCAGAGGCTATGCTCTCTTTTTCTACTCTTTTTGCTGGTCTCAACTGAGTCTGGCTTCTTCATTTTTTATGGCTTTTGGCCGGCTCGGCTTTTCGCCGGCTACTCTGCTTCAGCTTAATTCTTAACTGGCCTCAACTAAGTCGGCTTTTGGCCGGGCTCGCTTCGGCTTTATTCGCTGGCTACTCTGCTTCGGCTTAATTCTTAACTGGCCTCAACTGAGTCAGAGGCTATGCTCTCTTGTTTACTACTCTTTTTGCTGGTCTCCAACTGAGTCTGAGGCTATGCTTTTTCGTTGCTCTCCTTATTTCTTAGCTTTTCTTCTCTGCCTGCCGAGCCCCGGACGGACCACCATTTGTAAGCTGCCTGTCACGGCCAGCCACGGCGCCGCCACGGGAGGAAAATTCTCTGAGGCAGAGTATAGCTTTTGCTACTTTTTACTTCTACCTTTTTCTTAGAGAGAGCTAAGAGAGGGAAAGAAAGATTTTTAGAGAGAAAGATTAAAGTGAGCTTTTCTTCTTGTTCTTTTTTCTATAAATATTGTGCTCACATTTATATTTCCATTTCTATGTGCATCATTACTTTAAAAATACACTTAAAGCAAAGAAAATTTGATCAGTCTCTTCTGGAATTAACAGATTCCCTGTGCAATGTTATTAAAGACTATACGAGGTCTTGAAATAATCCATTTTATAAGTTGCCCAATCAAGGCTACTTTAATATTTCTAAAAGCATCAACTGTAATGGGCTTCTCTGTTTGGGCTCCTCAGTATCCGTGTCTTGATTGTTTGAAAAGACAACAATCCAACCATGAAAACGCATGAACAATAGAAGTTCCAGCTGAACTCTGGAAAAGGAGGTGACCATGTCAAATTGTTAGTGAAAAATAAGAAAATATGATTTTTAGAGTTATTCTAGAACATGTAAATATGTCCTAATGATACAGGGAAAATCAGAGTATTGAGTGACATTAACAAAGTCACAAGTCACATTGAAATTACTCAAAATTTAATGGAAGCAATAGCCACTGATGAACAGATGATGTATGTTTTCAAACCTTTGAATTTATTTTCACTTAATTGCAGTATGATGTGATAATACAAGATATGATATATAGTATCTGATAATGTCTATCTCTTCTGTATGAAAGAGAAAAGGAATTCTCATGGCTCAGGAAAGAATATTAGATTTTTAAAATTTCTTATTAGAATATTATCTATTATATTAGAGCTTAAAAATTTTACTGCATCCAGAATTAAATAGAAAAATATCAGCATGAATCACTGTTTCCTCTGTAACTAAAATAATTTAAGCTGTCTCTTGTTTCACTCTCCCTGCTAACAAAATACATGAAGGTGTTATAAGTGTGCATCCAACAACTTCCAAGGTTGAGTTCTTAGACCAGTTCTCTTCAAATTCTAATTCACAATTCTGCAGCATCAGGGCTGCCTGGGAGCTTGTTAGAAATGCAAATTCTTGGGCCCTACCTCAAAACAGCTGAATCAGAATTTATGGATGTAAATCCTAGGAATCCATACTTAGCAAGTTCTCCAAGAATTCTTATGTACCCTAAAGTTTGAGAAGCTTTGCTTTCATTCTTCATTTAGGAAGGCAGGATGTCCATAAAGCTGAATCTACAGTGGCATTTGTAGGAAAATTATGGTACCTTCAGAGAGTTTGCACTCTTCCTTGGTTATATTTTTAAAGAGGCCAAAACGAAGCACTACTTCATTAATGAATGAGTTTGGGAGCTAAACAAAATCAATGACACAGTGTTGGCAAAGGAGGGCGCCTGGAGATGTCTTGACCACCAGATACCTCAATCTTCAAAGCTGTGACCTTTTACAACTTGAGCAGAGAGCAATATATTTCCTCTTTTTTAAGTGACAAGTTTTTTTTTGTTATTTGATTTCAGTAGACCCATAAAGGTGAAAATAAAACCCACTTAGTCTGCACAGGAGATAAGAGTGAAATAATACAGCAAATTCTTTGATTCTGGGTTGTTTTAAAGACTGGGACTGTGGGCCAAAAATATATGGGTTTTCAAAAATCTCAAATAAGGGATAACCAAACTCTGAATTGTAGTATTATTTATGATGCCCAAATTGAAGAAATAAGTAATAAAATTAATTTCATATCTGCTGATCAAAGGCTATTTATAAGAAAGCCAATTAGAAAGTAGAATAGTAATTACTAGAGGTTAGGGAAGGTAAATGCAAGAAGTGGAGGAAAGTTGGAAAACAGCTACCAAAGAACCAGATAGGAGGAATTCTAGTTAGATAGAATCTAGTGTTTTACAGTACAGTTGTGTGACTATAGGTCACAATAATCTCCTATGATTTTTGAAGAACTAGAAGACAGGTGCTCGAAGCATCCAAATAAAAAGTAACGATAAGGAGATGGAAATACTAAACTGATTTGATCAACACACAGTTGTATACACGTTCCCCTAAATATGTACAATTATTTTGTGTTGATAAAAAAATAAAACAATTTAAAAATCTAGTTGTAAAGGAGAACATTGTATAAAAAAATGAAATTCTGATCAACAAATATTTACAAGATATGTTCAACATGCTGCCATTTGTTTTAGGGCTTAGAGACATAAAATATTTTTGAAACACATTCAAATGGAAATCAAATACAGCACATCAACCAAAATGGAGTTCTGAAAAAAATAATAAATAAATAGATAAGAGTCAAGTGTTACTGTGAGAAAAATGTTGTTCTACTGAAGAGTTTTCCTAGGGCAGCTTTCATGTCCCTGTTCCTCAGGCTGTAGATGAAGGGGTTCAACATGGGTGTGACCACGGTGTACATGATCGCCACAATGATGTCCTTGTCAATGGAATTGCTGAATGTTGGGAAAAGGTACTGTCCAAATATGGCTCCATAATACAGAGACACGACAGAGAGATGAGAGCCACATGTGGACAAGGCTTTGCAGATTCCCTTGGTTGAAGGGACCCTCAGGATAGTGGATCCAATGTAGCCATATGATACCAGGATACATGCAAATGGCAGAGTAATGACTACCACCCCGACTGTGAACATGACCAACTCATTGAGGAAGATGTCTGAGCAGGCCAGCTTGAGCAGGGCAGCCAGGTCACAGAAGAAGTGGGGGATGGTGTTAGCACAGAAAGACAGCCGGTTCAGGAGAAGGGTATGAGACAGGGAGCTGGCACAGGACAGGATCCAGGATACAGCCACTAATAAGGTACATAGTTCTTCCCTCATGATGGTGGTATAGAGGAGAGGGTGACAAATGGCAACGTATCGGTCGTATGCCATTGAGGTAATAAGGAAGCTGTCCAGGTCAGTAAAAAATATGAAAAAATACATCTGGGAAATGCACCCTGCAAAGGGGATAGACTTGTGACTAGCTTGCATGTTCACCAGCATCTTTGGGACAGTGACCGATGAGAAAGAGATGTCAGTGACGGCCAAGTGGCTGAGGAAGAAGTACATGGGGGTGTGCAGGCGAGAGTCCAGCCTGATGAGCAGGATGATGAGCAGGTTCCCCAGCACCGTGGTCAGGTACATGCCCAGGAACAGGGTGAAGAAGATGCCCCGCTGCTCTGGCCAGATGGGCAGCCCCAGGAGGAGGAACTCGGACACGCAGCTCTGGTTCTCCCTCCTCATGCTGTTCTTCCCTTCTGATACAGATGGAGAATGGTTGAGAATATTAGGAATGGAAGTCTGAAATGATCATTTTTAGCAGTCATATAAAAAAAGATTCAGGTACTATTTCAAGAGAGTGGGAAACAGCCTATTTCTCCTTGTATATTGGTAATGGGGAAAGATTATTGATCACAAATGTTAAGGAGAGACATCATTTTTGGTTCACTGACAAAACAGAATTCCTGCACCTGTGCCAGTGAGAATTAGATTGTGGAAAAGATGATGCAGTCAAGTTACTACCCCCAGCAGTTTCTGTGGGAGTATTCCAAATCATTAATCATGGTGCAGCAACAATTAGATTTGACTTCTATAATCCATTGCTAAATTTCAGGTGAAAGGTGGCTTCTTCAAATGAAAAGCTGCAAAGTATATAATATTGTTTTCTTCAAAGAACTATCAACAACATGTATAAATTTTTATTTGTTTCAATTAAGTAAAGGGACACTAAAATATCTTGATTGTATCAATTCATTCTCTCTGTTACAATTAAAGATACCTTTTTAAAAATATCCTTATTTCAATATGATTTCCCCTGTTTAAAAATCCCAAAAGATTCCCATTGCTGAGTGTAACAACCTTAATATGACTTAACAATCCTCTTAAACCCTTGTCTTCTACATTTCCAATCAATTTTCTCTAACATTGTTGCTTTCTCCATTGTTGACTACTCTTTTCCAATTTTCCTAATGACACATTTCCATTTGATGTCATTTTGATTCTTTCTCCTTGGTGGTGATGGGCTTTTGTGATCTTGTGTCATGTTGAGAAAGCAAAGACAAGACTGGCTCCTAGAAAACATTTTAGGCAAAATTTTTTATGCCTTATTGTCTAATGGTCAACATGGGGTAAATTAGGTGACAATTCAACATCATTTTAAATGACATTCGAAGTTTTACAGTATATATTTTTCTAATTCCTTCCCAATCTAGTCCCCCTTCCTTCCCTTGATGACTTCATAAAACTTATCCTATATGAATTGTGAAGGCTACTACCAAAAGATGACAAAGTGAGATGATTTTAGTTGTATCCCAAATTTTCATCTCCCTCCTAGGTGCTCCTATCATTTTAAAACACAGCATTTCCTAGTCAGTTGTGGTAAACAATATATTGATCTCAAATATGTCTACATCCTTGTGTCCAAATCTGTGGCTGTGTTAAGGTACATGACAAGGGGGAATTGAGGCTGTAGATGGGACTAGGGTTGCTAATGGGATGACTTTAAAACAAAAAGATTATGCTGGATTATCTGCATTAGCTCAATGTAATCACAAGTCCTTAGAAGTAGAAGCAGATGCTGGAGGGTCATAGTCAGAGACAGAATTGAAGATATAAGCCACTGGTTTAAAAGATGGAGGAAGGGCTTCCTTGGCTCACCAAAGAAGGCAAGCTAGCAGCTGGAACAGGCAGGGAAACAGATTCTTCTCTAGCAGGAATCCCAACATTTTTATTTTGATCCATTGAGACCATTTCAGAATTTTTGACCTCTAGAACTGCAAGATGGTAAATCCATGGTGCATTTTTTAGCCATTACATTTGGGGTAATATGTTCGAACACTAACAGGAGACTTACACATTAGTGCTGGAATGACTTCAGGTACATCCAACTGTTCTGGGTATCTAGGTACCAAAGTCCAAGTGTTCTTCCACAACTCCATAGCCAAAGACGCAATCACTCAGCAGAGCAATTTCCTACCTAGGACGCAGGGAAATGAAGTTACTATCTCAGCAAGAACATTTGTCTCTCATAACATAGGAGAGGTAAACCACCCCATCTCCCAAAACAAAGAGTAAACATTTTTTCTTCTCTCTTCTTCCTCCTTCTCCTCCTCTTCCTTACCACCCTCATTGGAGGCACTGTGAGACTGGAAAAAAGGCTCAGGTTTTGGAATAAGATATGCTTGGCTCATAGTCATACTTTGATCATGGCATTTTTGATCCATAAAAGATTTCTTAACCTTTGAAGATCTCTGAACTCTGAGGATCTTTGAACAATATATAATTATGCCCCATGAAGTTTTTTTAAATTTAATTATTTATTTACTTATTCATAATGCACAAGTATAGCATCTTTTTACATACAACTGCTTGTATACAAAGTATATAAATACTATTCAGATCTTCAATCATGCATTTAGGATAATGATATCCATCTCATTCAACCACCATTTTTTTCCCTTTTCCCCCCTCCCTCCCCTTGCTCCCTCCCTTCCCCTCCCTTTCCTTTGACCATTCTAGTGTTCCTCTAATCCTATGTACCCCCATCCAATCCATGAAGTTATTGTAAAGGTGGAAGTATATGACACAAACATACCTCCTAGTACCTTTGCTTGTGTAGTGTTCAATAGATTTTTGACCCCCCCAACACACACACACACACACACACACACACACACACACACTACAATGAATGTCAAAATTTAAATCATTCCAGAGAGGAACCAGAGAATTTATGCTCTTTTATACCTAGGAGAAAATGATTCACAACAGTTCCTTTTCTGGGTATTGATACCTTGGACAAAGACATGGAATTAAATGTAAAAACTGTTAGCAAAAACCAAGATGGCAAGTCAGGAACAGCAATATAGGACATATGTGAACACAGAGTGAAAATGATCATTCTAATTGCTGGAATTATCATTCAGGTGGATGAGATATAGGTGCTATCTACCAGGAAAGGAACTGCACAGGAAATTCAGGCTTGTCTTGGATGTAGTGCCTGTGCCCCAGACTGTATTTGCAGCTGAGCTGGATAATTTAGCAGGCAGCAAAATGCCAATCCACAACCAGCCCACCATGCACCAAAGCCAAGGCCAGAGAGTCACTGTGTTTTCTGTAAGATGTGGTGAAGTGACAGTGCTTGCCCTGACCCCAGCCTCCTACACCATTCCTTCTTTGATAACCCTTCTTCACTGCACCCTTCTGTTCAAGTCCCCTCTTATTGCTTCAGAGGCCATGACATATCTGAACAATTCCTACCCAGACAGACATTAGGAAGCAAATAAGTGACCCTTTGGAGAGACATTGTCCTTAGAAAGCCCGTGCACTCATTCAACATCTAGACCTTCGAACCCTGCAGTGGTTTGTTACGGCACTGGGGATTGTTCTGCCTAAACAGAGAGATATTTTTGTCATCAAGGAAAAAAATACCCCTACTGTTGGCAGTTACAGCATTCCTATAACCATAGAGAGAGATGTTTGGGGAGTGTAGAAGGTTTTCCCCAAACTGGTTGAAACATTTAAACAACTTTGGAATGCCTAAATCCTGCACTGTTCAGATGTGGTTTTCTAGGTCAGGATCCAAAGCAAAAGAAATCCCTCTTGCATACCTGTCTCTATCTCTTCATTCATTTTTCTGTTTTTTTTTTTCTTTTTCTCATCCTGTCTTCTTGTCTCTCACTTCACCTTTTTTCTTACTGTTTTCTCTTCCTCTCCTAATCTTCATTCTCTCTGTCCCCATATCTCTATTCTTTTATCACTTCATCTCTCTTTTATCCTTCTTATTCTGTTTCTTATTGTCTTGTCTCATCCATACCCAAGGCTGCTTTCTGAATTTTCCTTTTCTATATCCATATATAAGCACATCAATTGTCAAGAGAAAAAAAAATTCATCCCCATTTTATCCCCATTACTAACCTTGACTGCTTTTATGATCAGGTATTTGGTGGGTGAGTGTGTCCTGAGGTTCTCTGTGGGACTGAAAACCAGTTCCCAAGATCCTAGACACTTCTCAGGCATCAAGAAAAAATGCTACAAGTTCAAGTTCTCATTGCTACTTGCCAGTCCCAGATCTGTGAATCTGAGTATAACTAACTATAAAGAACCCTAGGATGTAGGGAGGAGACCTTGTAATTTCCAGGGAAAGGCATCCATCAGACTTCAGTTAATTGCCCCTTTCCACCTTTGATTCCTCTAGGAAAGGAGTCCTGTGGGAGGCATATTTGTCCTGGGAACCTGAAAGGATGAGTCCACAGAGAAAGGATCTCAAAGCTCTCTTGGCCTCTTTTCTGTGCTGCCCTCTGCCTTCCCAGCCTTAATTGTACTTGGTATGAGATCAGGGAGGAGTAAAAATAAACTGCTTCCAACCAGGTCCAAATGGAAAGCTAAGTGTTTGGCTGGACTCTGGGAAGTTAGGTAGAACCCTATCCTTTTCGAAGGGATTTTATTGGGCCCTTCCCACCGGGTAGCCCAGAGGATGTGACTTTGTGTTTCTTTACTCTGATGAACCTATTAAATGCAAAGTGGAAAGAGAAAAGGAAAATAACTTTTCTTCTGAAGTTTAATTGCTTTGCTGACAAACTTAGGTATGGTTATATCAAAGAAAAATAGTTTTCAAGGGAGGAAGGATGGAAAGAAGGGATAGAAGAGAGGGGTCAAAAGTAAACAGAAAATACAAAGAAAATGAACTTCCAAATAGAAAAAAAATCTGATACTTAAAATCCAGAAAAATTGACTCACATGTGAAAAGCTTCAGGTTCTTTGAAGTTGACCCTTTTAAAAAAGTGATTTATTTATCATTTATAATTCTTAGGGGTGAGATATGCAAAGTCTAGAGAAGTATTTTAGCTGTAGATTATAATCCTTGAGGTTTTGTTGGCCTTTTTAAAAAAAAATTTTTACACGGTACTTTTATTTATATATCTTTATGTGGAGGCTCAAACCCAGGGCGTCACACATGCTAGGCGAGTGCTCTACCACTGAGCCACAACCCCAGCCCCTTGTTGGCCTTTTTGATAACTGGGTTTAAGGGGTGGGAACTCTAGTAACTGCTATATTGCTATAGATTGTGGCACATCAGTGAAGCTTGTATCTGGGCAGCTTCTTTCTAGGTGTGATGATGTTGTGTTACTGCCACAGCTTCATGAACTTGAAACAAAGGGATTTGGAGACTCAACTCAGAATGATTGAAGCCCAGCAGTATTCCAGGCAAAAGCCAGGAAAGAAAGTTGACAGCATACAGCCAACTCACAAGATTTTCACAAATCTCATTTTAATGGTTATGTCATAATAGCTTCAGTGGATGTCTATCACAGCATAACCTTTCCCTTATTGATGGAAACAAGACTGTAATTTTTATCTCTTAAAATTACACTATAATTAGACAACTTTCTATATAAAGCTGTTTCAGCATGGAGCAAAGTAGAAACTTTGTCAATGCCTACATCACCAACTACCCAAATGCTATTTTGTATAGATTGTGGCACATCAGTCCCAGTTGTCCTCTGTCCATAAATTAGCCATCAACTTGGGTGTATTTGCACAAATAAACCATTCAAAACATGTGGCAGTTTTATTCTTTTCTCTCATCTTCAATGACTTCCATGGCATTGAACTCATCTCAAGGTTAAATCTTAAAACCTGGAACCACTTTACCTATACAGACTTTCCATTCCTTCTCTTTCCACTTTGCCAATTATATATGCCACTAGATATAAACCTACCTAGTCTCTGATCTGATTTTCTTTTCCCAAAAGTTGTTTTGCCTTCACTCCGTTACCTCTCCAGTCTGGATCTTATGGCTTACCACTCAGAACAGGTTACCTGAGTCTGAGGCATGGTGGTCTTCCATCTACTCATTTGGCAAATCCTCCATGTTGGCTCAATCCACCTGGTCACATTTGCACTTTTTTATTTTCCATTTATTCATCAATACACTGTAATCTAGGTTCTTTTTCCCACCACTTACAGATATTGTTCTTAGTCATGTCATCAAGATGGCCCTTATTATGAAATTCAATGGATGGTTTTAGCATTTCATCATTTTACCCTTTAGCTAAGATGATCCCATATTTTTATATTTTCCTCACACATCTCTGGTTGCTCCTGGGTGCCTTCTTTTCTCTTTCTCTGCTATTTCCTCAATTGTTAATGTTCTTTGTAGTCTGTCCTCGGCGACTGTCCCCTTAGTTTCCCTCACTTTCCTTCTCCCCTCATCTCCTGTCCCCCCTCCACTTCTCCCCTCTTTCTCCTCTTTACTCAGATTTTCTTATTCATTTCTTTTCTTTTTAGGTGTTATGGCTTGGATATGAGATGTCCCCTGAAAAGCTCATGTGTTAATGCAGGGAGGTTCAGAGGGGAAATGATCAGATTACGAGAGCTGTAACCAGTGAATTAATCCACTTTAGTGGCTTAATAATTTGAAGGTACTACTTGGTGGTAACTATAGGTGGTGGGGTGTGGCTGGAGAAAGTAGGTCACTGTGGGCATGCCCTTGGGGCTTATGTCTTCTTTCTGGCCACTAGGAGTTGAGCAGCTCTCCTTCACCACACCTTTCTGGCAGGATGTTCATCTCAGGTCCGGAGCAATGGAGTCAACCAACCATGGACTGAAGCCTCAGAAACCATGAGCCCCAAATAAACTTCTCCTTCTCTAAGTTGTACTTGTCAGGTTTTTTTTTTTTTTTTTTTTTGGTACTGGGGATTGAACTCAGCGGCACTAGACCACTGAGCCACATCCCCAGCCCTTTTTTTGTGTGTGTATTTTATTAGAGACAGGGTCTCACTGAGTTGCTAAGTGCCTCGCCATTGCTGAGGCTGGCTTTGAACTCGCGATCCTCCTGCCTCAGCCTCCCAAAGTGCTGGGATTACAGGCGTGCGCCACCGCGCCCAGCTTCTTGTCAGGTATTTTAGGCACAGGGACAAAAAGCTGACTAACACTTTAGGCAATCTAATCCTCTTTTATGGTCCATGAATTTCTGCCTCTAGCCAAAATAAATCTGCCTGACTACTGAATTTTTTCCTCAAGCATGACCCATGGATACCTCATTCTCCATGTATTAATACTTGTCAAACCTATTTCTCCTTCTAGGTCCTCCAGCTATGTGAATAGCACAATCATACTAGCTGTCCAAGTTATGAGTTTATAGAGGTTTCTATCTTTTTTGTTCACTTCATTTTCTACAGCCTTATCAAAATCAGTGCACATAAAATTACCATATCAGATACTGACTTTCAAGAAGGACTTAATATAATTCTAACTCCATTGTCTCTCTGAGACTGACTTCATAATCTCTTACCTAAATGACTGTGGCCACCCCCTAAACAAATCTTGTTAAATGTTTAGATTTGCCTTCCAGCAGTCCATGCCCCACCTTCTGACATATCTTTTACCCACTGCAAACACAGACTTATTATCCATTCACTACCTACATGAATAGTTTTTAATATGAACCCTTTATGTTATGATCAAATCCTTGATCATAAAAAAGGCTCTCTCTTTTCTTTCAGGTAAGGTGCATATTCTTTTTTAAAAAAAATATTTATTTATTTACTTTAGTTGTACACAATAATGCATTTATGTTTACGTGGTGCTGGGGATCGAACCCGGGCCGCGCATGTGTGAGGCGAGCGCTCTGCCTCTGAGCCACAACCCCAGCCCAGGTGCATATTTTTTTAAAAGGTTCTTCATGGTTCATTTTTTCTAACATCTCTGAGTTCATCATGAACCTTTTCCCTGGTTGAACTATACATTTTTGTTATTTTAACTTTCTTTTATTAGTTATACACGACAGTAGAATGCATTTTGACACATCATACATAATTTGAGTATAACTTCTCATTCTTTTTTTAAAATATTTTTTAAGTTGTACATGGACACAATATCTTTTTTTATTTTTATTTTTATGTGGTGCTGAGGATCAAACCCAGTGCCTCACACACGCAAGGCAATCGCTCTACCACTGAGCTACAACCCCAGCCCTAACTTCTCATTCTTTTGGTTGTACATGATGTAGAATCACACCAGTTGTGTAATCATATATGTACATAGGGTAGTAATGTCTGATTCATTCTACTATCCTTCCTACCCCCCATCCCTCCCCTCCTTTCTCTCCCCTCTGCCTAATCCAAAGTACCTCTATTTTTCCCTAGACCCCCCCACTCCCCATTTGTGAATTAGCATCCACATATCAGAGAAAACATTCATCTTTTGGTTTTTAGGATTGGCTTATTTTGCTTAGCATGATATTCTCCAGTTCCATCCATTTACCTGCAAATGCCATAATTTTATTCTTCTTTAAGGCTGAGTAATATTCCATTGTGTACATACACCATATTTTCTTTATTCATTCATCTGTTGAAGGGCATCCAGGTTGGTTCCATATTTTGGCTATTGTGATGATATTTTTCAAATCTGTCATGCTTTTTCTTTTCCAGGTCTTATTGTATTCCTGTTTTCTGCCTTCTCCACATCCTACCTCTCTGCTGCACCTTCTATTAGTTTTCATCATCTGCTTCCTTTTAACTTCCTTCACAAGGTCCTTGCCTTATCCCTTTAATTTAAGTTTGATGCCCCTTCTCTGCCCTCCCACAGCATTGAGACATCACTTTTATTACAGTCTTGGCCACATAGCATTTTCACCATCCTGCTCAATAGATTGGGAGCTCTTTGAGAGAAAAAAAAAAAAAAACTGTGTTTTTCAAATCTTTACTCACTATCCTTCACAAAGCCTTGCCATAGAGTCATTACACACACAATTAATTGATATTTAAAAGTGAATGAATCTGTGAAAGAAATAATGAATAAAATGCTATCTTCTCCACATGAATCCCTGTTTCTTCTCTATTCTTGCCAATCTGAATGGATTAGTTTTCTGAAGCTTTCTTATACTCATATGGTCAAAAGAATATTCCATGACCCCAAGTATGTGTCATAATTAATTACTGTAACTAATTATTTATAACACATTACATATGTCATAACTACCAAAAGAATTTTTGCATGTAGTCAAGTGTTTCCGTAGGAAGAAAAATTCTCTACTCCTTTTTTTTTTAATTTTTTTATTATTTATTTACTTATTCATCATGCACAAGTATAGTATCTTTTTTACATACAACTGCTTGTATACAAAGTATATAAGTACCATTCAGATCTTCAATCATGCATTTAGGATAATGATATCCATCTCATTCAAACACCAATTTTTTTCCAACCCCCCCTTACTCCCTCCCTCCCCTCCCTTTCCGTTGACCATTCTAGTGTTCCTCTGATCCTATGTACCCCCTTCCAACAACACTGTGAACCAGCCTCCTTATATCAGAGAAAACATTCGGTACTTGGATTTTTGAGATTGACTAATTTCACTTAGCATTATATTCTCCAACTTCATCCATTTACCTGCAAATGCCATTATTTTATTCTCTCTTATTGCTGAGTAAAATTCCATTTTGTATATATACCATATTTTCTTTATCCACTCATCTACTGAGGGGCATCTAGGTTGGTTCCATAACCTAGCTATTGTGAATTGTGCTGCTATAAAGCATTGAAGTGGCTGTGTCACTGTAATATGCTGTTTTTAAGTCTTTTGGGAATAGACCCAGGAGTGGGATGGCTGGGTCATAGGGTGGTTCCATTCCCATTTTCCCAAGAAATCTCCATACTGCTTTCCATAGCGGTTGCACCATTTTGCAGTCCCACCAGCAATGTATGAGTGTGCCTTTTTCCCCACATCCTCTCCAACATTTATTGTTGTTTGTGTTCTTGATAGCTGCCATTCTGACTGGAGTGAAATGAAATCTTAGAGTAGTTTTGATTTGCATTTCTCTAATTGCCAGTGATGTTGAGCATTTTTTCATGTATTTGTTGATTAATCATGTATCTTCTTCTGAGAAGTGTCTTTTCAATTCCTTAGCCCATTTATTGATTGGGTTATTTGCTTTTTTGGTGTTAAGTTTTTTTAGTTCTATATACATTCTAGAAATTAGTGCTCTATCTGATGTGCATGTATTAAATATTTGTTCCCAATTAGTTGGCTCTCTATTCACCTCACTGATTGTTTCTTTTGCTGAGAAGAAGCTTTTCAGTTTAAATCTATCCCATTCATTAATTCTTGGTAATAGTTCTTGTGCTACAGGATTCTTACTAAGGAACTTGGGGCCTAATCCGACATGTTGGAAATTGGAGCTTACTTTTTCTTCTATTAGGCGTATTGTCTCTGGTCTAATTCCTAGGTCCTTGATCCACTTTGAATTGAATTTTGTGCATGGTGAGAGACAAGGGTTTAATTTCATTTTGTTGCATATGGATTTCCAGTTTTCCCAGCACCATTTGTTGAAGAGGCTATCCTTTCTCCACTGTACATTTTTGGCACCTTTGTCTAATATAAGATAGCTGAAATTATATGTATTAGTCTCTGTGTCTACTCCTTGATGAAGGCTTATTCCCCAGGGACTAGGAGCAACTTTTTTCCTGGTTCCAAATTAAATGTGGGAAGGAAGAAGCTCATATGCTATGGAGCCCACTGTTGTAGGAGGTATCATAGCACAAGAGAACTAGACTTTAGCCTTGAAGTTAATGCATTTGGGTGTGAAAGTACATTTGGCCATTTTCTTTAGAGCCATTTTCAAACTTAACAAAATGGGAAAAAAACTATCTACCTCAAGAATTGTTATTGTTAAATAAGTTCATAGATGAGATATTAAAATTCTTTATAAATGAATGAATCTGTAAGTAACAAAAACTATTTACTTTTATGTTCTCAAAGGAGTTGATTGTCTTCGGTATCTGGGAAAGGCATGTCACCACTGGGAATAGTTAGGCAAACACAGAACTCACTCCCTAATTGTCTCTCACCAGAAACTTGGAGCATTGGTCCCCTGGGTTTGATATGGCTGGTAAAGAGGGATCCCCTTTTGCCTTAGAGGTGGCAAAAAAGAAAGACTGCACCTCTTCCCCATGTCTGGGGATGAGTTTGTGACTTATCTCCCTATTCCAGGTCTAAGTCTCTTGGAGAGAAAATGAAAAATTAGTTCATGCCACGGAGCTGACGGTGTTTGAACTTATCTCTCACTGAGCTAGGTAAGGGCAATGCTTATAGACTCCATTCAGAAATGTGTGCATATGTGTGTGTGTGTGTGTGTGTGCACGCACGCGCGCGTGTGCATGCGCACATGTGCGTGATAATGGTCTGCTACAAAAATCTAACAGATAAATATGCTTGTGTCAGGTATACTTTATATAATTTCTTTGGACCATCTCAAATAACTTAGGTGGACATAATGATTATAATTCTTTGGGGTTTGCACTTTCTAGGAAAATGTTATCTTTTTTTCATGTCACACATTGCTGAATATTTGACCTGCATTCCAGCTGTGAGCACACCCTTCCATGTTAAAATTAATAATAATAATAATAATAGTAATAATAATAATAATAATAATAATCACCTGCACTTTTACAAATAGTTCTAAATATGCCCATGTATAATTTTCTATGATCAATTTTCAGAAATTTTATAAACTTTTCATGAATTCACTTTGTTTTAAAACAAAATATTACTTCCAGTGAAAGTATACCATAGTTGCTGTAGCCTCTGTCTATTGATAAAAACCAGGAAGCCCAGAAAAAACCAGGGACTTCTGGCCAGAGTCTTCTGTTTTGTCTTGGAGTCCTAAAAGTTCCACTTTATGTTCAGTTATCTTTATATGGAGTAGTTGGTATCCTAGTTTCTCTATTTACCCCTAATCATCTGATCAAGCCTTCTATCCAAAGACTTTTGGGAAATTACAGATCCCACCTTCTCCTTAATGAGGAACTGTATATACAGGTGTCTCTTTTCTGTGAAAGAATACTCTGCTAGAGGCAATAGAGCACAGTGATTAGGAGCATGGGTTTGAAATCAGAAAAATCTGGGACTGAATAACCTTCCCATCATTTTCAAAGTGTATGATTTTAGTCATATTACTTACACACTCTAAGCCCTAATTTCCAATTGGTTAAATGAGAATGATGCTGTTTTCTTGGCCCCATTAGGTTGATATGTTATAGGTTACATGTCACAGCAGCTGGTCTATATTATTCACACAATAAATATTTGATTAATAAGCAATTGATATCCTAATTTTACAATACTAATAATATTATCACTAATAATATGACTCATAATACTAATTTTTATTATCAGCATTATTGATAATATCATCTAGGCACAAATCTTGAAAACATAGATTTTGACTCACTCTTAAACTCTCAGATTTACTTCTTGAAATTCTTGAGTGCTCCCAGGCAGCAAGTGCTGTCTTACTTGACCATATATTTAATGAGAGAACTTAATATAGTTGGAAGAATATAGTCTTTGAGAGCAGATAGACTTAGGCTCAATCCCAGGCTCACCATAGACTAATGTTATAACATTGGGTGAGTTTCACCATGGAGTCCCAGTGTTCTCCTCTATAAAATGAGGATCAGAATGCCTATGTTGAAAGGTTGTGGGACAAGTGAATAGTATTTGAAAAGTACCTAGAACAAATGGCAATATCAGATTTTATTAGCAACACAACTATTTCTACAGCCTAGTCCTATTGCAGTCTCTCCAGTGGGGAAGAAAGTAAATTTGTACTCAAAGTCTGTAGCCTCTGCTTTTATCTTGCCTGTAATCTTAACCCTCTCCCTGCTCACTTTGAGGCAGCTGGTGCCCATGTTCTGCTACTCAACCCCATTCCCCCCAAATCAACTGTTCTCAGCCATATCATTTCACTGACATTGTTGGCCATGGGGCTCTTTCTCTCCCAGGTATCTGAAATTTTTTCATCAAGAAAAAAAAAAAAACATTAAAATTCCAACTAGAGAAAATGTTGTACAGGACATCATGCTACGCAAGTGCAGTTTTGCAGAGAAAAAAATGAGAAAAAAACTTGACTCGGATAATTTGAAGAGTCTCAAGAAATTTAGGGAGAGGTTTCCATCACTTGTTTTCTTAAATTACGAAATTTCTGGAGTCAGGCTTTAGTCTGTGCACAAAGCTTTTGCTCACTATGGCTAAGTGGCAGATTATTTTCCACCTGACTCTGGGAGACCTAATTATAAAGTGTTCATAAATATTCTGGTTCTGCTTCCAAATAGCATATGGAACTATTGGCTAGTTTGCTGTAGTTCCTGAAAGTTGCCATTTGACATGAATTTTCACCTACTGGATTGAGATGGTTCATAATTACACTCTGCCTTTCATTGTGAGCAAGGATTTTGCATCTCTTTTATCTCAAATATAATTATAAAGGAGACACATGGGGCATATAGACACCTGGGACACAGAGTTCACTAAGTTTTACTGATGGATAGAACTATATGATAAGCTAACATCTGTTTACCCATTTCTTGAGTACTAGCCAATTAATTGTTTCAATATGTCACTCTTACAAAGCTGCAGAAAATAATGTAATCTACTCCCTTATGAAGAAGAATGAGCATTTTCCCTAGGGCGTATGTGGAAAAAAATTACTACATCAAATAGAAAATAAATCTTTTGACTTCATAAGAAATGTTCAAAGTGGAGGAGCACATTTAAATATTTAGTAGTAACATGAGTTTCTGAGCTGGGCGTGGTGGTGCACGCCTATAATCACAGCACTTGGGAGGCTGAGGCAGGAGGATTGTGAGTTCAAAGCCAGCCTCAGCAATGGTAAGGCACTTAGCAACTCAGTGAGACCCTGTCTCTAATAAAAATACAAAAAAAAAAAAAAGAGTTTCTTTTCTTCATGTGTTTGTCAGTGCATGACATCCTAGTTAAAATTTTTATTAATGGCATTTCATTGTTTTAAATTGCACTTCCTTTATCACTTACATTTAGATCCTTTAAAATATGTTTATTTGTCATATGAACTTCATTTTATATAAATTTCTAGTTCATATTTTTGCTATTATTATTATTATTATCATTTGGTACCAGGGATTTAACTCAGGGAAACTCAACCACTGAACCACATCCTCAGCCCTATTTTGTATTTTATTTAGAGACAGGGTCTCACTGAGACCTTAGTTTAGCACCTCACCATTGCTGAGGCTGTCCTTGAACTTGTGATCCTCCTGCCTCATCCTCCTGAGCCACTGGGATTACAGGCACGCCCCACATTTTTGCTATATTTTATTGTGATTTTTGTCTTCTTTATTGATTAATAGGAATTTCATATGCATCCTGAATACCAACCTTTTGCTGATTTGGGGTATTATATATTCTCCAATGTGTAACTTGTCTTTTAACTTTATGGACTTGTGGTGGTGGTATTTATAGTTCAGAAATTTTATCTTAATGCACTCAAACTAATTTGGATTTATGTTGTCTGTTTTTTGGGGTCTTGATTAAGAAATGTGTATCTGGGTGGCAATTTGGTAGCCTGAGGCAGGGAGATTGCAAGTTTGAGGCCAGCCTCAGCAACTTAGTGAGACCCTGTCTCAATATTAAAAAATAAAATGGGTGGGAGCTGGGGTTGTGGCTCAGTGGCAGAGCGCTCGCCTCGCACGTGCGCAGCCCGGGTTCGATCCTCAGCACCACGTAGACATAAATGCATTGTATTGTGTACAACTAAAAGTAAATAAATATTTTTTAAAAAAATAAAATAAAATAAAATGGGTTGGGGATGTGGCTCAGTGGTTAAGTGCCCCTGGGTTCAATCCCCAGTACTTCACCTCCCCCCAAAAAGAAAAAAATGTGTTTCTACCCTAAGATCATAAATATAAGGTATTGTATGTTCTTCTATTGGTTCTACAATTTCATTTCTCATATTTAATTTTTTAAATCCACCAGGGACTTGGTGTACGGTGTGAGACTGGGATATAATGGTATTTTTTCCTATATGGATGGACAACTGCCCATGAATTGAAGAATCCATTCTTTTCTGTTTTCTCACTGACTTAAAATGCCACTTCTGTCAGCTGTCAATCTTCATTATAAACCTATCCATTTCTAGGCGCTATCTTTTCCTCCATTGCTTTATTGGTTTTTCTTTGTAAAAATACATTACTTACTGAAATCACAACAGCTTTAAAATAAGCTTTGATATATTATAGTGAATCCCTACCTTCTTTTAAAATAAGAGATAGAGATTTTCATATTGATTTAGGTTGGGAAATAAATCTCTTACAGGCTACTTTAGAGACACTGAAAAGATTAGAATTCCTTTTAAAAATTAATTTTGGCATTCAGATTGTAGAAATGATGAAAGTACCTACCCTGCTCATATATTTAAGACTACTGCATCAGCCCTACACTCAAGTTGTTAGAAGAGTGTAAAAGGAAAATTATTGAGTAAATACTAACTGTTAGTATTATCATTTACAGAGACTGGGACCAGGCCGAGAAAGAAAGTGGCTATATACATCCTACACCTACGTTTTCTTCTATCATGTTTGCAGTGAAATATGTGGCAAATGTAAGAAAATATGGAAGACACTCCCTAAGTCAGAAGAACATCTCTATCATTCTATGCCACAGTCATCATTTCTTATTCCAAGACATTACACTTTTTTCCTTCAACTTTCTTCACCAGTACCCCACTCCCACATCGATACATAAGTATGAGGTCTGAGAACAAGAGCAGTGTGTCCGAGTTCCTCCTCCTGGGGCTCCCCATCCAGCCAGAGCAGCAGGGCATCTTCTTCACCCTGTTCCTGGGCATGTACCTGACCACGGTGCTGGGGAACCTGCTCATCATCCTGCTCATCAGGCTGGACTCTCGCCTCCACACCCCCATGTACTTCTTCCTCAGCCACTTGGCCCTCACTGACATCTCTTTCTCCTCTGTCACTGTCCCAAAGGTGCTGATGAGCTTGCAGACCCAGCACCTATCCATCACCTATGAGGGGTGCATTTCACAGACATATTTTTTCATACTTTTTGCTGACTTGGACAGTTTTCTTATCACTTCAATGGCCTATGACAGGTATGTGGCCATCTGTCACCCTCTACATTATGCCAGTGTCATGAGTCAGAGCCTCTGTGGCATGTTGGTAGCTGTGTCCTGGGTCATTGCTGGTGCTTGTGCTCTTTTGCACACCCTCCTCCTGGCCCGGCTGTCTTTCTGTGCTGACCACATTGTCCCCCACTTCTTCTGTGACCTTGGTGCCCTGCTCAAGTTGTCCTGCTCAAACACCTCCCTCAACCAGTTGGTGATCTTTACTGCAGGGTTAGCAGCCATCATGCTTCCATTCCTGTGCATCCTGGTTTCGTACGGTCATATTGGGTTCACCATCCTCCAGGCTCCCTCTACCAAGGGCATCTGCAAAGCCCTGTCCACCTGTGGTTCCCATCTCTCCGTGGTGATTCTCTATTACGGGGCAATTATTGGTCTCTATTTTCTTCCCTCCTCCAGCAACACCAGTGATAATAACATAATTGCTTCAGTGATGTACACAGTAGTCACCCCCATGTTGAACCCCTTCATTTATAGCCTGAGAAATAAAGACATGAAAGGGGCCTTACTCAAACTCCTGAGCAAGAAGACATACTCCTCCAACTGACACTTTTCTTTTGACAACATTTGTGTGATCTTGTTTCCTCTATAACATCAATGTGAATTATTGAAAATATAACCCATTTGTCTTCCTTCTACAGTTGTCATTCAAAATGATAATATTCCCATACCTGTTAGGGAGAATAGTAAAGCAGAATATGTTTTGTAGGACTTTATTTGATCTTTTTGGGGGTGGATATTGAGATTGAAAAATATTTTGGCTGCTATCACTAAACAGAAGGCCTCAGGGCTGGTCCTTCTGCAGATTTTAAACTTGTTACAAAATGTGTCTGGCCTTCATTCACACCTTCATTTCTAAGAAATTTTCCTTTTTTTTTTTTTTTTTTTTTTTGTAAAGATATAACTACCCTATCAACAAAGGAACCTACACATCCAGGAACTCTGAAACCTTCTAGAACTTTCTAAGAAGGTTTTGCTCTACTTACCTATGATTAACTTACTGTTTTCTTGTCCTTTGGAACACAGTATACTTCTTTTATCCCAAACACATACGGATATTCAGTGACAAAGTAAAAGTCACCTTGGATCTCTTAGGTACTGATCTAAAGGCTTCATAGGCAATAAAATCATCTAATTTTATCCTGACAACAACCCTAAGATGTAGTTTGGGAAAACTCAGGTGCAAAGAGGTGAAGAACAGCCCAAGGTCATACAGTTAGTGAAAGGAAGATTTGAGTCTTGGCTATCTAACTCCAAAGTGATTCAGTGCAGTGAGAACTATAATAGTTTATATAAAACATTATATAAATCTGAGGAAGAAAAAGTAGCACATTCTGGTGGAGGAGGAGGTTAAAGACTTCCCAGCGCATGTGTTGCTTTACCTGAGTCTTAACAAACAAGAATTATCCAGACACACAAAATTCCATCCTGTCCTCATGGTCAGGAAAAGGAAATATGATGTCTATGGTTTTCATGGAGACACCAGATTCAATAGACACAAAATAAAATTGATGAAATTATCTTATAATATTAAAAATGAAGATATTTATAGAAAATTCCAAGTATTCAAAATATAACTCTTAAACCTCTCAATCTAATATGTATAAAAATATTTATAAGTTGGAAATAAGAGAGGGTCTTGTAATAGCGTTCTTTTGGATGAAACTGTATAGTGAGCTCCACATCTTCCCAGTGGGGAGGAAGGTCCTCTCCTCCTTATTTCAAGCTTAATAGGAGAAGTTCCACTACAGCCATTTAAAGAGTTTGGTATGTATAGCCCTTGCTTTTATGAAAGCAAGAGCAATTGCAAAGAAGAAATGAGAGGAAAAGGCAGGTGAGAAAACAATCAAATTATGTTCAGAAACTATTTTCACTTCTTTTCATAGTGGACAATAGACCAAAGCTAAACAAAAGTTTCCTATACACCACAGGTGGGTTGTATATGATCAAGATACACATGGGATAAGCCATTCAATTTTCCCCAAGAAGACCCTTTAGAAAGGCAAAAAGACTCTGAGACAGATAATTGTATGGAGTACAGCATTATATAATGAGGGGCTCTGAGCGGGAGTGTCCACAGGGAGAAAATGTACTTTAACCACATTACAGTGGATGCATAAGAAGGCAGTCTAGCCTGGCACAGTGGTGCACGCCTGTAATCCCAGCAGCTTGGGAGGCTGAGACAGGAGGATCACCAGTTCAAAGCCAGCCTCAGCAAAAGTGAGGTGCTAAGCAACTCAATGAGACCCTGTCTCTAGATAAAATACAAAATAGGGCTGGAGGGCTGGGGATGTGACTTAAGGGTTGAGTGCCCCTGAGTTCAATCTCTGGTTAAAAAAAAAAAAAAAAAAAGAAGAAGAAGGCGGCAGTCTAGAAGTCTCTAAATATCCCCAATCTGGAAGGGATATAGGAGAACTAATCAGTTCATCCAATCCAAGAGAAGTTGAAGCCTCTTTAACACAGAGGCCATCGATGAAACACATTATGTGACCCCTTTTTCTGACCCCCATTCCATTTCAGGAGGATAGGCTCAGCCACTGCAATCAGACTTCAGAAAAATGAGTGAATAGGAGATAAAATATCATTTTGATTCCTTCTTGGACCTCCAATTATTTTTACCTCCAATTTTTTTATTGGTGCATTATAGTTGTAAATAATGTTGGGATTTTGGGTTACATATTGATACATGCACACAGTATAACAATATAATTTGGACAATATAACCCACCAGCACTTCCTCTCTCTCATTTCCTGGTCCCTTTCCTCTACGATCTCCCTTTGATTCTTATCTGAGGAGTTGTACATACTGAGGAGTGGTATAGCTAGGTAATATGGTAGTTCCATGTCTAGTCTTTTGAAGAACCTCCATACTGATTTCCATAGCAGTTGTACTAATTGTACAATCCCACCAACATTGTAAAAGTGTTCCTTTTTCTCCACATCCTCTCCAGCATTTGTTGTTATTTGTATTCTTTTTTAAATTTTTTTATTTGTTTTAATTAGTTATACATGACAGTAGAATGCATTTATGCACTGTGATATATCACACATAGATGGGATATATTTTCTCATTTTTCAAAGTGTACATGTTGCAGAATCATATTGGTCATGTAGTCATATATATACATACAATAATGTCTGTTTCATTCCACTATCTTTCCCATCCCCACATCTTCTTCCTCCCCTCCCTTCATTTCCCTCTACCTAATCTAACATTATTTTCCCCTAGTGCCCCTCCCCACCTTATTGTGAATTAGTATCCACATATTAGAGAAAACATTCGGCCTTTGGTTTTGTGGGATTGGCTTATTTTGTTTAGCATGATATTCTCCAACTCCAACCATTCACTGGCAAATGCCCTAATTTCACCCTTCTTTAAAGCTGAGTAATATTCCATTGAGTATATATACCATATTTTCTTTATCCATTCATCTATTGAGGGACACCTAGGTTGGTTCTGTAGTCTAGCTATTGTGAATCGAGCTGCTATAAACATTGATGAGGCTGTGTCACTATAGTATGCTGATTTTAAGTCCTTTGGGTATAAAGCTAGGAGTAGGAAAGCTGGGTTGTATTCTTAATGACTGCCATTCTGCATGGTGTGAGATAAAATCTCTGTGTAGTTTTGATTTGCACATCCCTAACTGCTAAGGATGTTGAATATTTTTTTTCTTATATTTGCTGGCCATTGATATTTCTTCTTTTTGAGAAGTGTCTTTTTAATTCATATACCCATTTATTAATTGGGTTATTTGATTTTGGGGTGTCAAGTTACATTCCTTGCATGTTTGAGTGGGTGAAAATGGACTCCACCACTATGTGTAACTATAATATACTAATGAAAACACTAAAAATTTCAGGTATACCAAATTTGAACCACAATATAAAGCACATAATTTCCTAGCCAATGCTAGCTTAAATTCCTTTCAGGCAGTGGAAAACTACAAGTGTTATAATAACTGCATCCTGCTGAATTTTTATCAAAGCAGGTAATATTGATATTCAACTATTTTGACTTCTAATGACATCTAGCTCAATTTCTCGTCATATTGATTAGGCCAGGGACATGGATTTTACTCTAGGCTCTCAACCGACTTGTATTTTCCAAAGTTACAAACTTCTTCCTGACTCTAGACAATGTCTTGCACACACAAGCTGTTAGATATAAGGTACTTGTATCTGGGTGTGTGTGTGTGTGTGTGTGTGTGTGTGTGTGTGCACGCACGTTAAATTTGTATTAAAATCTCTGAGTTTGAAAGGCATTTACTCTGAAAATGACACTATAGTACACATTGACCATGTTGTAGGCTATTATTTTGCAGCAACTTTATGCTAACACAAGATCACAGGGTTGAGTCTCCTAGCACTGAATTACCTGTAGCAAATTGTGCTAGAGGGAATTCATCAGATATAAGATGGCCCCCTGTCAAAAAATACTGGAGAGCTGGGGTTGTGGCTCAGTGTTAGAGTGCTTGCTTAGCACGTGTGAGGCATTGGATTCAATCCTCAGCACCATAAAAAAATAAATAAATAAAATAAAGGTATTATGTCCCTCTCCAACTAAAAAAATACATTAAAAAATATTGGAGTTCCCCTTCCTCAGTCTCTGCACACTTACCAATGGCACATTCCTCCCTTATTTACTAGAAATCAGAATGCTTGTCCTTTTCAGGGTGACTTACCCAAAGACTCACTTTAAAGTAAAAAATAATAGTAAACCAATGCATGAATAACTTCAAGCACATTAAAATTAAGGCATTGGTAGACAGTACATAATATTTAAAATAGTAACAATCTTTAAATAATGGAAGATGTTTGCACAATGTTTATAGTTAACAGTGGACAAAGAATAAATTTTCGGGTTATTTGAAAACCTTCAACAATGCAAAAAAATAAAAGACAAAAAGCTAGAAAAAAAAGCATGACCATGGTTTTACATAAAGAAATCTGTTGCAAGAAAGGTAGTGATAGTTGTTCTAATGGTCCGTTGTGACTCTCCTAGTGGACAGAAGGCTTTTCCCTGTGTGGTAACTCAGGAACCAGGCTCTATTATCTCTGAGGCAGCAGGTGATCTGCTTCCATCCAATAGAGAAGGAAATCTGCTTCTTTGAAAATCTGGCCAGGAAATAACAAGAATTCTCTTCCAATGGGGGCCTTATGTCACCTAGACTTATATTAGTAAGAAAATACAACTGCTGTCTTTGAGTGACAATTCACAGATCATGAAATCTGAGTAAGCAATAGCCATAGCTGGCACAAACAGCCAGTAAACATGTGCTAAAATGCTTTACTTAATGAATAATAAGCCAAATAGAAAATGAAAGCACAATGAGACACAATTTGCTATTCACTACACTTGGAAAACATTTTTAAAAAATCTCCTGTCAATACTGAGTATTGTTTAAGAGGCAATGTAATAGGAACTCTGTGGATACAGATTTAAATCACTATAGTTTATAATCAATGGACTGTTTTTAGACCAGGCTTAGGTTCATAGAAAATTGAACAGAAAGTGTTCACAGTGTATTTTTCCCAGTCACTGGCCACAGTTTCTCCCATTAACATCTTGGATCGATGTAGTGCAATTATTACAATTGAACCAATATGGATACATTATTATTGACTGGCATGAACAGTTTATATTAGAACTCACTATAGGTTTTTCCTTTGCTTGCTTTTTAACAGTTATACAGTGACATGTACCCAATTACAGCATTATACAGGCAAAAATTCTGCCCTGATAATCTTCTTTGATCCACATATTCATCCTTCCCTTTTCCCAGCACCAAAGACTTAGCAACCACTAATACTTTTATTATCACTATAGTTTTGCTTTTTCCAAAATGTCATACAATTGAGATCATATAGTATGAAGTCTTATCAAACTGTCTTCATAGTGTAATTGTTTTGTAGAAGAGTTAGCAGTGATAGTTAAATTAGATATACACATATGCTACAATCCAGTATTTCTTCTTCTTGGTGTATATGTTACATAATCTTTTGAATTTACCCAGAGGATGCATATACAAAAATATTTGTTGCAGCATGATCATAATAGAAAAATGTTGAAAGTCAAAGGAAAACAAATGGTCTCTGAAAATAGAGGAGATAAGAGTGTCACAGTGGAGTATGAAAATATAAAGATGATTTCACAGGGACAATAGTAGATGACAAGAAAAGAAAAATTCAGCAGAACAAATATAGTCTTATTTTATTTATGTACAGTATGAAGAAAACAAAATTGAAGGATCGATGCACAAGTGTTAAAATTCTAATGAAAAGCAAGGACTTGTGAAAATACTCAAGGTACCGGGTTCCTTCAAGAGCAAGGAAAATACAGCTGAAAACCAAAGGAGCGTCAATACATTGTTCATTTTTTTTTTTTTTCTGCTATTTAAACATGAATGATGTTAAATGAGTATTTCCTTAAATATTATTGTAATGGCAGTCCACCTCATGCTTTTACATGGCCCTTGCTGCTCTGCCATTATGGCTTATTTTAAAATGGAACTTGGGGGCAGGGAATTGGATAACTTTTTTTCCCATTTTAGGCCAAGTTATCCGTCTTTGAGCACACAACCACCACAGGAACCAAGTAATTCAGACTTCAGGGATGGTGTCAGAAGATCTAAGAAATGACTATCTCTCAAATTAACAAGTGAATCACAACTCCCCACAGGGATCACTTAGAATGAATCTCTTCTTTAAAAATCCTCTGTTCTCCCTGATGGGCAGAATCACAGCCTCTGGAACAAGAGAGTCCCTTGTGTTTCTCCTTTGCTAGCAAGGCAATAAACCTTCTTTTCCTCAAAACCATGTCCTCTTTATTGAATTGGCATCCAGGACAATATATATACATATATATATATATATATATATATATATATGCATATACATATATAAGAAAAATATATCATATATATATGTACTATAGTTAAACTGCATATAACATCTTGTATATGTCATTTTGTTCACATCCAAATTCAATATTATTATAAAGATGAAAGTGAAATGACGAAAATATTACAGAAGTGTGAAAAATATTCAGTTGGTTTAGAGTTTTGTGATTTGACCTCACACACTCAGTAGTCTTGAGTTCCAATTCCACCAACTAGCACAGGCCTAATTATTGAATCTCCCCGAACTTGAACTTCCTCCTTCATACCAATTACTACAACTCATTGAATTATCCTAAATGCATGATTGAAGACCTTAATGGTACAAATATACTTTGTATACAAACAGCTGTATGTAAAAAGATGCTATATATGTGCATTATGAGTTGTAATACATACTAATATTATAAATAAAATATTTAAAAACTACTTGGAAAAAAAAGAAACAATGACTATGGAAATATCTGTCACAGTGATTGACTTTATAAAGTTAAGTACATTTGCTTGGAGTACAGGCAGTTTCTCCAGGTCTAAAGGCAAAACTGCCATTGCACATGGGAACATAGGATGGCATTTATGCAGCTGGGCAGGGAAATAACTTTGTTTCATTTAAAGAGAAAATATAGTTGGGTTAAATTACACCAAAGACATGTTTGATCTCACTGCAGGTTGCCTGTACTTCCTGGCTTCCTGCCAGGTTATTTTCTCTCCACATCCTGAAAGGCTGAACCCCCATAACAAAATGGACTGATCACCCACAATCACAGCAACTCTCATAAAGTCTCCTGAAAAACCTCCATTCTCCCTGGTATTCTTCACTCACACCTAACCCTCCCAGTCAAGATGCCATTCACACTTGGTACCTGTTTGGATTCTATATGAATCATGTCCTGTTCATTTATAGAAAGAAAATTTCATTTTGAGCAAAAAAAATTGTGTATCTAGTCACCATCAATACAACCAAAATTAAAAAAAAAAAAATTGGACAACACTTAAGAATGGTGTGAACACCTGGGGTGAATGGGGTGAGAGGGTTGGGGGAAGATTGGTCAATAGGTACTTAGTTATAGTTAGACTGATAAGTTCTGGTATTCTATTGAACAATATGGTGACTATAGATAATTATATACTATACATACCAAAAAAACTTGAAGAGAATTTGAAAATTTTCATCAAAAAGAAGTGATAAATATTTGAGGGATTATATAGCTTTTTTTAAAAAAATTTGAAAAGTATGCATTGTGTATGTGAATGGAAACATCTCATGGTACCCTGTAAATATGTACCATTTTTTAAAATTTTATTTTTATAATTTCTAATATGTACAACTCATAGTGCATGTATTTAGCATCTTTTTACATACAACTGTTTGTATACAAAGTATATTCGTACAATTCAGGTCTTCAATCATGCATTTAGGAAAATGATATCCGGCTCATTCAAATACCTTTTCTTTTTTTTTTTTCCTTTTCTCCCTCTCCCTCCCCCCTTGCTCCCTCCCTTACCCTCCCTTCCCTTTGACCATTCTAGTGTTCCTCTAGTCCTTCTATGTACCCCCCCCCCCCATCCAACAATGCTATGAACTAGCCTCCTTATATCAGAGAAAATATTTGGTACTTGGATTTTTGAGACTGACTAACTTCACTTAGCATTATGTCTTCCAACTTCATCCATTTACCTGCAAATGCCATTAATTTATTTTCTTTTATTGCTGAGTAAAATTCCATTGTGCGTATATACCACATTTTCTTAATCCACTCATTTACTGAGGGACATCTAGGTTGGTTCCACAACCTAGCTATTGTGAATTGCGCAGCTACAAACATTGAGATAGCTGTGTCACTGTAATATGCTGTTTTTAAGTCCTTTGGGAATAGACCCAGGAGTGGGATGGCTGGGTCATAGGGTGGTTCCATTCCCAGTTTTCCAAGAAATCTCCATACTGTTTTCCGTAACGGTTGCACCATTTTGCAGTCCCACCAGCAATGGATGAGTGTGCCTTTTTCCCCACATCCTCTCCAACATTTATTGTTGCTTGTGTTCTTCATAGCTGCCATTCTAACTGGAGTGAAATGAAATCTTAGAGTAGTTTTGATTTGCATTTCTCTAATTGCCAGCGATGTTGAACATTTTTTCATGTATTTGTTGATTAATCGTGTATCTTCTTCTGAGAGGTGTCTTCTCAATTCCTTAGCCCATTTATTAATTGGGTTATTTGTTTTTTTTTGGTGTAAAGTTTTTTGAATTCTTTATATATTCTAGAAATTAGTGCTCTGTCTGATGTGCATGTACTAAATATTTGTTCCCAATTAGTTGGCTCTCTATTCACCTCACTGATTGTTTCTTTTGCTGAGAAGAAGCTTTTTAGTTTAACTCTATCCCATTCATTAATTCTTGGTAGTAATTCTTGCGCTACAGGATTCTTATTAAGGAACTCGGGGCCTAATCTGACATGTTGGAAATTGGAGCTTACTTTTTCTTCTATTAGGCGTATTGTCTCTGGTCTAATTCCTAGGTCCTTGATCCACTTTGAATTGAGTTTTGTGCATGGTGAGAGATAAGGGTTTAGTTTCAATTTGTTGCATATGGATTTCCAGTTTTCCCAGCACCATTTGTTGAAGAGGCTATCCTTTCTCCACTGTACATTTTTGGCGCCTTTGTCTAATATAAGATAGCTGAAATTATATGTATTTGTGTGTCCTCAATTCTGTACCATTGGTCCACCAGTCTGTTTTGGTGCCAATACCATGCTGTTTTTGTTACTATTACTCTATAGTATAATTTAAGGTCCGGTATGGTGATGCCCCCTGCTTCACTTTTCTTGCTCAGGATTGCTTTGGCTATTCTGGGTCTCTTATTTTTGCATCAAATAAAAAAGATAAAAATAAACAAATCTCCCATAAACATGATATACTAAATTAATGATTATAATTATTCACAAAAATAAATCCCAAGTATATGACAAGGTAAAAACAAAAATACAAACGTGAATTTACTTAAACAAATAAATACAATTGTTATCTTAAGAAAGGACTAAATTTTTGATAAAAAATGAAGACTACCCAACAAAAAAGGCCTAAAATCTGTTTGGCTATGTGAAAATTTGAAATATTTACAAGAAAAGTATGTTATTAATAAGAAAAATATGCAGGTATGTCTGTAAAAATATTTCCAAGACTGAAAAACTGACAAAAAATTACACAGAATAACTAAATTAAAGGTGTAAAAACAGACAGAAAAGATTCAATAAAGATTCAAAAAGAAAAGAGATTCAGAGAGTAAAGGATGCATACATGGGATGCATAAGGTCTAATATACAGTTAGTGGGAACATAAAGCATATTACACTGGAAATGTTTTGCTTCTGAGGATATTTCTGAAAGCTCCTTTCATATCCTGATTCCTTAGACTGTAGATGAAGGGATTCAGCATGGGGGTGACTAGCGCATACAATACAGACACAATGACATCCTTGTCATTAGTATTCAGATGAGGGGACAGAGTAGAGTCCAATAATTGCTCCATAGTACAGAGAAACCACGGAAAGGTGGGAGCCACACGTAGACAAGGCTTTTCAGATGCCCTTAATGGAGGATCTTCTCAGGATAGTGGCCCCAATGTGGCTATAAGAGACCAGAATGCACATGAGTGGCAGGGTAATGACCACCACTCCTACAGTGAGTATGACCAGTTGACTGATGGTGGTGTCTGAGCTGGACAGCTTAAGTAAGGCAGAGAGGTCACAGAAGAAATGGTGAACAGTGTTATCTCCACAGAAAGACAGGCAGGCAAGGAGGAGGGTGTGCAAAAGGGCACTGGCAAAGGATAAAATCCATGACACAATTATAAACAGGAAACAGATGTTCTGATTCATGATTGTGGTATAGTGCAGGGGGTGACAGATAGCCACATATCTGTCATAGGCCATTGAGGTGAGGAGGAAGCTGTCAAGATCTGCAAAAAATAAGAAAAAATATACCTGGCAAATTCACCCAGCATATGAGATGGATTGGGTCTGCGTCAGCATGTTCATGAGCATCTTTGGAGCTGTGACTGAGGAGAAAGATATGTCAGTGAGGGCCAAGTGGCTGAGGAAGAAGTACATGGGGGTGTGGAGGCGAGAGTCCAGCCTGATGAGCAGGATAATGAGCAGGTTCCCCAGCACCGTGGTCAGGTACATGCCCAGGAACAGGGCGTAGTACATGCCTTGCTCCTCTGGCTGGATGGGGAGCCCCAGGAGGAGGAACTCAGACACATTGCTCTGATTTTCCCTCTTTGTGCTCTTCTTTTGCTAGAGGTGAAGAAGAGATGGAAATAGGAAAGAATGAAAAGCAAAATGAGTCAATGTGTGCATTTTAATCTGAATGAATATCTTGATCTTTTGCCACATTAATGGCTAGTCTGAATAAAGGATATTATTTGTCCACTGAGAACCAACACAATATCTTTTGCAGAAACTTAAAATTGATCTTAAATTTATTCCATACATCTCCAGCTACATTTTGCCAAGGCCTGATAAAAAATAAATATCACATGCTGATTTTCAAGAGGAATATATGTGAATATTTATAAACCTTAATTAGTTCTGTTTATATTAAAAATAAATATGAATTGGAAACTGCTATTTGAAGAAGTCTTGTAAGACTTTTAGATTTCAGGAATGGTTTTTGCATCTTGCAGATCATAGTTGAGCATCTGTTTACCTGATGATAACATTACAAAAAACCTACCTGTTTTCCTAGAAGTTGAAAGTTGACAATATTTCAGAAGGAAATAGACCTCACCCTGATGGTCTACCTCAGTGAACTTCAGGTTTTCTTTCTGGGGAAAGAGATGGTGGATATGAATCTCCAGGTCCAAGACAGGTAGATGAACTATAACTAGGCCAATGCCTGGTTTATTAAGTTCAGGTACTCACAGAAACTCTCTGTGTATGGCTCAGAATTGAGAATATAACACTGGAGATAGCAGCAATTCAATTTCTGTTAGTCAGAGGCCTGGGATCTCCTTCCATTTTGCTTTCCTGTTATACTCTTGGGTGATGGTCTTTTGAGTCTGCCCCTACCCATCCAAAGCCTTGTCTCATCCATCCACCACACTTACTGGTTTCCTTAGCACTTGTTGATTTGTTCATTGAGCTGGGGCTGGCAAAGTGTCTCCTTTGAAGCCACCCTTGGATAATCTTTCATAAATTTGCCTCACATTCAGTGAGGTTGACATTGTCTTCTACTTCCTCTTTGAAACATAAATACACCAAGAAGTGGGGAGGGTTGTATCTCCCCTCTTCATTACACTGTATGCAGAAGGACAGTCTATGAATATTGGAAGAATCAGGCAATGAGCACAATTTATTCATATGCTAAATCTACACAAGGACTAATTGGTTCTGAGTTATGGGACAATGTACTGCCTTAGTCTCTGGGTGCTAACAGTGGGTCTACTCTTTCCATTGACACAATTCTACCAAACAAACAAGGGCATGGTCTACTCCACTCCCACATGCAGCTGAGTAAACAGGACTGAAGTTCCATACAGAACCTGGAGAACTGAAGGAGCCTATAATCAAGGAGATAGCTAAAGATTGCGGTTAGCTGAGAGCCATAAAAGTTGTTCTAGTTTCCACCTGATATTAATACATTATTCAAAGAATCTTTGTATGCCCGTGAACACTCTGTGACGCACCTGTAAGCTCGAGCTGTGAGCACTTGTCCTTGATAAAGCTATATGTATATAACTGGGTGAGGTTGGTTAGAGTGTGTGGGAAGAAGAAGGAGATGGTTGGAGTTAGAGTGTTTGGAGTGATTGCTGGAGCCAGAGAGAGAAGAAGAATAAAAGACCTTTTTTCATTTTCATCCTGCCTCTGAATTTTCCTGCAGCGTTCGTTGCTCCAAGCGGTTTCCGCTTCAGGCAGCAACAAGTGGTAGCCTGTATGGGGAATTCGGCGGCCAGGTAAGAAAAAAGAAAATTTTTAAAAATGGGAGCGAATATAACAAAAAGTCGGTTTATAAAAGCCATGAATGAAATTTTTGATATCAAGAACTCAGATAGTGAGAAAAGTGAACAAGAAAGCATATCCTCTCACTCAGTTGAGACCAGCAAGGAGAGTAGTAATGTAAATTCAAAAGTAAGATCTGCAAAAGCCATCAGAAGCTTGATAAAATTAGCTGAGGAGTATGTACTCTCCTTAGAAGCTGAAACTCAGGATACTAGTGAAAGTGATAATAGTAACAAGGAGCCAAACCATGAAAGTACGGTCTCCTCCACTGAGCCGGTTAGGAATTATGAAGCTAGTAATGAAGAGGAATCAAAAAGCGATTCGGGGAGCACAGTCTCCAATAAAAAGAACAAAAAGAAATTACAAAAGAGAAAAGACCGTCAAATAGAGGAACCACTAGTGCCCTCTGCTCCTTCATGGATAGACTCCCTAACAGAATCAATAAGAAGTATTGATCAGAGTGTACGTGCCCTTGAGGTAGAAATTGGCGGCCTTTCTGAGCGCTTATATGCTCTCGAACAACATAGACCACAGGAGCACCTAGAACTGCCAGTATTTCAAAATTAAGAGGGACAATGGTATCACGAGTCCCTAGACTTTAAAACAATAAAGAATTTTAAAGAGGCGGTAATGACCTATGGGCCTCAAGCTCCATTCACATTAAGTATGATAGAGTCACTTAACACCCTAATCTTAGCCCCCTCAGATTGGAAAAGTCTATGCAGAGCGGTACTAAGTGGGGGACAATATCTAATCTGGAAAACTCAATTCCAGGAACTTTGTTCAGAAATAGCAAAGAGAAATGCTGCAGCAGGTTTCCCTCAACGCAATATAGATATGCTCACAGGGGAAGGTCAGTTCGCCGAACTACAAAATCAGCTACAATACGATCCCGGTGTGTATGCCCAGATACACACAGCAGCTGTCAAAGCCTGAAAGACAATATCAGGAACAGGGGATCTGCAAGGCAGCCTATCAAAAGTTTTTTTTTTCCCCCCACAAGAGAGCCATTTTTTATTTAAATCTTCTTCGAAAGTAACAATTCTTTTTTTTATCTGTTAATGATCATTTATTCCCAGCTACTTGAAGAATGATACCCAGTAATTATACCAAATGTAAGTCAAATAGTAATAGCATACTTTACATAGTATAGTAATTATAAGTTATGTCCATACATCTGGGACAAGGGTCTTTTTTTTTTGGTGTATTTTTTTATTTTTATAATTTTTAATATATACAACTCATAGTGCATGTATTTAGCATCTTTTTACATACAACTGTTTGTATACAAAGTATATTCGTACAATTCAGGTCTTACAAGGGCCTAACGAACCTTATGCTGATTTTGTAGATAGACTCTTAAAAACAACATCTAGAGTTTTTGGCAAAGTCGAGCAAGCTATGCCCCTAGTTATCCAATTAGCGTACAAGAACGCTAATAAATATTGCCAGGATGCAATAAGGCCGTGGAGAAGTAAAAAAGACTTATCAATTTATATCAGACTGTGCAAAGACATTAATGAGGCTGTTATCACAGGCAACGTTATTGCTGCAGTGATGAAAAATTCCTCCCCTCAAAATTCCCAAAGGATTCAACCTAGAACAGGACATTCCAGACAAAATTATTATAATCAACCAAGATATGCTAAGCAATATCCCCCAAGGATAATAAGATCAAATTCATACCATGCTCCAGGCCGATGCCCCAGGTGCAAAAAGGGTATGCATTGGACCAATCAATGCCATTCCAGATATGATGTATATGGAAATGATTTGTCCAGGATTTCAAAACACGGAGCACGGAGCCGGGCGCGGTGGCGCACGCCTGTAATCCCAGTACTTGGGAGGCTGAGGCAGGAGGATCGCGAGTTCAAAGCCAGCCTCAGCAATAGCGAGGCACTTAGCAACTCAGTGAGACCCTGTCTCTAATAAAATACAAAAAAGGGCTGGGGATGTGGCCCAGTGGTCGAGTGCCCCTGAGTTCAATCCCCTGTACCAAAAAAAAAAAAAAAAAAAAACGGGGCACGGGGCCCAATGCCCCGGGGCCCACAAATGTACAAGGCACTAGAGGAAGAATGCCCTCAGATCCAGATGATTCCTCATCACAATCCCTCCTACCCATTGTCAGAGGGACAAGAGGAAGTGCAGGATTAGATCTCCGTTCTACCGCCTGGATGGTCCTGACACCTGAAATGGGGGTTCAGCTGATTCCTATGGGAATCAGGGGACCTCTCCCCTCAGGAACTGTGGGACTAATCCTTGGGCATAGTTCCAAGAGTTTATTAGGCTTTAATGTTATACCAGGGGTTATTGATTCAGATTATAATGGAGAGATTAAAATAATGCTAAGTACACACAGGGGAATCATCTCCGTAAATCAAGGAGACAGAATCTCACAGCTGCTCCTCCTTCCCAGTCTCCATAATACTTTTAAAAGCATGCCACAAAATAGAAATAACAGAGCTTTCGGTTCCACTGGTTCAGGACCTATGGCTTTCTGGGTTCAGGATTGTTCACGGAGGCCTATGTGCAAAATAAAAATTCAAGTATAGAGATGGAGGGGCTGACTGATACAGGAGCTGACTCTTCCATCATAAATCTACAACAATGGCCTAAGCACTGGCCTCTACAGAAAGCCTCAACCAGTTTAAGAGGCTTGGGATATAGTAATAACCCAGCACAAAGTGCTGTAATCTTGAATTGGGAGGATGGTGAAGGACACAAAGGATCATTCCAACCTTATGTATTAAACAGCTTGCCAGTTACCCTATGGGGAAGAGATATTCTATATCAAATGGGCTTCACCTAGCAACCAAGCCTGCAGGTGTTAAGAATAAAAATCCTAATCAAAATAAAAAAAGACAGGGATCCAAGATGGCAGATTAGAGGAAGCCGCACTTCAGGGCAGCTCCGTGGAAAGAATCCAACAAAGCAGATAAATTGCCTTTCATCATATATATATAGGCTGAAAATACCGATCTCCTGGATGGTTTGATTACCACTACCAGAGAGAGAAAGAGACAAGCTATCTGCAGCGGCTAAAGCCACGAGGCTCCTGCAAAATCGCCTGGGTGGTGCACAGGCCGTGCGAAACAAAGTCAGTGTGGGGAGACCGTGCTACTACTGCAACCCCAGCCAAACTCACGGCACACCAGCGTGAAACCGGTGATAAAAACCAGCGATAACAGCCAGCGGAATTGGTGCTGGGGAACCACGGGTCTACAACATTGGTGCGGGTCTACAACACCAGTTCAAATCCACACTCCGCCGGACGCGACCCTCAGCAGTAGGGCCCCGGAGAGAGCGGCGCAGAGACCTGCGAACAGCAAGCAGGGGCAGAATGGAACGGGCCACAGTCTGAAGCAGCGCTGTCTGCACCACAGTCACAGTTGTGGCTTCCTGGTGCCACTTTGGCAGGGAGACATCCACCCAACGGCTTTGAAATCGATCGGCGAGTATACGGGAGTCTGCGGAGCTGCTGTTGACTGGTAGGAGAGCACCGCCATCCTTGAAAGCTGCAGTGGCTGACCCAGACAAAGGGGAGGAGACGGAGAGCGACAGCTGCAGCCATTCAGGGACCCTCCAGCTCTCTGAAGACAACGCACAATTGGGTGAGGCTCGGGTGGCCAGCAGGGGAAGGCGTTTCTGAGGCCAGCGCAGCGGCCACAAGAAACTGCAACTGTAGGTGGGCTTGGGGAGGGGGTGCCTTCTGGAGGGTCCCCTTCCCGGTGCCATTCATCTGCTGACACACACAAACCCCCTGGGCCACTCCTTCACTGAACCGTACAGCCACTGGCCTAAGATGCAGCCTTAATTTCACTAACAGGATCACAGACTGTCTAGAAGTGATCCAATAACAATTGGTTTGAACTGGAAAGGAAAAAAAAGAGGGGGGCTTCCCAGGGCCCGTTTTATCTGAGACTTGGAGTTCGACTTTTTTTTTTTCCTTTTCTTTTTGTTGGTTTGTTTGTTTTGTTGGATTGCAGGGAGGTGTTTTTTTTTGTTTGTTTATTTTTCTTTTTCTTTTTTTGGCTTTGTTTTGTTCTGCTTTTTTTTTTTTTTTCTTCCTTCCGCATTGAATGTTAATGTGTTTGTTTGCTTCCGCTCCTTTTTTCTTTCCTTTTTTTCTTCCTTCTCACTCTTGTATCTTTTCTTCCTCCTTCATCTTTCATGTTTACATCCTGCCAGTGCATACTAAATAGAGGCATAAACAAGTTATACGCAGAACTTGGGATTTCTAGAACCGGCGCAATTGAACTGGGTAGCAAAGTGGTGTTATATATAGTTTACTCTCTATTTCCTTGATTCTCTCTCTCCTCTCTCTTACACCAATTCCTACACTTTTATCATTTTTTTTCTTTTCCAACTTACTTTATATATAAATCGGTCTTTCCACCTAATTGTCAACTCCATTCTCTTTCTTCCATCATCTACTGATACTAAACCACTTCCACTAAACCACTTCAATAGATATCTCTTTTCATACTTTCCAAGAAAGAACAATTCAAGACACTTCCTTCTTCCTAAACATAACACCTCTGTATCTAATACTTGAAGCTATAAAACCCTATCAGAAGCGTACAGAGTAAATTGGAAATAATAGCTGGGTTAACAAAATCTGTACATTGTGATCAAACTTGGATTTTCTGAATAGAAAGTGTTAGGTTTTAAAAGTGTAAAGGAATTAGAGGGTGATCTGATAGCATTGTACTACAGGAACAACATAAGGCATTAAGGTAAAATCGAAATAGTCAAGGTCCCACAGTGCAGGAAGAATAGACACACAAGCAACATGAAAAAACAAGGAAAGAAAATGACACAAACAAATCAAGATACCTTATCGGTAGATGTTGTGGCAAGCACAGTTGGTCAAATGCCAGAGATGAAATTTAGAAATTACATATGCCAAATGTTTATGGAACTTAAGAATGAACTCAAAAATGAGATGAGGGAGCAGGTACAGGAGGCAAGAGATCATTTTGACAAAGATCTCCAAAAATAAATACAGGAAGTAAAAGATTACTTCAATAGGGAAATAGAGGCTCTAAAGAGAATCCAAACAGAAATTCCAGAAATGAAAGAAGCAATAAACCAAAACAAAAGCTCAATTGAAAACATCTCCAACAGAATAGACCACTTGGAAGAAAAAGCTCAGACAATGAAGACAAAATATATGTCCTAGAGAAGAACTTAGACCATACAGCTAAACTTGTTAGAAATCAAGAACATAACATCCAAGAATTATGGGACAGCATAAAAAGACCAAATTTAAGAGTGATCGGAGTAGAGGAAGGGGCAGAGTTTCAAGCCAAAGGAATGAATAATCTATTTAAAGAAATAATTACAGAAAATTTTCCAAACTTGAGGAATGAATGGGAAAACCAAGTTCAAGAGGCATACCGAACACCAAACAAACAAAATCTCAACAGATCCACACAAAGACACATTATAATGAAAATGCCTGAGCAAGGAGAGAATACTAAAAGCCACAAGAGAAAGGAAGCAAATTACATATAGGGGGAAACCAATCAGACTATGTTCAGATTTTTCAACCCAGACCTTAAAAGCAAGAAGATCCTGGAATAGCATATTTCAAGCTCTGAAAAAAAAGGAATGTCAACCAAGAATCTTATATCCAGCAAAATTAAGCTTTAGATTCGAAGATGAAATAAAAACCTTCCACAACAAGCAAAAGTTAAAAGATTTCACAACTCGAAAGCCAGCACTTCAGAGCATCCTGGGCAACATTTTTCATGAAGAAGAAGAGAAAGATGATAACGAAAATCAACAAAGGGAGATATTAAACTAAAGGAAATACCGACCAGAAGAGAAACCAAATCAAGCTAAAGACCATAATTCAAATAAAAATGGATGGGAATAAAAATCACATCTATTTTAATAACCCTGAATGTTAATGGCCTAAACTCACCAATCAAAAGACACAGATTATCAGAATGGATTAAAAGAAATGACCCAACAATTTGCTGTCTCCAAGAAACACACCTCATAGAAAAAGACATCAACAGACTGAAAGTGAAAGGCTGGGAAAAGTCTTATCACTCACATGGCCGGTGGAAGCAAGCAGGGGTTTCCATTCTCATATCAAATAAGGTAGACTTCAAACCAAAACTAATCAAGAGGGACAAAGATGGATATTTCTTATTACTTAAGGGAACCATCCATCAACAGGATATAACAATCATAAATCTGTATGCCCCAAATAATGGAACACCTACATTCATCAAACAAACGCTTCTCAAGTTCAAGAGTAAAATAGACCACAACACAGTTATTCTAGGGGACTTCAACACACCTCTCTCACCAATGGATAGATCATTCAAACAAAAGCTAAACAAAGAAACTTTAAGCCTCCTCAAAACAATTAACAATTTAGACCTAACGAACATATATAGAATATTTCATCCCTCAGTAAACGATTACACATTTTTCTCAGCAGCACATGGCTCCTTCTCCAAAATAGACCATATCTTACGTCACAAGGCAACTCTCAGCAAATACAAAAAAATAGAGATACTACCCTGCATGCTATCGGACCATAAAGGGATGAAATTGGAAATCAACGACAAAACAAGGAATAAGAAAAACTACTCCATCAACTGGAAGTTAAACAACATGCTACTGAATGAACAAGGGGTTGAAGAAGACATCAAAGAGGAGATCAAAAAATTCCTAGAGGTAAATGAGAACACAGATACATCATACAGAAATCTCTGGGACACTATGAAGGCAGTAGTAAGAGGAAAATTCATTGCACTGAGTTCATTCCTTAAGAAGGAAAAAAAACAACAAATAAATGACTTAACATCACACCTCAAAGCATTAGAAAAAGAAGAACAGACCAACACCAAGAGCAGTAGAAGACAGGAAATAATTAAAATCAGAGCAGACATTAATGAAATTGAGACTAAGGAAACCATTCAAAGAATTGACAAGACTAAAAGTTGGTTCTTTGAAAAAATAAACAAAATTGACAGACCCTTAGCGATGCTAACGAAAAGAAGAAGAGAAAAAACTCAAATTACTAACATTCGTGATGAAAAAGGGAATATCACAACAAACACCTCAGATATACAGAATATAATTAGAAATTACTTTGAAAACTTGTACTCTAATAAAATAGAAAATACTGAATGCATTGACAGATTTCTAGAGTCATATGATTTGCCTAAACTGGATGTGGAGGCTATACACAATTTAAACAGATCAATTACAAGCGAAGAAATAGAAGATGCCATCAAAAAGCTACCAACAAGGAAAAGTCCAGGACCTGATGGGTTTACAGCCGAGTTCTATAAGACTTTCAAAGAAGAACTAATACCAATGCTCTTCAAACTATTTCAAGAAATAGAAAAAGAGGGAGCTCTTCCAGACTCTTTCTATGAGGCCAATATCACATTAATTCCAAAGCCAGGCAAAGACACATCCAAAAAAGAAAACTTCAGTCCCATATCTTTAATGAACATAGATGCAAAAATCCTCAACAAAATCCTGGCAAATCGGATACAAAATCATATCAAAAAGATAGTGCACCACGATCAAGTGGGGTTTATCCCAGTGATGCAAGGCTGGTTCAACATTCGGAAATCAATAAACATAATACATCACATCAATAGCCTTAAAGACAAAAATCATATGATCATCTCAATTGACGCAGAAAAAGCATTTGACAAAATACAACACCCATTTATGTTCAAAACACTGGAAAAACTAGGAATATCAGGAACATATCTTAACATTATAAAAGCTATTTATGCAAGGCCCCGAGCTAACATTATCTTAAATGGAGAAAAATTGAAAGCATTCCCTCTAAAAACTGGAACAAGACAGGGATGCCCCCTTTCACCACTGCTATTTAACATAGTACTGGAAACTCTGGCCAGAGCAATTAGACAGACAAAAGAAATTAAAGGGATCAAGATAGGAAAAGAAGAGCTCAAATTAGCACTATTTGCTGATGACATGATAATATACCTAGAAGACCCAAAAAACTCTACCAGAAAACTTTTACAACTAGTAAACAAATTTGGCAAAGTTGCAGGATACAAAATTAATACACATAAGTCAAAGGCATTTACGTACATCAGCGACAAAGACTGTGAAAGGGAAATGATGAAAACTACCCCATTTGCAATAGCATCAAAAAAAATAAAATACCTGGGAATCAACCTAACGAAAGAGGTGAAAGACCTCTATAACGAAAATTATAAAACACTAAAGAAAGAAATTATAGATGAACTCAGAAGATGGAAAGACCTACCTTGCTCTTGGATAGGTAGAATTAATATTGTCAAAATGTCCATACTACCAAAGGCATTATACAGATTTAATGCAATTCCAATCAAAATCCCAATGTCATTCTTCAAAGAAATAGAAATGGCAGTCATGAAATTCATCTGGAAAAATAAGAGACCCAGAATAGCCAAAGCAATCCTGAGCAAGAAAAGTGAAGCAGGGGGCATCACCATACCAGACCTTAAATTATACTATAGAGCAATAGTAACAAAAACAGCATGGTATTGGCACCAAAACAGACTGGTGGACCAATGGTACAGAATTGAGGACACAGAAACTAATACATATAATTTCAGCTATCTTATATTAGACAAAGGCGCCAAAAATGTACAGTGGAGAAAGGATAGCCTCTTCAACACATGGTGCTGGGAAAACTGGAAATCCATATGCAACAAAATGAAATTAAGCCTTTATCTCTCACCATGCACAAAACTCAATTCAAAGTGGATCAAGGACCTAGGAATTAGACCAGAGACAATACACCTAATAGAAGAAAAAGTAAGCTCCAATTTCCAACATGTTGGATTAGGCCCCAAGTTCCTTAATAAGAATCCTGTAGCGCAAGAATTACTACCAAGAATTAATGAATGGGATAGATTTAAACTAAAAAGCTTCTTTTCAGCAAAAGAAACAATGAGTGAGGTGAATTGAGAACCAACTAATTGGGAACAAATATTTAATATATGTACATCAGATAGAGCACTAATCTCTAGAATATATAAAGAACTCAAAAAACTTTACACTAAAAAAACAAATAACCCAATCAATAAATGGGCTAAGGAATTGAGAAGACACCTCTCAGAAGAAGATACACGATTAATTAACAAATACATGAAAAAATGTTCAACATCACTGGCAATTAGAGAAATGCAAATCAAAACTACTCTAAGATTTCACTTCACTCCAGTCAGAATGGCAGCCATCAAGAACACAAGCAACAATAAATGTTGGAGAGGATGTGGGGAAAAAAGGCACACTCATACATTGCTGGTGGGACTGCAAAATGGTGCAACCGTTATGGAAAGCAGTATGGAGATTTCTTGGAAAACTGGGAATGGAACCACCCTATGACCCAGCCATCCCACTCCTAGGTCTATTCCCAAAGGACTTAAAAACAGCATATTACAGTGACACAGCTATCTCAATGTTTGTAGCTGTGCAATTCACAATAGCTAGGTTGTGGAATCAACCTAGATGTCCCTCAGTAAATGAGTGGATTAAGAAAATGTGGTATATACGCACAATGGAATTTTACTCAGCAATAAAAGAAAATAAATTAATGGCATTTGCAGGTAAATGGATGAAGTTGGAAGACATAATGCTAAGTGAAGTTAGTCAGTCTCAAAAATCCAAGTACCAAATGTTTTCTCTGATATAAGGAGGCTATTTCAAAGTATTGTTGGATGGGGGTACATAGGAGGATTAGAGGAACACTAGAATGGTCAAGGGAAGGGAGGATACGGGAGGGAGCAAGAGGGGAGGAGGGGGAGAAAAGAAAAAAAAAAGGTGGTTGAATGAGACGGATATCATTTTCCTTAATGCATGATCGAAGACCTGAATTGTACGAATATACTTTGTATACAAACAGTTGTATGTAAAACGATACTAAATATATGCACTATGAGTTGTACATATTAAAAATTATAAAAATAAAATTAAAAAAATAATGCTTAAACAGCGTTAAAAAAATAAAAAAGACAAAAGACATTTTTTCTAGGGGCCACAGAGAAAACAATTTTAAACATGCCATGGCTCTCTAATAAGCCAGTTTGGGTCCCTCAGTGGTCCCTATCCAAAGAAAAATTGCAAGTGGCCCATCAATTAATTAAAGAACAATTAGAAGCAAGACACATAGAGCCTTCCACCTCTCCCTGGAATTCTCCCATATTTGTAATTAAGAAAAAATCGGGAAAATGGAGACTATTACAAGACCAAAGACAAATTAACAAAATAATGCAAATTATGTGCCCTACTCAACCTGGACTTCCTAATCCTGTAGCTATTCTAAAAAACTATTACCTTATAACTCTTGATATAAAGGACTGTTTCTTTTCCATTCCCTTACATCCTCTGGATGCCCCCAGGTTTGCTTTTTCAATTCCTTCTATCAATAATAATGGCCCTGATAAAAGATATCAATGGAAAGTGTTGCCGCAGGGAATGGCAAATAGCCCTACAATGTGCCAACTATATGTGGACAGAGCTATACAGCCCACTAAAAACAAATATCAAAGACCTCATGTGTCTATACTACATGGATGATGTTTTAATAGCTCACCCTAATCAACAAATCTTATTTAACATATTTAATGAAATAACAAAAAATTTTTAAAAATATGGATTATATATAGCAGAAGAAAAAGTTCAAAGCAGATCACTTATACTATATTTAGGCTTTAAAATCATGGATACTTTTGTTAAACCCCCCAAAATTCTAATAAGTAAAGAACATTTGGCCACCCTCAATGATTTCCAAAAACTACTGGGAGACATTAATTGGCTTCACCCTACACTAAGCCTCACTACTGGACAATTAAAACCTTTATTTGACATCCTTCGCGGGAACCCTGATCCATCCTCACCGTGAACATTAACTCCTGATGCCAGGAGAGCTCTAAAATTAGTAGAACAGGCCATTGAAAGATCCCATTGTGATAGATTTGATTTTGCTCATCCACTAATATTGATTATTATTCCTTCACAATATACACCCACAGGAGTATTTTGGCAACAGGGACCTATATTATGGATACTTTTGCCTGTCTCTCCTAAAAGTACAATTGAGTCTTATACCTCCATGGTGGCTAAACTTATTCTTCAAGGACTTAAAACCTCTACTAAAATATTTGGAATTCATCCCGCTACTATTATTACTCCTTATTCATTGTCACAGGTTGAATATTTGTGCTTCAATGATAATGATTGGGCTATAGCTAGATGCTCTACTTCTGCAAATTTTGACAATCATATTCCTAAATCTCCTATACTGTCCTTTTGTATCAAACACCCTATCATATTCCCACAGGTAATAAAAAATCAACCCATTCCTAAAGCATATAATGTATTTACAGATGGATCCTTTAATGGTACTGCTGCAGTAGTCAGTCAAAATGAAAAAAATGATTCATATCAGTAATCAAAAATCAGCTCAATCAGTGGAACTCGAAGCTATAATAATAGCTCTGGAAAATTTTAAACAACAGCCTATGAATATTTTTTTAGACAGCCACTATATTGTACATACTGTCCCTAAATTGGAGCTAGCAGGTCCAATAGCACCACATACTCCAGCTTTTAAATTGTTTTCTCAAATCCAGAATCTCCTATGGCAATGAAAAGAACCTTTATTTATAGGTCACATAAGAGATCACACTAATCTTCCTGGTCCTCTCCATGAAGGTAATCAAAAAGCTGATGCCCTCACTAAAACAATATTTATATTTACTACAGTACAACAAGCTACTTTATTTCATTCCCAGTTCCACGTTAATAGCACTACCTTAAGACAAAAATTTAAAATCACAAAAGAACAAGCTCTTAGAATTGTAAAAGAATGTCCATCTTGTGTAACATATTTGCCCAATCCACATTATGGGGTTAACCCACGAGGTTTGATGCCCAATCATTTGTGGCAGATGGATGTCACTCATGAGCCAAGTTTTGGAGAATTACGATTTATTCATGTCAACATAGATACATGCTCAGGCATGATTTTTGCTTCCTTACATTCCAGGGAAAGAGAAAAAGATACTACATCTCATTGTCTTCAAGCTTTTGCTGCATTGGGCATCCCCAAAATGCTTAAAACAGATAATGGCCCTGCATATACATCCACATCCTTCAAACAATTTTGTTCAAAATTCAAAATAATCCACAAAACAGGTATTGCTTATAATCCTCAGGGACAAGGAATAATTGAAAGAGCAAATCGGACACTTAAAAATATGTTACAAAAGCAAAAAGATGGAAACTGGAAAAATCCTAAGGACAGATTGGCAGTTGCCCTGTTTACCCTAAATTTCTTAACTTTAGATTCTAATGGATATTCAGCTAGAGATAGACACTGGAACACACACCAACAACATAAACCTTTGGTTTACTGGAAGGATGTTCTCTCAGGTACATGGAAGTGTCCAGACCCAGTATTAATTTGGGGGAGAGGATCTGTTTGTGTTTTTCCAAAGCACGAATTCTCTCCAATATGGATACCATCTAGATTGATAAAGCAGGTACAAAGTCAAAAGGATCAAGATGAAGTTATTGAGGAGTCTAGATTGAATAAATAAGTACAAAATCAAGAGGACCAAAATGAAGGTATGGAGTGATTCCCTTAAAAGAGTCCTCCTTTAAATTTACAACTTAAATTTCATTCTTCCCACCTGGGACAGGAGGATCTCTCTTTAGTGTATACACAATTGTATTTTTTTTTCTTTTATATATGTCTTCATGTCTGTGCATTTGTCTAAATTTCATGTTAATGTGATGTCACAAATATATGTTTATATGTGCGTCTGTCTAGTGTTACGTCACAAATAATTAAGTGCTTATGAAAAAAAATAGATAGATTGATATAGATATAAATAACATTAATTCATTTAAGCTTAGAATATTCTAATTAGATAATCAATTATAATGATAATCAATTTTGATTTATAGTTGTCTCCGGGACTTCTCTTCAGCTGTGAATATGATTAATGTTGTATAACCTGATATTTTGGTGTTTTGATATAGGATTATGTATTTGTTATTAACTTCCTTTGTTTAATACCTGATTAATTTGAATTATTTCAACAGGTATAGGATTGCTGTATATATAGAGACTCAAGGATTCCAGCTAACAAATTATTTTTCCAAAGTGCCTTTAGCTTTTCTTTATCTTTAATTTTGTAAACACCCTCAGTTTCTCTTTGATTATTTCTGAATGTGATATTTTGCCAGCTTATGTTTGTGGGAGCTCAAGCAGCAATGTGTGTGAGCAGAGATCAACTTTTATTTTCTACTCTAATCATTCTTTTTTTTAGTTTGACAGCTCACCTTTTGATCTCAGTGCTGGAATAGCACTGCCTTTCCCTTAATAATGGATGCTTGAGTTTTTAGGTAGCGGGCCCTGAAGATTTGCCGGTGGAAATGTCTAGACATAAAAAAGACGGCTGCTGCTACAACTGCAGTTACCGCGGTCACTGCAAGCATCCCTGCTGCTCAAGCATCAAACAACCTAACCAGCAGTGTGGCCTCTGCTCTGCATGCATGGGAACTCCTGAATCTATGTGTTATAACTTATGGACATTTTGATTTTCCATTATTTTGGGACATCACGGGACAATGCCTTGCGGGTATTTGTCTAAGAGAACTCAGTGCTTTACTTGATGAAACTAAGGGCAGCTGATTTGCTTAAAGAACTTGATACGCTATGGAAACTTGGCTCATCAGCAGTAGGCTTGCCGCCTTAAAGCCACAGCATCTCCTAAAATTGGATGGCTGTTAGTCAACACACTGTTGATCCTGAAGGGCTCGATTGGATGGCTGGTTAGCCTATGATGGGTAAGATCCCCAGAAGGGGACAACCTATGACACGGCACAGTCACACGGGACAGTCTAATGTGGCCGGCATGTCAACCTAAGCCAGGAGTCAGGACAGCCTAGACTCCCATGACGGGTAAGAATGTCGGTTGCACATGGACATCCTAGAACATCCCCTCTTTTAAAACTAAAAGGGGGAAATTAAGGAGCCTATAATCAAGGAGATAGCTAAAGATTGCGGTTAGCTGAGAGCCATAAAAGTTGTTCTAGTTTCCACCTGATATTAATACATTATTCAAAGAATCTTTGTATGCCCGTGAACACTCTGTGACGCACCTGTAAGCTCGAGCTGTGAGCACTTGTCCTTGTTAAAGCTATATGTATATAACTGGGTGAGGTTGGTTAGAGTGTGAGGGAAGAAGAAGAAGGTGGTGGTTGGAGTTAGAGCGTTTGGAGTGATTGCTGGAGCCGGAGAGAGAAGAAGCATAAAAGACCTTTTTTCATTTTCATCCTGCCTCCAAATTTTCCTGTGGCGTTCGTTGCTCCGAGCAGCTTCCGCTTCAGGCAGCAACAGAGAACCTTGCATATTATACCTTCTTTGGTCTGAATAGAACAGAATACAGCATCATTAGACTTAAGATGTGGCATTTGGAAACTGTGTTTTTCCCTTGAATTTATTTCTGCATCTTCTATCATGCACCCTTAGTCAGCGTGTCTGTGTTCATGCCAACATCACGCTGTTGTGGTTACTGGAACTGTGTAGTATGCTTTGAAGTCAGATATTATGATGCCTCCACTTTGTTATTTTTCCTTAAAATTCCTTTGGCTATTTTAGGTACTTTGTGATTCTATAAATGTGTTAGGAATGTTCTTTACATTTTTGTGAAAGAATATCATGGGTATTTTGATAAGAATTACATTGAATTTATAAGCTGTTTTGGGTATTATGAACATTAATAAATTAAACCTTACAATCCATGAACATGGGATGTATTTCCATTTTTTTGTGTGTGTCCTCATCAATATCTTTCGCCAGTGTTTTGCAATTTTCATTGTAGAGAACATTTGTTTCCATGCTTAAATTGGTTTCTATTTATTTTATTCAACTTCATAATTATTGTGAATGGAATTTCTTTTTTTAATATTTATTTATTTTGCTTTAGTTGTACACAATGCCTTTACTTTTACATGGTGCTGAGGATCGAACCCAGGCCATGCACATGCTAGGCGAGCGCTCTACTGCTGAGCCACAACCCCAGCCTCTGGAATTTCTTTATTGATTTCTTTCTCAACTACTCTTTTATTGGTGTATTAAATCTATTGATTTTTATTATCCTGAAACATCAATAAATTTTAATAAAATTTTAAAAAGTTTGTGACAAGGTCTTTACTTTTTCCTATTATGTACATATTGTCCACTCCAAATAGATAATGTAACCTTTTTTTATTTGGATACAATTTCTTTCTTCTGGTTTCCTTATGTTCATGCTAATACTTCCAAAAACATTTGGAGTAAGTGTGGTAGAAGTGTACATCCTTGTCTTATTCCTCATCTTAGATAAAAATATTTCAGCCTTTCTGATTCAAAATGGTATAGGCTGTGGGTTTGTCATACACTGTCCTTATTATGTTGAGGTACATTCCTTCTATATCTGATTTTTGAGGTTTTTTGTTTGTTTGTTTGTACCAGGGATAGGACTCTGGAGCACTCAACCACTAAGCCACATCCCCAGACCTATTTCGTATTTTATTTAGAGACAGAGTCTCACTGAGTTGCTTAGAGCCTCACATTTGCTGAGGCTAGCTTTGAACTCATAATCCTTCTGCCTCGACCTCCCAAGCCGCTGGAATTACAGGAGTGTGCCACCATGCCCGGCTTGAGGGTTGTCTTTTTAAGTCATGAAGCCTTATTGAATTTCACTGTTTCTTCTGCATATACTGAGATGCTCATATGGTGTTTAGCCTCTTTCTTTTAACGTGTATTTTTATTATGATTTGCATATGTTGGAGCATCCTTGCATCTCTGTGATTAATTTGTCTTGACTCTGGTGTATAATATTTTTTCTGGTAGTATTGGGGATTGAAGAGCCTTGTGCATGCCAAGAAGGCCCTCTCTTCCTGGACTGTATCTTCAAATCCCTCTATAGTTATCGCAAGGTGGCCAGTGCCTCATTGCAGGGGTGGGGGAGGTTCTTTTTCCTGCCCAATAGGGTGTAAGATACTGGAGAAAATAAGTCAGAAATAATTAGTGAAGAAATAAGACACAGAGTCAGAAAAATAGTTTTAAATGCAGAGCACCTGGTAGGTCCAGCCCAACAATTAGAAACTGGCTCCTGTGGATTATTTAAGGGGGTACATCAAAGGCAGGGATAAGGTTTCAGGGATGGAGTCTTGCTTCTTGGTGTCTTGCAGTCAGCAGGTTGATTGGCATCTTGGCAGGTTACACCCATCTCAGGGAGGCTGTATGACTACAGAAGGTCACCCCATCTCCAGTGCTGTGTGGGACCTTTTTGAGCAGAGATAAGAGGGAGTTCACATGTATTTGGGTAATCTTGCCCTTTGAGATTTCCATGGGAAGTTTCCAATACCAGACTTTTCCACTCACTGGCTACAATGCTGAAAAGATCCTCACATATAGTTCATGGATGGCTCTTGACATATAATCTTTTTTATGATGTTGAATTTGATTTGCTAGTGTTGTGTTGAAATGTTTTTCAATTTTGTTCGTTAGGGGTATTTTTCTTTTAATTTTTTGTTCAATGTTTGTCTGGTTTTCATATCAGGGTAATGTTAGCCTCATTGAGTGAGATTGGAAGTTTTTTCTCCCTACATCAAATACTTTCAAAGAACCAGTTTCACAATGCTAGAGACTGAACCAGGCAAGTGCACAACTACTGAGCTACATCCCAACCCCTCAAAACAGCCATTTGTTAATAAAATTCATGAATATTTCAACATTAAATAATTCTCACTTATTTTGAATCCATGTAGAACTTAAAACTCTTTCCAATATACATTTATATATAAATTTTCATCATTTAAAAAGTGCCCATATACTTATTTTCCCCATTCCTGCCCACAATTTCTCCTATTGACAACTTGTATTGGTGTAGTACATTTGTTATAATTGAACCAACATTGTTATATTATTATCATAGTTTACATTAGGGTTAACTAATTGTGTTGTACAGTTGTAACTTTTTTATGTTTCTGACAAATGCATAGTGAAACATGCCCACTTGGTACAGTATCATACACAATGATTTTTCTGCCCCAACATTCCCCTTACATCTACTGATACATTTATTCCCTCCCCTATACTAATGTCTTAGCAACCAGTGATCATTTTATTATCTCTATAGTTTTGCATACTCTAGGATTTCCTGCAGTTGCAATCATTTAATGTGTAGACTTCTTGTACAGGCTTCTTACTATTGCCATTTTGTAGAAGAGTTTAGCAGTGATGATTTAATTGAATAGATACATGACCTACAGTCTTGTTACTCTCCTGGGTATACAGTTTATAGTATACTTTGCACACACACATTAGATTCATGCACAGAAATGTTTGTGGCAGCATTATTCATAGTAGGACAATGCTGATTGCACAAATAGAGGAGATAAGCATGTTATATTCTCACAGTGGAAGATGAAAACATATAGATAAATTTCATAAGGGCTACAAAAGCAATACCTAGGAGAATAAATACATTATTTTTTCATTCATACATACTCCTAGAGAAGACAAAAATTTAAGAATAGAAAAGTAAAATATTCTAAATAGAATAAGGGACTTTTCAAATAATCAAGATACTGGGGTCCTTAAAAAAAAGATACAATTGAGGAGGGACCAAAGGAATAATATAGTATTAGTTTTCTATTACTTAAGCCTAGAGATTATTAAATGAACATTTATTTTAATAATATTATTTAAAATGTGATCATGTATCAAAGTAACATGAACATAAGAACATTTATTTAAATAGCATGCAAATAAAATAACTATTAAAAATATAACTTAATTCCCCTAATTGACAACCATTGAGAGAAGGAGGGGTAAAGAAAAGTTGATCAATGGGTTGTAAATTAAGGGAATTAAGTTCTGGTGTTCTAATGCACTATAGCTTGTCTATACATAATGATAATGCACTACATATGTGGATAAGTTGAAAGAAAGAGTTTGGAATGTTTCTACCGCATAGTAACTACAAATATTTGAGGAAGTATGCTCACCTTCATTAGAACATTACATAATATAGTCATGTAAGAAAACATAACCTAATACTCTATGAACAATTACAATTTATATATGTTAATTAAAAATAAAAATTAAAGAGTAAATAAAAATTACAAACAAGTAAAATTCAATTTTAATTAAGGTTACTCACAAAATAAGTTCTGAGAATATTAAAATTGACATAAAAAATTAAATCATGAACCTGCCAGAAGAAATATTTGTAAGACGAAGAAATATTTGTAAGACTAAGACTACAAAAAGCTATAAACTATACAATTAAAAAAATAAAAGCTATAACTATAGAAAATGTAAAATTATAGGACAAGGATAGTACATGAAAATCAAGAATGTTGAGGCATATTTGTAAACACCATTCCTGAGGCTCTCAAGATCAACAAGACAGAGATAAAAATTAAATAAAAAATGAAACATGGCTGAATAAAGAGTACCACATCAAAACTTACAAAGAAACAGCAATTCAGAGGGAAAAGCATGGATGTGCAGGATTGGGAAGGTCTAATATCCATAACAGCAAACACGCCCATCATGCTGACAATGCTCCTCTCCTGAGGATGTTTCTCAGAGCTCCTTTCATATCCCGATTCCTCAGACTGTAGATGAAGGGATTCAGCATGGGGGTGACCAGAGTGTACAACACAGACACAATGACATCCTTGTCTTTAGTGTTATTGGATGAGGGGACAAAGTAGAGTGCAATAATTGCTCCATAGTACAGAGAAACCACCGAGAGGTGAGAGCCACATGTGGACAGAGCTTTGCAGATGCCCTTGAAGGAGGGTCTTCTCAGGATGGTGGCCCCAATGTGGCCATAAGAGACCAGAATGCATATGAATGGCAGGGTAATGACCACTGATCCTGCAGTGAAACTAGCTAACTCATTGATGGTGGTGTCTGAGCTGGACAGCTTAAGTAAGGCAGAGAGGTCACAAAAGAAGTGGTGGAGAGTGTTGCCTCTGAGGAAAGAGAGACAGGCTAGGAGGAGGGCGTGCAAAAGGGCATTGGCAGAGGATAAGACCCAGGACCCAATTACTAGCAGTAAACAAAGGCTCTGTCTCATCATTTTGGTATAGCGCAGGGGATGACAGATGGCCACATATCTGTCATAGGCCATTGAGGTCAGAAGGAAGCTGTCAAGACTTGCAAATAATAAAAAGAAATATACCTGGGAAATGCACCCAGCATATGAGATGGATTGGGTCTGCGTCAGCATGTTCATGAGCATCTTTGGAGCTGTGACTGAGGAGAAAGAGATGTCAGTGAGGGCCAAGTGGCTGAGGAAGAAGTACATGGGGGTGTGGAGGCGAGAGTCCAGCCTGATGAGCAGGATGATGAGCAGGTTCCCCAGCACCGTGGTCAGGTACATGCCCAGGAACAGGGCGTAGTACATGCCTTGCTCCTCTGGCTGGATGGGGAGCCCCAGGAGGAGGAACTCAGACACACTGCTCTGATTAGCCCTTCTCATGTTCTTCATATTCTCTTTTACTAGAGATGAAGAAGTGATGGAAATGGGAAAGAATGAGTATGAGTTGTTAATATTGCATAATAAAAACATAGCTTTGAATTAGTCAATATGTGGATTTTAATTTGAATATCTTAAACTTTTTGACACACTAATGAGCTAATTGATGCTTAGACAGGGGACACTATTTCCCCCGCCCTCCTGGAACAAACACAACATCTTTTGGAGAAACCATGAAATATCTGAAAGATCATGAGATCAGCCAAGGTTCAAATGGAAGAGACCATTAATTCATTATAGAAATCTGAGTTTAGGAAATCAGGTTCTATGCCACATCAGTAACCAGTCAAAAGAAAAACCATTGGGTGATGTTTAATGGTCTGTTGGCCCTTCTTCCATATTCTTATGAAACTCATTTTGGCTAATTTATTGGATTGGATCAAGATAAGAGAATCAATTAGGCTGATTCTGAACTGCAAGATATCAAGATTGGAGACTGTGAAATATCATTATGTAGTAGAATAAACTAAGGCCTTATGGGTATGGATCAATGTTAAGATCATAAAATACCTAGTGACTTACTTTGCAATAGATTCATCAGTATTTCCATTAAGAAGTGTCTTTTCCACTGAATATTTTCAATCTTCCATCAGCATTTCTATGGAAATTTTCATTGAACATGGAAAAAAAACTGTCTCTTCCAAATCCTACCTCCTATATTCCCTCAACTCAAAGCAGATCATTCTTACTCAAGTCATCAGAATACTAGGAAATATCCAACATTTCAAGTCACAGGTAGGATCTGGAAAAGAAGCAGCTCTTTTAAATGTTTAGCATAACTAATACTTTCTCCTTTCTTCTTCCTAACCTGAATTTTATGCCATTGATTATAAACTGCTACTTCTCTTGTCATATTTCGAACATTATTTATGCTGTGTTAAACATTCCTGTATTTTTTCCCCCTGAGTTGGTAGGTCATAGACCTATTCATGTGAACAATCACAAAATAATAGAGAAAGAGAACACAATGCATCTACCAAAAATTAAAATTTATATTCTTTATAATTACTTATTCAACCTGAAGTCCTTTGTGTTTGACAGCTGTGAAGGTGCCTCACTACCTGACTCATCACTTATTTGGGGGCTAAAGTTTACTTTAATGTACAAAATTTTCTCACCTGGCTGATATGATTTTTAAAATTCCAATGCTCTTAAACCCACTATATTAAAAATCCTGTTAATGTTATCTATTATCTGACAAGAATTACACATTCAGTGATGTTGCTTATTATTAACAACCTGGTGATTAGCTGGATAAACTGATTGAGACAGGGTCTTGCTAAGTTGTTTGGGCTCTTGCTAAAACTGTTTATCCAGTTAATCACCATGAAAATGGCAATTTGTTTTGTGTTGGACATTTAGGTTGTTCTAATATTTTGTTATTTCCAGCAATATCATAATAAATAACATTAAATATAAGTCATTTTGCAAATTAGCACATATGTCTGCAGAAAAATTTATAGAAATGGAATCATAGAGAATCTATATATGATACAAATTGTGATAGATCATCCAAAGACAAGAGGCCAAAATGATGAGAAAGCTTATTTTTTATGTGTTTATGAAAATGAGTCATTAACAGAAGAAACTGTCACAAAAAGCCTATAAAAATGAACACTCTCGTGAAGTGTTTGTAGAGGACATGGCTGGGGCATTTGAAGAACAGAGTAAATTCAAGACCACAGGTAGCCTGGGAAGGATGCGGATTGGTGAATTATTGAGAAGCCAGAGTATATAAGGCCTTTTCTGACATAATACAAAGCTTCAGTTCTATTTTCAGGGCAATAGTACACCCAAAAAATGTTTCAGCAAAGAAGTGACTAAGAATTTTATGTAGCTTATTGAGTACTTCTGTAGAGATCAGATTATAGCATGGCAAGATTGTCAGGAGGAATCTGAACAGGAGGCTATTGCAGCGCTTTAAGTACAAAATGACACCTGGATTGTGGCAGCAGAGATGAATAAAATTACAGAGATTTGGAACACAATTTGGAATAAAACCCACCAAGACCTAAAGGGGGTTAAAGACAAACAAAATGAAGTATATTTTCTTACTATCTTCTAAAAAATTAGATATAAGATAGAGAAAATTATTTTACACAGAAATTTGGTTTTTCCCCCATCATCTCAAAATTTGGATAGATACTGAGTTCAACATGAATTACTCTACATGGAACTGTCTGTCAGCCTCTAGCATGGGAAGAGGTAGAGTCTAGAGGTCAGTAGCACCTGCTGGGCACACAAACACATCGCCCAAACACATGCAACCATACAACAGTGTAAATTCTGCTCCTGCTCTGCTATGATCCCTTAGATGATGATCACAGATACCTCCAGTTACAAGCCAGGGGAAGGTCCTTCCACTTCTCTCTAGAAGACACAGACTGCAGTGAAGCAAGTAGAGTCTGTAAGGGGCTCAAAGTTCCACAGCAACAGGGAGAAGAGTTCATAATCAGTTCAGAATTAGATAAGATATATGTATAAACACACATCTGTTCACAATTTCTGAGAAATACTACAAACTATGGGGAGGTCCTGGGAGAAAAAACAGATATAATTGCTTTATTGCTTTTGCTTCCCTTGGGAAAAGGACTAGGTGTTAGGCCTATGGGATTTCACTCTTGGAGGGGTAGTGACATTAACAACAAGGCAGCCGTTAGGAACCTGATGATTCATAGAGCTTGAACACATAAAAAATATTCAAAAATATAAACCAAAGAAACCACCACAACTATACACAATGGAATATTACTAAACAATAAAAGAGAATAAAATAATGGCATTCGCAGGTAAATGGATGAAGTTGGAGAATATAATGCTAAGTGAAGTTAGCCAATCCCCCAAATCCAAATGCCAAATGTTTTCTCTGATATGAGGAAGCTGATTCATAGTGGGGTTGGGATGGGGAGCATAGGAGTATTAGAGGAACTCTAGAAAGGTCAGTGGGCAGGGTGGGGAAGGAAGTGGGCAAGGGGTAAAAAAAAGTTGGTGGAACAAATATATGTTTTAGAGATGCATAAACATATGAATAAAACTACAAAATTAAATGGAATCATAAGCACAAAATTTAGGCTTACCATTTTCTCATGAGGGGTGGATGGAGGATAATATTTGGATATTTCATGATAGACACAGGTGATGTTTTATTAAAAAATAAATATTTGATAATGGCTATATAATATTCACAGGCAGAAATAAGCATATATGAAGCACAGAACTTGATAAATTATCACAAAGAACACCTATGTGCTAACTGTTGGATACAGAAATAGTCCTTCATAAAAGTCCCTCTTAGATTTTCCTGTAAATGTAAATCTTATTCTTACTCTATTATCACAATTATTCTTGACTGGCTTCCAGCTCAGAAGGAAGAAATGGAATTAAAGTCTTTATTCTTTTTTTTTATTTTTAAAATAAAAAAATTTTTATTGAAAAATTGGAATGTCTGGGAATGTTGAACCATGAAACCATTGAGTTCTGGATTTTTTTATTTTTTGCAAGGATTTTTTATTAATAATTTGATCTCATTACTTGTTACCGTCTATCCAGGCTTTTATGTCTTCATGGTTCAATTTGGGTAGAAATTTGTCCATTTTCTCCCAGGTTTTCTGACTTGTTGTCACACATTGGTTCATAACAGTTATTAGTAATTCTTTTCATCAGTGTGGTATCAGTTGTAACATCTTCTTTTTCATTTCTGATTTTATTTACTTATTTTTTAGGGCCTCACTAAATTGCTGAGGCTGGCGTTGAGCTTGAAATCTTCCTGCCTCAGCCTCCTAAACCACTGTGATTACAGGTAGGCACCACTGCACCTGGCTCTATTGTATACTTGAGAAAAAATATTGCAATAAAAGAGAAAATATTAGACTGGCTCATGTAGTAGTTGTGAACAAACCCAATTCTAAGTTGTTTAGACTTTTAAAAGGCTTATTTATTACATACATGTACATAAACATTTATGTAATTCTACTCATCTATAGTAAAAATTCTAAGGACATTCTCATACATGATATTTATTAAATACAAAAACTCAGATTATTTCTGTTTTTTATTAGAGCTTTATACTTTATACATAGTAACTGGGTTCATCCTGATGAAATGATACATGCATAGAATCTGACCCACTCCATTTCAGTCCCCATTCTTCCCCCTTCCCATTTTCCCTCCACCCCTCCCCACTTCACTGAGCCTCCCTTGTTCATCCACTTCTCCATCCTTGATTGGTGTTTTCCACACACGCATAAAGGTGAATTCCCTGAAGTATGTTTATATATGCATATAACAGGATTTTGTTAAATTCATTCTGCATTTCCTTCCCTTTCCTGTCCCTCCTTCCTCTCTCTTAATCTTCTTCCTCTACTCCACTGATCTTCCTTATGTCTTTGTGATATTCAACCCCCCTTCTTCTCCTTATTTTGTTCTAGATTCCACATATGAGAAAACAAATGACCCTTGATTTTATGAGTCTGACTTATTTCACTTAGCATGATGTCCTTCATTTCCACCCATTTAATGGCAAATGCCATTATTTCATTCTTCTTTACAGCTGAGTAAAAGTCCATTGTGTATATATGCCACATTTTCTTAATCCACTCATCTACTGATGGGCATCTGGACTGATTCTATAATTTGGCTATTGTGAATTGCACTGCTATGAACATCGAACAGCTGTATCACTGTAGTATTCTGATTTTCATTCTTTTGGATAAATACCAAGAAGTGGGATAGCTGGGTCATGTGGTAATTCCATTCCAAATTTTTTTTTTAGGAATCTCCATACTGCTTTCATGTGTGATTATAATAATTTGTAGCCCCACCAATAATGTATGACTGTACCTTTTCCCTCACATCTTCCCCAGCATTTATTATTATTTGTGTTCTTGATGATTTCCATTCTGACTAGAGTAGATGAAATCTTAGTGTAGTTTGATCTGCATTTCCCTGGTGGCTAGAGATGTTGAACATTTCGTATATTTATCTCGCTATTTTTGTTTCTTCTTTTGAGAAATGTTCGTTTAGTTCTTTTGCCCATTTATTGATTGGGTTATTTAGTGATATGTGTGTGTGTGTGTGTGTGTGTGTGTGTGTGTGCGTCTAAGTTTTTTTTAGTTCTTTATGTATTCTGGATATTAATCCTCTGTCCAAGGAGTAGCTGGCAAAATTTTTCTCTCATTCTGTAGGCTTTCTCTTTATTCTCTTAATCATCTATTTTGCTGTGCAGAGCTTTTTAATTTTATGCCATCCAACTTATTGATTCTTGGTTTCATTCTTTGAGCTTTAGGGGTCTTGTTAAGGAAGTTAATGCCTATGTTAATAGGATGGAAATGTTGACTCTAAGGTTTCTTCTAGCAATTGAAGAGTTTCTGGTCTGACTTCAAAGTTTGTTTAAAAAAACACATTTTTTTTTCTGAAACATAATTGTTTGGCACCTTTGTCAAGTATCAGATGGATCTAAGTATGTGGGTTTTTCTCTGTGTTCTATTTTATTGGTCTTTATGCTTATTTTAATGCCAATATCTTTCTGCTTTTATACTGTAGCTCTGTAGTATATTTTGAGACTAAGTATTGTGATGCCTCATGCATCATTCTTCTTGCTCAGAATTGTTTTGTCTATTCTGGGTCTCTTATTCTTCCAAATGAATTTTAGGTCTGTTTTTACTAGTTCTATGAAGAATGTCATTGGTATTTTGATGGGGATCACATTGAATCTGTATGATGCTTTTGGTAGTATGGCCATTTTGGTAATATTATTTCTATCAATCTAAGAATATGGGATGTCTTTCCATCATTAGGGTATAGTAAAGGTATTGATTTATGAATGTTGATCTTATACTCTGATAGTTTGTTGAATTCACTTATCAGCTCTCGAAGTCATCTGGTGGAGTGGAGTATGATGCCATCAGCAAACAGAGTTAGTTTGATTTCTTCTTTTCCTATTTGTATCCCTTAGATTTCCTTCTCTTGTTTGATTGATCTAGCTAGAGTTTCAAGAGCTATAATGAATAGAAATGGTGAGAGTATACATACTTAAAAACTCAGTTTTGATGGCTTCATGCCCAGGAGAAGAAAGGTTGAGTTATAGTGCATACATTGTTTAGCTTTTAATTATCCTGCATATTATGACTTACAATTAATCCACAATTTTAAAAGCAAATAGGGCAGTAATGCATACTTAAAAATGGAGGTAAGTTTTCTGGATCATATAGATGTATACCTGTATTAGAAACAACTTATGCCTCTACAAAAAATAAAAAAGTGATTCAGTTGGCATTGCACAGAAGTAGAGAAATGATGATTTAAAGAATTTTAAATATTTCATTATTTCTTGAAAAAAATTGAAATGGAATTTCAACCTCAAATAGCATTAAAATGACTAACTTTATATGTTTCAAGGTTTTTCAAGAACTAAAGGCAAAGTTTTGAAAATTTACATAAAAACAGAGCATTGTGTCATTAGGTACATAAGATAAGGCAATTCTTTATTTTTTGAAATTCATGTATATGTGGTTAAATTGTAGTATAAATCATATGGGTTTTAGGCAATGCCAGTATGAAATTCTATCAAGGCTGGAAATATACATGTCCTATAATAACCGGTTCTTGTTGAATTATTAACAAACTATGTGCTACTGAAATTCTATTTTTCTAACTCCTGATGACATATATCTCAGTTTCTCATCACTTGGTATTAATTTGGTCAGGTGCATGCCTTTCTCTCAAGGCATTTCATTGACTTCTACTTGCTAAAGTGGCAAACTTCCCCTGACTCCCAACAATCATATTGCACATATAAACTGTTAGTCACAAGGTGTTCTTGTGTGTTTTTGTGTGTGTTGAATTGGTATTGATATGAAATTGTGCTGGATAGAATTACCCTGGGGTGTTACTACTGTTTATGAAAATGCAAGGTGTTCATCAATCTTCCTCAGCCTCTGGACTGTTCTGATGCTACATCCATTTCTTGTAGTCTAGGAAACACAAAGACTGCCTTTTTTGAGGTGGTTTCCTCAAATTAGCACTTTTTAGTCAAGAACAAAAAAAATCATATAATATGAATCAAGAGCACTAATAATTTTAACCACATTAAAACTAAAGACATTGGTAGACAGTAAAAAAAAAGTAACCATCTTTAAAAGATGGAAAACATTTTCAATATAAACAATGGAGAAAGAATTAATTGCAGATTATATGAAGACTGTCTACAATGTAATAATTAAGAGACCAAGACCTAATAAAGAAGAGGGAAAAAGACACAATCATGTATTTCACATGAAAAAATTCTATAGCAATAAGGGTCATGATGGATGCTCTCATCCAGAGAGGATCTCCTAACAAGTAGAAAGAAAGCTTTTCACTATATGGTAGGAGCAGGGCTCAATTTTTCTGAATGCAGCAGGTTATGTGCTTCCATACAATAGAAGAGGATATCCACATGCTTCTTTAAAATCCTGGTCAGGAGATAGCACACATTCCCCTCCACCGGGGAAAACACCTCACTTAGACCTTCCTAGATTAATATGAAATGTAGCAACTCCCTCCCAGTGACAACTTCACAGGTCATGAAATCTGGGTGGGCAGTCAGCCATCTGTGTCACAAATAGCCAGTAAATATAATGTCAAATAGTGTTTTCACAAATGATCAGGGAAATTAAAAATAAGACCACAGATAGATGTAATTTGCCATTCACTACATTTCCAAACAAATTAAAAGTCTTTCTGTCAATATCAAGTGTGCTTTAAGAGGGGTCATAAGGGGAACTCTCATTCTTTGGGAAAAGGTTTAAATCTGTGTGGCATTTAACAAGTAATACACAATTTGGGAGGCAGTGTTAGGATTAATGAAAAAATCAAACAGAAGGTGTCCATTTATTCCTTTACCCTCGTGTGACCATGGTTTCTATTATTTACATGTTGTATTTTTATATTACTTCTGTTTTAATTGAACCAATAATGATACATTTTATCAACTAAAGTCCTATTTTACACTAGATTTCACTTTTTGTTTCCACAGATGTTTCCTTTGATTATTTAAAAAAAAATTTTAGTTGTAGGTAAAATAAAATAAATAAAATACCTTTATTTTATTTATGTGGTCTTGAGGATCAAACACAGGGCCTCACACGAGAGAGGAGCACTCTACCACTGAGCCATAGCCCCAGCCCCTCCTTTGATTGTTTTTGTTTAGTTGGTTTTGACTAATGCATAAGGATATGTATTCACTGTTATAGCACATACATAATAAATTTTCTGCTCTGAAAATATCCTTAGCTCCATGTAATCATAACTTCCCTTCCCCTATACCAAACCCTTAGTAACCATTGATCATTTCACTATCTCTATTGTTCTTAATTTTCTAGAATGTCACATATTGGGTTCATACAGTATGTGTAGCCTTTAAAGATTGGCCCTTTTGTATAACTATTTTGTATAAGAGTTTAGTAGAGATCATTAAATTGGATACATACTTGCCCTGCAACCCAGTAATCCCTTGGGGTATACAATTTACAGAATACTTTGTGTATACACTTTAGATGCATGTGCAATAATTTTTTGTAGCTCTATTGCTTGTGACAAAAATGTTGCAAGCTAAAAATAAAAGACAGCCACTGAAAATTGAGAGGATAAGTGGGTTATAGTCTTACATTGGAAGATATAAATATATGATTTTCACAAGGACAGTAGTAATCACAAAAGCATAAAGAAACTGAATATATGCAGTATTGTTTCATTTACAATGAAGTTTTGGAACAGGCAAGATTGAATAATCAATGAAGAAGTCTAACAATTCTAATGAAAAGTAGTAGAATATTGAAAATAGTAAAGATACTGGGTACCTTCGGGAGGAAAGAAGAGACATTTGAGGAGGGACCAAAGGTGATTCAACAATATTGTTAGTTTTCCATCCTTTAAGTGTAGAGACTGTTTAATGAATGTTTCTTTTTAAAGTATTCTCTATGCTGGGTGTGGTGGTGCATGCCTGTAATCCCAGAAACTCAGGAGGCTGAGGCAGAAAGATCTCAAGTTCAAAGCCAGCCTCAGGAATTTTGCAAGACCCTGTTAAAAAAAAAAAAAGCAGGGGATTCGGCTCAGTGGTAAGCATCCCTAGGTTCAAACCCCAGTACCAAAATAAAATAATAATAATAATAATAATAATAATTTAAAATTATTTAAATTTAAAATGAATTTCTTATTTATTATTATTATTTAAATAATATCATGTTTATGAACACACACATAAATAGGCACAATATGACACCATATATATGCATATGTGCATTTAATCTGTATGCTAAATGTGTTATTTTGTTTGTATGTTATTTCAATATATTTGTAAATATTAAAACAAATTTAATAAAATGGATAAAAATATTGTTTAGATTGGAAAAACATACAAGTAGCTTATAGGTCCTAGGATCTGACCTCACACACAGTAATTTGAGTTTCACTGGTGTCAAATAATGCTAGCTTAGTGGTACATGGTTAGCTAATAGATGTCTCTTAAATATGAATTTCTTCCTTTATCCAATACTAGAGTTAAAAGAAATAATAAACACAGAAATATTTATCACCATAATCAGCTTATAAAAATGAAATTATTTACCTTTGCCTGGAGCAGAGGCAGTGTCTCAGTGACTCAAGATAAAACTTAGATGGAAACATAGGTTACTACATTCATGTAGTTGGGTAGTTTTATAACAAAATATAGTTGGATTAAACTGTGCTGAAGTCCTAGTTGAGCTCCGTTCAGGTGGCCTAATCTTCCTGATGTTCTGCCTGGCCACACTTGGAGAGGCTGAACCCCCACATCAGGAGGGACCAATCGCCCATAGGCACATCACCACCTGGAAGCCCCTGTGAAACATCTCCACCCTCATTGCTGTGCCTCACACCCATTTACCTTGCTAGGACAGAGAAGATGCCAATCAAGTTTCGGCTCACTGTTTGGAGCCTGTGCCTGTTCTATCTGGACCACTGTGCTGGCCTTTTGCAGAAAGCCATCTCATTTCAGCTTGTCAGTAGGCTCACTCACTTTAGGAAAAAAGTGTCATGTGCCTAGTTGCCCTCACTCTAACACAACTAAAAAAAATTTAGAAAAATAGATAAGGAGTTGCAAACAGGTGGGAAGAGAAGGAAGGAGAAGAATTTGAAAAGTTAGTCAATGGGAACTACATTATACTTAGAGGAAATAAGTTCTGGTGTTCTGTTGCACAGTAGGGTGGCTATAGATAATGATAAAATACTACATTATTTAAAAAATGGCAGGGAAAGGATTCTGAATATTTTCAACACAAGAAGTGAGAAATGGGGAAGTAGATGTTTTCCTTGAAGTGAACATTGTACACTTTAAACACGTATGAAAACATCACACAGTAGCCAGTAAATAGGTACAATAATCACGTACCAATTTAAAAAATTAAAAAGGATTAAAATAAAGACACTAAAATGAAAATGTCACTATATTTCTAATTAATTTCCTCACAAAAATAAATTCATGAGTATTTGAAAATTAAATGAAAAAAAAAAGAAATCATGAGTGTATCAGAAGAAATATCCTTGAAATCTTTAGAAATGAAAAAATCTTCCTTATGAAATTCTGTAATCCAATTTTGTTGAAAATTTCTGTCTGTGATAAAATTTAAACTGTTTTTAGGACAAGGATACTATATGAAAAGGAAAAATGTGCAGGTGGGTTTATAAAAATTTTTCCCATGATTCTCAAGATTAAGACATCAATTGGACAGGAAAAAACACATATATATTGAAACACAGGCTGTAAAGAGAGAGTGCCACATTGAGATTTAATAACAGATAGCAATTCACAGAGGAAATGATGCATCTGTGGGACTGAGAAGTTTTCAGACCCAGTTAAGAAAGAAGACAATTCCCATCATGCTGAAAATATTCCTCTACTGAGGATGTTTCTGAGAGCTCCTTTCATATCCCGATTCCTCAGACTGTAGATGAAGGGATTCAGCATGGGGGTGACCAGAGTGTACAACACAGACACAATGACATCTTTGTCTTTATTGCTATTGGATGAGGGAACAAAGTAGAGTCCAATAATTGCTCCATAGTACAGAGAAACCACAGAGAGGTGGGAGCCACATGTGGACAAGGCTTTGCAGATGCCCTTGATGGAGGGTCTTCTCAGGATGGTGGCCCCAATGTGGCCATATGAGACCAGAACACATATGAATGGCAGAGTAATGACCATTGATCCTACAATGAAGATAACCAGCTCATTAATGGTGGTATCTGAGCTGGACAACTTCACTAAGGCAGAGAGGTCACAGAAGAAGTGGTGAACGATGTTGTCTCCACAGAAGGACAGACGGGCTAGGAGAAGGGTGTGAACAAGGGCACCACCAAAGGACAAGACCCAGGACCCAATTACTAGCAGGAAACAGAGGTTCTGACTCATGATGGTGGTGTAGTGGAGGGGGTGACAGATGGCTACATATCTGTCATAGGCCATTGAGGTGAGGAGGAAGCTGTCAAGATCTGCAAAAAATAAGAAAAAATATACCTGGCAAATGCACCCAGCATATGAGATGGATTGGGTCTGCATCAGCATGTTCATGAGCATCTTTGGAGCCGTGACTGAGGAGAAAGAGATGTCAGTGAGGGCCAAGTGGCTGAGGAAGAAGTACATGGGGGTGTGGAGGCGAGAGTCCAGCCTGATGAGCAGGATGATGAGCAGGTTCCCCAGCACCGTGGTCAGGTACATGCCCAGGAACAGGGCGTAGTACATGCCTTGCTCCTCTGGCGGGATGGGGAGCCCCAGGAGGAGGAACTCAGACACACTGCTCTGGTTAGCCCTCCTCATGCTCTTCTTCTCTTTTGCTGTACATTAAAGAGATAGAAATGTGAAAGAATAAAAAGTCATTGTAACTGTTATGGAAGAAAAATATGGTTTTGAACTACTCAGTATGTGCATCCTAACCTGAATATCTTGAGCTTTTTTCCACCCTAGAGGCTAGGAACAAAAGTCACTGTTTGTCCCCTTGGTACCAACTCAACATCTTTGGAGAAAACACAAAACATTGGAATGATCATCAGAACAGACCCGGATCAAACCTGAAGAGTCTGAGAGCCCACTATGGAAATTTGAGTTTAGGGAATTACCCAAAAGACATGTCAGGAACTACTTAATCAACATTTGGTAGATGATCTCTAATACTCTGTTGGCCTCTCTTAAACTTGTTGGCTCTGCAAAACGGTTTTGCTAATGCTTTATTTCCAAGATGACAGAACCCAGTCAGTAGCTCCGAGATATCAGGATCTGGAGACTTCAGAGCAGGTTGAGGCGAGGGCTTTAGTCCATAACTCTACTGAATTATATAAAAAATCAGGTCATATACCTTTTACAAATCCATCAGTTCTACCTTCAATAATATTCTTCCCCACTCCACATTTTCAAATCTCCACTACTCTTTCTAAAGGAGTTTTCAAAGAATGTGAGGGAAAAGGTTTTTTTTTTCTTTCAAATTGTATTCTTGGGAATTTCCTTCAATCAAAATAAATCCTTATTTTTCAAGACCTTGAAAAAGCAGGAAATACTTGACTTTTCTATTCACTTCCTGGATCTGCCAAAGAAGAAGTTCCTTGTGTCTGTCTGACATTATCAAATAATACCTTCAGCTACATGCCTTGGGCTGTTCTTCCATTTCTCTGTAGGAGACATGAAATATGGTGAAACAGGTGGAGTTTCTAAGGGGTTCAAATTTCTAGCATGACAAGCAGAGTACTTATCAGTTTGGAATGAAACACGATTGATATAATGATAAACATTTGCTCACAGCTCCTGGGAAATTGGTGTAAGTTCAATTCTACAAACCAAGGAGAGGACCCAGGGGGCAGTCTGCCACCCCCTGCTCCAAATTAAAGAAAAAAACATATATAATTGCTTCATTGCCTTTGGTCCCTTGAGGGACGAACTACTAGTTCAGGAAGCCATAAGAGAGTTCATCCTTAGAAGAATGATGATAACAACCAACAGGCAGCTGTTAGGAACTTGGTGGCTGACAAAACTTTTTGCCTGCTCAGTTGACCTTGGGGAAAGTGTGATGCAGAGTCTATGATATACCAACTGGAGGTTGAGTATAATACCCAAAGTCTCTTGCTTCTAAACCCATTCTATGTCAAGAGTACCAGAAACTCCTTAGTTCTCTCACCTTCTGAACAAAAGAGTTAGGGTACTTATATGTCATCATCTCCCTGGGATGTGGGAATAGAATAGTATCTATAGATCTTGTTCAGCTGCCCCAAAGCAATATACTTAGTATTCTATTGATATAAGTTTCTCATAATACCATTAAAAACCTTCAATGTATGGTGTCCACCCAACCCCTTACAAAAGTGATCTCGAATCCATTCCATACATTTCCAGCTCCATTTCTTCAATTCACCTCACTCTGGTTAGGCTGTCAATCATCAAGAATACAAATAATAATAAATGCTGGCAAGAATGTGGGGGAAAGGGTACACTCATGCATTGTTGGTGGGACTGCAAATTTGTGCAACCACTTTTGAAAGCAGTTTGGAGATTCCTCAAAAGTGTTTCCCCATTGACAGTGCTCCACTTGACCTGCTTGATTTCCTAGAAGTCAAAGGTTGATGACACTTCCTTTTCAAATCAGGAGACCTCATTAGCACCTCCCTCTTTCCTACCTGCAGGGAGTAAAACAAAAAGTTTATGCCTGGAGGTGTGCCTCAGTGTTAGAACACTTGCCCAGCATGTGCAGGACACGGGGTTCAATCAGCAACACACACACACACACACACACACACACACACACAGAGAGAGATCAACATTTCTTAACCAGTTAAACAGTATGACAAGAAGATCTCTTTGAGTTGACAAATGATATTACTATTTCTCCAAGTACCAGAGACTGTTTCTGAGAAGATCTTCATCTATATCCTCTTCCACATCAAGTTTCTCTCATCTTTCTCAGTCCTATTCAAATCTTGGCCCCCATAACAGCTAACATAGTAATACTAATATATACCCAAATATGAAGATATGAAAAATTGAAAAAAAGATAACATTAACAGAGACTTCATAGAAAAGAACCAAATGAGCTAAAAATCACATTAACAAGTGGTCACCAGGTATGGTGGCGCACGCCTATAATCCCAGTGACTCAGTGACTCGGGAGGTTGAGACAGGAGGTTCGCACATTCAAGGGCAGCCTCGGCAATTTAATAAGACCCTCAGCAACTTAGTGAACCCTGTCTCAAAATAAAAAGTTAAAAGGGCTGGCTCTGTGGTTGAATGTCCCTGGGTTAGTTTCTTCAGTACCTCCCCCCAAAGTGATCAAATTCAATAATAATCAAAGAAAGACAAGTTAAAACTTCAATAAGTTTCCATTTAAATTAAGGTATTGGAAAAATTAAGTTTGAGGGTGTTATTTGCTGACAAGGGTTTGTATAGCTAGAAATCTTAATCACTTTAAAAAAACACAAAAACCAATGTGACATTATGATTCAAGTTAATAATGTGCATAATTATATACCACAAATTTGATGTTAGACTTAATACCCCAAAGATGCCTTGCACAGGGCTGGGATTGTGGCTCAGCGGTGGAGCGCTCGCCTAGGACGTGGGCGACCCGGGTTCGATCCTCAGCACCACGTACAAATAAAACGCACTGAATAAAACGCATTGTGTACAACTAAAAAGCAAATAAATAAAAATATTTTAAAAAAAAAAGATGCCTTGCACATATCCAACTGGAGATAGAAATTACTATGTTCAGTATACAGAGATCTTACAGTTTGGATGAAAATCTTAACCACCAGTACCTTAGATAAGGCATTGATTTCCAAGATATACAAAGAACACAAAAAACTTAACACCAGAAAAAGAAATATCCCAATCAATAAATGGGCAAAGGAACTGAACAGGCACTTCACAGAAGAAGAAATACAAACGGTCAAAATATATGATAAAATGTTCAACATCTCTAACAATCAAAGAAAGGTAAATTAAAACCACATTGATAGTCCATTTCACTCCAGTCAGAATGGCAGTTATCAAAACTACAAACAACAATAAGTGTTGGTGTGGGGGAAAAGGCACACTCACAAATTGCTGGTGGGACTGCAAATTGGTGCAACCACTCTGGAAAGCAGTATGGAGATTCCTTAGAAAACTTGGAATGGAACCAGCATTTGACCCAGCCATCCCACTCCTCAGTCTCTACCCAAGGACTTAAAATCAGCATACTATAGTAATGCAGCCCCATCAATGTTTATAGCAGCTCAATTCACAATAGCTAAACTGTGGAAGCAATCTAGATGCCCTTCAATAGATGAATAGATAAAGAAACTGTGGTATCTATACACAATGGAATATTACTCAGCATTAAAAGAGAATAAAATTATGGCATTTGCAGGTAAATGGATGGAGTTGGAGAATATCATGGTAAGTGAAGTAAGGCAATCCCAAAAACCAAAGGCCGAATGTTTTCTTTGATAAGTGGATGTTGATCTATAATGGGGGGGGGGCATGGGGAAAAAGGAGGAACTGTGATTGGGCAAAGGGGAGGTAAGAGGGGTAAGGGAACGGGGGCAGGCAAGATGGTGGAATGAGATGGACATCATTACCCTAGGTACTTGTATGACTGCACATAGGGTGCAATGCTACATTGTGTACAACCAAAGAATGAAAAGTTGTGCTGCAATTGTGTACAATAAATCAAAATGCATCCCGCTGTCATATATACCTAATTAGATTCAATAAATAAATTAATTTTTAAAAACTACACTGAGATTCCTTCTCACTCCAGTCAGAATGGCAGTTATAAAGAATACAAGTAACAATAAATGTTGATGAGGATGTAGGGAGAAAGGTACTCTCATCTATTGTTGGTGGGACTGCAAGTTGGTGCAACCTCTGTGGAAAGCAGTACGCAGATTCCTCAGGAAATTTAGAATGGAACCACCATTTGACCCAGTTGTCCCACTCCTCAGTCTATAGCCCAAAGACTTAAAAATAGCATACTACAGTAATGCAGCCATGTTTATAAAATCATGTTTATAGCACTCACAATAGCGAAGCTATGGAAACAAACTAAGTGTCCTTCAATGGATAAGTGGATAAAGAAACTGTGGTATATATACTGAATGAAATATTACTCAGCCTTAAAGAAGAATGAAATTATGGCATTTGCAAGTAAATGGATGGAACTAGAGAATATCATGCTAAGTGAAATAGGCCAATCCTAAAAAAACAAACAAACAACAACAACAACAAAAAACAAAGACCAAATGTTCTGATTTGTGAATGCTAACCCAAAACAAGGGAGGTTGAGCAGGGGAATAACAGAAATAGATTGGACTAGACAAAGGGTAACAAAGGAAAGGGAGGGGGAGGGGAATAGGAAAGACAGTAGAATTAACTGGTTGTAACTTTCCTAGCCTTGTATTTATGTACATGACCAAATTGTGTACGACCACAAGAGTGGGAACCTAATAGAATAAGTTATACTTTATGTATATGTATATTCTTCCAAAATACATTCTACTGTCATGTACAACTAAAAATTTAAAAGACCAAAAAACAAAACCAACAAAAAAAAAATTACTGTGTTCATGTATTTATTCTGAAAATGTTCTCATTTCTTTTAACTTTACAGCTTCACAAACTGTAGCAAATAAAATGTGTTTGTATAGATGCTGAGCACATTCGGGAGGGGCTGCCTCTCTGGGCTCCGGCCTCCACCAGGCAGGAACACCATCCCACTCTGAGGTGATGGTGCTTCTTCAGCACAAATATATTTTACTTGCACTGTATTTTTTGAGCTTAGTGAAAACTGAAATAAAATTAAGAGAAGAATTATCTAAAGACTTTCCCGGTGTGAATCAAGTGTTGAAAAATGGTTGGTGTATTATATCAGTAACAATACATAATTTTTGGCACATAACATAAAAATGACTGTGTAAACTGTGATTATTTTGCTAAGAGACGGTATGCAAGCTGTGGGCCGACTTTACAGATCTCCAGGGCAAAGCCCCTTCTGTGTACCTGTTTTTTTAATTACAAATATGCTTATTGGTTTTTTATAGTTTCAGAGGCTATTGTATTAAGTGTGTATTGATAGTACTTTTATGACTGTAATTACTTTCTCTGTGTGAATCCTCATGTCAGACTTCAATCTGCACTTGTGGATTCAAGGCTGATCAGTATTGTTTATCAGCACCTGAGAACTGTAACACCTTTTATTTTCTCTTTTAGGAAATCCCTGCCTTTCCATTTTTTCATGTAAATATTGCACAGTTACTTGTTCACATGTAAATATTTTACTTTCAAAATGAAGTTTTTAATTGCTATTGTTTTATTCAGGACTGAAAGAAAATTAACTCCCTTATTAAAAACAAATCTACCTGCAAATGCCATTATTTTATTCTCTTTTATTGCTGAGTAAAAAAATGGATGAAGTTGGAGAATATAATGCTAAGTGAAATTAGTCAATCTCAAAAATCCAAATACCAAATGTTTTCTCTGATATAAGGAGGCTAGTTCACAGTGTTGTTGGATGGGGGTACATAGGAGGATAAGAGGAACACTAGAATGGTCAAAAGAAAGGGAGGGGAAGGGAGGGAGCAAGGGGGAGAGAGGGGGGAAAAAAGGGAAAAAAAAATTGGTGGTTGAATGAGATGGATATCATTATCCTAAATGCATGATTGCAGATCTGTATGGTACTTATATACTTTGTATACAAACAGTTGTATGTAAAAAGATGCTATATATGTGCATTATGAATTGTAATACATACTACTATTATAAATAAAAAAAGAAAAATTAAAAAAAGATGGCATTTTAAAAACACATAGACAGCCCCAAATGCAGCGTGCCAGCTACATTGCAGCCAAAGAATAAGCAGATAACATTATTTTTAAAAGCATAATGTTTCTTCTTCCATATTCAACATTTGCTGAACATTTGTCATTAAGATATAAAACATAATACGTAGCTAGACATTTAAAAATCTATTTCCAAAATGGAACAAAATTGCCTTTACAGAATATCTTCCATACAATTTTTCTAATTTTGTAACATTGAATTGTAATCCAACACAACTCTTTGGTTTTCAAGGAAATAAAATGTTATTTGAGTGAAAATGTGAAAAAAAATAAACAAATAAAAACAAATCTATTTGTTAAAAAAAAAAGAGGAAATAAATTACTGTGTTCGTAGCACCATTGTTCATAATAGCAGGAAAACAGAAAAGCAAGTTAAACAAGTTGTAATATGTTTAAGGAATTTTGAAGAGCATTTATGTACTACATCATAGATGAATTAAAAAACATAATCATGGAAGGAAAAAACAAGACTACAACAATATAACAAAGCACAAAACAAAAAACATTATGTATATGCATTTTTATGAATTGAAGATCTGTGCTCGAATTTATATGTTGAAGGTTTGACACAGATGGTGGTTGTACTGGGAGACAAGTTCTCCAAAGAGTTAATGTTAAATGAAATCACAAGGTTAGAGCCCTGATCCAAAAGGATTAATGACCTTTTAAGAAAAGTCATTAGTGCTCTTCTCTCTCTCTTTCCTCTGCTATATAAAGGCATAGCAAGCCAGGAAGAGCCCTCAGTAAGAAACCAAATCAATTGGAATCTCCATATTGGATTTCTAGTCTCCCAAACTTTTGGTAACTGAATTTTGGTTAAACCAACTCAGTGTTTGGTATTTTGTTATGGTAGCCCAATAAATTCAAAATGTGCATTTGTGTATACATATGTAAATATGTGTATATATTTTAGATATGTATGTACATAGGAATAAAACTTTTAAAAAAATCAATGGAATCAAAACCACAAAATTCATCTTAATCATTTTCTCATGAAGGGTAACAAGAGAGTAGAAATAAACAGTACTTTTCTTAAAAATAAACATTTCTTGATTGAAATGGAACAAATTATATTGCATATGTGTTTGATTATATCAAAATGAATCCCACTATTACAAATAACTATAATGTACTAATTAAAACATTAAAAATAAATATTACTCTTTATGCTTTTATTAGTTCATTGTAATTTTACATAATTTTGAGGTTTATTTTGCCATATTCACATATGTCATGTAACATAATTTGCTCATTTTGAGCCACATGTTCAGCCCATCAATATTTTTAATGGAAATATAACACAGAAATGAGCATGAATGAACTGCATAACTTGATATATTATCATCAGGGAGATGCAACTATATAATTATCAGCCTGACAAATAATCATCAATAATGGCCCTTCCATTCATTCCCTCTAAAAGTAAATTTTGTTGTAATACCACAATTACTCTTGACTAGTTTTCACCTCATAAGGATGAAATGAGATTGAAGTCTCATTTTTTTCAATGTCCCACAATTTTATTTTTAAATATATTTTACTGGTGGATCTAATGACACATAATAGTGGGGTTTGTTGTGATGTAATCATTTGTGCACATAGCATAAATGGGTCTGTTTCATTCCCCATACCTCCTCTATCCCTCCACTCCTCCCTCCCCTGATTCCCTTTCTCTACTATTCTCACTTCCAATTTCATGAGGTCTCTTCCACGCCACCCCCCCCCCCGAACCCTTTTCTCTCAAACTTCTGCATCTGAGAGAAACCATATGGCCCTTGACTATCTGAGTCTGGCTAATCTCGAAATGATGTTTTCCAGTTCCCTCCATTTTCCTAGGAATGCCACACTTTTATTCTTTATGGCTCAGTAAATTTCATTGTGTACATATACCACATTTTCTTTATCCATTCTTCTACTGACAAATACCTATTTCCTCTATAACTTGGCTATTCCAAATTCTTATATTTTAACACACATATATATGTACATATATATGTATATATATACATATGCATATTTATATATATATACATACTTTTGTATACACACACACACACACACACACACACACACACACACACACATATAACAATGTCCTCAGATACTAATGAGCCAGTCCATCAATTCTGGCAAACACATACCAATACCTAAAGCACTGTCATCACACTAGTGAGTTCCTCTGAGCCCTTTTCAACACAATATGACCCAGGAGAGACCTCTAATCTCTCTGGTTAACAGTCTGTTAATGCATTTCTGGAGGTGTCTATTTTTGGCACTGAAGGTATAATTTTCACTGAGGCTGTCTCTAGCGCCATAGCTAGTGCCAGACCTGATACTGTGTGTGGTTCTATCTCGAAACACATTGGCTTCAATTTGAGGTGGCAGCTTAGTTGTCAATAATGAGTCTGGGTCTGGATCAGGATCTCTCTAGGGAGCTGGTGGTTGAAAGGATAGTGACCCCAGCTATGTCATTGCAGCTGTGGTGCTGACTGGAACTGCTGAAGAAGCTGGATCTACCTCGAGAGCTGGTTACGGAGCTGGTACTGGAGGTTTGCTCTGCATTTTGGAGAGACTGCTATAACAACTCCACCTCCAGATAGTCTTACCAGACAAAGTCATCCCAAATGATTGGTCTAAGGCTATGCTTTACTCCTGGTCTAACACTAGACCCTGGAGCCTCCTCCAAGTGTGGTCCGGCCTGTCCTCTCCTTACATACTCATCTGCATCATTCCCAGTCTTCCTCACCCTCTGGCTTTAGTATGCTCCAGATGTTCCAGCTGGGACAGGAGATGATGGAAGTTATGATCTGAGTCCAAGCCAGACAGACTGATCTACATGTAGGCCATCATCTGCTCTAGGCCAATAAAGTTTAGGCACTCATAGACATTTTGAGTACTGGTACAGAGGGCCCAAATGGGAAAGATAGCAAGAGGGATAATAAGGAGAACACAGAGTCAGAGGCCTGGTGTTCAATACTGCTCACCTGTGACAGCTTTCCTGGGTGCTGTGCTCTTGTGCCTTTTCCTGGGCTTCCAGAAGCTTGCCTTACCCATCCACCACCCCCACTCTGTTGCCCAGTCACTGGTAGGCCTGGACACTGGACTCGAGTTGGCAAAGTTTCTGCATTGGAGGGAGGCTTTGAAAAATAGCTAAAAATTTTTCCCTTTATATGTAGGGTTGACAGAGAATCCCTGTCTCTTCTTGTTCCTTCTTTACTGAAATATAAACACTCTAAGAACACAGCAGTGTTGTATCTGCTTTCTGATGTGCTGGTTTGCAGGAGGGCTCCATGAACACTCTAGGGATGAAGCAAACCATAGAATCTGCTCTTGTGTTAAATATTCACCAGGCCTGAGTGGGACATCGAACTATGGTTTTGATAAATGTACTACTACATCATTCCCTGGGTGCCATGATTGGGCCTCATCTTCCCGTTGCCACTATCCCAGCAAAGGGCAAAGACAGGGCCTCCTCTAGCCACACCTGCAGCTGGGCCCACAGGGCTAAAGTTCCAGGTAGATTCACAAGAAACTTGTTCACTACAACTGCTAGGGTCTGGGTGAGACTGGAGACTGCTATCCTCTGAGTTCAGCATATCTGGGCTCTGTGAAATTTGCTTCCCTTGGTTTTATTCCTTGGTCCTCTATTTTTGTTAAACTTTTTTTTTTTTTTTTTAGTTGTAGTTGGACACAATACCTTGATTTTATTTACTAATTTTTATGTGGTGCTGAGGATCGAACCCAGTGCCTCACATGTGCTAGGTGAGTGCTCCACCACTGAGCCACAACCCTAGCCCTTGGTCCTCTATTTTGTCCTGTTGGTCAATGTGTCTGGTTTTTGTCATTGTTTTTTACCAGTTCATGCTGTGGTGGTTACTATTTCTTTGTAGTGTGTTTTGAAGTCAGGTATTGTGATTCCTCTACTTTGCCCTCTTTTCTGCCAGATTGCTTTGGCTGTTGGGCAATTGTGATAGTCCATAAATTTTTAGGAAAGTATTTTTCTATTTCTGTGAAGATTATAATTAATATTTTTATAGGAATTTCACTGACATTGCTAATTGCTTTGGGTAAAATGGTCATTTTGACAATATTAATTCTTCCAATCCATAAACATGTATTTCTTTTTTTTTAATTTACTTATTCATAATGCACAAGTATAGCATCTTTTTACATACAACTGCTTCTATACAAAGTATATAAGTACCATTCAGATCTTCAATCATGCATTTAGGATGATGATATCCATCTCATTCTACCACCAATGTTTTTTTCCTTCGCCCCCTCCCCCTTGCTCCCTCCCTTCCCCTCCCTTTCCTTTGACCATTCTAGTGTTCCTCTAATCCTATGTACCCCCATCCAACAACACTGTGAACTAGCCTCCTTATATCAGAGAAAACATTCAGTATTTGGATTTTTGAGATTGACTAATTTTACTTAGCATTATATTCTCCAACTTCATCCATTTACCTGCAAATGCCATTATTTTATTCTCTCTTATTGCTGAGTAAAATTCCATTGTGTATATATACCACATTTTCTTTATCCATTCATCTACTGAGGGACATCTAGGTTGGTTCCACAACCTAGCTATTGTGAGTTGTGCTGCTATAAACATTGAAGTGGCTGTGTCACTGTAATATGCTGTTTTTAAGTCCTTTGGGAATAGACCCAGGAGTGGGATGGCTGGGTCATAGGGTGGTTCCATTCCCATTTTCCCAAGAAATCTCCATACTGCTTTCCATGGCGGTTGCAACATTTTGCAGTCCCACCAGCAATGTATGAGTGTGCCTTTTTCCCCACATCTTCTCCAATATTTATTGTTGTTTGTGATGAACATGTATTTCTATTCCTGTTTCTTCATTGGTCTTTGTAATTTTTCATTATAGAGATCATTTGCTCCAATTTAGTTTTGTTTCTGGCTATTTTATTTTGTTTTTCCCTCTTGTGAATTGGAATCTTTTGTGATTTCTTTCTCACAAATTTTGTTATTGGTATACAACAAGGACTTTTGTTTTAACTTTGTATCCTGCAAACTCTTGGAATTTGTTCATTAGTTCTAAAAGTTTTAAATAAAACTCTGAAGTTTTTTATGTATAAGATTTTGTTGTCTGCAAAAAGGAATAATTTGGCCTCCTCCTTTCTGCTTTGGATGCCCTTTAATTCCTTTTCTTGCCCTTTTGTTCTAAGACTTCTAATACTTTATTGAATGGTAGCAAATATGGACAGCTTTGTCTTCCTCCTGATTGTAGAGCTTTAGGGGTCCTGTAAGGAAGTTTGTGTCTGTGCCAATACGTAGGAGCGTTAAGCCTGTTTTCTTCTACCAGTTGCAAAGTTTCTGGTCCAATTCTTAGATCTTTGATTCACTTTGATTTGACTTGTACAGGATGAAAGATAGGGATCTAGTTTCATGCTTCTACATATGGATTTCCAGTTTTCCCAGAACCATTTGTTAAAAATGCATTTTTTAATCCAATCTATGTTTTTGGCTTCTTTGTCAGATATCAGCTGACTATATCTATGTGTATTTGTCTCTGTAATGCAGTTTTACTCAGCCATAAAGAAGAATAAAATTATGACATTTTCTGGTAAAATTATGGATGGAAATGAAGAAAACCATACTAAGTGAAATAAGCTAGAGGAGAGATCCAGCCCCCAGTTTGCCTGGCCTGCAGGGCCCAGAGTGGCAGCTCCCTGCTGCTGCACGCAGGGCCAGACCTGGGGAAGCACCACCTCCACTCCCCGCGACCGGCCCAGCGGTGACCAGAGCAAGAGGTAGGCATCTGCCCGCCTGCGGGAAGGAGAGATCCAGCCTCCACTTTGCCTGGCCTGCAGGGCCCAGAGTGGCAGCTCCCTGCTGCTGAACGCAGGTCTCATCCCGAGGATAAGCCCCCTCCACTCTTCCACTGTGCCATTCTGCAAAGGCCCAAAGGTGCAGCCTCGACTCCACTAACAGGATTCTGACTGGCTATGTTCCGGGTCAATTGGCTTAATCTGGAAGGGAAATAAGAACGGCTTCCAAGGGTCCATTTGGCTTGAGACTTATTCCTGGTTTCAACGTTTTTGTTTGTTTGTTTGTTTGTTTCTTGGGGGGGGGTTTGTTTGTTAGTTTCTGGTTTTTTTGTTTTGCTTTGTTTTGATTGACAGTGTGTTTGTTTGCTTCTGCTCCTCTTTGCTTTCTTTCTTTTCTTCCTTCTTACTTTAGTATTTTTTCTTCTTCCTTCATCTTCCCTATTTACACCCTGCCATTGCATACTGAACAAAGGCAAAAACAAGTTATATGCAGAAATTGGGATTTTTTCAACGAGTACAATTGAAATATATAGCAAAGTGGTGTTATATATAGTGTATTCTCTATTTTCTAGACTCATTCTCTCTCATACTAATTTCTACTCCTTGGTCACTTTTTTCTCTTTCTTCCTTTTTTTTTTTTTTTCCTTTTTGTCTTTTTCCTTTCTCTCCATCTTTCTTTATTTCTTCTCTCAACCGCTGCATAAATTAGGTTTATATATAAATTGGTCTTTCCACCTAATCATTCACTATTTCCTCTCTCATCTGCTGATACTAAACCACTTCCATAGAACTCTCTTTTCATACTTTCTAAGAAAGAACAAGTCAGTTCACTCACTTCCCTCTTACTAAACATATCACCTCTGTGTCCATTACTTGAATCTATAAAGCCCCATTAGAAGCTTACAGACTAAATTGGAAACACTATCTAGGTTAACTAAATCTGTACATTGTGATCAAACTGGGATTCTTTGAATAGAAAGTGTCTGATTTTAAAGTGTAAAGGAAATATAAGGGGATCTGATAGCATTGTACTACCGGAGCAACGTAAGGTTCTAAGGTAAAATCAAAATAGTCAAGGTCCTATAGTGCAAGAAGAATAGACATAAAAGTAAGATGAAGAAACAAGGAAGGAAAGTGGCACAAACAAATCAATATACCTCCTCAGTAGATTCCATGGCATGCACAGTTGGTGAAATGACAGAGATGGAATTTAGAAATTACATTTGCCAAATGCTTGCGGAAATTAAGAATGAACTAAAAAATGAGATGAGGGAGCAAGTACAGATGGCAAAAGATCATTTTGACAAAGAACTCCATAAACAAATACAGGAAGTAAAAGATTACTTCAATAGGGAGATAGAGGCTCTAAAGAGAAACCAAACAGAAATTCCGGAAATGAAAGAAGCAATAAACCAAAATAAAAACTCAATCAAAAGTATCACCAACAGAGTAGATCACTTGGAAGAAAGAACCTCAGACAATGAGGACAAAATATATACACAAGAGAAAAATCTAGATTACACAGCAAAAATGGTAAGAAACCAAGAACAGAACATCCAAGAATTATGGGACAACATAAAAAGACCAAACATAAGAGTGATTGGGGTAGAGGAGGGGGCAGAGTTTCAAGCCAAAGGAATGAACAATTTATTTAATGAAATAATTACAGAAAATTTTCCAAACTTGAGGAATGAATGGGAAAACCAAGTTCAAGAGGCTTACCGAACACCAAACATACAAAATCACAACAGATCCACACCAAGACACATTATAATGAAAATGCCTAATATACTGAGTAAGAAGAGAATATTAAAAGCCACAAGAGAAAGGAAGCAGATTACATATAGGGGGAAACCAATCAGACTATGTTCAGACTTTTCTACCCAGACTGTAAAAGCAAGAAGATCCTGGAATAGCATATTTCAAGTTCTGAAAGAAAAGGGATGTCAACCAAGAATCTTATATCCAGCAAAACTGAGCTTTAGATTCGAAGATGAAATAAAAACCTTCCACGACAAGCAAAAGTTAAAAGATTTTGCAGCTCGAAAGCCAGCACTTCTGAACATCCTGGGCAAAATTTTTCATGAAGAAGAAGAGAAAAATAACAACGAAAATCAACAAAGGGAGATATTAAACTAAGGGAAATACCAACCAGAAGAGAAACCAAATCAAGCTAAAGATCATAATACAAATAAAAATGGATGGGAATAAAAATCACATTTCAATAATAACCCTGAATGTTAACGACCTAAACTCACCATTCAAAAGACACAGATTATCTGAATGGATTAAAAGAAATGACCCAACAATTTGCTGTCTCCAAGAAACACACCTCATAGAAAAAGACATCAATAGACTGAAGGTGAAAGGCTGGGAAAAGTCTTATCACTCACATGGCCTGCGGAAGCAAGCAGGGGTTTCCATTCTCATTTCAAATAAGGTAGACTTCAAGCCAAAACTAATCAAAAGGGACAAAGATGGATATTTCTTACTACTTAAAAAAAACCATTCATCAACAGGATATAACAATCATAAATCTATATGCCCCAAATAATGGAGCACCTACATTCATCAAACAAACTCTTCTCAAAAATTCAAGAGTAAAATTGACCACAACACAGTTATTCTAGGGGACTTCAACACACCTCTCTCACCAATAGATAGATCATCCAAACAAAAGGTAAACAAAGAAACCATAGGCCTCATTAAAACAATTAATAACTTAGACTTAACGGACATATATAGAATATTTCATCCCGCGGTAAAAGAATACACTTTTTTCTCAGCAGCACATGGCTCCTTCTCCAAAATAGACCATATATTATGTCACAAGGCAACTCTCAGCAAATATAAAAAAATAGAGATACTACCCTGCATGCTATCGGACCATAAAGGAATGAAATTGGAAATCAATGACAAAACAAGGAATAAGAAAAACTACTCCATCAACTGGAAGCTAAACAACATGCTACTGTATGAACAAGGGGTTGAAGAAGACATCAAAGAGGAGATCAAAAAATTCCTAGATGGGGCTGGGGATGTGGCTCAGTGGTAGAGCGTTCGCCTACCACGTGTGCGGCCTGGGTTCAAACCTCAGCACCACATAAAAATGCATTGTGTACAACTAAAAGCAAATAAATAAATATTTTTTTAAAAAAATTCCTAGAGGTAAATGAGAACACAGATACATCGTATAGAAATCTCTGGGACACTATGAAGGCAGTAGTAAGAGGAAAATTCATTGCACTGAGTTCATTCCTTAAAAGGAAAAAAAACCAACAAATAAATGACTTAACATCACACCTCAAAGCACTAGAAAAAGAAGAACAGATCAACACCAAGAGTAGCAGAAGACAGGAAATAATTAAAATCAGAGCAGAAATTAATGAAATTGAGACTAAGGAAACAATTCAAAGAATTGACAAAACTAAAAGTTGGTTCTTTGAAAAAATAAACAAAATTGACAGACCCTTAGCGATGCTAACGAAAAGAAGAAGAGAAAAAACTCAAATTACTAACATTCATGATGAAAAAGGGAATATCACAACAAACACCTCAGATATACAGAATATAATTAGAAATTACTTTGAAAACTTGTACTCTAACAAAATAGAAAATACTGAATGCTTTGACAGATTTCTAGAGTCATATGATTTGCCTAAACTGGATCTGGAGGCTATACACAATTTAAACAGATCAATTACAAGGAAGAAATAGAAGAGGTCATCAAAAAGCTACCAACAAGGAAAAGTCCAGGACCTGATGGGTTTACAGCTGAGTTCTACAAGACTTTCAAAGAAGAATTAATACCAATGCTCTTCAAACTATTTCAAGAAATAGAAAAAGAGGGAGCTCTTCCAGACTCTTTCTATGAGGCCAATATTACATTAATTCCAAAGCCAAGCAAAGATGCATCCAAAAAAGAAAACTTCAGGCCCATATCTTTAATGAACATAGATGCAAAAATCCTCAACAAAATTCTGGCAAATCGGATACAAAAACATCAAAAAGATAGTGAACCACGATCAAGTGGGGTTTATTCCAGGGATGCAAGGCTGGTTCAGTATTCGGAAATCAATAAACATAATACAGCACATCAATAGAATTAAAGATAAAAATCATATGATTGTCTCAATAGATGTAGAAAAAGCATTTGACAAAATACAACACCCCTTTATGTTCAAAACACAAGAAAAACTAGGAATATCAGGAACATATCTCAACATTATAAAAGCTATTTATGCAAGGCCCAGAGCTAACATTATCTTAAATGGAGAAAAACTGAAAGCATTTCCTCTAAAAACTGGAACAAGACAGGGATGCCCCCTTTCACCACTGCTATTTAACATAGTACTGGAAACTCTGGCCAGAGCATTTAGACAGACGAAAGAAATTAAAGGGATCCACATAGGAAAATAAGAGCTCAAATTAGCACTATTTGCTGATGACATGATAATATACCTAGAAGACCCAAAAAACTCTACCAGAAAACTTTTACAACTAGTAAATGAATTTGGCAAAGTAGCAGGATACAAAATCAATACCCATAAGTCAAAGGCATTTTTATACATCAGTGACAAAGCCTCTGAAAGGGAAATGATGAAAACGACCCCATTTACAATAGCATCAAAAAAAATAAAATATCTGGGAATCAACTTAACAAAAGAGGTGAAAGACCTCTATAACGAAAATTATAGAACACTAAAGAAAGAAATCATAGAAGAACTCAGAAGATGGAAAGAGACCTACCTTGCTCTTGGATAGGTAGAGTCAATATTGTCAAAATGTCCATACTACCAAAGGCATTATACAGATTTAATGCAATTCCAATCAAAATTCCGATGTCATTTTTCAAAGAAATAGAAAAAGCAATCATGAAATTCATCTGGAAAAATAAGAGACCCAGAATAGCCAAAGCAATCCTGAGCAAGAAAAGTGAAGCAGGGGGCATCACCATACCAGACTTTAAATTATACTATAGAGCAATAGTAACTAAAACAGCATGGTATTGGCACCAAAACAGACGGGTGGACCAACGGTACAGAATTGAGGACACAGAGACTAATACATATAATTTCAGTTATCTTATATTAGACAAAGGTGCAAAAAATGTACAGTGGAGAAAGGATAGCCTCTTCAACAAATGGTGCTGGGAAAACTGGAAATCCATATGCAACAAAATGAAATTAAACTTGTATCTCTCACCATGCACAAAACTCAATTCAAAGTGGATCAAGGACCTAGGAATTAGATCTGAGACAATACGCCTAATAGAAAAAGTAAGCTCCAATTTCCAACATGTCGGATTAGGCCCCAAGTTCCTTAATAAGAATCCTGTAGTGCAAGAACTATTACCAAGAATTAATGAATGGGATAGATTTAAGCTAAAAAGCTTCTTCTCAGCAAAAGAAACAGTCAGTGAGGTGAATAGAGAGCCAACTAATTGGGAACAAATATTTAATACATGCACATCGGATAGAGCACTAATTTCTAGAATATATAAATAACTCAAAAAACTTTACACCAAAAAAGAAAATAACCCAATCAATAAATGGGCTAAGGAACTGAAAAGACACTTCTCAGAAGAAGATATACAATCAATCAACAAATACATGAAAAAATGCTCAACTTCTCTGGCAATTAGAGAAATGCAAATAAAAACTACTCTCAGATTTCATTTCACCCCAGTAAGAATGGCAGCTATCAAGAACACAAACAACAATAAATGTTGGAGAGGATGTGGGAAAAAGGCACACTCATACATTGCTGGTGGGACTGCAAAATGGTGCAACCGCTATGGAAAGCAGTATGGAGATTTCTTGGGAAAATGGGAATGGAACCACCCTATGACCCAGCCATCCCACTCCTGGGTCTGTTCCCAAAAGACTTAAAAACAGCATATTACAGTGACACAGCCACTTCAATGTTTATAGCAGCACAATTCATAATAGCTAGGTTGTGGAACCAACCTAGATGTCCCTCAGTAGATGAGTGGATAAAGAAAATGTGGTATATATACAAAATGGAATTTTACTCAGCAATAAGAGAGAATAAAATAATGGCATTTGCAGGTAAATGGATGAAGTTGGAGAATATAATGCTAAGTGAAATTAGTCAATCTCAAAAATCCAAACACCAAATATTTTCTCTGATATAAGGAGGTTAGTTCACAGTGTGATTGGAAGGGGGTACATAGGATTAGAGGAACACTAGAATGGTCAAAGGAAAGGGAGGGCAAGGGAGGGAGCAGGGGGTGGAAATGGTGGTTGAATGAGATGGATATCACTATCCTAAATGCATGATTAAAGATCTGAATGGTACTTATATACTTTGTATAGAAGCAGTTGTATGTAAAAAGATGATATACTTGTGCATTTTGAATAAGTAAATAAATAATCTAAAAAAATTAAAAAAAAAGAAATAAGCTAGGCTCAAAAAGTTCAGGTTTGAATGTCTTCTGTTATGTGTGGAAATTAGATCAAAATAAGGGAGGGAGAGGTGAATGGGGAATCCCATGAGAACAGAAGGGAAGTCAGTGGAGCAAAGAAAGTGGGTATAGAGGGAGGAATGAGGAATGGAGAAAGGGAGGGTTGGTGGGATAAAATTAATCAAGTTATACTATATACGTATACAAATATACCACAGTGAATTTCATCTTTACCTATGTCATATATCATATAACATATATATGTATATACATATAGCACTAATTGAAATAAAACATAAATTTAAAAAGGAAGACTAGTACAGCAGATGAATGGGGACAGGAGAGGGACGAGGGGAGAGGAAGGGGAAATACTGGGGACTGCCGTGGAGCAAATTACATCCCATGCTTGTATGATTATGTCAAATGAACCCTAATATTACATATAACTATGTATAACTATAATGCACTAATAAAAACATAATTAAATAAACAGTGATAGTATTTCTTGTGCATAAAATTTACAAACTCTCTCTGATATATGCATGCACTAGAATGTTTGTAGTAGAATTGCTTATAATAGCAAAATGCTGAAAGCAAAAATAAAATGGACATGAAAATAGAGCAGATAAGTTTATTAGAGTTCCACAGTGGAAGATGAAAATATAAAGAAGAATTTCACAAAGGCAAGAGAAGACAACAAAAGCCAATGTAACAGAATGCACATAGTCATTCATTTATATGCACATCTAGAGCAGACGAAATTCGTGGATCATTGCAGAAATGTTAAAATTCTAATGAGAAGTAAGTGAATATTGAAAACAGTAGGTACCTCCAAGAGGAAATAAGATACAATTGAAGAAGATAGAAGGGGTTTTAATTATATTGTTAGTTTTTATTGTTTAAGCCTATAGATTGTTAAGTGGATATTTCTGTTAAAATTATTTCAAACGTAACCATACCGCACATATAAAGAACACATAAATTCATACATGCACATTACGACTTGGTGGATATATATATAGTTAAACTGTATATTTTATGTATGTTATTATTATGTTATTTCATATTTTCTTAAAGTAAAATTTCCAGTGAAAATGTGTGAATTATTGCTTGTGTGTGAAAGACATTCAGGTGATTAATAGGTCTCCAGTAGGATTTGACTTCTCACACACAATATGAATATACTTCAACTAAATATAGGCAGCTTCGTAGCACAAGGCTAGTTACTAAACATTTCTTAAATCTGAATTTCCTCCTTTATACCAAATAGTAGAATTAAAGGAATACAGAAACATCTCTCACAATAATCAACTTATACCAATGGAGTTAAGTACCTTTGCCTGGAGCAGAGACAAGTTTCTCAAGGAATAAAGATAAAACTTGGACATATCTGATGGAAACACAGAACACTGCATTTATGTAGTTGGGTTAGGAAGTAACTGTCTTCATTTTAAAATAAAATATTGTTGATTAAACTAAAATGAAGACCTGTTTGAACTCACTGCATGTTGCCCAGACTTCCTGACCTCCTGCCCAGCCATTCCCCAGTCCACAGCCAGAGAGGCTGAACCCCTTACTGGAATGGGCCCATTTCCCAAACAATATCACTACCTGAAAGGCATGTCAAAAACCGTCACTGTCACTGCCACGCCTCACACCCACATGGCCCCTGGGCCCATTCTATGTAAACCACTGGCTTGGCCTTTTAAGGAAAGTCATCTATGTCAATTTGTTCGAGAGCCATTCTCTTTAAGAAAAGTCATGTGTCTAGTTATCATTACTGTAAGAATACAAGTAAAGAAATATTTGGAAAAAAGTTTTTAAATTATCAACAGTTCAAGAGAATATACAGAAGAAGAGGTGGGGAAAGTTGGCCAATGGGTATGAAGTTAGACAGGAGGATAAGTTCTTCTGTTCTGTTGCACAGTATATTGAATAGGAATAATGATAATATACATGTACTTCAAGAAAGGTAGAAAAAGGTGTTTTGAGTGTCTCAGAACAAAAAAAAAATGAAAATTGAGGAAATAAATAGGTTGACCATCAATTGAACATGACACAAAGTATACATATACCAAAATACCACATTGTACAGTATGAAGATAAACAATTTCTATGTATAAATTAAAATAACTAAATAAGCAGAGATGAAATTACAAAGGTAAAACTACATTTGTTATTAAGCAAAGAAACATAAATTCAAAAAATATTTAAAATTACATACAAAAGTGAAAAATGAACTTTCTGAAAGAAAAATTATAGTTATCTTTAGGGGAAAAAATTTGCAAAAGGGGTGGGGGAAAGAGAAAAATAAGTGTATGAAAATTTCAAATATACTAAGGACAAAGATATATTATAAAAAGGAAAAATTTAGAAATGGAAGTTGTGCTGGTATGTTTGTAACAACACTTTCAAGATTAACAAGACAATTCAACAGAGAGGAATAAAAACTGTGTCTAGTGAACCACAGTTAAAAAAAAAAAAAAGTGTCATATCATATGATTCTCTAGGAAACAGGCTTCGAGATGTAGCCAGAGTGCTTGTCTAGCATGTGAAATGTCCTGGGTCCAACCCATGTACCACCAATAAATAAATAAATAAATAAACAGCAATTCAGACGAAAATAAACACATGTGGGACCAAGAAAATCTCATAAGCAGTAATAGAGAGGACAACGCCTATCACACTGAACATGTTGCTCTACTGAGGATGTTTCTCAGAGCTCCTTTGATATCCCGATTCCTCAGACTGTAGATAAAGGGATTCATCATGGGGGTGACCAGACTGTAGAACACAGACACAATGACATCCTTGTCATTTGTGTTACTGGACGAGGGGACAAAGTAGAGTCCAATAATTGCTCCATAGTACAGAGAAACCACAGAGAGGTGGGAGCCACATGTGGAGAAAGTTTTGCAGATCACCTTGATGGAGGGTCTTCTCAGGATGGTGGCCCCAATGTGGCCATAAGAGACCAGAATGCATATAAATGGAAGGGTAATGACCACTGATCCTACAATGAGGATGACCAGCTGATTCATGGTGGTGTCTGAGCTGGACAGCTTGAGTAAGGCAGAAAGGTCACAGAAGAAGTGGGGCAGAGCATTGCTTCTAAGGAAAGAGAGCTGGGCTAGAAGGAGGGTGTGCAAAAGGGCAATGGCAAAGGACAAGACCCAGGACACAAGAACAAGCAGGAGACAGAGGCTCTGTCTCATCATTCTGGTGTAGTGCAGAGGGTGGCAGATGGCCACATACCTGTCATAGGCCATTGAGGTCAGAAGGAAGCTGTCAAGACTTGCAAATAATAAGAAAAAGAATTCCTGACAAACACACCCAGCATATGAGATGGATTGGGTCTGCATCAGCATGTTCATGAGCATCTTTGGAGCCGTGACTGAGGAGAAAGAGATGTCAGTGAGGGCCAAGTGGCTGAGGAAGAAGTACATGGGGGTGTGGAGGCGAGAGTCCAGCCTGATGAGCAGGATGATGAGCAGGTTCCCCAGCACCGTGGTCAGGTACATGCCCAGGAACAGGGCGTAGTACATGCCTTGCTCCTCTGGCTGGATAGGGAGCCCCAGGAGGAGGAATTCAGACACACTGCTCTGATTTTCCCTCCTCATGCTCTTCTCTTTTCCTGCAGATGAAAAAAAGATAGAAATGTGGAAGAATGAAGTGACTGTGATTGTTACATAATGGAAACATGGCTTTAGAATAATCATTTTAATTTTAATATCTCAAGCTTTTTGCCAGATGAATGGGCTGTAAGTGATGGATTTGGAAAAGAAAAAAAAAAGACATTATTGGTCTCCCAGGAAACAATACAACATCTTTGGACTAACCCTGAAATATCTGTATAATCTTCAGATCAAACCAGGTTTAAACTTGAGGCATCTATGAGTAAATGGAAAATAAAGATATCCAGCAAGACTTAATGAGAGTTAAAGATACACCAAGAGAGAAGTGGTTTTTATCCAAATTCTTCTCAGAAGTTAGAGAATCAGGTTGAGGAAATAATTCTACATAGAGTTTTGCTTTTGCCCTAACATCCCAAAATTTGTATACACACTCAGCTGAAGATAAATTATTCTACACAGAGCTGTCTGTCATACTCTAATGTGGGGAGTAGTAGAATCATGGAGTCAGAAAACATAGAAACAAATATAATCATACTACTGAAGGTAAATTTTACTCCTGCTCTGACTCAGCCCCTTAGATGATGAACACAGATACCTTCAGCTACCAGCCATGGGAAGGTTTATCCATTTCTCTCAGGGAAGGATGAAATAGAGTGAGACAGGTGGAGTTGGTAAGTAGCTCTAATTGATGTATTGATAAACATTTGCTTATAGCTCCTGGGAATGCCATCCCTAGCTCCAAATTAAACAAGGTATAATTGCCTCACTGCCTTGGGCTCCCTTGGGGGAGAACTGCTAGTCAAGGCAGACATAAGAGAGTTCATCCTTAGAGGAGTAATGATGACAACCAATATTAGGAAGTTGGTGGTTCACAAAACTTTTTGCCTTCTCAGTTGACCATGGGCAAAGTCTGATTTAGAGTCTATAATAAACCAAGTGGAGGTTAAGCATGATACCCAGTTTCTTGCTTCTAAACCCATGCTATTTTAAGAACACTAGAAACACATTTTAACTCCCCCACTCTCTGATGAGAGTGAGCGTTCTATCTCATCATCACTAGGGGACATGGGGATGGAATACAGATTCCTACAAATCTCATTCAGCTGCCAAAAGCATGGAGTCGTCACTCCAATGGCACAAGTTTGTTACAAAAGCATTATGAAAACAATTCAATGCATGGTTTCCTCTCAACCCCTTACAAAACTGATCTCAAATCAATTCCATACATTTCTAGCTCCATTTCTTCAATGCGTAGTAGAAAATGAACAGCACATGCTTATTATTCAAGGTGATGATGTATGAATGTTTGTAAGCATCATTACTAGTTTCTTTTTATATTAAATTCAACCTGTACTTGTAGTTGAGGGAAGAAATCCTGAAAATAGTTGGACTTCAATAATGGTTCTGGGTCCTCCAGATCATTGATCATGTGTTTCCTTGATGCTCATGCCTGTCCAATTGACCTGTTTTCCTAGATAGAAGTCAAGGGTTGACAAATCTTCCTTTTCAGATCAGAAGAACCTTATTGGCATGTCCTTTCCTTACATGAATGAAGTGAAAAAAGAAATAGTTCACAGACAGGGGATGTAGCTCTATGAAAGAGTGCTTGCCCAACATGTTGACGGCCCTGAGATCAATCCAGCACTACACGCACACATATAGAAGATCGGGACTCTGTTATTTCTCAATTGATTAAATAGTACAACAAAAATGATCTCTTTGGCCTAAGCAATGGCAATACTACTTCCCCAGATACCAAAGATAATTTCTTAGAAGACCTGACTAATCTCAGCATCAAGTTTTCCAGTTTCATCTATTTTCCTGTGAATGTCATCATTTCATTCTTCTTTGTGGCCCAGTAAAAGTCCACAGTATATATATGCCACATTTTCTTTTCCATTCATCTATTGATAGACACCTAGGTTGGTTCCATAACATGGCTATTCTAAATTGTAGTTTTAAGTTGCATTACACAACTACCTGCAACAATATACTCGGATGCTAATGAACCAGTTCATCAACTTTGGCAAATACATATCAATACCTAAAGCACCATCATCACTCTAGTGAGTTTCTTTGAGTCTCTTCCAAGACAATATGACCCAGGAACAGCCTCTGATAGCTTTGGTTAACAGTATGCTAATGCTAATGGAGGTGTCTATTTCTGGCACTGGAGCTGGAAATTTTCACTGAAGCTGTCTCTGCTTCATAGGCATTGTTAGACCTGACACTGTGTGTGGTTTTAACTTGAATCATGTTAGCTTCAACTCTTAAGATTTCATCTGATCCAGTCAGAATGGCAATTATTAAGAATATAAGCAACAATAAGTGTTGGCGAGGATATGGGGGAAAAGGTGTACTCGTTCATTGCTGGTGGGACTGCAAATTGATGCAACCACTCTGAAAAGCAGTATGGAGATTCCTTAGAAAACTTGGAATGGAACCACAATTTGAACCAGCTATCCCACTCCTCATTTTATACCCAAAAGATTTAAAATCAGCATACTACAGTGATGCAGCCTCATCAGTGTTTATAGCAGCTCAATTCACAATAGCTAAACTATGGAACCAATCTAGATGCCCTTCAATAGATGAAAGGATAAAGAAACTGCGGTATCTATACACAATGGAATATTACTCAGCTTTAAAGAAGAACGAAATTATGGCATTTGCAGGTAAATGGATGGAGTTGGAGATAATCATGCTAAGTGAAGTAAGCCAATCCCACAAAACCAAAGGCTAAATCTTTTCTCTGATAAGTGGATGCTGATCCATAGTGGGGGGCAAGGGAAGAATGGAGGAATTTTGGATTGGGCAGAGGGGATTGAGGGAAGTGCTAAGGGGGTGGGGGGAAAGATGGTGAATGAGATGGACATTATTACTCTATGTACATGTATGATTGCACGAATGGTGTGACTCTGCATCGTGTACAACCAGAGAAATGAAAAGTTGTGCTCCATTTGTGTACAATGAGTATAAATGCAGTCTGCTGACATGTATAACTAATTAGAACAAATAAAAAATAAATAAATCCACAAAAACGAAACATGTTCGCTTCAATTCGAGGTAGCAGCTTAAATGTCAGTACTGAATTGAGACCTGGATCTGGACCTCTCTAGGGAGCTGGTGGTGGGACTGATATCAGCTCTAGTTCTATGGTTGATTGTAGCTGTGGTGCTAATTTCTGAGGCTGCCAATGAAGCTGGCTGTATCCCAAAAGCTTGTTGCAGAGCTGGCAGTGGTGGCTTGCTCTGCATTTTGGAGAGCCTGCTATCAAAAACGCCACCTCCAGGTAGTCTTACTGGACAGAGTCATCCCAAACGACTGGTCTGAGTCTATGCTTTACTCCTGGTCTAACACTAGACCCTGGAGCCTCCTCCAAGTGTGGCCCAGCCTGTCCTCTCCTTACGTACTCACCTGTATCACTCCTAGTCTTCCTCCCCCTCTGGCACTGCTTCAACGTGCTCCAGGTGCTCCAGATGGTCCAGCTGCACCAGGAGATGGTGGAAGTGGTGATCTGAGTCCAAGCCAGATACGCTGAGCCACATGTAGGCCACCACATTCTCTGAGTGCTGGTACAGCCAGAGGCCTGAGACGGAGGAGAAAGGGCACACTGCAACATTATGAATACACATAGAGTCAAACTACATGTTTTGTGTGTGTTATTTCAATATCTTCTTAAAGGTTAAAGTAAAATTTCTAATAAAGATGCATAAGTTATTGCTCAGGTGTGAAAAACATTCAAGTGGGTAATAAATCTCAAATATGATTTGACTTCTCACACACAGTATGAATATACTTCAACTAATTATAGGCATCTTGGTGGCACAAGGCTAGTTACTAAGTGTCTCTTAAGTCTGAATTTCCTCCTTTATACCAAATACTAGAGTTACAGGAATACAGAAACATCTGTCACAGTAACCAGCTTATGCCAACGGAGTTAAGTACCTTTGCCTGGAGCAGATGCAGTTTCTCAAAGAATAAAGACAAAACTTGGCCATATCTGATGGAAACATAGGACACTACATTAATGTAGTTGGGTTAGGAAGTAACTGTTTCCATTTTAAAATAAACTATAGTTGGATTACACTAAAATGAAGACCTGCTTGAACTCACTGCTTGTTTCCTAGACGTCTTGACCTCCTGCCAGCCATTCTCCAGTCCACAGCCAGACAGGCTGAACCCCTTACTGGAATGGGCCCTGGGAGAATCCAATCAACTTTCTGTTTACCATTTGGGTCTTGTGCCCATTCTGTGTAGACCATTGGGCTGATCTTTTACAGAAAGCCATCTATTTCAATTATACCTGGTTATTATCGCTTTAAGAGCACACACACACACACACACACACACACACACACACACAAAAAAAAAAAAACCTTAGGACAATAATTAAGAATTTACCATCAGTTGGGGAGAATAGGAAGCAGGAGAGGGGTCATTGAGTACTGAATTAGTCAGGAGGAAAAAGTTCTGTCCTACTCCATCCACCGCCCCTTTTTCTAGGAATTTCATGGAATGTGGAAAAAAGATAGGTTTTTCTTCCAGTTTCCCCCTTTGTGTTCCCTCAGCTAAAAGTAGATAATTTCATTCAAGTCCTCAGAACACCAGAATATACTTGCCTTTTCCAGTCACATCCAGGATCTGCCAGAGAATTGGTTCTGTGAAAATGTCTGTCTAGCATAAGGAAATGATACCTTTTCCTTTTTTTTTTTTTTGTTACTATACTTATGCCAAAGATACTTAACTGATATTTTTCTTGTCATAATTCTAAGATTTCTTACACTTTGCTAATCATTCCTCTCTCTCCTTCAAGTCAGTTGGTCTTACACCTATTCAATGTGGATAATTACAAAATCATAGGGACAGAGAACATGATGATCTGTCTGCTAAACAATAGAATCCACATTCTGTGCAAAGACTCACTCAATTGATTGTCTTTGAGAGCTGGAGAGGTGTCTCAACTTGGGACTCATTACTCAGACATGGGGTTAACTGAAGTTTAAAATATCAATTCTCTCAACTTCTTCAGCTCACTACCTTAAAAATCCTGTTAAGGTGATGTTACCTGACTCAGACACATTCAATTATGTTTCTCACACTATATGAAAAACTATCAGTTCATCACAATAAAAATAGTAATTAGTTGTCTTTTGGTCATTTAGATCGTTGCAATATTTTTTTTTTATTTCCAGCAGTATTGTACTACATTGTAATAACATTATTCATATGTAATTTGGGACATCATATATATGCATACATATATATACATATATATGTATAATGAAGTCCTTGAAATAAAATGAGAGGGAAAATACAGTCACAATTTTAAAAGATTTTCACATTACAAAAGGCTGAGGTGACAGAAAGGTGTGATTCTTCTGTGTTCTTTAAAAGGAGTCCTTACTGGAAGAACCTGTCATATGAAGAATAAAACAATGAACAGTTTAGTTAGGTATTTGATGATGATAGGGCCAGAGCACTTGATGAGCAGAGAAACCTCAAGACCGTGGTCATATGGGGAAAATGTGGATGGAGAATTATGGAGAGGCCAGAGTTATGAGGCCTTGTCTGCTGTAATAGAAAGCTTCCATTCTATTCCAAAGCAACAACACACTCAAGAAAAAGTTTAACAAGTGATGAAATATTTTAAATAACTTGCTTTGTGCTGGGTGGAGATAGAATTATAACAAGGAAAGGGCCAGCAGAACTCTGAATAGGAGTCTGTTACAGCAATTTAGACACAAAATAATATCTGTTTACACCTGGATTGTGGCCGTAGAGATGAATAAAATTATAGTTTTAAAACAAAGTTATAGTTTTAGTATAATATTTGGAAGAACTCCCAACAAGACCTAACGGGGGTTGAAGATATACAAAGGAAAAAAAAAAACTTCTAATATCCTCTCAAAAATGAGACTTCATATCAGTTTGAAAAAAATATTATTCTAACTGGAGATTTGGTTTTGCTGTCTTCTCAAAATTTGGATAGGAACTCTGTTGGAGATAAATTACCCTATATGGAACCATCTTTCGGCTCTGGCGTGAGGAGGTGTAGAGTATAGGGATCAGAAGCACACACCAAACACACATGTATATAACACAGAAATGCATACAATGATACTACCAGATGTAAATTATACTCCTGATCTGACTTGGCCCCTTACATGATGAGCACAGATACCTTCAGTTACAAGACATGGGAAGGTCCTTCCATTTCTCTCTAGAAGGCGTGGACTGCAGTGAGGCAGGTGGAGTCTCTCAAGAGCTAAAGTTCCATAGCAGAATGGAGAAGAGTTATCAGTTCAGAATCAAACCGTGTGTGTGTGTGTGTGTCCACGCATATGTGTTCATAGCTTCTGAGAAATCAGTCTGATTAATAATTTTGCAAACCATGGGGAGGTTATGGGAGGTTATCCCTCCATCCCCTGCTCCAGATTAGGCCCATCCCCTGCTCCAGATTAGGCTCCATCCCCAGCTCCAGATTAGGGAAAATCAGGGCATAATTGATTCATTGCTTTTATTTCCATTGTGGGAAGAACTGTATGTGGAAGTAGGCCCGAGAGATTTCACTCTTGGAGGAATAATGACATTACCAACGAGGCAGCTACTAGAAACCTGGTGATGCACACTGCTTTTTTCCTTCTCAGTTTACCTTGAAGAAAGTGTAATTCAGAGTCCATCATAAACAAGGGTGAAGATTGAGTGTGATAACCCAAAAGGGTCTTGGTGATGAACCCCATTCTATTTTATAAGCACCAAAAACACTCATACTTTTGATTAAAAGAGTGAAGAAGGATATATGTTATAGTCACCACTGACCCTGAGGAATGGAATAGAGTTTCTATGAATCTATCTCTTGGCAGAAAACCGTGGTGTCAGCATTCCATTAATACAAGATTCTTACAATAATATAAAACGATCATTCAATGTATGCACTCTACTAATCCCCTTACAAAACTGATCTCAAATCCATTCAGCACATCTCTAGCTCCATTTATTCCTGGTAGAAAATTAATACCATGTGCTTATTATTCAGGGTGAAGATTTGTGAATATTTATAAATATTACTTTTTGGTTCAGTTTATATTAAATTGAGACTGTACTTGGAATTAGTACTTGAGTAAAGAAACCCTGTATGATATTTAGACTTCAGGAATGGCTTCTGGGTCCTGTAGATCATGGTAAACCATCTGTTTCCCCAGCAATAATCCTCCAACTGACCTGCCTGTTTTCCTAGAAGGGAAGGATTGACAAAATTTCCTTTCCAACCCAAAGAATATCATAGCACTTCCCTTTTTCCTTACATGTGTAAGGGTAAAAATAAAATTCATGCCTGCAAGATTTCCATTTGATCAAACAACATGAGAAAAATTATTTCTTGAAATCACATATAACATTACTTACTTTCCCAGATGCCAGGTATCATTTCCTGGAAGAACTTCACTTCCTCCTCTTCAATACCAAGTCTCTCCTATCCTTCTGAGTCCTGTCCAAAAGTCTCTTCTTATAATAAATTAAAATTTAATAATAAAATATAATTGCATATACAGAGACAAATATGGAAAATAGTTAAATAGAATTATCAAAAATTTCGAAGAATAGAATTTCAAGTTCACATAAGCATGACCAACTTCCATAATAACCAGGAACAGATGAATTGAAGCCTCAACAAGGTTCCATTTTATATCAAGAGAGTCACATTAGCTAAAATGTGGAAGCAACCTAGATGCCCTTCAGTGGATGAATGGATAAAGAAAATGTGGTATATATACACAATGGAATATTACTCAGCAATAAAAGAGAATAAAATCATGGCATTTGCAGGTAAATGGATGGAGCTGGAGAATATAATGCTAAGTGAAGTTAGCCAATCCCAAAAAAAAAAACAAATGCCAAATGTTTTTTTCTAATATAAGGAGGCTGATTCATAGTGGGGTTGGGAGGGGGAGCATGGGAGGGTTAGATGAATTCTAGATAGGGCAAAGGGGTGGGAGGGAAAAAGAGGGGGGCATGGGGGTAAAAAAGATGGTGGAATGAGATGGATATTATTATCCTAAGTACATGTATGAAGACACGAATGGTGTGAATATACTTTCTATACAACCAGAGATGTGAAAAATTGTGCTCTATATGTGTAATATGAATTGTAATGCATTCTGTTGTCATATATAACAAATTAGAATAACAAATTTAAAAATGGACTAAAGATCTAGGTATAAGGCCAGAAAAAAATAAGATTGATTAAGTTTGGGGATGCTCCTTGCTGATAAAGTTATAGATTATTTGGTTGTCTTAATTACTTTTAATAAAGAAATGACATCTAATTATGATTTACCATTTAAAATAAGCATTGTCATGGGTCAGTCAAATGTGAGACGTATATCCCACAATACCCCAAACATAACTTACACAACTGAAGACAATACTAAGTAGCATAACAGCAGCCCTCATAATAGCAGAAACAATGGGGAAAAGTTCATTTAAAAGTTTTGATAATCTTTCAGAAGGAATATTGTAATTATTTGCCATATCACAGATGTATTAAGTAAGTGTAATAATTGAAGAGGAAAGGCTAGATTTCAACAATATAACAAACATGGAACAAAAGATAGATGTACATGTGTATGAATTTTATGGATTCAATGTTTGTGTCCAGTCTATAAATTTTTGTATTGAAGCCTAACTCCCTATAGTTGAAGACTGGTTCTCTACTGAAGTAATTAATGTGGAATAAAATCATGTTGGTGGGGGATCCAGAAGATGGGAGACTAGAGGCATCCAGGAGATACAATCCACTCCCTGAGATTAAATTAAATCAATGGTTGTGAGGCTGCATGATTAGGCAGGGGGGCTGTGGAAAGCACTGGATTGCTACTCAGTGACCAGGGGAACCCCAGAAACATTAGGTTTTAGGATAACAAAAGAATTTTGAAAAGAAGTAAGTGTACTGTACCAGCATCAGGCCCAGGGCATCTCACTGGGGGAAAGAAGCCCCAGCAAGCCAAAAGAATCTCAGGGATTTCAAGAAATGCAAGATCTGCTATTGGGAAAATATGCAATCTGTCCCCTGCATATTGAACAGGCATGGTAGAATCCCGGTACTTCTCTGTGGATTCATTGAGAGTTGGGGAGGGGGAACTACCTTGAAGAGGGCTTAACTAAGATCAGAAACCCCTGCTGCTGCTGCTGCTGCTGATGTTGCTGCTGCTGCTGCTGCTAAAATTCTCCTTCTCTTCCTCTTCTTTCTCTTTCCCTTCCCCTCCTCCTTCTACTTCTTCTCCTTTCTTCCTCTTCATCCTCCTCCTTCTCATTGTTCTTCGTGTGTGTGTGTGTGTGTGTGTGTGTGTGTGTGTGTGTGTGTAAACCCAATGGCCACTTTACCTTTTCTTTCACTAGGTTGGTGGGTGCCTGCCCTGAGTCTGCAACACCACTGTTGGAAGTTCTTGGTGGCAGGAGCTATGGTCTCCAGTATGTAGAGAAAGGCAGAGTATGTATCCTTTGGACACTGGCAATCTGAGCCTTGTGACCAGCAGCAAGACAGGCTGGGTGTGGATTCAGGAAGGCACTGGGTATGGCAGTGCTACAACTGGGTCTAGTGGAAAGTGTGCTGTCCACAAAACCCCACTCCAGGCCAGACCCCACCTGCAAGCTACCTCTTCCATGCTCAAAGGCATTTGGAGAATTTGATGCATCGATTTAGACAGTATTCATTTCCCCAAAAGCATATGGAATAAGGGTCTGGGAGTTGAGATGCAGTACAATTAGATCAGTCCACAGATTCTGTGGGTAGGATGGTTTGGCTGGTGGCTCCTACCATAACAACATCCCTGTAACCAGGTACAAAACCCAGTGCTACTAAAGGTGAATTTAGCTCTGTAGCAGACATTGATGGATAGGGATGAGTGGAGCTCAGCATGTAATTCACCTGGTTTGACCTGTTTAAGTTGAACTGAAAAGGAACAAATTAAACTTTGTGTCCCACAAACCTTCCCATAGCTAGATGATCATAAAATTGTATCCCTGGAAGTGTCTCCTTTTAATTACATCAGCCAGGAGAAACCTTAATTGTTTTATGGTTTTGCATTCACTTTTTCTGCCTAAGTTGTTTCATTGTCTTTTTCTTCATTATTTGTTTGCATTTCTTTCTAATTTGTGTATTTTTTCAATCAATTGGATTTTTCTCAATATATTTTTTTCTTTTTTAAATTTTCTTTTAGTTATAGGTGGACACAATGCCTTTATTTTATTTATGTGGTGCTGAGAATTGAACCCAGGGCCTCACACATGCAAGACCCCTCAATACCATTTTTCTTCTCATTTTTTTTTCTCTTCGTTCATTCTCTATCCTCATTTCTTCGGTCTCTTTTCCCTGTCCCCTGCACCTTGTCTCAGTATTGAGTATACTACAATTGAATAATTTTTCAAGTGTTACAAGGCTGCATACTATAGGCAGAGCCAGGACAGCCACTACAGTTTCTGGGTGCGGGTTCTTGTGAATACACCAGAAAGAATCCAAGCAAAATGTGGAGTGGTAAGCAACAAGCAACAAGTTTAATAGAGTGAGAAACAGGCTAACATACAGCATAAGAACTGTACAGACTGCCTTGAAGAGTGGATGGTATGGTGCTCACAGTATTAGAGTTTTAAGGAAAGTTGAGTCTTCTCTTCTTGCCTCAGTTTTTCTGGCCCCTTAATTGGTTTATTACCCTTTGTGTAGGCCTCAGAAAGCTTTCTTTGTGAGGGTCTTGATGTTCTGGCTGACCAGGCAATTGGGCAGTTGTGACGTAGTTTCGGAATAAAGGAAGAGCCTAGTGACTTGGTTACAAGAGATGGTGATGATGTGATCTGGAAACAGTAGATTCCTTTGAGGGGTGAAAATTAACCATAGCTGGGGAAGGTCTTGACATACCCAAACCTCACTTTTCTGAAGCTTGTCTGTTTCAATTAAGGTTCCCATGATTTTAAGTAATAGCTCCCTTAAGGGATTATAATTATATACAGCTTGGGAAAGGTTGGGCATCCTAACTCTTATTTGTAAATGCTTTCTTGTTTAGATAAGTTTCCCTGTGGTTTCAGTTTTATGACTCCTCAATTTTTCTTAGTGCATAACTCTGATGTCTGTCCCTCATTTTTTTTTCTCTCTACCCATTTGGCTAACTACCCTACCTAACAATAGTAGTCCATATTATTACTCACCTTCTTTCCTCTTTGCCTGGAATTGTGGAGATTATATTTAGTTTCACATTGTATGTTGACATATGGTTTGCTCCTAAGTTACTACTATTATTGGTGGTTATTCTTTCTTATTAATGTGGTGTAGGTATCTGAAACAAGCACTTTGATCAGGGTGTTTGGATATTCAGATATACTCCTATCCCAGGGCACCTGTTTAGAGATCATTGTTCACTTAAGATACCTTTACATAAACAGTGGAAGAAAAAATCCATCCCAACAGATATGAAAACCTCAACACAGAGTCATAGGAAACATGATGAAAATAAGATGCCCCCCAAATCCATAATTCCCTAATGACTGAATCCTTAGATACAGGAGTAAATAAAATGCCAAAGAACTTAACAATTGATTACTAAAATGATTGATGAATTCAAAGAAGGTACAAATAAACATCTGAGTGAATTAAGGAAGATAATACAGAATAAAATGAGAAATTTGACTAAGAAATGAGGAGTCAAAAAAAAAAAAAAAAAGAACAGAACTCTTGGAAATAAAAAGCTTAATAACTCAAATAAAAGCCCAGTTGAAAGTCTCATCAAGAGACTAGATCAAGTAAAATACACAATTTCTGTTCCTGAGGATTAGGTGAATGAACTATAATATTCAAATAATAATGAACACAAAAATAAAAGATAATAAGCAGAATATACAAAAAGTCTTGGAAAATTTTAAGAGATCTGACTTAAGAGTCAGAGACCTTGAGAAGGAACATGGGCTAAAGCATCAACAACCTGTTCAGTGAAAGTTTTCCAACCCTCCAGATTGAGATGGACATTCAGATATTGGTTGAATTTAGAACTTCAAATTGATAAGACCAGAAAAGGACCTCTCCATGACATATTATAGTAAAAATGTCAATGTTTCATAGTAAGAAAAATAATTTTAAATGTAGCAAGAGAGAAATGCCAAGTCACTTATAAAGGTAAACCCATTATAATAGTAGCATATTTCTGAATAGAAACTCTAAAGACTAGGATGGCATGGAAAAATATATATTTCAAGCTTTGAAAGAAAATAACTGCCAACTTACATTACTATATCCAGCAAAGCAATCCTTCAGAATTAGAGGAGAAAAAACATCCAAAGATAAATATAAATTAAGGAAAATAATGATACTAAGTCAGCATTGCAGAAAATGCTTAAAGGAATCATACATACAGAAGAAAATATAAACTAAGAGAACATGGGAATGAATAGATCTCACTGGAATAGTAGATAAGCAAATGAGAATTAGAATTAAATCAAACATTATAAATAAAGCAAAATGACAGGAAGTAATATGTACCTTTGTAGAAATACAATGACTTTGTTACTTGTTATTTCTCCAATTAGTAGATGTAGGCTAGCAGGTTGCATTAAAAAGACAGGCTCAGCTGTGTTGCCTTCAAGAAATAATCTTCACTCTCAAAGACATTCACATACTACATGAAAAGATGAGAATTATGTTCCATGCAAATGGAATCAAAAGCAAGCAGGAGTAGCTATTCACATATCTGACAAAGATGACTTTAAGACAAAAATTAGAAGAGGCAAAGAGGGTAATTACATATTTGTTAAGGAAACAACCCAATAAGTAGATAAAAATACTGTTAATATCAATTACCCAAATATTAATGTACAAAATTGTATAAAACAAATACTACTCAAAGTAAAGGGACAGATAGGCCCCAACACAATAATAGTGATCACTCCAACACAACATTCTTACTAATAGATCATCTAAACAAACGAAAAAATTAACTAATGTACTACAGCATTAACTATACTTTAGATCAAATGGACTTAATAAACATTTAAAAAATATTTCATCCAACACTTTCTTTTCAGCTCTTCATAGAACTTTATCAAAAATAGATCAAATATTAGGTCACAAAGCAAGTGTTAATAAATTTTAAAAAATAATTTTATGTATATTACTGGGTCATAATGGAATGAGATTAGAAATCAATAGAAAGCAAACTACAGAAACTATAGAATCTCATGGAAAATGAGGAAAATGAACATAACTTTTGAATAATGAGGTGAGTTGATGAAGAAATGAAGAAAGAAATTTTAAAATTCTTAGAATCAAATGATAAAAGGAACACAAAATACCAGAGTATGTGGAGTGTAGTTAATGCAGTTCTAAGAGAAAAATGTATAGTGATGAGAGACTATATTTAAAAAGTCAGAAAGATCTCAAATAAATAACTTAATGATTCATCTAAAGATCTTAGAAAAACAAAAACAAACCAATCCCCCAATCGTAGACTGAAAGAAATTATAAATATCACAGCTGATATTAACTAGAGGATTTATAAAAATATAAAGAATCAATGAAAAAAGAGTTGGTTCTATGAAAAAAATCAACAAGATAGAAAAACCTTAGCTAAGCTAACAAAAGATAGAGAAACCACAATTAACAAAATTGGAGATAAACAGTAGAATGTTAGATCAGATACCACTGAAAATTTATAGGACCACTAGGAACAATTTATAAAGTTACAATACAATAAATTGAAAAATCTAGGAAAAATGGATCAATTCCTAGATGGATATTAACTACCAAAATTAAACCAAGAGATATAGGAAACCTAAAGAGACCAATACCAAGCAATGAAGTGGAAGTAGTAATAAAAATCCTCCCCCACCTTCCCAAAATCCAGGACAAGATAGATTCATGGATGAAATTTAGATGACTTTTAAAGAAAAAATAATGCCAAGCCTCCTTAAAATATTCCACAAAATAGAAAAAAAAAGGAATTATTCCAAACTCTTTGACATATACAGTATAATCTAGATTCTATAACTGGATAAATACACATGAAAGAAAGAAAATCACAGACCAATATCCTAGAGAAACAGATTGAAAATGCTTTAATAAAATACTAATAAACAAAATTCTACAATACAGTAAAAAAATCATGCACCATGATTGAGTTGGTTTTATTCCAGGATGTAGGATGGTTCAACATAAACAAATCATTAAATGTAATACACCACATAAATAGAATTAAGATAAAAAAATCACATGATCAAGAAAAGACCTTTATGCTGGGGTTTTAGCTCAGTGGTAGAGTGCTTGCCTCGCACATGTGAGGCACTAGGTTCAATCCTCAGCACCACATAAAAAAAATAATAATAATAAAGCAAATAAAATAAAATTTAAAAAAGAAAGGACCTTTGACAAAATTTAACACCCCTTCATTATAAAAACCTTAAAGAAATATTTTTGGAAAATGGACATGAAATTATAATCACCTACAAATTCTAAAAGAGAGAGGAAGGGGAACTATTGCTCAATGAACACTGAGTTACATTAGATAAGAGAAATATTTGTGTCCGATGGCACAGGGTTTTGACTATGGATAATGATACAACACTACATATTTCTAAGAGCTAGAAGAAACAATTACGAATAGTTTCACAGAAAGAAGTCATAAATATTTGAGAATAAAGACATGTTTTCCTTGATTTGAACATTATATACTATGTATATCATATATGGAAACATCATATACTGCTCTATAAATATGTACTATTTTTATTTGTCAATTAAAAAACTAAAAATAGGTTAAAAAATAATACAAAAAATAACCTAGATTTCTAATTAAGGTTGCGCACAAAAATAAATTCGCAGGGAATTACAAAATGAAACACACAAAAAATCATGAAACTAGGAAAAGAAATGATTTATTTGAGAAGAAAAAACTGTCACAGAAAGCTAAATAACATCAAATATAAAGAGAGCAATACACTTGATAGGGAAAACAATGTCTATCACATTGAAATTTTTCCCCTACTGAGGATGTTTCTTAGAGCTCCTTTCATATCCCGATTCCTTAGACTGTAGATAAAGGGATTCACCATGGGGGTGACCAGACAGTATAAGACAGACACAATGACATCCTTATCATTAGTGCTATTAGACGAGGGGACAAAATAGAGTGCAATAATTGCTCCATAGTACAGAGAAACCACCGAGAGGTGAGAGCCACATGTGGACAAGGCTTTGCAAAGTCCCGTGACGGAGGGTCTTCTCAAGATGGTGGCCCCAATGTGGCCATAAGAGACCAAAATGCATATGAATGGCAGGGTAATGACCACTGATCCTACAATGAGGATAGCCAGCTGATTGATGGTGGTGTCTGAACTGGACAGTTTAAGAAGGGCAGAGAGGTCACAGAAGAAGTGAGGCAGAGTGTTGCCTCTAAGGAAAGAAAGACGGGCTAGGAGGAGGGTGTGCAAAAGGGCATTGGCAAAAGATAAGACCCAGGACACAACCACTAGCAGGAAACAGAGATTCTGACTCATGATTCTGGTATAATGCAGCGGATGGCAGATGGCCACATACCTGTCATAGGCCATTGAGGTCAGAAGGAAGCTGTCAACATCTGCAAGCATTAGAAAAAAATATACCTGGCAAATGCAGCCAGCATATGAGATGGATTGGGTCTGCGTCAGCATGTTCATGAGCATCTTTGGAGCCGTGACTGAGGAGAAAGAGATGTCAGTGAGGGCCAAGTGGCTGAGGAAGAAGTACATGGGGGTGTGGAGGCGAGAGTCCAGCCTGATGAGCAGGATGATGAGCAGGTTCCCCAGCACCGTGGTCAGGTACATGCCCAGGAACAGGGCGTAGTACATGCCTTGCTCCTCTGGCTGGATGGGGAGCCCCAGGAGGAGGAACTCAGACACACTGCTCTGATTAGCCCTCCTCATGCTCTTCTTGGTATCTTTTGCTTGAGATGAAGAAGAAATGGAAATCTGGAAGAATGAGAAATCATTGTGACTATTATGTAATAAAAACTTGGTTTTTAATCTAGTAAGTATGTGCATTTTAGTTTGAATATCTCAGGCTTTTTGCCACACTAATGGGATAGTTATGGTTTGGAAAAAAAGATATTAGTCCACCTATAAAACAACTGAAAATCTTTGGATATACCATGAAACATCAGAATGATTATCAAATCAGACCAGTTTTCAACTTGAGGAGTTCAGGATGGAAATTTAAGATTAGGGAATTAGTGTGCAAGAGCAGGTCAGTAATCAGCTAATGGAAAGACTATAGATGATGGGATGTCTAGTTGGTTGTTTTGTTTTTTTTTTTTTTTTTTTTTTTTTTTGCCTCTCTTTACCTTCACCATGCCTCTAAAATACACTTTGCCTAATGCTTTATTTCCATGGTTTGAATCAAGTGAACACAGTGGAACACAGTCTTTGGATTTATAGGATATTAAGATTTGGAGACTTGGTGGAAATATCTTATGTAGCAGGTTTAGGCCCAGGTGTTAGGGATGAATCAATGTGTATAACATAAAATATCTAATGACATACCTTGCAATACATTTATCAGTTCTTCCTTTAAGAAAGTGCTTTCCCATTCAATGATCTTAACTTTCCATCTCTCTTTCTAAAGGAATTTTCAAGGGGTATGAATAAAACTTCTGTTTCATGTTATTTGTCATCCTAGAAAACCCAAAATGAACACCTTGGGTATTCCCTCAATTCAAACCAAATTGCCCTACTGAAGTCATTATAACACTGGGAAACACAGGACTTTTCTACTCACTTTTTGAATCTGCCAAAGAGTTTCTTTGTGTCTGCCTAGCAAAAACAGATGATGCATTCTTCTTCGTGATTCTTAGCCTAGGTTTGATACCAAAGATTCTTTTTAATTAGCACATTTTAATTATACATAATAATGTGTTTCATTGTGGCATATTCACACGTTTATAACATACTATTCTTTATTCATTCATCCTTTGATGCTATACTAAAGATTTCTTAACCAGTATTTTGTTACATTTCCATTATTTTTCTACATTGCATATATTATCATTCCTCTCTTCTCCTTCAGATCAGTTAGTCTTAAATCTATCAATGTGAGCTATCACAAAATAATAGGAAAACAGATTATAACCTGTCTAATAAAAATTTAATCTATATTCATTGTAAGATTTGTTAAAAGTGAAAAAATTGCTGGGGAGTGATGTTCTTATATTTTGTGCATATATAAGTATGTAACAACAAATTCCACTAATATGTACAATGATAATGCACCAATAAAAATGTGGGGGGAGGAGTGCAGGAAATTATAATTTGAGAACTAAGAAAGTGTCTCACTATCTAATTTATCATAAACTCACTTGGGTTTTAACTAAAGTTTATGTACCAGGTCTCACAACTTGATTGAAATTACCATTAAAACTCTTATATCCTTCAGCACATTATGTAATATATTATATTAATGTGATCTTGTGAGATGACATGGATTATACTTTTGTTTGTTACTTATCATTATGTTGGTTACAATCAATTTATCACAATGAAAATAATAAGTAGCTATCAGCTGGGCATGTAGGTTGTTTCTAATGTTTTGCAATTTCCAGCAACATTGCAAACAACATTGTTCTGATATCATTTTTCATACCATTATATATATATATCTGTAACATAAATTCTCAGAAATGAAATTGCAGGGGAAGCATTCATGGTTTTGATAGAGTGTCAAATTACCAGAGGCTAAGGTGATAAGGATACCAATTCTTACTATTGTTTACAAGGAGTCCTTAATAGAAGAACCTGTCACCAGAAGACAATGAAAATGGAGAAAACAGTGCCAGGGCATTTGGGAAACAGAAAACTCCAGACCATGATCAGTCTGGGAAATACAGGAGTCAGAGAATTATTGAGGGGCCATAGTATATAAGACCATTTGCATTATCATAGAATTTATCAATCTATCCTAGAATAGTAGCACACTCAAGTAAAGGATTAAGTAAAGAAGTGATTAATCTTGCTGGCTTCTAGGTACAGATCAGGTTATACCAAAGACAGAGTGTCAGCAGGAATCTGAATAGGAGGTGATTGCAGCAGTTTTGGTACAAAATAATGTCCTCCTGCACTTGGATTATGGCAGTAGAGATGAATAAAATAATAGAGATTTAGGATACAATTTTTAAGAAAACCCAACATGACCTAATAGGGTTAAAGTTAAGAAAAAGTGGTACATTTTTCCACCTCTCTCTCAAAGATTAGATATAGGATCAGTCTGAGATAAACCATACTATGTGATCTTTTTTCCCTATTATCTCAAAATTTGGACCCATACTCAATATAAAATAAATTACCTGACATGGAGCTGTCTGTCATAGTGTGCTATGAGAAGGGTAGTGTTTAGAGATCCATTGTACACTGGACAAACACACATAGAAACAGAACACGTAAGATTGTACTACTGAGTGTTAATTCTACGCCTGCTATGACAGAGCCCCTTACATGATGAGCACAGATACCTTCAGTTACAAGTCATAAGAAGGTTCTTCTAATTCTCTCTAGAAGGCACAAAATACAGTAAGAGGTGATTTCTAAGCGCTCAAATTTCTGTTGCAACAGAAAGAAGAGTTGGTTCAGAACCATTCAGGATAGACACATGGATACACATTTGTTCACAGTTTCTGAGAAATCAATGTGAACTCTGATTTTACAAACCATGGAGAAGACCTGTGGGGCAGGGGGGTAATTCCCCATCCCAGATCCGAATTAGAGACAAACCAGACCTAATTGCTTCATTGCCTTTGGCTCTCTTGGGGTAAGAGGTTCTTGTTGAAACAGACATAAGAGAGTTCACCCTTGGAGGGATAATGAAATAACAAGCCAGCCATTAGGAACCAGTGATTCACAATGCTTTTTGTCCTCTTATTTGACCTTGGGGGAAAGTGTGATTAAGATTCCATAATAAGCGAAGCTGGAAGTTAAGTGATAATCAAAGTTTCTTGCTTTTAAACCCATACTATTTCAAGAACACCAGAAATACTCAAATACTATCACTCTGACTAAAGAATTTAGAACACTAAATCTCATCACTACTAATGAACCTAAGAAATAAAACGTTGTTTCTATAAATTTCAATCTCTTGCTTAAAAGCATTCTATTGGTGCACATTTCCCACAATACTGTAAAATAATCTTTGAAAGCTTGCTTTTCACTCAACTTACAAAAATGACTCCTAATGCATTTTTTACATCCCAGTGCCATTTCTTCAATGTGGGTAGAAAATGAATTTTTCGTGCTCATTGTTCACATGAAGATGTTTGAATATTTGTAAATGCTGATTTTGCTATTCATGCTAAATTCAAGTTGTGCTGTGAACTGCTGTTCAAGTGAGAAAGTCCAGTAAGATATTTAAACTTCTGGATTAGTTTCTGGGTCCTGTCAATCATGGTTTCCCTGATGCTAATACCCCAACTGTCTGTTTTGTAGAAGACAAGTGTTGACAAAACTTCCATCACAAACACAACAATATCATTGTCACCTCCCTCTTTTCCTACATGAATGAAGATAAAAAAACAAAGTTTTTGATATGTGGATGCTAACACACAACAAGAGGGAAGAGAAGTGCCCTGACCAGCATAGCCAATAATTTAGAAACCAGAGGGGTGATGAGGGGATGAAGAAAACACAAACAGAAACACCTAGAGAAAAAGCTGGGGCCAGGTGGGCAGCCACACACGGATTAGGCTTGACTGACATGTTTATTATATAGGTTTTGTCATCAGGTTATTAGTGAGAAAGTTTCAGCAAAGCAGGCAGTCTGAAGGACACAGGAAACTTGCAAGACATCGAGGTCATCTTGTTACACCCAGAATTCTCTACCCCTGGGGGTTGGCGTCTGAATCCAAGGTTCCAACTGTTAGAGCTGCTCACCTTTGCATGTAGCCATCGCTGGCTGGCATTATATAGCAACTGGGGTATCTAGTCCTGAACTTTTACATAGGCAGCTCCTATTGCAAATGCAGCCATGAGGAAATCAGAGACCATGGTTCAAATCACCACTCTCCACAGGGAAGAATAGAAGTTCTGTGGATTAGACAAAGGCTAATGAAGGGAAATGAGGGGGGACAGGAATAAAAAAAGACAGTAGAATGAATTGCACATAAATTTCCTATGTTCATATATGAATATACCACTAGTGAAACTCCACATCATGTACAACCACAAGAATTGGATCCTAATTAGAATAAGTGATCATATGTATGTCAAAATACACTCTACTGCCATGGATATCTAGAAAAGAACAAATAAAAAATAAAATTAAATTTTTAAAAATGGACAAAGGACTAATTTCCAAATTATATGAAGCCTATATGCAATAAATAAAAGACAAACCACCCAATAGAAAAGCAAGAAACAAAACATGATCATGTATTTTACATGAAGAAATTCTAGAGCAATAAGTATAATGGTGTTGTTCTCATGATCCAGTGGGGGTCTCCCAGTGGGTAAAAGGCTCTTCACCATCTAGTAATTCAAGAGCCAGGCTTAGTTTTTCTGAGAGCAGTAGGTAATCTGTTTCCTCTCAATAGATAAGATCCATCTGCTTCTTTAAAATCCTGGCCAGAAATAGCACACATTCTCTTCCACTGTTGAGAATGTGTTGCCTAGACTCCCTAGATCAGTTTAAAAAAAAAGATGTAGCAGCTCCATCCCAGTGACAAATTTACAGATCATGAGTTGTGTGGGCAGTCAGTCATCTCTGTCACAAACAGACAAAAAACATAAGGCTAGATATTTTATTGCATTAATGATGATGGCAATAGAAGGTAAAAGCACAGTGAGGTGTAATTTGCCATTTGCTACATTTGAAAAAAAAAGTGAAAACTTTGTCTTTAAAGTGTTAAGGAAAAAAAGTAATAGAAACTCTCAAGCTCTGTGGATACATGTTTAAATTAGTGTAATTTAACAAATAGGAATGGTCCTAGTTTTTAAGGAATCTCATTCTGTTTCCCAAAGGGGTTGTATTAATTTACAATCCTACCAACAGGTATGAGTATAACTTTTCCCCCACATCCTTGCCAGCATTTATTATTATCTGTATTCTTGATGATTGCCATTCTAATGGGACTAAGATGACCCAACTATGCCACCACTTGGTATTTATCCAAAAGAACTAAAATCAGCATATGATAATAATCCAGGTATTCCAATGTCTATAGAAGCACAGTTCACATTAGCCAAGTTATGAAACCAGCCCAAGTCCCCATCAACAGATGAAAGGATAAAGAAAATGTGGTATATACACACAATGATTTTTTTACTCAGTCATAAAGAAGAATGAAATTCCATCATGTGCTGATAAATGGATGGAACCAGAGAGCATTATGCTAAGGGAAATAAGGCAGACTTAGAAAATCAAAGGTTGAATGTTTTGTCTTATTTGTGGGAAAGAGAATGAAATAAGGGGAAATGAAGGGGAGTGGAGGTCACATGAAAACAGGAGGCTGCAGTTGTATAACTATATAGTGCAGAGGAAAAAAATTAAAAAAAAAAAAAAAAAAGAAAACTGATAAATAGAGCAGAGGAAGGAAACTGGAGAGAGAGAAAGGATGGAAAAAGGGAGGAACTGTGCAATGAATTGACCAAATTATGCTGTTTCCACATATGCACACACCACAGTGAATTCCACCTTTATGTGTATCTATAAAGCACCAATTTAAAAAAAAACAATACATAGAAGGAAGATCAGTAGAGTAGAGGAAGCTGAACATGGGGAAGAAAGGAGGGGGGATGGAGAAGAAAGGGAATGTGGAAGTTCTGGGGATTGAAATGGAGCAAATTATGTTCCACACATGTATGAATATGTCAAAATGAACCCCACTACTATGTATAACTTTAAATGGAGTAATAAAACACTGAAAAATTAGTGGACTATTTTTATAGCAGTTTCAGGTTTATTGAAAAATTCAGCAGAAAATTTTCCCCATTGGCCTACCATTTCCATGATTAATATTTTACATTGGTATAGTGACTTTGTCACAATTGAATCAATATTAGAAAGCTAAAATTGACTAAAGTCCATAGTTTATATTAGGGTTCATTCTCTTTATTCTACTGGTTTTTGCTTTGATTGTTTTTCTCTTAGTTTGATTTTGACAAATGCATAGTTACATGTATCTGAAGTTTCGGGGTCACACAGAATAAATTTTGGCCCTAAGAATTCCCGTTGTTCTACTATTCATCCCACACTTTCCCATACCAAAGCTTGGCAATCACTGATTGTTTTATCAACCCTGTTTTGCATTTTCTAGAACATCATATATAACTGTAATCATATCCTATGTAGCCTTTGCAGAAAGGTTTCTTGGTATACCTATTTTCTAGTAGAGTGTAGCAGTGACAAATTATATATACACTTGCCCAACAATTAAGTAATCCTTCTGTATAAATAATTTACATAACCATATACACACTATATGTATGCACATAACATTGGTAGCATCATTGTTCATAATAGCAATACAGTGAATCCAAAGCAAGGATCCCTGAAAATAGAGGAAATATATATGTTACAGTCTCACAGTAGAAGTTGAAATTATTTAAATGAATTTGACAAGGATAATAATAAAAACAAAAGAAAAAATAGAATAAATGAAGTCTTATTTACATGCATTACAGAGTAGGAAAGGTTTTTAAATGTTAAAATTCTTACAAAAAGTAAAGAAAAGTAGAAAATAGTAAAAAAAAAATACTGGGTAACTTCAAGAGGAGTGAAAATACAATTCAGAAATGGCCAAAGGAACTTCAACATATTGTTAGTTTTCTAGATAATTTTAGACAAGATATTGTTTAATGAATATTTATTTTAATATTTTTCTCCAAAATATGATCATATGTCATCTATATATGAACACATATACATACATAGGCTACAACTGCAGCTTTCAAGATCCCCAAACAATAAGAAAAAAAATACCTGGCACATATATTTAAATTGCCAATATGTTATTGGCAATATGTTATTTGCCAATATGTTATTTCAATATTTATTAAAAGATTAAAGCAAATTTTCCAATGAAATTGATACAAATATTGCTCAGGTTTGAAAATTATTCAAGTGGCTTGTAGGTCTCAGGATGTGACTTCACATACAGTAGTCTGATTTCCAGTTTTATGATATTGCTAACTTAGTGCCAGATGCCTCGTTAATAAACTTCTGATAAATTTCATATGTTGTTTTCATACCAAATACTAGAATTAAAGTAAATTAAAGTAAATAATAAATGCAAGCATATTTTTTGCAAAAATCAATTTATAGCAATGAAGTTAAGTAACTTTTCCTTGAGCAGAGGCAGTTTCTCAAGGACTAAAACAACACACTACCATTTCAGATGGAAACATAGGACACTACATGTAGAGAATTGGGGAGGGGAAAATGCCTTTTTTTTTTTTTTAATAATAAAATATACTTGAATTAAATTACACTGAATACTGACTTTAACTTAGTTTAGGTTGCATAGATTTCCTATCATCCTATCTAGCCATTCTCCAATCCCTACCCAGATTGGCTGAAGCCCCTTATATGAATGGGCTTCATCCCTTACATCACCACCTGGAAGGTCTTTCAAAACTCTCTCCTCTCAATACTTTGCCTCACACGCACATAACATTCTGGGACCTTGAGGGCTCCATTCAAGTTTATGTTCAACATTTGGGGCATGCACCCATTCTATGGGTACCATTGTCCTGGCATTCTACAGACAGAAACCATCTTCTGTCAATTTGTAAAAATGTTTTGGAAAATGAATATGAAATTATAATCACCTGTAAAGAATGAAAGAGAGAGGGATGGGGAAATATTGTTCAATGAATATTAAGTTACAGTAGGAGAAATAATTTGTGTCCTATGGCACAGTATAGTAACTGTGTCAATGATACAATATTATGTATTCCTAAAAGCTAGAAGAAACAGTCCTGAATAATTTCACACAAATAATGATAAATATTTGAGGAGATAGATACACTTTCTTCGATTGAATAGCATACATAATGTATATCATGTATAAAAACATCATATGTTGCCCTATAAACATGTACCATTTTTATTTGTCAATTAAAAATAAAAATATATAAAAAGTTATTAAAACCAAAAGTAAATCTAGAATTCTAATTAAGGTTACACACAAAAATAAGTACAAAGGGAATTACAAAATTAAACACAAAAATAAAATTATAAAGCTAGGAGAAAAAATTATTTATTATTTGAGAAGTGAGAAAACTGTCACAAAAGGCTACAAACTAACAATTTTTTAAAAGGACTGATACACCTGATAAGGAAGATAATGCTCATCATGTTGAAATTGTTCCTCTACTGATGATGTTTCTGAAAGCTCCTTTCATATCCCGATTCCTCAGACTGTAGATAAAGGGATTCACCATGGGGGTGACCAGAGTGTACAACACAGACACAGTGACATCCCTGTCATTAGTGCTATTAGATGAGGGGACAATATAGAGTGCAATAACTGCTCCATAGTACACGGAAACCACAGAGAGGTGGGAGCCACACGTGGACATGGTTTTGCAGATTCCTTTGACAGAGGGTCTTCTCAGGATAGTGGCCCCAATGTGGCCATATGAGACCAGAATGCACATGAATGGGAGGGTAACAACTGCTGATCCTACAGTGAAGATAGCCAGCTGATTGATGGTGGTGTCTGAACTGGACAGCTTGAGTAAGGCAGAGAGGTCACAGAAGAAGTGGGGAAGAGTGTTGCCTCTAAGGAAAGAGAGACGGGCTAGGAGGAGGGTGTGCAAAAGGGCATTGGCAGAGGATAAGACCCAGGACACGACCACTAGCAGGAAACAGAGGTTCTGATTCATGATTCTGGTATAGTGCAGGGGATGGCAGATGGCCACATACCTGTCATAGGCCATTGAGGTCAGAAGGAAGCTGTCAAGATTTGCAAACAATACAAAAAAATATTCCTGGGAAATGCACCCAGCATATGAGATGGACTGGGTCTGCATCAGCATGTTCATGAGCATCTTTGGAGCCGTGACTGAGGAGAAAGAGATGTCAGTGAGGGCCAAGTGGCTGAGGAAGGAGTACATGGGGGTGTGGAGGCGAGAGTCCAGCCTGATGAGCAGGATGATGAGCAGGTTCCCCAGCACCGTGGTCAGGTACATGCCCAGGAACAGGGCGTAGTACATGCCTTGCTCCTCTGGCTGGATGGGGAGCCCCAGGAGGAGGAACTCAGACACACTGCTCTGATTAGCCCTCTTCATGCTCTTCTTGTTACCTTTTTCTGGAGATAAAAATAAAAGATGGAAATGTGAAAGAATGAGAAGTCATTGGAAATATTATACAACAAAATCATGGTTTTGAACTAGTCAGTGAGTGCATTTTAACATGAATCTCTCAGGCTTTTTGCCACACTGATGGGCTATTGAGGGTCAGGGAAAGGATGATATTTGTCCACCTATAAAACAACTGAACGTGTTTTGTAGATACCATGAAACATAACAATGAATATTGAATCAGACCAAGTTCCACTTGAGGAGTTCAGTATGGAAATTTGAGATTAGGAAATTAGTGTGCATGACCAGGTCAGTAACCAGCTAATGGAAAGATTACTAGATGATATCTAATGTGTTTTTTTTTTTTCTTTTTTTTCACCTCTCTTTACCTTCACCATGCCTCTGAAATACACTTTGGCTAATCATATTTCCAGGGATTGAATCAAGAGCACACAGTGGACTGCTTCGAATTTATAGGATATTAAGATCCGAAGACTTGGTGGAAATATCATATGTAGCAGGTTGAGGCACGGGCGCTAAGGGATGAATATAACTCTATAATATAAAATATCTAATGACATACCTTGAAATACATTTATCTGTTCTTCTTTTAAGTGCTTTCCCATTCAATAATCTTAACTTATCATCTCTCTTTCTAAAGGAACTTACAAGGGGGCGGGGGATAAAACTTCTGTTCATGTTATTTATCAACATAGAAAACACAAAATTAACACCTTGCATAACCCAATTCAACCAAATTACCTTATTGAAGTCATTATAACACTGGGAAATACTTGACTTTTCTAGTCACTTCTTGAATCTGCCAAAGAGTATTTTTGTGTCTGCCTTGCAAAAACAAATGATGCATTCTTCTTCATGATTCTTTGCCTAGGTTTGGTGCAAATGATTCTTTTTAATTAGCCCATTTTAATTATACACAATAACAAGTTTCATTGTGGCATAGTCACACATGTTAAAACATACTATATATCCTTTATTCATCCCTTGATGGTATACCAAAGAATCTTAGCCAGTATCTTTGCTATATTTCAATATTTTTCTACATTGCATATATTATAATTCCTCTTCTTTTTCTCCTTCAGGTCAATTAGACTTACCCATGTGAGCTAATACAAAATAACATCAAAACCTATTATAATCTGTATACTAAAAATTAGATACATATTCTTTGTAATATTTGTTCAAACTGAGGGAAATTGTTTGGGAGTGATATTGGCCAAATTCTATTCTTATATTGTGTGCATGTACAAATATGTAATGACAAATCCCATTAATATATAAAACCGTAATGTACCAATAGAAAATGTGGGGGGGGAAGTGAAGGAAGTTATCATTTGAGAGCCAAGGAAGTGTCTCACTATCTGACTTATCATAAACTCATTTGGGGACTTAACTAAAGTTTACATGCCAACTCTCACAACTTGATTGAAATTATCTTTAAAATTCTTATATCCTTCAGCACACTATGTTTAAAATTGTATTAATGTGACCTTATGAGCTGACATGGATTATACTTTTGGTTGTTACTTATCACCATGTTGTAACAATCCATTTATCACAATGAAAATAGTAACTAGCTCTCAGTTGGACATATAGGTTGTTTCTAATATTTTGCTATTTCCAGTATATTGTAAACATTATTCTTATATCATTTTTTACAAACAGCATATATATCTAGAATTGTTAGGAATGGAATTTGAGGGAAAATATTCATGGTTTTGATAGAGTGCCAAATTACCGGAGGCTAAAGTGATAAGGAAGTCAATTCTTATTATTGTTTAAAAGGAGTCCTTAATAGAACTTGTCACCAGATAACGAAATGAAAATGGGTATTTCAGTTTAGTATCTAGAGACAACAGGGACAGAGCATTTAAGAAACAAGAAAATTCCAGACCATAGTCAGTCTGGGAAATACACAAGTTGGAGAATTATTGAGAAGCCAGAGTATATAAAACCCTTTACATCTATCATAGAAATTTTTAATCTATTCTAGAAACTTAGCACACTCAAGTAAAGAATTAAATAAAGAAGTGATTAATCTTGCTGGCTTCTAGGTAGATATCAGATTAAACCAAGGAAAGAGTGTCAGCAGGCATCTGAAAAGGAGGTGATTGCAGCAGTTCAGGTACAAAATCATACCTACCTGCACTTGTATTATGGCAGCAGAGATGAAGAAAATAATAGAGATTTAGGATACAATTTGGAAGAAAACCCAACAAGACCTAATGGGGTTTAAAGTTAAGAAAAAGAGGTACATTTTTCCATCTCTCTCTCTCCAAGCTTAGATATTGTATCAATCTGAGATAAACTATGCTATGTGAAATTTTTTCGTATTATCTCAAATTTTGGACCCATACTCAATATAAGATAAATTACTCTACAGGGAGCTGTTTGTCATAGTGTGCTATGAGGGGTGTAGTGTTTAGGGATCTGTTGTACAAATTGAACAGACACACATAGACACAGAGCACAGAAGATTGTACTACTGAATGTAAATTCTACACCTGCTATGACATAGCCCCTTACATGGTGAACACAGATACCTTCAGCAACAAGTCATAAGAAAGTTCTTCCATTTCTTCTGGAAGGCACAAAATACAATAATCAGGGGCTTTTCTAAAGGGCTTAAAATTCCATTGCAACAAAGAGAAGAGTTCGTCAAAACCATTCAGGATAGGCATATGGATATACATTTGTTCACAGCTCCTGAGAAATCAGTGTGAACTCTGATTTTGTAAACCATGTAGAGGACCTGGGGAGGGGTGGCAATCCCCCATCCCAGATCCAAATTAGAGACAAACCAGATCTAATTGTTTCATTGCCTTTGGCTCCCTTGGGATAAGAGGTACTTGTTGAAGCAGGCATAAGAGAGTTCACCCTTGGAGGAATAATGACAATAACCACAAGCCATCCTTTAGGAACCTGGTGATTCACAGTGCTTTTGTCATCTCAACTGACCTTGGGGAAAGTGTGATTAAGATTCCATAACAAGCCTGGCTGGAGGTTGAAAGTGATAACCAAGGTTTCTTGCCTTTGACCCCACACAGTTTCAAGAACACCAAAAAAGTCAAATACTATCACTCTGAACAAAAGAACTTGGAATGTTAAATCTCATCACTATTAATGGACATGGGGAATAAAATATCACTTCTCTAAATTTCAGTCTCTTGCTTAAAAGCATTCTATTGGAGCACATTTCCCATGATACCATAAAATAATCTTTGAATGCTTGCTTTTCACTCATGTTACAAAACTGATCCCCTAATCTATTTCGTACATCCTAGCATTTCTTCAGTGCTGATAGAAAATGAATATCATGTGCTCATCATTAAGGTGAAGGTGTTTGAATATTTGTTAATGTTGTTAAATTTTTCTATTTGTGTTAAATTCAAGTTGTACTTGGAACCGCTGTTCAAGTAAAGAAGTCCAATAAGATACATAAACTTCCAGAATGGTTTCTGGGTCCTGTCATGGTTGATCATCTGTTTCCCTGATGATAATAGTCCAATTGATTTGTCTGTTTTGTAGAAGCCAAAAGTTGACAAAACTTCCATCACAAACACAACAACATCATTGTCGCCTACCTTTGTTCTGACATGAAAGAATTTAAAAAAAAAAAAAAAAAAAAAAAAAAACAAAGTTCATGCAATTGCAGATTAGAGGAAGGGTGGGCTCCCCAGCAGTTCCAAAGCAGTTCCATCGCTGCTCCTCAACAGTGGGAAAACTGCTCCTCAACAAGGTGGGAAACTAAGGAATGAACTGACATTTAATACTGGACAGCAACATAATCACAGAGACACAGAAAGTTAGAAACTTTGATCATAATATAGGAATAGTATGTTACAAATACACTGTGAGCCCACCACTGAGGAGATGGGAAGCACAAAGAGAGAGAAAAGCTTGGTGAATAAAATTGACTTGGGAGAACCTGTGGAATGGAGAGAGGGTTTGATCTTAACTGATGCAGAGATGGTGGGAGAAGTTTGGTGGAAGTGTTTCAGTTTACTCCCTGAAAGGCAGATTGTCCCACAGGAGTCAGAGTTCCTATGCAGGAACCATTTTTGAGTGACCACTTGGCAGTGAGCAGAGTTGTGAGATTAGGAAAGCACAGAAAGATACCAGCAGTTGCCAATTGTGGGGTCCAGAGTGTGTCTGGGCCGATGTGATTGATGCAGCACAGAGAGGACTGAGCTAGGGTGGCACAGGGTGGGCATAGAGAGATGAGAGCCCATGTTGGTGCTGTCATGCCATATGAGCTCTACAAAGATTCCAGTAGCCAGTCTGACAACTTGGTCTGATGTCCAACTCACCACTCCTCTTCAATATAGTTCTTGAAACTCTAATCAGAACAACCAGGTAAGCAAAGGAAATTAAAATGATACAAATATAAAAGAAATCAAATTATCTGTTTGCTGATGGCACATTCCTATATCTAGAAGATTCAAAGTAACTCCACCAGGTGACTTCTAGAGCTGATAAATAATTTCAGTAAAGTAGTAGAATAAAAGATTAACATTCATAAATCAATAGCTTTTCTATGCTCCAACAGCAATTCTGCTGAGAAAAGGACCAGGAAAACTATCCATTCACAATAACATTAAAAATAAAATAAAACACTTGGGTATTAATTTAACCAAGGAGGTCAAAGACCTCTACAATGAAAACTACAGAACGCTGGAGAAATAAATTGAAAAAGACCTTTGAAGATGGAAAACCTTCCAAGTTCTTCGGTTACAGAATTAATATTGACAAAATGCTATTCAGAATTAATGCAATCTCCATCAAAATATCAATGACTTTCTTTACAAAGAAACAGAAAAAAAAAAAAAACCAGTCCTAAAACTCACTTGGAGGAATAAAAGACCCAGAATAGCAAAATAAATCTTTTTTTTTTTGGGGGGGGGGGGTACCAGGGATTGAACTCAGGGCACTTGACCACTGGACCACATCCCTAGCCCTTTTTTTGTGTTTTTATTAGAGACAGGGTCTTACTGAGTTGCTAAGTGCCTCACCATTGCTGAGGCTGGATTTGAACTCGCGATCCTCCTGCCTCCCAAGTGCTGGGATTACAGGCATGTGCCACTGCACCCAGCTGCAAAATAAATATTGAGTAAGAAGAATGATCCTGGAGGCATCACAATACCTAATCTCAAATTATATTACAGAGCTATAGTTTTAAAACCAGCATTGCATTGGCATTAAAATAGACATGAAGACCAATGGAACAGAAGACTCACCTAGTGGCAGTCATCTGATACTTGACAAAGATGTCAAAAATATATGTTGCAGGAAAAATAGCTTTTCAACAAATGATGCTAGAAAATGGGATTTTCATGTGTGGAAGAATGAAACTAGATCCCTATCTCTAACCCTGCACAAAAGTCAAATCAAAGTTGATCAATGACTTAGAAAACTTGGGATTTAAACCAGAAATTCTGCAACTACTAGAAGAAAGCCAACAGCCAACACTCCTACATTTTGATGCAGGTACCAACTTCCTTAACAAGACCTTGAAAGCTCAAGAAAACAAAACCAAGAATCTATAAATGGGGTCAGCATAAAATTAAAACCTTCTGCATAACAAAGGAAATGCTAAAGAGCGTGAAGATAGAACTTGAAATATTGAAAAAAAATCCTCTGACAGAGGATTAATATCCAGAATACATAAAAAATTCAAAAAGTTTGACACCAAAAACAAAAATAACCCATCAAGAAATGGACAAATGGACTAAACAGACATTTCTCAAAATATAGAACATAAGCAGCCATCAAATATGGGAACAATATTCAACATTCCTAGCAATCAGGGAAATACAAATAAAAACTACACTGAGATTTCATCTCAATGCATCAGTTTAGACCCCAAAGATGTCTTGCACTTGTTCAACTGAAAACAAATAAGCAGATTCATAGCAATATTGAGGATTCTATTAGAAAAACAGGGGCAAGGGGGCAGTTTAACAAAGAATAAGTTATGATAATTTTACATAAGAAATATTGTAGAGAAGTTGTGTGTCATATAGTAGACAAATTAAGAAAAATAATAATGTAACAAAAATGCAAGTCTTCAATAATATGGCAAAGCAGAAACAAAAATTTTCATGTAAATATATGGTTAAAGACTGAATGTTTGTGTTCTCCTCCAATTTATAAATTGAAGCACTACACACCAGTGTTGCTAATTAACTAAATAACGTTTAGGGATATACTCTGATAGAAAGACATTATAAGAAGGCATATGTGATATGTTATGGCAGGTAGAGGGTCCTCAACAAGAAACCAAACCAGTTGAAACATTGATCATGTAGTTCTAGTCTCATGAACAGTAGAAAAATAATTATTGTCTTTGTCTAAGCCAACTAGACCTAATATTATGATAGCCAAAGCAAGTAAAGTCATGGTCATATATATGTGAAATATGAATATATGTTTCAGAGATAAATACATATGGAAATAAATTACAAAACCAAAAATCATAAACATAAAATTTGAAATTGGGGCTAGCTGTTTACTCCTGAGAGGAGATGGGAGTATCCCCTAGAAGTGTCTAAACATGTCCAAAACCTCTCTGTTGAGTTCTACAAGTTCTTCCTTTGGGATCAGAAAACAGTATGCTGGAGTGTTTAAAACCCTGGGGTTGAACACTAGTTAATATCATAGAGAATGCCTTTGAAGTAGGCCGACTAAGGAGGATGAAAGTTCGCTGCCTGTGACCAAACCAAGAAAAGTGAAGCCTAAGACAGGTCATGCCCCTCTGCATGTTCATCAAGCACATCTGCCAAAGAGGGTGGTGCCAAGAGAGTGGCATCCAAGTGATATTTGCTGAATTACATTGTTATATTGTGTGCATGTATAATATGTAACAACAAATCCCATCACTGTGTACAACTATAATGTGCCAATAAAAATGTGGAAAGAAAAATAAATAAATAGAAGTTATTTAGCTTCATGTAAAAAAGAGAAGAAGAAGAAGAAAAAAGTGAAAAGGAGAGTGACATGCATTATCAATAATGGAAGCCACAGTGAGTGCCTCTGGTAGGGAGGGCCAAGCTTTGGGAGAAGCACACATCTAATGAAGGCCTCCACCTGAAGGAGCCCTAATTAGGAAGGGCTGTTGCAGCTAGCTGGAAGCCATAAGTTCCACCTGATATGTATGTGACGCACCTGTAGGCACCCGCAAAGCTGAAGGTATATAACCGGGTGAAAGCGGTCCGAGTTAGGAGAACGAAGGAGAATTCATTCAGTCAGTCGTGCAGTCACTCGGTCGGTCAGAAGAAGAGTTCGGGTCGGAGAATCAGAGCGTCCAGAACGTAGGCAGAGCGGTTACAGAAGAGAAACCAGATAGAAGAAGTAATGGCTGGTCAGAGTTAGGCCGAGGCTCCCGAGGGCTGGTCAGAGAAGAAAAAGAAGAAGCTCTAAAAAATAATCTTTCTCTAAGCTAAGCTCTCTCTATCTTTCTTTCTCTCTAAGAAGCTAAGAAGCTAAGAAGACAAGAAGACAAGAAGCTAAGCTCTATCTTTCTTTCTCTCTAAGACAAGAAGAAAAGCTCTCTTTAATCTTTCTCTATAATCTTTCTCTCTAAAAATCTCTTTCCCTCTCTAAGCTCTCTAAGAAAGTAGAAGTAAAAGTAGTAATAGCTTTACTCTGCCTCCGAGAGTTTTCCTCCCGGTTTTCGGTACCAGGTAGCTTACATCCACCAAACCCCAGAACCTCTTCGAGGGAGGGCTGAGATTATAGAGGACTGCTCACCTCTGATGCTGGCAGTCACTGCAACTACTTCTGACAAGGAGAGCCAAGCCTGGGAATCAGAACGCACCACTACTGCATTCCTCCCTCTGTGAGTCTCTACTGGGGAGTGCAGAGACTAGAGAGCAGCGTGCAACTCTGCACCTTTGTAGGGTGCTTTGATAGAGCATGGCTGCCAAAGAGGGCAGGGCCACGAGATGAGTCAAACATCTGATCCCTGAAGCCACTGCCGCAACCTTGTACAGAGAGAGCCACTCCTGGGGATCTGCAAACATCTGCTGAGGATGTGTGCCACACCCAGCACCTCTTGTAAGGAGGGAAGAGTCTGGGGAACAGAAAACATATCTATCACCATCTTTCAGCATGCCCCTCTATAGCAGACCTGCCCCTGAACACATCCCTGAGCTCTGCCCAGTCTTGTACCCTGCAGCTACTTTTCACCCCAGGTGCCAGGTCACCCCATGCCTGTACTTGGGGTGAAAACTTAAACAAACAACAACACTAAAGCAGGAACAAAAAGTCTTCTAACAAAGAAAAGCCCAAGACCAGATGGATTCTCCACAGAGTTCTAACAGATCTTTTAAGAAGTAATGTCAATCCTCCTCGAATTATTAAAATATAAATGAAAGTTTTATTTCTTGCAGAAGTGTGTGTATAAGTATTTATGCAATTTTATTTATCTATAACAATGATTCTAAAAACAACTTCATGCATTCAATGTATTGAGCATAAGCACTCAGTTTTCATGCCTTTATAGCCAGCAGTAGAAAGGATGAGTCATAGGATGTACATTGCTTTTTAGTCGTCTTGCCTCATAAGAGTAGTTATCATAAATTAAAAGTTTTTAAGAGGGTGATAATGCATATTGAAACTTTAAAATATGGTATGAGAACCATAAAAGGGTGATAATGCATATTGAAACTTTAAAATATGGTATGAGAACCATATAGATATAACAGCTACAATAGAAACAACTGATACATCTACAAAAATCAGATACGTTTCATTTGGCATATCAGAGCAGTGAGGAAAGGATTAACCATAAAAATTAATTTTAAAAGCCGGGCGCGGTGGCGCACGCCTGTAATCCCAGCACTTTGGGAGGCTGAGGCAGGAGGATTGCGAGTTCAAAGCCAGCCTCAGCAATGGTGAGGCACTTAGCAACTCAGTGAGTGTCTCTAAATAAAATACAAAAAAGTTCTGGGGATGTGACCCAGTGGTCGAGTGCCCCTGAGTTCAATCCCTGGTACCACAAAAAAAATTAATTTTAAATACTTTGTTATTAACATTTAAAAATGATTAAATGCCTTTATACTTTACATTACACTAAAAAATATCAACTGCATGTATTTTAAGGACTTTTCAAGGCCTAGAAGGAAAGATTTAAAATTTCACATGAAAATACAACTTACTCTCATTAGGTACATGAGAAAAGATGTTCTATATTTTTATTTTTCATACTTCATAGATATTTGGTGAAGCAGTGACATGATTCACCAGGCAAAGTTACTCCAAAATTCTATCCAGGGATGGAACTGTCCAAGTGCTGTTATAATTGGGTAATGTTGAATAACTATCAAAACATATATGTAGTGATATGCTTACCGATGAAATCTAGCTCAATTTCTTATCACACAATATTAATTAGGTTGCATACATATGTTTCATTCAAGAGGCTCAACTGACTCCTATTTTCCATAGACAGAAATATCCCCTGGACTCTGACAGTATCTTGCACAACTAAATTGTTCATAAAGCATTGTGTGTGTTGAATTGGGGTTAATATGGAATTGTAATAGAAGGGATTTCACTGGAATATCTCTCCTATATGCAAATGAAAGGCATTTTCTTGAAAAGAAATACAAGTCCATCTTTATCAGACTGTGCTTTTCCTGATGCCATGTCTCTTCCTTAGTGTCTAGAAAACACAATGGTGGACATTGCAAGGTGATTTCCTCAAATAATCACATTAAAATCAAGAACACCAACTAAAAAGATAAATACTTTAAGCACATTAAAATTGAGACACTGATTCATATTTTAAATTAACAATAAAAAATAATGGAAGACATTTGCAAGGCATACAAGGGACAGAGGATTAACATCCACATTATGTGAAGACCGTCTACAATGCAATAAGTAAAAGACAAATCGCCTAACAGGCAAGAGAAGGATATGATCATTTATTTCATATGAAGGAATTTTGTAGTAGCAAGGGTAATGATGGTTGTTGTAATGATAAAGGGTAGATCTCCTGATGGGTAGATGACTTTTCACTTTCTGGAAATTCAGAAACCAGGCTCCATTATCTCCAAGAACAGAGGATAATCTGCTTCCATCCAATAGATGAGTAGATACATGTGGGTTTTTTAAAAATCTTGACCAGTAAATAATACACATTTTCCATCACTAGGAACAATGTCACTGAGACCCAGATAGATTAGTTGAAAATGTAGCAGCTCTCTCCTAGTGAAACTTCACAAATGGGGAAATTTGGGTGAATAGCCAGCCATCTCTGTTCAAACCAGCCAGTGAACATAGAGTCATATGCTTTACTGCATTGATAATCAGTGAAGTAGAAAGTAAAAGCACAATGACATTTAATTTGTCAACACTTGCAAAACATTTTTTTAAATCTCCTTGTCAATACACAAGTTGTTTAAGAGGTAAAGTAATTGGAACTCTCATACTTTGGGGATAAAGATATAAAACAATTTTTTAAAAATAGATATTTAAAATCTGCCTTAGGTTTATGGAAAAATTGAACAGAAAGTGTTCATACAATTCTTTTCCCTACCACTGGCCATAGTTCCTCTATTGACATCATTCTTTCTCCTGTTCTATTGATATCTTGCATTCATATAACACATTTGTTACAACTGAATGAAAATTGTTATATTATTAACTAAAACCTATAGTTTACATTAGGGTTTATGCTTTGTATTGTATAGTTGTGATGATTTTGACTTTTTGTTTCAGCTTTGTTTTTGACTAGTTCATAGTGACATGTACCCTCTGTTACAATATCATACAGAATAATTTTCCACCCTAGAATCCTCTTTGTTTTTCCTATTCATCCCTTCCATCCCCTATACTAAAGTCTTAGCATCCACTGATCATTTTATTTTCTCTAATTTTTTGCATTTTCTAGGATGTCATGCAGTTGCAATCATTTAGAATGTAACTTTTTCAGGCAGGTTTCTTAATGTATCTATTTGTAGAAGAGTTTAGCAGTGATGTTTAAATCAAATAAATGCATACCCTACAATCTAATTATTCTCCAGAGTATACAATTTACAAAATCTGTTGCACATACACACTGGGTACATGAACAAGAGTGTTGTTAGCAAATTTTTCATTGTAATAAAATGCTAAAAGGAAAAATAGATGCTAAAATTGAAGAGATGGTCTGTTATGGGATAATCTCTCATAGTGGAAGATGAAAAAATATAGATGAATTTCACAAGGATAATAGTCTCCACAAAAGGAAACCTAGCAAAATAAATATAGTATTCTTTAATATTTGATATACACTTCTGGGGGAGGCAAATTAGGAATCAATACAAAAGTGTAAAATGTTAATTTAAAGTGAAGGACTTTGAAAATAGTCAAGATACTAGGTTCTTTAAGAAGAAAGAAGATACAGTTGAGGAAGGACCAAAGGAGCTTCAATAATGTTGTTCATTTTCTATTATGTCTAGAGATTGTTCAGTGAATTTTTTAATAATAGTATTTAAAATGTGATCATATGTCACATATACAGGAACATACACATAATTTGTGGATTATATTACATATATGCACACATATTAAAACTGTATATACGTCATTTTACTTATAAGCTATTTTAGTATTTTTCTAAGACTCAAGTAAAATGGGTTAAAACATTTCTAAGGTTTGAAAAGTATTCGCATGGTTTCTGCATCTCAGAATTTCACATTACGCAGTCATTGAGTTCCACTTCCTCCAAATGTTGCTAAAGTAGTGACACTTGCTTGCTATAATCTTCCTTAAATTTTAATTTCATCCTTTTTACCAAATAGTAATGGAAATAATAAACATAGAAACATCCGCCACAGCTTATAGGAATGAGGTTCAGTGCCTTTGCCTAGAGCAGAGACAGTTTCTCAAGCAGTAAAGACAAAATTCCACTAATTCAAATGGGAACATGGGACACTACATTTATATATTTGGGAAAGAAAGTACCTTTTTTCATTTGTAATAAGTCACAAGTATGTTAAACCATGCTGCAGTCCTGCTTAAACTCAGTTCAGGTGGCCTACCCTTCCTCACATCCTGCCTACCCATTCTTCAGCCCACACTTACACAGCCTGAACCCCTGTATTAGAATGGAACTCATTTCCCATAATTACCACACCACCTGGTGGGTCTTTCAAAAATCCTCAACAGGTCTTTCAAAACTTACCATACCGCCTGGTAGAACACACTTTGGTCTTGTACTTATTTTGTTTGGAAAATTACCATGGGTTTTTACATAAAGCCACCTCATTTACATTTTTGACCAGGCCATCTCCCTTTGAGAAAAAAAAAGATTACATACCTGGTTACCATCTCTCTATTAAAATAACTAAATAATTGGATATTGAATAAGAAAAATTTAAATAGCTGATGAGAATATGGGAGAAGGAGGGAAAAAGAAAAGTTGATCAATCAATTGTAAGTTAGTTACATAATTCTGTGTTTTATTGCTCTGTCGCTTAACTAAAGACAATGATAATGTACTGCATTTTAAAAAAAAAGGAATAAAGAAAGAAAAAGGATTTAGAATTTTTCAGCACAATAAATTATAAATATTTGAGAAAATAGATATGCCTACCTCCATTTGAACATTAGGCAATATATATAAGAAAATAATAGGTACACCAGGAAAAAGCCAAGAGAGTACCCATAAATATGTACAACTTTATGTGTAAATTTTAAAAATAAAAATAGATGTATACATACAATTCACACAAAAAATTAATTTGTAACTAAATGTGTTATCTTGTGAGAGTCATAAAACTTCACTATAAAGAGAAAACTATACAATTTTTTAAAAAGAATAATGGCTGTGACTACATACAAATTCCAGTGTTGGCAAGACAAGGGTACTAAGTAGATATGTGCAGACATGTTTGTGAAAAACTTTCCTGAGACTCTAAGATCCACCTGAAAATTAAAAAGAGCCAAAAACTAAATTCAAAGTGAAGCAAGGCTGAATAAAGACTCCCACATCAGGATTCACCAAGAAACAACAATTCAGAGTGAAAGTAATACATGTGAGGGATTGAGAAGATCTGATATCCATAATACCAAAAAAAAAAATGTCCATCATACTGAAAATGTTCCTCTACTGAGGATGTTTCTCAAAGCTCCTTTCATATCTTGATTTCTCAGACTGTAAATAAAGGGATTCAGCATGGGAGTGACCAGAGTGTACAACACAGACACAATGACATCCTGGTCGTTGGCATTATTGGATGTGGGCAGAAAATACAGCCCAATAATTGTTCCATAGTACAGCGAAACCACAGAGAGGTGGGAGCCACATGTGGACAGTGCTTTGTAGATCCCCCTGATGGAGGGTCTTTTCAGGATGGTGGCCCCAATGTGGCCATAAGAGACCAAAATGCATATGAATGGCACAGTTATGACCATCGATCCTATAATGAGAATAACCAGCTCATTGATGGTGGTGTCTGAGCTTGACAGCTTAAGTAAAGTAGAGAGGTCACAGAAGAAGTGGTGCAGGGTGTTTTCTCTCAGGAAAGAGAGACAGGCTAGGAGGAGGGTATGTACAAGGGAATTGGTGGAGGATAAAACCCAAGACACAATAACTAGCTGAAAACAGAGATTCTGACTCATCATGGTGGTGTAGTGGAGTGGGTGGCAGATGGCCACATATCTGTCATAGGCCATTGAGGTCAAAAGGAGGCTGTCGAGACCTCCAAATGACAAGAAAAAAATATACCTGACAAATGCAGCCAGCATATGAGATGGATTGGGTCTGCGTCAGCATGTTCATGAGCATCTTTGGAGCCGTGACTGAGGAGAAAGAGATGTCAGTGAGGGCCAAGTGGCTGAGGAAGAAGTACATGGGGGTGTGGAGGCGAGAGTCCAGCCTGATGAGCAGGATGATGAGCAGGTTCCCCAGCACCGTGGTCAGGTACATGCCCAGGAACAGGGCGTAGTACAGGCCTTGCTCCTCTGGCTGGATGGGGAGCCCCAGGAGGAAAAATTCAGTCACACTGGTTTGATTATCCCTCTTCATGATCTTCCTCTCTTTTGCTAGAGATGGAAATGTGAAAGAAAGAGAAGTCATTGTGACTACTACACAATAAACACATGGCTTTGGACTAGTCAGTATATGAATTTTAATTCAAATATATCAAGTTTTCTTCCACACTAGTCAGCTAGAGATGGTCTGGACAAAGGACATACTTTTGTCCCCCTGGAACCAACACAACATCATTTGAAGAAAACATGAAATATTTCAATAATTATCAGGTCACATATGCTTTAAATATGAGTAGTCATGAGTTCATGATGGAAATATGAGTTTAGGCAATTATGTTCTAGGCCAGGTCAGTGACCATTCAATAGAAACCACTGGGTGATATCTAATCTGATGGCCTCTCTAACCTTCCCCAAGCCTAGGCTAATGCTATATTTCTATGAGTTAGATCAAGATAAGAGAAGAACAACATGCGCTGATTTTGAGCATTAAGGGAATCAATCTATGTCAAGGTCATAAAATATTTAGTGACCTTAAATACATCCCTATTAATGACCCTTAAATACATCCACAAATTTTTCCATTAAAAATTTTTTTTTCATTAACAATTCACCCAACATTTTCAATCTTTCAGCAGTCCTTTTACAGGAAATTTTCTTGAATGTGGAAAAAACATAGTCTCTTCCAAATCTTACATCCTGTATTTCCTCTACGCAAAGCAGATTGTTGTAATTTTTATTATTTATTCTAATTAGTTAGACCTGACAGCACAGTGCATTTTGGCTCATTGTACACAAATGGAGCACAACTTTTCATTTTTTTCTGGTTGTACACGATGCAGAGTCACACAATTCATGCAATCATACATGTACAAAGGGTAATAATGTCTGCCTCATTCTACCATTCTTCCCATCCCCAAACCCCCTCCCCTCCCCTCACTATCTTCTGCCCAATCCAAAGTTCCTCCAGTCTTCCCTTGCCCCACCCCCATTATGGATCAGCATCTACCTATCAGAGAAAACATTTGGCCTTTGGTTTTGGGGGATTGGTTTATTTCACTTAGTATGCTATTCTCCAACTCCATCCATTTACCAGCAAGTGCCATGATTTCATTCTTCTTTAAGGCTGAGTAATATTCCATTGTGTATATATTCCACAGTTTCTTGTCCATTTATCTATTGAAGGGCATCTAGGTTGGTTCCACAGTTTAGTTTTGTGAATTAAGCTGCTATAAACATTGATGTGGCTGCATCACTGTACTCTTATGATTTTAAGTCTTTTGGGTATAGACAAAGGAGTGGGATAGCTGGGTCAAATGGTGGTTCCTTTCCAAGTTTTCTAAGAAATCTCCACAGTGCCTTCCAGAGAGTGGTTGTACCAATTTGCAGTCCTGCCATCCATGTATGGGTGTACCAGATCATTCTTATTCAAGTCATCAGAACACTAGGAACAGCTAAGAAAATCTCTGTAAATGTCTATCTTGCATCAAGATATAAAACTTTTCACCACTTTTTTTGTTACTAACCCAGTCTGTACACCACTGAATCTTCACTGATACTTTTCTTGTCATATTTCTAATATTTTATACTATGCTGATAATTCTCCATCTTTCTGAGTCAGTGGGTCATAGACTTATCAATGTGAACAATCAGAAAACAATAGGTAAAGGGAACATGATGATGCGTCTACCAAAAGTTACATCCCATGTTTTCTACATAGACTGACTTAATCCTAAGGTCTTTGTATTTGAGAGCTGCGGAGATGTCTCACTCTGTGACTCATCACTCATTTAGGGGTGAACTAAAGTATACATTAAGGTACCCATTTCCCCAATGTGATTCAAATTATCTTTAAAATACCAATACTTGTAATCTTACTATATTGAAAGTACTCTTAATGGGATCTATTGCCTAATGTGAATTATACATTCAGTTATGTTCCACATTACCACCTGATTAATAAACAGTTCATCATTATGAAAATGAAAATTATCTGTCTGCAGGACATCTAGGTTGTTTATACCGTTTTTCTATTTCCAACAGTGTTGCAATAAATGATGTTATTTATATGTCATTTCGTATGATGACATATGTATCTTTATGATAAATTATAGAAATAGAATCAGAATAGTCATGATTTTGATGAATGGTCAAGTTACAGGAAATGACAGTGATGAGGATGTCTATTTTTACATATCCTTTAAAAGATGTTCTTAATAGAAGAAACTATCATAAGATTATAAAAATGGGCACTTTAGTAAGTGTTTAGAGAGGACACACGGCTGGGGCATTTGAAGAATGGAAAAAATTTTAGACCATGGGCAGCCTGGGACAGATATGGGTTGGTGAATTGTTGAGGAGGCAGACTATATAAGACCTCTTCTGACATAATGGAAAGTTTCAATTTTATCTTCAGGACAATAGTATATCCAAGAAAAAGTTTCAGCAAAGAATTTACTAAGAAATTTAAATAGCATATGGTCCACTGAGTAGAGATGAGATTGTAGCATGGCAAAAATGCTGGCAGGAATCTATTGCAGCACTTTAGGTACAAAATAACACCTAAATCATGGCAGCAGAGATAAATAAAATTACAGAGACTTGGAATACAATTTGGAAGGAAACCCAGCAAGGCCTAAAAGTGGCTAACGATAAGACAAAGGAAGTATATTTCTTGCCTGATTTTTCAAAAATTAGATAAAGGATCAGATAGAAAGTATTCTGCATGGAGATTTGGTTTTGCCTAATTTTCTCAATATTTATATAGATATTCAAGATGAATTACTCCACATGGAGCTGCCTGTAATCCTCTCATATGAGGAGAGATGGAGTCTAAAGATCAGTAGCACATGCTGGGCACATACAAACACACACACACCCAACATGTGCAATTATACATTTTAACATAGATTCTGCTCTTGCTCTAATATGGCCCCTTAGATTATAAGCATGGATACCTTCAGCTACATACCATGTGAAGGTTCTTCAGTTTCTCTCTAGAAGACATAGAATACAGTGAAAACAGGTGGGAGTCTCTAAGGGGCTCAAAGATCCACCCTAACAGGCATAAGCGCTATCAGTTCAAAACCAAAAAGACCAGTGTATGGCTATGTACTTGTTCACAGCATCTGAGCAGTGGTGAGTTAATTTTGAAAACCATACAGAAGTCCTAGGAGACAACACCCACTTCAGCTCCAAATTAGAAACAAACAGGATATAATTGCTTCATTTCCTTTCTCCTTTGGGGAAAGAATTACTTGTTGAATCAGAAATAAAAGATTTCACCCTTGGAGGAATAATAATAATAAATAGAGGCTGCAATTAGGAACTTGGTGGTTCACACAGGTTACTGTAGCCTTACCAGTTTACCTTCAGAAAAGTTCATTCTGAGTTTGGAATAATGGTAGGTTAAACTTGAGCATGTTAACCAAAGTGTCATTTCTCAACCCTGTGCATTTCAAAAATGCCAGAAACACTCTAATATCTTTACTCTAGGAGTAAAGGAAACTATATCTCATCATCACCACCAGACCTAGACAACAGAACATAGTTTCTATAAATCTGCCTCTTGCCCCAAAGCTGTGGAGTCAAAATTCCATCAGTACTATAAAATAACCATTCAATGTGTGCCCTCCACTAAACCATTACAAAATTTATCCCAAATTTATTCCATGTATCTACACTCTACTTCCCTAATACCTGGTAGAAAATGGATATCATGTGTTCATTATTCAAGGTCAAGATGTTTGACTATTTTTTGTGATTAATTGTTTTTTTAAAAATGTTATAAACCAACCTTGCTTTCTTAAAAATAAGTATTTTTAATGGCTGTGTAATCAATACTCACAGACAGAAATGAATATGCCTGAAGTGCAAAATTTGATGAATTATCACAAAAACACACCTGCATACTATCAGCTGTTGTTATGGTCTTGATATGAGCTGTCCCCCAAAAGCTCATGTTAAGACAATGTAGAAATGTTGAGGTGAAATGATTAGAATATGAGAGCTATTATCAAATCAGTGGATTAATCCATTTGATAAATTAATAATTTGAATGGATTAATGGGTGGTAATTCTAGGCAGCTGAGGTGTGGCATAACTATATCTCCCCCTCTCCCTCTCTGCTTCCGATATATCATGAACTCAGCAATGTTCTGCCATGATGTCTGCCTTAACTCCAGCCAAGAGCTATGGAGTTGGCCACCATGGACTGAAACTCTGAAACCATAAGCCTAGGTATCTAGTATACCTATTAGTATCTAGTTTAAAAGGTTGTCAGTCCATGAAACCATAAGCCTAGGTATCTAGTATACCATTTGTTTAAAAGGTTGTCTTTTCTCCAGTGTGTGTTTTTGGCACCATTTTGAAGGATCACATTACTGTACCTATGTGAATTTCTTTGTGTCTTCTATTGTATCCCATTGATCTTCATGTCTGTTTTGATAACAATATCATGCCTTTTTTGTTACTATAGCTCTGTAGTACAATTTGAGATCAGGTATTGTGATGCCTCCAGCTTTGCTCTTATTTTTCAGTATTTCTTTGGCTATTCTGAGTTTTTTAATCTTCAAAATGAATTTTAGGACTATCTTTTCCAGTTCTGTGAAGCATCTCATTGGTATCTTGATGGAGATATTGTGAATGAAACTTCTTTCCTGATTTTTCTATCAAAAATTTTGTTATTGTCATCTAATATAGCTACTGATTTTTATAATCCTGCAATCTTCCTAAATGTGTTTATCAGGTCTAAAAGTTTGGGTTTTTTTTTTTTTTCTGAGTCTTTAGGATATACATATACATATATATACATATATAAAATATTTATAATCATGTTGTCTGCAAACAGGGATAATTTGATCTCCTCCTTTCTGATTTTGATACCCTCTATTTCTTTTTCTTGCCTGAAAGCTCTAAGACTCCCAACATTATATTTAATAGTAGTGAAAGTGGACATCCTTGTCTCCCTCCTGATCTTAGAGCAAAAGCATTTCCCCCTTCTCATTAATTAAGGCTATGTTTGTCATATGTAGCTCTTGTTGTGCTGATGTACATTTCTTCTATATCTAATTTTTTTAGTTTTTATCATGAAAGGATGCTAGTTTTATTGAATGATTTTTCTGTATCTGTTGACATGAATATATGGTTTTTAATCCTCATTCTGTAGATGTGCTGTATTATTTTCACAATTTGTGAATGTTAAGCCATCAAAAAAAAATCTTTGGATTCCTGATATAAGTTGCACTTGATCATGATGGTATTTGTTTCTTTGGAGGTGCTGGAGACTCACCCCACAGATTCGTGCATGATAAACAAGTGCTCTACCACTGAACTGTGTCCACAGTCTTCTGTATGATTTCTTGTGTGTGTCTTTTATTTGATTTGCTAGCACTTTTTGAGAAATTTTGCAGTTATAGACAACATGTTGTTCATATAGATATCAGTTTGTGTTTTTCTTTTTTTGTTTTATCATTTGATGATTTGGATGTCAGGCTGATACTGGACTTAAGAGAAGGAGTTTGGAGGATTCTCTACCTTTCAATTCAGTGGAAGGATTTGAGAAACTGTTGTTAGTTCTTCTTTGAAAGATTGGTAAAATTCATAAGTGAAGCCATCTGATCCAGGGCTTTTCTTTGTTAAAAGACATTTTAAATTATTGATTCAACTTTATTACTCATTCTTGATCTGTTCAATTTTTTATGCACTTACAATTTAATTTGGGTAGATTATCAATATCCACAAATTGGTCTATTTCTTCTAGGTTTTCCACTATACTCACTACACTTATTCTCAATAGTCACTAATAATCCTTTGTGGTTCTGTGGTATCAGTTGTACTGTGTTCTTTTTCATCTATGATTTTATTTATTTGGGTTATTTCTTCTATTCTTCCTGCTAAGTCTCACCAATGTTCTGTCAATTCTGTTAAACTCTTCAAAAACAAAATTTCTAGTTTTGTTGGCCGATTGTATTTTTAGTCTCCATGTTGTTTATTACATCTCTGATCCTTGTTACTCCCTTCCTTCTAATTTGGGGTTTGGTTGTTCTTGCTCATCTAGCTCCTTGAATTTCATCACTAGTTATTTATTTGAAATTTTTCTATTTTTTATATAAGCGCTTATTGATATAATCTTCCCACTTTTGCTATATCTCACAGATCTTGATGTGTTCTTTTTTCATTTTCATATGACTTAATACTTTTTTCACTTCTCTTGATTTCTTCATGGCTATCTCTTGGTCATTCAAAAGACTGTTGTTTTATTTCCAGGTCTTTGTGTCATTCACAAAGTTCCTCTTGTTCCTGATTTCTAGCTTTATTCCACTGTGCTCAAGGAAGATACATGCTACTCTTTTTTACTTTCTTTGTTTTACTTTTTAATTATTTATGAATTTATTTCTACTTCTTAAGGTTTGTTTAGGGTTCTAATATACAGTCTTTCCTGGAGAATATTCCATTATTTTGAAGGCAAATGTGCATTCTGCCACTGATGGATGAAATGTTATGTAAATATCTGTTAGGTTCACTTTGCCAATAGTGTAATCTGTCTTATTTCAGATTAATTCTCAGCCCAGCCCAAAAATCACTAGCATGTTACAGGTATGATTTTCCCTTTTCTACAATATTATATTAGTTATTTTACAAACAATATTCAATTTATAATTTATTTTGCAAACATATTCCACAGAAGTTTATTATTTGTGATTTCCTAATAATTTTTATTGAGGTGTTGTAATTTATACTTTTTTAAAATTAATTTTAAATGCTCACCTCTTATGATTTTTTCGTTTATACACACTAATAGAATGATCACTTGGGTCAAGAGATAGACAACTTCCAAACTGACCAAAGCTCTCCTCTTCCCTTCACAGTGTGAAAATCCCAAGAGTAAATGGTCTTCCAATCTCAACCAGCCCTGAGTTTTCTGTATACTTTTTTGTTTTGTTTTGTTTTTGTTTTTGTGGTTACCGGGGATTGAACTCAGGGGCACTCGACCACTGGGTCACATCCCCAGCCCTTTTTTGTATTTTATTTAGAGACAGGGTCTCACTGAGTTGCTAAGTGCCTCGCCATTGCTGAGGCTGGTTTTGAACTCGCAATCCTCCTGCCTCAGCCTCCCACAGTGCTGGGATTACAGGCGTGCGCCACCACGCCCGGCTTGTATACTTTTTAACTTCATTTAATTACAATCATATTTTAGATATAATGGTTTTCACTTAGCATGACAAATTAATCTATATAATTGTATGTATCAAGAGTTCACTCCAACCTGGCTCAATGGCTTACACCTGTAATCCCAACCAGTTGGGAGGCTAAGGCAGGAGGAATACAAATTCAAAGTCAGCCTTAGCAACTTAGCAAGGCCCCAGCAATTTAGTGATACCCTGTCTCAAAAAAAAAAGGGGGATGCTGGAGATGTGGCTCAGTAGTTAAGCACTCCTGAATTCAATTCCCAATACCAAAAAAATAAAAAAGGAGAAGAAAAAAAATAGTTCACTCTCATTATTTGATATTCCATAATTATAAACAGACAAAAATCTAATTACCATTCCCAAGCTTATAGTTAAAACAATGTTGCTATGTCTATATTTTTGTCTAAGAATAATGAAGTTTCTAATTAATAACGTTGTATGTTACATATTTAAAATATTTCTATAAAAAAGAGCAGATGGGACCATGCTGTGGTAACAAACAAGCTGAACTGTCAGTTAATTAGACTATTAAGGGGGTTTTATTGCATATATGTATTTATTGCATATGAGTATAATACTTATGCAGTTATATTTATCTATAACAGTGCTTTTAAAAACATTCTCAGACAGGAAATTTATTCAGCACAAGCACTTAGTTTTCATGGTTTGTATACCCAGAAATGGACATGCTGAATCACAAGGCATACATTATTCAACACTAGTTGTCATCCCACATATTACAACTTCTCATAAAACATAGTTTTGGCAAATATAATAATTATGCATATCAAAATTAGAATTATGAATGAACCAGTTGAAAAACTAGAAGCATGGTATATGAGTGATATAGATGTATATCCACATGTAAAGCAGTTTATGCCTCTAGAAAAATGGTAATTGTATAGCTGGTATTTCAGAAAAGTGGAGAAAGAATTATTAAAAATCAAATTTAAATACTTTGTTATTAAAAAGATAAAATATTTAAATGAATTTCTACCTCATACTACATTAAAAAATCAACAAATCTATATAAAACTACACTGATATTTTTATCTCACTCCAGTCAGAATGGCAATTATCAAGAATACAAGTAACAATAAATGTTGGCAAATTGTATTCAAGCAGACAAATAAGAAGTTATACTTCATTTATGTATGATGTGTCAAAATGCATTCTGCTGTCATGTATAACTAATTATAACAAACAAAACCTCAAAAAAAAAATAAAATAAATGTTGGCAAGGATGTAGGGAAAAGCATACACTCACCCATTGTTGGTAGAACTGCAAATTGGTGCAACCACTCTGGAAAACAGTATGGAGATCCTTCAAAAAACTTGGAATGGAACCACCATTTGACCCAGTTATCCCACTCCTCAGTACATATCCAAAGGAGTTAAAATCAGCATATTACAGTGATGCAGCCACATCAATATTTATAGCAGCTCAATTCACAATAGCTAAGCTATGGAACCAAACTAGGTGCCCTACAACAGATGAAGGGATAAAGAAACTGTGGTATATATACACAATAAAATATTACTCAGCCATAAAAGAATGGCTTTATGACTTTTGCCAGTAAATGGATGGATCTGGAGACTATCATGCTAAGTGAAGTAAGTCAATCCCAGGAAATCAAAGCCTGAAAGTTCTCTCTGATATGTGGATACTAACACACACCAAGCTGGAAGTTCAGTAGATTAGATGAAGGGGAATAAATGGAAGGGAGAGGGATAGGCATAGGAAAGATGGTGGAATGAATCTGACATAATTTCCTACACACGTATATGAATACACCACAGTGAATCTCAACATCATGTACATCCACAAGTCTAGAATCCTATTTTGAATAAAATGTAATCCATGTTTGTATAAATATGTCAAAATAGACTCCACTGTCATGTATAACTAAAAAGAACAAGTAAAATTTTTAAAAAACCTATGGCATGATATCATTAGGTATATAGGGCAAAAGAATTCTTTATTTTTTAAAATTCAGATATATTTGGCTAAAACATAGTGTAAAGTGTAAGATTCACTAGTGAATTCCAGAAGAAAATTCTATCAGGGATGGGGAATATTCACATGCTGTAATAACTGGGTCTTTTTGATTGTTATCACATCAGGTACTAACAGGTGTTCTACTGTTGTGACTCCTGATGACACCTAGCTTAGATTCTAAACACAGTATTAAATAGGTCAGGTGCATGTGTTACACTCACAGGACTCAACTGTTTTTTATTTTTCAAAGTCACAAACATTATTCTCTTAACTCTGAACAATCTCTTCTTCCTTTTTTTTTTTTTTTTTTTTTTTTTTGGTTGTTTGGTTGTTTGATTTTGACAAATGCATAAGGATATGTATCCAAAGTTAAAGTATCAAACATAGTAACTTTTGCCTTATAAATCCCCTTTGCTTCATCCATTCATCCTCCCTTTTCCTTACAACAAACCCTTGGTAACCATGGATCATTTTATTACCACTGTTACTATGCATTTTCTTTTTATGGACATAATAACTTTATTTTTATTTATTTATTTTATGTGGTGCTGAGGATCAAACCCAGTGTCTCACATGTGCTAGGCAAGCACTCTATCACTGAGCTAAAACCCCAGCACTGCATTTTCTAGGCTATTAGAAATTAGTATATTAGAAATCATACACTATGCTTCTTTTCAGAATGGCTTCTCAGTGGAAGAGTTGTAGAAGACTTTAGCAGTGATAGTTGCCCTAAAATCCAATAATTTTTCTGTGTGTATAATTTGCAGACTCACTTTGGTATACAACTGGATGCACACATAAGAATGTATGTAGTAGCATTTTTGAAAATAGCAAAATGTTGTAAATGAAAAAAATCATTAAAATAATATATGTGACCTAATTAGACTAAGTTATACTCCACGTATGTATAATATGTCAAAATACACTCTGCTGTCATGCATACCTAAGAAAAACAAATTTTAAAAATATAGTGGGTAAGTGTATTATAGTATAGAGTGGAAGATGAAAATATGTAGATGAATTTCACAATGACAACAGAAAATAACAAAGGCAAAATGTCAGATAATAAATATAGTCAATTTAATTTCATATGCAGTTCTAAATCAGGCAAAATTTATGGATCACTGCAGAAGTATTAAAACTCTAAAAAGACCCAAACACATATTGAAAAGAGTGAAGATACTGGGTACCCTCAAGAGAAAAGGAGATATCATTGATGAAGGACTACTGAAGGAGATTCAACAGAATTTAGTTTTTTGTTTAAACCTAGAGCTTTTTAAATGAGTATTTCTGTAAATTATTTACAATGTTGTAATACCACATGTCAAAACACATGCACATATATATATATAACATATTATGTATACATTTATATATTTAAACTATATATTTTCATCTGTTATTTTGATATTTTATAAATATTAAAGTAAATTTTCCAGTAAAATATCACTCAAGTTAAAATATTCAAGTGTCTTATGTCTCAGGATTTGATTCACATACACTGTATGAACACAATTCATCTAAACATATGTAGCTTAATAACACATGGATAGTTACTAAATGTCTCTGAAATATAAACTCCCTCCTTTATACCAAATACTAGAGTTAAAGGAATATGGAAACATCTCTCACAGTTACCAACTCACAGCAATAAAGTCTTTAGCAGAAGTGGTTTCTTAAGGGCTAAAGATAAAACTTAACTTTTTCAGATGGAAACACAAGACACTAGATTTATGAGTTGGGCAAGAAAGTATCTTTCTTCATTTTAAAATAAAATATGTTTGGATTAAACTGTGCTGAATTTCTACTTGAACTCAACTCAGGTTGCCTAGACTTCCTGATGTCCTGCTTAGCTAGTCTCTCCAACCCATACCCAAAGAGGTGAATACCCTTAATAGAAGAGACAAATTTCCCATAATCACATCATCTCCTGGAAGGCCTTGTAAAAATCTCCACTCTCAGTACTTGCCTTATGCCCATGTGACTTTGCTAGAACCCAGGCAGAGGACTCAGATCAAGTTCACCACTGTTCACCACGTGGGTCTTGTACCCATTCAATCTGGACCATTGAGCTGGACTTTTACAGAAAACTGTCTCATTTCAATCTGTAACAAGGGCCACACTCTTTGAGGAAAAATATCATGGGCCTAGATATGGTCACTCTAATAACAAAATTAAAAATAATTTGGGCAATGGTTATGGAAATACAAACAGTTGGGGAGAAAAGTGGAAAGGAGAAATGAAGAAAGGTTGGTCAATAGCTACACAGGAAGAATAATCTGGGCTGTTGTATTGCACAGGTTGACTACAGTTAATGATAATATTGTATATACTTTAAGAAAGCTGAAATATAGGCTTTTGAGTGTTTGACCACAAAGAAATGAAAAATGTTCAAGGAAATAAATGTGCTTACCATCATTTAAACAATACATAATATTTACATGTACCAAAGCACCTGTGGCATACCATGAATACATACAAAAATTTTATGTGTAAATTAAATAAGTGAATAAGAAATTAAAACAAAGATTTAACTATATTTCTTATTAAGCTTACTAGCAAAAATAAATTCCAATGTAATGCAAAATTAGACACAAAAATGAAACCATGAACCCACCAGAAAGTATATTTATCATGAGAAAGGAAAAGGAAAAGCTTTGCTACAAAAGTCTTTAGAAGCCTATAAACTGTCAAAAGGTAGAACAGAGACAAAATCTGTGACTACATAAAAATCTTAAATGCTTTTAGGAAAAGAATACATTATGAACTGGAAAAAAAAATAAGAAGAAGTAGTTGTACGTGTGTGCTTGCAAAAAAACCTTTCCCAAGATTTTGAAGATCAACCGACAACTAAACAAGACAAAAACTACATCCAAAGTGAAACATGGTGGAATAAAGACTGCCACATCAAGATTTATAAAGAAACAGCAATTCTGAGAAGAAAAGATGTATGTGAAGAATTTGGAAATGAAAAATGTCATATTTAGTTAATAGAAAGGCAATTTCCATCATGCTGCAAACGTTTCTCTACTGAGGATGTTTCTCAGAGCTCCTTTCATATCTCGATTCCTCAGACTGTAGATAAAGGGATTCAGCATGGGGGTGACCAAAGTGTATACAACACAGACACAATGACTTCTTTGTCATTAATGCTACTAGATGAGGGAACAATATAGAGTGCAATAATTGCTCCATAGTACAGAGAAACCACAGAGAGGTGGGAGCCACATGTGGACAAGGCTTTGCAGAGTCCCTTGATGGAGGGTCTTCTCAGGATGGTGGCCCCAATGTGGCCATAAGAGACCAGAATGCATATGAATGGCAGGGTAATGACCACTGTTCCTAGAGTGGGGATGACCAGCTCATTGACAGTGGTGTCTGAGGTGGACAGCTTAAGTAAGGCAGAGAGGTCACAGAAGAAGTGAGGCAGAGTATTGTCTCCACAGAATGAAAGTCGGGCTAGGAGGAGGGTGTGCACAAAGGCACTGGCAAAGGATAAAAGCCAGGACACAATTACTAGCAGGAAAATGAGGCTGTCATTCATAATGGTAGTGTAGTGTAGTGGGTGACAGATGGCCACATACCTGTCATAGGCCATTGAGGTCAGAAGGAAGCTGTCAAGACCCCCAAACAATAAGAAAAAAAAGTCCTGACAAATGCACACAGCATATGAGATGGACTGAGTCTGCGTCAGCATGTTCATGAGCATCTTTGGAGCTGTGACTGAGGAGAAAGAGATGTCAGTGAGGGCCAAGTGGCTGAGGAAGAAGTACATGGGGGTGTGGAGGCGAGAGTCCAGCCTGATGAGCAGGATGATGAGCAGGTTCCCCAGCACCGTGGTCAGGTACATGCCCAGGAACAGGGCATAGTACATGCCTTGCTCCTCTGGCTGGATGGGGAGCCCCAGGAGGAGGAACTCAGACACACTGCTCTGATTAGCCCTCCTCATGCTCTTTTTTTTTTGCTGGAGCTGAAAATTATAGGTAAATGTTAAAGAATGAGAAATGATTTTGACTATTACATAATTAAAGCATGGTTTTCAACTACTTAGTATGTGTGTTTTAATTGAATATGGTGAGCTTTTGCCACACTAGTAAACTAATAATGGCTCAAAAAAAAAAAAGAAAAAGAATACTATTTGTATACTTAGAAACCAACACAATATATTTTGAAGAAAGCATGAAGTATCTGAATATCATCAGATCATACACCCTTAAGGAGTCCATGATGGAAATATGAGATTAGGGTTAGTTGCAAGGCCAGGTCAATAACCAGTTAATAGAAAATTTGTAGATAAACACTAATGGTTTGCTGGACTTTCTTAACCTTTTCTATTCTTCTTAAACCCAAGTTAGCTAATGCTTTAATTCCAGGGATCAGGTCAAACAAAGAGAATCCAGTTGGCTGCTTTGGATCTATAAGATATCAGGAACTGCAGAGCTGTGGATAGATCATCTGTAGCAAGTCCAGGAAGGACATCCAGGGCAAGAATCTATGACAATAACATTAAATGTCTGGTGACATTCCTTGTAACAAATCCATCATCTCTGACTTTACAAAAATTCTTTCCCACTCAACAATTTTGATCCAAATTCCCACTTGGTGTGTTCCCTTAGCTAAAAGCAGATCATTACTATTTAAATACTCAGAAAAGGGGGGGAGGAGGGAGGGAGCAAAGGGATAATGGGAATAATGGCAGACTGAGTTATTCATGACTACCCTAAATACATGTATGAAGACACAATTGTTGTAAAAATACTTTATATAAAACCAGCAACTTGAGAAATTGTGCTCTTTATATGTAATATGAAATGAAATGTACTCTATAAACATGTATAAAAAGTTAAAATAAAAAATTTAAAATAAATAAATAAATACTCAGAACATCAGGAAATATTTTTTCTAGTCACATGTAGGATATGTCAATGAAAAAGTTCTTTTTAAACGTCTATCTAGCATAAGAAAATAAAACCTTCTTCCTTTATTTCATTCCTAACCTTTTGTATCAAAGATTCTTAATTTTATTTCTCTTGTCATAGTTTTAACACTTCTTATACTTTGCTATTCATTCATTTCTCTTTCTTTTTCAAGTCATTTTGTTTTACACCTATCCATTGGAACAATCATAATAGGAAAAGAGAGCAGGATGAGCTATTAAAATTAGAATCTGTGCCGGGCGCGGTGGTGCACGCCTGTAATCCCAGCACTTGGGAGGCTGAGGAAGGAGGATCGCAAGTTCAAAGCCAGCCTCAGCAATGGCGAGGCACTTGGCAACTCAGTGAGACCCTGTCTCTAATAAAATACAAAAAAAAAAAAAAAAAAAAAAAAAAAAGGGCTGGGGATGTGCCCAGTGATCGAGTGCCCCTGAGTTCAATCCCTGGTACAAAAAAAAAAAAAAAAAAAAAAAAAAAAAATTAGAATCTGTATCATATAAAGACTCACTCACTCTGAACATCTTTTGTCTGTGAGAGCTGGAGAGAGGTCTCAAGATTGTACTCATCACCCATTTGGGGGGTTAACTAAAGTTTGCATTAATGTACCAATTCTCCAAACTTGATGGAAATTCTTTAAAGTTTCTACATTCTTCAGCACAGTAAGTTAAAATTTTTGTTAATATGCTACTATTACCTGAGATTAATTATATGTTGAGTTATGTGACTGATTACCAGGTTAGTAACTATTAGTTTATCACAGTGAAAATCTCAATTAGCTGTTGGTTGGGCATGTAGGTTGTTTGTTTCTAATATTTTTGCTCTTTCTAACAATACTGATAAGAATTACATTGTTCATACGAAATTTTGAGAATTAGCCTATATACACATAGGATGATTTACTAGAAATAAAATTGGAGGGAATGTAGAGTCATGTCATTGAAAGACACTGAATTACAAGAGGCCAAGCAGATGAGGAAGTTGATTCCTATGTGTTTTTTAAAAGGAGTTCTTAATAGAAGAAAAGTCACATGACAAATATAAAAAAATAGGCACTACTGGTTATATACTTGAAAATGACAGGGCTAGAGCCCTTGATGAACCAAGAAAGGATTATGGCCAAGATTATGATCATCCTGAAAACATTATGGAGTGGGGAACTATTCAGAACCAGTTACAAGGACTTTTCTGCTAAAACAGAATGCTTCAATTCTATTCTCAGAGAAATAGCTCACTTAAACTCAGATTGAAGAAAAGCAAAAAAAATTGAATGATTTTTAAAATGCATGATTGAAGATCTGAATGGTACTATATACTTTGTATACAAGCAGTTGTATGTAAAAAGATACTATACTTGTGCATGATGAATAAGTAAATAAATAATTAAAAAAAAAAAAAAAAAAAAAAAGAAAGATCAGATTTTTAGTAGCACGGTTAGAGATCAGATTACAGCAAGGCAATAGAGTCAGCAGGAATCTGAATAGGAGGTTATGCCAGCAGTTTACATACAAAATAAAACCTGGATTGTGGCAGAGGATATGAGTAAAATTACAGGGATTTGGTATAAAATTTCAAAGAAATTCCAAAAAGACCTAATGAGGTTGAAGGTACACAAAAGGAGAAATGTTTTTACAATATACTCTCAAAAGTGAAAAATATAAGATCATTTAGAGATTCACTGTTCTACATGGAGCCTTGATTTTGCCTTATCTTCTCAAAATGTGGATAGATACTTAGTTCAAGATAAATTACTTCACAAGGAGCTCTCCATAATACTCTGGTGTGAGGAGTGGTGGAGTCTAGAAATCAGTTGCACTTGCTAAACACAGATGCACACACATTCATGTCATTAAAATAGAAGAAAGATTAGTACAGTAAATGAAGAGGATTGAGGAGGAGGGAAAAAGGACTAGAAAAGGGAAGAACAGTAATTAATCTAACTAAATCTTCAGTGTGCATGCATGGATGTGGGATGATGGGCTCCTGCATGGGGTATATCCACAGGACACTATTATTAAAAAAAAAAAAAAAGGAAACAGTAGAAGGATTGAATAGAGATTGGTGGAGTGGAAGGAGAGGAGCAGGGAGTTAGGAGGAATTCTAGGGACTGAATTGGAGTGGTTGAGTTCCATGTCTTTGTGACAATGTCAGAGTCTATTCTGGTGTCGTATACAACTGAAAAGAAAAGAAAAAAAGAGAAACAAACAAACAAAAAAACAAACAAACAATCAGAGGCCAAATAGGCTCTCTGGTCATTAACATAATGGAACTTTTCTCATAAAGACAATAGGCCCTGACTGCTTTATGACAACCACACGTGCACGCGCGTGTGTGTGTGCACACACACACACATTTAATCTCACCACTAACTGCCAATTCTATCCCCACTCTGACATGGTCAGTAGATGATGAGCACAGTTACCTTCAGCTACTAGCTATGGGAACATTCTTCCATTTTTCCTTTAAAAGGCATGAAATGCAGTGAAGTAAGTGGTCTCCAAAGGGCTCAAAGTTCCATAGCAATGGGCAGAAGAGTCATCCCTTCAGAATGAAACAATGTAGACATATAGATAAACACTTGTTTCACAGTTCTCAGAAATGAGCCCTAAATATTTTACAAACCATGGAGAGGTCCTAGAGGCAATCCCTCCATCCCCAGCTCCAAATTAGAGACAAACAGGATATAAGTGCCTCATTTTTTTTGCTTCCCTTGGGAGGAGAACTCCCTATTGAAGTTGGCCTAAGAGAGAATTCACCCTCTTAAGAACAATGACACTAACCACAGAGCATCTGTTAAGAACCTGATGAATCAAAAAGCCTTCTCAGTTTGCTTTGGGGTACAGGTGATCCAGAGGTCATCATAAAGCAGAGTAGAGGTTGAGTGTGACAATCCAAGTGTCTTGGTTCTGGATCCCATGCTATTTTAAAAACACAAGGAAAATTATCACCTTCATTCTCTGATGAAAAGAGTTAGGAAAAAAATATATAGTGGTCACCACTAGATCCTGGGGAATGGAATACAGTTTCTACAAACCTCTCTTGTCAAAAAGCTATAGTGTCATTATTCCATTGGTACAAGATTCTCGTGATACCACAAAATAACCATTCACTATCAGCTTTCCACTAAGTCCCTCACACAATTGATTCCAAATTCATTCTATACATGAACAACTCCATTTCTTCAAAATCCGTGAAAAATTAATATCATGTGCTCATGATTCAAGGTGTGAAAATACGTGAATTTTATAAATATTATAATATATGGTTCTGTTTATATTACATCAAACCTCTAATTGAAACTGGCATTTGAGTGAAGAATTCCCAAAAGAAACTTCAGGAATGGCTCCTTGGTCCTTTAGATCATTCCCACCCATGTCCGAAACAGAGTTCTTCTGCATGGAGTAGGCTGGTGGTGAAATAAAGCTAAGAAAAAAGAAGGCAATGAAAAGATCACAGAACACGGAAGTAATTTTGGAAAGTGGGGGTAGAACTGCTGTATGACCTTAGGGGTTGAGCTTCCACACTGGAAAAAAGAAAGAGCAGAAGCGCACGTTTGTTTTATTATATATGGAGAAACTTCAAAGATTATCTGTAGAATGTTCTTCACCAAATAAGGCAGGATGGTGGGCTGTCCAAGCTCAATGGGTAACACCCAAGTCCAGAGCTACAAGAGAGCAAACTTCCATAGCCAGGGAAGACAGAGGTCACGGGCATCGTGCAGAGTGGGAGGAGCCACAAAACAGCATGCAATGCCAGTCCAAAATCTTCTTGGCTCAAGGCCAAGTGAAGATGCTAAAGTACCTCAGGGGTGGCTCCCCACAGATCACTATTGACCATCTGTCTCCATGGTGATAATGATCCAACCAACCCACCTGTTTTCCTAGAAGCAAAGGGTTGACAGCATTTTCTTCTCCAACCAAAGACATCATCGCACCTCCCTCTTTCCTTACATGTGTAAGGAGGGTAAAAAGTAAATCTATGGCTGCAATATTTCTTATTTGATTAACAGTATAGGAAAAAGGATCTCATTGAATTAACAAATGTCATTACTACTTTCTCGGGTACCAGATATCATTTTCTGGAAGACCTTCATCTGTATCCTCTTCCACCTCAAGCTTCTCTCATTCTTCTGAGTCCTCAAAAAATTGCTTAGTACCCCACAATCATGTGGGTTTCATCCAAGGGATGCAAGGTTGTTTCATATGCAAATCACTAAATGTAATTCATTATATAAATAGAATTAAAGATGGACAAGAATCATATGATTGTCTTAATAAATGTAGAAAAAGACTTTGATAAAAATCCAGCACCCATTCATATTAAAAATACTAGAGAAACTAAGAATAGAAGGAACTGACATCAACATTATAAAGGCTATATTTAACAAACTCAAAGCCAACATCGTACTGAATGGAAAAAAAAAAAAAAAAAAACAAAATGAAAACATTTCCTCTAACGTAAGGAACAATAAAAGGATGTCTACTCTTACCACTTCTGTTCAATATATATTGTTCTTGAAACGCTAGCCAGAGCAATCAGGAAAGAGAGGAAATTAAAGGGATATGAACAGAAAATAAGAAGTCAAATTATTTATGTTTGCTGATAATATGAGCTTATATCTGGAAGACCCCAAAAAAATTCCACAAGAAGACTTCTAGAGCTGATAAATAATTCAGAAAAAAAAAGATCAACATTCATAAATCAATAATATTCCTATACTCCAACAGTGATTCTGCTAAGAAAGAAATCAGGAAAATAATTATATTCACAATAACCTAAAATATGGGAATAAATATAACCAAAGAGGTTAAGGACTTTGGCATGAAAACTACAAAACATTGAAGAAATAAATTGATGGAGACCTCAGAATATTCGTCCATGTTCTTGGATAGGCAGAATTAGTATTGTCAAAACAGCCACACTGCCAAAAGCAATATACAGATTCAACATAATCCCCATCAAAATACCAATTACATTCTTCACATAATTAGGAAAAAAACACAGTTCTAAAATTATTTTGGAAGAAAAAAAGACTCAGAATAGTCAAAATAATCCTGAAGAAGAAGAAGAGCAATGCTGGAGGCATCATAATACCTGATCTCCAATTATACTACAGAGCTATAGTAACAAAAGCAGCATGGTATTGGCACCAAACAGACATGAAGACCAATATAACAGAATAGAAGACACAGAGACAAATCCACATAGTTAAAGTCATCTGACACTTGACAAAGGTGCCAAAAATACATGTTGGAGAAATGATAGCCTTTTTTAACAAATTGTACTGGGAGAAGTTGATATTCATACACAGAAGAATTAAACTCAATCTGTACCTCTCACCCTGCACAAAAGTCTCATCAATGTGGATCAAAGACTTAGGAATTAGACCAGAAACTTTACAACTACTAGAAGGAAACATACAGTTAACACTTCAATATATGGATACAGGAACCAACTTCATTAATAAGAACCCTAAAGCTCAAGAAATAGAACCAAGAATTGATAAGTGAAATATCAGCAAATTGAAAAGGTTCTGCACAGCAAAGGAAAAGATTAAGAGCATGAATTGATTAATTCTACTGTCATTTATAACAAAAAGAATCAACAAAAGAGAGCATGAATAGAAAGCCTACAGAATGGGAGGACATCTTTGCCAACTACTCCTCTGACAGGGGATTAACATACACAATATATAAAGAACTAAAAACTTAATACACACACACACACACACACACACACACACACACACCAATCAATAAATGGCAAAAGAACAAAACTGATGTTTTTCAAAAGGACTACAAATGGCCGACAAATATATTCACTCCATAAATCTTGAAGGCATTAAGCAACAAATGGGGGCCATTCTTCTGCTAAGCCTTCACAAGTCCAGAGTGCACCTTATTTTATAGCTATGGGACAATGTACTACCTCCTGGCTGAATATCATGAGTAGGTCTTATTTTCCCATTGGCACTATTCTACCAAAAGGCAAACCATAGTCTACTTCAAACCCATATGCAGTTGCACACACAGGACTGAAATTTTCAGATTTGAGACGAGCTTGCTCATTTCACTGTCTTGGTTTAGGATAGGGTAGGAGTGTACTTTTTGCCATTTTCATCTGTCCCAAGAAAAATTTTTATTTTCTTTTATTTTTTATTAATCTATTGGTCATTCAAGAAAATTTTGTTTACTTTCCATGCATTCATAAAATTTCTAAAATTCCTATCATCTAATTCCTACTTTTATTCCATTGTGGTCAGAAAATTACATGTAGTTATTTCACTTAAAAAATTCTTGAGACTTGTTTTGCACACTAACATATAGTCCCCCCAGAGATTGTTCCATGTACTAATGAGGCAAATATGTATTCTCCCACTCTTGGATTCAGTAAAGTTCTGTTAGTTCCATTTTCTCGATAGCATAATTTAATCTGTATTGTATCAGATTCTCAGGCTATCCAAAAATCTTGAATATGTTAGAGGTTAAATTTTACCTCTTTTAAAATATCATATCACTAATTATGATGACAAATTCTATTTTAAGTTGTGACTTCTTTTTGATAAATGTATTGCATAGATGATTATTAATTAATTGCACATTTCTTGACAATATTCATTGAGATATAACTTATACTTAAATTTTAATTTTCCAACCCTTAACATTTTTATTTGTACACTTGTGATGATTAATCTGGATTGTCAATTTTATTGACGATGTCTAGTATTATGGTTTCAAAGCTCATGTATGAAACAATGCAAGAATGTTCAGAGGTGAAATAATTAGGTTATGAGAAGTGTAACCTAATCAAAGGCTTACTCCACAAATATGGACTAACTGGGTGGTAACAATAGGTAGGTAGGATGTGGCTGAAGAAGGTGGGTCACTGAAGACAAGCCTTTGGAGTATATATTTTGTGACCTGAGCTGTTCTTGCCTTGATGTTCTGCCTCACCTCAGGCCCAGAGCAATGAAGTTGGCCATCCATTGAATGAGATGTCTGAAACCATGAGCCCTAAATAAACTTTTTCTCCTCTAAAATTGTTTTTGTCAGATCTTCTGATTATTGTGGTTAATAATAATAATAATAATAATAATATAATAATAATAATTGACTAAAACACCTAGAATTAAGACTTCTGGGTGCGTCTATGAAGGTGTTTCTAGAGATGATTGGCATGTAAAACTGAAAAATGAGGGGGAGGGACCTTCCCTGGATGTGGGTGACATTGTTCAATAGGCTTGGGGCCCAGATGGAATAAAAGGTGGAGGAAGGAGGAAGCTGAGGTGGATGCAAGCTTGATTCTTCTTGAGTGGGTGCTTTGATTGCTGCTATAATCACTGGAGGACATAATGATCTTCAGACATGGACCCTGAGCAGCAGTTCTCTAGGGAGTTCCCAGGCTTTCAGTCTCAAACTGGGGCTTCAACAGAAGTTCCTCTTTCTAAGGCTCAGCTACTTGAACTAAGCAGCTACTGGTTCCTTCAGTTCAGCAGCATGCAAACAGCCGTTGCGGCACTACCTGGCTTTTGATAATGTAAATCATTCTAATAAATCTCCTTTTATAACCATAGGCATACATATCCTATTGGTTCTTTCCCCTAGGAAAAACTTGACTCACACAATACACAATCCACTAATGAACACTCAGGACAAGGTATAGATAATTTCCAATATATATCTTTCTTTTTCTCACAGTCAGTGCATTCCCAAGGGTAACTGGTCTCCTGCTATCTATCATCACTGATTAATTTTTTGCACTTAATTTTTTTCAACTTAATCTAATAGAATCATTCATTAGTTAATCTGTTATATATAATGGATTTCACTCGACATTGTGAAAGTAAGAAGTCTATATTTTAAATATCAGGGGTTCATTTTTTTCTGTGTTATTCTATATTATTCCACAGAAGGAACATATGATAATCTAGTTATCCTTTCCCAACCAATACATATTCAGATTGTTTTTAATTTTTGTTTATCAAAAATAAAGTTAGGCTGAGTATGGTAATGCACACTTATAATCTCAGCAACTTAGAGGCTGATAGGAAGATTGCAATTCCGAGGCCAACATCAGCAACTTAGTGAGACCCTGCTCAATATAAAGATTAAAAAATAAAATAAAAAGGGCTGGGCAAGTAATTCAGTTGTAAAATGCCCCTAGGTTAAATCTCTAGTACCAAAAAAATAATAATAATAAAATTTGGAGGATGACTGAACAGAGGTACCCAGCACCCACCTGCTTTTCCACAAATAAGAATCAAAGAAACAAGTGTACAGCTGCTTATTGAGGTGCATGATCATGCTAGAATACCCAAAATCAACAGGAGAAAAGTGGAAACCTTGAAAATCCAGATACCTGTGATAGCAGCATAGTAAGGAAAACAAAATACTTCTGCAGCTGAAAAAAAGAAAAGAAACAAAATATCCCAATACCTAGCAAATTACCAGGGTGCTATGGCTAGGAACCATCTTGGGAAGAAATTTACTGTCTAAATTTGGACTGTTCCAGGGGTCAGAAACCCCCACATATTCCCATTTCTGAGATCACAGAGATGTCCACTGCCCTGGCTCAGTGGGTAGCTATGAGATGAACAAAATTTAGCTCTGTAGAGTAATGACACAAACCCACTGAGAGTACTACATTCTAGGGATCAAGTGTTGTGTCACTTGGGGACACAGGGTGCCACCCATGAGAACTAGAGGATCAGGAGCCTGCCCTCTGTGATAAGGAGCATGGTCCATGACATGGGATTCCACGCAGGTGCCATCAATGAAGGCAATTACACACACAGTTCTCAACACCCTGCTCTCAGGAATTCTCACTAATAAGACAGAGAAAGAACTGTGTGGTTTTACTGATCCTCAGTTCCCAGGGGCCTCCTGGGACAATCTTGAGCACAGCCCCACTTGTGACCGTCAACCTGTCCACAGGGCTCCGAGCTTAAAAAGGTCTAGAGAGAAACTGCCTGGTGCTAATGTGTTCTTCTCTTGCCTGCTCCTGCAACTACCTCAGCTGGGAGGAATCCTCCCTGGCTACAGTCACAATCTATTTCTCCTTGATCCTTGTCAGGCACTACCACTGAAATCATCAAGAAATAAAAGCCCCCAAACATGTCCCACTAGAAACCAACCACAACAGAAAGCTTAGATGTGTGCAAATACGTGGATACTAAACAACACACTTCTGAAAAGAACAGTGGGTCACTGAGGAAGTCAGATGAAAATTCAAAATTCCTTTAAACAAATGAAAATGGAAACAGAATATACCAAAACATGTAAGAGACAACAAAGCAGCACAAGGAAAGTTTATAGCAATGAATGCTTACATTAAAGAAAAAAGAAGGATTTTGAATAAGCAATGCAGTGATGTATCTCAGGGAACTTAGAAAAAGAAATCAAATCCAGAATTATTAATAGGAAAGATCAGAGCAGAAAACACACACAATGGATCAGTGAAACAGAGACTTGGGTCTTTGAAAGATAAAATTGCAAAACTTGCCAGGTGCCATGGCCACACCTGTAATCCCAGTTCTCAGGAGGCTGAGACAGGAGCATTGCAAGTTGAAAGCCTGCCTTAGCAACTTAGCAAGGCCCTAAGCAACTTAGTGAGATCCTGTTTCAAAATAAAAAATAAAAAGGGCTAAGGATTTGGCTCAGTGGTTAAGCACCCTTAGGTTAAATTCGTGTACCAAAAAAAAAAAAAAAAAAAAAAAAAATTGACAAACCTTAACTAGACCAACAAAAAAAGTGAAAGAATACCCAAATAAACAAAACTAGAGGTAAAAAGGGAGACATTGAAACTAATAACAAATATATCTCAACATCATAAAAGCTATCTATGATAAGCCCCAGCCCAACATCATTTTAAATGGAGAAAAATTGAAAGCATTCCTCTAAAAACTGGAACAAGACAAGGATGCCTTCTTTCACTGCTTCTATTTCACATAGTTCTTGAAACACTGGCCAGAGCAATAAGACAGACGAAAGAAATTAAAGGGATACAGATAGGTAAAGTAGAACTCAAATTGTCACTATTTGCTGACAATAGGATTCTATACCTAGAAGACCCAAAAAATTCCACCAGAAAACTTCTAGAACTCATAAATGAATTCGGCAAAGATACAAAATCAACACCCATAAATCTAAGGCATTTCTACATATCAGTGACAAATCCTCTGAAAGGGAAACGAGGAAAACTACCCCATTTACAATAGGATCAAAAAGATAAAATATTTGGGAATCAACAAAAGATGTGAAAGAACTCTATAATGAAAACTACAGAACACTAAAGAAAGAAATTAAAGAAGACCTTGGAAGATGGAAAGATCTCTCTTGTTCTTGGATAGGCAGAATTAATATTGTCAAAATGACCACACTACCACAAGCACTACACAGATTTAATGCAATTCCAATCAAAATCCCAATGACATTCCTCATAGAATAGAAAAAGCAGTCTGGAAAAATAAGAGACCCAAAATAGCTAAAACAATCCTTAGCAAGAAGAGTGAAGCAGGTGACATCACTATACCAGATCTTAAATTATACTACAGAGCAATAGTAACAAAAACAGCATGGTATTAGCACCAAAATAGACTTGTAGACCAATGGTACAGAATAGAGGACACAGAGACTAACCCAATAATTACAGTTATCTTATATAAGACAAAGGCACCCAAAATGTACATTGGAGAAAATATAGCCTCTTCAACAAATGGTGCTGGGAAAACTAGAGATCAATATGCAACAAAATGAAATTAAGCCCCTATCTCTCACTATGCACAAAAATCAACTCAAATTGGATCAAGGATTTAGGAATTAAACCAGAGACACTGCGTCTATTAGAAGAAAAAGTAGGCCCCAATCTCCAACATGTCAGATTAGGCCCCAACTTCCTTAATAAGTCTCCACAAGAATTAATATCAAGTATCAATAAATGGAATAGATTCTAACTAAAAAGCTTCTTCTTGGCAAAAGAAACAATTAGTGAGGTGAATAGAGAGCCTACTAATTGGGAACAATTTTTTGCCACATACACATCAAATAGAGCACTAATCTCTAGAATATATAAATAATTCAAAAATATTAACACCAAGAAAACAAATAACCCAATCAATAAATGGGCTAAGGAACTGAACAGATACTTCTCAGAAGAAGATATACAATCAATCAACAAATAAAAAAAAAATGTTCAACATCCCTAGCAATTAGAGAAATGCAAATCAGAACTACTCTAAGATTTCATTTCACTCCAATCAGAATGGCAGCTATTAAAAACACAAACAACAATAAAATGTTGGAGAGGATGTGGGGAAAAAGGAACACTCATACATTTCTGGTGGGACTGCAAAATGGTGAAGCCAAACTGGAGAACAGTATGAAGATTCATTGGAAAACTGCAAATGGAAACACCTTATGATCTAGCTATCCCACTCCTCGGTCTATATCCAAAGGACTTAAAAACAGCATACTACAGGGAGACAGCCACATCAATGTTTATAGCAGCACAATTCACAATAACTAAACTGTAGAACCAACCTAGATGGCCTTCAGTAGATGAATGGATAAATAAAATGTTCTACATATACACAATGGAATATTGCTCAGAAATAAAAGAGAATAAAATAATGGCATTCACAGGTAAATGGATGAAGTTGGAGAATATAATGCTAAGTGAAGTTAGCCAGTGAAGGAGCCCTAATCAAGGAGATAGCTATTGCGGTTAGCTGAGAGCCATAAAAGATGTTCTAGTTTCCACCTGATATTAATACATTATTCAAAGAATCTTTGTATGCCCGTGAACACTGTGTGACGCACCTGTAAGCTCAAGCTGTAAGCACTTGTCCTTGTTAAAGCTAAATGTATATAACCGGGTGAGGTTAGTTAGAGGTTGTTGGAAGGAGAAGAAGAAAGTTGCTGGTTGAAAGGAATCAGGCCAGTTAGAGTTCGAGAGGTTGTTGAAGCCGGAGAGAGAAGAAAAATAAAAGACCTTTTTCATTTTCATCCTGCCTCCAAGTTTTCTCCTGCAGCTTTGTAGCTGCAAGCAACAGCATCAGGCAGCTACAAGCCAGTCCCAAAAATTCAAATGCCAAATGTTTTCTCTGATATAAGGAGGCTGATTTACAGTGGGATTGGGATGGGGAGCATAGGAGGATTAGAGGAACACTAGAAAGGCTAATGGGGAGGTAGAGGAAGCGGGGGGCAAAAGGATTTAAAAAAAAGATGGTAGAATGAGATGGATATCATTGCCCTGGCACATGTATGAAGACACAAATGGTGTGAATATACTTTGTATACAACCAGAGATATGTAAAAATGTGCTCTATAAGTGTAATATGAATTGTAATGCATTCTGCCATCATATATAACAACATAGAATAAACAAAAAGAAAAATAAAATAAAATAGTTACTATTTCCTCTCTGGAAAAAAAAAAGAAAAGAAACTAGTAACAAAGAAATTCAAAGGATGATTAGTGGTTTTGAAAACATGTATGCTGACAAATGAAAATCTAGAAGAACTTGACAGATTTCTGGATATATATGACCTACCAAAATTGAATCAAGAGGATATAATAACCTAAATAGATCAATAATATTTAATGAGATCAAATCAATAAGTTTAAATTTTTCTCTGGTCTACCACAATTAAACATAATAATGGGATTTATTCTTCTGTATTTGCATATGCACATAATACAATTTGGTCAATCTCATTTCCCAGTACCTTCCAAAATCTCCCAACAAAGAAAATCCAAGGACAAGAGCTTCACTGCAGAATTTTACAAACTTTTGAAAAACTAATAACAGTGCCTCTCAAAACAGTCCATAGAATTAAAATAACCCTTCTAAATTTATACTGAGGCAAGCATTACTCTGTTACCAAATCCTGAAAAAGGATAAAACAAAATTAAAAAACAACTATAGATGAATATACTTGATGAACATACATGCAAAAATCCTCAACAAAGTACTAGGAAATTGAATATAACAGAACATCAAAAATATCAGATAACATGATCAAATTGGTTCCATTCCAGAAATGAAGGATGGTTCAACAAATACAAAACAAAAACAGTAACACATCATATAAATAGAAAGAAAGACAAAAATCATATGATCATCTAAACAGATGCAGAGTAACCATGTGATAAAATTCAACACCAATTCATGATGAGACCTTATTATGACAGGTATAGAAGGATCATACCTCAACATAATAAAGTCTATGTATGACAAACCTTACCGAGCAACATATTGAATGGAGAAATACTGAGAACATTTCCTCTAAGATCAGGAACATGACAAAAGTGCCCACACTCACTTTTTTTTTTTTTTTTTTTTTTTTTTTGCCATACTCACAACTAACTGTCAAAGCAATTAGGAAAGAGAAATAACTAAAAGGCACACAAATTCTATTTGAAAATGATGTGATTCTATACATAGAAAAACCTGACAACTCTGCCAAAAGACTATTAAAACTGATAAATTCAGTAAAGTAGCAGGATATAAAATTAACATATGAAAATCACCAGCTCTTCTATATACCAATAATAGATGTAGTGATAAAAATATTATGAAAGTGATCCCATTCACAATAGTCACAAAACAATACTATAAAACACCAAGGAATAAACTTAACTGAGGAAGTGAAAGAGCTCCACAATGATATTTTTAAACACTGGAGAAAGAAAGTTAAGAAGACACTAAAAGAGAGAAAGACCTCCCATGTTCATGGATAGGAAGAGTGGATACAATTTAATGTCCAGACTTTACATAGCAATCTGGAGATTCAGTTCAGTCTCCAGCAAAATGCCACTGGCATTCCTCACAGAACTAGAAAAAATAATCCTAAAATTCATGTGAAAGTACAAAACAGCCTGAATAGCCCAAGCATTAAGGAAATAAATAAATAAATAAATAAATAGCAAATCTGAAAGCACCACAAGAGCTCAGTTCAAGACATACTATAGAGTAATAGTAAAGTAAGCCAATGTGATATTGACATAAAAACAGACACATACACCAATGAAACAGAACTCAGAAATAAGTGAATGTGTCTACGGTCAACTGAGTCTCAACAAAGGTGCCAAAACATAACACTGGAGAAAGGATAGCCTCTGCAGTAAGAAGTGCTGGAAAACCTGGATACACGTGTGAACATACACACATATACAGGGAAGAGACAACATCGTACACGTACACATTTATTTAAACTATATATCTTATATACATTATTTTGTTTATATATAATTTCAATATTTTAAAAAATATTTCTAGTAACATGGGTTAAAAATTGCTTATGTTTGAAAAACATTCAAGTGACTTATAGGTTTCAGGATTTGACCTTGCACAAACACAGCAGTTCAAATTCCACTCCCATTAAATGCTGTTAGCATAGCAGTACTTGGCTAGTTACTACTCCCCTCTTAAATTTGAATATCCTCCTTCATATCAAGCATTAGAATTAGGGAAATAATAAATCCAAAAATGTCTGTCACCATAATTAATTTATAGCAATGAAGTTGATCACCTTTACCTTGAGCAGAGACAGTTTCTCAAACAAACAAAACCTTACCATTTCGTACGGAAACATAGGATACTACATTTATATGTTTGGCCAGGGAGGTATCTTTTTACATTTAAAAGTAAAATATAGTTGGATTAATCTGAAATGAAGACATGCTTGAACTCATTTCAGTTTTCCTAGAGTTCCTGCCTACCCATTCTCCAGTCTACACCCAGAGAGGCTGAACCATAAGAATGGGCTGACTATGCAAATCACATCACCATTTAGATGAACCTTTAACAACCTCTGATTGCTATCGCACATCCAGTTCACCTTCTGAGGATCTGGACAGCTCCAATCAAGTTTTTGTTCATTGCTGGGAACATGGGTCTATTCTGTCTGGACTATTGTCCTGGCTTTTTACAGGAAGCCAACTCATTTCAATTTGTGTCCAGGCCCCCTCAGTCAGAAAGTAAAAGTTGTATGACTGATTATTATCTAGCACAACGAAACACAGTATTAGGCAATGGCTAAGATAGTTGAAACCACTTGGGAGAATAAGGCAGATAGGGATGGGAAAATGTTGGTTAATGGATACCAAGTTATAGTCATATAGAAGAAGTAAGTTCTTGAGCTCTATTTCACAGCAGAGTAACTACAGGTAATAATAAAATGATATACATTTAAAAAAAAAAAAACTAGAAGAAACTATCCAGAACAATTTGACAGAAAGAAGGTATATGTATTTGAAGAAATTTATATACTTTCCTTTATTTCAATATTATTCACTTCTATACACAAAAGGAAATGTCACATGGTGTCCCATACATATGTATAGATGTAACATTTTATGTTTGCACTAATAATAAATATAAATGAATAAAAAACAAAAGTAAAACTAGGTTTCTAACTAAAGTTAGTTAGAAAAATAAATTTAAGGGGCTGGGGCTGGGGCTCAGCGGGAGAGCGCTCATCTCACATGTGTGAGGCCCTGGGTTCAATCCTCAGAACCACGTAAATAAAATAAAGGTACTGTGTCCACCTACAACTAAAAAAATTTTTAAAAAAGAAAAAATAAATAAATTTGACATTTATTACATAATTACACACAAAATAAAATCATGAACCCACCAAAAGATATATTTTTGTTATCTTGAGAAAGGAAAAAGATTGCTTTGAATGTCTATGGCTACACAATACCCAATTTTTAAAAAAAGACAAAAGTGACAAATGTATAAAAATTTAAAATTTCTATAGGAAAAGGAAACCATGAGAAAAGGAAAAAATGTGCAAGTTGTTTGTTATAAACTTTCCCATGATTCTCGTAGAAACTATACCCAAGATGAAATCAATGCTGAAAAGAGAGAGTGCCACATCAAGACTCACAAACAGCAATTCAGAGAGAAAAGAAAGCATGATATGGAATTGAGGTCTCATGTCCTATCAATAAAAAAGACAATTCACATTATGTTGAAAATGTTGCTCTACCAAGGATGTTTCTCAGAGCTCCTTTCATATCCCGATTCCTCAGACTGTAGATGAAGGGATTCAGCATGGGGATGACCAGAGTGTACAACACAGACACAATGACATCTTTGTCTTTAGTGCTGTTGGATGAGGGGAAGAGGTAGAGTCCAATAATTGCTCCATAGTACAGAGAAACTACACAGAGGTGGGAGCCACATGTGGACAAGGCTTTGCAGAGTCCCTTGATGGACGGTCTTCTCAGGATGGTGGCCCCAATGTATCCATAAGAGACCAAAATGCAGATAAATGGCACAGCAATAACCACTGATCCTACAGTGAGGATAACCAGTTGGTTGATGGTGGTGTCTGAGCTGGACAGCTTCACTAAGGCAGAGAGGTCACAGAAGAAGTGGTGGAGAGTGCTGTCTCTAAGGAAAGAGAGACGGACTAGGAGGAGAGTTTGCAAAAGAGCATTGGCAGAGGATAAGACCCAAGACACAATGACTAACAGAAAGCAGAGGTTCTGACTCATGATTCTGGGATAATGCAGTGGGTGACAGATGGCCACATACCTGTCATAGGCCATTGAGGTCAGAAGGAAGTTGTCAAGATCTGCAAACAAAACAAAAAAAAATTCCTGGGAAATGCACCCAGCATATGAGATGGATTGAGTCTGCGTCAGCAAGTTCATGAGCATCTTTGGAGCCGTGACTGAGGAGAAAGAGATGTCAGTGAGGGCCAAGTGGCTGAGGAAGAAGTACATGGGGGTGTGGAGGCGAGAGTCCAGCCTGATGAGCAGGATGATGAGCAGGTTCCCCAGCACCGTGGTCAGGTACATGCCCAGGAACAGGGCGTAGTACATGCCTTGCTCCTCTGGCTGGATGGGGAGTCCCAGGAGGAGGAACTCAGACACACTGCTCTGATTATCCCTCTTCATGCTCTTCTTGTTAGCTTTTCTGCAGACAAAACAAAATATGGGAATGTGAAAGAATGAGAAGTCGCTGGAAATATTATACAACAAAATCATGATTTTGAATTAGTCAGTATGTGCATTTTAACCTGAATCTCTCAGGCTTTTTGCCACACTGATGGGCCAGCAAGGGTCAGGAAAAAGGATGATATTTGTCCACCTATAAGACAACTGAACATTTTTTGGAAAAAACATGAGACATCTGAATGATTATCAGATCCCACCAGGTTTGAGCTTAAGAAGTCCAGGAGTTCATGATGAAAATTTGAGAACGAGGTACAAGACCATGTTTGTAACCAAGCTAATAGGAAAACTATAGATGATCTCTATGGCTTGTTGGCCTCGCTTAACCTTCCCCATACTTTTGGAACACACTTTTGTCTTTTGTTTTCATGGATTTAATCAAGATAAGAGAGTAGGGTGGGCTGCTTTGGATTTTCAAGATAGCAGGATCTGGAGAACTGGTGGAAATACCATCTGCAGTGGTCAAAACAAGGAGTTTAAGAGCATGAATCTCAGCCAATAACAAAACATCTAGTGACAAGCTTTGCAATAGATTCATTGATCATTCCTTTAAGAAAAGTCTTCTCCACTAAACATTTTCAATACTACATCATCCTTTCTGTAGGCATTTTCACTGACTGTGCAGCAATAGTAGGTTCTCTTTCAAATCCTACTTCCTATATTCCCACAACGCAAAGCAGGTCATTTTTATGGAAGTCATCAGAATACTGGGAAATACTAAACTTTCCTAGTCACATCTTGTCCTGCCAAAGAATTACTTGTGCCTGTCTAACAAAAGCAAATAATATTTCCTCCTCTTTCACATTTCCTAACCTAGGTTTTATTCCAAAAATTCTTAGCCTGTATTATTTGGTCATGTTTCTAACATTTGTTCTATCTTGTTTATACTATCATTCTTCTTTTTCTCCTTCAGATCAGTTCATCTTAGAGCTATCCATGAAAGCAATTACAAGGAATAAGAAAACAGAACATGATAACCCATCTACTATAAAATCCATATTCTATGTAAAGACTTGTTAAAACTAAAGGAAATTGTTGTTTGAGAGCTGAAAGATGTCTTACTATCTCTTTCACCCCTCATTTGGAGGACTAACAAAAATGTATATCAATGTACTAATTTTCCCAATTTGATTGAAATTATCTTTTAAACTCCTAGAGTAGTCTATGTTTAAAATCATGTTAATGTGATATTAAAACCTAAGATGGATTATACATTCAGCTATGTTACTGATTACCATGTTGGTAACAGTTTATCACAGTGAAAATGATAGTTAGCTACCTGTTGGACATAAAGGTTGTTTATAATATTTTCCTATTCCAGCAATATTGCAATAAACCAAATTGTTCTTTTTCCATTTTGCTTACTATCATATATATCTGTAGGATAAAGTCTCAGAAATGGAATTGGAGGGGATGTATATTCATGGTTTTGAAAGCCTGTTAAATTACAAGAGACATATGTGATGAGAAAACCAATCCTTTATGTGTTCTTCAAAAGCAGTCCTTAATAGAAGAACCTATTCAGGAAGATTATGATAATGAGCATTCTTATAAAGTGTCTAGGGTATTTGAGGAACAGAGAAAACTCCACACCATGGTAAGCCTGGGAAATATGTGATTTGGAGAATTATCAAGAAGCCAGAATATGTAAGACCTTTTCTGCCATTATAAAACAATAGTAAACTAAAAAAAAAGTAAGGAAGTGACTAAGAATTTCAGAAGGCTTGCTTGCTACTAGGTAGAGATCAGATTAGCAAGGTGAAGAGTATCAGCAAGTCTCTGAATAGATTATTACAGTAATTTAGTTACAAAATACTATTTGTTACACCCAGATGGGGCAGCAGAGATGAACAAAATTGTAGAAATTTGTAATAAAATCCAACAAGACAAAAATGGGGCTAAGGATAAGGAAAGAAGGCATGATTTTTTCTATCTTCCTCTCAAAAATTCGATGTAGGATCAGTGTGAGACAAATTATGGCTATATGGAGTTTTTTGTTTTGTTTGTTTGTTTGTTTGTTTGTTTTTGCCCTGCCCTTACAATTTGGATAGATACTTATTCAAGATAAGTTACTCTACCTGGAGCTGTCTATCATAATGTGATGTGATGAAGGATAAAATCTAGGGATTGGTCGCACATGCTGGGGACACACACACACACACACACATAAACACATGCAATCATATTATTTAATGTAAATTCGACACCTGCTCTGACATGGCCATTAGATAATAAGCATAGATACCTTCAGCTACAAGTCATTGGAAGGTTCTTCTGTGTCCCTCTAAAATGTGCAAAATACAGTGAAGCAGGTAAAGTCTTTAAGGCACTCAGAGTTCCATAGCAACAGAGAGAAGAGCTGTCCATACAGAATCAAAGAACTTAGATATATAGAGTTGGTTCACAGTTCCTGAGAAATTGGTGTGAGGACCAATGTTGCAAACCATGGAGTAGACCTGGGGTGGGGAGCAATCCCCCACCTCAGCTCTAAATTAAAGACAAACCAGATATAATTACTCTGTCACCTTTGGCTCCCTTGAGTGAAGAGCCACTTGTTGAAGCAGGCATAAGAGAGTTTGCCCTTGGAGGAAAAATGATAAAAATCAAAAGACTGCAATTAGGAATTTGATGGTTCACCAGAGGTTTTGTCTTCTCAGTTGACCTTGGGGAAAGTACAATTCAGATTCCATAATAAGCCAAGCTGGAAGTTGGATGTGATAACCAAAGTCTCTTGCTTTTGACCCCATGTTATATCAAGAATACCAGATAGGCTAAGAATGTAGCTCCATGATAACACACATGCATGAGGCTCTGGGTTTAATCCCCAGCACTACCCTCCACAAAAAAGAATACCAGAAACACTCTAACACCCTCACTCTCTGAACAAAAGCATACATATGGGATTTTTTTAAAATTATGCTATATAGTTACAACAACTAAAGGTTCAGATACTAATGAACTAGTGGATTAATTTGGTAAATTTGTATCAATGCATAAAGCTTTAACATCATTCCAGAGAGTTCCCTAGCACACTTAGTGAAGATCATCCAGAAGCAATCAGTAATCTTTTATTTTAACAATGTGGTAATGCAGTTCTGTAGTAGACTGTATTGCTGGCACTGGAGCTGGAATTTGCACTGGAGCTATCTCTGCCACCATAGCGAGTGCTAGACCTGGGGCTGGAATGGCTCTAGTTTGAAACGGGTGATACCTCCAACTGTATCTGCAATACTGGATCCAGATCCAGCTAGAGAGCTGGTGGTAGAGCTGATATTACAGCTGGCACCAATTCTAGTGCTGATGCTGGAGCTAAAACTAGACCTGCCTCTACCACTTGAACTGGTCATATAGCAGACGCTTCAGCATTGCACTACATTATAGAGAAACACCAGTCAAGAATTCCATCTCCAGAAGTCTTCTAAGACAACTGACATGCATGGTCTTAGCCTGGCTTGTCTTCTCCTTACATATTCACGTCCATATACCCCTAGTCCTCCTAACCCTCTGGCTCTGCCTCAGTGGACTCCAGGTACTAAAGCTGGTTCAGGAGATGATGGACATGGTGACTGTTTGAAGCTTTCATAAATAGATGTTCCACATTCCTGTCATCTCTTACTTCCTGGGGTATCCATTGCAGCTTCACTTTCACTATCACAACTTCATGCATCGCTCTCTCAACAATGCCCACGGGAATTTCAAACCTACCACTCATTGCCTGGCATCCCAGGCCTTCCTTTGAAACCACCTTGGAAGCTTCCATGACCCTGTAAGTCTTGCATTCTTCATGCCTGCAAAATCAGAGCTACATGATGATGCTAAGGCCTGCCAGCAGATTGAGCAGAAGCCAGATTCCCTTGAAATATGGCTACAGGGACTTCTTAGTCTGGACAGCTGATCACAGTGAAATGAATCCTGGGCTTTCTATGTGACCTTGTGGGAGTAGGGCATGCTGACTCTCATCAAAGCAAAGGCTTTCCAATGAGTTTTCACTTTCAAACCATTGAGTCTGGAATGGGTGGTGTCTTGACAATTGCTAAGATGCTTTCAACTCATCTTTTTCTCTTGTCCAGGTGCAAAGTATTTGGCTTGTGGATAATGTTGCTAGTCTTTTCAGCAGCTCCACCTTGTATGGCCCCAACTTTACACTGGCTTTTTTCCTTGCCCAGCTGAAAGTTTTTAAAATCTTTCTCCTCTGATTCTTGTTATAAACCTGTCTAAATGCTGATGGCAATACCTATACCACTGCTGATGGCTCTGCTGCCTTGAAGTTTCCTTTGCCAAATTAATTAGCCCATTGCCTTTAAATTCTGTCTCATACTAATTCTCAGGTCAAGGGAAAAAAGTAAATAATTTTTTTACCAGAAGGTAATGTGGATGACTTCTAGTCCAGTTTCCAATAAAGTCTTTATTTCCATCTAAAACCTAATGAATACAGTCTCTACTATCAACATTCTTATCAGCATTCTGTTCTTATAAGCTCACACCAGAATTGTCCATTATGTTCTGCTTACATTCTAGGGCTTCTTTAGCCTACATTGCCAAACATGTACAAACTCATCTCAAATCAGTTACAACGGCTTCTGAAACACATGGTCAGGAATAGTCACAGCAACAACCCCACTCCTGGTACCTATTCTCTGTGTTAGTCAGCTTTAGCATCTTTGTGGCAAAATAACTAAGAAAAAAAAAACAGTTTAAAGGATGGAAGATTTATTTTAGATCACAGATTTAGAGGTTTCAGTCCATTGTCAGTGGAGATTTTATGTGACAGCTCCCCTTACCACAGATAAAATATATACCCCAAAGACATACCCCCAATGACCTATATCCTCCAGCCACAACCTACCTTCCTACACTTATCACCCATTTAAATCACTCAAGTAGATTAATGTACTGATTAGGTTAAGACACTCCTAACCCAATCATTTCACCTCTAAACTTTCTTGCATTTTCTCACATCTGAGCTTTTGGGGATACCTAATATCTAAATCATAACATTTTGCCCTATCTCCCAATTGCTCATAACCATCTTTCAATGCATGATACAGTTAGTTAATTTCCAAGAATTCCCTAGTCTCAACAGTTCCAAAATTATCCAAAAGTTTAAGTCCAAAGTCTCCTCTAAAACTCAAGGCAAACTCTCAGCATGAACCCCTGTAAAACTCAAAAGCAAGTTACATATGTCCAATATTTGAAAAAAAAAAACAGAATGAAAATTTCAAATACAAAATGAAGAAATCGTGGCATAGAAAGAAGAAATGGGGCTAGAGCAAGACCAAAATCCAGCTGGTAGAACAAGTTCTGTAGCTCCACATTCACCCAGCATCTGGGGCACATGGCATTGTGATGTTCTCTCCAAAGGACTTGTGCAGCTTTGCCCCTATAGCTTTGCTAGTTGCAGCCCACATAGCCTCTCTCTTGGCTTCTCTGTGCTCAATTCCTGCAGCTTTCCTTGGTGGATAGTCCACATCACTGTCATTTCTTAATCTCAGGAATCTCCACTGCAACTTCAGCTTCCTTCTCACATCTCTGCACGTCACCTTCTTGGGGTCTGCCCACAGAGACTCCAATCCTGCTGCACTTGGCCTCACAGGCCTTCCTCTGAAACATTGAAGAATCCTCCATGATCCCCTAACTCCAGCATCCTGTAATCCCGCAGAACCAGTACCATGTGTTTGACACCAAGATATGCTGTCATCTCGAGAAATAGCCAAGCCTCTAGGGACCAAGGCTGTAGTAGCCTCTGAGTACCTCAGCATTTGATCAGTGTGAAACAACTTCATGCCCCGCCCCTTTGCAAGAAGATAGCTTTCACTGGTCTCTGCTCAAAGGAATTTTTACTTTTATACCCTTAGCTTGAGATGAGTGTGGTCTTGCCAAATCCAGGGGCACCTTCAACCTATCTTTACTATTGGTAAAGTGTTAATGTTTCTTTAGTGGCTATAATGTCCTTAACAACCACATTTTCCTTAGCCTCAGTTTTACTTACAATTTTCTGCCCAAACTGCAAGTTTTCAAAATCTTTCTGCTTTGTTTTTTGCTCCTGATTATCACAATAAACTTATTTAAAAGCTGCCAGTAATCTACATGCCAATTCCTGAATACTATACTGCCTAGAAATTCTTCCACCAGATTGAGAAGTCCATCACCTTTAAATTCAGTCTTACAGAAAATCTCAGGACATGGGCAAAATGTAGACAACTTCTTGGACAGAACATAACACAAATGGCTTTTAGTCCAATTTCCAGTAGGGTCCTCTTTATCCTTGGAAACTTCGTGAGCCCAGTCATTACTATCCACAGTCTCATCGGCATCCTTGTCTTCTGAACTCCCACAAGAATTAGCCATTAAGGTCCACTGACAACATTCTAAAGCTTTTCCAGCTTTCATCACTAAACTTCTCCAAATTCCTCCCATAATTTCCAAAAATCTTCAAAAGCTTCTGAACCATGTGGTCAAGTTAGTCACAGCAATGATCTCACTTCTCAGTACCAATTTCTGTTTTAGTCAGCTATTTCACCACTGCGACCAAAAAACCTGACAAAAACAATTTTAGAGGAGAAAAAGTTCATTTGGGGCTCACAGTTTTAGAGGTCTCAGTCCACAGACAGCCAGTTCCATTTGCTCTGGGCCCAAGGTGTGGCAGAACATCATAGCAGAAGAGTGTGCTAGAGGAAAGTAGGTCAGGACATGGCACCAGGAAGCAGATGGAGAGACTAATCCCTTTGCCACAGATAAAACATAAACATCAAAGGCATGACCCCTGGTGACCCACCTCCTCCAGCCACATCCTACCTGCCTAAAGTTACCACCCAGTTAATCCCTATCAGGGGATTGATGCACTGATTAAGTTAAGACACCCATAACCCAATAGTTTCACCTCTAAACTTTCTTGCATTGTCTCACATATGAGCTTTTGGGGGACACCTAATATCTAAACCATAACAAAGGAGAACAGGGGGAGGGAGGAGGGAAGGGAAGGAGGAAGTAAGGGGGACTGAAGTGGAGTAAATTATAATCTATGCATGCACAATTATGTCAAAATGAACCCCACTATTATGTATAACTATAACTCGCTAATAAAAACATTTGAAAGTTTTTACAAAGGACATAATAAGGTAATTAATTATCTGAAAATGCGTTCAACATCATTACTTGTTAGTGAAATGCAAAGTAAAGCTGTGTGAGATACTATAAAACACCTATTATAATGTCCAAAATATAAAACACTGGCAATACTTAGAGTTGGCAAGTGTGTAAAGCAACTGAAACTCTCATACATTGCTGATGGAAGTGTTAAAACAGTTCTACCCCTCTGGAAAGCAGTCTGGGAATTTCTTACAAAGTTGAATATATACTTATTATATGAGCCCACTTTCTGACTCCTATTAATTTACCCTCAAGAAACAAAGCTTAGATTCACACACACACACACACACACACACACACAAAATACATGAATGTACATAGAAGCTTTATTCATAATAGCTGGAAACTGAGATGTTCTTCAACAGATGAGGAGATGAACACTGTTATATGTATAAAATGAAACATGAATCATCAATAAAAAGGAATGAAGTAGTGGCACAACAATTTCAATAATTTAAGACATTATGCTGAATGAAGAAAGCCAGTCTCAAGAGGTTGCATACTGTATGATTCTATTTATATGACATTCTAAAAAAGACAAAACTATAATAACAGCAGATCTGTAACGGGGGATTAGGGGAAGAGGGAGGCCACGATGTACAAAGTGGGAGCACAAGGGAATTTGGGGAATGATAGAATATTCTGTATCCTGATGGAAGTTATCTAAATGTGGACATGTGTTAAAATGCCCATGCAGTTACTGACCGTCCAGTCTACTAACTACACGCCAAAAAAGTAAATTTTACTATATGTTAATTTAGAAATAAAAATTTTTTAAAAATACAAACAGCAATAAATGCTGCAAGACTGTAGGGGGAAAAGGAACTCTTTTACACTGATGGTGGGAATGTAATTAGTACAGCCACAATAGAAATTTAGTGTAGCAGTTCCTCAAAAAACTAAAAAACAGAACTAACGTATGATTCAGCTATACTACTCCTTGCTATTTATTCAAAATGCTGAAATCAGCTACTTTAGAGATACATGCTTACCCAATTTTATCATAGCATAATTCACAATATCCAAGTTTTGGAGCCGGCCTAGGTGTCCATCAACAAATAAATGGATAAATAAATGTACATATTCAGTTATTTCCAGGAAAGTGGATAGAATGCGAGAGTGTCGTGTAGTAGAAAAGACACAGAAAGACAACTACAGTGTGTTTCTTCTACTATGTGGAAGTTAGAGGGGTGAACAAAAGGAAAAGGATGGTAAGAAAGTAGAAGGGAGACCACTAGGGTAGAGCCAGGGACTCAGGGAGAGGAGGCAAGAACGAGGGGAGGTATTTAGCAGTAAATCTGATTAAATTATGCCATGTGCAGCATAGTTGTGACACAATGAAGTCAACTGCTCTGTATAATTAATATGCACCAATAAGAATAAGTGGGTTCACTTATAACATGGAGTACATTAAAATTCAGGCATTGGTAAATTGCAACAAAAAAAAAAGGGTAAAAATCTTTAAATGATGGAAGACATTTGCAATATAAACAATGGACAAAGGATTAATTTGCAGATTATATGAAGACTGTATACAATGTAATAAGAGACAAAACCACAATTTTTTTATTTTTTTATTATTTATTTACTTATTTTTTTTGGTTTTTTTTTTAATTTTTTTATTATTTATTTACTTATTCATCATGCACAAGTATAGTATCTTTTTACATACAACTGCTTGTATACAAAGTATATAAGTACCATTCAGATCTTCAATCATGCATTTAGGATAATGATATCCATCTCATTCAACCACCAATTTTTTTCCAACCCCCCCCCTTACTCCTTCCCTCCCCTCCCTTTCCGTTGACCATTCTAGTGTTCCTCTGATCCTATGTACCCCCCCTTCCAACAACACTGTGAACCAGCCTCCTTATATCAGAGAAAACATTCGGTACTTGGATTTTTGAGATTGACTAATTTCACTAAGCATTATATTCTCCAACTTCATCCATTTACCTGCAAATGCCATTATTTTATTCTCTCTTATTGCTGAATAAAATTCCATTTTGTATATATACCATATTTTCTTTATCCACTCATCTACTGAGGGGCATCTAGGTTGGTTCCATAACCTAGCTATTGTGAATTGTGCTACTATAAACATTGAAGTGGCTGTGTCACTGTAATATGCTGTTTTTAAGTCTTTTGGGAATAGACCCAGGAGTGGGATGGCTGGGTCATAGGGTGGTTCCATTCCCATTTTCCCAAGAAATCTCCATACTGCTTTCCATAGCGGTTGCACCATTTTGCAGTCCCACCAGCAATGTATGAGTGTGCCTTTTTCCCCACATCCTCTCCAACATTTATTGTTGTTTGTGTTCTTGATAGCTGCCATTCTGACTGGAGTGAAATGAAATCTTAGAGTAGTTTTGATTTGCATTTCTCTAATTGCCAGTGATGTTGAGCATTTAAAACCCCAATTTAAAACAAAACAGGAAAAAGACAAGATTACATTCACAGCCGTAAAGATAACAATGGTTGTTGTAATGGTCCCGTGTGGGTCTCCTACTGAGTAGAAGGCTTTTCACTATAAGGCTTTTCACTAGGCTCAATCATCTCCGAAAGCAGCAGGTAATCTGTTTCCATCCGAGAGTTGAGGAGATCCATATGCTTCTTTAAACTCTTAGCAAAGGAGCACACATTCTCCTCCACTGGGCACAACCTGTCACCTATACCCACCTAGATTATAGAGAATATAGCAGCTCCCTCCCAGTGACAACTTTACAGATCGTGAATTTTGGGTGGACAGCCAGCTATCTCTGTCACAAATAGCCTTAACATGTGCTAAGATGTTTTATTTCATTAAATATAAAGGAAATAGAAAATAAAAGCACAGTGAGAGATAATTTCCTATTCACTGCACTTGCAAAATGTTTAAAACTCTGTCAACACCAAGTGTTGTTTAAGAAGAAAAGTGATAGAAGAGATATTTAAATTAGCATAGTTTTTTTTTTTTTTCAGAGTAGTTGTAGGTTTACTGAAACACTGAGCCCAAAAAAATTCCTTATGATAATTTTTCCCCACCTGCCTATGGTTTCCCTGTTAACAGCTTGCATTGTTATAAAATAGTTGCTACAATGGAACTAATACCAATGCATTATTGTTAGTCAAAGTCCATAATCTGCATTGCAGTCCATGATTTGTGTGGTACAGTGGTGATTTCTTTGGGTTTGTTTGGGGTGCTGTTTGTTTTGAAAAATGCATACTGGTGTATCAAAGTTATAGCATTATACAGAATAACTTCTCTGCCCTAAAAATTCCCTTTGCTCTACTAACAATCTTTCCCTCTCCCATACCCCAAACCCTTAGAAACCACTGCTCATTTTATTATTTCTATATTTTGCACTTTTGAGGATGTCATATAATTGTAATCACACAGTATGTAGCCTTTTCAGACTGGCTTCTTAGTGTAACTATTTTATAAAAGAGTTGAGCAGTGATAGTTAAATTAGATCTGCATATCCCACAATCCAGTAATAGTTCTTATGAATATAAAATTTGCAGAATCTCTTGTGTATACACACAGGATGCCTGTACAAAAATGTTTCTAGCTCCATTGTTTATAGTAGCAAAATACTGAAAGAAAAAAAGGACACTAAAAGCAGACAAGATAAATGTGTTGTTGTGTTACAGTGGAACATGAAAATAGGCAGATGAATTTCAGAAGGACAACAGTAGACAACAAAAGCAAAATGTAGCAGAAAAATATAGTCATTTCTTTTATATGAAATATTCAGCAGTCAAAATTGAAAGATCAAAATAGAAGTGATATATGCATTTATAAACATGTTAAATGCCCTCATTGTACAACTATAATGCATATTATATGTATAATTATGTATAATATGTTACATGTATAACTGTATAATATATATTATATATAAACTATATATAATGCATTATATGTCTAACTATAATGTGTTAAAATATTTTAATAATTCAAATGAAAAGTAAAGGATTATTTAAAATAGTAAAGATGCTGGGTATCTCCAAGGGAAAGAAGAAACAATTGAGAAGAACTATAGAAACTTCAATAAGATTGCTAATTTTCTATTCTTTAAGCCTAGATATTATTAAATTAATATTTCTTTTAATATTGTTATTTAAAAGGCATTCATGTCACATATATATGTACACATAGGTATATACATACATACAATGTAATGTTATATATCCATGTATATATTTAAACTATATATATTTATATGATATTTAGTTGTCATGTTATTTCAATATTTTTGTACATATGAAAATATAATTTCCAGCAAAATGGGAGCAATATAGCCAAGATTTGAAAAGTATTTTTATAAACTACAGGATTCCAAGTAAGTATCTGTGTACCATTTGGGACCTATAATCATTCTGTATGGATCATTGCCTGCTCTTTTATGGAAGCCACCTATTTTGTTACCAGGCCCACTCACTAAAAGGGGGAATATAAGTAGCTGTATATGCATATATATATACTGATGGACAAGGACACCTTAAGAAAATGAAAAATATAAGAACGAAAGTAATGCAGGTATGTTTATAAAAACCATTCCTAAAATCTTAAAATCAAAGTAATCAAACAGAAAAAATATCTGAGATGAAATACAGATAGAAAAAAACAGAGTGTCACATCAAGATTCATGAAAAAAACAGCAATTCAGAGAGGAAATGAAAGACATGTGGGATCAAGAAGATGTATATACATGTAGGCAAAAAGACAATCCCATCATGCTGAAAATGTTCCTCTCCTGAGGATGTTTCTCAGAGCTCCTTTCATATCTCGATTCCTTAGACTATAGATGAAGGGATTCAGCATGGGGGTGACCAGAGTGTACAACACAGACACAATGACATCCTTGTCATTAGTATTATTGGAGGAGGGGACAAAGTAGAGTGCAATAATTGCTCCATAGTACAAAGAAACCACAGAGAGGTGGGAGCCACATGTGGACAAGGCTTTGCAGATGCCCTTGATGGAGGGTCTTCTCAGGACACTGGCCCCAATGTGGCCATAAGAGACCAGAATGCACAGGAGTGGCAGGGTAATGACCACCACTCCTACAGTGAGGATAGCCAGCTGATTGATGGTGGTGTCTGAGCTGGACAGCTTAAGTAAGGCAGAGAGGTCACAGAAGAAGTGGTGGATAGTGTTGCCTCTGAGGAAAGAGAGACGGGCTAGGAGGAGGGTGTGCAAAAGGGCAATGGCAAAGGACAAGACCCAGGACACAACCACTAACAGGAAACAGAGGCTCTGTCTCATCATTCTGGTGTAGTGGAGAGGGTGACAGATGGCCACATACCTGTCATAGGCCATTGAGGTCAGAAGGAAACTGTCAAGATCCACAAAAAATAAGAAAAAATATGCCTGGGAAATGCACCCAGCATATGAGATGGACTGAGTCTGCATCAGCATGTTCATGAGCATCTTTGGAGCCGTGACTGAGGAGAAAGAGATGTCAGTGAGGGCCAAGTGGCTGAGGAAGAAGTACATGGGGGTGTGGAGGCGAGAGTCCAGCCTGATGAGCAGGATGATGAGCAGGTTCCCCAGCACCGTGGTCAGGTACATGCCCAGGAACAGGGCGTAGTACATGCCTTGCTCCTCTGGCTGGATGGGGAGCCCCAGGAGGAGGAATTCAGTCACACTGGTTTGATTATCCCTCGTCATACCCTTCTTGTTGCCTTTTTCTGTAGACAGAAAAGAGATGGGAATGTGAAAGAATGAGAAGTCACTGGGAGTATTACACAACAACATCGATTTTCAAGTAGTCAGTGTGTGCATGTTAACTGGAATATCTCAAACTTTTGCCACACTAATGCTCTAGTGATTGTCTGGACAAACTGTGTGATTTGTTCAGCTAGCAACTAATGCAGTATCTTTTGGAGAAAACATGAAATATGTGAATGTTCATCAGATGAATCCAGGTGCCAACTTAAGAACCCAGGAGTTATAATGCAAATCTGAAATTAGGGAATTAAAGTTTGTATGTTCACAATTTTGATGAGCTGTCCTATTACATGAGACTATGTTGTTGAGGAAGCAGTTTCTCTCATGTACTTCATGGAGTCGTGGATATAAAAGTCTGTCATATGAATTTCTAAGTATGGGTACTGTGGTTAGGTGTTTGGGGAGAACAGGACCAGGGCATAGGATAGACAGAAATTGAAGAGCATGATCACCCTGGGAAGGACATAGAGACCTTTCTAACATGATAGAAAGTTTCAGTGTTATTCTCAAAGCAAAAGTACACCCAAGGAAAGGCTTGAATAAACATTTGACTGAAAGTTTTAGGTAACTTGCTATCTACTGGGTAGAGAAGCAGATTTCAGCAAAGCAAGAAATGCAGCAAGAAACTGAATAGGAGGTTATGGCAGCAGTTTAGACACAAAATAATACCTGATACACCTGGATTGTGGCAAAGAAGATGAATAAAATTACAGAGATTTGGTATAAAATATGGAATAAATTTCTGAAAGACATAATGGAGATGAAGATAAACATAAGAAGGCATGTTTTTCTCATATCTTTTCAAAATTGGACATAGAATCCATTTGAGAAAATAATTCAACATGGAGATATAGTTTTTCCATATCCTCTCAAAATTCAGACAGATACTCAGTTGAATATGAATGTCTTCACATGGTGCTATTTGTCATAGTGTAGGGTGAGTGTGGTAGGATTTAGGGATCAGCACCACATGCTAGACACACACACACACACACACACACACACACACACACCTATAATAAAACTATTTAATATAAATTCCACTTCATCTCTGACAAGTTTCCTTAGATGATGAGCACAGGTACCTTCAGCTATGAGCCCCAAGAAGTTTCTTCCATTTCTCTCTAGCAAGCTCAAAATACAGTAAAACAGGTGGTTAAATATTACAGGTCTCAGAGTTCCACTGTGACAAGCAGAAGACTTACCAGTTCAGAAGTATTTAAGATGCCTATGTGGAAACAGTTTTGTTCACAGCTTCTAAGAAATCAGAGTGATTTCTAAGTTGACAGACCATGGAGATGCCCTGGGGGGTCAATCACACTATCCCCAGGTCAACTAAACACAAACAGGATATAATTGCTTCTTTGCCTTTGGCTCTCTTGGGGGAAGAACTACTTGTTGAAGCAGCATAAGAGAGTTTACCGTTGGAGGAATAATGATAATAACCATTAAAAACTTGGTGATCCACAAAGCTTCTTGCTTTGTGTTGAATTGGGAAAATGTGACTCAGAATCCATAATAAACCAACCTTGAACTTGAGTTTGATAACAAAGGTTTTTCCTTCTTCACCAATGCTAAATCCAGAACACTAGAAACACTCTAATCCCATCACTCTCTGAACAAAAGTCAGCAGCTTAATACTCATCATCTTTCCTGGACCCATGGAAGGCAACACGGTTTCTATAAATCTCAGTCTCTTGCCCAAAGGCTTAGCTGTCAGCACTCGGCTGATGGAAGTTACTCACCAAACCATAAAATACGTACACTCAATGTATGATTTCACTCAACCCTTTACAAAAATTATTCCAAATTCATTGCACATACCTTTTAGTTATCTTTTTCACTGCTGTGACTAAACACCTGACAAGAACAATTGTGGAGGAGGAAAGTATGTGGGGGCTCACAGTTTCAGAAGTCTCAGCCCATGGACAGCTGGCTCCACTCCTTGGGGTCCGGGTGAGGCTGAACATCATGGCAGAAGAGTGTGGTGGAGGGAAGCAGCTCACATGATGATCAGAAAGCCAAGAGAGAGATTCCACTTGCTGGATACAAAATATATACCCCAAAGACACACCCCCACGTACCCACCTCCTCCAACATTAATCTACCTGCTTTTAATTGCCACTCTGTTAATCACATCAGGGGATTAATTCACTGGTTGGGTTGAGGCTCTCATAACCCAATCATTTCTTCTCAAAACCTTCTTTCATTTTCTCACATATGAGCTTTTGAGGAACATCTCACATTCAAACCATAACAATATGTCTACACCACCATTTCTTTCATGCCTGATAAATAATGAACACCATGTGCTCATTATTAAAGGTGAAGATGTATGAATATTTATGCTGTTAATTGGTTCGATTCAAGTTAGCAATCAACCTGTACATGGAACCGCTACTGAGTGAAGTGATCTTGTAAGATATCTAAACCTCTAGAATGGTTCTGGGTCCTATGAGTCATGGTTGACTATCTGTTGTCTTGATGATAAGGTTCCAATTGACCTGCCTGTTTCCTAGAAGTCAAGGGTTAACAATCCTTCCTTCTCAAACCAGAACTTCATTATCACCTCCCCCTTTCCCTGCCTTTATGGAGATAAAAAAAAAATGACTCCTCATGATTTCTCAACTAACTAAGCAATATGAGAACTCTGAGAAGATGACAGAATAGAGAGGTCACTTCCCTGACTGCTGTAACAGAAAATGGGTGCCAATCGGGAATACTGTAACCAGGACAATTTAAGGTTCAGATTTGAAGATGAAATAAAAACCTTCCATGATAAACAAAAGTTAAAATAATTCACACTAGAAATCCTGCACTACAGAACATTCTCAGCAAATTATTCCATGAAGATAAAATGAAAAATAGAAGTGAAAACAAGCAAAGGGAAGAACTACACTAAAGGAATAGTCAATCAAATGAGTAACTAATTCAAATTAAAAACCAGAAATAAACCAAAGTGACTGAAAATGCAAATGATATCTCAATAATAACTTTGAACATGAATGGCCTAAGTTCACCAATCAAAGGACAGATTAGTAGATTGAATTGAAAAAACAAGACCCAACATTATGCTGTCTCCAAGAGACTCACCTCATAGACAAAGACATCCATAGAATGAAGGTGTAAAGATGGGAAAAAATATATCACTCACATGGATCTCATAAACAAGCAGGTGTTTCTATCCTCATGTCAGATTAAGTGGTCTTCAAGCCAAAGTTAATCAGAAGGGACAAACGACATTTCATACTGCTCAAAGGAATTATACATCAACAAGGCATAATAATTGATAATATTCATTCCCCAAACAATGGATCAGCTACATACATCAAACAAACCCTTCTCAATTTCAAGAATCAAATAGACCACAACACAATAATATTGGGTGACTTTAAAAAGTCAAACAAATCTCAACCCTAAGTGGATCAAGGATTTAGGCATTATACCAGAGACCCTGCACCCAATAGAAGAAAAAATAGGCCCTGATCTCCATCATGTTCACTTAGGAACTGACTTCTTCAACAAGACTCCTAAAGCACAAGAAGTAAAATCAAAAATCAACAAATGGGATGGTATCAAACTAAAAAGCCTCTTCACTGCAATGGAAACAATCAAGAATGTGAAGAGAGCCTATAGAATGGGAGAAAATCTTTGCCACTTGCACCTCAGATAGAACATTAATCTTCAAGATATATAAAGAACTCAAATAACTTAACACCAAAAAACAAATAAACCAATTAATAAATGGGCAAAGGAAATGAACAGACACTTCACAGAAGAAGAAATATGAATGGTTAACAAATATATGAAAAAATGTTCAACATCCCTAGCAATCAGAGAAATGCAAATAAAAACTACACTGAGATTTCATCTCACTTCAGTCAAAATGGCAATTATCAAGAATACAAGCAAAAATAAATGTTGGTGAGGATATTGGAAAAAATGTATGCTCACATATTACTGGTGGGACTGCAAATTGCTGCAACCACTCTGGAAAGCAATATGGAGATCCCTCAGAAAACTTGGAATGGAACCAGCATTTAACCCAGTTATCACACTCCTCAGTTTATACCCAAAGGACTTAAAATCAGCGTACTACAGTGATGCAGCCACATCAACGTTTATAGCAGCTTAATTCACAATAGCTAAACTTGGAAACCAACCTAGGTGCCCTTCAACAGATGAATGGATAAAGAAAATGTGGCATATATACAAAATGAATATTATTCAGTCATAAAGAAGAATGAAATTATGGCATTTGCTGGTGAATGGATGGAACTGAAGAATATCATGCTAAATGAAATAAGCCAATCCCAAAAAACCAAAGGCTGAATGTTCTCTCTGATATGTGGATGCTAACTCACAATAAGGCGGGGAGGGTTTGGTAGGGAAATAGAAGTACTTTGGATTAAACAAAGGGGAAGGGAGGGATAATGGGAATAAGAAAAACAGTAGAATGAATTGGATAGTACTATCCTATGTACATATATGATTACACAACCAACGTATTTATACATCATGTACAACCAGAAGAATGAAAAGTTATACTCCATATATGTATAATATGTCAAAATACATTCTACTATCATGTATAACTAATAAGAACAAATAAAAAATCTAAAAATTAAGCAATATGAGAAAAATGTATCTCCTTCAATTAACAACTGACGTTACTACTTCCCCAAATTCTAGATATGTAGAAGACCTCCATCTGTATCATCTTCCACACCAAGTTTATCCCATCTTTTTCCTTCCTACTCATATCTTTACTCCATAACATCTTATTATTTAATAGTAAACTACACTAATGCATGCATACAGAAAATATTAAAACATTAACACAAAATTCAGGATACCCATTTCCTTCTGAGAGGAAACATAAGAGTAGCTTGTGGGTAACTCAAACGTAGATTAAAATGATGTTTTATTAGGAATAAATATTTGTTAATAGAAATACAGCATACATAGAACTAAGCATACAGTAAGGGCACAATTTGATGAATAATCCCAGAGGAAACACACCTATGTAGCCATCTCTCAGATAGAGAAATAATCCTTCATATTGCCCCTTTCAGTTCCTTCATTTAAGTGTTAATCTTACGGAAATTTCATTCTAATTAAACCGACTATCAATCTTGAGAATTCTTAACTTTTCGTCTTGGTATCAGTGCCTTCAGCAAGAACATAAAACTTAGAATGCAATACTACTGAATCCTCTGTAATCTTGGAACTAAAATTATTTCTCTTCTTACAGAAGAAATGTACATTTCTGATGTAGTGTCTTCCTACATCAGAAGTAAGAGGTTCACATATTTTTACATTATAACAAGTCATTCTTATCTCTTCAGATTGATGGGACAGTGTGTTTACAAATATCACTCTTACACTTGACAAAAGCGAGGGTTAATCTGAATTTCTGTCTCACTCAAGTTTTATACCGACCTTATGATATGTGCATTGTTATCAGTGTTCTTGGAAAATGTATACATAAATGAATAACCCTGTGTCTGCAAACACTGAACAGCAAGACTTCCAGGAAAGACATTTGCTTGTGTACATTCCTTTACCAAATATCACTGCACAATTTATTTTCAGCACCCTTTCCATTCAGCATGGCATAGAATATTTTCACCCTCCATCCTCTAAATCAGTGGTTGTCAAAGCAGGCAATTTATTGGAGTCTCAGCAAAGGGGTAGGGGTCATAAGTAGCAAAGTGGAAACAGCAGGGCTTTTCCCCATTGATTTCTTTGGGTTTAGTCTTGATATTGAACATAATTTTAAATTTAAAACCCATATGATAGAAGAGCATGATGTTTCCTGTAATTAAGGGTCAGGTAATAAAATTGAAGATTGTGGTTAAAAGTTAAATATCCTTACCATCTCCCAGTCCTCTCTTAGTCTCCTAGCTATACATTCAGACATCCATAATATCATAAGTTGTGACATCTAAAGATGGAAACAGAAGTTTCATGAATTCAGTTCACTCAAAGTCTCTCTTGTTCCTACTGCAATGGCTGTTTAACTTTTGAGCAACTGTCTGGGAGATGGTGAGCTAATGCCCATTCTTTATTTGTAAGCAGCTCTTATATTAACAGTTATGTCACATGAAAAAATTGATGGTTACAGGAGAATGGCATGGATGAGAGATCTTCCTAAAGCTCAGATTTTGAGGATCATCATGGTGTGTCTGTGAACCTGTATGATTTGCAGACAGGGAGTTTTAGACAATGGGAAAGGAACATGGGATTGTCAAATCCAATCAGGGGACCCAAAGGGGAATGGACCATTGAAATAAAGGGAAGTTTGGATCAAACCAGTGGTAAGAGCAGTAGTTGTATCAGTTAGCTTTTGCTGCTTAATAATTCCAAGACTTGGTGTTATAACCATTAGTTGGTGTGATGATTCTATGGGCTGGAGATTCGGGCTGGACTGGATTCAGATGGAAGGTGCGTCTGGTCTTGGCTAGGTTCAGCTGGTCTCAACAGGTACTCATTTATGCCCATAAAGTCACTGACAAGGTCACCTGGGAGCTGGCTGTTAGCAGGGGTATCATTGTTCTCCAAGTGGCCTGTGATCTTTGTGCAGCCTAGCGTAGGCTTGCTGACCTAGTGGTCTCTGGTTCCAAGAGCAGCAGGAACAGACTCTGCCTCAGCTTGGAAATATTATAACATCATTACTACAAATGTACAGTCAATTTATTATTCTCAAATGCAAGAGGTGGGGAAAAAAATTCCACAATGGAAAGAAAGGGATGCAAAATACTGTGACCATTTTTGCAGTCTACTACAGCCACTTACACAAAATTTCAAGGAAATAGCTCAAGAAGCATCCTTAGGAGAATTGAGAACATGTTTGGGTAACCGTCACTTGGCAAATGTAACCCCTTTTCTGTAAAGCCTCCTCAGAGCCAATTTCATGTCTCTATTCCTCAGGCTATAGACGAAGGGATTCAACATAGGTGTCACCACTGTATACATAACTGAAGCAATGACATCCTTGACTTGAGAATGGTTTGAGGAAGGAAAGAAATAAATAATTGCAAGAGTCCCATAGTACAAACACACCAAGAAGAGGTGAGAGCCACAGGTAGACAGAACCTTGCAGATCTTCTTAGTGGAGGGGACCCTTAGGACGGTGGCCCCAATGCAGACATAAGATCCCAAAATAGCACTCAATGGCAGGAGAGTTAACACTCCCCCCTCAGTGAGGATAACCAGTTCATTGAGGGAGGCGTCTGAGCAGGTCAGCTTCAGGAGTTCAGTGAGTTCACAGAAGTAGTGGGGGATGGTGTTATCAGCACAGAAGGTCAGGTTGGACAGGAGGAGGGTGTGCAAGAGGGCATGTACACAAGAGAAGAACCAGGACCCAGCAACCAATAAGAAACACAACTCCTTCCTCATGATGATGGTGTAGTGGAGGGGGTGGCAAATGGCCACATACCTGTCATAGGCCATCACTGCAAGAAGGAAATTGTCAACACATACAAAAAGTAAGAAAAAATACATCTGAGAAATGCATCCTATGTAGTGGATGGATAAGTGCTGAGTCTGCATGTTCCTGAGCATCTTAGGGACAGTGACAGATGATAAAGAGACATCAGAAAAGGCCAAGTGGCTGAGGAAGAAGTACATGGGGGTGTGGAGGCGAGAGTCCAGCCTGATGAGCAGGATGATGAGCAGGTTCCCCAGCACCGTGGTCAGGTACATGCCCAGGAACAGGGCGTAGTACATGCCTTGCTCCTCTGGCTGGATGGGGAGCCCCAGGAGGAGGAATTCAGACACACTGCTCTGGTTCATGATGCTCTTCTCCTTCTTGGGGACAAATGAGTAGGAAGAAATAAACAAGATAATACATGCATTAAGCTAAGATCAGAGCCCTACACACCCTAACAGTCACCAATGCCAGCTAGCTGCTCTGGCACTATGAGTCGAACAGATAATTCTGATATAAACTGCAGGAACTCAATAGAAGAGAAAAGTGATGTGGGCATATGACCAGACAGCTATAGCCCTAGAGGAAAAAATGTTTAAATATTGGAAAATTTCACACTCTGAGACTCTGCAGAGGCCCAGATCCTGGATCCTACAGATCAATTCTTTGATTACAATGATATTAGAAATATTTCTCTTCATTTCACCTAATATCAATTCATCTCTCTCTCTCTCCCCCTCTCTTTTTCTCTCTCTCCCTCCCTCCCTCTCTTTCTTTGATGTAAGAATGCTTACACAGAGACTTGAAAATATGCTCCCAGGAAAATTCCCATTCCAGAAATCTAAGAATTTCCTGATGTTGTAACTTTGGGGATATCTATTACATATAATTCATAATTATTTAATTTTGACCAACTTCTAAAATGTACCTTATCATTGATAATAGTTGCTGAACTCCTACTAGGAAAAACCATTATTAATGTTAAAATATTACATTTTAAGGCTCAGGGTGTTTTAATAATTAGTCCAAGCCACTAGGGTAATAACCGATAACAGTCACAATTCCAAGTTTTTCCAGTGTTCTCAGATTCCCTTCTCTACCATCCCCCTCATTCATTTTCTTATAAAATCCTGGACCCTGTTAGGAATTGTTTCAGGGTTTCAAAGTTACCCCCAAGCCACCTGCTTGATTGTCTGACAACACTCACACATACGTTGTGTTAGGTACTTGGAAGTCTGGACACATTTAAGAATGAAAAAAGAATCTGTGCAATAATTGTACCAGTACAACAGGTCTACTCCATAGCTTTCCTGGGCAAACCAGACAGTACAGCCACTTGCTTGTGTCAGACACTGAAATTTGCAAACGTCTCTTATGTTCATTTAATTACATTAATCAGCAAACCTGAGTGCTTATGAAACAGACATGTCATTTTTTTCATGTTCCTATGTGGAAACAGAGATGTGAGGCAGCCTTCAAAGGCATACTCAAGAGTCATTTGTGGATCCAATCTTGAGCATAGGACTTCTGACAGTGTTTGCACAAGACTGGGCGACTCCTCCACTGAGAGTAAAATCAGAGATAGAGGTTACACACAGAAGTCCTGGAAAGGGAACCCAGTGGGAGACCATCACACCAAGGCACACGCACCTGACAGAAGAGCTTCTTCAAAGAACAGAGAGGAGCTCGGGCTCCTCAATCAGTGGGAAGGACCAGAAGGAAGAAGTGACAAAAACCTGACTACCCACTGGTGTTCACTAGACCAGACCTCTCCTTGGAACTCAAGCATCTCTGGAAGGAAATTCAGAAGTTAAATGTCAACTAAATCACCAAAAAAATAACCTTGACTCAAGCCACACTGTGTGAAAAAGACACAGCCTCAAGGTTGAAGAAGGGAGCTGGGAAGTGGAGTTTGAGAGTTCTATTTTTGCAGTAGTGGGGTTTGAACCAGCCCTAGGCAAATGCTCTTCTACTCTGTTGCATCCCCAGGCCTGACAAAAAGCCTTTGAATAAGCATATTTCCTCTATCCTTGCATAAAATACTCTCCCCTGGATAGCCAAGACATAACTAATGAGTTGAGAATCTCAAGCATTTGAGCAATGATCCTGTCCCATTTGTCTCATGTTTATAATATGCCACATGCTGAGTTAACTCTTTAGTCCCATTGCTCTGTGCATTTCATGCTGCTGAGCTTCACAGAGGTTCAAGTACAACTATGAAGAGTCAAAAAGCTTCATAAAGCTACAAGTGTCAAAAGTCGAAGTTTGAACCAAGTGTGTGTGACACCAGGGCCACCTCATCACCGTCTCATTTCCAAGAGTGGAAATATGCATTGATAAAGGTGAAAGTGCCCAGACAGGGCTCAATTTGACATAGCCATCCAAGCATGGAACATAATTTGCTCCAATTTAGTTCCCAGTCCTTCCTATTTCCCTCCCCCCCCACCCCCTTCCTTTACTCTGCTGATCCTCCTTCTATTTATCTATAGTTTTTTCCATTAGTGCCTTATAGATAGATATACATAAAGGTGAAATTCACTGTGGTATATTCATATATGTACCTAACATAATTTGGTCAATGTTGCCTGTATTGTGAGAGAATAATGTGGCTGTTTTCCCAACATAAAATGCATGCATTCACACACACACACACACACACACACACACACACACACACACTGCCTTATCATAATTTTAGTTCCATCTTCATCTATTCTACATTAAAATAGAGTTTAAGTGTGTTATATGTAAACACATGTAGGTAGTCACATACACACATACTCACAATCACAGATATCTCTGACCTATTTTCATTCTAGGAAAAATAGTCAAAGAGTTGTACAATAAATTTACATACAACTGATAAATAAAACATTGTTACACACAACACAGCACATTAACATCACACCTAACCACCCACATAGCACATACTACATACACACATGGAGCCATGTAATCAAACATGACAAAGAGATGAATGTGTGCATATGTGTGTGTGTGTGAGAAGAGATGATTTACAGCTCTACATAGACTATATAAAAAAGAGTAGGTAAGTCACTTACTTACCAAATACATTGTATTGTACAGAACAAAATTTAAAAATGCACGTACATACATATGTTCACATAAGCACACACACCCAGTGATGTTTCCCCTTCTTCCTCTGACCTACAACAGTCTTTGGTGAGCTCAGAAACCTTTGGATCATGGGGACTTCCTGAGCCCTCACTTTGTGTTCAGAAGGACCAATACTCAATGAAGAAATTCTCCTGACCTAAGAATCTTTTGCATATTGCACAACAGTTTTCAAGCTGCAGCAAAATGGCAAGAAGATACTCATTTATCAACAAAATTAATACCCGGGGGAAAATAGCCACACGCTTCTGCTTAGAGAGGGAGCCAGCATGGGCTAATTGCCCAATTTCCTGCCTTGCCCATGGGAGGGGATCTGTGAAGGGACCAGAGGGGTAGCCACAGGAGTCCCTGGAAAAGGGGTGCTTGCAAAGCCTCAATAACCCAGGTGACCTTGGCTTCTGAAGTAACACAGCATGGACCTGACCTCTCCAAATCACAAGCTGATGGAGAGAAAGGCCATGGATTCTGACCCTTTAGAGAACACACTCACTGCCACCTGGGATTGTGCAGGTCTCCCCTCTCCTCTGAGGTACTCCATGGGACAGGCACTGGGCTTGTTCAGTAAGAGGTGGGACTGGTCCCAAGGTCATTAAGCACAGACTGACCTCACATTGCTACCAGCTCTTCCCTGGCACACTGGGTGTTCTAGCAAGGGTTTAAGTTCCATGAGGACCTGTTTCCTTGGATCCATGCAGAAGAGTGATAGCACCTTGCTCATGAGGTTATCATGGGAGTTAAATGGAACAGTGTATGTTAAAGCACTAAACCCAGCTTAAGGGACAAACACCTTAATCAATGTGCCAAATGAGACAGTCACCTTAATAACTGTTCCAGTTACTTTAGCTGTGTAACACACTGAACCAAAACTTCATATCACTGAACAACATTTTATAGTGCTAACACATTCTGTGGGTCAGAAATTCAGAAAAGACAAAGACAGTCTCTGATCCTCAGCTGGGAAGAACTGAAGAGGTGGGGTGTTACCTGCTTGCTCAGGCTGGAATGATCTGGAGGCACAATCAAGCAAGCATCTGACAGCTGATTTGGGTTATTGGCTGGGACCTGAGCTGGGCTGTCAGCCAAAAACACCTGGGTGTGGCCTCTCCACACTGTCTGGGCACCCACATCACGCTGGCCTCCACAGTGGGAGCCCTTAAATGCTGGTTCATAGATTCAAAACTGAATGACCCAAGAGAACTAGGCAGAAACAGAGTGGCCTTTTCTTTTGTATTTAAGTAGCACTCTTGGAAATACCTTTTATACATGTGTCTCTAAATGCTTCACTAAATGCAGTGCAAGGTGTCACCACACCCACTGTCTGAAATGACACTGTCCTCAAAGTGATGTGAGAAGAGCAGTCTTAGAAACACCTCATGGTGCTTTGTTTTAAACATTTTTTGTAATTATACATGGACACAATTCATCTTACTTATTTTGTTTACTTATTTTTATGTGGTCCCAAGGATCAATTCACCCAGTCCCCACATGTGGAGGGAAAACAACTTGTGCTCTGCCACTGAGCCACAAACCACAGCCCCTAGCTACACCTGTGTCACTGTAATATGCTGTTTTTAAGTCTCATGTTTTATTCTGCAGTCCCACCAGCAATGTATGAGTGTGCCTTTTTCCCCACATCCTCTCCAACATTTATTGTTGTTTGTGTTCTTGATAGCTGCCATAAAAATTTAAGGTGCACAGCATGATGTTGAGCATCTTGATATGCATCGTACATAATGAAATGAAATTAGTACCATAGTAAGGTTTCTAATCAACATATTCACCCTCTCCTTGGGGCCTATACTTAAATTGGAGCCTCTTTTGTGTATTGTCTCTGGTCTATTTTTCCTTGATCCACTTTGAATTTTGTGCATGGTGAAGACAAGGGTTTAATTTCATTTTGTTGCATATGGATTTCCAGTTTTCCCAGCACCATTTATTGAAAGGCTATCCTTTCTCCACTGTACATTTTTGGCACCTTTGTCTAATATAAGATAACTGAAATTATATGTATTAGTCTCTGTGTCCTCAATTCTGTACCATTGGTCCACCCGTCTGTTTTGGTGCCAATACCATGCTGTTTTTGTTACTATTGCTCTATAGTATAATTTAAAGTCCGGTATGGTGATGCCCCCTGCTTCGCTTTTCTTGCTCAGGATGCTTTGGCTATTCTGGGTCTCTTATTTCTCCAGATGAATTTCATGACTGCTTTTTCTATTTCTTTGAAGAATGACATTGGGATTTTGATTGGAATTGCATTAAATCTGTATAATGTTTTTGGTAGTATGGACATTTTGACAATATTGATTCTACCTATCCAAGAGCAAGGTAGGTCTTTCCATCTTCTGAGTTCTTCTATGATTTCTTTCTTTAGTGTTCTACTGAGGTGTTTGTTGTGATATTCCCTTTTTCATCACAAATGTTAGTGATTTGAGTTTTTTTCTCTTCTTCTTTTTGTTAGCATTGCTAAGGGTCTGTCAATTTTGTTTATTTTTTCAAAGAACCAACTTTTAGTTTTGTCAATTCTTTGAATTGTTTCCTTAGTCTCAATTTCATTAATTTCTGCTCTGATTTTAATTATTTCCTGTCTTCTGCTGCTCTTGGTGTTGATCTGTTCTTCTTTTTCTAGTGCTTGGAGGTGTGATGTTAAGTCGTTTATTTGTTGGTTTTTTTTCCTTTTAAAGAATGAACTCAGTGCAATGAATTTTCCTCTTACTACTGCCTTCATAGTGTCCCAGAGATTTCTATACGATGTATCTGTGTTCTCATTTACCTCTAGGAATTTTTTAATCTCCTCTTTGATGTCTTCTTCAACCCCTTGTTCATTCAGTAGCATGTTGCTTAGCTTCCAGTTGTTGGAGTAGTTTTTCTTATTCCTTGTTTTTGTCGTTGATTTCCAATTTCATCCCTTTATGGTCTGATAGCATGCAGGGTAGTATTTCTATTTTTTTATATTTGCTGAGATTTGCCTTGTGACATAGTATATGATCTATTTTGGAGAAGGAGCCATGTGCTGCTGAGAAAAAAGTGTATTCATTTACTGAGGGATGAAATATTCTATATATGTCCGTTAGATCTAAGTTATTAATTGTTTTAAGGAGGCCTAAGATTTCTTTGTTAAGTTTTTGTTTGGATGATCTATCCATTGGTGAGAGAGGTGTGTTGAAATCCCCTAGAATAACTGTGTTGTGGTCAATTTTACTCTTGAACTTGAGAAGTGTTTGTTTGATGAATGTAGGTGCTCCATTATTTGGGGCATATAGATTTATGATTGTTATATCCTCTTGATGAATGGTTCCCTTAAGTAGTAAGAAATATCCATCTTTGTCCCTTTTGATTAACTTTGGCTTGAAGTCTACCTTATTTGAAATGAGAATGGAAACCCCCTGCTTGCTTCCGCAGGCCATGTGAGTGATAAGACTTTTCCCAGCCTTTTACCTTCAGTCTATTGATGTCTTTTTCTATGAGGTGTGTTTCTTGGAGACAGCAGATTGTTGGGTCATTTCTTTTAATCCATTCAGATAATCTGTGTCTTTTGAATGGCGAGTTTAGGCCATTAACATTCAGGGTTATTATTGAGATGTGATTTTTATTCCCATCCATTTTTATTTGTATGATGATCTTTAGCTTGATTTGGTTTCTCTTCTGGTTGGTATTTCCCTTAGTTTAATATCTCCCTTTGTTGATTTTCATTGTTATTTTTTCTCTTCTTCTTCATGAAAAATTTTGCCCAGGATGTTCAGAAGTGCTGGCTTTCGAGATGTGAAATCTTTTAACTTTTGCTTGTCGTGGAAGGTTTTTATTTCATCTTCAAATCTAAAGCTCAATTTTGCTGGATATAAGATTCTTGGTTGACATCCCTTTTCCTTCAGAGCTTGAAATATGCTATTCAGGATCTTCTTGCTTTTAAGGTCTGGGTAGAAAAATCTGAACATAGTCTGATTGGTTTCCCCTATATGTAATCTGCTTCCTTTCTCTTGTGGCTTTTAATATTCTCTCCTTGCTCAGTATATTAGGCATTTTCATTATAATGTGTCTTGGTGTGGATCTGTTGTGATTTTGTATGTTTGGTGTTCGTAGGCCTCTTGAACTTGGTTTTCCCCCTCATTCCTCAAGTTTGGAAAATTTTCTGTAATTATTTCATTAAATAAATTACTCATTCCTTTGGCTTGAAACTCTGCCCCCTCCTCTACCCCAATCACTCTTATGTTTGGTCTTTTTATGTTGTCCCATAATTCTTGAATGTTCTGTTCTTGGTTTCTTACCATTTTTGCTGTGTAATCTAGATTTTTCTCTAGGATATATATTTTGTCTTCATTGTCTGAGGTTCTTTCTTCCAAGTGATCTACTCTGTTGGTGATACTTTCGATTGAGCTTTTATTTTGATTTATTGCTTCTTTCATTTCTGGAATTTCTGTTTGGTTTCTCTTTAGAGCCTCTATCTCCCTATTGAAGTAATCTTTTACTTCCTGTATTTGTTTATGGAGTTCTTTGTCAAAATGATCTTTCACCTCCTGTATTTGCTCCCTCATCTCATTTTTGAGTTCATTCTTAAGTTCCGCTAACATTTGGAATATGTAATTTCTGAATTCCATCTCTGGCATTGCACCAACTGTGCATGGTATGGAATCTACTGAGGAGGTATATTGATTTGTTTGTGTCACTTTCTTCCCTTGTTTCTTCATATTGCTTGTGCGTCTATTCTACCTGCACTGTGGGACCTTGTCTACTTTGATTTTACCTTAAAACCTTATGTTGCTCCTGTAGTACAATGCTATCAGATCCCCTTATATTTCCTTTACACTTTAAAATCAAACACTTACTATTCAGAGAATCCCACAAGTTTGATCACAATGTACAGATTTAGTTAACCCAGATGTTGTTTCCAATTTACTCTGTATGCTTCTGATGGGGTTTTAAAGTTTCAAGTAATGGACAGAGAGGTAATATGTTTAGGAAGAAGGAAGTGAGTGTATTGACTTGTTCTTTCTTAGAAAGTATGAAAAGAGAGTTCTATGGAAGTGGTTTAGTATCAGCTGACGAGAGAGGAAAGAGAATGGAGTGAATGAATAGATGGAAAGACTGATTTACATATATAACCTAATTATGCGGTGGTTGAGAGGAGAAATAAAGAAAGATGGAAAAGAAAAAAAAAAAAAGAAGAGAAAAAAAAATAAACCAAGGAGTAGTAATTAGTGTAAGAGAGAGGAGAGAGAGAGATAAGTCTAGAAAATAGAGAATAAACCATATATAACACCACTTTGCTATATATTTCAATTGTACACGTTCTAGAAATCTCAATTTGTGCGTATAACTTGTTTTTGCCTCTGTTGAGAATGCAATGGCAGGGTGTAAATAGGGAAGATGAAGGAAGAAAAAAAAATATATAAAAGTGAGAAGGAGGAAAAGAAAGAAAAGAGGAGCAGAAGCACACAAACACACTGTTAATCAAAACAAAAACAAAAAACTCCCAAGAAACAACAAAACAAACAAACAAGCAAATAAAAACAAAAACGTTGAACCCAAGAACAAGTCTCAAACAAAATGGACCCTTGGAAGCCCTTCTTTTTTCCCTTCCAGTTTAAGCCACCTGACCCAGATCATGTACAGTCAGCAACCCTGTTAGTGGAGTCAAGGCTGCACCTTTGGTCCTTGCAGAGTGGCACAGTGGAATAGTGGAAGGGGCTTATCCTCAGGCTGGGCCCTGCTTACAGCAGCAGGGAGATGCTACTATGGGCCTTGGAAGCCAGGCAAACTGGCGGCGGGTTCTCTCCTTCCAGAGGGCAGGTGCCTACCTCTTGCTCTGGTTGCAGCTGGGCAGGTCGCACTCCCCCAGGGAGTGGAGGAAGCACTTCGCCAGGTCTGGCCCCGCGTGCAGCAGCCGGGAGATGCTGTTCTGGGCCCTGAAGACCAGGCAAACTGGTGGCTGGGTCTCTCCTTCCAGCAGGCGGGAGTCTACCTCTTGCTCTGGTCGCAAATGGGCAGGTCGCACTCTTCCCGATAATGGAGGAAGCCCTTCCCCAGGTCTGGCCCTGTGTGCAGCAGCAGGGAGCTGCTACTCTGGGCCCAGGCGGCCAGGGACACTGGCGGCTGGGTCTCTCCTTCCAGCGGGCGGGTGCCTACCTCTTGTTCTGGTCGCAGCTGGGCAGGTCCCACTCTTCCCGGAATGAAGGAAGCCCTTCCCCAGGTCTGGCCCTGTGCTGCAGCAGCAGGGAGCTGCTACTCTGGGCCCAGGCGGCCAGGGACACTGGCGGCTGGGTCTCTCCTTCCAGCGGGCGGGAGTCTACCTCTTGCTCTGGTCGCAAATGGGCAGGTCGCACTCTTCCGATAATGGAGGAAGCCCTTCCCCAGGTCTGGCCCTGTGTGCAGCAGCAGGGAGCTGCTACTCTGGGCCCAGGCGGCCAGGGACACTGGCGGCTGGGTCTCTCCTTCCAGCGGGTGGGAGTCTACCTCTTGCTCTGGTGGCAAATGGGCAGGTCGCACTCTTCCCGATAATGGAGGAAGCCCCTTTTGTTTATTTTTAATGAACTCATAAAAATAGTATATATATTTATATACATATAGCATACACTGTGATAACTATATAAATAAAGAACAAAAAGCTATAGAATATAATACAATAAACACATATGATATAGCTTTTTGTTCTTTATTAATAATAAAATACAATTAATAGTTTATACTTTACAGACATGCAGAATATTTCATCCATCAGTGACTAAATACACTTCCGTCCCAGCAGCGCATGGATCCTTCTCTAAAATAGACCATTTCTTAGGCCTCAAAGCCACTCTTAGCAAGTACCAAAAAAAATAAGATAACACCTTGCATTCTATGATATCATAATAGAATGAAATTAGAAATCAATGAAAACATTTAAAAAAGCTTCTGTAACATCTGGAGACTGAATAACAAACATCTTATTGAATGACAAGTAGATAGCGAAAGGTCTCAGGGATGAAAGTGAAAAATCAGCCCAGGTTCCTGTCAACAGATGAATGGACAAAGAAAATGTGGTACATATCCACAATAGAGTCTTTTCAGCCATAAAAAAATGAAATTATGTCATTTTCTGATAAATGGATAAAACTGGAGAACATCTTGCTGAGTGAAATCAGCTAGCCTCCTAACTTCAGGGGCCATAGGTTTTCTCTCATATGTAGAAGGTAAAGCAAAATAGTGGGAAAAAGGGACTGCATGAACATAGAAGGTAGTTCAGTGCAGTCAAGTGAAGAAACTGAGGGGGACAAAGGAGGGATGGGGAAAAGGGGGAACTAGGAAATGAACTTGACATTATGTTATGTTCATGTGTGAACACACCACAGTGAATTCAGCTTGATATCTATAAAACACCAATTACAAAACCAAGAAGGAGAACAGAGGAGGAAGGAGAGGAGAGAAGGAAGTACTGGGTCCTGAGGTGGAGAAAATTATATTCCATGCATTTGTGATTTTCAAAATGAACCCCACAATGATGTGTGACTATAATATACTAATAAAAACATTTTAAAACTATCTTCATCTCAAAATTTGTCTTATGAATCCAAATGACTTATGTTCAGTTAACTCTTGTATGTCCTGAGAGAAGGAAAATTTGCTGCTCAAAACTCCATTTAAATTCCTCTAAATTTGCAGTGTGGGTTCTTAACAGAATGATGGGCTGCAGAGTGACTCTACCTCAGAGGCTTAAATTTTAACCATCACAGGGGACACTTTGTTCTCACATGTAAAGCAATCTCATTACCTTTGCCTTCCTTAACCTATGCCTTCTTTCTAGAAAACAGAAAAGGAAGTTCTATAAAGCCTAATCCTGCTGCATGCCTGTAGGTAGGTGATACCTTCCCAGAGAAGCCCAGTCGGATTAAAAGGTAATGAATGGGAAAGAGGTAGGGTGGGGGAGAGCTGTGGCAGATGAAAAGGGATATGATAATGAGAAACAATGCCCAGGAAAGGAGTTGTCATCCTTTTCTTAAGAAAATATTATCCTTATTTTCGTGAAGAATACTATTCTCAGCTGCTTCTGTCATATGTGGTGTTGAGTCATGGGCAATGGAAGAAGGTGCCCTAGAGTCATCTTCCCCTGATAAGAAGAACTGGACTGAAGCCACGCTACAGCAGTTACCTGAGACTACACTACAGCAGTTACCTGAGAGAAGACAGCAGAGCTTCTTGATGGCGTGCCCGCCTCACAGGCTAGGGTTACTGCTCCGGTCACATTGTGCTGTGCTGCACAATATAACATTATGAATCCACACATATATGTCAACTGTATATGTTTACATTATTTTGTTTATGTATTTCAATGCTTTTATAAAGATGAAAGTACAATTTTCTGTAGACTGGGGAAAACATTACAAACATTTGAAAAATAGTTCTAGGACTCAAAGGGCTCCAGCTATTTTTCTGTTAGCCTTTTTTTTTAAGATTATTTATTTACTTATTCATAATGCACAAGTATATCATCTTTTTATATACATCTGCTTGTATACAAAGTATATAAGTACCATTCAGATCTTTAATCATGCATTTAGGATAATGATATCCATCTCCTTCAACCACCATTTCCCCCCCTTTCCCCCCCCCCGGCTCCCTCCCTTGCCCTCCCTTTCCTTTGACCATTCTAGTGTTCCTCTAATCCTATGTACCCCCATCCAATCACACTGTGAACTAACCTCCTTATATCAGAGAAAACATTTGGTGTTTGGATTTTTGAGATTGACTAATTTCACTTAGCATTATATTCTCCAACTTTATCCATTTACCTGCAAATGCTGTTATTTTATTCTCTCTTATTGCTGAGTAAAATTCCATTTTGTATATATACCACATTTTCTTTATCCACTCATCTACTGAGGGACATCTAGGTTGGTTCCACAACCTAGCTATTATGAATTGTGCTGCTATAAACATTGAAGTGGCTGTGTCACTGTAATATGCTGTTTTTAAGACTTTTGGGAACAGACCCAGGAGTGGGATGGCTGGGTCATAGGGTGGTTCCATTCCCATTTTCCCAAGAAATCTCCATACTGCTTTCCATAGTGGTTGCACCATTTTGCAGTCCCACCAGCAATGTATGAGTGTGCCTTTTTCCCCACATCCTCTCCAACATTTATTGTTGTTTGTGTTCTTGATAGCTGCCATTCTGACTGGAGTGAAATGAAATCTTAGAGTAGTTTTGATTTGCATTTCTCTAATTGCCAGAGAGTTTGAGCATTTTTTCATGTATTTGTTGATTGATTGTATATCTTCTTCTGAGAAGTGTCTTTTCAGTTTCTTAGACCATTTATTGATTGGGTTATTTTCTTTTTTGGTGTAAAGATTTTTTTGAGTTCTTTATATATTCTAGAAATTAGTGCTCTATCCGATGTGCATGTACTAAATATTTGTTCCCAGTTAGTTGGCTCTCCATTCACCTCACTGATTGTTTCTTTTGCAGAGAAGAAGCTTTTTAGCTTAAATCTATCCCATTCATTAATTCTTGGTAATAGTTCTTGCGCTACAGGATTCTTATTAAGGAACTTGGGGCCTAATCCGACATGTTGGAAATTGGAGCTTACTTTTTCTATTAGGCGTATTGTCTCAGATCTAATTCCTAGGTCCTTGATCCACGTTGAATTCAGTTTTGTGCATGGTGAGAGACACAAGTTTAATTTCATTTTGTTGCATATGGATTTCCAGTTTTCCCAGCACCATTTGTTGAAGAGGCTATCCTTTCTCCACTGTACATTTTTTGCACCTTTGTCTAATATAAGATAACTGAAATTATATGTATTAGTCTCTGTGTCCTCAATTCTGTACCATTGGTCCACCCGTCTGTTTTGGTGCCAATACCATGCTGTTTTAGTTACTATTGCTCTATAGTATAATTTAAAGTCTGGTATGGTGATGCCCCCTGCTTCACTTTTCTTGCTCAGGATTGCTTTGGCTATTCTGGGTCTCTTATTTTTCCAGATGAATTTCATGATTGATTTTTCTATTTCTTTGAAAAATGACATTGGAATTTTGATTGGAATTGCATTAAATCTGTATAATGCCTTTGGTAGTATGGACATTTTGACAATATTGATTCTACCTATCCAAGAGCAAGGTAGGTCTTTCCATCTTCTGAGTTCTTCTATGATTTCTTTCTTTAGTGTTCTATAATTTTCTTTATAGAGGTCTTTCACGTCTTTTGTTAAGTTGATTCCCAGGTTTTTTTTTTTTTTTTTTTTTGATGCTATTGTAAATGGGGTCGTTTTCATCATTTCCCTTTCAGAGGCTTTGTCACTGATGTATAAAAATGCCTTTGACTTATGGGTATTGATTTTGTATCCTGCAACTTTGCCAAATTCATTTACTAGTTGTAAAAGTTTTCTGGTAGAGTTTTTTGGGTCTTCTAGGTATATTATCATGTCATCAGCAAATAGTGCTAATTTGAGCTCTTCTTTTCCTATCTTGATCCCTTTAATTTTTTTCGTCTGTCTAATTGCTCTGCCAGAGTTTCCAGTACTATGTTAAATAGCAGTGGTGAAAGGGGGCATCCCTGTCTTGTTCCAGTTTTTAGAGGGAATGCTTTCAATTTTTCTCCATTTAAGATAATGTTAGCTCTGGGCCTTGCATAAATAGCTTTTATAATGTTGAGATATGTTCCTGATATTCCTAGTTTTTCTAGTGTTTTGAACATAAAGGGGTGCTGTATTTTGTCAAATGCTTTTTCTGCATCTATTGAGACAATCATATGATTTTTATCTTTAAGTCTATTGATGTGATGTATTATGTTTATTGATTTTCGTATATTGAACCAGCCTTGCATCCCTGGAATAAACCCCACTTGATCGTGGTGTGCACCATATCTTTTTGATATGTTTTTGTATCCGATTTGCCAGGATTTTGTTGAGGATTTTTGCATCTATGTTCATTAAAGATATTGGCCTGAAGTTTTCTTTTTTGGATGCGTCCTTGCTTGGCTTTGGAATTAATGTAATATTGGCCTCATAGAAAGAGTCTGGAAGAGCTCCCTCTTTTTCTATTTCTTGAAATAGTTTGAAGAGCATTGGTATTAATTCTTCTTTGAAAGTCTTGTAGAACTCAGCTGTAAACCCATCAGGTCCTGGACTTTTCCTTGTTGGTAGCTTTTTGATGACCTCTTCTATTTCTTCGCTTGTAATTGATCTGTTTAAATTGTGTATAGCCTCCAGATCCAGTTTAGGCAAATCATATGACTCTAGAAATCTGTCAATGTATTTTCTATTTTGTTAGAGTACAAGTTTTCAAAGTAATTTCTAATTATATTCTGTATATCTGAGGTGTTTGTTGTGATATTCCCTTTTTCATCACGAATGTTAGTAATTTGAGTTTTTTCTCTTCTTCTTTTCGTTAGCATCGCTAAGGGTCTGTCAATTTTGTTTATTTTTTCAAAGAACCAACTTTTAGTTTTGTCAATTCTTTGAATGGTTTCCTTAGTCTCAATTTCATTAATTTCTGCTCTGATTTTAATTATTTCCTGTCTTCTGCTACTCTTGGTGTTGATCTGTTCTTCTTTTTCTAGTGCTTTGAGGTGTGATGTTAAGTCATTTATTTGTTGGTTTTTTTTCCTCTTAAGGAATGAACTCAGTGCAATGAATTTTCCTCTTACTACTGCCTTCATAGTGTCCCAGAGATTTCTATACGATGTATCTGTGTTCTCATTTACCTCTAGGAATTTTTTGATCTCCTCTTTGATGTCTTCTTCAACCCCTTGTTCATTCAGTAGCATGTTGTTTAGCTTCCAGTTGATGGAGTAGTTTTTCTTATTCCTTGTTTTGTCGTTGATTTCCAATTTCATCCCTTTATGGTCCGATAGCATGCAGGGTAGTATCTCTATTTTTTTATATTTGCTGAGAGTTGCCTTGTGACATAATATATGGTCTATTTTGGAGAAGGAGCCATGTGCTGCTGAGAAAAAAAGTGTATTCTTTTACTGCGGGATGAAATATTCTATATATGTACGTTAAGTCTAAGTTATTAATTGTTTTAAGGAGGCCTATGGTTTCTTTGTTTAGCTTTTGTTTGGATGATCTAACTATTGGTGAGAGAGGTGTGTTGAAATCCCCTAGAATAACTGTGTTGTGGTCAATTTTACTCTTGAATTTGAGAAGAGTTTGTTTGATGAATGTAGGTGCTCCATTATTTGGGGCATATAGATTTATGATTGTTATATCCTGTTGATGAATGGTTCCTTTAAGTAGTAAGAAATGTCCATCTTTGTCCCTTTTGATTAGTTTTGGCTTGAAGTCTACCTTATTTGAAATGAGAATGGAAACCCCTGCTTGCTTCTGCAGGCCATGTGAGTGATAAGACTTTTCCCAGCTTTCACCTTCAGTCTATTGATGTCTTTTTCTATGAGGTGTGTTTCTTGGAGACAGCAAATTGTTGGGTCATTTCTTTTAATCCATTCAGATAATCTGTGTCTTTTGAATGGTGAGTTTAGGCCGTCAACATTCAGGGTTATTATTGAAATGTGATTTTTATTCCCATCCAATTTTATTTGTATTATGATCTTTAGCTTGATTTGGTTTCTCTTCTGGTTGGTATTTCCCTTAGTTTAATATCTCCCTTTGTTGATTTTCGTTGTTGTTTTTCTCTTCTTCTTCATGAAAAATTTTGCCCAGGATGTTCAGAAGTGCTGGCTTTCAAGCTGCAAAATCTTTTAACTTTTGCTTGTCGTGGAAGGTTTTTATTTCATCTTCGAATCTAATGCTCAGTTTTGCTGGATATAAGATTCTTGGTTGACATCCCTTTTCTTTCAGAACTTGAAATATGCTATTCCAGGATCTTCTTGCTTTTACGATCTGGGTAGAAAAGTCTGAACATAGTCTGATTGGTTTCCCCCTATATGTAATCTGCTTCCTTTCTCTAGTGGCTTTTAATATTCTCTCCTTGCTCAGTATATTAGGCATTTTCATTATAATGTGTCCTGGTGTGGATCTGTTGTGATTTTGTATGTTTGGTGTTCAGTAAGCCTCTTGAACTTGGTTTTCCCATTCATTCCTCAAGTTTGGAAAATTTTCTGTAATTATTTCATTAAATAAATTGTTCATTCCTTTGGCTTGAAACTCTGCCCCCTCCTCTACCCCAATCACTCTTATGTTTGGTCTTTTTTTGTTGTCCCATAATTCTTGGATGTTCTGTTCTTGGTTTCTTACCATTTTTGCTGTGTAATCTGTATTTTTCTCTAGGGTATATATTTTGTCCTCATTGTCTGAGGTTCTTTCTTCCAAGAGATCTACTCTGTTGGTGAAACTTTCAATTGAGCTTTTATTTTGGTTTATTGCTTCTTTCATTTCCGGAATTTCTGTTTGGTTTCTCTTTTTAGAGCCTCTATCTCCCTATTGAAGTAATCTTTTACTTCCTGTATTTGTTTATGGAGTTCTTTGTCAAAATGATCTTTTGCCATCTGTACTTGCTCCCTCATCTCATTTTTTAGTTCATTCTTAAGTTCCGCAAGCATTTGGCAAATGTAATTTCTAAATTCCATCTCTGTCATTTCACCAACTGTGCATGCCATGGAATCTACTGAGGAGGTATATTGATTTGTTTGTGCCACTTTCCTTCCTTGTTTCTTCATCTTGCTTTTATGTCTATTCTTCTTGCACTATGGGACCTTGACTATTTTGATTTTACCTTAGAGCCTTAAGTTGTTCCGGTAGTACAATGCTATCAGATCCCCTGATATTTCCTTTACACTTTAAAATCAGACACTTTCTATTCAGAGAATCCCAGTTTGATCACAATGTACAGATTTAGTTAACCTAGATAGTGTTTCCAATTTAGTCTGTAAGCTTCTAACGGGGCTTTATAGATTCAAGTAATGGACACAGAGGTGATATGTTTAGTAAGAGGGAAGTGAGTGAACTGACTTGTTCTTTCTTAGAAAGTATGAAAAGAGAGTTCTATGGAAGTGGTTTAGTATCAGCAGATGAGAGAGGAAATAGTGAATGATTAGGTGGAAAGACCAATTTATATATAAACCTAATTTATGCAGCTGTTGAGAGAAGAAATAAAGAAAGATGGAGAAAAAGGAAAAGGAAAAAAAGGAAAAAAAAAAGCAAGAAAAAGAAAAAAGTGACCAAGGAGTAGAAATTAGTATGAGAGAGAGTGAGTCTAGAAAATAGAGAATACACTATATATAACACCACTTTGCTATATAATTCAATTGTACTCGTTCAAAAAATCCCAATTTCTGCGTATAACTTGTTTTTGCTTTTGTTGAGTATGCAATGGCAGAGTGTAAATAGGGAAGATGAAGGAAGAAGAAAAAATACTAAAGTAAGAAGGAAGAAAAGAAAGCAAAGAGGAGCAGAAGCAAACAAATACACTGTCAATCAAAACAAAACAAAACCAAAAAACCAGAAACTAACAAACAAACCCCCCCAAGAAACAACAAAACAACCAAAAAAAACAAACAAACAAAAACGTTGAAACCAGGAATAAGTCTCAAGCCAAATGAACCCTTGGAAGCCCTTCTTATTTCCCTTCCAGATTAAGCCAATTGACCCGGAACCTATCCAGTCAGCAATCCTGTTAGTGGAGTCCAGGCTGCACCATTGGCCCTTTGCAGAATGGCACAGTGGAAGAGTGGAGGGGGCTTATCCTCGGGATGAGCCCTGCGTTCAACAGCAGGGAGCTGCCACTCTGGGCCCTGCAGGCCAGGCAAAGTGGAGGCTGGATCTCTCCTTCCCGCAGGCGGGTGGATGCCTACCTCTTGCTCTGGTCACCACTGGGTGGGTCGCGAGGAGTGGAAGTGGTGCTTGCCCAGGTCTGGCCCTGCGTGCAGCAGCAGGGAGCTGCCACTCTGGGCCCTGCAGGCCAGGCAAACTGGAGGCTGGATCTCTCCTTCCGGCCTCTGTTAGCCTTTTGAGACCTGATCCATTCTGTCTGGGTCTTTGTCCTGATCCTATATAGAAAACCTTCTCATTCAGAGGAGAAAAAAAAGTTGTATTCCTAGCTGCCACCACTATAAACAATGAATAAAACAAAAAAAAATGTGGACAACGAATAAGAAATTATAAACAACTGGGGAGACTATGAGGGATCAGGGAGGATGGACAGAGAAAGGTTGACCAGTGGGCATTGAAGAAGAAAAAAGTCTGGTGTTTTTGGTTGTAGGGTGATTAAAGGTAAAGATAATGTACTATACTTCTGAAAACAGTTACAAGAGGAGTTTTTAATGTTTTTTTACCACAAAAAAGAAAATAATTGAGAAAAATAAATATACTTAATTTGTATATGACACAATGTACACATATATCAAAACATCACATGGAACTCTCTCTGTAAATACATCAATATTCTGAGCCAATAAAAACAAACAATTACTGACATAATTTTCTGATGCACATATATGAAAACAACACAGTGAATCCCACCATCATGTCTATCCGTAAGAAGGGAACTCTAACTAGAATAAGATATATTCAATATATTCCATGCATGTATAATTATATCAAAATGAATTCTGCCATCATGTGTAACCAAAAAGAACCAATGAATTAAAAAGGAAAAAGAAGTGACAAACAGAGGAAAACAAGTTTTCTGATTAAGCTTACCAACAAGTAAATTCAAATTTAATTACAAAATTTAAACAATCATGAATCTAGCAAAAGAAAAAACTCTTGTCATCGTGAGAGAAAAAGCTTTCCTTTGAAAACTTTCACTATCAAAAAAAAAGGACTAAAATCTGCAATTACATTAAACTAGAAACAGATCCAGACACAGTGGTGCACATCTGTAATACCAACTACTCAGGAGGTTGAGGCAGGAGTTTCCAGTCTGGGTGAAATGGGAAGATATAGTTTCAAAATAAATAATAAAATGATCTACAGGTATAGCTCACTGGTAGAAGACTATTCTACAGTGTGCAAACTCCTGGATTCAATCCAAAGTACAGCAAAAGAAAATGTTGAGGGGTGATAAAATAATGTTGAACCCTTATTTTATAAGGCATACCTTATAAAATAAATAAATAAATGAGAGAGAATAAGGAGAAGACAGGAGTACAAGTATGTTGCAAAACCTTTTCCAAGACTCTCAATATAAAGACAATCAAAGAAAACTTATATCCAAGGTGAAATGCAACCTGAAAAAGAGTGGCTATCAAGATTCACCAACAACATCAAGTCAGAGAGGAAAGGATGTATGTGCGGGACTGAGGTCTCATTTCCAGTTATAGGAAATGCAAAGCACATCATGCTGAAGATGTTGCTCTCCTGAGGATGTTTCTGAGAGCTCCTTTCATATCCCGATTCCTCAGACTATAGATGAAGGAATTCAGCATGGGGGTCACCAGAGTGTACAACACAAGACACAATGACATCTTTGTTATTAGTGTTAGTAGAGGAGGGGACAAAGTAGAGTCCAATAATTGCTCCATAGTACAGAGAAACCACAGAGAGGTGGGAGCCACATGTGGACAAGGCTTTGCAGATGCCCTTGAGGGAGGGTCTTCTCAGAACACTGGCTCCACTGTGGCCATAAGAGACCAGAATGCACATAAACGGCAGGGTAACGACCACCACTCCTACAGCAAGGATGACCAGCTGATTGATGGTGGTGTCTGAGCTGGACAGCTTGAGTAAGGCAGAGAGGTCACAGAAGAAATGAGGCAGAATGCTGCCTCTAAGGAAAGAGAGACGGGCTAGGAGGAGGGTGTGCAAAAGAGCAACAGCAGAAGATAAGACCCAGGACACACCCACTAACAGGAAACAGAGGCTCTGCCTCATCATTCTGGTGTAGTGGAGAGGGTGACAGATGGCCACATACCTGTCATAGGCCATTGAGGTCAGAAGGAAGCTGTCAAGAGCCCCAAACAATAAGAAAAAAAATGCCTGGGAGATGCACCCAGCATAGGAGATGGGTTGGGTCTGCGTCAGCATGTTCATGAGCATCTTTGGAGCCGTGACTGAGGAGAAAGAGATGTCAGTGAGGGCCAAGTGGCTGAGGAAGAAGTACATGGGGGTGTGGAGGCGAGAGTCCAGCCTGATGAGCAGGATGATGAGCAGGTTCCCCAGCACCGTGGTCAGGTACATGCCCAGGAACAGGGCGTAGTACATGCCTTGCTCTTCTGGCTAGATGGGGAGCCCCAGGAGGAGGAACTCAGACACACTGCTCTGATTAGCCCTCCTCATGCTCTTTGTTTCTTTTGCTGGAGATAAAAAAAAAAAAAGATATGGAAATGTTAAAGAATGCAAAGTCAGCGGGAATATTACAAAATAAAGTCATGGTTCCAAACTAGTCACTATGTGCATTTTAACCTGAATATCTCAGGCTTTTTGGCACACTAATGCACTAAGGATGGTCTGGACAAAGTTTGTTATCTGTCTCCCTAGGAACCAACCCAGTATATTTTGGAAAAATGATGAAACATATGAGTGATCATCAGATGAGACCAGGGGCCAACTTGAGAAACCCAGAAGTTATAATGCAAATCTGAGATTAGGGAATTAAGGATTGTATATTCACAATTTTGGTAGTATGTCACATTACATGAGACTAGGGTGCTGAGGAAGCAGTTTCTTATGTGTTCTTTAAAAGGACCAGGGCACAGGAGGGACAGACCAGGGCACAGGAGGGACAGAGAAATGGAATAGCAAGATCATGGAGTTGGAGAATTATCGAGGAACCTGAGTATGTTTTCTGACACAATAAAAAGTTTCAATTCTATTCTCAAAGCAAAGGTATACCCCCAAAAAATGTTTAAGTAAATAAGGGAGAGAGTCAGCAGGAATCTGAATAGGAGGTTATGGCAGCAGTTTAGATACAAAATGACACCTGCTTACACCTGGATTGTGGCAGAGAAGATATGTAAAATTACAGAGATTTGGTATAAAATTTGGAATATATCCCCCAAAATTATGGGGTTAAAGATAAACAAAAGGAGGCATGTTTTTCTCACATCTTCTCAAAATTGGACATAGAATCAGTTTGAGAAAACAAATTGACATGGAGAACTAGGTTTTCCCTATCCTCTCAAAATTTGAATAGATGCTCAGTTCATACTTGGAGTTACTGTTTATAATGTGGTATGAAGGTGGTAGAATCTAGGTATCAGTGACACACTCTAGACACAAACATGCACAACCATACCTACCCGTGTTCAATGTAATTTCTACTCCTGCTCTGACATGGCTCCTTAGATGATGAGCTGAGATACCCTCAGCTACAAGCCATGAGAAGTTTCTTCCATTTTTCTTTAGAAGGCATAAAATACAGTGAAACAGGTGGTAACTCTGTGGGTGTCTAAGATCCACAGTGACAGGCAGAAGACTTACCAGTTCAGAACTGTTCAATATGGATAGATGGGTACATTTTTGTTCACAGCTTCTAATAAATCAGTGTGAGTTACAAGTTGACAAACCATGGAGATGACCTGAGGGTCAATCATGCCATCCCCAGGTCAATTAAAAACAAACAGCATATAATTGCACCATTGCCTTTGCTCCCTTGGGGAAAGAACTACTTGTTAGAGTGGGCATAAGAGAATTCACCCTTGGAGGAATAACAACAATAACCATTTGGAACTTGGTGATCCTCCAAACTTCTTCTCTTCTCACTTTACCTTGGAGAAAATCAGAGTCCATAGTAAACCAAGCCTGAGGTTGAGTGTGATACCAATGTCTCTTGCCTTTGACCCCATGTTAAATCAAGAACACCAAAGACAGGAGAGAAGGTGGTGGAGCACATCCAAGCAGCAACCCTCAACTCCTCCACAACCCAGAAATGAAGCAATGAAAGAAGAACTAACCAAAGAAGTGAGCGGCAGAGTAAACACTCTAAAACTCAATGTAGGACAAGTTGACACTTGAAAGGGCTTGGAATTTTATCATTAGAAAATAAAATAAGGACAGAATCCCTTGACCCCAAACCCTGAGCAGGATGGGGCTGGAGGAAGGTGTAGCAAAGAGCAAAAGACGGAAGAACAAAAGCCCCATAAGGTTATTTCCTTAACAACAGTTGGAAAGAAAAGCAGCACAAGCTGAAACAGGACAGCAAAAGCAAAGACAGTGAAGCAGATCACAAAGTTTAGCATAAATTTTGGTCTGAATGATGTGCCAGGCAGGCAGCCATTTTGTAGAGTCCATTGCTAGCCATCCTCCCTAGACGAAGTTAAATCAGTACAGCTACTTCCCACCTACAGATAGCAACCAATAAGCTAGAGGGGCAGGGCGTGGTGGAGCATGTCTGTAACCTCAGTGGCTTGGGAGGCTGAGGCAGGAGAATTGCAAGTTTGAGGCCAGCCTCAGAAACTTAGTGAAACCCTGTCTCAAAATAAAAAGTAAAAAGGGCTGAAGATGTGGCTCAGTGGTTAAGCACCCCTGAGGGCAATCCCTGGTGTCCAAAAGAAATAAGAGAGGAAAGAAAGAAAGGGGGGAGGGAGGGAGGAAGAGGGGAGATGAAATAAGGGGAGAAAAGAAAAGAAAGGAAAAATGCCAGAGGGAATACCTTTAAATGGGCTGTCTCAGTAATCCATCTAGAAAGAACTCGTAGAAGGTTACTTCTAGCTAAAGGTTACCAAGCCCTATTTCCCTTACCTTTGACACGGGGAGTGAGGTGGAGCTGACCGGAGGTCAAATCACTCATGGGCTGTACTAACCCCAACCCAGAGCTCTCCAAAGCCTCTGCAGGAGCTTGGGTGAAGATCTGCCAACTGCCACCTGCCCCTCCCCCATTATGGTGACAGGAAAAATCCCAGTGATCTGTGGCAGCCGGGTTGGAGGCTTCTGTGCCACAGACAGCCCACAGTGAAACTGCGCCCACAGGGCCCTCAGCTGCAGGCAGCCACCAAACACTCAGACAGCACTGCTACATAGAAGCCCCAGCAGAAGGGAGCAGGTGCTCAGTGATTCACAGCCTCCACCAACAGGAGGAGCTTAGACAAAGGCAGGCCAACAGACACTCTACCCCCGTCACAGGGAGGGTACAGTGATCTACATCAGTCAGGGTGGAGGCTTCTGGGTCACACACTGCCCACAGAGAACCTGCATTCACAGATCCCACCGTTGCAGACAGCCACCAAATTCTATGCTACTGTAAAGAAGACCCTGTGGAGGGGAGAGGGTGCTCAGCATCCCACAGAAGGCAGCAACAGCCCTGCACCCTGGGACCCTGCACCCAAAAGAAATATCCAGCAATGCACACCCTCCAAGCACTCAGATTGAGGGCCCTGGGATTCCTAATAAGCACCAGCTGGTGAGAAAACAAACAGCAAACAGGGAAGTAGCTCCTGTGCTCCAGCTAGGAGGATCCACAGGTGTGGGTCCCAGGGTTGCCAGTTAACTCAATTCACATTCAGACACACAGACCCACAAAAGGCAATTACTGAGGATACCCCCAAGCATCTAGTGGAGAAGCTCATGCAAAGGCTAAGGCAGTACATCCGATAAGGGCCTTACAGAGGAGCATTCCCCAGACACCAGTCACTACCCAATGTGCGCAGATACAACACCACTAACCTTCAACCTTTGCATTCCACAGATGCAGCAGCCCTACACCCGCCATGGGCTACCCAGCACCTCAAACAGACTATAATACCTTTAACCTAGACCACCACACCCCACACACTCCAAAATATACATGGGGAACACACCCTGGGTTTTACAGTGCTAGATACACAGAGCTTTTTCATCAGGAGGGCACAGAAAACTGCACTCCCTTACCTGACTGCTAAGTTTGCACATAATGAGGGACCATAACCTCTGACCTAACAGGAAGCTAGCAGGCACCTGAACACGCCAAAGATCATGGGGGCCTCCTAGAATTTATCGGAGCTGAGCCTGCGTGATCACTACCTCCACACCTAGGAAAACAGAGGCAAAGCTGAGGAGTGATGGGCATCTTCTAAAGGTCCCAAACTCTGAAGAAATGTAAATCAGGGAAACTCAATGAGAAATCTCTCCCCCATGACACTCATTGTCATAAATGGCTCTAATATCAATATTGAATCAGTAGACATTCCCCTGTTGATTCAAGGTTGTAGCCCTCAACCACTTTGATTGAATATCTTCTAAGGTCTTAAAGCATTATCTGGAATTATTCTTTCTTTGTGTTCCTAGCTCAGGTTGTGCTTGCTTCTCTTGGCTTCTCTTTTCCTTTTTGCATTACCCACTCCTTCCTCAAATCTCCCCACTTATCTTTTTCTTCTTTTTATCTTGGATTGTATTATTCTTTTCTATCTTTTCTTTCTTTTTTTTTTAATTGTCTGTTTTTCCTCCCATCCCTTTTCAACCTCTATATGGTGTTATAGTAATTTTACTATCATTAATAACTAATTTATCAACTTATTCAAGAGCATTACCACAACTTTATATCTGGATTAGAGGAACCGTGCAGAACATTTTCAGTAAGAATTTTTCTAACTTATTCATATGTAGCTTTACTCTGAAGTGATTGCAGATTACATGGTTTAGTGTCTTCTCTCAAAGTGGTGCTAATCCTGGGACCAGTGGAGGATACATGTTGATTGGGAGTATCAATACTTGGAATATTCACCCATCCTGGGGCACTTAAGAGAAAGAAGCTCACTGAATAGTTACATAAATGTAGAAGAGATAATAATCACAAAAGATGGGTAGACATTAAAAATATGAAAAAGTGAAGTGACAAACCACCCCAAATAGCCCACAACACTTCAAAAACAGATCTCCTTGACACTACGATGGAGGAATGTTGGATAAAGAATTTTAAAAGTTCATGGTTAAAATTTCAATGATTCAAAAGAAGATTTAAGGTATAAACTAAAAAAAAATACAGGAAATGAAAGGTCATTTGGATAAAGAGATAGACATTCTGAAAAAGAACCAAACAGATACTCTAGAAACAAAAGACTCAATAAATAAAATTTAAAATTCGGTTGAAAGCATCACCAGTAATTAGACCACATAGAAGACAGATTCTCAGGTCTTGAAGACAAAGTATATAACCTTGAAAATAAAGTCAACAATAAAGAAAAGATGTTAAGAAATTATGACCAAAAAAGAAGAAAGAAAGAATGACAAAAGGAAAGAAAGAAAGAAAAGAAACCATGACCAAAAATTTTTCCAAACCTTAGGGATGAGATGGAATTACAAACAAAAAAAGCATTAGGTGCATGCAGGGTGGTGAATGTGGGGATGCCCATTTGCAGAGATGACATAGGAAAGACCAGGCAAAGCTGTGGAAATCCTGCCAGGTCCACTTATAGTACCTGACACCTGTCCTGCTGCCCACCCAGCATGTGCCACCACTAGCATGGGAGTGCAGGTGGAAACCATCTCCCAGGAGACAGACACACCTTCCCAAAGTGCAGCCAGATCTTCATGATGTTCTACAATGGGATGCTTGAAGATGGAAAGAAATTTGATTCTTCCTGGAGGAGAAACAAGCCCTCATAAGTTTATTCTAGGCAAATAAGGAGGTGATCTGAGGCTGGGAAGAAGGGATGACCCAGATGGGTGTGAGTCAGAAAGCCAAACTGAGTATCTCCCCACACTATATTGATGGTGCCACGGTGCATCCAGGCACCATTTCACCACATACCACTCTGATCTTTGATGTGAAGTATCTAAAACTGAAATGAGAGGCGTGACTCCTTCCTCAGCTCCCTGTACTTGGATCTGCAATAGAGGAACTGGTACCTCCAAATATGAATCCATACAGAACTTGTCCTGATGGCCCACTACTCACCTACCCTGACTGAATATTCTACACTCAGCTTTGCTTCTGACACTTCCATTTCCTCTTACCCTTTCTCCTTGTAAGTGTATTTATCTAATTATAGGCCAAAAATCTGAAGCTGATATTTTGTTTGCATTATGGGTGAGTATTCAGTTGGTCTTTGGATCTATGTTTCCAAGTACCTCATTAGTATTAATAGCATAAGTGATGGGTTTACTTTAGAATAGGAAATGGTGTTTTCAGTGTGGCTTGCAATAATATTTATTTTTGAATGAAATTTTTATTATTATGTATTAAACATTATGGCTGTTGCACTGAAGAGCTATGGAGGATTTGAGATGTTATTTAAGAGAAAGAAGCATCCCACAGAAGGCAGCAACAGCCCTGCACCCTGGGACCCTGCACCCAAAAGAAATATCCAGCAATGCACACCCTCCAAGCACTCAGATTGAGGGCCCTGGGATTTATTCTCCAATATGAGAAATGTCCTTGGGTGAAATGAAAAGCCCTACCCAAAATGAAGTGGGGAAGGAGAGAGCCTTTGCCTCCACCAGCACTGCCCTCCCCGAAACTCTCTGCATTTTTGAAAGCAGACCACTTTCATTATGGGGTTGTACACTACAGTTATCTGTCCCCTAGACAGCAGGAACTTCTGCCTTCTTTGTGACTGCTTGGGTTGTTTCTCTCCCTCTCTCTCTCTCTCTCCCCCTGTGGTTTTGTTAAACAGGTTTTCAGAACTTTTGTAATGTCATAACTATTCAAGTTGACTGTAAATTCTAAGAATGTAATTGAAAGTTTAAATTGAAGGTGCTATTTGTTGAGTTAACATCCAATGAAAACCCAGCCATAATGAAATATCCATAACTGTTCTCAAATAAATTGATGCTTGTCATTGCAACTTCAATATTGCCTATTTGACAACAATAAACGCTGGTGAGGATGTGGTGAAAGGGGTACACTCTTACATTGCTGGTAGGGCTTCAAATTGGTGCAGCCAATTTGAAAAGCAGTATGGAGATTCCTAGGAAAACTTGGAATGGAACCACCATTTGACCCAGCTATCCCACTCCTCGGTCTATATCCAAAGGACTTAAAAATAGCATACTACAGGGACACAGCCACATCAATGTTCATAACAGCACAATTCACAATAGCTAGATTGTGGAAACAACCCCGATGCCCATCAATAGATGAATGGATAGGGAAACTTTGGTATATATACACAATGGAACATTACTCAGCACTAAAAGAATAAAATTATGGCATTTGCAGGTAAATAGATGGAGTTGGAGAAAATAATGTTAAGTGAAGTCAGCCAATCCCAGAAAACCAAAGGTCAATTAATTCCTTTGCTGGGATGATACTGAATTATAATGGCAAGGGAGGGGGGATGAGAGGAATGAAGGAATGTTAAATAGAAAAAAATGGAGGAGGGAGGGAAAGGGGAAAGGGGATAGAAACAATGGCAGAAGGAGTTTGACATCAGTATACTAAGTGCATGTATAAAAACTCAAATGTATGAAAATACTTTGTGTAAAACAAATGACTTGGAAAACTGTGTCTTTATATGTAATATGAAAGGAATTGTACTCTAAAAGCATGTATAACAAATTAAATTAAATAAATAAAAAATTTTTAAAAAGTGACTAAATTCAAAATTGACTTGAAGAGACATGAAAGCAAAATTTAGATATCAGAATCCTTGCTAGTGATCTTATACTTCTCCCTAGATATTTATAAGATTCTTCTCTACACTTTGGCAATTAATAAACTTATTAGAATTTGTTATTGTAGTTGTTTCTTGGGTTTCTTAGAATCCTTACTGCCAAAATATATCAAAATATGTCTACAACATTTTAATATGATAATGGAAAAATGAATAATAAAAAATTCTATTCAAAAAATATATATTGCCTGTTTGATTGTTTTATTGTTCTTTGTTTTTTATGCTTAGCTCTCTGTTGATCTCATTTTTCTGAATTTTCATCCCTCTGTCCTGCTCATCCTTTGCTGTCCTCTGTAGTGATATGGGTGAGAGAAATCGTTGCTTTGCCTCCCACTCCCTTCACATCATATATGAGTTTCATTTATTATTGCATTTAAAAAGTGACTTATGCTGACTTTTCTCAAAAAGAGAGGCTTTTAGAAGCTCAAATAGACAAAATCCAAAAAAGATAGTCTCCAAGACATATTATATTTAAAATATATAATATAGAGAACAAGGATAGAATTTTTAAAGCCACAAGAAAAAAATAGCAGGTCACATTTAGAGGTAAGCCAATAACATTTTCTACTGAATTCTTAATGCAGACCTTAAAAGCCAGGAGGGCTCAGAATAATATAAACCAAGCTCTGAAAGATATTGGATGCCAACCAAGATTATCTATCAAAACTGTCCTCCAGAATTGAAGAGAAAATAAAAATTATTCATGAAAAGCAGAAACTAAAAGAATTCATAACCACAAATCCTGCACTACAAAACATACTCAATGAAACATTTCATGAAGAAGAAATAAAGATTTTTTAAAAAGGATAGGGATTAATTGCAGGAGAAAATAGCCAATTAAAGTAAAATCAATTCTGAATTAAGCATTAGAAATGAATCACAATGACAGGAAATAAAAATCATGTCTCTATTATTAAACTTTGACTATAAATGATCTAAATTTTCCAATCAAAAGACATAGATTGGCAAAATAGATTTTAAAACCCAACCAAACGTTGTTTACAAGATTCTCATCTTATAGGCAAAGATATCCACAGGCTAAAGGTAAAAGAAGGGAGAAAGATATACAATGCAAATGGAGATCAAAAGCAAGCAGGAGTAGCTACTCATATCTGACAAAGTATACTTCAAGTCAAAATTAATCAGATGACATGAAAACATCACTTCATACTGGTTAAAGGAATCATCTAAGAACAAGATATAACGATTATTAATATTTATTCCCCAAAACTCGATATATTTACATACATAATACAAACTGTTCTCAACATAAAGAATCAAATAGACCCCCATATAATAATACTGAGTGAATTCAACATACCTCTCTCACCAATGAATAGATCAAATGGACATGAACTAATTAATCAAAGACTCTTCCGAATTAAAAAATACTATTAGTCAAATGGACCTCTAGACAACTATAGAATATTTCATCCATCAATAACCAAATTCACTTTCTTTGCAGTGGCACATGGAAACTTCTCTAAAATACATTATATTTTAGGACAAAAAGCAAGTCTTAGAAACCAGACGAAAATAGTGATAACTTCTTTCCTGTCAGATCAAATGAAATGAAATTGGAAATCAAAAACAAGATAAAAAACAGAAACCATTTTAACACTTGGATGTTAAATGATACACTCTAAACAAGGAATGGATCATAAAAGAAATTAGGAGAGAAATTTTAAAAATCTTAGAAAAAAATGAAAACAGAGATACAGCATATCAAAATCTCTGGAACAGTTGGAGAACAGTTCAAAGAGGAAAAGTTTTAGCATAATGTGCCTACATTAAAAAATAGAAAGATCACAAATAAATAATCAAACATTTCACCTAAAAGCCCTAGAAAAAGAAGAACAAATGAATTCCAAAATCAGGAGAAAACAGGAAATCATTAAGATTAGAGCTGAAATTGATTAAATTGGAGAATAAAAAAATACTAAAGATCAATCCAACAAAGAGCTGCTTCTTTGGAAAAGTAAACAATATTGATAAACCCTTAGCCAAACGAGCCAAAAGAAAAATAGAGCAAACCCAAATCAACAAAATTAAAGATGAAAAAGGAAATATCAACACAAACACTCCTGAAATCCAAATCATCAGGAAATACTTTGAAAATTTATTCTCCAATGAACTAAAAAATCTAGAAGATACTGACAAATTTCTAGAAACATATGACCAATCCAAATTGAACCATGAGTATATACAAAACCTAAACACAACAAGATCAAGCACTGAGATTAAAACAGCAATTAAAAGCCTTCCAGGGGCTGGGGTTGTGGCTCAGCGGTAGAGCACTCACCTAGCATGTGCACAGCCCAGGTTCGATCCTCAGCACCACGTAAACATAAATGCATTGTATTGTGTACAACTAAAGCAAATAAATAAATATTTTTTAAAAAAGCCTTCCAACAACAACAACAAAAATAGCCCAGGACCAAGTAGATACTCAGTCAAGTTTTACAAGACCTCTAATAAAGAAAGAATGCCAATCCTCCTCAAATTATTCCATGAAATAGAAAGGAAGAGAATACACCCAAATTCACTTCCTAAAGTCAGTATCAACCTGATGCCAAAACCAACAAAGACACATCAAGAAAACTACAGATCAATATCACTAATGAACATTGACAGAAACACCATAATAAAATACTGTCAAAATGAAAATTAATCAGAAGAGAAAAAGAAGGCCACTATGTCCTGGTGAAGGGAACAATGCCAAGCATTTAAACTCCATGTATGTATATTATGTCAAAATACACCCTACTGTCACGTATATCTAAAAACAACAAATAAAAAACAGCAATAAAAGAGAGAAAATAATAAGAACTCTCATCCTCTGAAGAGAGAGATTCAAATTCACATAGCATTTTTAAAAATTAATAGACTTTTTAGAGCAGTCATAGCTTTATTGGAAAAAAAATTGTGCCAAAGATATCTCTGTACTTCTTTTCTCCACCTTCCCATGGTTTCCCCTATTAACATTTTGCATTGTTATAGTATAGTTGTTATAATTGAACTAATATTAATAATTATTATTAATAAAAGTCCATAGATTACATTAGGGTTCATACTTGTATGGTTGCACTTTATTTATTTATTTTTTTATTTGGTTTTGACAAATGCATAGAAACATGTTTTAAAAGTTACAGCATTATACAAATAATATTTCTATCCTAAAAACCTTGTTCACTCTACTTGTTCAACCCTCTTTCTACCTCTCCCCAACCCCAAATCTTTAGCAACCACTGATTGTTTTCTTATCTCTATGCTTTTACATTTTCTAAGATGTCATATAGTTGGAATCATATTATATATAGTCTTTTCAAACTGGCTTCTTAGTGAAACTATTTGTAGAATAATTTAGCAGTGATAATTCAATTAGATATATATGTGCCCTACAATCCAGTGATTCTTCCCGTGGATATATAACTTGCACAACCTTTTGTACCTATATACACATGAGAATGTGTACTGCTCCATTGTCCATGCTAACATACTGGTTAAAGAAAAGAATGGCCACTGAAAATACAGGTAAGTGTGCTATAGTATCAGAGTGGAAAATGAAAATATGTAAGTAACTATTACATGGACAATAGAAAACAACAAAGGCAAAAGGTAGCAGAATAAATAGAGTCCAATTTCTTTTGTATGCAGTTCTGGCGCAGGCAAAATTGAGGAATCATTGAAGAAGAGTTAAAATTTAAATAATGTAAGGGATTATTTAAAATAGTTACAGGACTGGGAACCTTCAATGGAAAAAAGATACGATTGAGGAGGGATTGGAAGAACTTCAACACATTGTTAGTTTTATATCATTTAAGCCTAGAGATGGCTAAATGATTATTTTTAATATTATTATTTAAAGGTATTCATATGTCATATGTATTTGAACACATACACATATATGTGCACAATACAACATTATGTAGCCACATATGTATTTAAAATGTATATATTTATGCTATTTTGTTTATCTCAATACTTCCGTAAAGATGAAAATAAAATTTCCGGTAAAATGGGGGAAATAGTACCAAGGTTTTAAAGTATGTTCCTGGGATTTAAGGGCTCCAGTTATATTTCTGTTTGCCACTTGGGACCCACAGCCATTCTGTCTGGGTCATTGTCCTGGTCCTTTATGGAAAACATTCTCAGTCTGATTTGTGTCCACGTACTCATTTTGAGGGGGAAAAAAGTTCACCATCACTGGAAAAACGGCTAAAACAAAACAAAAACAATAACTAACAAATTATAAAAAGTAGGGAACATATGGGTGAAGGAAGGATGGAGAAATATTAATCAATGGGTACTCAGATAAGAGAAATAAGTCTGGAGTTTTATTGGTGAGTATGATGATTAAAGATATGATAATGTACTAGATTTGCAAAAAAAGTTACAAAAAGGGATTTTAAATGTTTTTACCACAAAAAAGGATAGATGATTGAGAAAATAAATATGCTACCTTAATTAGTACATTACTAAATGTACACATGTACCAAAACATCACATAGAACTCCATAAATACATACAATATTAAAGGTCAATTAAAACAGATAAGTCAATTAGAAAGAAATTAAATAGGTAAAACAAGTCTCCTAATTAAGCTATTGAAAGTAAATTCAAAATTCATTACAAAATTAAAATCATTAGTCTATCATAAGAAAAATGTTACCTTCAGAGAAAAAATAAGCTTCATTATGAGAGGTTATAACTATTAAAAAAAAAAAAAAGCTGCAACTACATTAAACTTGAAAATGTTTGAGCCAGACACATTGGTGCATGCCTGTAACCCCAACATCTCAGGAGGCTGAGGAAAGAGAATTCCAAGTTATAAGCCAGTCTGGAAATTTTAATAAGACACAATTTCAAATTAAAAAATAAAATGAGCTGCAGATATAGCTCAGTAGTAGAAGACATGTCTAGCATGTGCAAACTCCAGGGCTCATACCAAGAAATGCAAAAAAACAAATTAATTGGTGGAAAAAGATACCTTATTTTAAAAATTGGAAAAAGAGCACAGTGCCAGTATATTTGCAAAAGCCTTTCAAAGACTCTCAAGATCAAGAAAAATGAAACAGAGAAAAAAAAAACTATATCTGAAAAAACAAAGACCTTACCAAGATTCACTAAAAGCACCAATTAAGAGAGGAAAGGGTGCAGGTGCAGGATTGAGGTCTCATTTCCAGTTAACAGGAAATAATGCCCATCATGCTGACAATGCTCCTCTCCTGAGGATGTTTCTGAGAGCTCCTTTCATATCCCGATTCCTCAGACTATAGATGAAGGGATTCAGCATGGGGGTCACCAGAGTGTACAACACAGACACAATGACATCTTTGTCATTAGAGTTATTGGATGAGGGGACAAAGTAGAGTGCAATAATTGCTCCATAGTACAGAGAAACCACAGAGAGGTGGGAGCCACATGTGGACAAGGCTTTGTAGAGCACCTTGAAGGAGGGTCTTCTCAGGATGGTGGCTCCAATGTGGCCATAAGAGACCAGAATGCATATGAATGGCAGGGTAATGCCCACCACTCCTACAGTGAAGATGACCAGCTGATTGATGGTGGTGTCTGAGCTGGACAGCTTGAGTAAGGCAGAGAGGTCACAGAAGAAATGAGGCAGAGTGTTGCCTCTAAGGAAAGAGAGACGGGCTAGGAGGAGGGTGTGCAAAAGAGCAATGGCGAAGCACAAGACCCAGGACACAAGCACTAACAGAAAACAGAGGCTCTGTCTCATCATTCTGGTGTAGTGAAGAGGGTGACAGATGGCCACATACCTGTCATAGGCCATTGAGGTCAGAAGGAAACTGTCAAGATCCCCAAAAAATAAGAAAAAATATGCCTGGGAAATGCACCCAGCATATGAGATGGACTGAGTCTGCATCAGCATGTTCATGAGCATCTTTGGAGCCGTGACTGAGGAGAAAGAGATGTCAGTGAGGGCCAAGTGGCTGAGGAAGAAGTACATGGGGGTGTGGAGGCGAGAGTCCAGCCTGATGAGCAGGATGATGAGAGCAGGTTCCCCAGCACTGTGGTCAGGTACATGCCCAGGAACAGAGCATAGTACATGCCTTGCTCCTCTGGCTGGATGGGGAGCCCCAGGAGGAGGAACTCAGACACACTGCTCTGATTAGCCCTCCTCATGCTCTTTGTTTCTTTTGCTGGAGATAAAAAAAAAAAAAAAAAAAAAAAAAGACATGGAAATGTTAAAGAATGCGAAGTCAATAGGAATATTACAAAATAAAGTCATGGTTCCAAACTAGTCACTATGTGCATTTTAACCTGAATATCTCAGGCTTTTTGGCATACTAATGCACTAAAGATTGTCTGGACAAAGTTTGTTCCCCTAGGAACCAACCCAGTATATTTTGGAAAAATGATGAAACATATGTGTGATCATCAGATGAGACCAGGGGCCAACTTGAGAAACCCAGTAATTATAATGCAAATCTGAGATTAGGGAATTAAGGATTGTATATTCACAATTTTGGTGGAATGTCATATTGTCTGAGACTAGGGTGCTGAGGAAGCAGTTTCTTATGTGTTCTTCAAAAGGAGTCCTAGATATAAAATCCTGTGAAATGAAGATTGAAATGTGTACAGTCTAGTTAAGTATTTCACAGGAGGTACAGAGAAATTGAATAGCATGATCATCCTGGGAAGGACATGGAATTGGAGAATTATTGAGGAGCCTGAGTACATAGACCTTTTCTGACAAATTGAAAGTTTCAATCCTATTCTCAAAACAAAAGCATACCCAAGAAAAGGCTGAGTAAACATTTGACTGAATGTTTCAAGTACCTTCCTGTCTATCTAGAGGAACAGATTTCAGCAAGGCAAGAGAGTCAGTGGGAATCTGAATGGGAGCTTATGACAGCAGATTAGATACAAAATAGCACTTGTCACACCTGAATTGTGGCAGAGGAGATGAATAAAATTACAGATATTTGGTATAAAATTTGGAATAAATCCCCAAAATACGTAATGGAGAAAAAGATAAAATAAGACATGTTTTTCTCATATCTTCCAAAATTAGACATAGAATCCATTTGAGAAAATAATTCAACATGGAAATAGGGTTTTTCCCTATGCTCTCAAAATTCAGATAAATACTCAGTTCAATATGAATTTCTTTACATGGAGCTATTTGTCACAGTATGGGGTAGGTGTGGTAGGATCTAGGGATCAGTAGCACATTTGAGAAACAAACATACACACACAAACACATGCAATCAAAATTTTAATATAAATTCTACTTCAGCTCTGACAAGGTTCCTTAGATGATGAACACAGGTACCTTCAGCTATGAGCCCCAAGAAGTTTCTTCCATTTCTCTCTAGCAAGCTCAAAATACAGTAAAACAGGTGGTTAAATATTACAGGTCTCAGAGTTCCACTGTGACAAGCAGAAGACTTACAAGTATTCACGATGCCTATATGGAAACTTTTAGTTCACAGATCCTAAGAAATCAGAGTGAGTTCTAAGATGACAAACCATTGAGATGCCCTGGGGGGTCAATCACACTATCCCCAGGTCAACTAAACACAAACAGGATATAATTGCTTCTTTGCCTTTGGATCCTTTGGGGGAAGAACTACTTGTTGAAGCAGCATAAGAGAGTTCACCCTTGGAGGAATAATGATAATAACCATTAAGAACTTGGTGATCCACAAAGCTTCTTGCTTTGTGTTGAATTGGGAAAATGTGACTCAGAATCCATAATAAACCAACATTGAACTTGAGTTTGACAACAAAGGTTTTTCCTTCTTCACCAATGCTAAATCAAGAACACTAGAAACACTCTAATCCCATCACTCTCTGAGCAAGAGTCAGGAGCTTATAACACATCATCATCGTTTGTTTCCGGACCCAGGGAAGGCAATACAATTTCTGTAATCTCATTCTATTGCCCAAAAGCCGAGCTGTCAGCATTCTTCTGATGCAAGTTACTCACAAAACCATAAAATAACCACTCAATATATGATTTCATTCAACCCCTTACAAAAATGGTTCCAAATCTTTCGCATGCATCTGCATCTCCATTTCTTCATTGCTTCAAAAACAATGAACATCCTGTGCTCTTTATCCAAGGTGAAGATGTATGAGTATTTGCTTTTAATTATTTCAGCTTTAAAACAAATAAAAAAGTAAATTAGTTCAGCTTATGTTAAAAATAAACCCTTCCATGGAACTGCTATTTGAATAAAGAAATCCTGTAAGATATTTAGACTTCTGGAATGGTTCTGGGTCCTACAGGTCATGGTTGACCATCTGTTGCCTGGATGATAATGCTTCAGTGGACCTGCCTGTTTCCTAGAAGTCCAGGGTTGACAATACTTACTTCCTTCTCAAACCAGAACTTCATTGTCCCCTCTCCTTCCCTGCAATCATAAAGATAAACAACAAAAAGCAATGACTCTGCATAATTTCTCATCTGATCAAACAATTTAAGGAAAAGGAGCTCTTTCAATTAACAACTGACATTACTACTACCCAGATTCTGAAAAACTAGAGGACCTTAATCTGTATCACCTTTTACACCAACTTTATCCCATCTTTCTCATTCCCATTTCTATCTTTCCCCCCTGCAATAGCTTATTATTTTTTTTTATTTTGGGGTTGATATCTTTTTTTTAATTTTTTTATTTATAATAGTAGTATGTATTACAATTCATAATGGACATATATAGCATCTTTTCACATACAACTGTTTGTATACAAAGTATATAAGTACCATTCAGATCTTCAATCATGCATTTAGGATAATGATACCCATCTCATTCAACCACCAACTTTTTTTCTTCCCCCCCCTTGCTCCCTCCCTTCCCTTTGACCATTCTAGTGTTCCTCTAATCCTCCTATGTACCCCCGTCCAACAACACTGTGAACTAGCCTCCTTATATCAGAGAAAACATTCGGTATTTGGATTTTTTTTTTTTTTTTTTTTTTTTTTTTTTTTTTTTTTTTTGGTGGTACCGGGTATTGAACTCAGGGGCACTCGACCACTGGGCCACATCACCAGCCCTTTTTTGTATTTTTTATTTAGAGACAGGGTCTCACTGAATTGCTAAGTGCCTCGCCATTGCTGAGGCTGGCTTTGAACTCGCGATTCTCCTGTCTCAGCCTCCCAAAGTGCTGGGATTACAGGCGTGCGCCACCGCGCCTGGCTAGATTTTTGAGATTGACTAATTTCACTTAGCATTATATTCTCCAACTTCATCCATTTACCTGCAAATGCCATTATTTTATTCTCTTTTATTGTTGAGTAAAATTCCATTTTGTATATATACCACATTTTCTTTATCCACTCATCTACTGAGGGACATCTAGGTTGGTTCCACAACCTAGCTATTGTGAATTGTGTTGCTATAAACATTAAAGTGGCTGTGTCACTCTAATATGCTGTTTTTAAGTCCTTTGGGAATAGACCCAGGAGTGGGATAGCTGGGTCATAGGGTGGTTCCATTCCCATTTTCCCACGAAATCTCCATACTGCTTTCCATAGTGGTTGCACCATTTTGCAGTCCCACCAGCAATGTATAAGTGTGCCTTTTTCCCCATATCCTCTCCAACATTTATTGTTGTTTGTGTTCTTGATTAGGCCCCAAGTTCCTTAATAAGAATCCTGTAGTGCAAGAATTACTACCAAGAATTAATGAATGGGATAGATTTAAACTAAAAAGCTTCTTCTCAGCAAAAGAAACAATCAGTGAGGTGAATAGAGAGCCAACTAATTAGGAACAAATATTTAATACGTGCACATCAGATAGAGCACTAATTTCTAGAATATATAAAGATCTCAAAAAACTTAACGCCAAAAAAACAAATAACCCAATCAATAAATGGGCTAAGGAATTGAAAAGACACTTCTCAGAAGAAGATACACAATTAATCAACAAATATATGAAAAAATGCTCAACATTGCTGGCAATTAGAGAAATGCAAATCAAAACTACTCTAAGATTTCATTTCACTCCAGTCAGAATGGCAGCTATCAAGAATACAAATAGCTTATTATTTAATAGTAAGCTACACTACTATATGTGTACAGAAAAAAACTTGAAAAGCAGGCAAATAAGATTGAAAAGGATTTCTGGCAAAAGATCAAGTGGGGTGATAAGCACTTAAGTAGATGATCAACCCTGCTGAGTGCAGTGGCTCACAACTGTAATCCCAGAAACTTTGAAGGCTATGGAAGGAGGTTTAAATGTACAAGGCCAGCCTGGGAAACTGAGCCAAACACTGTCTCAAAATAAAAATTTAAAATGTCTAGGGACTTAGCTCAGTGGTAAAGCACCCCTGTGTTCAATTCCCAGTATGATCAAAAAAATTGTCAACCTCAGTAATAATCAGAAAGTGAAATTAAATTCTCAATAAATTCAGTTTATATCAAGAGTTTGAAAAAGTTAAGTTGGAGGATACTCTGATGACAATAGTGTATAACTGGAAATATTAGTTACATGTAATAGAGAATTATTGTAACATGATTTACACGTTAAAATGTGCATTGCCATAGACCATCCAATTTCACTGCCAGTTTTATATGCAAAAAATGATTTGCATATGTCCTACTGAAGATGTAAATTAGCAGGTTCATAGTAATATTGTTCATGATAGCAGGAAAAATAATTACAAAAAGAGTTGAGGTATTTTTACATAAGGAATATGGTGGAAATTTTATCCCAAATAATGTATGAATTAAATAAAGTTTATAATGGGAGGGAAAATGATACCAACACTATAACAAAACAGAGAAATAAAGATTTATATGTATATGCATTTTTTTATCTGGGTGGGTAAGAAAATGCCAAACCACTGGGGTCCATCAGTTTGGACATTGGGAGAGACATTTCCATTTGATTTATTTTGGGGCCCTGAAAGCTGCATCACTGGTCTATGTGTTCATTTTTCATTCAAGTAATTTGCTGTTGTAGTCACTATAGCTTTGTAATAGGTTTTTAAATCAAGTATTGGGATACCTCCAGCTTTGTTCTTTTAGCTCACCTTTACATTGACTATTATGAGTGTTTTGTAGTTCCATACATATTTAGGACTGTTTTTGTGTTTATATGAAGAATACCACTGGTATTTTGATTGGGATTGCATCGAATCTGTGGACTGCTTTTGATATGTAGACATTTTAGTAATAATAATTCTTCTAGTCCATCATCATTGAATGTCAACATTTTGTGGTGTTCTTTTCAAACATTTTCATCAGTGCTTTATAATTTTTGTTCTAGGTATCATTCACTTCCATGGTCAAATTTATTCCTAGGTACTCTGTTCCACGTTTTTCATAGTTATTATGAGTAGGGCTGCTTTCTTGATTTCATTCTCAATAATTTTGTTTGTGGTGTACAGAAGAGCAACTGATTGGTGTTTGCTGATTTTGTGTTCTGCAACATTACTGAATTATTTATCAGTTCTGGCAGCTTTTTGATGGAATCTGTAAGTTTTTGTTTATATAAAACCATGTCCTCTTCAAACAAGGATACTTTGACCTCTTCCTTTCCTATTTGGATGTCCTTTATTTTTTTCTCTTATCTTATTGCTTTGGCTAAAGCTTCCAACACTGTATTGGAGAGGAAAAATAAACATCCGTATCTTTCTGATAATATTAGAAAAAATTTCAACTTTTCTTATTCAAAATGTTATAGACTGTGGATTTTTTCATTGTGTTGTTCTGCATATAATTTTTTGAGTTTTTATCATAAAGTGATCTTGGATTTTATAAAAATTTTTATGAATCTTTTGAGATGATCATGATATTTATTCTTCATTCTGATAATGATAAATCTGGACTTACAGAATAAATTTGGGAGGGTTCCCTCTCTTTCAATAATTGAAATCACTTGAGAAAAAATTGATGCTATTTCTTAAAATTGTGGTAAAATTCAGCAATGTAGACATTCAGTCCTGGGCTTTTCTTTGTTGAAAGACTTTTTTATTACCTTATTATGTATTTTTTTTAATCTGTTTAGGTTTCCTATGTCCTCAGGGTTGAATTTTTGGTAGGTTATACATGACCAGAACTTTCTCCATTCCTTCTAAATTTTACAATTATTCCATAATAGCCCCTAGTGATCCTTTGTGTTTCTGTGGCATCTGTTGTAATATTTCCTTTATCATCTCTGATTTTATTTATTTGGGGTCCTCTATTTTTCTCTGGATTAGTCTAGTTGAGGATTTGTCAATCTTGTTTATCTTTTCAAAATAGGAATTCTTCATTTCATGGTGATATTTTGTATATTTTTATTCTCTATTTTCTTTATTTCAGCACTGATTTTTTTTTTTTGTATATGTTGAAGGAATTTTCTTTTAGCCTTCCATGTGTTGTGTTTTATTTATTTATTTTTATTCAAAGTTGTATTTATAGTATTAGTGTGCATTACAATTCATAATACATATATAGAGCATCTTTTTACATAGCACTGTTTGAATACAAAGTATATTCGTACTGTTCAAGTCTTCAATCATGCATTTAGGATAATTGTATCCATCTTATTCAACCACCTTTGCTTTTTCTCCCCTCCATCCCCCCTTGTTCCCTCCTTTCCCCTCCCTCCCCTTTGACCATTCTAGTGTTCCTCTAATCCTCCTATGTACCCCGACCAACACCACTGTGAATCACCCTCTTTATATCAGAGAAAACAATCAGTATTTGGATTTTTGAGATTGAATAACTTCACTTAGCATTATATTCTCCAACTTCATCCATTTACCTGTGAATGCCTTTATTTTACTCTCTTTTATTGCTAAGTAAAATTCCATTGTGTATATATACCACATTTTCTTTATCCACTCATCTACTGAGGGACATCTAGGTTGGTTCCACAACCTAGCTATTGTGAATTGTGTTGCTATAAACATTGAAGTGGCTGTGTCACTGTAATATGCTGTTTTTAAGTCCTTTGGGAATAGACCCAGGAGTGGGATGGCTGGATCATAGGGTGGTTCCATTCCCAGTTTTCCAAGAAATCTCCATACTGCTACTGATCTTTATTAGATCTTTCCTTCTTCCAATTTGGAATTTGGTTCATTCTTGATTTTCTGGTTCTTTGAGTTATATTACCAGGTTGTTCATTTAAGTTTCTTTTTTATGTTTTAGTCATCTATTTGACCACTGTGACCAAAAGATCTGACAAGATCAATTTTGGGGAGAGGAAAGGTTAATTTGGCATTCATGGTTTCAGATGCCTCAGTACATAGACAGCTGGCTCCATTGCTCAGGGCCCAAGGTGAGGTAGAACATCATGTCAGAAGAATTTGGTGGATGGAAGAACTCAGGACATGGCACCCAGGAAGCAGAGAGAGACTAAGCTCAGCTCACCAGGGACAAAATATACACCCCAAAGACATGCCTCCTGCCTGCCTAAGGTTATTACCCAGATAATTCATTCAAATGGATTATATTAGGACTCTCATAACCCAATATTTTCACCTCCAAACTTTCTTTCATTGTCTCTCACATGAGCCTTTGGTGGAAAGCTCATATTTAAACCATAATTCTGCCACTGGTTCCCAAAAGTTCATGCACATCTCATAATGCAAAATACATTTAATCCATTTCCAAGAGTTCCCATAGTATAAACAGTTTTATCATTTCCCAAAACTCTAACTCCAAAGTCTCCTCTGAGACTCAAGGCAAACTCTCAATGTGAGCCCCCATGATAATCAAAAGCAATCCAATATATAAAGGAACTATGTAAATATTTCCATTCCAAAAGGATTATATAGGGGCATAGAAAGAAGGAATGGGACCAAAGAAAGATCAAAAGACAGCTGAGAAAATAAGATCTGTAGCTCCATGTCCAACATCTGGGACATCTGGCATTGTTCTCTCCAAAGAGCTTGGGCAGCTCTGCCCCTATGACTTTACTGGTTGCAGCTCACATGGCCTCTTTCTTGGCTTTCTGTGCTCAATTCCTGCAGCTTTTCTCAGCAGATGTCCCACATTACTTGCATTTCTTAATCTCAGAGGTCTCTAGTGCTGCTTTGGCTCTCTTCTCACATTGCCATGCATCACCCTATCAGGGACTACCCATAGGAAATCCAACCCCGTTGCACTTTGCCTAGCTTTCCAGAACTTCCTTTGAGATCATTGGAAACCTCCATGAGCCCCTATCTCCAGCATCCTGCAGTCCTGTAGAACCAGCACCATGTGATTGTTACCAAGGTCTGCCACAATCTCCATTAGTAGTCAAGCCTCCAGGGACCATGGCTGCAGCAGCCCTCTGTGTTCCTGAGTGACTGAGCATGGTGAAACAATGTCCTGGCACCCATTGTACAACAGGGTGCCCAATGATCTCTTCAAAAGAATTTTTACTTTTACACTCCTGAGCCAAAGATTGGTGTGTGTGGAAAACAGTGACAAAGAATGGGAGAGCAGTGACTGAGTTTGGGGATCTCTGATTACTTCATGGCTGTGGCATGCCTGCTGCCTGGGAATGTTTCTGTGCAAGGGCACAAGATGCCTAGCTGCTATTTTTTTTTTAATTTTTTATTATTCTAATTTGTTATACACGTTTGCAGAGTACATTTCATTTCATATTACATATAAATAGCACAATTTTTCAAGTTGCCGGTTTTATATAAAGTATTTTTACAACAATTGTGTCTTTATACATGTATTTAGGATAATCATGGATAACTCAGTCTGCCATTATTCCTACCCCTTGCCCCCTTTGTTCTATTTAAAGCTCTTTCATTCCTCTCATTCCCTCTCTCTTGCCTTTATAAGTTAGTATCTTCATATCAAAGAGATCAATCGACCTTTGGTTTTTTGGGATTGGCTAACTTCACTTAGCATTATTTTCTCCAACTCCATCCATTTACCTGCAAATTCCATGATTTTATTCTCTTTTAGTGCTGAGTAGTGTTCCATTGCGTATATATACCAAAGTTTCCCTATCCATTCATCTGCTGATGGGCATCCTGAACGCGCCTGATCTCAGAAGCTAGCTGCTATGTTAATGCCCCAGCCAAGGAGGCTCAGTGCAAGAGTCTTATCAGCTTCGAACTTGACACGAGGCACATAGCTCCTGGGGATAGAGGAATTCTCATACTAGACAACCACAGTATTTCACCAGTTCTGCTACTCCTGAGGCTGCCTGCCTGCTTAGCAGTAATTTTAAACAGGGGGCCTCCTTGAGCACTACACAAAGCTCCTGATATTGCACATTGCAATGATGGAAAAGCTGCTAGATGTTTCTAGTTCTGTAAGTTTCTTGAGTACAATGAATGATGTTTGCATAGTCTTTAGCCTGATAAAGAGACATTATATAAATAGAGATTGTTGGCATAACTCTTTAACTCTTCTTCTCCATCAGAGAGCAGCACTCCACCTGATCCCAGCTTCATATCTTCATATTTGCTTGTGTGTGCGTTCTTCCTGATCCCCCATCACCCCTCACCAGGTACCTGTGAGTCTGGCAATGCTGGTCATGGCAGGTGTGGTCTTGCCAATTCCTGAAATGCCCTCAAGCCATCTTTCTTATTGTTTCTTGGTGAATTAATTAGTGTTACTTTAGTGGCCATAATGTTTTTAACAAGCACACATCCCTTAACCACAGTTGTATTTGCAGTTTTCTGCCCAACCTGCAAGTTTTTCACGTCTTTCTGCTTTGCATTCTGCTCCTGATTATCACAATAAATTTGGTTAAAAGCCACCAGCATTATCCACCATCCCCCAAATGTTGTGCTGCCTTGAAATGTTTCCTGCCAGTTTAACTAGTCCAATACCTTTCAATTCAGTCTTACAGAAAGTCTAAGAACATGGGCAATGTAAGAGCCCTAATTGAGGATAGCTAAGATGGCGGTTAGCTGAGAGCCATAAAAGTGTTCAAGTATTTTCACCTGATATTCATGCATTTATCTAAGAATCTTTTTATGCCCGTGAACACTGTGTGACACACCTGTAAGCTCAAGCTGTTAGCACTTGTCCTTGTTAAGGCAAAATGTATTTAACCGGGTGAGGTTAATTAGAGGGGTGGTTGGAGTTGGAGAGGTTGTTGGAGCCAGAGAGAGAAGTTAGAAGAAAGAAGAATAAAAGAACTTTTTTATTTCCAGTCTGCCTCCGAATTTTCTCCTGCGGTATCATTGCTGCAAGCGGCAATTGCTGAAGGCGGCGACAGAGCAACATGAAGACAACTTCTTATCTACAGCATAACATAAGTGGCCTTTAATCCGATTTTCAGTAGAGTCCTCTTTCTCCTCTGAAATCTCATGGGCCCAGTCCTTATTGTTAACAATCCTATATGCATCTGGTCTTCTGAGCTCTCACCAGAATTACCAGTTAAGCTCTGCTTATAATATTCTAAAGCTTTTCCAACTTTCATCTCTAAAGTTTTTAAGATTTATTCCATAAACTCCAAAAAGGTCAAGTTAGTCACAGCAATGTCGCCATTTCTCAGTACCAATTTCTGTTTTAGCCAAGTTTTTTTTTTTTTTTCTTTTTTTGACACTGTGACCAAAAGACATGGCAAGAAGAATTAGAAAAGGAAAAGATTACTTGGGGATTTGTGGTTTCAGAGGTCTCTGTCTACAGACAGCTGGCTTCCGTTGCTCTGAGTCTGAGGGGAGGCAGAACATCACAGTAGAGGGGTGTGCTAGAGGAAAGCAGCCCAGGACATGGCACCCAAGAAGGAGAGACTAAACTCAGTTCACCAAGGACAAAATGTGTACCCCAAAGACACACCCCCAATGACCTACATCCTCCAGCCACAACCTACCTGCCTATGTTTAGTACCCAGTTAATTCATTCAAGTGGATTAATGCACTGATTAGTTTAAGACAATTAGATTATTGCACTGATTAGTTTAACCCAATACTTTCACCTTTAAATTTTCCTTCATTGTCTGACACATGAACTTTGGGTGGAAATCTCATATTTAAACCACAACATGGAGGCACTTATTTAAACTTCCCTCCTAGTGTTGTTTTTGCTATATCCCATAGGTTTTAATATGTTGTGTTTCCATTTTTGTTTCAGGAAAATTTTACATATTTCTTATGATTCCCTAATTTCAGTTTCAGCAACATAGGAAAGTGATTTTGTACATTGATCTCATATTCTGCTGCTTTACCAAATTTGTTCATGTATTCTAGAAGTCTTATGGTGATTTGGAGTCCTCTAAATATAGGCTCATGCCGTCAGCAAACAGATAATTTGACCTCTTATTTTCCTATTTGTGTCCCTTTAATTTCCGTCTCTTAAATGATCACTCTGGCTAGAGTTTTGAGGACTTTGTTGATAAGAGTGCTGAAAGTGGGCATCCTTGCCTTGTTCCTGATTTTAGAGGAAATGCTTTCAGTTTTTCTCCATTCAGTATGATGTTTGCCTTGAGTGTGTCATATATAACCTTTACAATGTTGAGCTAAGTTGCTTTTATCAATTGTATTTTTTGTGCTTAAAAAAGTTAATGGGTGGTTGAATGAGATGGATATCATTATCCTAAATGCATAATGAAGATCTGAATTGTACTTATATACTTTGTATACAAGCAGTTGTATGTAAAAAGATACTAAATATATGCACTATGAGTTGTACATATTAAAAATTATAAAAATAAAAAATAAAAAAAAAAAAAAAAAAAAAAAAGATGATATACTTGTGCATTATGAATAAGTAAATAAATAATCTAAAATTTAAAAAAAAAAAAAGTTAATGGGTGGTTGAATGAGATGGATATCATTATCCTAAATGCATGAATGAAGATCTGAATTGTACTTATATACTTTGTATACAATCAGTTGTATGTAAAAAGATGCTATACTTGTGCATTATGAATAAGTAAATAAATAATTAAAGTAAAAAAAAAGCAATAATTTAGGTCCCTTTTACCAGGAGTGACACCATAAATATAATAACTACAAAAATTTTTTTTAAAAGTTAATGGGTGCTGGACTTTGGCAAATGCTTTTTCTGCATTTACTGAGATAATCATGTGATTCTTGTCCTTACCTTTATTTATGTGGTGAATTATATTTTTTTATTCTAAGTTGTTATAAATGAAGCAGAATGCATTACATTTCATATTATACTCATAGAGCACATTTTTACATATCTCTGGTTGTGTACAAAGTATATTCACACCATTCGTGTCTTCATACATGCACTTAGGGTAATGATATCCATCTCATTCTACCATCATTTTCTTTTCTTCACCCTTTTGCCTCTTCCCTTCTCCTCCCTCCCCATTGGCCAATCTGGTTTTCTCTAATCCTCCTATGCTCCCCGTCCCAACCCCACTGTGAATCGGCCTCCTTGTATCAGAAAAGACATTCAGCATTTGGCTTTTTGGGATTGGCTAACTTCACTTAGCATTATATTCTCCAACTTGTGGTGGATTATATTTATTGATTTATGGATGTTGAATCAAACATGCATCCCTGGAATGAAGCCCACTTGATCATGGTGCACTATCTTTTTATTGTGTTTCTGTATGTGGTTTGCCAACATTTTATTAAAATTTTTTGAATCCATATTCATCAAGGATATTGGCCTGAAGTTTCCTTTCCTTGATGTCTCTATGTCTGATTTTGGTACCTGGTAATATGGGCTTCATAGAATTAATTTGGCAGTGTTCCCTCTTTTTCTATTTTGCAGAATAACTTGAGGATGACTAATATTAGTTCTAAGGTCTGGCCAAACTCAGCTGAGAATCCATCTGGTCCTGGGCTTTTATTTGTTGGAAGGCTTTTCATAGTTGTTTCAATTTCATTACTTGATATTGATCTGTTTAATTTTTCTATATTCTCATGGTTCAATTTTAGTAGATCATTTGTCTCTATGAATTTGTCAACATCTTCAAGATTTTCTAACTTATTAGAGTATGAATTTTCAAAGTAGTTTCTGATGATCATCTGGATTTCAATAGTGTCTGTGGTGATATTTCCTTTTTCATTTTGAATTTTGTTAATTTGGGTCTTCTCTCTCTTTCTTTTGTTCAGTTTGGATAGGGGTTATCAATCTTCTTTATCCTTTCAAAAAACAATTCTTGGTTGCATTGATCATTTGTATTTTTTTTATTTTCAATTTATTGGTTTTACCTCTGATTTTAATAATTTCCTGACTTCTACTGATTTTGATGTTTATTTGCTCTTCTTTTTCCAGGAACTTGAGCTGTAATATTTGATTATTTATTTGGAATCTTGTTTTTCATATTTGAACTCAGTGCTATAAACTTTCCACTAACAACTGCCTACATACTGTCCCAGATAGGTTGATTTGTTGTATCACTATTTCTCATTTGCTTTCTTCTGCTAACTATTCATCATTCAGAAGTGTATTATTTAATCTCCAGGTATTAGTATGGTTTCTGGTTTTTTTAGCTTTTTGTTAATTTCTAATTTCATTAAATTATTATCTGATAAGATACAAGGAATTATCTTTAATTTTTTTTGTATTTGCAAAGATTTTCTTTGTGACATAAAACATAATCTACTTTAGGAAATATTCCATGTGCTTCTGAGAAAAAAGTAAATATAGTCATTGATGGATCAAATATTCTATAGATGTCTGTTAGGTTCATTTAATTAAACTTTTTTTTTCTTTTTTTTATTCTAAGATGTTGTAAATGACAGCAGAATGCATTACATTTCATATTACACATATAGAGCACTTTTTTTTACAAATCTCTGGTTGTATGCAAAGTATATTCACACCATTCGTGACTTCATACATACACTTAGGGTAATGATATTTTATTTGTTTAGTTGTAGATGGACACAATACCATTATTTTATTTATTTATTTTATATGATGCTGAGAATAAAATCCAGTGCCTCACACATGATAGGCAAATGCTCTACCACTGACCCACAAACCCAGCTCTTGATTAAATTGTTTTTAAATTTTTTAATATTTATGTCATTTTTTATTTATTCATTCATTTATTTATGTTTGTGGTCCTGGTGATCAAACCCAGGACCTCGAGCATTCTAGACAACACTCTATCACTGTGCCATATCGCCTGCCCAAAAAATCTTCATTTTTTAGTTCTGAAGAATCTTCATTTACTTTAAGTCTGAATGATGTATCTAATGGTGAAAAAGGTGCATTGAAATCACCAAGTATTATATTTTGGTCTACTTGATTTTTAATGATGAGAAAGATTTGATGCACCATCATTTGGGGGCATAAATACTTACAATCATCATATCTTGTTGGATGATTCCCTTAACCAATATGAAATGACCTTCTTTGTGTCTCTTCTGATAAATTTGGACTCCTGATATGATAGTAGCTACCCTTGCTTGTTTATAGAAACCATTTCCATGCTATAACTTTTCCCATCCTTTCACCTTCAGCCTGTGGATGTCATTGTCTGTACAGTGAGGCTCTTGCAAACAACATATTGTTGAGTCATTTTTTAATGTAATCTGCCAATCTATGTCTATTAATTGAAGAGTTTATATTATTTACATTCAATGTTATTATAAAGAGATGATTTTTAGCCGGGCACGGTGGCGCACGCCTGTAATCCCAGCACTTTGGGAGGCTGAGGCAGGAGGATCGCGAGTTCAAAGGCAGCCTCAGCAATGGCAAGGCACTTAGTAACTCAGTGAGACCCTGTCTCTAAATAAAATACAAAAAAGGGGGGCTGGGGATATGACCCAGTGGTCAAGTGCCCCTGAGTTCAATCCCCAGTACCAAAAAAAAAAAAAAGAGAGAGATGATTTTTATTTCCTACATTTTTACTTATAATGTTTAACTTAGACTTTATTCTCTTTAATTATCTATTCTTCTAGTTCAATTCATCCCTTTACTGGTTATTATTTATTTTTTATTTCTTCATTAAATATTTCATTGAGTATGTTTTCTAGTGCAGGCTTTGTGGTTATGAATTATTTTAGTTTCTTCTTATCATGGAAGCCTTTTATTTCATCTTCAATTCTGAAGGATAATTTTGCTGGGCATAATAATGTTGGTTGGCACCCATTTTCTTTCAGAGACTGGTATATATTATTCCAAACCTTCCTGGCTTTTAGAGTCTGGATTGATAAATCAGTTGAAATCTAATTTGGTTTACCTCTAAGTATACACTATTATTTTTCTCTTGCAGCTTCAAAAGTGCTATCATTATTCTGTATTTTAGGCAATTTCATTATAATGTATCTTGGAGAAAATCTGTTCTGATTCTTCCATTTGGATTTCTATACACCTCTTGTATGTGAATTTCCATCTCATTCCTAAGATCTGGAAAGTTTTCTAAAATTATTTCATTGAAAAGACTGTGCATTCTCTTAGTTTGTATTTCAGAGCCTTTATCTACCCTAATAATAACTATATTTGGACTCGATGTTATCCCAGAGTTTTTTTTTTTTTTTTTTTTTTTGTACCAGGGATTGAATCCAGGAGCACTTAACCACTTAGCCACATTCCCCAGCCCTTTTTAAAATTTTTATTTTGAGACAGGATCTCACTGAGTTGCTTTGGGTCTTACTAAGTTGCTGAAGCTGGCTTTGAACTCATGATCCTCCTACCTTAGCCTCTTGAGCTGCTGGGACTACAGGCATTCACCACCACACCCAGCTGTTCAAGAAATCCCAGATTTCTTGAATGTTCCAGTCATGGTCTCTTAACATCTTTTCCTTTGATCAGTTTTATTTTCAAGATTATATATCTTGTCTTTAAGGCCTGAAAATCTATCCTCAAAATGGTCTGATCTATTGGTGATGCTTTCAATTGAATTTTTAATTTGGTTTATTGAATTTCTAGGATTCCATTTGGTTCTTTTTCAGAATCTCTAGTGAAGCGAGCTTTCACTTCCTGTATATTTTCTCTAACTTTACTCTTTACATCCTCTTTTAGCTATGAGCTTTCTAAATTCTTTCTCTGATATTTCTTCCACTGTGGTGTCAATAAGATCAATTATTGAAGCATGGTGGGTGGTTTGGGGTAGTTTGTTCCCTTGCTTTTTTATATTGCTTGCATATCTACCCATTTATTGGGATAGTTACCACTTCTTCTTTTAAGCAAAGGACTATTTTGTGACATTTTCCTCTTAGGAACCCTGGGTTGGGTGAATATCCAGGTTTCAATACTTTAAATAAGTGTGTGACTTCTGCTATTCCCAGTATCAGCAACACTTTGAGAGAAGCCACTGAACCCTATTTAATACAATCAAACCAGGACCAAGTCACATACTATTCAACCTTATGAAAAGTGAAAATGTGTTGCTACTATTCTCCACAGTTCCTCTAATCCAAGTATAAATTTGTAATAAAGTTCTGGAACAACTTGAAAAAATTAATTGTTAAATATAACTGCTATAATATTATATGGGGGCTGAAAAGGGAAGAGATAAAGATTGATCAAAAGAAGAGAAAAGTAAAAAGGAAAGGAAAGACAGAAAATAATAGTACCCACTAAGGTAAAAAAAAAAAAAAAGGAGAAAAAATGGATGGGGGATTTGAGGCAGTAGCAGATAATGTAAGAGGGAGCATAGTGGGTAAGAGGAACAAATATAAACCAGAGTAGCAAAGCAAAGATAGAATGATTCCAATTAATGCTTTAAGCAATTAGAAGAAACATATTCAAATGAGTTGAAGGTACAATGTTGACTATTAGAGTAACAACTATCACCCAAGATAAAAACTGATTTATATGATCAATGTTGATGTTTATTGCAAACCATGCCAAGGTGCGTAAGATTCTTGTTGAATCTTGTTTTGGATTTCACTAAGATTTGGGACATTTTAGAAGATGTCCATCATTCCTTGGCTGTGGATCCCTCCACAGGTGCTGGGCACAGGAGACACTCCCCCAGTTGTTATGCAGCTCCCACTGGCCAGTTCTGGTTTATCAACTCAGGGGCCTGTGGCTGACTGCTTGGGGATATGGTGTCATATCTGTTCGTTGTTTCTATGGTGTGCAGGAGTTCAGGATACAGGATTCTGGGCTGTCACTGTGATTGCCATGGATCACCATGTACCCACTCCCCTCTACAGGATCTTCTTCAAGGTGGCATAGAACCTGGTGACTGTCTACAAGCACAGCTACTGTGATTGTGGATTCTTCCTGGGTGATTTGTGGTGCAGAGGCATTCGGCCTGGCTGACACAGCTAACTGGGGTTCTGTCCTTACTACCGAGAACAGACTCAGCTGGTTTGCCTGGGTTCTAGCTTCCACAGCTCCAAGTTGTGAATGATGGGCACTGCTTCCCTCTGCTGTGACCAAAGCAGCATCCAGCCAGTGTCCAAACAGTGCCCAAACACTCAACAGCTGTGGCCACAGGTCAGGCTGGATGCTGTTGCTCTCTATGCTGCCTTGGACCCAGGCAACTTTCCATCTTGACCAACCTCTCAATGATCACAATGGGGCACCTTCCCATTAAGCTTCCTGGGAATCAGGCAACTTCTTATCCTGGCCTTCCGCCAACTGCTGCCACAATTAGGCAACCATCCCTGTGTGATGCTGGAGTCCCAGGCAGCTTCCCTCTGGGACATGCCCCACAAATTGCAACTGCAATCATGGGAAGAGTCCTGCTAGGCTTCTTAGGAATAAGGTAAATTCCCAGCTACGCCTCCCACAGCATCACTGCCAGCAGTAATCTGGATGGCTTCCCTTTCCACTGCTCAGGGCCAAAGCTACCTTCCCACTGGGATCTGAGCTCACGCTTCCTGCCATGGTGAATTGCAGGCATCTGCTCCATCTCTGCCTGGCTCCCACAGAGGCTGTATGGAACTGGGTTAGGCTCACACTTCCTGGGGCAGGTCTGCTTCACCCACTGCCCTTTTTAGGCTGGTAGTGATTCCTCTACAAGATCTTTCTAGAGGGATGCTTAAGAGGTCTCACTGCAGGGGAGCTCCACCTGGTGTTGCCATCTGGAGGTGGGAAGATGCAGTGTTGATTCAAAGGGTGACTGGTCACCCAGCACGGCTTTCCAGTCATGATTTGGCTTTAAACTGTTGGATCTACTTTGAGGATACCGCTGGTCCTGTCATGGTTTAATTTGGTCTCTTTTTTCCCAAATGTTGTTAAGGGGTGAGTTTATGTGCTTTTCTGATCCCTCCCTCTTTCCTCTCCCTGGTCCAGGTTCAGGGTTAGGGAACTTTGTGCTTATTTTCTGCCCCAGTAACTGACCTTCCAGTCTCTCCAGATCTCAGATTTTATAATATTGGGTCTTAGAGCATTTATTCTGTCACCACCTCTCAGATCAGCTGTTCCTTCACTGCCTCCTTCCTGTGTTGTGGGGAGATCAAGAACCACTGCCTAGCTGTATTCCACCGTCTTCTAATCCTGACTAGTGACTTTTCCAAACTATTTTTATAAAGACTGTATTCTTGTGTGTGTGTGTGTGTGTGTGTGTGTGTGTGTGTGTGTGTGTGTATGGTCACTAAATGTTCTCTGAGCTCAGTCATCAACTAGTGATTTAATAAAAATTTCCTGGATCCAAATGGAAGAAGAAAAAATACCAGCGCTCCTGTTCTTTGCAGATTCTCTGTCTTGGGGTACTCTTTCAATGCTTATCTAGGTAGTTATGACTCCACTTCATTCTCGCTGTTTACATGCATACTAGAGATTGGCCCGAGCTGAAAGCACAGCGTCACTTCAGATCATTCTAAGCATGTGTTTATTCTCTGAACATACACATAGACTTCCAGACCCCTGAAATGTGCAGGAGATTTTTACAGCCCTTACCTCCGTATACTTCCATCCCCAGACTCTTCCTCTCTGCCAAAATAATCTTGAAAATCAAGAACAAATTTGAAGGCCTCATACTTCCTGATGTCTAAACATGTTATAAAACTGCGATTCTAAAAATGGTTTGCCACCAACACAAGGATAAATATGTAGATAGAGATACAGGACTTGAGAGTCCAGAAATAAACCCATATATGTGTGTACAATGAATTTTCAGTAGGACGCCAAGACCATTCAATGGAGAAAGAATTGTCTTTTCAACAAATGGTGCTGGTATACCTGCATATTCACGGAGGAAAAAAAATAAAATTTTATCTTATTTCACACCACATGCCAATTTAACTCAAAATGATCCAAAGACTTAAATATAAGAATCAAAATTATAAAACTTTTAGGAGAAAACATAGGAATGAATCTTCTTGCCTTGAATTTGTTCATGGTTTAGAACATGACATAACACACAAAGTATAAACCACAAAAATACAAAATAGATAATTGGACTTTATTAAAATTTTAAACTTTTTAAAAAATTTTTGTAGTTATAGATGGACAGAATGCCTTTATATTATTTTTGTTTATTTTTATATGGTGCTAAGGATCGAACCTAGTGCTTCACACATGCTAGGCAAGCACTCTGCCACTGAGCTACAGCTGCAGCCCCATAAACTTTTTAATATAAAAAGACACTAACATGAAAGTGGAAACAATCCACAGAATGGGAGAAAATATTTGCAAATCATGTGTTTTACGAGGATCTAGTATCCAGAATACATAAAGAACACTTATAGTCCAACAACAAAAGACAAAGAAAAAAAAATTTTAATGGGTAAAGGAAATGAACATGCATTATTCCAAAGAAAATATAAAAAATGTCCAACAAGGACATAGAACATATTCAGCATTATTAGTCCTCAGGAAAAAGCAAATCAAAATGATAATGAAATACCACTCCATATCTCCTAAAATGGAAATTTAAAATACAAGATTGGAAAATATACAGAAACAATGGAGCATGCTCCAGAAGTAGATCATAATGCTAAAACTATGTGTCATAGTTTTAAATCTGTAGAAGCCAAATGCAACAAATACAAAAGGAGAAAAGGACAAATTCCCAATCATAACGGTGCAAGATGTTTTGTGTAAGATTTTCCACACATCTTATGAGATAATGAACAAGCAAGGAGTAATTGAGGGTAGAGGGGATCTAGCAACCCAAGTACTAAACTGGATCTGGCTGATGCAGGAATGGGCTAGACCTTTGTGGTAGAGTGCTTTCCTAGCATCAGTGAAGCCCTAGGTTTGATCACCAGCACTGAAAAAAAAAAATGCATTGTATATAATAAAATACTATGAACTATTTTAGGTCTACATGGAGTTGAAAGCTGGGCACTGAGGCACATGCCTCTAATCCCTGCTACCTGAGAGACTGAGGCAGGAGGATGGCAAGTGCAAGTCCTGTCTGGGTAACTTAGAGAGACCCTGTCTCAAAATCAAAAATACAAAGAACTGGGGATGTATCCCCAGAACACTGCTCCTCCTAAATATATATATGGAATTGTGATTTATAGCAGAATTCTAAGAAATATATCTCACTGTGATCATGACTGAAGTAAGTGGATTTAGTGACTGTCACTTAAAGAAGTTAGCTTTATTGACAAATGCTTCCAGGGCCTGTTTTATGTCTCTGTTCCTCAGGCTGTAGATGAAGGGGTTCAACATGGGTGTCACTACTGTATAAATGATAGAAGAAATAATGTCCTTGTCACTGGAGTCCTGTGATGAAGAGAAAAAATAAACACCTGCAAGTGTCCCATAGTATAAAGTCACCACAAAGAGATGGGAGCCACAGGTAGAAAAAGTTTTAAAGAATCTGTTAGTGGAGGGGACCCTCAGGACAGTAGTCCCTATTCGGATATAAGAGCCCAGGATGCTGCCCAAAGACAGGATGAAAACCATTCCCCCCTCTGTGAAGATGACCAGCTCATTGAGGGAGATGTCTGAGCAGCTCAGCTTTAGGAGGGCGGTAAGGTCACAGAAGAAGTGGGGGATGGTATGGTTAGCACAGAAGGACAGCTGAACCAAGAGGAGGATGTGCAACAGGGCATGGACGCAAGACAAGGACCAGCACCCAGCCACTAACCAGACACACAGCTCCTCCCTCATGACAGCAGCATAGTGCAGTGGGTGACAGATGGCCACATATCTGTCATAGGCCATCACTGCAAGAAGGAAATTGTCCAGACAGCCAAAAAGAACAAAAAAATACATCTGAGAAATGCACCCCTCATAGGGGATAGATTGTTGCTGGGTCTGCACATTAACCAGCATTTTGGGAACCGTGATAGATGAAAGGGAGATGTCAGAGAAGGCCAAGTGGCTGAGGAAGAAGTACATGGGGGTGTGCAGGCGAGAGTCCAGCCTGATGAGCAGGATGATGAGCAGGTTCCCCAGCACCGTGGTCAGGTACACGCCCAGGAACAGGGTGAAGAAGATGCCCCGCTGCTCTGGCTGGAGGGGGAGCCCCAGGAGGAGGAACTCGGACACGCTGCTGTGGTTCTCCCTCCTCATGCTATTCTTGTCTCTGTTGGGAATTGGACAACGTGGGAAATGCCTGTGAACGTGACCATCACATTACAGTAATGCCTAGTTAGTAGGAAAATTCTTAAATTTAGCTACTTCTGTTTGTTTCTCATACTTATTGGTTCACGAGTCAAAAATTTGTCCATTCCAGCTCCAACGGTACATCAAACCCTCACTCTTTTAGTCAGCATTTTCATCACTATGACCAAAATAAACAACAAGGAAGAACAACTTAGAGAAGGAACAGTTTGTTTTGGCTCATGATTTCAGAAATTCAGTCCATGGTTGATGGACTCCATAGCTCTGGGCCCAGGTGAGGCAGAACATCATGGAAGAAGGGTGTGGTAGAGGACAGAAGCTCAGAACGTGACAGCCAGGAAGCAGACAGAGAGAGCTGAAGGAGCCTATAATCAAGGAGATAGCTAAAGATTGCGGTTAGCTGAGAGCCATAAAAGATGTTCTAGTTTCCACCTGATGTTGATACATTATTCAAAGAATCTTTGTATGCCCGTGAACACTGCGTGACGCACCTGTAAGCTCGAGCTGTAAGCACGTGTCCTTGTTAAAGCTATATGTATATAACTGGGTGAGGTTCGTTAGTGTGTGTGGGGAAGAAGAAGGTGGTGGTTGGAGTTAGAGCATTTGGAGTGATTGCTGGAGCTGGAGAGAGGAGAAGAATAAAAGACCTTTTTTCATTTTCATCCTGCCTCCGAATTTTCCTGTGGCGTTCGCTGCTCCAAGCGACTTCCGCTTCAGGCAGCGACAGGTGGTGGTCCGTCTGGGGCTCGGCAGGCAGAGAAGAAAAGCTAAGAAATAGCCTCTGACTCAGTTGAAGCCAGTTAAGAATTAAGCCGAAGCAGAGTAGCTGGCCAAAAGCTGAAGCAGAGTAGCCAGCGAAAAGCCGAAGCGAGCCGGCCAAAAGCCGAAGCAGAGTAGCCAGCGAAAAGCCGAAGCGAGCCGGCCAAAAGCCGACTTAGTTGAGGCCAGTTAAGAATTAAGCTGAAGCAGAGTAGCCGGCGAAAAGCCGAGCCGGCCAAAAGCCATAAAAAATGAAGAAGCCAGACTCAGTTGAGACCAGCAAAAAGAGTAGAAACAAGAGAGCATAGCCTCTGACTTAGTTGAGGCCAGTTAAGAATTAAGCTGAAGCAGAGTAGCCGGCGAAAAGCCATAAAAAAAATAGCAAAAGCTATACTCTGCCTCCGAGAATTTTCCTCCCGTGGCGGCGCCGTGGCTGGCCGTGACAGGCAGCTTACAGAGAGCTCCACTCACCACAAACAAAAGATAAACCCCAAAGTCACTCCTCAGTGACCTGCTTCCTCCAGTCACACCCTACCTGCCTAGGTTACCACCCAGTTTATCCATATCAGTAGATTTATCCACTGATTACGTTACAGTTCTTATAAGCTAATGAGCTCACCTCTGAACATTCTTGCATTGCCTCACTCATGAGCTTTTGAGAAGGGGGGATACTTCATATCTAAACCATAACACTCATATAAACCAAGTTTCTTTCCAAAGAAATAAAAGGTTAGTACTTCCTTATTCAGTGGGTATTTATTTATTGCTAGTCCTGTCCCAGAAACTATACTCACGTCTGAAAACTACACAGTAGTGAGCAAGAAATGCAAAGTCTCTGTGTAGAAGGAGTTTGCATGTTTATATAAAGTCAGACTTAAATCTTAGTAATGTATTTGGATCAGAATGTGAAATGGTATCAGTTATTTCTTTTTCGGTTTTATTTTCATGTTTTGTTTTATAAGTTACTGAACATTATTTATTAACTTCATTTTCTACAGCATAGGAAATACTGCATAATCTCATGTGGAATCTTTAAAAAAAAGTCAAAGACAAAAATAGAGAATGAAGTGGTGGTTATTGGTTATTTTTTTAAAAGGAATGCAAAACCATCTAGGTTGGAACAGAATTATCAAAGCTTTGTCACAGGCTTATAAAGCAATTGATTGGGTCCTATCTGTTTTGAGTCATTCAAAATTACCTGTCACCACAAGTGTCCAAGTCATGTATCAGGCATTATTCTAAGTATTTATGTACACTAATTAAATCTTCAGCATAGTTCTAACAAATGGGTATTATTTTACCCATCTTAAAAATAAGAAAGCAAAATCATAGAGTACTGGAGCTGGGGTTGTGGCTCAGTGGTAGAGCGCTCGCCTAGCACGTGCGTGGTCCAGGTTCGATCCTCAGCATCACATAAAAATAAAGGCGTTGTATACAACTAAAACAAATAAATAAATATTTTGTTAAAAAATCATAGAGTATTTAATGTACAATTAAGTGTAGCAGGTGAGATCCCAATCTATGTCTGTCCAGCAGAATCCTTGCTTTTAGTCACTCCTAATAGAAATCATACTTCCCAATCATCAAAATACCTGTTCACTGCCACCATCCAACAGTGCTTAGCTCCTTGCTTAGAAAAACTTACCACTCGCATTTATACAGGATGCAATTCACCAAAGGCTTTCATGTGCTCTAGCTTCTTTCAAAACAACAAATATATATTTTGAGACTTTATGGTACATAAGGCAAATATGATTTCCTTCATTTCATAGAAATGAAAACCTTCAGGCCATTAAGATATATGACTGACCCAAGTTCATTCAGCTGTGTGAAGTAAATTCCAGACACAATATTTCTTTGGGAAGTTGGATTATAGGTTAGGGTTGCCCAAAACATATCCCTAAAGAAGGAATATCATACATAGGGGCATGAAAGTTAGTCACCCTTGGAGACCACGTACTTTCATGGGGACACAGGTTATCTCACTTCACAGCCACCAAAGAAGACAATGACTGGACGCTGGAGCAGAGGTCTGTCCTCACCAGGAAAGAAGAAAACTGCAGGACTGGAACCCACCAGGGACCTTGATACAGGGAGGACATTGCAGGAAGGAGGCAGATTGGCCCCCAAAACATGGAACTATGATACTGAGGTGCAAGAAGAAACCTTTGGATCACCCAATTTTCTCTGCCTTCTCCCTATTATTCCCCAGACACGGGTAAAATAAGGAACCTCAAAGATACAAACACTGGATTTGGAGAAAGACAATAAAAATATCTCCTTTTCACTGACCACCACCTGCCAGGCATGGTACTGAATAATAGGTGATAATAATAAGTATTAATAATAATAACTGGCTTACCTACTCCTCAAAATACCATTATGAAGGCTGGGTTTGTGGCTCAAGTGGTAGAGCACTCGCCAAGCATGTATGAGGCACTGAGTTCAATCCTCAGCACCACACAAAAATAAATATATTGTGTCCACCTAAAACTAAACCATAAATATTTTTAAAAATACCATTGTGAACTAAGACTGGTTACCTTTCTTTTACTGGTGAGGAATCTGAATTGCAGACACGTGAAGTCACTTCCCAAGATCACGAAAATGTACAGGAGCCAGGCTCAGGAGAGGGCCAAGTATGGCTTCCTGTAATTGCTGCTCTTACCCATAACATAAGAGCTGCCCCATAGCAGTAATGCACAGGAGCCTCCTGCCCAATGCAGAAACATGACTTCTGAAAGACATATGAGTCCATAGGAATCAAACAGAAGCCCCTAAAATACAAATGTGAAACACACACGCTTACACACCACACAAACATGCACACACTTTAATGGCTGACTTGTGATTTCTTTCTATCTGTAACCTACAATGATCCTAAAGAAAGGGCAGTAGCTGTGTGGTTCAGTTACCCATTGAATCATAAAAACAAACTCACAAATAATACATAACTTTTGATACCCATCACACAAATAAATTAACAAAACTGCACACAAACACTTGCATGGTCTTAACATAAATGTAATCCAATGAGCAAGACATAAAAAAAAATCATAAATTGGGGGTATAAACCCACATTCTGAGAATAGGTTCACACAGTAGGATACATGCTAGACAACAAAATCACTAGATCAAACACATCATATAAAAATCATACAAGAGTATACAATTATATACATCAGCCTCTTCCCAGTTAGGCAATAAACACACACAGTCACACACACCTACACCCCCTAGAAGAATGAGGTTCCCAATCCCATTACTATACCCAAAATAGACGAAGGTGAAGCACTTAAGCACATTGCACTCACAGGCACCAGCACATAAACACTACCTACAAATAAAACAAACAGCAAACGCACATGCACACACACACCAACTCTCAAACACATGTAATCATACACATATAACCCATAGACAAAATGCAAGATCACACACACCTACATCACTGCATAGAGATTGCTGGTTATAAGCAAATGCAGAAGACTTCTGCTCCAGATTTCAGAATACCTCTATCTTCTTCAGACTCTGCAATCTCATCTGCTTACCTATAATTCTTGTCCATGTATGAAAACTGGGACTTACAGGAAAAGAGTGTGGCAAATGTTTGAGATCAAAGAGCCTGCTTGAGAGTTCCCAAAACACATACACAAATGATTTTCTTGCCTAATGTGAGCCTGCTTAAACGTGTTATGTTCTGGGTCTAGAGAAGAAAAGGCTGGAAATCAATTCTATAATCATGCCAACACACACACAAACACACAGACACATACACACAAAGGTTGCCAAGACAAGGTACATATACCTACACTGTATAAGCAAAGAGATACCATACAAAAATATATATGGAATGTATGCAGACCCCTAGACCCAGAGGTACATTTTTCCCAACTACACTTCCCAGCTCCCTCTGATCTCTGCCAGCTCTTGGTGAGCTCTGGCACCTGCTAATCCAAACAGTTTTCTGAGTCCTCAGCATCTGTTAAGACATCAAGAACAAAAAAAGTAACAGCAGACCCTCTGCGAGCCCAGGGCTTCTGACCTTTCTATGGCTGTCCTTGAGCTTCAGGACAATAGGCAAGAGCACACCATTTTATCAACCACACAGAAGACTCAGAAAAATCCCTAAGCTCCTGGTTAAGGAGAGAATCAAAGTAGATTAATTTCCTCCAATTGCTACCAGACCTTGGGGAGGAGCCCGTGCAGGAGGGACTGAGCTGCTCACCTGAGAGTCACCTAAGAGTGTGTCCTAGATATCAGAGACACCCTGTTAATCAGCTTTCCACTGCTTTATCAAAATGCCTGGGGAAATCACCTTATTAAGACACAGGATTTATTTTCTCTCCCAGTTTGGTCCATGATCCATTGTCCCCATTGTTTTGTACCTGTGTCAAGGCAGTACATCATGTACCTCCTAGCAAGCATGAATGGCAGTGCACAACCTACTCACCCCTTTGTCAGGAAAAGAGAGGACCTGGAGTCTCACTATCCCCTTCAAAAGCACATCCTCAGTGACCTAGCAATCTACCCAAAAGCTTCAAAGTTTCCATCGCCTCCCAATGCTACCATCCTGGGGACCAAGCCTTTAACACATGGGCCTTTGGGGGACACCCTGAGTTCCTTTTTGTCTGTTCATAGTTCTGGCCAGAAAGAAAGTGTCTAAGTGATCCCCCAACACTGAAATAATCAATGCCCGTGGTCAGCTTCTACAAGTAGCACATTATGATCCAGGGATAGGAATTCTGAGTTCTGCAAACTCCTACATCACTTACACTTGCTGCCATGAAAGCACAAATCCAGCTTGAACTTCATACCCTACAGATCTCTTCTTTTTCTTAGGAGAGACTATGGAATATAGAGATGTGCCTTTTCCAAGAGATTATAGAGGGAGAACATTGAGCCTTTGGACTCAATTCTCAAAGAGAACTAGATCTGAGCTCTGTTAATCACTGTTTCTCTTTTTTTTTTTTTTCTTTATCCCTGAGTATGCAAGGTAACCTTTCCTTCTTATTTCATAAATTGTAAAATGCAGATAATAATTGCATTGTCATTGTAAAGTCATTAGGATTAAATAAGATAATGCTTGCTAAAGCACATGAGAAATTTACAATAAATACCACTTATTCCTCTCATTGTCTTTTTTTAAAAAATTTTAGTTGTAGTTGGATACAATACCTTTATTTGATTTTTTTTTAACATGGTGATGAGGATCGAACCCAGGGCTGTGCACATGCTAGTCAAGCATTCTACTGCTGAGCCACAACCTCAGCCCTCTCATTGTCTTTTTAAATTCAAAAAACATAATATTTCTAAAATCATTTATATTAATATAGGATTGATATGAATGAGTTACTGAATTGGTCAATGAATTCTTCAGAACTTAATAAGGATCTTTCTTTTTAAAGAAAGACCTAACCTGTCCCCACAGAACAAAATTGTGTCATTCAAATTTCAGCAGATCAGTCCACCCACATTTACTCCTCCTTCCTTTCATAAATGCTAATCAACACCTCCATTGGCTAAGGGACTGCCTGGCTTCTCTCAGACTTTTCAGGAAATGGCCATTTTCACAGAATTTTTTTTAAAGTTCTCCTCCACGTTTTGCCCAGTTCCCCCAGCCCTCACTTCCAGATTTTGACACATACAATGTTGCCTACAATCCAAGGCATATTTCTTTCCCCAAAAACCTATAAGCACCTCTTGGACAGAGGTTCTGTAGTTTACTTGTCCCTTCTAACCTTCCCCTGGCAGCCTGGCACAGGTCCAGACACAGGCAGGGGCATCAGGAACCCACCCCCTTGCATCCAGGCAGAAAGTCCCAGCAGTCTCTCCCAAGACCGATGCTTAGCCCTCGGGGGCTTTTATTTTTCTATCTTTAACTTCTGATTCAGAAAAAAAATGAACTAATATGAGTTAAAGATTCTCCTAGCGGAGGTTCTGTACTGCTGTATTTACATAGAACCAGACTAATTCATTAAGGATAAATTAATAAATAAACAATCCTACAATTGGTCATCTAAAAATGCCATGAGGTAAGTAAAGTAAGAAATTAACTAGGAATTAATAATAATAATATGATTTTCTATTCATTGCTAAACTTTGAATATTGAGTGAATATCTTACTTGAGAAGTTGACAAAAGCATGCTAATATATCAAAAAAAATTTTAAAGACTTGAGTAAGAATTCAGATAAAATCCATTATAAAACTGAAAAGTTCCCATTCCAAACACTGAAACACTTCTAATTGATTATGAAATATAATTTTCATAAAAATAAATGCAAGCATAAGAAATCTAAAGCATTCTCTGACTCCTGGCTTTCAAAAATTCAAGCATTCTTTATAAGACTGCCATGTAGACTCAACAGATGTATTTATTAAAGTGTTTTCAGATCTTCAAAAAGGCTAAAACCTGAATATGCCACACTTCTATAAACTAATTCATTTTTCAAAGGAAATTAATTCTTTAAATCAGAACTTTCATGACAGTTCAAGAGAGTGATGTCAGCAAGATGGTGGAATACAAGGTTCCAGCCCTCAAACCCACACAGAAACACTGATTTTTATCAACCACTCACAGACAAGAATACTTTTATGGAAACCCAGAGTCCAGCTGAAGGATTCCAGCACTCCAGTAGTGAAGCACTGAAGAGGTTAAGACTTTCCCCTTACCCAGGGCACTCTACCCCAAGGTGGCACAGTTCAGAGCCTAGAGAAATCCTTTGGCTCATGGTTTCTCTCAAGTGAGAGCAGAGTGAGTGCCTGGCTTTCCCAGCCTTGTGGGATGCTGTCCAGAAGGCCTGCTCCTGTCTTGCTCCACCCAGAACACCAAGGGGATCAGTGTGATGAGTAGACTTGGGACAGCTAGGATCAGGGACAAGGGGAAAGGCTCAGGGCAACCAAGGTGAGGACAACTAACTGCCCACAGATCCTGATTACTGGCTCATGAACTCCACCAAGAGCCCCACCCACAAGCCCTGCAGGACACCCCCACCTGCAGACCCCAATCCAACTAGCTGGCAAGCAACCCCAGCACTCAGTGCTGCTCCCCCAACCTAAGTGGTACCGCAGGGTCCTCCACAGATGGCAAACACCCTTCCGCACAGACAGCAGACAGGTTGACTCCGATGAACAGAGAAAGGACACAACTTGCACACTTCAGGGCACTGCCCTAGGGAAAATAAGGAGGACTCTCCACACCTGATCTGTTTTCCTGGGATTCGCAGAAAGCAACCAATCCTAAGACAGACAGTCCACAAGGGAACAGAGCAGTCGAGTGGAAACACGAATAGAAAAGTTTTTATAGATACCCAGATCTCTGGCCCGGTTGAAGTATGTACAATTTTCTCTGTCAATATAAAATATAAATTTTAAATTAAAATTTTTTAAATTATAAAATAAAGATGTCATTCCACTGCCTTTATACTTGTAATGATTCTGACTGGGAGTTAGCAAGCATCATTAACATTCTTTTCTTCGTATATCATGAATTTTTTGCTTCTGTGTTCTTGAGATTTTATCTTTGGATCTCAGTATCTTTGGTATTATGTGTGCTTGAGCTGTTTGAACCCGTGAGTTCATCTTTACTGGTAAATATGTAATTCTTCAGTCTTATTTCTTTAGATATCTTGTTCTAATCCCAAACTCTCTATTTTAGTCCTTGAACTCCACTTACACATAAGTTAGATGACTACTATTTACCACAGGTCATTAAGGGCTATGTTCATTCTTGCACAATTATTTCTGTTATATTTTCCTCTGAGTCACATTTCATATGTCCTATTATTGTCTTCTAGAATGTCTTTCTCTTTTGCAGTTTCCATTTCTTTTTTTAGTTTCTCCATCTGTGCATTTATAGTGCTCATTTTTTCCTTCAAATTATCAAATATATTGGTAATGGCTGTTTTCCAATTTTCATGTACTAATTGTAACAGCTGTGTAATCTCTCCATCTTTTTCTGAATAATTTGATTCTCCATTAAAGTCACATTTTCACGTGTCTTTTTGTGTCTGTTTCTTTCATTGATGATATATTGGATATCATAAATGATGCAATGGCAAGAGACTAGACTTTATTGTTTTCCTTAGGAATGTTGACTTCTATTATGAAATGTAATTAACTTATTGGAGGTTCAACTCCATCTTCAAGGCTTAGTTTGAGGTTTTGTTAGATAAGATCCAGAGTAACCCAATTCTATATAACTATTTTTTATTAGTGTATTATAGTTATACATAATTTGGGGTTCATTTGATATGAGTATACATGCATGAAATTTAATTTTCTCCCCTTCGATGCCAAGTTCTTCCTCTTTCCCTCCCTTCCTCCCTCCACTGTTCCTCTTCCTCTACTCACCTGGTCTTTCTTCTACTTAATTATAGTTTTATTTTTAATTAGAAAATTATGGATATACATAAAGGTGAAATTCACTGTGGTATATTCATATATATATATATATATATAGTAATATTTGGTCAGAATCATTTCACTATTTCATCCTTTTCCAATCCCTCCACCCTACCCCTCAATTCCCTGCCTGTATTCTACTGATATTACTACTGTTTTCTTGGGATTCCCCCTCCATTTCCCCCTTATTTTGGTCTACCTTTCACATATGAAAAAAAATTCAACATTTGACTTTCTGGGCCTGGCTTATTTTACTTAGTATGATATTCTTCAGTTCCATCCATTTACCAGCAAATGCTATGATTTCATTCTTCTTTGTGGCTGAATAAAACACCATTGTGTATATACACCACATTTTTAATCCATTCATCTGTTGATGGGCACCTGGTACCATAACTTGGCTATTGTCAATTGTGCTCCTAGAAATGTTGATGTGAATGTGTTATTATAAGTTGCCAATTTTAGATATTTTGGATATATACCAAGGCTTAGAATAGCTGGGTCATATGGTGGTTCCATCCTTAGTTTTTTGAGGAATCTCCAGACTGCTTTCCAGAGTGGTTGTACTAGTTTGCAGTATCACCAGCAATGTCTGAGTGTACATTTCCCCTCTCATCCTTGCCAACATTCATTATTGTTTGTGTTCTTTTTTTTTTTCTTTTGTGGTACCAGGGATTGAACTCAGGGGCACTCACCCACTGGGCCACATCCCCAGCCTGTTTTTGTGTTTTATTTAGAGACAGGGTCTCACTGAGTTGCTAAGTGCCTCACCACTGCTGAGGCTGGCTTTGAACTCGCGATCCTCCTGCCTCAGCCTCCCAAAGTGCTGGGATTACAGGTGAGCGCCACCACACCCGGCTGTTTGTGTTCTTGAAGAGTGCCATTCATTGTAGTGAGCTGAAATCTTAGTGTAGTTTTGATTTGCATTTCCCTGATTTCTAGAGATGTTGAACATCTCTTCATCTATTTGTTGGCCATTTGTAATCTTTCCTTGAGAAATCTCTATCCAGTTCCTTTGCCCATTTTTTAATTGGGTTATGTGATATTTTGGATGTTTTTTGTGTTCTTTATATATTATGGATATTAATCCCCTGAGGAACAGGTGGCAAAGATCTTTCTCCCGTTTTGTAGGCTCTCTCTTCATGTTCATAATTGTTTCCCTTGCTGTGCAGAATCTTTTATTTGAAGCTGTCCCACTTATTGTTTGATTGTCTTATATTTTAGAAGTCTTGTAAAGGAAGTTAATATCTGATGACTATATCTATTTGGATTTGCCTCTGTGCCTTCTATTCTATTCCATTGGTCTTCATGTCTGTTTTGATGCCAGTACCATGCTGGTTTTTTACTAGAGCACTATAGTATTATTTGAGGTCTCGTGTTATGATACCTCCAGCATTGCTCTTCTTGCTCAGGATTGCTTTGGCTATTCTGGGTCTATTATTTTTCCAACTGAATTTTAGAACTGTTTTTTCTAGTTCTGTGAATAATGTCATTGATTTTGATGGGGATTGCATTGAATCTTTTGGTAACACTTTTGATAGTATGGCCACTTTGATAATATTGATTCTGCCTATCCAAGAACATGGAAGGTCTTTCCATATTCTAAGGTCTTATTCAATTTCATTTCACATTCTATAGTTTTCATTGTAGAGGTCTTTTACCTCCTTGGCTAGATTTATTCCCAAGTACTTTTTGGAGATTATTGTAAATGGGGTAGTGTTCTTAATTTCTTTTTCAGCTGATTCATTATGGAAATGTAACAAAGTGATTCTATGTTGATCTTTATCCTGCAACTTTACCAAATTCATTTATCAGCTACAGAAGTCTCTAATTATAAGATCATATCATCAGCAAAGAGAATTTGGCTGCTTCTTTTCCTATTTATGTCCCTTTAATTTCCTCCTTTTGCCTCATTGCTTTGAAGAGAGTTACAAGGACCTTGCTAAATTGTAGTAGTGAGAATGGACATTCTTGCCTTGTTCCTGATTTTAGAGGAAATGCTTTCCATTTTGCTCTGCTTAGTATGATGTTGCTTGATTTGTAATATATAACTTTTACAATTTTGAGATCAGTTTCTTCTATCCCTACTTTCTCGAGAGTTTAAAACCCTAATATACTTTGTCAAATGCTTTTTCTGCTACTGTTTAGATGATTGTGTGATTCTTGCTCTTAACTTTGTTTATGTGGTGAATTACATTTATTGATTTACGCATGTCGAACCAACCTTGCATCCCTGGGATGAGACCAACTTCATCATATATGCTATCTTCTTAATGTGTTTTTGAATGTTGTTTGCCAATATTTTAACTAAAGATTTTTGTATCTATGTTCATCAGGGATTTCAGTCTGAAGTTTATTTTCCTTGATGTGTCTTTGTCTGATTTTGGTATTGGGAGGACATTGGCTTCATAGAATGTTTTTGACAAAGTTTCCTCCTTTTTCTATTTCATAAAATAATTTGAGGAGGATTGACACTAGTTCTTTAAGTTCTGGTAGAACTCAACTGAGAATCCATCTGGTCCTGGGTTTTTCTCTATTGGAAGACTTTTAATAGATGCTTCAATTTCATTATTTGATATTGATCTTTTCACATTTTCTATATCCTCATGGTTCAATTTGGGTAGGTCTTATGTCTCTAGGAACTTGTCACTATCTTCATTATTTTCTAGCTTGGTGAAGTATAAAATTTTAAAAATGGTTTGTAATGATCCTCTGTATTTCAGAAATATCTGTAGTAATAGCTTCATTTCCATTGTATTTTTATATGCTAAGATTTTCCCTGTGCCCTAAAATATATGATCTATTTTAGAGAAGATGTCATGTGCCACTGAAAAGAAAGTGAATTCCGTTGTCAAAGGATGAAAGACTCTAATAGATGTCTGTTAGGTCCATTAGGTTAATAGTATTTTCCAGTTCTTAAGAGTCTTGCATTGTTATAGTATAGTTTTCATAAGTGAACTAATATTGATATCTTATAACTAATGAAAGTCCATAGTTTACATTAGGGTTAATGTTTGTTGTATAATTGTGGTTTCTTTGGTTTTTATTTTTGGTTCTAACAAAGCATGGAGACATATTTCAAAAATTACAGCATTATACAAATAACTTTTCTGTCCTATAAATCCCCTTTGCTGTACCTACTCATCCCTCCCTCTACCTTACCACAAGCCCTTAGCAACCACTGACTGTTTTCTTATCTCTGTACTTTTGCACTTTTGAGAATGTCATATAGTTCGAATTGTATAGTATGTAGCCTTTTCAGATTGGCTTCTTAGTGTAATTATTTTGAAGAAGAGTTTAGCAGTGATAGTTATATTGGATATACACATGCCCTATAATCCAGTGATTCTTCTTATGATGTTTTGGTCAGCTTTTTGTCACTATGACCAAAAGACCTGACAGGAAGAACTATGTGGAGGAAAAGTTTAACTTGGCTCATGGTTTCAGAGGTTCAGTCAATGGTCAATGGTGCATAGCTCTGGGCCCAAGGTAAGGCAGAGCAGCATGGTGGAAGGACATGGCAGATCCACTCAGGACATGGCAATCGAACAGCTGAGAGAGAGCTCTGCTCACCAGGGACAAAATATATATCCCCAAGGAATGTTCCTCCAGCCACACCCTACCTGCCTCCACTTACCACCTAACTAATCCATTTGAGTGTGTTAATCCACCAGTTAGACTGGCGCAGTGGCACACGCCTATAATCCCAGCACTTGGGAGGCTGAGGCAGGAGGATTGCAAGTTCAAAGCCAGTCTCAGCAATGGAAAGGCACTTAACAACTCAGTGAGACCCTGTCTCTAATAAAATACAAAAAAGGGCTGGGGATGTGATCCAATGGTCGAGTGCCCCTGAGTTCAATCCCTGGTACAAAAAAAAAAAAAAAAAAAAATCCACCAGTTAGGCTATAGTTCTCATAATCTAATCATTTTACCTCTGAACATCTTGCATTTCACAGGAACTTTGGGGAACACCACATATCTAAACCATAACATATCAATATACATCTTATAAAATTTATTGCATATGCATATTCACAAGAATGCTGTATAGCTCTGTTGTTCATAGTAGTAAAATGCTGGGGGTGGAGGAGTGGTCAATGAATACAGAGCAGATAAGTGTGTTATAGTGTCAGAGTGGAAGATGGAAAATATAGAGATGAATTTCACGTGGACAATAGAAGACAATAAAAGCAAAATGTAGTGAATAAATATACTCCAATTTCTTTTATGTGTAGTTCTAGAGGGGACACAGTCGAGGGATTACTACCAAAGTATTAAAATTCAAATAAATATAAAGGAATTATTTAAAATAGTCAAGGTACTGGGTATCTTCCAAAGGAATGAAGATGTAATTGAGGACAGCCTATAAGATTTTCAACAATATTGTTAGTTTTCTATCATTTAAGCCTAGAGATAATTAAATAAATTTTTAATATTATTATTTTAAATCTAAATGTTTATGTCACATACATTTGAACACATAAACATATATATACACAATACAACATTATATGTCCACATATATATTTCGACTGTATATATTCACGCTATTTAGTGTGTATATTTCAATATTTTTATAAAGATGAGAATACAATATCCAGTAAAATGGGAAAAATATTACTGAGGTTTGATAAATATGTTCATAGGACTTTCAGTTAAGCTTCTTTTTGCCACTTCAGACCCATAGCAATTCTGTGTAGGCCATTGTCCTGGTCCTTTATGGATAGCTGTTTCTTTTTTTTTTTTTTTTTTTTTTTTTTTTTGTGGTACCAGGGATTGAACTCAGGGGCACTCGACCCACTGGGCCACATCCCCAGCCCTTTTTTTTTTTTTTGTATTTTTATTTAGAGACAGGGTCTCATTGAGTTGCTAAGTGCCTCCCCATTGCCGAGGCTGGCTTTGAACTCGCGATCCTCCTGCCTCAGCCTCCCAAAGTGCTGGGATTACAGGCGTGCGCCACCGCGCCCGGCTGTTTCATTTTTATTTGTGACCACGCCTACCCATTTTGAGGGGGAAAAGTTGCATTCCTAGTTATCATTGTTAAAACAAAAATAAAATGTGGACAATTAATAAAAAATTATAAACAACTAGGGAGAATATGAGGAAAGGAGGGATGCAGAAAGGTTGATCAATAAGCACAAAGTTAGATCAAAGAAATAAGTCTGGTCAGTGGAGTAATTAAAGATAATGACAATGTACTATATATATGAAAGAGTTACAAGAAGAGATTTTTAAGGTTCTCACCACAAAAAGATATATGCTTGAGAAAGTAGGTATGGTTACCTTAAGTTTTACATTACTCAATGTACACATATATCAAAACATCACATGGAACCACATAAATACACACAATATTATGAGCCAATTAAGCAAATGTATTTTAAAAGTTACAAAGGAAAACAAGTTTCCTAATTAAGCTTACCAACAAGCAAATTCAAAATTTATCATAAAATTAAAACAAAACTAAAAATCATGAATCTATCAAAAAAATTCTTGTTATCTTGAGAGAGGAAAAAGCTTTACTTTGATAGCTTGCAGTATCAAAAAATAAAAAGACTAAAATCTGCAACTACATTAAATTGTAAACTGTTTGAGCCAGAAACAGTGGGGCACACCTGTAATCCCAACTCTGTGGGATGCTGAGGCAAGAGGTTCCAAGTTGGAGGCCAATCTGGGTAATTTAGTAAGACAGTTTCAAAATAAAAAAAATAAAATGAGCTATGGGGATAGCTCAATGGTACAACACTTGCATGTGTAAGCTCGGATTCAATCCTAAATACTTTTAAAACTTTTTAACTTTTTGATGGACAAGAATACCTTAGGAATACAAAAATATATATATATAGGAAAATACAGTAGTGCAGATGTGTTTTCAAATCTTTCCAAGAAATGGATATACATACATAGAAAATGAAATTAGATCCCTTACCATTCAACTCACAAAAATGTCAACCCAAAGTGAATCAAGTATTTAAGAATGAGACCAGAACTTCACAACTGCTGGAGAAAAAAAAAAAAAAAAAAAAAAAAGAGGATCAACATACCAATATAGTGGTGCTGGTACTGACTCCTTTAACAAGACCCCTAAGACTGAAGAAATAAAAACAAGAATAAATAAGTGGGAAAGAATCAAATTAAAAGTCTTCTGCACAGCCAAGGAAATAATTAAGAGCATTTAGAGAGAGCCTACATAATCTTGGCCAGCTACTCTTCTGACAGAAAAATAATATCTAGAATATTATTTAAAGAATGCAAAAAAAATTAACACCAAAAAAAATAACCTAATTAATAAATGGGAAAAAAATAACTAAAAAGAAATTTCTCAAAAGAAGAAATACAAATGGTCACCAAATATATGAAAAAAATGTTCAACATCCCAAGTTATCAGGGAAATGCAAACCAAAATTATACTGAGATTTCATCTCACTCCAGTCAAAATGTCAATTATCAAGAACACAAATAATAAGTTGACAAGGATGTGCAGGGGAAAAGTACACCCATACACTGTTGGTGGGACTGAAAATTAGCACAACCACTCTGGAAAGCAGTATGGAGATTTCTCAAAAGACTATCAATGGAACCACTATTTAAACCAGCTATCCCACTCCTTGGTATTTATCCAAATGAACTAAAATCAGAATATTATAGTGACACAGGCACTGTTTATGGGAGCATGATTCACAACAGCCAAGCTGTAGAACAAGTCCAGGTGCCCAACAACAAATAGTAATGAAAATGTGGCATATAGAGAGAATGGAGTTTTACTCAGTCAAAAAGAATAAAATTGTGGAATTTGCTGGTAAATGAATGAAACAAATGAACATCACTAAGTGAAATAAGCCAAATTCAGAAAGTCAACAGCCAAATGTTTTCTTCTCATATGCAGAGCTAGAGCAAAATAAGCAGGAAAAATGGGGGAATCCCATGACAATAGAATGGAGATCAATGGAGAAGAGGAAGGGGATAGAGCAGGAGAGATGAAGCACAGGAAAATGGAGGAACAGAAAAATATAATTGACCAAATTATGCTATGTATATACACAAATATACCAAAGTCAATTTCACCTTTATCTATAAAGCAACAATTATAGAAATAAAGTTAAGAAGCCAGTCCCCAAAAAAACCAAAGGTCGAATGTCCTCTCTGACATGTGGATGCTAACCCATAACAAGGGAGGGTAAGGAGGAGAAAAACAGAAGCTCAATGGATTAGACAAAGGGGAATGAAGAAAAGGAAAGGGGGATGGGACTAGGAAAGAAAGAACAAATCTGATATAACTTTCCTATACTCATATATAAACACAGGGCCTGTGTAACTCCACATCATGTTCAACCATGAGAATGAGATCAAAATTGTAATGGCTTGCATGCTATGTATGTATAATATGTCAAAATTCACCCTACTATCATGTATGTCTAAAAATAATGAAAAAATAAAATAATTAAGAAAGAAAGGAAGAAAGAAAAAGAAACAATGAATAAATGGAAGAAAGACCAGTAGAGTAGAGGGAGGGCAACATCGGGAGGGGAAAGAGGAGAGAAGAGGAAATATTGAGGCCTAAAATGGAGCAAATTATATTCCATGCTTCCAGAATTACATCAAATTGAACCCCAATATTATGTATAACTATAATGCAGTAATAAAAATCCCAAAATTCTCAGGACCAAGACAATTAAACAGAGAAAAACTATATCCAAGGTGAAACACAGGCAGAAGAAAATGAGTACAATATCAAGATTCACTAAAAGCACCAACTCAGAGAGGAAAAGATTCTTGTGCAGGATTGAGGTCTCACTTCCTGTTAATGGAAACAATGCCCATCATGCTGAAAATGCTCCTCTACTGAGGATAATTCTCAGAGCCCCTTTGATATCTCGATTCCTCAGACTGTAGATGAAGGGATTCAGCATGGGGGTGACCAGAGTGTACAACACAGACACGATGACATCTTCATTATTAGTGCTATTGGAGGAGGGGACAAAGTAGAGTGCAATAATTGCTCCATAGTACAGAGAAACCACAGAGAGGTGGGAGCCACATGTGGACAAAGCTTTGCAGATGCCCTTGATGGAGGGTCTTCTCAGGACACTGGCTCCAATGTGGCCATAAGAGACCAGAATACACATGAATGGCAGAGTAACAACTGCTGATCCTACAGTGAGGATAGTCATCTGATTGATGGTGGTGTCTGAGCTGGACAGCTTAAATAAGGAAGAGACATCACAGAAGAAGTGGTGGAGAGTGTTACCTCTGAGGAAAGAGAGACGGGCTAGGAGGAGGGTGTGCACAAGGGAACTAGCAAAAGACAAGATCCAGGATACAACCACTAGCAGGAAACAGAGGCTCTGGCTTATGATGGTGGTATAGTGCAGGGGGTGACAGATGGCCACATACCTGTCATAGGCCATTGAGGTCAGAAGGAAGCTGTCAAGAGCCCCAAACAATAAGAAAAAAAATGCCTGGGAGATGCACCCAGCATAGGAGATGGATTGGGTCTGCGTCAGCATGTTCATGAGCATCTTTGGAGCCGTGACTGAGGAGAAAGAGATGTCAGTGAGGGCCAAGTGGCTGAGGAAGAAGTACATGGGGGTGTGGAGGTGAGAGTCCAGCCTGATGAGCAGGATGATGAGCAGGTTCCCCAGCACCGTGGTCAGGTACATGCCCAGGAACAGGGCGTAGTACAGGCCTTGCTCCTCTGGCTGGATGGGGAGCCCCAGGAGGAGGAACTCAGACACACTGCTCTGATTACCTCTCCTCATGTTCTTCAAGTTCTCTTTTGCTGGAGACAAAAAAAAGATGGAAATGTTAAAGAATGAGACATTACTGAGACTATTACAAAATAAAGTCAAGGTTTGAAACCATATATGTGCATTTTGCATTTTAACCTGAATATCTCAGGCTTTTTGTCACACTAATGCACTAGGGATGGTCTGGACAAAGTTTGTTATTTGCTCACCTAGAAACCAACACAGTATCTTTTGGAGAAACCATGAAACTTGTGAAGAATCATCAGATGAGACCAGGCACCAACTTGAGAAGTCCAGGATTTATGATACAAATTTGAGATCAGGAAATTAATGAGTACATATTCACAATTTTGATAGACTGTCATAATACATGAGACTAGAGTGCTGAGGTTCAGTTTATTTTTTATGTTTTATTTGTTCTTTTTAGATATATATGACAGTAGAGTATATTCAGACATATACATACATGGGAGTATAACTCATTCTAATTAGGATCCCATTCTTGTGGTTGTACATGATGTGGAGTTTCACTGTTGTGTATTCACATATGAACATAGGAAACATAAGACCAATTCATTCTACTGTCTTTCCTATTCCCATCCTCCCTCACTTCACTTCATTCCCCTTCGTCTATCCACTGTGATATCATTTTCTTATGTGTTCTAGTTATAAAAGTCTATCATGAAGATTAAAATACGAGCACTCCCATTAAGTTGTTGGAGAGATCAGGGCAAGGGCATTTGAGGATCAGAGAAATTAAAGAGCATGATCACCCTGCAAAGGACATGGAGTGGAGTGGGAGAATTCTTTAGAAGCACAAGTACCTAAGACCTTCTCTGACACAATGGAAAGTGTTGATTCTATTCTGAAAGAAAATGTATACCCAAGAAAATGCTTAAGTAAACATGTGATGGAAAGTTTTAAATATTTTGAGTTTTCTGGATAGAGATCAGACTAGGAAGGCAAGAGTGTCAGCAAAACCTGAATAGGAAGTCATGGCAGCAATTTAGATGCAAAATAATACCATTTTACACCTGGATTGAGGCAGTGCAGATGAATAAAATTACAAAGATTTGGTATAAAAATTTGAAAGAAATACTAGCAAGACTTAGTATGGGTTAAAAAATAAACAAAATGAGGCATATTTTTCTAACATCTCAAAATTAGATCAGTTTGAGAAAATAATTCAATGTGGAAATTTGGGTTTTCCCCACTCTCTCAAAATTGGATACTCAGTTCAACATAAATTACTTTACACAGAGCTATTTGTCATATTGTGGCATGAAGTGGCACAATCTACACACACATACACAAACACACAAACTTATATTTAATGTAATTTTGCTCCTGCTCTGACAAGGCCCCTTAGATGATAAGCTCAAGTACCTTCAGCTACAAGCTTGGGAAGGTTCTTCTATTTCTCTCTAGAAGGTGCAAAATACAATGAAACAGGTGGTGACTCTACAGGTCTCAAACTTCCCCTGTGACGGGCAGAAGACTTAGCAGTTCAGAACCATGCAAGATCGATATACCAATACATTTCTGTTCACAGCTCTCAAGAAATCAGTGAGAATTCTAGGTTCACAAACCATGGAGATGCCCTGGGGGTCTATCACTCTATCCCCAGGTCAACTAAACGCAAACAGGATATAATTGCTTCATTGCCTTTGGCTCCTTTGGGGGAAGAACTACTTGTTGAAGCAGGCATAAGAGAGTTCACCCTTGGAGGAATAATGATAATAACCATTAGGATTTTGGTGATCCACAAAGCTTCTTGACTTCTCTTTATGTTCCAAAAATGTGGCTCAGAATCCATAATAAACCAAGTTTGACCTTGAGTCTGATAACAAACTTTCTGCTTCTGATCCCATGCTAAATCAAGAACACTAGAAACATTCGAATCCCATCACTCTCTGAACAAGAGAGTCAACAGATTATAACTCATCATCATTCCTGGACCCAGGGAAGGTGATACATTTTCTATAAATCTCGGTCTCTTGCCCAAAAGCAGAGCTGTCAGCACTCTGCTGATGGAAGTTACTCAAAAAAACGTAAAATAGCCACTCTATGTATGATTTCACTCAACCTCTTACAAAAATGAGTCCAAATCCATCGCATGCATCTGCACCTCCAGCCTTTCAATGCCTGGTAGACAATGAATCGCATGTGCTCAATTATTCAAGGTGAAGATGAAAGAATATTTACAGATGTTTTAATTGTTCCAGTTAAAAATCAATCTATACATGGAAGTGTTATTTGAATGAAGAAATCCTATGATATATTTAGACCTCTGGAATGGTTCTGGGTCCTATGGGTCATGCTTCACCATCTGTTGCCTTGACGATAATGCTGGAGTACACCTGCCTGTTTCTTTCAAGTCAAGGGTTGACAAATCCTGACTTCTCAAACCAGAACTTCATTGTCACCTCCTCCTGTCCCTGAATTCATGGAGTTAAGAAATCAGTGACTCCCCATGATTCCTCAACTGATTAAACAATATGAGAAAAAGTATCCCTTTCAATTAACTGACATTGCTACTTCCCCAGATTCTGGATACCTAGAGGGTCTTCATCTCTATCATCTTCCACGTCAAGTTTATCCCATCTATCTCATTCCCTTTCATATCTTGCCCCCTTGCTTATGATTTAATAGTAAATTAGACTCACATATCCATACAGAAAAAAAATGGAAAAGCAGGCAGATAAGATAACAAGAATTTCAGACAAAAGAAACTTAAATGAGCTGATAACCACATAAGAAGATGGTAAGATGCTCAACCTCAGTAACAAGCATAGAGAAAATAAAACCTCAAAAAATCCATTTATCAAAACATAGAAAAAATAATTTGAGAATGTTCTTTGCTGACAATGCTGTATCTTAAATCTTAGTCACTTGTAATACAGAAATATTGTGACATTATTATTTACAGTTGAAAATGTGCATTGCCATGGACCACAATCCAGTGTGAGATTCATAGCCAAAAGACGACTTGCATATGTTCTACTGGAGACTAAGAACATATATAACAACATTGTTCATGATAGCAGGAAAAAATATTTCAACAAGTTGTGGTGTTTTTTATTTTGTTGGTTGGTGGGTGGGTTGGGTTTCTTGTTTGGTTTGCTTTGGTTTGGTACAGTAGATTGAACCCCAAGTGTGCTTTACCAATGAACACCAACCCCAGTCCTTTTAATTTTTTATTTTTTAGTTGCTGAAGTTCTCACTAAGACGTTGTGGCATTTGTTCATAAGGAATATTGTAGGAATTTTATGCCACATATATATAAATTAAAGAAATGTAATAGGGAAAGAAAAAAAACAAGACTCCAATAATATAATAAAACACAGAAATGAAGATTTACATGTATGTGCATGTCATAACTGAATGTCTGTGTCTGGCACTCCCCCAAGAAAATAAAACAACTGTAACTATTTTGTGTTTCTGGCATCTAGAACTGTAAGGAAATAACTCTGTTGTTTAAAACACCCTGTCTATGGCATTTTGTTAGAGCAGCCCAAACATACAATGACAGTTATGCATGTATACATATATACATACAGAAGATATATATGCACAGAAGTAAATCTACAAAATTTCAATAGAATCTTTAACACCAAATTCAGGACAGTCATGTCCTCCTGAGAGGAGACAGGAGAATAACATGTGGGAAATTGGAATGTATATTTGAATGATGCTTTATTAGGACTAAATATTTGTTAATGGAAGTACAACATACATAGATAGAAAGAATCAACAATACCGTAAATGCACAATTTGATGAATAATCCCCAGAAGAAACACGCCTATGCAGCTGTCCATCAGATAAAGAAATAATTCTTCATAGTGTCCCTCCCAGTCACTTGAAGTGTAAAATTATGGAAATAAATTATAGAACACTAAAGAAAGAAATCATAGAAGAACTCAGAAGATGGAAAGACCTACCTTGCTCTTGGATAGGTAGAATCAATATTGTCAAAATGTCCATACTACCAAAAACATTATACAGATTTAATGCAATTCCAATCAAAATCCCAATGTCATTCTTCAAAGAAATAGAAAAAGCAGTCATGAAATTCATCTGGAGAAATAAGAGACCCAGAATAGCCAAAGCAATCCTGAGCAAGAAAAGTGAAGCAGGTGGCATCACCATACCGGACTTTAAATTATACTATAGAGCAATAGTAACAAAAACAGCATGGTATTGGCACCAAAACAGACTGGTGGACCAATGGTACAGAATTGAGGACACAGAGACTAATACATATAATTTCAGCTATCTTATATTAGACAAAGGTGCCAAAAATGTACAGTGGAGAAAGGATAGCCTCTTCAACAAATGGTGCTGGGAAAACTGGAAATCCATATGCAACAAAATGAAATTAAACCCTTGTCTCTCACCATGCACAAAATTCAATTCAAAGTGGATCAAGGACCTAGGAATTAGACCAGAGACAATACGCCTAATAGAAGAAAAAGTAAGCTCCAATTTCCAACATGTCGGATTAGGCCCCAAGTTCCTTAATAAGAATCCTGTAGCACAAGAACTATTACCAAGAATTAATGAATGGGATAGATTTAAACTGAAAAGCTTCTTCTCAGCAATAAATAAGGAAAAGTATCATGTCACATTGAGAATTCTTTTCACCTTGAGTAAGAAAATAACACACTATTACTCAATATTCTCTAATCTCTCCATAAAATCACTTCAAAAAGAAGAGACATACTTTTAGTGTAATTTATTTCATCAGAAATAGGAGGCTCATGTATTTTGAACCATAACAAGTTAGTCATCAGTCATATCTCTTCAGATTGATGAGGCAGCATATTTACAAATATGGCTCTTAGACTGGGCAAAAGTGAGGGTTATAAGAGAGTGGCATGGGCAAGAGATCTGCCCAAAGCTAAGATTTGAGGATCTTCATGAGGTGTCTGTGAGCCTGTGTGTTTTGAAGACAGAGAGTTCTAGATGACGGGAAAGGAACACAATTCAAGCAGGGGAGAAAAAAAAAGAGAGGAATCATTGAAATCAGAGAGAGTTTGGGATAAACCAGTGGTAAGAGCAGTAACTGTATCAGTTGACCTTTGCTGCTTAATAATCCCAAGACTCAGTGACTGTTGGTGTGATGGTTCTGTGGGCTGGAGATTTGGCCTGGACTGGGCTCAGCTGGAAGGTGCATTTGGTCTTGGCTAGGTTCAGCTGATTCAACAGGGACTCATTCATGCCCCTACAGTCACTGACCAGCTCACCTGGAAGCTGGCTTTTAGTGGGGCATCTTTGTTCTCCAAGTGGCCTCTCATCTTTGTGCAGCCTAGTGTGGGCTTGCTGACCTGGTGGTCTGTCGTTCTAAGAGCAGCAGGAACAGACTCTGCCTCAGCTTGGAAATCTTACAACAGCACACTACGAATCTATAGTCAAATCAAGTCACAAGATCTGCTCAGATTCAAGGGGTGGGGAAATAAATTCTACAATGTAAAGGAAAGGATGCAAAATACTGTGATCATTTTTGCAGTCTACTACAGCCACCTACACAAATTTTTAAGGAAATATCTCAAGAAGCATCTTAAGGAGAATTGAGAACATGAGTAGGTAACCATAACTTGGCAAATGTAAGCCCTTTTCTGTAAAGCCTCCTCAGAGCCAATTTCATGTCTCTATTCCTCAGGCTATAAACAAAAGGATTCAACATAGGTGTCACCACTGTATACATAACTGAAGCAATGACATCCTTGACTTGGGAATGGTTTGAGGAAGGAAAGAAATAAATAATTGCAAGAGTCCCATAGTATAAAAACACCAAGAAGAGGTGAGAGCCACAGGTAGACAGAACCTTGCAGATCTTCTTAGTGGAGGGGACCCTTAGGACGGTGGCCCCAATGCAGACATAAGATCCCAAAATAGCACTCAATGGCAGGAGAGTTAACACTCCCCCCTCAGTGAGGATAACCAGCTCATTGAGGGAGGCGTCTGAGCAGGTCAGCTTCAGGAGTTCAGTGAGTTCACAGAAGTAGTGGTGGATGGTGTTGTCAGCACAGAAGGACAGGTTGGACAGGAGGAGGGTATGCAAGAGGGCACGTACACAAGAGAAGAACCAGGACCCAGCAACCAATAAGACACACAACTCTTTCCTCATGATGATGGTGTAGTGGAGGGGGTGGCAAATGGCCACATACCTGTCATAGGCCATCACTGCAAGAAGAAAATTGTCAACACATACAAAAAGTAAGAAAAAATATACCTGAGATATGCACCCCACGTAGTGGATGGATAAGTGCTGAGTCTGCATGTTCCTGAGCATCTTAGGGACAGTGACAGATGATAAAGAGACATCAGAAAAGGCCAAGTGGCTGAGAAAGAAGTACATGGGGGTGTGGAGGCGAGAGTCCAGCCTGATGAGCAGGATGATGAGCAGGTTCCCCAGCACCGTGGTCAGGTACATGCCCAGGAACAGGGCGTAGTACATGCCTTGCTCCTCTGGCTGGATGGGGAGCCCCAGGAGGAGGAACTCAGACACACTGCTCTGGTTCATGATGCTCTTCTCCTTCCTGGGGATAAATGAGTAGGAAGTGTGAGAGATGAGATGTGGTGGTTTTTCTCTCCAGATGTACCTCACAGCCACATGCTGTTTTCTCTCGGGGACTATAATCACATTCAGGAAAACTTCACACTTTGCTGTCTGAACCTCCAGTCTGCCTCATTCTGGAAACAGGTCATCGGATTCTCAATGCAAACAAGATTTCCTTCAAGGGAGACAGTGTAAATTTATTCACTTACTCGACCACACCCCAGACATTATTTTTGGTACTGGGAATCTAACAGAAAAATTAAATTGCCAAAGTCTCTTCCCTCTTATAGCCCACACATTATAAGCATTTTACAGACTCCTGAGAAAGACCTATGGCTTTGTGGCCAGGAGACTCGAAGTGGATTTCTAACTCAACGGTTCATCACCTGAGTGACCTTGGGCAGCTTTCTCTGTGTGTACCTAAGCCCCTCTTCTATAACATAATACTATTATTGCCTCATTATGGGGTACTAGAGGAAATAAACAAGATGATACCTGTAATAAGCTTAGATCAGAACCATACACACCCTAACAGTCACCAATGCCAGCTATCTGCTCTGGCACTATGAGTCCAACAGACAATTCTGACATAAACTGCAGGAACTCAATAGAAGAGGAAAGTGATGTGGGTATCGGACCAGACAGTTACAGCCCAGGGAAAACCAATGTTTAAATCCTGGAAAATTTCATACCCTTAGATTCTGTAGAGACCCAGATCCTGGATCCTGCAGATCAATTCCTTGATTACAATGACATTAGAAATATTTTTCTTCATTTCACTTAATATTGATTCATCTCTCACTCTCCCTTTCTCTTTCTCTCACTCTCTCCCTCCTTCCCTTCCTATCTCTCTTCAATGTAAGAAGAGAGACTTGTATATATGCTCCCAGGAAACTTCCCACTCCAGAAATCTAAGAATTCCTTGGTGTTGTAAATTTGGGGATGTCTATTACTTATAATTCATAATTATTTAATTTTGACCAATTTCTAAAATGTACCTTACCATTGATAATAGTTGCTGAACTCCTACACTAGGAGAAACCAATATTAATGTTAAAATATTAAATTTAGGCATCAGAAAATTAAAGCTCAGGGTGTTTTAATAATTAGTCCAAAGCAACTATGGTAATAATGGATACAGTCACAATTCCAAGTTTTGCCAGTGTTATCAGATTTCCTTCTCCACCATTCCACCGGGTCTTCACCTCATTCATTTTGTTATAAAATCCTGGACCCTGTTAAGAATTGCTATAGGGTTTCAAAGTTACCCCAAGCCACCTGCTTGATTGATTGTCTGCCAACACACACATACGATGACACTACATTGTGTTAGGTACTTGGAAGTCTGGACACATTTAAGAATGAAAAAAGAAGCTGTGCAATAATTGTACCAGTACAACAGGTCTACTCCATAGCTTTCCTGGGCAAACCAGACAGTACAGCCACTTGCTTGTGTCAGACACTGAAATTTGCAAACGTCTCTTATGTTCATTTAATTACATTAATCAGCAAACCTGAGTGCTTATGAAGCAGACATGTCATTTTTTTCATGTTCCTATGTGGAAACAGAGATGTGAGGCAGCCTTCAAAGGCATTCTCAAGAGCCATTTGTGGATCCAATCTTGAGCATAGGACTTCTGACAGTGTTTGCACAAGACTGGGCGACTCCTCCACTGAGAGTAAAATCAGAGATAGAGGTTACACACAGAAGTCCTGGAAAGGGAATCCAGTGGGAGACCATCACACCAAGGCACACGCACCTGACAGAAGAGCTTCTTCAAAGAACAGAGAGGAGCTCGGGCTCCTCAATCAGTGGGAAGGACCAGAAGGAAGAAGTGACTACCTCTGACTGGGACCTGACTACCCACTGGTGTTCACTGGACCAGACCTCTCCTTGGAACTCAAGCATCTCTGGAAGAAAATTCAGAAGTTAAATGTTAACTAAATCACACAAATAAATAACCTTGATTCAAGCCACACTGTGTGAAAAAAGACCCCTATAGCACAAGAACTAAAACCAAGAATCAATAAATGGGATGGATTCAAACTAAAAAGCTTCCTCTCAGCAAAAGAAACAATCAGTGAGGTGAATAGAGGACCTACAGAATGGGAGCAAATCTTTACCACAAACACATCAGATAGAACACTAACCTCAAGGATTTATAAAGCCCTTAAAAGCCTTAACACCAAAAAAAAAAAACAAATAACCCAATCAATAAATGGGCCCAAGGAACTAAATAGACACTTCTCAGAAGATGATATACAAACAATCAACAAATATATGAAAAAATGTTCAACATCTCTAGCTATTAGGGAAATTCAAATCAAAACAACTCTAAGATTTCATCTCACACCAGTCAGAATGGCAGCTATCAAAAACAAAAAGCAATAAATGCTGGCGAGGATGTGGGGGAAAAGGCACACTCTTACATTGCTGGTGGAACTGCAAATTGGTGAAGCCAATCTGGAAAGTAGTGTGGAGATTTCTAGGAAAACTTGGAATGGAACCACCATTTGACCCAGCTATCCCACTCCTTGGCCTATTCCCACCATTTGACCCAGCTATCCCACTCCTTGGCCTATTCCAAAAGGACTTAAAAACAGCTTACTACAGGGACACAGCCACATCAATGTTTATAGCAGCACAATTCACAAGAGCTAGATTGTGGAACCAACCTTGATGCCCATCAGCAGATGAATGGATAGGAAAACTTTGGTATATATACACAATGGAACACTACTCAGCACTAAAAGAGAATAAAATCATGAAATTTTCAGATAAATGGATGGAGTTGGAGAAAATAATGCTAAGTGAAGCTAGCCAATCCCCAAAAAACAAAGGTCGAATGATCTCTTTGATAGGAAGATACTAACTTATAAAGGCAAGAGAGAGGGAATGAGAGGAATGAAAGAGCTTTAAATAGAACAAAGAGGGAGAAGGGTGGGGAGGGGCCAGGGGATAGGAATAATGGCATACTGAGTTATCCATGATTACCCTAAATACATGTATGAAGGCACAATTGTTGTAAAAATACTTTATATAAAACCAGCAACTTGAAAAATTGTGCTCTTTATATGAAATATGAAATGAAATGTACTCTGCAAACGTGTATAACAAATTACAATAATAAAAAAAATTTTTAAAAAGACAGCTGGACACAGCCTCAAGGTTGATGAAGGGAGCTGGGAAGTGGAGTTTGAGAGTTCTATTTTTGCAGTAGTGGGATATGAACCAGCCCTAGGCAAGTGCTCTTCTACTCTGTTGCATCCCCAGCCCTGACAAAAATCCTTTGAATAAGCATGTTTCCTCTCCTTGCATAAAATACTCTCCCCTGGATAGCCAAGACATAACTAATGAGTTGAGAATCTCAAGCATTTGAGCAATGATCCTGTCCCATTTATTTCATTTTTATAATATGGCACATGCTGAGTTAACTCTTTAGTCCCATCGCTCTGTACATTTCATGCTGCTGAGCTTCACAGAGGTTCAAGAACAACTATGAAGAGTCAAAAAGCTTCATAAAGCTACAAGAGTCAAAAGTCAAGGTTTGAACTAAGATATGTGTGACACCAGGGCCTAAGCACTTAATCACTGTCTCATTTCCAAGAGTGGAAATATGGCATTGTTTGGTGAAGGCCAAAGTGCCCAGACAGGGCTCATTTTGACATAGTCATACAAACATGGAACATAATTTGCTCCACTTCACTTCCCAATCCTTCCTATTTCCCCCTCGCCTCCATTCAACTTCTCCTACTCTGCTGATCCTCCTTCTAATTATCTATAGATTTTTCCATTAGTGCCTTATAGATATACATAAAGGTGAAGTTTGCTGTGGTATATTCATATGTGTACCTAGCATAATTTGGTCAATGTTGCCTGTAATGTAAGAGAATAATGTGGCTGTTTTCCCAACATAAAATGCATGCATTCTCTCTCTCTCTCTCTCTCTCTCTCTCTCTCACACACACACACACACACACACACACACACACTGCCATATCATAATTGTAGGTCCGTCTTCATCTATTCTACATTAAAATAGAGTTTAAGTGTGTAATATGTAAACACATGTAGGTAGTCACATACATACATACTCACAACCGCAGACATCTCTGACCTATTTTCATTCTAGGTAAAATAGTCAAGAGTTGTACAATTTTCACACAAAATTTACATACAACGGATAAATAAAACATTGTTACATACAACACAGCACATTAGCATCATACCTAATCACCCACATAAAAAGCACATACTACATACACACGTGGAGCCATGTAATCAAATGCAACACAGAGATGACATGTGTGCACATGTGTGTGTGAGAGGAGATGAAATACAGCTCTCTATAGTCTATATATACTTTTCCTACATAAAAAGAGTAGGTGTGTAAGTCACTTGCTTACCAAATATGTTGTATTATATAAAACAAAATAAAAAAATACACACATGTGCTCACATAAACACACACACCCAGTGCCAAGTGATGTTTCCCCTTCTTCCTCTGACCTGCAACAGTCTTTGGTGAGCTCAGATACCTTCTGATCAAGGGGACTTCCTGAGCCCTCACTTTCTGTTCAGAAAGACCAATATTCAATGAAGAAATTCTCCTGACCTAAGAATCTTTTGAATGTTGCATAACTGTTTTCAACCTGCAGGAAAATGGCAAGAAGATACTCATTTATCAACAAAATTAATACCCGGGGGAAAATAGCCACATGCTTCTGCTTAGGGAAGGAGCCAGCATGGGCTAATTGCCCAATTTCCTGCCTTGCCCATGGGAGGGGACCTGTGAAGGGACTAAAGCAGGGGCCACAGGTTTCCCTGAAAAAGGGGTATTTGCAAAGCCTCAGTGGCCCAGGTGACCTTGGCTTCTGAAGTAACACAGTATGGACCTGACCTCTCCAAATCACAAGCTGGTGGAGAGAAAGGCCATGGATTCTGACCCTTTAGAGAACACACTCACTGCCACCTGGGATTGTGCAGGTCTCCCCTCTCCTCTGAGATACTCCATGGGACAGGCACTGGGCTTGTTCAGTAGAAGGTGGGACTGATCCCAAGGTCATTAAGCACAGACTGACCTCACATTGCTACCAGCTCTTCTCTGGCACACTGGATGGTCTAGCAAGGGCTTAAGTTCCATGAGGACCTGTTTCCTTGGTTCCATGCAGAAGAGTGAGAGCACCTTGCTCATGAGGTTATCATGGGAGTTAAATGGAACACTGTATGTTAAAGCACTAAACCCAGCTTAAGGGACAAACACCCTAATCAATGTGCCAAATGAGACAGTCACCTTAATAACTGTTCCAGTTACTATAGCTGTGTAACACACTGAACCAAAACTTCATATCACTGAACAACCATTTTATAATGCTCACACTTTCTGTGGGTCAGGAATGCAGAAAAGACACAGACAGTCTCTGATCCTCAGCTGGGAAGAACTGAAGAGGTGGGGTGTTACTTGCTGACTCAGGCTGGAATGATCTGGAAGCACAATCAAGCAAGCATCTGACAGCTGTTTTGGGTTATTGGATGGGACCTGAGCTGGGCTGTCAGTCAAAACACCTGGGTTTGGCCTTTCCATTCTGTCTGGGCACCCACATGACACTGGCCTCCACAGTGGGAGCATTAAATGCTGGTTCATAGATTCAAAGCTGAATGACCCGAGAGAACTAGGCAGAAACAGAGTGGCCTTTTCTTTGTATTTAAGTAGCACTCTTGGAAACACCTTTATATATGTGTCTCTAAGTGCTTCACTAAATGCAGTACAAGATGTCGCCACACCCACTGTCTGAAATGACACTGTCCTCAAAGTGATGTGAGAAGAGCAGTCTTAGAAACATCTCATGTTTTTGTTTTAAATGTTTTTTTAATTATACATGGACACAATATCTTTATTTTGTTTATTTTTATATGATGCTGAGGATCAAACACAGTGTCCCATATGTGCAAGGCAAGTGCTCTGCCACTGAGCCACAACCCCAGCCCCACACCTCATGTTTCATTCTGTATAAATTTAAGGTGCACAGCATGACATCTTTTTTAAAATTTTTTTTATTTAATTTAATTTGTTATACATGCCTTTAGAATGCAATTCCTTTCATATTACATATAAAAAGCACAGTTTTCCAAGTTATTTGTTTTACACAAAGTATTTTCATACCATTTGAGTTTTATATATGCACTTAGTATATTGATGTCCAACTCCTTCTGCCATTGTTTCTATCCCTTTACCCTTTCTTTCCCCTTCCCCGCCTTTTTTCTATTTAACATTCCTTCATTCCTCTCATCCCCCCTCCCTTGCCACTATCATTCAGTATCATCATAGCAAAGGAATCAATCAACCTTTGGTTTTCTGGGATTGGCTGACTTCACTTAGCATTATTTTCTCCAACTCCATCCATTTACCTGCAAATTCCATGATTTTATTCTCTTTTAGTGCTGAGTAGTGTTCCATTGTGTATATATACAAAAGTTTTCCTATCCATTCATCTATTGATGGGCATCGGGGTTGGTTCCACAATCTAGCTCTTGTGAATTGTGCTGCTATAAACATTGATGTGGCTGTGTCCCTGTAGTATGCTATTTTTAAGTCCTTTGCATATAGACCGAGGAGTGGGATAGCTGGGTCAAATGGTGGTTCCATTCCAAGTTTTCCTAGGAATCTCTATACTGCTTTCCAAATTGGCTGCACCAATTTGCAGCCCCACCAGCAATGTAAGAGTGTGCCCTTTTCCCCACATCCTCACCAACATTTATTGTTGTTTGTGTTTTTGATAGCTGCCATTCTGACTGGCATGAGATGAAATCTTAGAGTAATTTTGATTTGCATTTCTCTAATTGCTAGAGATGTTGAACATTTTTTCATATATTTGTTGATGGTTGGTATGTCTTCTTCTGAGAAGTGTCTGTTCAGTTCCTTAGCCCATTTATTGATTGGGTTGGTGTTTTTTTTTTTGTTTGTTTGTTTTTTTTTCGTGTAAAGGTTTTTTGAGAGCTTTATATATCCTTGAAGTTAGTGTTCTGTCTGATGTGCATGTGGTAAAGATTTGCTCCCATTCTTTTGGTTCTCTGTTCACCTCACTGATTGTTTCTTTTGCTTAGAAGAAGCTTTTTAGTTTGAATCCATCCCATTTATTAATGTTAGGTTTTATTTCTTGTGCTATAGGGGTCTTATTGAAGAAATTGGGGCCTAATCCAACATGATGGATATTTGGGCCTACTTTTTCCCTCTATTAGGTGCAAGGTCTCTGATCCACTTTGAGTTGAGTTTTGTGCATGGAGAGAGATAGAGGTTTAATTTCATTTTATTACATAAGGATTTTCAGTTATCCCAACACCATTTGTTGAAGAGACTGTCTTTTCTCCAATGTATGTTTGTGGCACCTTTGTCTAATATAAGATAACTGTAGATGTGTGGGTTAGTCTCTGTGTCTTCTATTCTGTACCATTGGTCTACTGGTCTATTTTGGTGCCAATACCATGCTGTTTTAGTTACTATTGCTTTGTAATACAATTTAAAGTCTGGAATAGTAATGCCACCAGCTTCACTCTTCTTGCTAAGAATTGCTTTGGCTATTATGGGTCTCTTATTTTTCCAGATGAATTTCATGATTTCTTTTTCTATTTCTATGAGGAATGACATTGGGATTTTGATTGGGATTGCATTGAAATTGTATAGTCCTTTTGGGAGAATAGTCATTTTGACAAAATTCTACCTCCATGAACAAGGTAAATCTTTCCATCTTCTAAGATCTTTAATTTCTTTCTTTACTGTACTATAGTTTTCATTGTAGAGGTCTTTCACTTCTTTCGTTAGGTTGATTCCCAAGTATTTTTTTTTTTTTTTACATTATAGTAAATTGGGTGGATTTCCTAGTTTCTCTTTCTGAGGATTTGCTGCTGGTGTACAGAAATGCCTTAGATTTATGGGTATTGATTTTATATCCAGCCACTTTGCTGGATTCATTTATTAGATCTAGAAGATTTCTGGTGGAGTTTTTTGGATCTTCTATGTATAGAATCATATTGTCTGCAAATAGTGATAATTTGAATTCTTCTTTTCCTATCCATATCCCTTTTATTTCTGTCTGATTGCATTGGCTAGGGTTTCAAGAACTATGTTAAATAATAGTGGTGAAATAGGACATCCCTGTCTTGTTCCAGTTTTTAGAAGGAATGCTTTCAGCTTTTCTCCATTTAGGATGATGTTGGCCTGGGGCTTAGCATAGATGGCCTTTACAATGTTGAGGTATATTCCTGTTATCCCTATTTTTTCTAGCATTTTTGAACATGAAGGGGTGCTGTATCTTGTCAAATGCTTTCTCTGCATCAATTGAGATGATCATATGATTTTTATCTTTGAGTCTATTGATGTGGTGAATTACATTTATTGATTTCCTTATGTTGAACCAACTTTGCATTCCTGGAATAAACCCCACTTGATCGTGATGTGCTATTTTTTTATGTGTTTTTGTATTCGATTTGCCAAAATTTTATTGAGGATTTTTGCATCTATATTCATTAGTGATATTGGTCTGAAGTTTTCTTTATTTGATTTGTCTCTGCCTGGTTTTGGAATCAGGGTGATATTGGCCTCATAGAATGAGTCTGGAAGGGTTCCCTATTTTTCTATTTCATGGAATAGTTTGAGAAGTATTGGTGTTAGTTCTTCTTCAAAGGTCTTGTAAAACTCAACTGTGTATCCATCTGGACCTGGGCTTTTCTTGGTTTGTAGGTTTTTGATGGCATCCTCTATTTCTTTGCTTGAAATTGATGTATTTAAGTTGTGTATGTCATCCTGATTTAGTTCGGGCATATAGTATATTTCTAGAAATTTGTCAATGTCTTCATTGTTTTCTATTTTGTCAGAGTATAGATTTTCAAAATAATTTCTAATTATCTTCTGTATTTCTTTTTTTAAATTTTTTATTATTCTAATTTGTTACATATGTTTGCAGAGTACACTTCATTTCATATTACATATAAAGAGCACAATTTTTCAAGTTGCTGGTTTTATATAAAGTATTTTTACAACAATTGTGCCTTCATACATGTATTTAGGGTAATCATGGATAACTCAGTCTGCCATTATTCCTATACCCTTGCCCCCTCCCCATCCTCCTCCCTCTTTTTCTATTTAAAGCTCTTTCATTCCTCTCATTCCCTCTCTCTTGCCTTTATAAGTTAGTATCTTCCTATCAAAGAGATCATTCAACCTTTGGTTTTTTGGATTGGCTAGCTTCACTTAGCATTATTTTCTCCAACTCCATCCATTTGCCTACAAATTCCATGATTTTATTCTCTTTTAGTGTTGAGTAGTGTTCCATTGTGTATATATTCCAAAGTTTCCTATCCATTCATCTGCTGATGGGCATCGAGGTTGGTTCCACAATCTAGCTCTTGTGAATTGTGCTGCTATAAACATTGATGTGGCTGTGTCCCTGTAGTAAGCTGTTTTTAAGTCCTTTGGGAATAGGCCAAGGAGTGGGATAGCTGGGTCAAATGGTGGTTCCATTCCAAGTTTTCCTAGGAATCTCCATACTACTTTCCAGATTGGCTTCACCAATTTGCAGTTCCACCAGCAATGTAAGAGTGTGCCTTTTCCCCCACATCCTCGCCAGCATTTATTGCTTTTTGTGTTTTTGATAGCTGCCATTCTGACTGGCATGAGATGAAATCTTAGAGTTGTTTTGATTTGCATTTCTCTAATTGCTAGAGATGTTGAACATTTTTTCATATATTTGTTGATTGTTTGTATATCATCTTCTGAGAAGTGTCTGTTTAAAACAGTTCCTTGGCCCATTTATTGATTGGGTTATTTGTTTTTTTTTTTTGGTGTTAAGGCTTTTTGAAGGGCTTTATAAATCCTTGAGGTTAGTGTTCTATCTGATGTGTTTGTGGTAAAGATTTGCTCCCATTCTGTAGGTCCTCTATTCACCTCACTGATTGTTTCTTTTGCTGAGAGGAAGCTTTTTAGTTTGAATCCATCCCATTTATTGATTCTTGGTTTTAGTTCTTGCACTATAGGGGTCTTATTGAGGAAGCTGGAGCCTAAACCAACATGATGGAGATTTGGGCCAACTTTTTCTTCTATTAGGTGCAAGGTCTCTGGTTTAATTCCTAGGTTTTTTATCCACTTTGAGTTACGTTTTGTGCATGGTGAGAGATAAAGGTTTTAATTTCATTTTATTACATGAGGATTTTCCAGTTTTCCCAACACCATTTGTTGAAGAGGCTGTCTTCTCCAGTGAACGTTTTTTGGGCACCTTTGTCTAATATAAGATAATTGTAGGTTCGTGGGTTTGTCTCTGTGTCTTCTGTTCTGTACCATTGGTCACGTGGTCTATTTCGATGCCAATACCATGCTGTTTTTGTTACTATTGCTTTGTAGTACAATTTAAGTCTGGAATAGTAATGCCACCCGTTTCATTCTTCTTGCTAAGAATCGCTTTGGCTATTCTGGGTCTCTTATTTTTCCAGATGAATTTCATGATTGCATTTTCTATTTCTATGAGGAATGATATTGGGATTTTGATTGGTATTGCATTGAAATATATAGTGCTTTTGGGAGAATGGTCATTTTGACAATATTAGTTCTACCTATCCACGAACAAGGTAATCTTTCCATCTTCTAAGATCTTCATTAATTTCTTTTTTTTAGCATGCTGTAATTTTCATTGTAGAGGTCTTTCACTTCTTTCGTTAAGTTGATTCCCAAATATTTTTTTTTTTTTTTTTTTACTATAGTAAATGGGGTGGATTTCCTAGTTTCTCTTTCTGAGGATTTGTCACTGATGTACAGAAACTGCTGGATTCATTTGATTAGAAGATGTGGGTATTTTGATTTTATATCCAGCTACTTTGTTGATTGCATTCATTTTAAAAGATCTAGAAGAAGGAATGCTTTCTGGATGGAATTTTTACACCTTCTATGTATAACATGAATCGTATCGTCTGCAAATGATGATAATGATTTTTATCTTTTTTTTATGTGTTTTTGTATTCGATTTGCCAAAATTTTATTGAGGATTTTTGCATCTATATTCATTAGTGATATTGGTCTGAAGTTTTCTTTATTTGATTTGTCTCTGCCTGGTTTTGGAATCAGGGTGATATTGGCCTCATAGAATGAGTCTGGAAGGGTTCCCTATTTTTTCTATTTCATGGAATAGTTTGAGAAGTATTGGTGTTAGTTCTTCTTCAAAGGTCTTGTAAAACTCAACTGTGTATCCATCTGGACCTGGGCTTTTCTTGGTTTGTAGGTTTTTGATGGCATCCTCTATTTCTTTGCTTGAAATTGATGTATTTAAGTTGTGTATGTCATCCTGATTTAGTTCGGGCATATAGTATATTTCTAGAAATTTGTCAATGTCTTCATTGTTTTCTATTTTGTCAGAGTATAGATTTTCAAAATAATTTCTAATTATCTTCTGTATTTCTTTTTTTAAATTTTTTATTATTCTAATTTGTTACATATGTTTGCAGAGTACACTTCATTTCATATTACATATAAAGAGCACAATTTTTCAAGTTGCTGGTTTTATATAAAGTAATTTTTACAACAATTGTGCCTTCATACATGTATTTAGGGTAATCATGGATAACTCAGTCTGCCATTATTCCTATACCCTTGCCCCCTCCCCATCCTCCTCCCTCTTTGTTCTATTTAAAGCTCTTTCATTCCTCTCATTCCCTCTCTCTTGCCTTTATAAGTTAGTATCTTCCTATCAAAGAGATCATTCAACCTTTGGTTTTTTGGATTGGCTAGCTTCACTTAGCATTATTTTCTCCAACTCCATCCATTTGCCTACAAATTCCATGATTTTATTCTCTTTTAGTGTTGAGTAGTGTTCCATTGTGTATATATTCCAAAGTTTCCCTATCCATTCATCTGCTGATGGGCATCGAGGTTGGTTCCACAATCTAGCTCTTGTGAATTGTGCTGCTATAAACATTGATGTGGCTGTGTCCCTGTAGTAAGCTGTTTTTAAGTCCTTTGGGAATAGGCCAAGGAGTGGGATAGCTGGGTCAAATGGTGGTTCCATTCCAAGTTTTCCTAGGAATCTCCATACTACTTTCCAGATTGGCTTCACCAATTTGCAGTTCCACCAGCAATGTAAGAGTGTGCCTTTTCCCCCCACATCCTCGCCAGCATTTATTGCTTTTTGTGTTTTTGATAGCTGCCATTCTGACTGGCATGAGATGAAATCTTAGAGTTGTTTTGATTTGCATTTCTCTAATAGCTAGAGATGTTGAACATTTTTTCATATATTTGTTGATTGTTTGTATATCATCTTCTGAGAAGTGTCTGTTTAAAACAGTTCCTTGGCCCATTTATTGATTGGGTTATTTGTTTTTTTTGGTGTTAAGGCTTTTAAGGGCTTTATAAATCCTTGAGGTTAGTGTTCTATCTGATGTGTTTGTGGTAAAGATTTGCTCCCATTCTGTAGGTCCTCTATTCACCTCACTGATTGTTTCTTTTGCTGAGAGGAAGCTTTTTAGTTTGAATCCATCCCATTTATTGATTCTTGGTTTTAGTTCTTGCACTATAGGGGTCTTATTGAGGAAGCTGGAGCCTAAACCAACATGATGGAGATTTGGGCCAACTTTTTCTTCTATTAGGTGCAAGGTCTCTGGTTTAATTCCTAGGTTTTTTATCCACTTTGAGTTACGTTTTGTGCATGGTGAGAGAAAAATATTTAATTTCATTTTATTACATGAGGATTTCCAGTTTTCCCCAACACCATTTGTTGAAGAGGCTGTCTTCTCCAGTGAACGTTTTTGGCACCTTTGTCTAATATAAGATAATTGTAGGTTCGTGGGTTTGTCTCTGTGTCTTCTGTTCTGTACCATTGGTCACGTGGTCTATTTCGATGCCAATACCATGCTGTTTTTGTTACTATTGCTTTGTAGTACAATTTAAGGTCTGGAATAGTAATGCCACCCGTTTCATTCTTCTTGCTAAGAATCGCTTTGGCTATTCTGGGTCTCTTATTTTTCCAGATGAATTTCATGATTGCATTTTCTATTTCTATGAGGAATGATATTGGGATTTTGATTGGTATTGCATTGAATCTATATAGTGCTTTTGGGGAGAATGGTCATTTTGACAATATTAGTTCTACCTATCCACGAACAAGGTAGATCTTTCCATCTTCTAAGATCTTCATTAATTTCTTTTTTTTTAGCATGCTGTAATTTTCATTGTAGAGGTCTTTCACTTCTTTTGTTAAGTTGATTCCCAAATATTTTTTGAGGCTATAGTAAATGGGGTGGATTTCCTAGTTTCTCTTTCTGAGGATTTGTCACTGATGTACAGAAATGCCTTTGATTTGTGGGTATTGATTTTATATCCAGCTACTTTGTTGAATTCATTTAAAAGATCTAGAAGACTTCTGGTGGAATTTTTACACCTTCTATGTATAGAATCGTATCGTCTGCAAATGATAATATACCTAGAAGACCCAAAAACCTCTACCAGAAAACTTTTACAACTAGTAAATGAATTCAGCAAAGTAGCAGGATGCAAAATCAATACCCATAAGTCAAAGGCATTTTTGTACATCAGTCACAAATCCTCTGAAAGGGAAATGATGAAAACTACCCCATTTACAGTAGCATCAAAAAAATAAAATAAAATATCTGGGAATCAACTTAACGAAAGAGGTGAAGGAGCCAGGCGCAGTGGCGCACGCCTGTAATCCCAGCACTTTGGGAGGCTGAGGCAGGAGGACCGCGAGTTCAAAGCCAGCCTCAGCAACGGCGAGGCACTTAGCAACTCAGTGAGACTCTGTCTCTAAATAAAATACAAAAAAGGGCTGGGGATGTGACCCAGTGGACGAGTGCCCCTGAGTTCAATCCCCAGTACCACCAAAAAAAAAAAAAGGCTTCTATAACGAAAACTATAGAACACTAAAAAAAGAAATTAGAGAAGACCTCAGAAGATGGAAAGACCTACCTTGTTCTTGGATAGGTAGAACTAATATTATTATAATGTCCATACTACCAAAAGCATTATACAGATTTAATGCAATTCCAATCAAAATCCCAATGACTTTTCTCAAAGAAATAGAAAAAGCAGTCATGAAATTCATCTGGAAAAATAAGAGACCCAGAATAGCCAAAGCAATCCTTAGCAAGAAAAGTGAAGCAGGTGGCATCACCATACCAGACTTTAAATTATACTATACAGCAATAGTAACAAAAACAGCATGGTATTGGCACCAAAACAGACTGGTAAACCAATGGTACAGAATTGAGGACACAGAGATTAAGACATATAATTTCAGCTATCTTATATTAGACAAAGGTGTCAAAAATGTACAGTGGAGAAATGATAGCCTCTTCAACAAATGGTGCTGGGAAAACTGGAAATCCATATGCAACAAAAATGAAATTAAACCTTTATCTCTCACCATGCACAAAATTCAATTCAAAGTGGATCAAGGATCTAGGAATTAGACCAGAGACAATACACTTAAGAGAAGAAAAAGTAAGCTCCAATTTCCAACATGTCGGATTAGGCCCCAGGTTCCTTAATAAGAATCCTGTAGCACAAGAATTAATATCAAGATTCAATGAATGGGATAGATTCAAACTAAAAAGCTTCTTCTCAGCAAAAGAAACAATCAGTGAGTTGAATAGAGAGACAACTATTTGGGAACAAATATTTAATACATGCACATCAGATAGAGCACTAATTTCTAGAATATATAAGGAGCTCAAAAACCTTAATTAAAAAAAAAAACAACAAATAACCCAATCAACAAATGGGCTAAGGAATTGAAAAGACACTTCTCAGAAGAAGATACACAATTAATCAACAAATACATGAAAAAAAATGCTCAACATCGCTGGCAATTAGAGAAATGCAAATCAAAACTACTCTAAGATTTCATTTTACTGCAGTCAGAATGGCGGCCATTAAGAACACAAACAACAATAATAAATGTTGGAGAGGATGTGGGGGGAAAGGCACACACTCATACATTGCTGGTGGGACTGCAAAATGGTGCAACCGTTATAGAAGGCAGTATGGAGATTTCTTGGAAAACTGGGAATGGAACCACCCTATGACCCAGCTATCCCACTCCTGGGTCTATTCCCAAAGGACTTAAAAACAGCATATTACAGTGACACAGCCACTTCAATGTTTATAGCAACACAATTCACAATAGCTAGATTGGGGAACCAACATAGATGTCCCTCATTTGATGAATGGATAAAGAAAATGTGGTACATATACACAATGGAATTTTACTCAGAAATAAAAGAAAATAAAATAATGGCATTCGCAGGTAAATGGATGAATTTAGAGAATATAATGCTAAGTGAAGTTAGTCAATCTCAAAAATCCAAATACCGAATGTTTTCTCTGATATAAGGAGGCTGATTCACAGTGGTGTTGGGTCGGGGTACATAGGAGGATTAGAGGAACACTAGAAAGGTCAAAGGGAGGAAGGGGAAAGAAGGAGCAAGGAATAAAGAAAAGGTGGTTGAATAAGATGGATGTCTTTATCCTAAATGCATGATTGAAGATTTGAATGGTACGAATATACATTGTATACAAACAGTGTTTTGTAAAAAGATGCTCTATATGTTTATTATGAATTATAATGCATACTACTATTATAAATACAATTTTGAATAAAAAAAGAAACAACAAACCACTTCTAATTGATTATGAAATATAATTTTCATAAAAATAAATGCAAGCATAAGAAATCTAAAGAATTCCATGACTCCTGGCTTTCAAAAATTCAAGCATTCTTTATAAGACTGCCATATAGACTCAACAGATTTATTTTTAAACAGTGTTTTAAGATCTTCAAAAAGACTAAAACCTGAATATTCCATACTTTCATAAACTAATTCATTTTTCAAAGGAAGTAATTTTGTAAATCAGAACTTTCATGACAGTTCAAGAGAGTGATGTTAGCAAAGAGGTGGAATACAAGGTTCCAGCCCTCAAACCCACACAGAATGCTGATTTTTATCAACCACCCACAGACAAGAACATTTTTATGGAAACCCAGGAATCCAGCTGAAGATTCCAGCACTCCAGAAGAGGAAAATGTGTGTGTGTGTGTGTGTGTGTGTGTGTGTGTGTGTGTGTGTGTAGACAGATGCACTAAAGAGGGTAAGAAGACGTTTCCCCTTACCCAGGGCACTCTACCCCAAGGTGGCACAGTTCAGAGCCTAGAGAAATCCTTTGGCTCATGGTTTCTCTCAAGTGAGAGCAGAGTGAGTGCCTGGCTTTCCCAGCCTTGTAGGATGCTGTCCAGAAGGTCTGCTCCTGTCTTGCTCCACCCAGAACACCAAGGGGATCAGTGTGATGAGAAGACTTGGGACAGCTAGGATCAGGGACAGGGGAAAGGCTCAGTGCAACCAAGGTGAGGACAACTAACTGCCCACAGATCCTGATTACTGGCTCATGAACTCCACCAAGAGCCCCACCCACAAGCCCTGCAGGACACCTCACCTGCAGACCCCAATCCAACTAGCTGGCAAGCAACCCCAGCACTAAGTGCTACTCCCCCAACCTAAGTGGTACCGCAGGGTCCTCCACAGATGGCAAACACCCTTCCGCACAGACAGCAGACAGGTTGACTCCGATGAACAGAGAAAAGACACAACTTGCGCTGTAGAGCACAGCCCTAGGGAAAATAAGGAGGACTCTCCACACCTGATCTGTTTTCCTGGGATTCATAGAAAGCATCCAATCCTAAGACAGTCTACAAGGGAACAGAGCAGTGGAGTGGACACATGAGTAAAATATAAAAAAATTTTTTAAATTAAAAAATAAAAATGTCATTCCAGTGTCTTCGTATTTGTAATGATTCTGACTGAGAGTTAGCAAACATCATTAACATTCTTTTCTTTGTATATAATAAATTTTTGTTTCTGCACTCTTGAGATTGTATCTGTGGATCTCAGTATCTTTGGTATTATGTGTGCTTGAGTTTCTTAAACCTGTGAGTTCATCTTTACTGGTAAATATGTAATTTTTCAGTCTTATTTCTTCAGATATCTTGTTTCTAATCCCAAACTCTCTATTCTAGTCCTTGAACTCCACTTACACATATGTTAGATGATTGGTACTTACCACAGGTCATTAAGGGTTCATTCTCGTACAATTATTCTGAGTCACATTTCTTATGTTTTATTATTGACTTCTAGACTATCTTTCTCTTTTGCAGTTTCCCCTTCTCTTTTTAGTTTCTCCATCTGTGCACTTATAATGCTCTTTTTTTTTTTTCCTTTAAATCATCAAACATTGGTAATGGCTGTTTTCCAATTTTCATGTACTAATTGTAACAGCTGTATAATCTCTGCACCTTTTTCTGAATAATTTAGTTATTCATTAAAGTCACATTTTCATGTGTCTTTTTGTGTCTGTTTCTTTCGTTGATCATATACTAGATATCATAAATGATACAATGGCAAGAGACTGGACTTTATTATTTTTTTTCCTTAGGAATGTTGACTTTTATTATGGAATGTAGTTAACTTACTGGAGGTTCAGCTTGATCCTTCAAGGCTTAGTTTTAGGTTATGTTAGATAAGATCCAGAGTAACCCAATTCTATGAAACTATCTTTTATTAGTGTATTATAGTTATGCATAATTTGGGGCTCATTTGATATAATTATTCATGCACGAAATTTAATGTGCTCCACTTCACTGCCACGTTCCTCCTCTTACCCTCCCTTCCTCCCTCCACTGTTCTATCTCTACTCACCTGGTCTTTCTTCTATTTAACTATAGTTTTATTTTTAATTAGAAAATTATGGATATACATAAAGGTGAAATTCACTGTGGTATATCCATATATGTACATAGTAATATTTGGTCAGAATCATTTCACTATTCCATCCTTTCCCAATCCCTCCACCCTACCCCTCAATTCCCTTCACCTATTCTACTGATCTCACTACTGTTTTCTTGGGATTCCCCTCCTTTTCCCCCCTTATTTTGGTCTACCTTTTGCATATGAAAAAATTTCAACATTTGACTATCTGGGTCTGGCTTATTTCACTTAGTATGATATTCTTCAGTTCTATCCATTTACCACCAAATGCAATAATTTCATTCTTCTCTCTAGCTGAGTAAAACACCATTGTGTATATGTACCACATTTTCTTAAACCATTTAACTGTTAATGGGCACCTGGTCTGGTTCCATAACTTGGCTATCATGAATAGTACTCCTATAAATGTTGATGTGAATGTATTATTATAGTTCACCAATTTTAGATATTTTGGATATATACCAAGACTTAGAATAGCTAGGTCATATGGTGGTTCCATCCCTAGGTTTTTGAGTAATCTCCATACTGCTTGCCAGAGTGGTTATACTAGTTTGCAGTACCACCAGCAATGTCTGAGTGTACATTTTTCCCCTCATCCTTACCAACATTTATTATTTCTTGTGTTCTTGAAGAGTGCCATTCATTGTAGTGAGCTAAAATCTTAGTGTAGTTTTGATTTGCATTTCCCTGATTTCTAGAGATGTTGAACATCTTTTCATCTATTTGTTGGCCATTTGTAATCCTTCCTTGAGAAATCTCTGTCCAGTTCCTTTGCCCATTTTTAAATTGGGTTATATGGTATTTGGGATGCTTTTTGTGTTCTTTATATATTCTGGATATTAATCTCCTGAGAAACAGGTGTAAAAGATCTTCCTCCCATTTGGTAGGCTCTCTCTTCATGTTCTTAATTATTTCCCTTGTAATGCAGAATCTTTCATTTGAAGCTGTCCCACTTATTGTTTGATTGTCTTATATTTTAGAAGTCTTGTAAAGGAAGTTAATTCCTATGCCAAAATGTTAGAGTGTTAGGCATGTATTTTCCTCCAGCAGTTTCAGAGTTTTGGGTCTAATTCCTAGGTCTTTGATTCACTTTGGGTTGACTTTTGTGCAAGGTGAGACATAGGGGTAAAGATTCATTCTTGAACATATGGGTATATAGTTCTCCATTTGTTTAAAAAGACTACCTTTCTCCATTCCCCTATGTTTGATTTGGTACCTTTGTTGAATATTTGATGACTATATCTATTTGTATTTGTCTCTGTGCCTTCTATTCTATGCCATCGGTCTTCATGTCTGTTTTGATGCCAGTACCATGCTGGTTTTGTTATTATAGCTCTGTAGTATTATTTGACATCTGGAGTTATGATGTCTCCAGCATTACTCTTCTTACTCAGGATTGCTTTGGCTATACTGGGTCTATTATTTTTCCAACTGAATTTTAGAACCGTTTTTTTCTAGTTCTGTGAATAATTTCATTGATTTTGATGAGGATTGCATTGAATCTTTTGGTAACACTTTTGGTAGTATGGCCACTTTGATAATATTGATTCTTCCTATCCAAGAACATGGAAGATCTTTTCATATTCTAAGGTCTTATTCAATTTCTTTATTTGTCATTCTAAAGTTTTCATTGTAGAGGTCTTTTACCTCCTTGGCTAGATTTATTCCCAAGTATTTTTTGGAGATTATTGTAAATGGGGTAGTGTTCTTAATTTCTTTTTCAGCTAATTCACTATCGGAATAGAGCAAAGTGATCGATTTATGTATGTTGATCTTGTATCCTGCAACTTTACCAATTTCATTTACCAGTTCCAGAAGTCTCTAATTATAAGATCAATCATCAGCAAAGAGAATTTGGCTGCTTCTTTTCCTATTTATGTCCCTCTAATTTCCTTCTCTTGCCTCATTGCTTTGAAGAGAGTTACAAGGACCTTGCTAAATTGGAGTAGTGAGAAATGGACATTCTTGCCTTATTCCTGATTTTAGAGGAAATACTTTCTGTTTTTCTCTGCTCAGTATGATGTTGCTTGAGTTTGTAATATATAGCTTTTACAATTTTGAGGTAAGTTTCTTCTATCCCTACTTTCTCTAGTGTTTAAAACATTAATGTACTTTGTCAAATGCTTTTTCTGCTACTATTGAGATGATTGTGTGATTCTTGCTCTTAACTCTGTTTATGTGGTGAATTACATTTATTGATTTACACATGTTGAACCAACCTTGCATCTCTGGGATGAGACCAACTTTATCATATATACTATCTTCTTAGTGTGTTTTTGAATGTTGTTTGCCAATATTTTAACTAATGATTTTTATATGTATGTTTATCAGGGATTTCAGTCTGAAGTTTATGTTCCTTGATGTGTCTTTGTCTGATTTTGGTATTGGGAGGACATTGCCTTCATAGAATGTTTTTGGCAAAGTTTCCTCCTTTTTTCTGTATTCATGAAATAATTTAAGGAGGATTTGCCCTAGTTCTTCTTTAAGTTCTGGTAGAACTCAACTGAGAATCCATCTGGTCCTGGGTTATTCTCTATTAGAAGACTTTTAATAGATGCTTTAATTTCACTATTTGATATTGAGCTGTTTACATTTTCTATATCCTCATGTTTCAATTGGGGCAGGTCATATTTCTCTAGAACTTATCAATATCTTCAAAATTTTCTAGCTTGTTAAAGTATAAATTTTCAAAATGGTTTGTAATGATCCTCTGTATTTCAGAAGTAGCTGTAGTAATAGCTTTATTTCCATTATATTTTTATATGCTAAGATTTAACCTGTATCCTAAAATATGATCTATTTTAGAGAAGGTTTCATGTGCCATTAAGAAGAAAGTGAATCCATCATCAAAGGATGAAATACTCTATAGATGACTGTTAAGTCCATTAGGTTACTAGAGGTTACTAGTATTTTTCAGTTCTCAAGAGTCTTGCATTGTTATAGTATAGGTTTCACAAGTGAACTAATACTGATATATTATAACTAATGAAAGTCCATAGTTTATATTAGGGTTAATATTTGTTGTATAGTTGTGGTTTCTCTGGTTTTTATTTTTGGTTTTAACAAAGCATGGAGACATTTCAAAAATTACAGCATTATACAAATAATTTTTCTGTCTTATAAGTCCCCTTTGCTGTACCTACTCATCCCTCCCTCTACCTTACCACAAATCCTTAGCAACCACTGACTGTTTTTTTATGTCTGTACATTTGCATTTTTGAGGATGTCATATAGTTGGAATCATATAGTATGTAGCCTTTTCAGATTGGCTTCTTAGTGTAACTATTTTGAAGAAGAGTTTTAGCAGTGATAGTTATATTGGATATACACATGCCCTATAATCCAGTGATTCTTCTTATGATGTTTTGGTCAGCTTTTTGTTGCTATGACCAAAAGACCTGACAGGAAGAACTATGTGGAGGAAAAGTTTAACTTGGCTCATGGTTTCAGAGGTTCAGTCAATGGTCAGTGATGCATAGCTCTGGGCCCAAGGTAAGGCAGAGCAGCATGGTGGAAGGACATGGCAGATCCACTCAGGACATGGCAATCGAACAGCTGAGAGAGAGCTCTGCTCACCAGGGACAAAATATATATCCCCAAGGAATGTTCCTCCAGCCACACCCTACCTGCCTCCACTTACCACCCAACTAATCCATTCAAGTGTGTTAATCCACCAGTTAGGTTATAGTTCTCATAATCTAATCATTTCATCTCTGAACATCTTGCATTTCACAGGAACTTTGGGGGACACCACATATCTAAACCATAACATGTCAATATATGGCTTGTAAAATTTATTGCATATGCATATTCACCAGAATGCTGTATAGCTCTGTTGTTCATACTAGTAAAATGCTGGGGGTGGAGGAGTGGTCACTGAGTACAGAGCAGATAAGTGTGTTACAGTGTCAAAGTGGAAGATGAAAATACAGGGATGAATTTCATATGGACAATAGAAGACAATAAAAGCAAACTGTAGTAGAATAAATACAGTCCAATTTCTTTTATGTGTAGTTCTAGAGTGGACACACTTGAAGGATTACTACCAAAGTGTTAAAATTCAAATAAATGTAAAGGAATTATTTAAAATAGTCAAGGTACTGGGTAACTTTAAGGGGAATTAAGATACAATTCAAGAGGGCCTATAAGATTTTCAACAAGGGCTACAGATCTGGCGCCAGAGAAGACGTGCGCTGCTGACATTGTCTCCGCAAGACTCTTCCAGCGGTCTCGATAGCCTTCTACAGCCTGTTCGAAATGGCAACCCTCAAGGAAAAACTCATTACACCAGTTGCAGAAGAAGAGGCAGCAGTCCCAAACAATAAGATCACTGTAGTGGGTGCTGGACAAGTTGGTATAGCGTGTGCTATCAGCATTTTGGGAAAGTCTCTGGCTGATGAACTTGCCCTGGTGGATGTTTTGGAAGATAAGCTCAAAGGAGAAATGATGGATCTGCAGCACAAAAGCTTATTTCTTCAAACACCTAAAACTGTGGCAGATAAAGATTACTCTGTGACTGCCAATTCTAAGATCGTGGTAGTAACTGCAGGAGTCTGTCAGCAGGAGGGAGAGAGTCGTCTCAATCTGGTGCAGAGAAATGTCAATGTCTTCAAATTCATTATTCCTCAGATTGTCAAGTACAGTCCTGATTGCATCATAATTGTGGTTTCCAACCCAGTGAACATTCTTACATATGTTATCTGGAAACTAAGTGGATTACCCAAGCACCGTGTGATCAGAAGTGGGTGTAATCTGGATTCTGCTAGATTTTGTTATCTTATGGCTGAGAAACTTGGCATTCATCCCAGCAGCTGCCATGGATGGATTCTGGGAGAATATGGTGACTCAAGTGTGGCTGTGTGAAGTGGAGTGAATGTGGCTGGTGTTTCTCTCCAGGAACTAAATCCAGAAATGGGAACAGACAACGATAGTGAAAACTGGAAGGAAGTGCATAAGATGGTGGTTGAAAGTGCCTATGAAGTCATCAAGCTAAAAGGATACACCAACTGGGCTATTGGGTTAAGTGTGGCTGACCTCATTGAATCCATGTTTAAAACTCTATCCAGGATTCACCCAGTGTCAACCATGGTGAAGGGGATGTATGGCATTGAGAATGAAGTCTTCCTGAGCCTTCCATGTGTCCTCAATGCTCGGGGATTAACCAGCGTTATCAACCAGAAGCTGAAGGATGATGAGGTTGCTCAGCTCAAGAAAAGTGCAGATACCCTGTGGGACATCCATAAGGATCTAAAAGACCTGTGACTACTGAGCTCCAGGCTATAGAAATTGGAAAACTGCAATGTGATTAACCCTGAGCCTTTAGTCTGCATCCATATATGTGGGTCAGTTTGCTTCTTTAATATGTGACATGGGCTACTGGATCAAAGCCCAGGCTCACTTTAATGCTTGCAATAAGAGCTCTTGAACAAATAAAATTAACTGTTCTAGTGTGCTTCCAAAAAAAAAGATTTTCAACAATATTGTTAGTTTTCTACCATTTAAGCCTAGAGATAATTAAATAAACTTTTAATATTATTATTTTAAATTTAAATGTTCACATGTCACATACCTTTGAACACATACACATATATATGCACAGTACAACATTATATGTCCACATATATATTTCAACTGTATATATTTATGCTGTTTAGTGTGTATATTTCAAAATTTTTATAAAGATGAAAATACAATTTCCAGTAAAATGGGGAAAATATTACTGAGGTTTGAGAAATATGTTCATAGGACTTACTTCTGTTTGCCACTTAAGACCAATAGCCATTCTGTATGGGCCATTGTCCTGGTCCTTTATGGATAGCTGTTTCATTTTTATTTGTGACCAGGCCTACCCATTTTGAATGGAAACAGTTGTATTTCTAGTTATAATTGCTAAAACAAAAATAAAATGTGGACAATTAATAAAAATAATATAAACAACTAGGGAGAATATGAGGGAAGAGGGATGCAGAAAGGTTGATCAATAAGCACAAAGTTATATTGAAGAAATAAGTCTGGTCAGTGGAGTAATTAAAGATAATGGCAATGTACTATATATATGAAAGAGATACAAGAAGAGATTTTGAATGTTCTCACCACAAAAAGATATATGCTTGAGAAAGTAGTTATGCTTACCTTAATTTTTACATTATTCAATGTACATGTATATGAAAACATCACATGGAATCCCATAAATACACACAATATTATGAGCCAATTAAGCAAATGTATTTTTAAAACTTACAAAGGAAAACAAGTTTCCTAATTAAGCTCACCAACAGGTAAACTCAAAATTTATCATAAAGTTAAAACAAAAATTAAAACCATGAATGTATCAAAAGAAAAATCCTTGTTATCTTGAGAGAGGAAAAAGCTTTATTTTGATAGCTCGCAGTATCAAAAAAAAAAAGACTAAAATCTGCAACTACACTAAATTTTAAACTGTTTGAGCCAGAAACAGTGGAGCACACCTGTAATCCCAACTCTGTGGCATGCTGAGGCAAGATATTCCAAGTTGGAGGCCATTCTGGGTGATTTAGTAAGACACAATCTCAAAATCAAAAATAAAAAGAGCTCCAGGGATAGCTCAATGGTACAACACTTGCATGTGTAAGCTCGGATTCAATCCTAAAAACTTTGTAATTTTTTGATGAACAGGAATACCTTATGAATACAAAAACAAAATATGAAAATACAGAAGCACAGATGTGTTTTCAAACACTTCCCAAGAAAGTGGATATACATATGTAGAAAATGAAATTAGATTCCTTACCATTCAACTCACAAAAATGTCAACTCAAAGTGAATCAAGCATTTAAGAATGAGACCAGGAACTTCACAACTACTGGGGAAAAAAAAAAGAGGCTCAACATTCCAACATAGTGGTGCAGGTACGGACTCCTTTATCAAGACCCCTAAGGCTGAAGAAATTAAATTAAAAGACTTCTGCAGCAAAGGAAATAATTAAGAGCACTAGGAGAGAGCCTACAGAATGGGAAAAAATGGTGGTCAGCTACTCCTCTGACAGAAAATTCATATATAGAATATATAAAGAATGCAAAAAATACCAAAAAGAAACAACCTAATTAATAAATGGGCAAAAGGACTAAAAAGAAATTTCTCAAAAGAAGAAATACAAATGGTCACCAAATATACGAAAAACAATCCCAAGTTATCAGGGAAATGCAAACCAAAACTACACTGAGATTTCATCTCACTCCAGCCAAAATGTCAGTTATCAAGAATATAAATAATAAGTTGGCAAGGATGTGTAGTGAAAAGGTACACCCATGCATTGTTGGTGGAAATGTAAATTAGTACAACAACTCTGGAAAGCAGTATGAAGATTTCTCAAAAGACTATAAATGGAACCACTATATAAACCAGCTATCCCATTCCTTGGAATTTATCCAAATGAACTGAAATCAGAATATTATAGTGACACAGGCACATCAATTTTATAGCAGCATAATTCACAATAGCCAAGCTATTGTGGAAAGAGTCCAGGTGCTCAACAACAAACAAATGGTAAAGAAAATGTGGCATATAGAGAGAACAGAGTTTTACTCAGTCAAAAAGAATAAAATTGGGATGAGGTTGTGGTTCAGTGACAGAGTGCCTGCCTCGCACGTATGAGTTCGATCCTCAGCACCACACAAAAATAAACAAAAGAGAGTTAGTATGTCCATCTACAACTAAAAAATATTTTAGAAAAAGAATAAAATTATCACATTTTCTGGTAAATGGATGGAACTAGAGAACATCACTAAGTAAAATAAGCCAGACTCAGAAAGTCAACAGCCAAATATTTTCTCTCATATGCAGAGCTAGAGCAAAATAAACAGGAAAAAGAGGAGAATCCCAGGACGATAGAATAGAGATCAGTGAAGAAGAGGAAGAGGCTAGAGCAGGAGAGATGAGGGGTGGGGAAATGGAGGAACAGTGAAACATAATTGACCAAATTATGCTATGTACATACACGAACATACCAAAGTCAATTTCACCTCTCTGTATATCTATAAAACAATAATTATAGAAACAAAGTGAAATAAGCCAGTCCCAGAAAACCAAAGGTTGAGGGCTGGGGTTGTGGCTCAGTGGTAGAGTGCTCACCTACCATGTGTGAGGCACTGAGTTCATCCTCAGCACCATGTAAAAATAAAATAAAGGCATTTTGTGTCCACCTACAACTAAAAAATAAATATTTTTAAAAAAAACAAAGGTTAAATGTTCTGTCATATATAAAAAATTAAAATTAAAAAAAGAAAGTTAAATTAGATTAAAATTTTATTATTCTTCATTATACTTACGTATGTGATATAAATTTTAAGCCAAAAAGGTTTAAACTTATATATTGTATTATTTATTTATTACATTTGAATTTTAATCACTAAATAAATCAAGATACTTTTCATAAGTTGCAATTGATTATATGTATAATTAATTCAGAGCATTATGATTTCATAACATTACTGCATTAAAAAGGGATTCAAGAAGAAAAAAAAATCCTACTGACATGTATATGTAAAAACAAAAAAAAATTAATTAATTTAAAAAGAAAGAAAAACAAAACAATGAATAAATGGAAAAAAAGACCAGTAGAATAGAGGGAGGGGAACAGGGGGAAGGGAGAAGGGGAGAGAAAAGGAAGTATTGAAGCCTAAAATGGAGCAAATTACATTCCATGCTTCCAGGATCATGTCAAATTGAACCAAATATTACATATAACTATAATACACTAATTAAAAAAAATTCCAAAATTCTCAGGACAAAGACAATCAAACACAGGGAAACACTATATACAAGGTGAAACACAGGCAAAAGAAAATGAGCGCCATATCATTATTCACTGAAAGCACCAATTCAGAGAGGAAAGGATTCAGGTGCAGGATTGAGGTCTCATTTCCAGATAACAGGAAACAACGCCCATCATGCTGACAATGCTCTCCTCCCGAGGATGTTTCTGAGAGCTCCTTTGATATCTCAATTCCTCAGACTGTAGATGAAGGGGTTCAGCATGGGGGTAACCAGAGTGTACAACACAGACACGATGACATCTTTGTCATTAGAGTTACTAGATGAGGGGACAAAGTAGAGTCCAATAGGGGCTGGGGTTGTGGCTCAGTGGTAGAGCGCTCGCCTAGCATGTGCGCGGCCCGGGTTCCATCCTCAGCACCACGTAAACATAAATGCATTGCATTGTGTACAACTAAAGCAAATAAATAAATATTTTTTTTTTAAAGTAGAGTCCAATAATTGCTCCATAGTGCAGAGAAACCACAGAGAGGTGGGAGCCACATGTGGACAAGGCTTTGCAGATGCCCTTGATGGAGGGTCTTCTCAGGACACTGGACCCAATGTGGCCATAAGAGACCAGAATGCACATGAATGGCAGGGTAACAACTGCTGATCCTAAAGTGAGGATGGCCAGCTGATTGATGGTGGTGTCTGAGCTGTACAGCTTGAGTAAAGAAGAGATGTCACAGAAGAAGTGGGGAAGAGTGTTGCCTCTAAGGAAAGAGAGATGGGCCAGGAGAAGGGTGTGCACAAGAGCACCAGCAGAAGGTAAGACCCAGGATAAAAACACTAGCAGGAAACAGAGGCTCTGTCTCGTCATTCTAGTGTAGTGAATAGGATGGCAGATGGCCAGATACCTGTCATAGGCCATTGAGGTGAGAAGGAAGCTGTCAAGACCCCCAAAAAATAAGAAAAAATATGCCTGGGAAATGCACCCAGCATAAGAGATGGATTGGGTCTGCATCAGCATGTTCATGAGCATCTTTGGAGCCGTGACTGAGGAGAAAGAGATGTCAGTGAGGGCCAAGTGGCTGAGGAAGAAGTACATGGGGGTGTGGAGGCGAGAGTCCAGCCTGATGAGCAGGATGATGAGCAGGTTCCCCAGCACCGTGGTCAGGTACATGCCCAGGAACAGGGCGTAGTACATGCCTTGCTCCTCTGGCTGGATGGGGAGCCCCAGGAGGAGGAACTCAGACACACTGCTCTGGTTCATGATGCTCTTCTCCCTCTTGGGGACAAATTACTAGGAAGTGAGAGATGAGATGTGGTGGTTTTTCTCACCAGATGTACCTCACAGCCACATGCTGTTTTCTCTGGGGGACTGTATTAACATTCAGGAAAACTTCACACTTTGTCTGAATCTCCAGTCTGCCTCATTCTGGAAGCAGGTCATCAGATTTTCAATGCAAACAAGATTTCCTTCAAGGGAGACAGTGTAAATTTATTCACTTACTCGACCACACCCCAGACATTATTTTTGGTACTGGGAATCTAACATAAAATTAAATTCCCAAGTCCCTTCTCCCTTATAGCCCACACATTATAAGCATTTTACAGACTCCTGAGAAAGACCTATGGCTTTGTGGCCAGGAGACTTGAGGTGGGTTTCTAACTCAACAGTTCATCACCTGAGTGGCCTTGGCAGCTTTCTCTCAGGTACCTAAGCCCCTCTTCTATAAAATGATAATACTATCATTGCCTAGTTATGGGGTACTGGGGGAAGTAAATAAGTTAATACATGTACTAAGCTTAGATCAGAGCCCTACACACTGTAACAGTCACCAATGCCAGCTAGCTACTCAGAATTCTCATCAGAGAATTCTGATATAAACTCCAGGAACTCAATAGAAGAGAAAAGTGATGCAGCCATCTCACGAGACAGTTGCAGGCCTAGGGAAAAAAAAAAATGTTTAAACTCCTGGAAAACTTCACACCCTGAGAATCTGCAGAGGCCCAGATCCTGGATCCTGGGGATCAATTCCTTGATAGCGGTAACATTAGAAACATGACTTGTTCCTAACCCAACTCCTCTCCTCTTCTCCCCTATCTGGTCCTCTCCTCTTCTCTCTCTCTCTCTCTCTCTGCAATATGAGGATGCACAGCAAGAAATGTGAAAATTTGCCCCAAGGCACCATCCAATTCCAGGGCCCTAAGCATTCCCCAATGTTCTGGCATTTGGGATGTCTGTCCACCTAGAATTTATAGTTATCTAATTCTGACCGATTCCTAATATTTACCTAGCATTGATCATAATTGATAAGCTCTTATAAGGAGAAAGGTGTTAATAATGTTAAACAGTTAAATTTAGGTATCAGGAAACTGAATCTCAGGGTGATTAAGTAATAGGTTCAAAGTCACCAAGGTTATAATGAACGCAGTCACAATTCCAATCTTTGCCAGTGTTCTCAGATCCCCTACTCACCATTCCACTGGGTCTTCACCCCCGTTCAGGTCCAATCCTGGACCCTGTTAGGAATTGCTTCAGGGTTTCAAAGCTACTCCAAGCCACCTGCTTACACCTATGATGACACTGTGTCATATTATGTACTTGGTAGTCTGAACATTTTTGAGAGTGAAAAAAGAAGCTGTACAATTGCAGCATCTTCTTTCTGATGGCAAGCAAAGGCATCCCCATCATGGGCAGCAGAGTCTGTGCACCTTGGGGGTGGGGCAAGGAAGACGTGGCATAAATATGGCTAATTCTGATCATGTATATTCTTACTGTCTTGTTTCCTGCTCATATGGCCATAAGGTGTGATGCATTAATTATTAAGAATGAAACTGGTTCTGGAAATTATAGCCTTGTGGAATCTGAGTTAGGAGCATAAAAACATTTTCTAAAGTTGTACTAATATAACAGGTTTCTAGTTAGGAAAACAGCTTTTGTAAACGCCCACAGTCTGACCTCTTCTCGTTATAATCATGTGCACCAAGAAAAAGATTTAAAGGTATTTTTGTGATTGGTAAGCATTCCTTTTACTTTTGAAGTAGTTTAAGATAGATATATACAATTTCCTTAGGGTAGAAGTCCTTCAGACCTAACATTTGGCTAATGAGATAACACCTGTTAGCTCGACCTCTGAAAAACAGCCATACTCCCTTTTTCCCGAATTCAATATAAAGTCATTATAGGGAACGAAGGAGCCTAGGAGTTTTGAGTTCAATTAAAGATGTTAGGGTGATTCAGCCATAAAACATTATAGGTGGAATTGTTTAGACTTAAGGGATCATGGAAATAGGTTTGAATAAAAAACATGTTTTGTACTTTATCTTGTTGATATTTAAGATTAATCTATATACGCTTTTTCTGTCTTTAGATAGATTAAGCAGTGGTATGTACTTAGAAAAACACCATTTTCCTCAGAATGTATAACCCTGAAACTCTTTGATGTGACTTCAAAAGCTGTAATGTGAATCGTTGTGTTTGCTGGGCTATAAAAACTGGGGAAAGATAGTAAAGAAAGAGTTAAGCCTCCAGACCTTGTGGTGTATGCTTTTTTCATCGCTGACTCCTTACCTCCATGCCGCGTTACATGTGTCACGTTGCACCCCCACCGTGCTGCCCCAGCACCTCCGGCCGATAACCCCACTTCGGCAACCGCCCTGAACGTGCTGCTCTCTCCCCACCCCCCGCTGAGACCAGACCTCAGCATACAATAATTCTACCAGTACAACAGGTCTACACCAAAGCTTTCCTGGGCAAACCACACTATACATCCACTTGCTTATATCAGACATTGAAATTTGCAAAGGGCTCTTATGTGCATTTAATTCCATTAATCAGCAAACATTTACTGAGTGCTTAAGAAGCAGACCTTCCATTTTTTTCATGTTCCTGTGTGAAAACAGAGGTGTGAATCATACTTCAAAGGCATACTCAATGGCCCTGATAACCGGGGCAGGGGAAGAGGGGGATTTGATTGTGGAGGCATGAGCAGAGGTGGGCAGGGAGGAGGACGCAGTGGAATGGACAGTGCTGGAGAGTGAGGTGGCTTCAGTAACCCTGGTGGACCCATGGATGAGGGACCAAATCTTGATCTAGGCCCTCCAGTAGGTCCTGATAAAGACCCTGACAACAGTGCTGTTTATGCGCAAGGATTAAATGACAGTGTGACTCTTGATGATCTGGCAGTCTTCTTTAAGCATTGTGGGGTTATTAAGATGAACAAGAGAACTGGGAAACCCATGATCCACATCAACCTGGACAAGGAAACAGGAAAGCCCAAAGGTGATGCCACACTGTCCTATGAAGACCCTCCAACATACAAGGGAAGACCATCACTCCAAGGCACAGGCACCTGACAGAAGAGTTTCTTCAAAGAGCAGAGAGGAGCTCGGGCTCCTCGATCACTGGGAAGGACCAGAAGGAAGAAGTGACAAACCTTTAACTGGGACTGACCCACTGGTGTTCACTGGACCAGACTTCTCCCTGGAGCTCAAGCATCTCTAGAAGAAAATCTAAAAGTGAAATGTCAACTAAATCCTCAAGTTCAATGGTTGGATCAGCAAAAAGATAACTTGATAACAGCCACACTGTATGAAAAATACAGCTGGATACAGCCTCAAGAATGAAGAATGGCACAGGTAAGTGGATGAAGTTGGAGAATATAATGCTAAGTGAAGTTAGTCAATCTCAAAAATCCAAATACCGAATGTTTTCTCTGATATAAGGAGGCTGATCCACAGTGGTGTTGGGTCGGGGTACATAGGAGGATTAGAGGAATGCTAGAAAGGTCAAAGGGGAGGGAGGGGAAGGAAGGGAGCAAGGGGAGAGGGAGGGGAAAAAAGAAAAGGTGGTGGAATAAGATGGACGTCATTATCCTAAATGCATGATTGAAGATTTGAATGGTATGAATATAAATTGTATACAGTGTTTTGTAAAAAGATGCTCTATATGTTTATTATGAATTATAATGCATGATACTATTGTAAATACAACAACTTTGAATAAAAAAATAAGAAATTTTTTAAAAAGAATGAAGAATGGAAGCTGTCAGGTCGAATTTGACAAATGTTTTTTGGGGAGTTGTCTTTCATTGTTTGTTTGTGCAGTATTGAAGATTGAGCCCGAGCCTTGGACAAGTGTTTTATCACTGAGTTACATTCCCAATCCTAATAAAGTGACTTTGTATGAGCCTGTGTCCTATATCCTTGCACAAAATACTCTCCCTTGGACAGCCCAAAACTAACAAATCGGAAAGCTCATGCATTGAGCAATGATCATGCTCCCATTTATTGCATGCTTATAATATGCCACATGTTGATTTAAATCTTTAGTCTCATCTAAAGTTCAGGCTGCTGAGCTTCACCAGCACACAAGCACTTGATCCCTATGGCATTCCCAGTAGTGGAATATGACATTGTTGATGGACAGTGAAGAAAAGAGCCCACACAGCACACTGGGCTCTTCAAGTCACATGAGTAAATATTGCCCAGTTACCTTCAGAAGGATCCTGCTGGGACCTGCCTGTTTTGTTAGAAATAAGAGATGAGGATGGAAGAGAAAGGAATCATGCACAGCATTTCACTTACTCTGCACAGGAAATACAGGGAGGAAAATCTTACAAAGAATTTCCTTTTAAATATGTATTTCCTTCATCAATAACTCATCTTTAAAAACCGGATCCCTAGCTCATTAATTCCCACTTTTTATGTTCTGATATAAAGATTAAGGCAGAAACTAAACAACAACAACAAAAATTACAAATACAGAGGTAAGAAAACAGAAGCTTGGACAGTCTAAGTAACTTTTTCAAGGTTGCAGCTAATATGTAGTGAAAACAAGATTCAAACCATCAGTTCGATTCTATGACTCATGTCTGTAATTACCATACTGTACTAGCCCTATGAAGATTGCAGACCGGTCAACAAATTCAAAGAAACTGTGTCATAAGAGTAAATGAAAAGATCCAAGATGGCGGATTAGAGGAAGCCGCACTTCAGGGCAGCTCCGTGGAAAGAATCCAACAAAGCAGATAAATTGCCTTTCATCATATATATATAGGCTGAAAATACCGATCTCCTGGATGGTTTGATTATCACTACCAGGGAGAGAAAGAGACAAGCTGTCTGCAGCGGCTGGAGCCGTGAGGCTCCTGCAAAACTGCCTGGGTGGTGCACAGACCGTGCGAAACAAAGTCAGTGTGGGGAGACCGTGCTACTACTGCAACCCCAGCCAAACTCACGGCACACCAGCGTGAAACCGGCGATAAAAACCAGCGATAACAGCCAGCGGAATTGGTGCTGGGGAACCACGGGAGACCACCGGTCGACAACACCAGTTCAAATCCACACTCCACCGGATGCGACCCTCAGCAGTAGGGCCCCGGACAGAGCGGTGCAGAGATCAGCGAACAGCAAGCGGGGGCAGAGTGGAGCGGGCCACAGTCCGAAGCAGCGCTGTCTGCACCACAGTCACAGTTGTGGATTCCCGGTGCCACTTCGGCAGGGAGACATCCACCAAATGGCTTCGAAATTGATCGGCGAGGATACGGGAGTCTGCGGAACTGCTGTTGACTGGAAGGAGAGCACCACCATCTTTGAAGGCTGCGGTGGCTGACCCAGACAGAGGGGAGGAGACGGAGAGAACCACGGCTGCAGCCATCCAGGGACCCTCCAGCTCTCTGAAGACAACGCACAATTGGGTGAGGCTCGGGTGGTCAGCAGGGGAAGGCGTTTCTGAGGCCAGCGCAGCGGCCACAAGAAGCTGCAACTGTGGGTGGGCTTGGGGAGGGGGTGCCTTCTGGAGGGTCCCCTTCCTGGTGCCATTCATCTGCTGACACACACAAACCCCTTGGGCCACTCCTTCACTGAACCGTACAGCCACTGGCCTGGGATGCAGCCTTGATTTCACTAACAGGATCACAGACTGTCTAGACGTGATCCAATAACGGTTGGATTGAACTGGAAAGGAAAAACAAGAGGGGGGCTTCCCAGGGCCCGTTTTGTCTGAGACTTGGGGTTCAACTTTTTTTTTGTTGGATTGCAGGGAGGTTTTTTTTCTGTTTGTTTGTTTGTTTATTTTTCTTTTTCTTTTTTTGGCTTTGTTTTGTTCTGCTTTTTTTTTTCTTCCACATTGATTGTCAGTGTGTTTGTTTGCTTCCGCTCCTTTTTTCTTTCCTTCTTTTCTTCCTTCTCACTCTTGCATCTTTTCTTCCTCCTTCATCTTTCATGTTTACACCCTGCCAGTGCATACTAAACAGAGGCAAAAACAAGTTATACGCAGAACTTGGGATTTCTAGAACCGGCGCAATTGAACTGGGTAGCAAAGCGGTGTTATATATAGTTTACTCTCTATTTTCTTGATTCTCTCTCTCCTCTCTCTTACACTAATTCCTACTCTTTTATCATTTTTTTTCTTTTCCAACTTACTTTATAAATAAATTGGTCTTTCCACCTAATTGTCAACTCCATTCTCTTTCTTCCCTCTTCTACTGATACTAAACCGCTTCCACTAAACCACTTCAATAGATATCTCTTTTCATACTTTCCAAGAAAGAACAATTCAAGACACTTCCTTCTTCCTAAACATAACACCTCTGTATCCAATACTTGAAGCTATAAAACCCCATCAGAAGCGTACAGAGTAAATTGGAAATAATATCTGGGTTAACCAAATCTGTACATTGTGATCAAACGTGGATTTTCTGAATAGAAAGTGTTAGGTTTTAAAAGTGTAAAGGAATGATAAGGTGATCTGATAGCATTGTACTACAGGCACAACATAAGGCTTTAAGGTAAAATCGAAATAGTCAAGGTCCCACAGTACAGGAAGAATAGACACACAAGCAACATGAAAAAACAAGGGAAGAAAATGACACAAAGAAATCAAGATACCTCATCAGTAGATGTCATGGCAAGCACAGTTGGTCAAATGCCAGAGACGGAATTTAGAAATTACATATGCCAAATGTTTATGGAACTTAAAAATGAACTCAAAAATGAGATGAGGGAGCAAGTACAGGAGGCAAAAGATCATTTTGACAAAGAACTCCAAAAACAAATACAGGAAATAAAAGATTATTTCAATAGGGAAATAGAGGCTCTAAAGAGAATCCAAACAGAAATTCCAGAAATGAAAGAAGCAATAAACCAAAATAAAAGCTCAATTGAAAGCATCTCCAACAGAATAGACCACTTAGAAGAAAGAACCTCAGACAATGAAGACAAAATATATATCCTAGAGAAGAATTTAGACTATACAGCAAAACTTGTTAGAAATCAAGAACATAACATCCAAGAATTATGGGACAGCATAAAAAGACCAAACTTAAGAGTGATCAGCATAGAGGAAGGGGCAGAGTTTCAAGCCAAAGGAATGAGTAATCTATTTAATGAAATAATTACAGAAAATTTTCCAAACTTGAAGAATGAATGGGAAAACCAAGTTCAAGAGGCATACCGAACACCAAACAAACAAAGTCTCAACAGATCCACACCAAGACACATTATAATGAAAATGCCTAATACACTGAGCAAGGAGAGAATACTAAAAGCCACAAGAGAAAGGAAGCAGATTACATATAGGGGGAAAACAATCAGACTATGTTCAGATTTTTCAACCCAGACCTTAAAAGCAAGAAGATCCTGGAATAGCATATTTCAAGCTCTGGAAGAAAAGGGATGTCAACCAAGAATCTTTTTTTTTTAATATTTATTTATTTACTTTTGTACACAATGCAATTGCATTTATGTTTACATGGTGCTGAGGATCGAACTCGGGCCGTGCACGTGCAAGACGGGTGCTCTGCCGCTGAGCCACAACCCCAGCCCAACCAAGAATCTTATATCCAGCAAAATTGAGCTTTAGATTCGAAGATGAAATAAAAACCTTCCACGACAAGCAAAAGTTAAAAGATTTCACAACTCGAAAGCCAGCACTTCTGAGCATCCTGGGCAACATTTTTCATGAAGAAGAAGAGAAAGATGATAATGAAAATCAACAAAGGGAGATATTAAACTAAAGGAAATACCAACCAGAAGAGAAACCAAATCAAGCTAAAGACCATAATTCAAATAAAAATGGATGGGAATAAAAATCACATCTCAATAATAACCCTGAATGTTAATGGCCTAAACTCGCCAATCAAAAGACACAGATTATCAGAATGGATTAAAAGAAATGACCCAACAATTTGCTGTCTCCAAGAAACACACCTCATAGAAAAAGACATCAACAGACTGAAAGTGAAAGGCTGGGAAAAGTCTTATCACTCACATGGCCGGCGGAAGCAAGCAGGGGTTTCCATTCTCATATCAAATAAGGTAGACTTCAAACCAAAACTAATCAAGAGGGACAAAGATGGATATTTCTTATTACTTAAGGGAACCATCCATCAACAGGATATAACAATCATAAATCTATATGCCCCAAATAATGGAGCACCTACATTCATCAAACAAACTCTTCTCAAGTTCAAGAGTAAAATAGACCACAACACAGTTATTCTAGGGGACTTCAATACACCTCTCTCACCAATGGATAGATCATCCAAACAAAAGCTAAACAAAGAAACTTTAAGCCTCCTTAAAACAATTAACAATTTAGACCTAACGGACATATATAGAATATTTCATCCCTCAGTAAAAGATTACACATTTTTCTCAGCAGCACATAGCTCCTTCTCCAAAATAGACCATATATTATGTCACAAGGCAACTCTCAGCAAATATAAAAAAATAGAGATACTACCCTGCATGCTATCGGAACATAAAGGGATGAAATTGGAAATCAACGACAAAACAAGGAATGAGAAAAACTACTCCATCAACTGGAAGTTAAACAACATGCTACTGAATGAACAAGGGGTTGAAGAAGACATCAAAGAGGAGATCAAAAAATTCCTAGAGGTAAATGAGAACACAGATACATCATATAGAAATCTCTGGGACACCATGAAGGCAGTAGTAAGAGGAAAATTCATTGCACTGAATTCATTCCTTAAGAGGAAAAAAACCCAACAAATAAATGACTTAACATCACACCTCAAAGCATTAGAAAAAGAAGAACAGACCAACACCAAGAGCAGTAGAAGACAGGAAATAATTAAAATCAGAGCAGAAATTAATGAAATTGAGACTAAGGAAACCATTCAAAGAATTGACAAGACTAAAAGTTGGTTCTTTGAAAAAATAAACAAAATTGACAGACTCTTAGTGATGCTAATGAAAAGAAGAAGAGAAAAAACTCAAATTACTAACATTCGTGATGAAAAAGGGAATATCACAACAAACACCTCAGATATACAGAATATAATTAGAAATTACTTTGAAAACTTGTACTCTAATAAAATAGAAAATACTGAATGCATTGACAGATTTCTAGAGTCATATGATTTGCCTAAACTGGATGTGGAGGCTATACACAATTTAAACAGATCAATTACAAGCGAAGAAATAGAAGATGTCATCAAAAAGCTACCAACAAGGAAAAGTCCAGGACCTGATGGGTTTACAGCCGAGTTCTATAAGACTTTCAAAGAAGAACTAATACCAATGCTCTTCAAACTATTTCAAGAAATAGAAAAAGAGGGAGCTCTTCCAGACTCTTTCTATGAGGCCAATATCACATTAATTCCAAAGCCAGGCAAAGACACATCCAAAAAAGAAAACTTCAGGCCCATATCTTTAATGAACATAGATGCAAAAATCCTCAACAAAATCCTGGCAAATCGGACACAAAAACATATCAAAAAGATAGTGCACCACGATCAAGTGGGGTTTATCTCAGGGATGCAAGGCTGGTTCAACATTCGGAAATCAATAAACATAATACATCACATCAATAAACTTAAAGACAAAAATCATATGATCATCTCAATTGATGCAGAAAAAGCATTTGACAAAATACAACACCCCTTTATGTTCAAAACACTGGAAAAACTAGGAATATCAGGAACATATCTTAACATTATAAAAGCTATTTATGCAAGGCCCTGAGCTAACATTATCTTAAATGGAGAAAAATTGAAAGCATTCCCTCTAAAAACTGGAACAAGACAGGGATGCCCCCTTTCACCACTGCTATTTAACATGGTACTGGAAACTCTGGCCAGACAGACGAAAGAAATTAAAGGGATCAAAATAGGAAAAGAAGAGCTCAAATTAGCACTATTTGCTGATGACATGATAATCTACCTAGAGGACCCAAAAAACTCTACCAGAAAACTTTTACAACTAGTAAGTGAATTTGGCAAAGTTGCAGGATACAAAATCAATACACATAAGTCAAAGGCATTTGTGTACATCAGCGACAAAGACTCTGAAAGGGAAATGATGAAAAATACCCCATTTACAATAGCATCAAAAAAAAAAAAAATACCTGGGAATCAACCTAATGAAAGAGGTGAAAGACCTCTATAACGAAAATTATAGAACACTAAAGAAAGAAATTATAGATGAACTCAGAAGATGGAAAGACCTACCTTGCTCTTGGATAGGTAGAATTAATATTGTCAAAATGTCCATACTACCAAAAGCATTATACAGATTTAATGCAATTCCAATCAAAATCCCAATGTCATTCTTCAAAGAAATAGAAATAGCAGTCATGAAATTCATCTGGAAAAATAAGAGACCCAGAATAGCCAAAGCAATCCTGAGCAAGAAAAGTGAAGCAGGGGGCATCACCATACCGGACCTTAAATTATACTATAGAGCAATAGTAACAAAAACAGCATGGTATTGGCACCAAAAACAGACTGGTGGACCAATGGTACAGAATTGAGGATACAGAGACTAATACATATAATTTCAGCTATCTTATATTAGACAAAGGCGCCAAAAATGTACAGTGGAGAAAGGATAGCCTCTTCAACAAATGTTGCTGGGAAAACTGGAAATCCATATGCAACAAAATGAAATTAAACCTTTATCTCTCACCATGCACAAAACTCAATTCAAAGTGGATCAAGGACCTAGGAATTAGACCAGAGACAATACACCTAATAGAAGAAAAAGTAAGCTCCAATTTCCAACATGTTGGATTAGGCCCCAAGTTCCTTAATAAGAATCCTGTAGCACAAGAATTAATGAATGGGATAGATTTAAACTAAAAATTTTCTTTTCAGCAAAAGAAACAATCAGTGAGGTGAATAGAGAGGCAACTAATTGGGAACAAATATTTAATACATGCACATCAGATAGAGCACTAATCTCTAGAATATATAAAGAACTCAAAAAAACTTTACACTAAAAATACAAATAACCCAATCAATAAATGGGCTAAGGAATTGAGAAGACACCTCTCAAAAGAAGATACACGATTAATCAACAAATACATGAAAAAATGTTCAACATCGCTGGCAATTAGAGAAATGCAAATCAAAACTACTCTAAGATTTCACTTCACTCCAGTCTGAATGGCAGCTATCAAGAACACAAGCAACAATAAATGTTGGAGAGGATGTGGGGAAAAAGGCACACTCATACATTGCTGGTAGGACTGCAAAATGGTGCAACCGTTATGGAAAGCAGTATGGAGATTTCTTGGAAAACTGGGAATGGAACCATCCTATGACCCAGCCATCCCACTCCTGGGTCTATTCCCAAAGGACTTAAAAACAGCATATTACAGTGACACAGCTATCTCAATGTTTGTAGCTGCGCAATTCACAATAGCTAGGTTGTGGAACCAACCTAGATGTCCCTCAGTAAATGAGTGGATTAAGAAAATGTGGTATATACGCACAATGGAATTTTACTCAGCAATAAAAGAAAATAAATTAATGGCATTTGCAGGTAAATGGATGAAGTTGGAAGACATAATGCTAAGTGAAGTTAGTCAGTCTCAAAAATCCAAGTACCAAATGTTTTCTCTGATATAAGGAGGCTATTTCAAAGTATTGTTGGATGGGGGGGTACATAGGAGGACTAGAGGAATACTAGAATGGTCAAGGGAAGGGAGGGTAAGGGAGGGAGCAAGAGGGGAGGGAGTGGAGAAAAGAAAAAAAAAAGGTGGTTGAATGAGACGGATATCATTATCCTAAATGCATGATTGAAGACCTGAATTGTACGAATATACTTTGTATACAAACAGTTGTATGTAAAAAGATACTAAATATATGCACTATGAGTTGTATATATTAAAAATTATAAAAATAAAATTTAAAAAAAAGAGAGAGATGAGATGTGGGAGGAGAATTCAGCTATTTATCCTACACACGAACACACAGATGTGCACACACACGCTGCCAGATCATGATTTTTATTTTCTCTTTTCATCTATTCCAGATTAAATACCATGTGAGTGTGTTATATGTAAAAACATGTATGTTGTTACACACACAGAGAATCATAGATCGCTGTGCCCGATACTCATTCTAAATAAAAAGCCACATTTTCACACAAATTCACACACAACTGATAAATAATACACTGCTCCACACAGCACAGCACATGAACATCGCACGGAGTCGTCCACATAAAAAACACATACTGTGTACATGCATGCAACCATGTCATCAAATACAACACACAAACAACACGCATGCACACACACTCATACATACACCTTACTGAGAAGAGATGATTTATAGCTCTATCTATACCCTTCCTTCACGAAAAGAATAGGAGTGTAAGTGTATTATAAAACAAAACAAAATACACACACACGTACACACATATGCTCACATAAACACACCCATCCAGTGCCAAGTGATGATTTCCCTTCTTCCTCTCACTGCAACAGTCTTTGATAAGCTCTGAAACCTTCTGATCAAGGTGACTTCCTGAGCCCTCACTTTCTGTTCAGAAGGACCAGAATCCAAGGATTCTCCTGACCTAAGGGTCTTTTGAACATTGCACATTTGTTTTGGAACAGCAAGAAAATGGCAAGAAGATCCTCGTTTACCAACAAGATTAATACCCAGGGGAGAATGCCACAGCTTCTGCTTAGGGAAGGAGCCAGCATGGGCTAATTGCCAATTTCCTGCCTTGCCCATGGGAGGGGACCTATGAAGGGACCCGAGGGGGAACCACAGGAGTCCCTGGAAAAGGGGTGCTTGCAAAGCCTCAGTGGCCCAGTTGACCCTGGCCTCTGAAGTAACACAGCATGGAGCTGGCCTCTCCAAATCACAAGCTGGTTAGAGAGAAAGCCCATGGATTCTGACCCTTTAGAGAACACACTCACTGCCACCTGGGATTGTGCAGGTCTCCCCTCTCCTCTGAGATACTCCATGGGACAGGCACTGGGCTTGTTCAGTAGAAGGTGGGACTGGTCCCAAGGTCATTAAGCACAGACTGACCTCATATTGCAACCAGCTCTTCTCTGGCACACTGGGTGGTCTAGCAAGGGCTTAAGTTCCATGAGGACCTGTTTCCTTGGCTCCATGCAGAAGAGTGAGAGCACCTTGCTCATGAGGTTATCATGGGAGTTAAATGGAACACTGTATGTTAAAGCACTAAACCCAGCTTAAGGGACTAATACCCTAATCAATGTGCCAAATGAGACAGTCACCTTAATAACTGTTCCAGTTACTATAGCTGTGTAACACACTGAACCAAAACTTCATATCACTGAACAACCATTTTATAATGCTCACACTTTCTGTGGGTCAGGAATGCAGAAAAGACACAGACAGTCTCTGATCCTCAGCTGGGAAGAACTGAAGAGGTGGGGTGTTACTTGCTGACTCAGGCTGGAATGATCTGGAAGCACAATCAAGCAAGCATCTGACAGCTGATTTGGGTTATTGGCTGGGACCTAAGCTGGGCTGTCAGTCAAAGGGTGTGGCCTTTCCATTCTGTCTGGGCACCCACATGGCACTGGCCTCCACAGTGGGAGCCCTTAAATGCTGGTTCATAGATTCAAAGCTGAATGACCCAAGAGAACTAGGCAGAAACAGAGTGGCCTTTTCTTTGTATTTAAGTAGCACTCTTGGAAATACCTTTTATACATGTGTCTCTAAATGCTTCACTAAATGCAATACAAGGTGTCACCACACCCACTGTCTGAAATGACACTGTCCTCAAAGTGATGTGAGAAGAGCAGTCTTAGAAACACCTCATGGTTTATTGTGTGTATGTTTAAGGCACACAACAGGACATCTTGATATAAATGTATATAATATATATATATATGTATATATATATATATATATGAAATGATTGCCATAGTAAAGCCAATCAACATACTCATCATCTCCCATATTTGTCTTTTTATTTTTAATAAACACATAAAGTAGTACATGTATTTATAAATGCATATGGTGTGCACCATGATGTTTTGAAATAAATATACAGCAGAATGGATATGCTAAACAAATTAATATATGTATGCATTTAAATATATACATATATGGGTTAAGATCTCTTAAATGCATTCTTTCAAGAAAATTTCCAGGTACAACATATTATTAGCTATAGTCCTCATGCTACACATTGGATCTCTGGGCTAATTCATCCTATGTAATTGCAACATTTTATCTTTTGACTACATAATCCAACTCCCATATCTTTACCCTCCTCTGGTAACCACAAATCTCTTTCTGATTCTACATATTCAACATTTTTTAGATTGCATATATAATAAAGACCATGCAGTCTTTTTCTTTCTAGCTCTTGTTTCTTTCACTTAGCATAATGCTCCCCCTCCATGTCATCACAAATGGCCAAATCACCTTTTTGAAGGTTGAATGGCATGTCATTGTATGTGTATAGCATAATTTCTTTATCTATTCATCATTCACAGACTGGTTGAGTCCATGTCTTGGCTACTGTGAATAATTCTGTAGGGAGTAATGGAGTGAAAATACCACTATAAAGTGCTGAGTTCATTTCCTCTGGCTATATGCCCAGAAAAGGGATGTTAGAACTTTCACGTGAAAGTTCTGTTCTTAATGTTTCTTAGGAATCTCCATACTGTTTTCCATATGGTTAAGGCTTCTTACATTCACACCAACAGTGAGCAAGGGTTTCCTTTTATCCAAATTCTAGAAAAAGCTTGTTATCTCTTGCCTTTTTAATAATAGCCATCTTAATAGGTGTGAAGTGGCATCTCACCGTGGTTTTGATTTGCACTTTCTTGATGATTAGTGATACTGAACACCTTTTGGGTACCTGTGGGCATTATGAAACGATTGTTCAATGTCACTAATTTGGTCATTTGTATATTTTCTTTCAAAAATCAGATTCTCTGCCCATTTTCTAATCAAATAGTTTGTGGTTTGTTTTCTTTTCACTACTGAGTTATATGAGTTCTTTATATACTTTGAATAACAATCTTTTATTAGAAATGGTTTGCAAATATTTTCTCCCATTACATAATGTGCATTTTATTTTCATGCCTTATTTTAAGAAATGTCTGTTCAGAGGTCATTTGCCCACTTTTATAATTGGGTTATTTCTTGTTATTGAGTTACCTTTCATTTTCTTTCTTTCTTTCTTTTTTTTTTTTTTTTTTTTTTTTTTTTGTATTTTATTAGAGACAGGGTCTCACTGAGTTGCTAAGTGCCTCGCCATTGCTGAGGCTGGCTTTGAACTTGCAATCCTCCTGCCTCAGCCTCCCAAGTGCTAGGATTACAGGCATGAGCTTCCGTGCCCGGCTTTTTATTTTCTTGTTTCCTTTGCTGTACAGGAACTTTATTCATTCATGTAATCTCATCTGTTTAGTTTTATTTTAGTTTTTTGTTTTGTTTTATTTTTTGGTGGTGCTGGGGATTGAACTCAGGGCTTTGTGAGTGCTAGGCAAGCACACTACCAACTGAGCTATATCCCCAGCCCCTTGCTTTGGTTTTGTGTCCGTTTGGTGTTATATGTAAAATATCATTGATAAGACCAATGTTGATGAGCTTATGCCATGTATTTTCTCCTATTAGCTCTACAGTGATAGGTCTTGTCATTCGCTTGTTCCATTTTTGTATGTCTATTTTATGTCAGTACCATACTGTTTTGCTTATAATAGTTTTGTAATATAGTTTGAAATCAGGTCATGTGATGTCCCCAGCTTTGTTCTTTTTCTCATGATTGCTTTGGCTATTTAGAAACTTCTATGTTCTGTATACATTTTATGATAATTTATTTGTGTGAAAAATCCTGTTGGAATTGAGTAGGGATTGCATTAAATCTGTAGATTGCTTTGGGGATCCTGGACACTTGAACAATTTTAACATTTTAATTCCTTTAATCATGAACATATCTTTCCATTTACTTGTGTCTTTCTCAATTTCATGATTGATTTTTATCCATCATTGAATTAGTATGGTATTTTACATTGGTTGATCTGCACATGTACAGCTATCTATGTAACCCAGAGATAAATTTTCCTTCATCATAGTGTATTATCCTTTGAGTGTGCACTTTAATTCTACTTGTAAAATATCAGAACAAAAGTGAAAGATTCTAATTGAAAAGTAAAATCTTATTTGTTGAGAGCAAAATATATTTTTAATAATAAAATATTTATGGGAAGGAGGGAGTGCCCTCTGACATTCAATATTCAATAAATTCTTCACGTGACTATTTGTATATTGTCTAAAATAGATTCAAGCTGGGTACTGTGAAACATGGCCATAATCCAAGCTGCTTGGGAGACTGAGACAGGAGGATCGTAAGTCTGAGGTCAGCCTTGGCAACATGGTGAGACCTTGACCCAACAAAGAAAAATAGGGCTTGGCATGTAGCTCAGCGGCAAAGCACCCCTAGGTTTAATCTCCCATATAAAAATAAAATATAATACAATATATAAGATAAAATTGTAAAAAATGGATTCACATCCTGATTGGCTGACCCCAAGATGGATTCTGGTTAAGATAACCTATAAATTTCCACTAACAAACAGGGTGTGTGTGTGTGTGTGTGTGTGTGTGTGTGTGTGTGTGTGACTTCAGCAAGTGGGAGAACAGAAGGCCTTAGTTTTAGTCCCTCTCACATAAAGTACTATTATCAATTACCGTCAGCCAAGAATGCCTTTTTCAAAATCCCCAGAACCCAGGGGTGTGGCTGAGCCTTTATTTGTACCACCAAACCTTTCAGGAAGGCTGAAAAGCTGCACTGCAGGTAAAAGGAAAGATTTTATTCTGGCTGAATTTCCCTTCTTAAAACCAGGACAGTGCCACACCAAGAGGATTCCCCTCTGCCTACAGCTTCTCCAGCCAGGAAAGAAGGCCTGAGGGAGATGTGCAGTTCCCTCAGCCTTCAGGAGCACATCCCAAAAGGCCCCATTCTTTCTCACTACACAGGGAACACCGGGGAATCATCCGGGTTGACCACCCAGGGTCAACTGGGAACAAAGAAGGGGTACAGGGCTCACAGTGTCCAGTGCTTAGATCTAGGCCCTGGCACCACATTCCTGCCAGCAGCAGTGCCTACAGAGACCAGCCAGCAGCATTACCCAGCACAGAGCTGAGCTGGTCAGTGCCAGTAACACAGCTGTCAGTTCTCCCTGGGTGGATTCCCTAACACATGCCCCACCCAGCTCAGAGCCAAGCTTCTCCTGGGCAGGGAAGCAATCCAGGTGACCTCCTCCTAGACTCAGGACGCTGGCTAAGACACTGCACAGGCAGGGACATAAGCCTGTTGCCGGCTGAAGCGATGGCCGCTTGGAGCAACAAAGCCGCGGGAATAAGTTCAGAGGCAGACTGGAAACAAACAAGATCTTTATTCTGTCAGCTTTTCTCTCTGGCTCTAACAACTCTAACACGTACCACACACCACCAAACAACCAACAACCAAAATGGCCCCCACCCACTCCGCGCTGGGCCCAAGTCTCTCGAGATCCCAGGCCAAGTCTCGTGAGACTACGGAAGACGGCAATGTCCAAACATTTCCATGGCCCGAAGTCAACGCAATCATAGCCATCTCCCCAAACAGGGCTCCTGCATTAGCCTGAGACCCTTTAGTCTTACAAAGCAATGTTTCTAGGTCCATCCAACCAGGGAGCCCAAACAGCAAACCCTACATAGATAGCTTCAGTGCCTAGTCTTAGTCCCCCACTGGGAACAAGGCAAGGCTGTGGCCCCATATTTCTACAGGGCATGCCCTCCTTCCCTGGCTGACCACAGAGCAAATCCAGTGGATTCACCAAGTAGGTACCTAGCCAGTGACCCTGTCCAATCACAAGGCACAGCTCAAGGCTATTGCTGATTACAGATCCCAGCCTATAAACCTGCCCAACTGCAGATCACAGATGTGGCTCATCTAATCACAGAGCCCCACGTGTGGTCACTTGAATGCCAAGGTCAGCCACCAGCACCATGTGGCTGGGAAGTATAGCCAGACTCCACCAGACCAAGAGTGACATACAGCCAAGAATGTAACCCTGCCCAGCTAGCAGTAGCACCTAGCTAGGGAGGGAGCACAGCCCTGCCCACCAGAGGTGATTGTGGAGCAGAGCCAGCAATGCTGTCTGACTGCAGAGCCCGCAATGACCCTACCAGGGGGCACAGCCAGCGGCCCCATGAACACAGAGCCCAGCCAGCAGCTTGGCCTGACAGCAGAGCACAGGGTCTCACTTGACCACAGAATAGCTCCACCTGAGATCACAGCATGGGGAGCAATCCTGCCCAATTAGAGAACCCCAAAGCAAGCACTGCCTGCCTGTGAACACTGCCAGCTGAGCCCTGAAGCACTAATCTGGATTCATTAGTGAAGTTCTTCACCTGCTAAAGTTTGCAAAAGCAGGAAAAGGTGGCCATTGTTTTTTTCAAACACACAACCCCCAAGGCAAAGACACAAGGATCACAAAGAATCAAGTAAATATGATAGCACCAAAGAATATTAATAAGGCTGCAATAATAGACCCTATAGTAATGGGGTCATTATAATTAAATTGTCAAAAGTAAAAAGAGAGAAATTGCACTAATTAGTAACATGAAACATTCAAGTATAAAACTCGCTGGTACGAGTACATAGTTGTTTTAGTCAGCTTTTTCACTGCTGTGACTAAAAGACCTTACCAGAATCATCTTAGAGGGGGAAAGGTTTATTTGAGGGCTCATGGTTTCAGAGGACTCAGTCCATAGATAGCAGGCTCCATTCCTCAGGGCTCAAGTGAGGCAGGACATCATGGTGGAAGAGTATGGTAGAGGAAAGCAGCTCACATGATAATCAGGAAGCAGAGAGAGAGAGAGGTCTCCACTTGCCAGATACAAATATATACTCCAAAGCCACACCCCCAATGACCCACCTCCTCCAACCACACCCTACCTGCCTTTAGTTAGGGTTCAATTAATCCCATCATGTGATTAATTCACTGATTGGGTTAAGGCTCTCATAACCCAATCATTTCTCCTCTGAACCTTCTTGCATTGTCTCACACATGAACTTTTTGGGGACACCACACATCCAAACAGTAACAATAGTCAAATTCAGAATTTTCTAATACAGTAATGGTAGTAAATCGGTCAAAACCAAATCTACTAAGGAGTAATGTCAGCAACACGACGGAATAGGAGTTCCCCAAATTCACTCCCCCAAAGAAATCCAGCTAGCAACTATCCATAGACAAAAAAAAAAAAAAAAATTACACCCTGTGCATCCCAGAACTTGAGAATGAGGGTGAGATACCCCTGAACCACAACACTGGAAGATGCATGATAGAACAGTAAGAAGAATGGATGGCTTTGACAGCCCTCCCTCAAGCCAGCACAGTGCCACACACAGGGGATTCCTCTGAACTCAATGGTTTCTACCATTGCAAAAGTGACCTGAAGGTGGACATTCAGTTTCCCCATCATTCTGGGACCTTTTTACTGGAGGCAAATCTGGCTATCCCACGGGGAATTTGGGATAGACCATTGTGTCAGTTAGGAACAAGGAATGGGGTAGGAGGTCCCAGCAAAAATTACGTGGTTGCTCTATATCCTGACCAAAGGCCCCACTCTAGAGAAATCATCCAACAGCTTCACGTAGAAGGAAATATGGACGATGAGTCTTCCAGACTTGAATCCCTGACTGGCTTTCCTGCACATTCTGGTGCTTTTGTTGTGTCTTCCCCTGGCTGATTCCAACCAGCTGCTGTAGGAGCCACAGAAGCCCAGGGATTCCAGGCTGGATGGCACTGTCCACAGCAGCCTCGAGCTTAGGGCACCCTCTAGGGGGAAAACTAGTGAAATCTCAACAAATGTTGGAGTTCAGTGAACAGTAGTGTTCTAACACTGGCTCTTTACTTGCAACAACCCACGGTGGCATTGCAAGAATGGGAATTCCTGTAAGATCTTTGTAACTTTTCTGTAAATCTAAAACCATCCTAAAATTTTAAAAAAATTATTAAAAGTAGCAATTCAAGCATACTTTTATAAAAGTTGATAAGCCAATTCTAAAATTTAAATGGAAGTGAAAAGTACCTAGAAGGGTGAGGATGCTCCTAAAGAAAAATCACAAATTGGAACACAGACATTACCAGATTACAGTAAAGGGGCAGTGTGGCATTGCTATTAAAATAACCAAATAGATCAATGGAACTAATAAAGAACTCAAATTTAGATTGACAGATATTCAATCACTTGATGTTTGGCAAAGCACCAACATAAGTTACTGGGGAAAGGAGGGTTTTTCCAACACAATGCTGGAACAGCTGGATACACACATAGGAAACAAATAAATTTTGACTCCATACCACACACCAAACGAAGTGGCTCATGGACCTAAATGGGAGGGCTTAACATATAAAATTTCTTGAAGAAAACAGGAAAAAAAGAAGGTAATTGCAACCTTAAGGTGAGTTACATTTCCTTGGTCAAGAAGCAAATAAGTACTAACCATAAAATAAAAATTATTAAATTGGATTTCATCAAAATTTAAAAGCTGTGTTCCTCAAAGGATATCACTGAGGGAAAGGGGGAAAACATTCTTAATAAATGAACCTGACAAAGATGTATTCAGAACTCAAAAAGACTCTTACAAATCAATAAACAAAGGCATACTGCTCTATTTTGTAAAACAGATGTTTTACAAAAGAAAATATAGTAGTCCTCCCTCATCCACAGCTTTGCTTTCGAGGTTTAGTTAACTAAAGTCATGATTTGAAATACTTAATGCAAAATTCCAGAAATAAATAATTCACAAGTTTTTTTTTTTTTTTTTTTTTTTTTGGTTGGTTGGTTTAGGTTTGGGTATTTTTTTTAGTTTTGTGGTTTTGGGGTTTTTTGTACTGGGAATTGAACTCAGGGCTGCTTAACCACTGAGCCACATTCCCAACCCTTTTTTATGTCTTTATTTTGAGACAGGTCCTCACTGAGTCGTTTAGAGACTTGCTAAATCGCTGAAGCCGGCTTTGAACTCGCAATCTTCCTGTGTCAGGCTCCCAAGCTGCTAGGACCACAGGCGTGCGCCACCACACCCAGCTAATTCACAAGTTTTAAACAGCGTGCTACTCTGAGTAGTGGGATGAAATCCCCTACTGTCCTGCTTCATCCTGCTGGGAAGTGAGTCATGCCATTGTCCAGTGCCTCTGCACCACACATGCCACCCACTCATCAGTCATTTAGTAGCCATTTCAGTTAGACTGACTGTCGTGATGTTGCATGACTTGTGTTCCAGGAATTCCTATTTTATTTAACAGTAAACCCAAAATGCAAGGGTAGTTATGCTGGCAATTTGGATATGCCAAAGAGAAGCCAGAAAGTGCTTCCTTTCTGGAAAGGAAGTTCCCCAACAGAACTTATTTTCCTAAAAGGTAAAATTTCTCTACTTAATGAGAAAAGAAAAGTTGTATATTCAGGTTGCTGAGATCTACAGTAAAAACAAGTCTCCTATCCATGAAATTGTGAGAAAAAGAAATTAGTGCTTAGTTTTGCTAGCACTAACTGCAAAAGTTATGGCTGACATGTGGGATAAGTGCTTAGCTAAAATGAAAAAGACATTAAACTTGTAAGGGGAAGACATGAACAGAAAACATGTTCCAACCACGAGCAATGTGTTGCACCAGAAAGCACTGAGCCCATGAGGACTCAACAAGAGATGCCCCGAAAGGAGTGGCACCAGACAACTTAACTGCTAGTAAGGGATGGTTGCCCAGATTCAGGGCTGGTTTGGACTGAAAATATAAAAATTAACAGAGAAACTGCATCTGCCTATGAAGAAGCTGCTGCCACATTTCCAGCAGAGTTGAAGAAGTTGATTAAGGAGAAAGGATACCATCTAAAGGAAGACTTCAACTGTGGTGAAAACAGGCTCTTCAGAAGAAAATGCCCAAAAGAACTGACTTTCACAAAATGCAAAGGCAGCATCAGGGCATAAAACAGGACAGGTTTAGGAAGGATTCAGTCCTATCTGCTGTGTCCGGCATCCACACAAGGCCTTGGAACATACTCCCCAGGGAAAAAGGAAGGCTGCTGAGTAGTTATGTTTTCACTTTCCTCAGTTCCAGTTGCACACACTCAACCATAGGCTGAAAATATTACATGGAAAATTCCAGAAATAAACATTTCATAACTTTCAAATCGCATGTAGTTGTAAGTAGTGTGATGAAATCTCCTGCTCTCCTGCTCGATCCTGTCCAAGACATGAATCATCCCCCTGTCCAGCATATCCACACATGAATACACATCCCAGTCATGAGTCACTCAGTAGCCCTCCTGGTTATGAGACGAACTGCTCTTGGTTTCTCAGTGCTTATATTCCAGTAATCCACATTTTACTTAAGAATGGCCCCAAAGTGCAAGAGTAGTGACCCTGGCAATTTGGATATGCCAAAGAAGCTCTAAAATGCTTCTTTTAAGTGGAAATGTGGAAGTTCTCAATTTTATCATAGGAATGTGTGTATAGGAGAAAACATAGTGTGCATAGGGTTCCATACTATCTGAAGTTTCAGGCATCTACTAGGGGTCTTGAAATACATCCCCTGTGGATAAGCAGGAACTACTTAATATTTAAATCATTGTACCATATGTAAATTAAACGTCAATTTTAAAAGAAGTTCAGTAACCTGGAGAAGATAAGCCAAGGCTTTGGGGATTATTTGATACTAGTGTACAAAATAGATTTACACTAGGCAAAAGGCATTGGTGGTACAATGGTTAGTATAGCTACCTTCCAGATTAATGCCAGGCAAATAGTAGAAACAAGAGGGTCAGAGATAGTGCTATCTATTACCTAAAAATTATCTTCGGATATTGTGAATATTAATCCCTTATCAGAGTATTTGGCAAAGATTTTTTTTTTTTTTGGCCATTCTGTAGGCACTCTCTTCATGTTTGTGTTTCCTTTGCTGTGCAGAAACTTTTTTTCCATCACTCTTATTGATTGTTGTTTTTATTTCTTGAGTTTTCGGGATCTCACTAAGAAAGTCAGTGCCTGTGCCAATATGTTGGAGTGTTGACCCTAGGTTTTCTCTTCTAACAGTTCCAGAATTTCTATTAATTCCCTCAATAATGATCCACTTTGAGTTGACTTTTGTGCAGAATGAAAAAATAGGAATCTAGTCTCATTCTTCTACATATTGATATCCAGTTTTCTCTGTACCATTTGTTTAAAAGGCTAAATAAATGGACAAAAGAACTAAACAGAATTCTTCACAAGAAAAAAATCAAATGGCTAACAAATACATTTAAAAATGCTCAACATCTTAGTAATCAGAGAAATGCAATCAAAACTACATAGATATTTTTCTCACTCCAGTTAGGATGGCAATCAAGAATATTGATAATAATAAAAACTAGTGCAGATGTGATAAAAAGGGTACACTCAGACAATTGTTGGTGGGACGGTAAATTAATACAACCACTCCAGAAAGCAATACGGAGATTCCTCAAAAAACTAGGAATGGAACACACTATGACCTAGCTGTCACATTTCCTGATATTTATACCAAAAAAATAGCATATTATAGTAGTACAGCTACTTCAATGTTTATAGCAGCATAATTCACTGGTTCCAAGTTATGGAACAAGTCCAGGTACCTGTCAACAGATGAATAGATTAAGCAAATGTGGTACGCATATAGAATGGAGTTTTACTCCACCATAAAGAATGAAATTATGGCATTTGCTGGTAAATTGATGGAACTAGAGAACATCTTGCTGAATGAAATAAGCCAGACTCAGAAAGTCAAGGGTCAAATGTTTTTTCTCTCATATGTGGAAGCTAGAGCAAAATAAGGGGGATGGTAGGGATAAAGCATATCCCATAAACATAGAAGCAAAATCAGGATTCAGAAGAAGAGGATTCAGGGGGAGGGAGGAAAGAAAGAAAAAGGAGGAACTGGGGAATAAACATAAGCACATTATGTTGTGTTCGCATAGGAATATGCCACAGTGAATTCCACCTTTATATCTATAAAGCACCAATTACAAAAACAATAATTAGATAGAAGGAAGATCAGTAGAATAGAAGAAGAACAGGTGGAAGAAGAAGAAGAAGAAGAAGTACTGGGGCCTGAAATGGAACAAATTGTATTCCATGTGTGTATGATTATGTCAAAATGAACCCTACTATTAGATATCACTCTAAGGAAGGAGAAATTGCTGTTCAAAACTCCATTTAAATTCCTCTAAATTGGGCTGGGATTGTGGCTCAGCGGTAGAGCATTCGCCTAGCACATGGGCGACCCGGGTTCGATCCTCAGCACCACATACAAATAAAAAAAAAACGCATTGAATAAAATGCATTGTGTACAACTAAAAGCAAATAAATAAAAATGTTTTTTAAAAAAATTCCTCTAAGTGGCTGGAGATTCAGCTCAATTGGTAGAGTGCTTGTCTCACATGCACAAGGCCCTGGGTTCAATCCCCAGCATCACCAAAAAAAAAAAAAAAAAAAAAATCCTCTAATTTTGCTGTGCAGGTTCTTAACAGAATGATGGGCTAGAGAGTGACTTTACCTCATGAGGCTAAGTTTTAACCATCATAACTTTACTCCCATATGTAAAGTAATCTCATTACCTGACTTTCTCAACACATGCCTTCTTTCTGCAAAACAAGGAAAGTTCTAGAAAGCCTAATCCTGCTGCATGCCTCTGGAAGGCAAAATGGAAAAGAAGTAGAAGGGAGCTGTGGCAGATGAAAAGAATCCTATAATGGGAAATGATGACCAGCGAAGGAGTTGCCATTCTTTTCTTTTTTTGACTTATTTATTTATTCTAATTTGTTATACATGACAGCAGAATGCATTTCAATTCATAGTACACATATAGAGCATAATTTTTCATGCCTCCTGTCATACACAAAGTAGAGTCATACCATTCATGTCTTCATACATGTACCTAGGGTAATGGTGTGCATCTCATTCCACCAGCTTTCCTACCCCATGCCCCCTACCTTTCCCTCCCTCCCCTTTGCCCTATCTAAAGTTCCTCCATTCCTCCCATGCTCCCCTCCCACCTCCATTATGGATCAGCATCCACATATCAGAGAAAACATTTGGCATTTGGTTTTGGGGGATTGGCTTACTTCACTTAGCATGATATTCTCCAGTGATATTCACTTAGCATGATATTCTCCAATTCCATCCATTCACCTGCAAATGATTTTACTCTCTTTTAATGCTGAGTAACAGTCCATTGTGTATATATACCACAGTTTCTTTATCCATTCATCTATTGAAGGGCATCTAGGTGAATTTTGCTGCTATTAAACATTGATGTGTTTGTTTAGTGTTTTTTTTTAATTTTTTTAAATTTTATTTTTGTAACTTTTAATATGTACAACTCATAGTGCATGTATGTAGCATCTTTTTAGATACAACTGTTTGTACAACATCCTATGTGATTTAAGTATATATTCAAAGAAAAAAAATTAGAATATTACACAGCTTGAAGTTTGCAAAGGTTACTTGGTTATTTCCATCCTGACACATAACAGCCAGCATTCGGTATTATATTTCATAATTTGTTAACTAGCAAAGATACAATCATTAGTACCCTAAATCTTTCAAATTCACAGTGGTCGTTTGACCACTATGAAGTCATTCAGAAAGTCAACCCTAAAATTGTAGTTAGTGACTATGATAAATGCTTTAAATAAGACATAGGTTAAATGAAGATGTTTAAATATTGAGTTTCACAAATTATACAATTAGCATATTGTAGTTATTTAATATAGTGAAGAGTAGGTGATTTTTCTTTGTTTTATGCTTATGAGATTCTACTTGATTTAGAATTAAAATAAAATAAATTTGCTTTAAAAAAAAAAAAAAAACATTGATGTGGCTTTGTCCCTGTAGTATGCTGTTTTTAAGTCCTTTGGGTATAAACCAAGGAATGGGATAGCTGGGTCAGATGGTGGTTCCATTCCCAGTTTTCCAAGGAATCTCCATACTGCTTTCCAGACTGGTTGCACCAATTTGCAGTCTCACCAGCAATGTCTTGAGTATGCCCTTTTCCCCACATCCTCACCAACACTTATGGTTGTTTGTATTCTTTATAGCTGCCATTCTGGCTGGAGTGAGATGAAATCTTAGAGTAGTTTTGATTTGTATTTCTCTAATTGCTAGAGATGTTGAACACTTTTTCCTATATTTGTTGATTGATTGTATATCATCTTCTGAGAAGTGTCTGTTCAGTTCCTTGGCCCATTTATTGATTGGGTTGTTTGTTTTTGTTTGTTTGTTTGTATGTTTTGGGTGGTTAGTTTTTTGAGTTCTTTATATATCCCAGAGATTAGTGCTCTATCTGATGTGCGTGTGGTGAAAATTTGCTCCCATTCTGTAGGCTCTCTAGTCACCTGACTGTTTCTTTAGCTGAGAAAAGGCTTTTCAGTATGAATCCATCCCATTTGTTTATTCTTGATTTTATTTCTTGTACTATAGGAGTCTTGTTAAGGAAGTGGGGGTCTAATCCGACATGATGAAGATTTGGGCCTACTTTAGGAGTTGTCATTCTTTTCTTAAGAAAACATTATTCTTATTTTCTTAAAGAATATTAGTCCCAGCTCTTTCTGTCCTCTGTGGTGCTGAGTCATGGCAACAGAAGGTGCCCTGATTCACCTTCCCCTGATAAGGAGAACTGGACCAAAGCCGCACTGCAGCAATTACCTGAGACTGAAACTATGAGGTTTGGAGAGAAGACAGCCTACCCACGTCTCAGGAGGTTAGGGTTATTGCTTCGTTCTCATTGTGCTGTGCTGCTTATCGTGCAGATTCTCAATGTGACTGGCAACAACCAGCTACTGGGCTATCTTGCTGCAAACCAGGACAACATCCTGATGGGACAGCAAGTGCCTGGGTAAGAAGGAAGTACACTGCTGTGGTCTGCCTGGCATACTGGAGCCTAGTTTCCCCTTTTAACCACAGCAGATACCAGTATGTCTGGGAAATGATACAGGTAGGTATTCAAGGAATCTCAATGATGTCCCAGTAGGGAATACTGGCATGACACTGCTGTCGAGTATCACTGATGATTTATTTCTCCCTGGAACTTCCCAAAAAAATAAATATAGGAAGACTTTTGGATACTTCAACTGAATGGCATCTGGGAATTGCTTGTACTCACCTTGCAGTCTCTTAAGGAGCGCCATACATTTTGGTGCACACAATTTTCTGAATTAGGTTTGTACCACAAATGTGCATGGCAGCAACTCTTGTGATCTCACACCCAACATTGGTCATTGTACTAAAGGCCCTTAGAAGGTTGAGAACTTGATTTGCTATCTTGAGTCAAGTAGTAATGGCTTTCCAGGAGAGTCACTATTGTGGTCACTAGAGGGAGTCCTCTTCCAGGAAACTGGTTGAACTGAGCATTTGGCTCAGAAATAGGAAGAAGCAGTGTTTGGATGGATCATACATTTTACTAAACTGACTCAGCATCTTGCTTGTAAATAACTCAAGGTAAGAAACACACAAGCCTGAGGAAGGAACAATTGCTGTGTTGATAGCAGTAGCTTCTGACACATTCAAACAGCAGTGGCCAGTGGTGCTGCAGGCTCAGGCAAGAAGAGGTTCATCTGCAGGAGCACTTGAGGCAGCCTAGGTTGTGGCATATGGCAAGATGACTGATGGGCCTTGTATTTACAGCTACTCCCCCAGAGCCGCAGCATCACAGTGGGTAGAAGCTGTGGTTGTGACACAGTTGGTAGAGTTTTGATCAACCTTGAATCACCCCGTGGGAGACAGATGAGCAGTGCTTCACAATGATACCTGCAGGCAGAGATAGTATAAAACTTATCTCTTAGTTGATGAAGTATAATTATGCCCCCAGATCAGCCAGAACTGAATTTGCTCAGCAATGATTTCTAGCAATTATGCCCGTTGTTAGAAATGTATGGTGTGTGAGAAAATGGCATTTTTGTTAGGAAGGTTAGGGAATTGACATGATTATAATCACTTATGTGTTCTCTCTGCCACTGGCCTATGGTAAAATAAGAAATCTGTAGACTGAGTCGGTTTTCCATTCCTGTAACAGAATACCACAGTGAGAATTTATAAAGAACGGAAATCTATTTCCCACAGTTCTTAAGGCTGGGAAATCCAAGATCATAGCACCAGCCTCTAGACAGGGGCTTGCTGTGAAATAACATGTCAGAGGCCATCCAATGGTCAGCTCAGATCACTCTTCCACTCCCTATGAAGCCACTAGTCCCATCATGGGGGCTCCACCCCCACTGCCTCCTCTAACCCTAATTATGTTCCTAACGGGCCACCTCCAAATACTATCAGCATATGAATTTGGGGATCAAATTTCCAACACATGAATTTTTACAAGACACATTTAAACCATAGCATATAAACTAAGTTATAAACGGAAAAGAAACATACCTATAAAATGGTTGCCAAAATAAAAAGACATTTTGAAAGCCAAACTAAAATTTCCAATGGATATAATATTTATGAATACTTATTGGCCATGGAAAATTTAACTTTAAAAAAGTGAAATATGCAGCTGGGAGTGGCTGAGCATACCTGTAATCCCAGCAGCTCGCACGGCTGAGGCAGGAGGATCGCGAAAGCCTGCCTCAGCAATGGCAAGGCGCTAAGCCACTCAGTGAGACCCTGTCTCTAAATAAAACACAAAATAGGGCTGGGGATGTGGCTCAGTGGTGGGGTACCCCTGAGTTCAATCCCTGGTTCCAAAAATAAATAAATGAATAATTTTAAAAAGAGAAGTCAGAGAAATCTTTAAAAAAAAAAAGTGAAATATGCGACTGAATGCCTCTGTTGCGGCTCATAAAAATATGTTAGTGATAGTGTGCAAAAAGGAGGCAGAGAGACTAATTCAAAGAAAAAAAATATAACAGGAATCTCGGAAGAGAGGCTGGGGCCAGGGCTGGAGGGTGTGGTTAGGAAAAAAGGTACAAAGTTTCAGTTACACTGGAGAAATAGGCATAGTGACTGCAGCTAATAATAATAATAATACATAGATGATATAATAATATATGTACATACTTCAAAACCTCTAAAAGAGCTAAATGTTTCAAATGTTCTCACCATGAAGAAATAATAAGTATTTGAGGTGAAGCTATATTAATTATCCTGATTTGATCATTCCACAATCTAGCAAAGTATTACATATATATTACTTCATAAATATATACCATTTGTCAACTAAAATAAATTAAAATATACAATAATTGTTTTGAGATGCCTAATGAACATATGGAAAGGAATTACAAAAATTGGAGGCAAACTGAAGGGAAAGAATTTACAATTGAACTATAGTTTTTTTCTTCAGTCTCAAGAAAACCTGAGAATTTGAATCTCAGTTTTGTTTCTTGCAATAGTAATACAAAGACTGTATAGAAGTATACCAGATCTATGATAAGCCAGGACCCTACTGTCTCCCTACTGACCTGTTTGCTTCTGTACCTGTTTGCTGTTGCTGTTGATAGTCTGCACCTGTTTGTTGACTGTCTATTGGTTAACCAGTAATTGATAAGAGGCAGCAGTTGCAGAAAAATAAGAGCTACCATCTACCCCAGAGAGGGCTACATGACCATTGAGCTAAAAAAGCCAAAGAGACCAGATCCGGTGCAGTGCCTGAGCTGATGTAGTCTGGCTTGTTTCTCGTGACCCTTCACATCCAGTGTGGAATAATTGTGGATATAAAAGATGAGCAAAGGATAAACAAAACCATCACAGTGCTATTGCATTGTGTGATGTTGTCTTAGTCTATCTTCTGTTGCTATAACAGAATACCTGAGATTGGGTAATTTATAACGGAAAGATGTTTATGTTGACTCATGGCTCTGGAGACTGGGAAGTCCAAGAGCATAGTGGTAGGATCTGGTAAGGATATCTTGCTGCCTCATTTAATGACATAAAAGCAGAAGGACAAGCTGGTGCATGCAGCATGTGGGTGGCCTCACTTTTGAACAACCCACTGTCATGGTAATCTGTCTGGTCCTGCAAGAAGAACTCACTCTCTTCCATGAGAATTCAACCAGTCCTTGAGAATGGCATTAATCCTTCCTAAGAGCGGAGCCCTCATGACCCAAACACTTTTCAAAGGTCCCATGGCCTCTCGACACTGGGGACCAAATTTCAAAATGAGTTTCAGAGAAGACAAACCACATCTGTGTCATAGCATATGTGTTGCCTATCACGTGTCCTACTCTAAAGCTATGTAGCTTTTTGGTGCTGGGTTAAGCCTGTCTGTCCCATCAGTTTGGCTGTCCCTCTTGCCTAAGACCCCACCTTCCTACTAATCTTGTGCACTTACTTCACACGTGCCACCATCTTCCTGCCTTACTTTTTTGCCTCCTATCCCTCAGCTACTGTTATCTACTGTTAGTTTATTTATTTTGGTGCTGGGTATGAACCCAGGGCTTCACCCATGCTAGGCACATGTTCTGCCACTGAGTGACACCCTCGGCTCCTATTTTTAATTTATGTTCTTATTTGTTGTATTGATCTTTCTGTTTTAAACAACCCTATTCTTTGTAGAAGAAAAGAAGGTGAAAAAAAGAAGAAAGAAAAGGAGAAGGAAGAGAGGAACAGGAAGAAGGAGGAAGCAAGGAAGAGAAGGAAGTCTGGAGGAGAGAAAGCCTGCCAGCCAGGCACTTGGCTAGCTCTTTTTCGTGTGAATCTGGGGTATCTCAGAGTGCAACTTCTAGGAATCCCCAAAAATAGATTAACAGAAAGTCTACTCTCTCTCCCAAACATGCCCCCACTTCCTTTGATATTTACAGAAATGCTTAAGGATGCCTCTCAGAATCCACAGTGCCAGGTCTGCATTCTCTCCTGGATCCAAGAGCCAGAGACATGCCTGGGAGGTCGGAGGACACCACATCAGCTAACAGAGGCCAGGAACTGGAAGGAGCCGCTGAGCCACCATCATGGCTGAAGCTGGAGCAACTCCAAGAGTTTTTCCAACAGATCAACCATGCAAAACTTTATAATGACTGTATACGGAACTACTACCAAACACTAAGGTGCCCCTGACACCACCAACATCTCTTAAACCCCCAAAGGGCCCGACAGTACCTCATGAACCACACAAATTCTAATGTACCTTCATTGTTGATCTCTGGACTAAAGCAACACACACATACCATGCAAACTGCCCCTCCCCATTGCCTAAAAACTGTTGTCCCTCCATATCAATCTACCCGTCACCAAACAAGCCAAATTACAGTTCACTTCTACAGATGTGCCCATCTTCCAACATTCCCACCATTTTCCCTCCATCTTGGTCACCTACCTACAAGTGGAGATGCTGTGAGACATGACTGTGGGTCCAAGGAGACTCTGGGGATGGTCTCGATATCAGGAAAGAGGCACTAACATTCTTGATGACCCTTGGGCTGTGCTTTGCTTTCCAGACTTGGAGAAGGCTCTGGGAAGGCTTTCCCAGGGAATAGCAGGAGAGACAAAGCCTCTTCCCTCAGAGCACAAAGGGGCCCAAGGAAGCCTGGAAATGGCAGGTTAAAGCCGAGGAAGATCTCCAGACCACATCAGTTCTCACTTCAGTGGGTCCAAATAATCCTGCCTTCTAAAACGAGGGGTCAGGCCGTGCAGGAGCCCTATTTGGGGAGATAGCTAAGATTGCGGTTGACTACGGGCCATAGACATTTTGGGGCATTCCTGCCTTCCGTAGTCTCACGGGACTTGGCCCAGGATCTCGAGAGATTTGAGCCGTGACTCAGCAGATCGAGCTAGCGCCATTCCTGCTCGGGCGCATGGGAAGAGACCTGAGAGAGAACGGACAGGGTTATCGCTATTGTATAGATATATTGTAGTTTCTTGTAAGAGTAGGTGCCTTGGTTTCTTGTGAGAGTGTGTATGTGTTAGAAATTACAAGAGACAGAGAGAGAAAGATTAAAGAATTTTTTCGTCTCCATCCTGTCTCCGGACTCCTTCCCGCGGCGCTGCCGTTCCAGGCTGCAATCCCTTTCCGGCGACAACAAGGCCTGTGCTGGAGGCAGACAATGAGAAAGCATTCTGCAGTAGCATTAGGAAAACCTCTCTTCCCTGTCGACAATGTCTGCTTTTCCTCCTTCAATTCCCTTTTCTGCTCATGGCAATAGATAAGAGGAAATGTCGGGAGACCAGAGCCCTTCGCCCAAGTGTGGATACTGAATAAAGTTGCAGACATGGCGTGAACAGGGAGAGATCGCAGTGGAGAGAAAACATCTGGGCAAAGGAAGCAACCATAAACAAAGAGTGAGTGTTTATAATGCACATCTATGGGGTTTGCCTTCCTCACTGCCCACCATTCAACGACAGTGAGTTTCAAAGGGTCCATGAATCATTGTAAAAAAATCATTTTGAGTGTTTTGATAAGTCATCGTAAATCAGGAAAGGCTTATCCATGTGTTATTGTCCAAATGAACCAAACGAAATCGAGTCTTATCTATGTGTACAAAAAGGAGTGGGTGGTCACTGTGACTAAGCCTCCTGCTTTCATATGTTTGGTTAACCTAAGTACACACCAGGCAGACTTCCAACATTTAACTATGACTGGCTACTCACTTTACTGAAATATTTTCTCCGCCTCACAGAATAAATAGTGAGTGTTTGGGGTTCAGGATACTGACCACCTGCCAGACGTTGTGCTTGGTACATGCATTTCTTTATGGAGTCCTCCCAACAATTCTATGAGATAGGTACTCTCATTATCCCCACTTTACAGATGGAGAAATTGTGCTGTAGGGAGGTTCGGTAACTCAGCTGGGCGTGGTGGCGCACACCTGTAATCCCAGCACTTGGGAGGCTGAGGCAGGAGGATCACGAGTTCAAATCCAGCCTCGGCAATGGTGAGGCACTTAGCAACTCAGTGAGACCCGGTCTCTAATAAAAATACCAAAAAGGGCTGGGGATATGGCCCAGTGGTCGAGTGCCCCTGACTGAGTTCAATCCCTAGTGCCAAAAAAAAAAAAAAAGTAACTCACCCTAGACCACTTACCTGATAAGGGGTAAGACCACATACTTGAAAGTGGCCCAGAGCCCACCTCAGGCTCCCTGCAGAATGATCTCTATAAATGAACAAAGCATTTCCTCTTTTCAGGAAGAATCCAAGGGGCCTGGGTTCCAGTCTTTGTTCTAACATTTAAAGGCATGAAATAAAGGTCCTGCTTCCAGATCTCAATGTCTCCCTTTCTAAAAATTAGGAAATCGGTCTCCATGCTTTTATCAGAGTTTCTCTGCCTCAAAGCCCCTGGGAGTCTGTTTTAAGTTGTAACCAGCAAGAATTCAAGAGGCACCTTCAAAGAAACAGGGCTCCTGCCATTCCTGACTGGTCTCTTCTCCGACCACAATGAATTAAATGGAGTTCTGCTCTTCAGACAGTGGTTTGAGATCCTCCGTGTTTCTTCCTTACATCTGTTCAGAATCCTAAATGACCATCAGGCATTCTTTCATTCTGAAAATATTTACCGAGGGACCATTGTGTTCTAGGCACCGTGCCAGGTTGGGTGGTGTAACAGGGAACCAGATGCAGCCCTCATACTTGGGCAGCTTCACAGTCTACTGGGGAAGATAATGTTGTAAGTACTAAGATTCATTTCCGTGCAAGAGGACGCCGGATCCAGAATTGATGGGAAGAGTGTCAGGGCAGGCTTCTGAGAGGTTGTGATATCTAAGCGGAGCCTGAGGGTGAGGACGAATCACCAGGGCTAACAAACGGAGGGGGGAAATGGGCATTTTCAGGCAGATGGAATAGGAAGACCCTAAGGCAAGAAGAAGCAAGAAATAACTTTACAATTGGAGCATGGAATGCAAGAGAGCAGGGAGAAAGGCAGGAGATGAAGCTTGCAGAGCCCTACGGGAGCTATGTCACAGAAAGCCACAGGATGGAGTTCAGCCTTTAGTCAGCAGGTGGCGGGGAGGGGGGCAGGTGGTATTCAGCACAGAAGCAATTGTTATGGATTGAGTTGTATCCCTGGAAAAGGACATATTGGAGTCTTAACCTCTAATGCCTCAGAATATGGCTTTATTTGAAAAAAGAGACTTTACAGAGGTAATAAAATCAAATAAGATTTTTTGATATGTATTTAGTTAGTTGTACACAATGCCTTATTTATTTATTTATTTATTTATTTATTTATTTATTTATTTTTATGTGGTGCTGAGGATCGAACCCAGTGCTTCACACATGCGAGGCAAGTGCTCTACTGCTGAACCACAACCAGAGCCCCCACTCCCCCACCCACCCCCACCCCCCATCTGCAAGGATTTCAGTTTGAAGGAAAGAGATGATGAAGGTCTCCCTGAGGGCAGAAGTAGCTGAGGCAGGAAAAGGTTGACAGACAGACATCATCAAGGCAAAATCTTCAGCATATAATTCTAGATTATAGGTTGGATATGAGAGAAAACAAAGAATCAAGGGAAGTTCCTGATCCCTGTCTATAGCTCAGGTAAATAGGTAACCAAGAGCCAAATCTAGCCAACCACCTCATCAGGAATCTCTGGCACAAGTTCTATACAAATAGGCAAATTAGAAGTACACTGCATAGCTGTCTTCTTCTGAACACCCCAATTTGGGCTTCTACATTGAGGTCCCCCAGCTTCAAGATCAGGTATGGCTTCATTTTTTTTCCCACAAATGTTTACTGGCCACGCACAATGTTCCAGATACCGTGCTAAATTCTAGGGACATAATAATAAGGTAAAGGAAAAAAGGGATTGTGCATATTATGTCAAGGAGTAGACAAACATAATTGAATTAATAAATGAATAGTTAGTGACTGTGATGAAAACTACAAAGGAAGGAGCACAAGACAGGGTGACTGCATCCAGAAAAAAAAAAAAAATGACTGATCTGATATCCAAAGGACAAGAGACAAGGAGGAGAAATGTCCAGGATGAGGAAAGAACCTGATACACTAGAGGAACCGGAGAGAATCCCTGGGGAATGTAAGCATGGAGAAGAGCTAACTAGTGTTTATCCTAGGGAGTAGGAAGTCATCCAGTGGCTTTGGAATTCCTGAAACACAGTAGGGACAAAACAAGTATTTAGTAAGTGATGAGGGACTTCATACTGGATTAATGAGTGTCCCCCACAACTTCACGCCCACTTGGAACCCCAGAATGTGACCTTATGTGGAAATAAGATCTTTATAGATGCAATCAAGTTAAGATGAAGAGAAGTCATCCTAAATTAAAGTGGACCCCAACCAAATGACTGGTATCTTTCTAAAGAGAAGGAAATTTAGACACAGACACAGAGAGGAGAGTGTCATGTGAAAGCCGAGAGACAGAGAGAAGACAGCCACACAAAGACAGAGAAGCAGAGGTTGGAGGGATGCATCCACAAGCCAAGGAATGCCCTCAACCACTAAAAGCTGGGACAGATTTTCCCTCAGAGCTCTGGGAGGAATCAATCCTACTGATACCCTGATTTTGGTCTCTCCAGAACTGCGAGAGAATAAATTTCTATTGTTTCAAACCACCAAAGGTTATGGTATTTTGTTGCAGCAGTCCTAGGAAACTAACACAGACTTTAACCTAGTTAAGTTGGGTGATCAAATGTGTATTGTTTTGCCTATCTTATATGGAGTCAAACACCATTCCCCCTTTGATAGACCATTTGAAACTCTACCATATATACTTAACATAAACACTTGACTGCCATAATGTTTGTTAACTCACAGTTTTTTATTTATTTCTTCAATCATCCTACATCTGTTCACCTTTTTCTCAGGAGAACCACTACACCCCTTGCTCCCAAATTGTTTGAATCCACATCTGGCTATAAGGAGAGGACATATGACTCCTGTCTGACCAATCACAGCATCAAAAGTCACCAGGTCAGGGAAGAGTACATAATTCAGTCAGAAATGCATACTTAGAAGGCTATTTGTTGGGGCTTCTGAAAGAGCAGCACCATTTCTACTGTTCTGGAACCCAGGAGGATATGGACCTGGCACCGTTAACATCTTGCTTGCCACCATGTGGAGGGCTTGAAAATGAAGCTATTACAAAGCAAAGCAGAGAGATGAAGACAGGCCATGTCCGAAAGGCAGTATTTAAGATCCATGAACCCAGCTGTGCCTGAAAGAAATCAGATCTCTCCCTAGACTTGCCAGGTATGTGAGGGAATACATTCCATTTTTGCTTAAGCCATTCTGAATCAGGATTTCTGTCACTGGCAATAAAAAGCATACTAATTGACACAGTCCTTTGTCTACCTCTGACTGGCATCTGACCATCCATGACACTAACCAACAGGTATTCAATATGTATCTGTTAAATGAATTATCAAATCAATAAATAAACTTCTTCCAGAAAAAAAAAAAAAAAAAAAAAAAAAAAAAAAAAAAAAAAAAAAAAAAAAAAAAAAAAAAAAAAAAAATGTGTATTGTTAAAATATCACTATATGGGGGAGTGACATCAGCAAGATGGTAAAATAGGAGGTAACCTGCTAATATTCACCAAGAACAAGAATTCTGCAGTCATCCATAAACGAGTCTCTTGGGGAAGATTCTGATTTAAGTAGGAAGTTGGAAAATCCAGTGCAATCCAAGACCTAAGAGGGTCATTTAGAAAGTGTAGGCCCACCAACTGTGCTCCCAAGTTCAATTATGAAGTAGTCCTATTCCCCCAAGGGCTTGCTGCAATCCCATTTGGCCTGAGTCCACAACCAAACCTATCTTCCAAGAAGTCCCGGAGGAATTATGCACATGAGTGATTCAGCAGTCAGGCTCTTCTGATCACTGACATCAGTTTCATCTGTGTGCCTGAACATGACCCTGTAACTCAGATCCAGTCCCTCTCAGCTGTCATCCCAGTTTATACAAGGACACAGAGGGAGACACACCCTTCCCAGCCACTGGTCAGGCTTGCTTGTTTCCATCCTCCAGTCATTCTAAAGCGCCCCATCTCAGCTCCAGTCCCTCTCTGCCCGAGAACTGTTCCACCTGTGCAGGAAACTGCTAAGATGAGATGGCTGTCTGTAAGCTGCCTGTCATGGCCAGCCACAGCGCCGCGGGAGGAAAACTCTGAGGCAGAGTAAAGCTATTACTACTTTTACTTCTACTTTCTTAGAGAGAGCTTAGAGAGAGAAAGAAAGATTTTTCTTCTTCTTAGAAAGAGCTTAGAGAGAAAGATTAGAGAGAGATTAGAGAGAGCTTTCTTCTTAGCTTAGAGAAAGATTATTTTTTAGAGCTTCTTTCTTCTTTCTTCTTTCTTCTTTCTTCTTTCTTCCTCGGGAGCCTCGGCCTAACTCTGACCAGCCATTACTTCTTCTATCTGTAACCGCTCTGCCTACGTTCTGGCCGCTCTGATTCTTTTCTTCTTCTCCGACCCGAACTCTTCTTCTGACCGAACCGAGCGACTGCACGACTGACTGAATGAATTCGTTCTCCTAACTCCGACCGCTTTTACCCGGTTATATACCTTTAGCTTTGCGGGTGCCTCACGTGCATTTACAGGTGCGTCACATACATATCAGGTGGAACTTACGGCTTCCAGCTAGCCGCAATAGCCCTTCCTAATTGGGGCTCCTTCAGCTGTCGAAGGCATCAAGACCGGCTTGCTATCCTCCAACCAACAACCGTTCTGGAAAGGAACTCAAAAGTCAGTTCCAACCCCTCTCGGCTGTGGTATGTGAGCAATCCCGTCTGCAAAAGGAATTGCTGGGAGTCTCGCCTGATGGTGCCATTAGGTTGGGATTGCTGACATCAGACCCATAGCAGATTCTGAATCAGCCCTGAAACTCAGTTATAGTCCCTCCCAGCCAGGAGACATACCCATCTGAGTCCCTGCAGCAGGCTTGCTCACTCACCTCTGTCCCTCAGCAGATTCTCCTACGGCTCTGGGTCTCAGTCCTGGTCCTTCTTGTTTGTGAATTGAGAGTAGCACTGTCCACTGAAGGATTCAGAGGGAAACATGCCCAGCAGTGTCTGATGGCTGATGCCCTGACCTTGATCACACTGTGTGTCTTCAAATGGCCCAATAAGTGGGTTTTATGCCTTCTCAGACTGAAGTCTGAAAGCAGACCTGCTCATGCAAGAACCCACTGGGAGACACAATCATACGTGATCCTGGAGATAGGCCTGAAGAGTTAGATAAGACCCAAAACAACCCTGAATCTCAGTTCTGTTCCTCACACCTACAGATCTGAATAGTATGGCCAACACGGGATCCACCCAGTAATCCAACAGGACCCTTCCAGAGACCCAGAGGAGGACACACCTACCTAACTGGCTAGAGGTATAGTTTTCTCCCCTAAGACAGAGTTCTCAACCTTGCATGTTACATTGGACTCACCTGTTTTTTAAAATGCTGGCGTCAGACCTTAGATATTCTGATTTCACTTGTCAGGGCCCAGCTGTTTAGAATTTCAAAAGCCTCCCAGGTGACGACGTAGTACCCAAGTAAGGCTGAGAATCACTGCCTTGGAGCTTTCTAATAAAATCTCATACTGTTTGCTAACATTTAACCACAATTCAACTAATGTTTTTCTAAATTTCAGATCTAAAACTCTCCCATCCCTGGTCCATCACCAGTTTGTTCTAAGGAAACCACTAGAACATTGGTATTGGGTTGATAAAATCTACACATCCTTCTAGGTGCATTTATGAATGAATCTACACAATGGATTTAAGAGAATCGAAGAATCAATGTCTAACTAAAAATTCAAAAAAAAAAAAAAAAAAAGTTTCCCATGACAGTGAATTTCTTAGTTTACCTTAGAAGTATCACCTTCTATTGTAATTTCTCTGCAAATTCAAAATGGGGAACTATTGTAAGAGCTTCATAAAATAAAAATTTAACACAGAAGAAAAAAAAAGACTCATCTACCACATACTAGGTAACAGGCTCATTGTCAGAACCCTGAAGCAGACTCTCTTCTCAGTACCAGCCCTTCATAGGATCTACCCTGGGCTCCATTGGCTATGACAGACCTGGTCTTGGGATACCCTCTAGCACTATAGTGGCTCCAGAAGTAATGGGTTTAAGAGCCACAACAGATAGTCTTCTCAGAATTCCTGAATAGGTGTATTGTAGGACAGTCACAGACAAAAAGAGATCACAAAGACTGAACAAAAACCTATGTTGTCAATGAGCAATGATTAATGCACAACCCCAAGAATCAAGAGCATCAAGGAAACGTGACAAAAGAAGGAGCTAGTGACTGAATTTAAAGAGATGTAGATGCATGATCTGTCTGCCAAAGAATTAAAAATAGCTGTTACAGTGAAGTTTAGTGACCCTCAGGAAAATACAGAAAAATAATTCAGTAATTTAGTAGAAAAAAATTAACAATGAGATTGAAGTCACAGCAAAATCAAACAAATCCTGGAGCTGAAAAATAAAATGGAGAGCACTGACAGTGGAATAGATCAAGCAGAAGAAAGATTAAGCAAGATCTAAGACAACCTGTTGGAAGATACTTAGAAGAAGACAAAGGTGTAGAAATTTTATTTAAAGAAATAATAGTAGAAATTTTCCAAACCTGAAGAAAGACATAATTCACATGCAGGAAAGTCAAAAGTCCCCAGTCAGATTCAATATGAATAAGACTACCCCAAGATATATTGTAATAAAAATGTCAAAAATCAGAGACAAAGAGATGATATTTAAAGCAGCAAGAGGAAATAAACAAATAATATAATTGAACTATACATTTAAAGTGTGGGAAAAAAAACTTCAAGCTAAGAACACTGTATCCAGCAAAACTATCCTTCATAAATGAAGAAGAGATAAAACGTTCCCAGAAAAATGAAAGCTGGCTTATAGGAATGCTAAAAGGAGTTCTTCAAGCTGAGAGAAAAGGATGCTAGTGAATAACATGAAAATATCTGAAGGCACAAAACTCACTGGTAAAAGTAACATACAACCTAATTCAGAGCACCCCAGTGCTATGAGTGGTATGTATACCACTCATACCTTCAGCATGAAATTAAAAGACAAAACTATTGAAAATAATGACAATGATTTGTTGAGGAATACACAATACAAAATATGTAAATTGTGACATCAAAGATTCAAAATGTAGGACAGGAGTTAATATGCAGAGATTTTTAATGCAATCAAAGTTAACTTGTTATCAGTTGAAAATATTTATTATAAAATTTTTTTTGTAAGCCTTATAGTAACAACCACAGGTGGACCTATAATAGAAGCACTAAAAACAAAAGGCAAGAAATAAAAACATACTACAAGAGAAAAAAGTCACGTAACAGCAAAGGAAGACAGTAAGAGAGGAAGAAAGGCAGAAAATATCTACAAAACTAGAAAACAATTAGCAACATGGCAATAGTGTTTTAACCTATCGATTCTAACTTGAATGTGAATTGATTAAATTGTTAAGCTAAAAACACACACACACACACACACACACACACATAGGCTAGAAGTGAAGGATATTCCATGAAAAATGGAAACCAGGGACTGGGTTGTGGCTCAGTGGTAGAGCACTTGCCTAGAATGTGTGAGGCACTGGGTTCGATTCTCAGCACTGAGTATAAATAAGTGAATAAAATAAAGGTCCATCAACATCTAAAAAATTATTTTTAAAAAATGAAAACTAAAAGAGTACAGGAGTAGGTATACTTATATGAGATAAAGTTTGAGTCATAACTGTAAAAAGAGACAGTCATTATACAACAATAAAAGGGTCAATTGAGCAAGAGGATTTAACAATTGTAAATATACCCCAAGTTGAAAGACTTAAAAACATAAAGCAAATAGTAATAGATCTAAGGAAAAGATAAATAATAATGTATTAATATTTGGGGACTTTGACACCTCACAGCAATGAACAAATCATCCAGATAGAATATGAACAAAGAAACATTAGATTTAAACTGCCCTTTAGGCCAAGTGAATCTTACATTTACCAAACATCCTACCCAAAAGCTGCAGAATACTCATTCTTCTCAACTACACATGGTACATTCTTCAAGACAGACCACAACTAAAGCCACAGAACAAGCCTTAACAAATCTCAGAAAACCAAAATCATATCAACTATCTTTTCAGACCACTCAGTATAAAACTAGGAATCAATAACAGAAGCAAAAAATAAAAATAAAAATAAAATAACAGAAGCAACTTCAGAAATTCCACAAAGAAATGAAAATTTTAAAACATCCTCCTGAAAAAAAAGTCAATTTTTTAAAATTTCTTAAGATAAATGAAAATTCACACAAAATATCAAAATCTATGGGATACAATAAAAGCAGTCCTAAGAGAAAATATTATAGAGATAAACATCTACTCCAAAAAAGAAGAGTGAACAGCAACTATAGAGCTCACCAGTAGTCCCAGCTACGTGGGAGGCTAAAACAGGAGAATTATTTGAGCCTAAAAGTTTGAGGCCAGCCTGAGCAACATAGAAAGACAAAGATAAAAGTCAAAAAAGGTCCTAATGTTGCACCTCACCTCAAGGAACTAATAAAACAAGAACAAACTAAATCCAAAATTAGTAGATGGAAAGAAATAACGTAGATCAGAGCCAAAATAAGTGAAATGGAGATTAAAACTACTCAAAATATTAATGAAACAAGGCATGGTCTTCTGAAAAGATAAAAAATTGAAAATGTTTTATACTTCAGTATGTGGCTATGCTAAGAAAAAATTGGGAAAGCTTAAATAAAATTGGAGACAAAGGGAAACAATACAACTGATACTACAGGGATAAAAGGGTCATAAGAGACTATTGGAACAATCAACATGCCAACAAATAGAAAAGTCTAGGCAAAATGGATAAATGCCTGGACACATACAATCTTAAAAAAAAAAAAAAAAATTGAATTGTGAAGAAAGAGAAAATCTGAATGGCCCAATAATGAGTGAGGAGTGTCTCTGTAATAAAGAGTTTTCCATCAAAGAATAGACTAAGACATGATAGTTTTATTGCTGAATTTTACTGGGCATTTAAGGAAGAACTAATACCATTCTTTGCAAACTACTCCAAAAAATTGAAGCAGAGGGAATTCTTCCAAACTCATACTCTGAGGCCAGCATTGGTTTGATACCAAAAACAGACAAGGAGACAATAATAACAAAACAAACAAACAAACAAAAAACAGAACACAATAAATAGGCCAGTATCCCTGATGAACACAAATGCAAAATCTTCAACCTAATACTTGCAAGCTGAAAACAACAGCACATTAAAAAGACCATCCCATGATCAAGTGAGATTCATCTTAGGGATGCAGGGATGAATATGCAAGTTAGCATATGTGAAGCAATAAACACAATATATCATATTAACAGAGTGAAGGACAAAACCCATGTGATTATATTAATAATGCACAAAAAAGCATCTGACAAAATCCAGCATCCTTTCACAACGAAAGCTCTCAACAAATTAGGTACAGAGGAATGTATCACATCACAATACACAATCTCATCAAACCCACATCCAACATCATACCAAATGAAGAAAAGTTGAAAGCTTTTCCTCTAAATCTGGGGAAAAAAACAACAACAACACAAGGAAACTCAACAACAAGTTCACCACTTCTATTCAAAATGGTATTGGAAGTCCTAGCCAGAGAACTTATGTAAGAAAAATAAATAAAAGAAATATAAGTTGGAAATGACAAAAATTAAACTATCCCTGACTATAGACAACATGATAGTATACATGGAAATCGCAAAAGACACCACCCAAAAAAAAAAAAGTTGAAATTTAATAAAATTGCAGGATACAAAACCAACATAGAAAAATCAGTAGAATTACTATGCAATAATAGTGAACTATCTAAAACAGAAATCAAGAAAATAATTCCATTTATAACAAGTACAAAAAATAAAATACCAGTAATTCAATTAAAAATGGGCAAGCCGGGCGCTGTGGTGCATGCCTATAATCCCAGCACTTGGGAGGCTGAGGCAGGAGGATTGCAAGTTCAAAGGCAGCCTCAGCAATGGCGAGGCACTTAGCAACTCAGTGAGACCCTGTCTCTAAATAAAATACAAAAAAGGGCTGGGGATGTGACCCAGTGGTCAAGTGCCCCTGAGTTCAATCCCCGGTACCACAAAAAAAAAAAAAAAAAAAAAAAAAAAAATGGGCAAATGATCTAAATACACATTTCTCAAAAGAAGTGGAAATGGCCAATAATATATGAAAAAAATGCTCCATATCTTTAGCCAATAGGGAAATGTAAATCAAAACTAGAATGAGATTCCATCTTACCCCATGTAAAATGACTATTATCAAAAACCAAATAAATAACTGTCACACACAGTGACACATGCCTGTAATCCCAGCAGCTCAGAGGCTGAGCCAGGAAGATCGCAAGTTCAAAGCCAGGCTCAGCAACTTAGTGAGGCCCTAAACAACTAAGTGAAACCACGTCTCAAAATAAAAAATAAAAAGGCCTGAGGATGTGGTTCAGTGGTTAAGCACCTCTGGGTTCCCCTGGTACAAAAAAAAAAAAATTTTTTTTAAATAAATACACACAAATAAATGCTGGTGAGAATATGGATAAAAAGGAACTCTTTACACTGTTTGTAGGAATGTCAATTAGTTTAGCCATGTGGATAACAATACGGAGGTCCTCAAAAAACTAAATCTAGAAATACCAAATGATCCGGCTATCCCTGTCCTGTGTATGTCTCTAAAAGAAATGAGGTCAGCATACAGAAAAGATGCCTGCATGCCCATGATAACTGCAGCTCTCTTCACAATAGCCAAGATATGAAATCAGCCTAGATGCCTGTCAACAGATGAACGGATAGAGAAAATATGGAATATATGCAGAATTGAACCTGACACAACTTTCTTCTGTACATATATGAATACACCACAGTGGGTCTCAACATTATACACATCCACAAATCTGGGATCCTGATTAGAATAAGATGTAGCCCAAAGGACTTAAAAACAGCATATTACAGTGACACAGCTATCTCAATGTTTGTAGCTGCGCAATTCACAATAGCTAGGTTGTGGAACCAACCTAGATGTCCCTCAGTAAATGAGTGGATTAAGAAAATGTGGTATATACGCACAATGGAATTTTACTCAGCAATAAAAGAAAATAAATTAATGGCATTTGCAGGTAAATGGATGAAGTTGGAAGACATAATGCTAAGTGAAGTTAGTCTCAAAAATCCAAGTACCAAATGTTCTCTCTTATATAAGGAGGCTAGTTCATAGTATTGTTGGATGGGAGGGTACATACGAGGACTAGAAGAACACTAGAATGGTCAAAGGGAAGGGAGAGTAAGGGAGGGAGCAAGGGGGGAGGGAGAGGGAGAAAAGGAAAAAGAAAAGAAAAGGTGTTTGAATGAGATGGATATCATTTTCCTAAATGCATGATTGAAGACCTGAAGTGTACGAATATACTCTGTATGCAAACAATTGTATGTAAAAAGATGCTAAATGCATGCACTATGAGTTGTACATATTAAAAATTATAAATAAAAAAATTAAAAATAAAAAAATAAAAAAAAGAATAAGATGTAGTCCATGTTTGTATAAACCTATCAAAATAGATTCTACTGTCATATATAACTAAAAAGAACAAAGAAAATAAAAAAGAAAAAAGAATGAAATCCTGTCATTTGCAGGAAAAATGAATGGAACTAGAGGACATCATGTTAAGCAAAATAAATCTGACAGAAAGATAAGTATCACATGTTTCCTCTCATGTGGAAACTAAAAAACATTAAATTAAATTAAAAACAGTAAAAAAAAATAAATGAAAGATGAACTGAAAGTGGAAGAGGGATTATTAGGGACAAGGAAAAGGGTTTGGGAAGGGTAGAGAATAGAGGACAAGAGAGGGTAGAAGGGTGAGTAGATATTATGAATGCACGATATATGCAGCTATGGAAATGTCGCAGTGAAACCCATTAATTTGTGCAATTCTTATGTGTTAATAAAAAATAAGTGAACAATAAGATACCAAGGAATAAATTTAACAAGGAAGTAAAAGTACTCTAAAATGAAAATTGTAAGACATTGATGAAAGAAACCAAAAAAGACATCTTGCATTCATGAGTCAGAAGGAATCAGATCACTGAAATGTCCATACCTTCCAAAGAAATTTGTAGATCCAGTGCAATCTCTATCAAAACATCAATATTCCTCACAGAAATGGAAAACTGTTACAAAAATTTATGTAGAACCACAAATGACCCCAAATAGTCAAAGTAATCTTGAGTTAAAAGAACAAAGCTGAAGACATTACACTACCTGACTTCAAAAGATACTACAGGCTGGGCGTGGTGGTGCATGCCTGTAATCCCAGCACTTGGGAGGCTGAGGCAGTTCAAAGCGAGTTCAAAGCCAGCCTCAGCAATGGCGAGGCACTTAGCAACTCAGTGAGACCCTGTCTCTAAATAAAATACAAAAAAAAGGGCTGGGGATGTGGCCCAGTGGTTGAGTGCCCCTGAGTTCAATACCTGGTACCAAAAAAAAAAAAATACCACAGAGCTCTAGTATCCAAAACAGGACTAGCACAAACATAGGAACATACACCAGTGGGACAGAATCAAGGACCTAGAAATAAATCCACACACTTTTCAGTCAGCTGATTTTTTTTATTTTATACTTGTCAATGGACCTTTATTTTATTTATTTATATGTGGTGCTGAGAATCAAACCCAGTGCCTCACACATGCTAGGCAAACACTTTACCACTGAGCCACAACCCCAGTCCCCAGCCAATTGATTTTTGACAAAACACCAAGAACACAAAATGAGAAAAGACAGTCTCTTCAATAAATGGTACTGAGAAAATTTGATATCCACATGAAATGGATAGAAACTAGATCTCAACCTAGATGCCCTTCAGTAGATGAATGGGTAAAGAAAATGTGGTATATATACACAATGGAGTATTACTCAGCAATAAGAGAGAATAAAATCATGGCATTCACAGGTAAATGGATGAAGTTAGAGAATATAATGCTAAGTGAAGTTAGCCAATCCCAAAAAGCCAAATGCTAAATGTTTTCTCTGATACAAGGAGGCTGATTCACAGTGGGGTTGGGATGGGGAGCATAGGAGGATTAGAGGAATATTAGAATGGCCAATGGGGAGGGAGGGGAAGGGAGGGGGCAAAAGGGTGAAGAAAAAAAAAAGATGGTAGAATGAGATGGATATCATTACCCTAAGTGCATGTATGAAGTTACGAATGGTGTGAATATATTTTGTATACAACCAGAGATATATAAAAATGTGCTCTATAAGTATAATATGAAATGTAATACATTCTGCTGTCATTTCTAACAACTAAATTAAAAAATTTTTAAAAAGAAGAAACTAGATACCATCTATACAAAAATCAACTCAAAATGGATTAGGTTTAAATGTAAGACCCGACACTATGACAATCTAGGAAAAAACACAGTGGGAACACTTCATTACATTGGTCTTAGCAAGGATTTTTGGAGAAGTCCTCAAAAGCACAAATAACAAAAGTAAAAATGGACAAATGTGATTACATTAAGCTAAAAACCTTCTTCAAGGTTAAGTATATAATCAACAGTGAAAATACAACGTATATGATAGAAGAAAATATTTAACATCCAAATACATAAGGAATTCAAACAACTATATAGCAAAACAAATTTTTAAAAACTCTATTCAAAATATGAGTGAGATTCCTCAATATACATTTCTCGAAAGAAGACATACAAATGGCCAACAGGTATATGAAAAACACTTAACATCAGTGATCATTGGGGAAATGCAAATCAAAACCACAGTGAGACGTCATTCCACACCTGTTATAAAGACTATTCTCAAAAAGACAAAAGAAGAGTGTTGGAGAGGGTGTGGAGAAAACAAAACTCTCATGCACTTTTGGTAGGGATGTAAATTAGTATGACCATTATGAAAAGCAGTATGGAGTTTCCTCAAAATATTGAAAACGGAACTGCCATATGATCCAGCAATCCACTACTGGGTAAATATTTTAAAAATAATTTAAGGGCGGGGTTGTGGCTCAGGGGTAGAGCGCTCGCCTAGCACGTGCGCCACCCGGGTTCGATCCTCAGCACCACGTAAAAACGCATTGTGTACAACTAAAAGCAAAATAAATAAATATATTTTTAAAAATAATAATAATAATTTAAATTTTAAAAAAAGTAGGTCAAAGAAATAAATACCTGCACTCTTCACAACAGCCAATGGAATCAACCTAAGTGTCTCTCAACAGATGAATGAATAAAGAAAATGTGGTCTACATACACAAAGGAATGCTATTCAACTATAACAAGAACAAAATTCTGTCATTTATGACAACATAGACCAGCCTGGATTACATGAAGTGAAATAACCCAGGCACTGAAAGACAAATACTACATGATCTCACTCACATATAGAATCTTAAAAAATTGATCTCTGGAAGCAGAGAGTAGAATGGTGGTTACCAGAGGAATGGATGGTTAGAGAGGAGGATAGACTGGCAAGATGTTGATCAAAGTATACATTGTTATAATCAGGAAGAATATTTTAGAAGATGTGTATAAAGAATATACAAATATAGGAAGACAGAAAGTAGAAAAGTGATTGCTTGGAGCTGGGAAGTGGAGGGGGAGGATGGAAGGGATAAGAAATGCCTACTAATGGTTCTGAATTTCTTTTTATGTGATAGAATTGTTCTAAAATTGATGGTGACTAATGTTGCTCCATTCTGTGAAGGTACTAAGAACCACTGCATTGTATCATTTAAGTTGGTGAATTGCACATGTGGATTATATCTCAATAAAGCTATTGTTTTATAAAAGGAAGAGAAGAAGATTACAGGAAATGGATGGGGGACAGAGTGCCAAAAGAAGATACGGAAAAGCCAAATACATCACTAGGACGGTGCTGCAATAATCTAGCTGGCATATGATGGCTTTGACCAGAGTGGTAGGGAGGATGAAAAGAATTATGTTATTTGAAGGATATTTAGAAACTAAAATCATGAGTCTCTTTGAAGAAATGGATAATAGACAGAATGGGAAAATTTGTTCTAATTCCAGTAACACCTGCCCCCTGGTGCTTTTAGTCCTAGCCTGCTTGATTCCTACGGCCAGGTCTTTTCCATTTTCTTCATATTTTTCCTAGTGTGTACCCCTGCAGCTAGTCTCTTAATTAGACATTTATCAGAAGCATCCTCCTAACATACGTTGCTTTTGTGGTTTACAAACTGATTTTACATATACACTCTCTACTTTTCTTTGAAGAGTATTAGAAGCAGATGTTATTTTTTTTTAATATTTATTTATTTTAGTTGTACACAATGCGTTTATTTTTACGTGGTGCTGAGGATCGAACCCAGGCCGCACATGTGCTAGGCGAGCACTCTACCACTGAGCCAAAACCCCAGCCCCTAGAAGCAGATGTTATTTTTATTTCATGGATGAGGAAAGTGAAACTCAGAGCAATGGTTTTGCAAAAGATACTGGGAGTAGATGGTGGAACAAAGGTTTGAACCCATATCTCCCCTACACCCTGAGTGCTTGCCTCTGTCCTGTCACAGCTCCATAAAAATGCAGCTCCCAAACACAAGGTGAAAGAGAGGACCTGTCCCTAGCAATCACAGGAAGGGACTTAATGCAACACTGATTTTGAAAGCTTGTTGTCCCTGCAGTGAAGATGTTAGAATAAAAATTTTCCATGTTGAAAAACAGCACCTGACAGATCTATTTCTGGCATAAACTCTTGAAGTTTTCCTAAAACATAAGGAGGTGTTGTTTTATGTTTCAAACCCATTCTGGTTGGGATCCAGGCTCTCAAGCAAAGTGCTTAACAGGTTTAACCGTGCTGTTGACAAGCATTTCAACTTATCCATCCCTGAATCCCAAGTGCCTGGTATACTGCTTGGCACAGAGTAATAAGTGTTGGTGGAATCCAGATGAAATGGAGATTAAATTTAAAAAGAAGAAAATAAGGAGCCTGGTGCAATGGTGCACACCTGTAATCCCAGCTCTTTGGGAGCTGAGGCAGGAAGATGGCAAGCTCAAGGCCAGACTGGGCAATTTAGTGAGACCCTGTCTCTAAATTTAAAAAAATAAAAATTAAAGTGTTGGGGGATGTAGCTCAGTAGTAGAATGCCCCTGTGTTTAACACCCAGTACTGAAGAAAGATGGACGGTAGGAAGGAAAGAGGGAAGGGAGGGAGGGAGAAGAGGAGGGCAGAGGAGGGAAAGAGAGGGGAGAGGCCAGGAGGGGGAAGGAGGGAGGAAAGAAAATAGGAAAGAAGAAAATGAGAGGAGTAAAATCCCCAGTGGTTAAGAGTGCATATTTTTCCTCTTAGTAGTGGGTGACTTTGGACAGGTGACCTAACCTCTCAGCACTTTGTTCATAAAATGGGATTCATGATGACATCAACTTCCAGTGTGTGTTGTGAGGTCTAAACGAGGTAAGGTATCTTAATGTGCTTAGAAGAGGTCACAGGAAGCACTGTTGCAGTTTTTGTTAAGACAGTAAGAAACCCCACCACTGGAAGGAGGTGAGGGCAGGAATAAACCATCACAACAAGAAGGGCCTATTTGCCCACAGAATGGGGTAAGGAATCTGATGGAGACAGTTTCCCCACATGCCTTGACCAGGAGGCTTCAAAGCAAGCAGACATCAGAGGGGAACATCTAACTTCCTACAGAGCAAATGGAACACTGTGATGCTAGACTGGGGCAGGACCTGGGGCAGCTAGAGCTGAAGGGCTGACACAGCTAAATTATGGAGCGCAACTGGGGAAAGAAACAGATACACAGGAGGTGCAAATGGGCTGGGGCCAGGAGAGGAGCCTGGACAAAATACTGTAGGAAGAGTTTGAGGTTCAGTTGGAGCCTGTGCTAAATCATCAGTAATGTTTAAGCCAGTGAGTGCAATAGTGCTTAGTAAACCATACACCTCTCTTCCACTGTAAGATGCTATTATTTTTGCTTCCTTGTGTCTCTTCAGTTTTTGACACTTCAATTCCCTTTTGTTTTAAGAGCATAGTATTTAAACTTAGCTATGCATTAAAATCACCCATTGTGTAAACAAAAAAAAGGAAATATATTGTTGTGAACTAGCTCAGAGGATTATTTTGAGTGATGTACAGAAAGCATTTAGCTCAGTGCCTGACACATACTAAAGATTCCATGTGTTTTAGGCATGACTGTTACTTACCTGCCCTAATTGCATACCCATTTTCAAGTCATACAAAGCATCAATAAATACTTTTCTTACAAGATCCACAAACTTAGGTGAAGGCAGTCAAACAATGAAAAAGATATGAAGACTAAAATATTTTGCAAGGAAACACCAAATAATTACTTTCAGGGACATCCAGGGATACCTGAAAGGGAAACGGATTGGCAGGAAATAAAGAAGAAGCAAATCAAGAAGGGGAGAAGGAGGAGGTGGTGGTGGAGGTGTTTACGATCCCCACATTATTGAAGAGAACACCAAGAATCAGAGAGGTCAGGTCGGTCATCAGGTCCCTTCACCAGGCACAGGCTGGCTGGACCTGCTGCAAGCTGAGGGAGGAACATGAGAGATGAAAGAAACCCCACATTTGCTCATGTCCCCCCATCTCTTCTTATGGGAAAGTTATAATCCTGCCTTTGTGTCAGTTAAAGTCAATAATAAACTGGATCTAACTAGAGTCACAACAAAGCCCAGACTTCGCTCTGTTATATAAACTAAACTGATGCAGTTTCCCACACTGTTGACCAGACAGAAAAATGGGGCATGTTTGGGGAGGAAGCTAAATATTACTTATGTATTTATACTGTTATTTAACACATATGAAAAAGCAAGATGTGACCCATCATCAGGAAAGAAAATAGTCAATCTAGCAAGTCCCAGAGTGGTTCTGTATGCCCAACGTATCAGAGAAGGACTTTACTATAACTGTGCCAAAAAGGTTAAAATGTAAAGTGGAGAAAGTAGGCAGCAACATGCTTGAAGGATGGAGAATTTCAACAGTGGTAAGGAAACATCATTTTTTAAAAATATCTACAGGGCTGGGGTTGTGGCTCAGCAGTAGAGTGCTCACCTAGCACATGAGTGGCCCGGGTTCCATCTCAGCACCACATAAAAATAAAACGCATTGTGTACAACTAAAGCAAATAAATAAATATTTTTTTAAAAGTCTACAAAATAGCCAAATGAATTTTAGGAAAAAAATACAGTATCTAATAAAAGGAATTTTTTGCTACGTATGTGTATACCAAAACATTATATCATTCACCTTATGTATACAAAAAATAAAAAATCATTTTGAGGCCTGACACAGTGGCACGTGTCTATAATTCCAGCAACTCAGGAGGCTGAGGAAGGAGGAATCACAAGTTCAAGGCCAGCCTCAGCAATTTAACAAGACCCTAAGTAACTTAGGGTCTGTCTCAAAGTAAAACATAAATAAGTGCTGAGGTTGTGCCTCAGTGGAAGAGCAATCGCTTAGCATGTGTGAGGCACTGGATTCAGTTTTCAGCACTGCATATAAATACATAAAACAAATGGACCTTTATTTAAAAAAAAAAAAAACATAAATAAGGCTGTGGATAGGGCTTAGTGGTAAAGTACCCCTGGGTTCAAACTTTGGTACAAAAAAAAAAATCTTTTTGAAACAGAAATAATTTTCTCAATGGGGCTTAACAGCAGACTAAACACAGCTGAAGAAAGAATCAGTGAATTTGCAGACATGTCAGTAGAAATTATACAAACTGAGACACAAGAAATATGGGGAAAATACAGCATCCATGGTATGTGGGACAAAAGAAAATGATCTAACACATCTAAAACTGAGGTTTCAGAGGGAGAGAAGGAAAAAAATGTATTCAAAGAAATTTTGAGGAGAAACAGTGATTATCTTTAGGCATCACAAGTATAGGTTTTTAAAATTTGTTTTCCATACAGGATCCTAACTCTCTTGACTATAAATACTATTTCTTTCACAAGTATGAAAAAATATTCTTCAAACAAACTGGAAAATTCTATTGGTTTTTTGTCTTGAATTACTGGCTATGTAGTTCATCAATGGAGGTTAAAGGTAAAGATGAAGACATTTGTGAGGAGGGGGATTGTGACCTCTGACTGTGTATGTCAAATTTGAGAGGGACAGGGTGAGCAGATATTTGGCCAAACATTGTTGCATGTTTCTGTGAATGTGTTTCACGAATAAGATTCAAATTAGGGGAATTTAAATAAAGTACATTGTTCCCCATAACGTGAATAGGCTTCATCAAATTGTTTGAAGACCTTAATAGAACAAAGACTGACCTCCTCAGCAGACGTGTTCTATCAGCTGACTGCCTTTGGACTAGAACTGAAACTCTTGGGTCTCCAAACTGTCAGTCTTCCTGGCAGAATTTCAGAATTGTGCTTGCTAAACCTCCACAATTACATAAACCTATTCTTTAGATTAAATCAATTTCTCCCTCCACCCCCATCTCTCTCTCTCTCTCTCTCTCTCTCTCTCTCTCACACACACACACACACACACACACACACACATTCTGTTGGTTCTATTTCTTTTTCTTTTTTTTTTTTCTTTTCTCCCCCTCCCTCCCCTCTATTTCTTTTTATAACTCTGACTAATACAGATATACCATGCCTATGGGTCAGAACAATCAACATTAAGATTTTGATTATCTTTACTTAATTTCCTGCAGGAGTCAAAAGACAGTCATAGATGAGAATCCTTAAACAAATGAGAATGACTGTGTCTCAATAAAACTTTATGGACACTAACATTTGAATTTCATCCAATTTTCATCTGTTACAGAATATTTTTTGACCCATCCTGGTGAGAAATAATGTTCTGTGGTAGATTAGCAATGTCTGCCATGGACGTAGAATAGGGAAATTGAAGCAGACCAGCTATATATATTCCATCCCTGCCCTATGCCAAATCCTGAACCAGGCAGCATTTCCTAAGCACTTACCACTTCTTCATACCACCATGCTTTTGTATGTAATTGCAATATCTTTGCCTCTCTTCTCCATTTAGTCAAGGCCTAATGGTCTTTTTTTTTTTTTTTTTTTTTTTTTTTTTTTTTTTGTGGTACCAGGGATTGAACTCAGGGGAACTTGACCTCTGGGTCACATCCCCAGACCTTTTTTGTATTTTATTTAGAGACAGGGTCTCACTGAGTTGCTAAGTGCCTCACCATTGCTGAGGCTGGCTTTGAATTCGCGATCCTCCTGCCTCAGCCTCCCAAAGTGCTGGGATTACAAGCGTGCGCCTGTGCCTGGCTCTAATGGTCTTCTTTAAGGCCTTTTTCTCTGTAGCTTTCTCTGAGCATCTTCCCTTATCATTTGAGCCAACTGAGATTAAAAACTCCATTGTACTTTTAACATCAGTTTACTGTTGCAATTATTGCATTGATCTGGGTAGGTGGAGGAGTTCTGTGTCCAGAGAGTTCTTAGTAGATGGTTTGAGATGACAAAGGAGATTGGTAGTGACTTTAGTGGGAAAAGGAAAGGAAAAGGAGTTGAGGCATTTGTGGATTTGTAGGGGGGAAATAAGAAGACAGAAGACAGAACCTCTAAAACTAGTCAAAGAATGAGAGATCCTCACCCTTAAAGGTGTGAGGCTTAGCTATGTGATATCTCAGGACACTGAGAGCAGTAACAAAGAGAGCATAATCCAGGTACCACCACATATTGCCAGAAGTCCTGCACTAGAACAAACACCAAAGGGAGAAAGAAAATGATCCCAGGTGGAGGCACAAAATATGGGAAATGTGAAAAGCAGTGGAAAGGTAAAACTGTGAATAAATCTAGACAAATATTGCTTGTTAAAAGCAATAGTAAGCCAGACACAGTGGCACATACCTGTAATCCCAGCAGCTCAGGAGGCTGAAACAGGAGAATCATGAGTTCACAGCCAGTCTCAGCAATTTATCAAGACACTAAGCAACTCAGTGACACCCTGTCTCTAAATAAAAGACAAATGTGGCTCAGTGGTTAAGTGCCCCTGAGTTCAATCCCTCATACCACAAAAAAAAAAAAAAAAAAAAAAAAAAAGCATTAGTAAGTGTGTCATGTGCGGCTTAAAATGTTTGTCAAATTAAATACATTACAACTGTAGCTAAAAATAAATGGAATTAAATTGTCCTAAGGTTCTTGCATTTGCTATTTTATAATGGAAAAAACGGTAAAATACTAAAAAACATTAGGCTTTATGGGCTAGGGTTGTGGCTCAGCAGTAGAGCACTCACCTAGCACATGCAAGGCCCTGGGTTCAATCGTCAGCACCACATAAAAATAAATAAATAAAATAAAGGTATTATGTCCAACTACAACTAAAAAATAAATATTAAAAAAATTTAAATTAGGCTTTTAATGACAAAGAAGGTATATCGTAATGTCTAAGGTAAACACTAATAGTTTAAAATTAAAATGTTACTAAGTTTATAACAAGCTAATAAAAGGGTGAAATTAAATAATAAAAATCATCCAAAAGTAGGAAGGAAAAGAGAGAAAAAAATTTGTCTCAAACATTTAAAGTAGAAATAATACCAACCTACACAAACTCGTTCTGAAAATAAAGGTGTGGTTATCTCCCAATCTAGTTTATGAGACATCATTAAAAACCAAAAAAGATACCATAGATTTTAAAACCAAAGATACTATAAGAAATATACAGACCAATATCCCTTATGAACATAGATGCAAAAATCTATTTAAAATAGTATCAAATTAAATCTAACAAAATAGAAAAAGGAAACAATTTTATTTCCAATGATGAATCCCAGATACGCAAAGTTCAACACTGAAAAGTGAACCTACCTCATTTACCTTACCAATAGAGTAAAAATGAAGAAAAGAAAAGATCATCTCAATAGATGCAGACAAAGCATTTGCCAAAAATAAATTTCATGGTACAATAGAAACCTCAGTGAGCTCAAAATGGAAAGAACTTTCATTAAGGTCACCACAAAACACAGCTAACAGCACACTTCATTCAAAAACTAAACACAGTCTCCCTAAGATAAAGACAAGGGAAGGTTATCGTCTCTCACTAGTCCTATTAAATACTCTACTCTAGGTTAGCAATGCAGCATGACAAGAAAAGGAAGTAAAAGGCATATGTGTTGAAAGAAAGAGGTAAAATGTTTCATTCAACACTATCATCTACATAGAAAGACAAAAGCAATCTACAAAAAAAAAAAAAAAAACTACTGAAAACAATATACAAATTTAACAAGGTTATAGAATACCAAAAAAAATCCATTGTATTTTTACTTACTGTCAAAAAAATATATAATCCAAAATTAAATTTCAAAAACAATTCCATTTACAATATCATCAAAAGCCTTAAAATACTTTTGGCTGAGGGCTGGGGTTGTGGCTCAGAGGTAGAGTGCTCACCTAGCATGCGTGAGGCACTGGGTTCGAATCTCAGCACCACATGAAAATAAAATAAAGATATTGTATCCACCTATAACTAAAACAAATAAATATTTTTAAAAAATACTTCTGGCTGAATTTAATAAAATCACACAAAACCTATACACCAAACATTAGAAAATAATACTAAATTAAAGAAACTCAACCAATGAAAAGATACACCATGCTCCTAAATTGGAAGTTTCACTATTAAATTGATTTAAAAAAAAAAAAAAAAAGGTTCACAAATTCATCCATGTATTCAACACTGTGACACAACTCCCATCAAAATTCCAGCAGATGTTTTTATAGAAATTGACAAATGATTCTAAGATTTGTATGGAAATGCAAAGAAAGGACTTAGAAAAGCCAAAATAATCTCAAAAAAGAAAGACAAAGCTGGAGCACTGGTACTGGACAATTTTAAGACTTACAAAGAGCTACTTATTATAAAGCTACAAACCAGTGTGAGTAATAATAAGCATAAATAAATCAGTGAAATACAGCAGTCCAGAAATAGACACACAACACCGTTGCCTGATTTTTATTATAACAGTGGCAGTGCAATCAAATGGGTAAGGAATAGTCGTTAACAACAATGTCAGAACAATGAGATGTTTCAATGTGAAAAAAAAAAAAACATGACTCTATCTCACGTAATACACAAAAATTAAATTAAAATGGATTTCAAGCTAAGCATGAAACTAAATCTTCTAAAAAAAAAAAGTGAGAGAATATCTTCATGACTTTGCAGTGCAGAATATCTTAGACTGGAGTTGGGGGTTGGGGCGCAGGGGGGACACTAGCCACAAGGGAAAAATGGTAAGTTGAACTTCATTAAAATGTTTTAAATTATGTGCTTCAAACTGATGTTAAAAAGATAGGAGATCAAGTCACAGAATAGGAAAAAAAATTTGAATATCTACAACTTATAATAGTGACCACCAACCTAATAAGAAATGGACAAAAGATTTGAACATACACTTCATAAAAGAAGATACATAAATGACCAGTGATATATGAAAAGATACTCAATGTCATTAGTCATCAGGGAAATGAAAATTAAAATTACAGTGAGGTCCACTTGATAACCCACAAGGAGAATGGCTACACTTTAAAAGACTTCTACTAACCAAGTGTTGCCAGAGACGTGAAACAACCAAACTTCTCGCACATTGTTGAGGAGAGTGCACTTTGGCACAGCCACTTTGGAAAACTATTCAGCAGTTTCTCATAAAGTTAAATACGCACTTAGCATATGACACAGCAATTCTCCTCCAAATATTTATTCAAGAGAAACTGAGACATATATCCACAAATGACTTGCATCAAATGTTCATGACAATTGTATATGTAATAGCCCAGAGGTAAACAAATTAGTGCATATATACACAATGGAATGCTGCCCAGGATTGAAAAAGAACAAATTACTGGTAAGACAACAACGTGAATTATTTCACAAGACATTGCATTCAGCAGAGAAGCAAGAAACAAAAAAGCATATATAATATGAAGTCACTCACATGAGGTTCAAGAATGGGCTAAACTATCTATGTGCCTAATTGTTATGGTTAAGATGTGGTGGTGTCCCCCAGAAGCTCACATGTGAGACAATGCAAAAAGGTTTGGAGAAGAAATGATTGGGTTACAGCCTTAACCTGACTGGAGGCAGGTGGGGTGTGGCTGGAGGAAGTGGTTCTTTGGCGGGTGTGGCTATGGGGGTATAGATTTTGTATGTGGCAAGCGGAGTCTCTCTGCTTTCTGATCATCATGTGAGCTGCTTCCCTCTGCCACACTCTCCTGCCATGATGTTCTGCCTCACCGGGAGCCCTAGGGAATGGAGCCAGCCTTCTATGGACTAAGACCTCTGAAACCGTGAGCCCTCAAATAAAATTTTCCTCCCCTACAATTGTGCTGGTTGGATCTTTTAGTCACAGCAGCGAAATTAAGATTTGAACATTATAATGCACTCAAATCATTTTAAGCCACCACACTATGTCTTTGATCATTTATCTGTTCCCTGCTCTTCTACTAGCACAGTTATGCCCACAAGTACCCATATGCTTTGCCAACTTGGACATTTCTGGAAATCCTTTCAATAGTGAGATTCCTAGCTCCCTCCCTCATTTGCTAGTAATTTCGTGTTCAGATCAGCTGCAATTTTAAATGCCAGCTACAAGTTCTGTTATAAACAGAATACATTAAAATATTCCATTGGAGCTCTTAGTTGGAAAATTTATTTTGTAGTTTTCCAAATCATCAAAGACTTCATCTCTGATCTCTTGTCTGGCTGTGCAATAAGGATAATTAGCTTCAGACCAACAAATGGAATGTTACCCAACAATGATGACCATCCAGAGAGGCCCGCACAGACAGTTTATTGGAGACACCCCTGGGCATATGTCTGATCCACCAAGTTTCTCAAAGGCTTATGGAATTATTTAAGAACTGTAAGAAAGACTGTATTGCCCAAAATGCTAAACTAAAATGACAAAATTGAAATTACAAGTGTGTATTTAAATGTCTGCAAAATGTAATGTTAGCAAACTAAAAACTACCGCAACATATATATGTAAGTTATACATATGTAAATTATACATATGTAAGTTATACTACATGAGATACCTGGATGTATGTTTGATATGATGTAAAATGAGGCATCCAAAACAATTTGCCTCAATGCCACAAAGGCCAGGAAAATATTTCCTTGATTATGTCTTAGAACTTTTCTAACACCTCCCCCGACCCTCTTCTTATAGACATGCTGAATGCAATGGCTTCTTTCATTTCTGCAATCACAAGGGAAGTTAGCCTACGTGGCCCTGGGAACCAGAGGCCCAAGTTCCTGAACAGAGAACCTGCTATGGCCAGTGGACAAGAACTGGTGCTTGTCACATCCTCTCCTTTTTGAGATCCTTCAGCCTGGAGACGCTCTGCTTCTTATTCTTCTGCCCTGCATGCCATCCCAAGATTTGTGAAGGTGACTTTCAGTTTCTTGGGTCACCTGATTTAGGATTGTACCATCAAGCTACTTCCCTCAACACAGCATCCCAGATTCTGGGAAAATCCTAGGGCATATGTCATTTGAGTGTGTGCTACATTTTTTTGTTTCCTCTGACCTTCAGAGTAGAGTGGAAGGAATATTCTTTCAGAATGGAAATATTATGGGTTTAGGCGTCACCCAGACCTGTGTCACTCATGTTCATCCCAGGAAAGTTCTCTTAGATCATCATTTAACATGAGCTGGAAAAAGCCCTGGGCTGGGAGCTCTGGTCCAGGTTCTGCTGTTTCCAGGCTTTGTGGCCTCACATAAATATTTTCTGAGTCTCAGTGATCTCATCTATGAAATGAAGAATCCCAATGCCACAGAATTGCTTTCACAAAAATTAGTGAGGTACGGATGGGTACAATATGGTTAGCTCACCTGGCATGTAGTGGGTACTCAAAACACTGTCAGACAGAAAGAAGATGATGGTTGCCAGGGGCTGGGGAGTAGAAAGTGGGGAGTGACAGCTTAATGGGCACAGGTTTCCTTGTGGAATGATAAAAATGTTCTGGAACTAGATATTGGTGATGATCTCATAACATTGTGAATGTACTGACTGGCCCTCAACTGTATACTTTAAAATGATTAAAGCAATCTACTTTATATCACATATATATTTATAGCAATAAAAGGAAAACAACTTTCAGATTCCCCTCTTCACTCATGGGGTGAGGAGAAGAAGAAGAAATTAAGATCATGAGTCCCACCCATGGGAAAAAGGCCAAGAACCAAGACAAGTGCAAGCATTTGAGGGTCACCAAGGTGGGGCAAGGCAGAGCTGGGTTGGGGCACCACCATTGTGGCTGGAGGGGAGGGAGGGATGAGTAAGCGAGCGGGAGATACACAGCACAGCTTTCCAGACTTCAAGGAACCAGCTATGTCGTGGTATGCAGGGTGCGCGCCATAGATTGGAAAGGAGATGGCAAGCCTGGAAAAAGTGAGTCATGGGAGAGGGAAGAAAATGTCAGTCATCCACAGAGGAACAGGATGACCACAGGCAGCACGATAAGGTACAGAGGGCTTCGTGCGAGGCTCACTGATAGAATCACCCAGAGTCACCACTGCCTCTCACACCACTGTGCCCTCCATTCCCCTGAACTTCCTGTGGTTCTGCTTGTGGATGAGTTGGGTGAGGCACGTGGTGGGAAAAGGCCACACTTTGGAATTTCACTGCCATCTCCCCAACTTTGTACCAGTATCTCTGTGGACAAGTCACCTGATTTTTCTCTATCTCAATTTCTTTCTTTGTGCAATAGGAACTCCTACTCCCTGAGTTGTTCGCACTAATGAAATGGGCAAGTAGAGTGTGTGCCAGGCAGCAAGCAGGCTCCTAACAAGTAGATGCCATCTTTTCCCTTCTCCAGTGGCATGTGGGCACTCAGGAATCCTCATTTCTCTTCCATTAGGCCATAAAGCAAGAGAAAAAAAAAAACAGAAGTGGATTTTGAAGAGAAAACAGAATCCATTACCCATAATGAATGTGTGCAAAGATGAGGGTTTTTTTTTTAAATATTTATTTATTTATTTTAGTTGTACACAATGCAATGCATTTATGTTTACGTGGTGCTGAGGATCAAACCCAGGCCATGCACGTGTGAGGCGAGTGCTCTGCCACTGAGCCACAACCCCAGCCCCCGCAAAGATGAGTTTTAATAAAACCAGAGTATAGGCAGCTTTATTCATAATAGTCAAAGAATGGAAACAACCCAAATGTCTATCAACAGTGGACTAGATAAAGCAATTATGCAATATATTAAGTACTTACACTGCAATAAAAAAAATAAAACTACTGATATACACAGCAGCATAGATGTCAACAGACATTATATTCAGCATAAGAAGACAGACACAAAATAGCGCATGTTGTATGACTGAATTCAGATGAAATTTATGAGAAGACAAAACTAATCAGTGGTGATGGAAGTCAGAATAGTGGTTAGCTTTGGGAGGGGTTTGACTAGAGAAGAGTGCAAAAGAAACTTCTAGAGTGCTGAAAGTGTTCTGTATCTTGATTACTTGGGTTTATGCATATGTGAAAATTCATTAAGGTATGTACTTAAGATCAGTGCACCTTATTTTTTTTAATTTATTTATTTACTTTAGTTGTACACAATGCAATGCATTTATGTTTACATGGTGCTGAGGATCGAACCCGGGCCACACACGTGCGAGGCGAGCGCTCTGCCGCTGAGCCACAACCCCTGCCCCAGTGCACCTTATTATATATATGATATCACAATGAGGGTGGGAATGGGGGACCTGCACAGAAATCTGCAAGGATGTCTGCCACATTGCCCTAAAACCGGAAATACCAAGCCTGTAGTTATGTAAATGGCTTAAAAACCTTTTTGACTGAAAGTATAAAGATTGAGAGCAAAAGAAATATTTGACCAAGCCTGGGGTGGGGAGACCAGCTTTAAATGAAACAAGAATAATAGGTAGTGAAAAGGTAGTGAGGAAGGAGCTTCTCAGGACTTCCCTTAATAGTGCTCAATAAAAGTGTCCTTAAGTTTCAGTTTTTCTTACTGTCAATCACCCATAGCTGGGGTTTTTGTTTTGTGTGTGTGTGTGTGTGTGTGTGTGTGTGTGTGTGTGTGTTTTTTTTTTTTGATGCTGGGAATTGAACCTGGGGCCTTGTGAATGTGAGGCAAGCACTCTACCAACTGAGGTGTATCCCAGCTCCCCCAAAGCTGTTTTAATTGAGTCCATTTTTATGGGGAAAGCATGACTAGTAGAGAGGTCAGTTGTAGGTGTGTCTAACATTTTTGACACTTTTTACTCAAACGTTCTTAGAAGATGGACTGTGTGTCCTTTACAGCCTTTACTTCTCTGCTGCTCTATACCTGCATAATGTCACTTCCTAAGTCCTTTGCCTGCAACCATACTGAACTGCTACCACATCAACAGCAGTGCCATTTCGATGGTCTTTGCAGTAATCTAAAGATAGGACCCACAGAGACAAGACACAACCAGGAAAATTCAGACCCACTGAGGCAGCCTTTTCATTTTTCCCAGCTCGTTTGGACACCTTTCCTATATATGGTAAATTTCCCACATTATGAGTCCCTCCTCTCTAAGACTCAAGTCAGAAAACAATCTTTCCTACCCTCTCTTGGAGCTGGAGTGTAAACACATGATCCAGGCTCCGCCAATCAAATACAAAATACACATGACTTTAAATAGAAAAAAGTGAGAAGCAGGCACCAGGCAGAATCCACTTTCTGGCAAGGGCAGCAATAGTAGCTGCCAGCTTCAGGGGCAGCAGGAGGGGGTTTTGGCAGCAAAGGTACCATCAGAGGTGCCTGCCTCCTGTGCTAAGATCGGAGGCATCCTCACAGGACCAGAGGCCACTGTCACTGGGCACAAAGCCTCCAAGCCTAATTCTCTGGATTCTCCTAAAGATTCCATGAGCTATGCAAGGTCCTATAATAAATTCCTTCCTACTTCAAAGGAATAGAGAGGGTTATGCTGTTTGCACTAAAAGAGCCCTAAATGAATCACCCATCCTGTCAGTCAGAGTGCTCCAGAGAAACAGAACCAAGAGAGTCTAAGTTTCTCCTATAATAGAGAAATATATTAGATAGATGCTAGATACATAGATATAAAGACATAGAGCTATAGATATAGATATGGATGTATCTTTCATGTTAGGAGTTGGCTCACACAATTGTTGAGACTGGCAAGTTAGGAGGAGTTGATGCTGGACACTTAGGAGGAGTTGATGCTGCAGTTGTGAGGTTGAATTTCTCCTTTTCCAGAAAATCTGTTTTTGTTCTGAAGGCCTTTCAACGGATTAAATAAAGCCCACCCACATTACCAAGATTAATCATCAAAGTCAACCAAAAATAGATGTTACCCACATCCACAAAAGATACCTTCACAGACACATCTATATTAGTGTTTGGTCAAATAACTGGGCACAACAGTCCAGCCAAAGACACACACAAAACTAACCATCACACCCACCAAACCAAAACTCCAGGAATGAGTGTTCAAAGTACGGCCTTTACTCTGATGAAGACTTCCTGGTGCTCTTGACATGTTCCCATTTGTAAAAAATCACGTGTCCAGTTGTCCACAGTAGGTAAAAATGCACCTGCACTCAAGGGAGGAATCCCTCCTGCAACCCATCCCATCCACCCACCATCATCGCAGCCCTTACCTGGCTCCAACTGCTACCATGTCTTGGTTAGACCATGGCCAAGATCTCCCATCCTTCCTGCTCTCCCTGCTGTCCAATCCACAGAGGCTACTCTTTCCAAACTAGTTTGATTGTGTTGTCGCTGACAAAAAGTCCCACAGAACCATTCTACTCCTTCTGTCAACCTACACCTGCAGCCATTAAGGTTTGTTTCTAAGCAACAGTTATCAACTCTGATATAAGCAAAAGAGAGACCCTTGGAGCAGCCCACAAGATGAAAAGATAAAGGCTTGAGAAGGTCAGGAATCCAGACAGTCTGGATCTTGGAAGCAGGAACTGATGGACAATCTTTTCAGATCCCAGCTGCAGGCATGAATGAGAGGCAGGCACCTTCACCTCCATGCAACACTGCTTCTCAGGAGCAAATTTTCAAGGCCAGGAAAACAGCCCACACTTGGCCAGGATATGCTCTTGATAGAACCAACAAGACTGAAGTTAATAAGAGAAGGCAGGGAAAACGGCAAAGTAGGGGATCTTAGAAGAGGGGAAATAGATTCTAGGCAAGCAAGAACAAGACACAGCTATCATGCCTACTTCCAGCACCCAAAGGATCCTTCCACATCCGAGCAACTGGGGGAGCAGAATTCTGCATGCAATGGGGCCCTGATGGAGTGACTGGAGCAGCCCTAACCAACGACAGAGAAACAAAAATTTTCTGGACTATAAGACAGTTGGCCCAGGCCTAAACTTGTGAGCCTGAGCCCCAATTTCCCCTGTCGTTTCTGGGCCATGGTTCTTTCTCCTGAGGAATGTTGTCCAAAGTGTGACACACACTGACCTTCCCCAACCTCACCCCTATGTTCTTGCCTCTCTCTGTGCTGGCCACAAGGGTCTGCGTAGCAGGGTTAGTAAGGGCCTCAGGCTGGAACTGGAGGGAAAGGGGACTGCCTGCCAGATCTCTGCCACTCCAACTTTGGTCTCCACAGTGAAGTACAGAGGACAAAGCAGACTGGGTGAGAAAGGAAGTCACACTCACCCTGAGTTTATCCTATTTCATTGTTTTCTTATTTGTGAGCTGTTCTACCCGACCCCCGCTGGAATGTGAGCCCTATAAGGGCAGAAGCCTTATCGACATTGATCATTCACTGCATATCCTGAAGCCCAGCAAAGCAACCAGCACATGGTAAGCACTTAAGACAATAAACATTTGTGACTGAATGAGTAGCTAGCATGTCAAGTGAAAGTTACACCCACCCTGGGTCTTGACCCTGAGCCAGGCAAGCAACATGAGGCCTGGTACGGAGCCAAACCAGGGGTGAGAAAAAACACAGGCTCGAGACGCCACTGGAGCTGGGGTCCAAGCCTGGCCGTGGCACCCATGGGGCACGCGTGTCACTCGGCCACTCTGAGGCTCAGCTTCCTCTGCTTTGAAATGGGGATTACTTCACCCACATCATACTGTTGGTAGGAAAATAAAAATAAGGATTAGGTGTGCAGAGTTGGTACACAGTAGCGCTCCCTCCCCCCATTCTGCGAGAGAGGAAGTTGTTTTAATCAGCTGGTGGGAACCAAATGCTACATCTCCAGTGCTGGGGAATTGGCTATTTCAGAAGAGTGGCCCCCCCAAAAGGAAATGGCTGACCCACAGGGAGAAATGAAGCTCCAGAGGTATTCAAGTGTATTCAGGGTCAGCCCCGGGGATCCTCATGGAGCCTCATGCTGCGCCTCTAACACACCTGGCTGGGGGCAAAAAGAAAGCCACTTCGGTGTCATCTCTGCACTTGGGGATGAGACTACAAGAGATACATAGCAGATAACTTTGGAAAGAGAATTTTATTAGCTTCATGAGAAACAGCTGCCGTGTCAAGACCCGGATGGGGACGGAGCTCAGGTGGCTTCCAACCAATGGCATGGAAAAGCCCATCTGTCCCCTCTATATGCTTGGACCAGGTTCCAAGTGGGGGTCCCAAGAAGAACACTCCACTTCCTGGCCCCTCAGTGCAAGAACATATTCAGGCAGTGCATTCTGGCAGGACATTAGGTCCTTTTGGTCTATGGCTATCTCACTGAACAGGAAAATTAATCAAATGAACAGACATTCAGGTCAAGACCAGCTTCTGTTCTGGGTCATCAACCAGGAGCACAACATTCTGAATCACCAATCATACCATCGACATTCTGGAGGGCCACCCAGATTCTAGAATGCAAAATAAGAACCCCCTAATTTACTGAAGGCTTCCTAAGGAGTTCTATAGACTAGAATGCCTATATTCCCAGAAATCTGAAATTCGAGGTTGTCAACCAGAAACCCAGTGTTCTGGCAGGCCAAATGAGAACCGCTCCTAACATTCCGAAGGGTTAACAAGGAATTTAGCATTCTAGAATGACAAAATCACCATGTTCCAGAGAAGGGGTGAGACCCAAAGTCCTAAAGGTCAACCCCCAACACTTAAAATGCCAAACCCCCAAAACCACCATTTTGGAAAATCAATCCTAGCCTCAGCATTCTAGAATGACAAGCACAAAGCCCTCCAAAAGGCTGCTTCCTAGTCCCTCTCAGAGTTCTGTGGATGGTCGCTTTACAACATGTCCATCGTCCGGACTGGAGTTTGGCACTCGGAAGGAAACATAGGGACAGGTCTTGGTGTTGAGGCAGACGAGCTTCTTCAGTGTGGCCGTGTTGACAATGTTGAAGCCCACCTCGCCACCAAATGTGCTTGGTTTCCAGTACTCTGGAGAGCAGATGGGATTCCCTAGAAGACCCTTAAGGGAAAAGGGGGCCCCAATCTCTATCATACTCTCCCCAAAAATGGAGTTCGGTAGGCACTTTTCAAGCAGCAGCCCCGGGTAGAACTCCAAAGCATCGATGTCTCCGTATAATTCCTCCAACTCGGCTGCCATCTCCTTCTCTCCTACAATGGGGAGAAACCAGAGTCAGAGCCACAGTGCCACTGAGGTCAATCTTGGGAGGGAACTTTCTAGGCCCATGTCTTTCTGGAGATAATAGGAACTCCAAAATTTGAGCAATTGAGCAGATGCCCTACAAAATCTGGCCTCTCTGGAATTGGGGGAAAGGGTCAGAAAGAAAATTACGAATTGACCCTCATCCTGGACTGAGTTTAGGAAAGGAATGGCTACTGGAGAAAGAGTCTAGGGATCTAGATCTGTCACCAAAGTGCTTGTGACCTCAAGCAACTCATCCCCCTACTATGAATTACCTGGTCTTACAATAGGGAGTGTGCTGTCTGCATTGTTTCCTTCACAGGCAGCTTTTAAGACCTTATCTCGGTCCAAGCCCCTCTGTTATACTAGAGTTCAAGGGTGCAATGTAACACGTCCAAGTTCACACAGACATTCAGTGGCAGTCTTCTCTCTGCCCCTCTGGATCATTTGTCATGAGAGATTAAAGAATGACAAAGACTGCTTTTCTGGGACCATGGGGAACTCATCCACTGATCCCAGGATCCACTCTACTCTGAGACCCACATGTTCACAGACAGTGATCAAGGGAAGGCAGGCAAGGAGCGTCCCTACCTGTTCTCCATAAGGCACTATACAGGGGTCATGTCACACCCTGTTTCAGGGGTTCCTCATCATCTGTGACAAGGGTTTCCAACTTGGCTATCCAACATCTGAGAATCTTAGGGGGAAAAGGTGTGTGTGTGTGTGTGTGTGTGTGTGTGCGCGCGCGCGCGTGCACATGTGTGCATATTCACACGCATGCACAGATTCTTAAGCACCAGTATCTCTGGAAGAGGATCTGAGAAATGAATTTTTGCTTATTTTGGTTTTGAGGATTAAAGCCATGGCCTTGAGCAGGCTAAGGACACACCCTACCACTGAGCTACACCCCCAGCCAAATTTTGTAGTTTAATAATATTTCTAAGTGATTCTTGTACAAATGTCCATAAACAAGTATTTAGGAACCTAGAGGCAGAATAAAACTTAAAAATCTTTAGCATGAAATCCAAGATCCAAGATTCTACACTTTGGCACCAACGCACACCCCACCATCAAGTCACATCTTCAACTGTTCTCCCAAATGGGCCCCCTGCCAGTTTCTCTGTCTCTGTATTTCTCTTGTCCTCCCTACCTAAAATGCTCCGCCCTCTCTTCTCCATCTGGAAAATTCCTATTCATCCTTCAAACCAGCCGAAGTCACCTTCTCTCCCCAGGTGGGGTCATTTGCCACACTCGCCACCCCTTATGCCACCACGGTCACAGTGCTAGCCACCAGTGTTGTCTCATTCTGTTTCCCTGATGTCTCCCTCACTTCACCGAAAGTCCCTCCAGGACAGGGCCTGTGTCGGGGGAAACAGCTGCTCACCTGTGAGCTCCTGGAAGGAGGTGTAGGGCTTCATGCCAAACCTCTTGCGGTACTCATTGAAGGGCTGCAGCCGCATCTCTCGAGACTCTTTGATGACATCCACGGCCACGTGCAGAACATGGTGGTCTATGTTCCTACCCCCACCAATCTGCCAAGAAACAAGCACATCTGTTGGTCTGAGAGTCGTGCCAGGCCATCTGGGAGCCTGCAAAAGGTCCTAGGAAAGAACCTCAAGTCATGAGTCCTTGCCAAGCCAGGACAGAGAGCTTGGTGCCGTCCATCGTGATGCTAGGGGTCTGGCCCTCAGTCTGCCATGCTATGCCCCTCAGAGTCTCCGCTTCCTCAGATTTGAAGTGGAACTCTACAGGGTCTCAAAAGCTTCACTGTTCCCCAATCTTTTGAGTCACATTAACAGGTGGTACAATCCTGTATAAAAGGAGGGAAGTAAGGTTCAAAGCCCAGATGACCTGGTGAGGTAAGGAAGTCTCCAGAAAAAAGATTTCAATTCATAATACTTAAGAAGCATTGGTCTAAAGAAAACTCTTTGGCTCAGGATGAAATGATAATGTTAATGCTTAAGAAGTAAGCATTTCCACAGAACAAAAATAACTGGGCAAGAAAAAAGAAAAACACAGTTGAGGGCTGGGGTTGTGACTCAGTGGTAGAGCGTTTAACTAGCATGTATGAGGCACTGGGTTGAATTCTCAGCAACACATATAAATAAGTAAAAAATAAAGGTCCATTGACAACTTTAAATTTAAAAAAAAAAAAAAAAAGTTGGTTCCTGGGGAAAAAATAAAAAGAAAAACACATTTGAATGAAATTAAACAGCTTGAAGCAAAGCAGACTTGGAACAAAGGAATCAGAGGTTGGTACCAATCCCAGCTCAAACATTTATAAGTTGTATTGCTGTCGTAGGTTGAATTTTGTCTCTCCAAAAGATGCACTGAAGTCCTAACCTGCAGTACCTATGAATATGACCTTATCTGGAATACATTTGCCCCCTTATTGATGGTTTTGCTCTCCACAGTTTCAGTTAGTTGCAATCAACTGCCATCCAAAATCATTTAATGGAAAATTCCAGAAATAAACAATTCATAAGTTTTAAATTGCGTGCTGTTCTAAGTAGCATGATGAAATCTAGCTCAGCCCCACTCAGTCCTGCCCAGGATGTGAATCATCCCTTGGTCCAGCATATCCACACTGTGAGCTCCTGGCTTGTCAGTCACTCAGCTGCTTCTTGGTTATCAGATCAACTGTCACGATATCAGAGTGCTTATGTTCAAGTAACCCTTCCGTAGAAAACTAACCCTGCATCAGATGCCTGTATCATTCATCTCACTTCATCCATCACAGAAGGGTGAGTGCGGTACAAGAAGATATTTTGAGAGACAGAGGAGACCACATTCACATACTTTTATTACAGTTATAAATATTCTATTTTATTATTAGCTATTCCTAGAACCTCTTACGGTGCCTCTTTTATAAATTGAACATTATCTTAGGTATGCATATGTAGAAAGAAACAGTGTGTAAAGGGCCCCGAACCATCTGAAGTTTCAGACATCCATTGAGGGTCCTGGAGTGTGCCTCTCACTAGTAAGTGGAGACTGGTACGTCTTCACAGAGGTAATCATCAAGTTAAGAGGAAATCATACTTGATTAGGGTGGGACCTAATCCAAGGAGTAGTATCCTCATAAGATAAGAACAAAAACACAGGGACAACTCTAGTGACAACAGAGACAGAGATTGGAGAGATGGACCTACAAGCCAAGGAGCACTGAGGATTGTCAGCAACCACCAGAAACTCAGGGAAAGGCACGGAACAGACAAACTGTCCCCTAGAGCATTCAGAGAAAGCATGGCCCCATTGCTACCTCAATTTCAGACTTCTAGCCTCCAGAACAGTAGAAGAATAAATTTCTGTTGTTTTAGGCCACCCATTTTGTAGGGACTTTGTTATACCAGCCCTAGCAGACACACATAGGGACCTTGGGCAGTTACTTGAGCTAAATTTGAGTTTCCTCATATGCAAAAATGGGGAAAGTAAAAGCATCTACCTGATAGGGATATGGTAAAATAAATGACATAAAAGATGCAAAGCAGTTAGAGTGTTGGTCACACGGTCACCCCAAGAGAGTGGCCTTGTGAGATGATTTTCAGGGAAAGCCAGATCTGATCACTTCTCATGCTCTTTGGAACATCCTGAGAGTCAGTACATTTCTGCTGCCCTTTGCCTTGTCTTTCACATACATCATCAAGGTCATGTGTAATAAATTCTTTGGAAACCACACAGTCCCACGCAAGGGTTATTGTCTCTGTTCACATCTGTGTCCCCACAGAGAACAGAGGCCATAAACCAGCCACCATCGGCTGGTGGCAGCATGTGCTAACTCCAGTGGAAATACTAGAAGGAAATCTAAGTCTATATGATGCCACAGCTTCCTACCAGGACAATCTGAGTGGCCACAATCTGAGTGGCTCAACCAACAGAAATTTATTTCTTCACAGTTTGGAGGCTAGAAGTCCAAGACAAAAGTGTCAGCAAGGCTGGTTTCTCCTGAGACCTTTCTGTTTGGCTGGCAGATGGCCACCTTCTCCCTGCGTCTTCACACGGTCTTCCCCCTGTGTGTGTCCAAGTCTTAATCTCTTCTTAGAAGAACACCAATCACATTGGATTGTGGACCGCCCCAATTTCCTCATTAGCCTTGATCAACTCTTTAAAGACATTACTTCCAAATATTCTGAAGTTTGAGGGGTTAGGATTTCAATGTACAAAATTGGGGGAAGACAGATTTGCCCATGACAGAGGTGTGGATCTAAAAATCACTTACCATGTGCAGGATTTTTCACATGTTACTGTACCCTGGATGTCCTACTCCTCAATGGCAAGTATGATTCTAATAACATCAGAACAGCAGTGAGCACCGTGCCTCACACACAGCAAGCACTCAAGTAATGTTGGCTGTCATAAGATGATTATCCCTTGCTGGGGTGTAAAATGCCCAAGGAACAAGGACCCAAAAACCACATCAGTCTTGTTGACCAGTATATCCCCAGCCCCTGCAGTAATAATGTCTGATCTTATCAAATGAACAAATGAGCAAGACAATTCATGAAGGAATGCCCATAATCATCCTTTCAAAGTGACAACACCCCCACTTTACAGGAGAAGGAACTGGGATTTGAACCCAGGTCTGTGGAGCCCAGAACCCTCCTAAGCCCACCCCACATGGCCCCCAGGCTTACCCGGCCAGCATTCTGGCGAGAGAAGGCATCCACCAGGGCCTCGACCCCGTAGTCCACCAGCATGGAGGTGTTGAACAAGAACTGCTCGTAGCTGTACTCTTGGACGCCCACCTTGAAGGAGTCGGGCATGAGTGGGTGCCAGTGGTAGAGCTGGTTGAATTCCATGGCGATGCGGTTGCGGTACTGGAACTGCGCTCGGAACAGAAGCTCTGGGTCAAACTTCAGCTGCAGGAAGTAGCCACTCAAATGCTGCACGTAGTCCTCGATGACAATCTTGATGGTCTCCCCTGCACAGGGGAGGATTGGAAGTAGGGTCAGCAGAGCACAGTGACAGACACCTGGCTGGCACAGCATGCCCACTCACAAAAAGTGCTGCTGGCTTCTGTCTCCTTATGTTGCTGATTTTATTTGGCCACTGCAACTCTGTCTCCTTGAAACAGGATATGAAACTAGAACTGTCTATTTCTCAGGTTTAACCGAGGTCCCGGGACAGGAACATCGCGACTCCTACATCCCAAAGGGAAGTCTAGTCCCAGGTAAGCTGAACATGAAAAGGAGGTGTCCGAGGTGTGGTTTTGCAACTCCTGGGTGTCCACCCTCCCACAGCCCACCTAAAGAGGTTGGAGAAGCCCCAAAAGATAAATACGTGGAGGTTGACTTAGTGAGGACTCTATACACCGGCACCCTCCATAGAGGAAGGGACTTCAAAGAGACCCCTCTGACAGCTGCTGCAGCAACCAAGGAGGGACCCTAAGGACAGAAAGTGAGCCTCTCCCTGAACGTGTTTGAAAAAAATAATACATTTCTTATATGGTGGCGCACACCTGTAATCCCAGCACTTGGGAGGCTGAGGCAGGAGGATTGTGAGTTCAAAGCCAGCCTCAGCAATGGCGAGGCACTTAGCAACTCAATGAGACCCTGTCTCTAATAAAATACAAAAAAAGGGCCGGGGCAATCTCCAGTACCAAAAAAAAAAGAATTCTTATGGTTAGATTTTTCCTCTTCCCCCTGAAGAACCAGCTACATAGCAAATATCAGGGAAGAAGCAAATTGAACATTCCATAACAAAATGAAAACTGGCCAGCTAGACATTAAAAGAAACTAATATTTTGACCAATTAGCCATTACACAAATTGGATTTTAGTAAACTGACCAGGAGCCACAAAATTTGGAATGAGCAGACCTGGGTCCAAATCCTAGCTTCACCATTTGTAGCCATCTGAACTTAGGCCAAGATAGTTAATCTCTCTGATGATTAATTTAATCTCTCTTTCCTTATTTGTAAAAATGTATACTAATATCAGCATAACAATCTATTTTTAGTGTCCCTCTGCTGGATGGCCTTGGAGAACTCACTTAACCTCTCTGAATCTTAGTTTTCACAAGTGTAATCATATCTGGTTCAAACAGTTGTTGTGGAGTTAAATGAAGCATTGGATGTGCAGTGCCCTAGGATTCCTGCCTTTGGTCTTCATCACCAGCTAGTGGGATGAGCAGCCTCCAGCCTGACTCTTGCCCTCTCTGGTCAAGTCTCTGCAGTACCGGGACTTTAGAATGAGCCCCTCCACCCTCTTCAGGCTATTCTTGCCTTCCAGACGCCAGTGAATTAGGCCCTATAATTGGGACCAGTCACGCCCAGTAGTGCCTAGAAGTGGGGGCAGGAGCTGGCTACTGGTGACTCAGAGAGACCATGGTCTGGACAGGAGTGTGAGGAGCTGAGCTCCCAGGCAAGAAGCCATCTGACATTTTAGGTTGCAGACCCGCCCCCGTAGGGGACACAAAAATATCCTGTCCCTGAGTCACCTAGAAGCTGCCAAACTCCAAAAAGGCAGACACATGCAGAGGAGGAAACAGGAAGGTGCCTGAAGGCTGGGCAAGCAGGGCTTTGACCCTGATTGTGCTGGGGACACCAAGGGTGCATCTGGGTGCGGAACAAGGGAAAGCTGAAATTCGTGGGGGGGGGGGGGGGGGGGGGGGGGGGGGGGGGGGGCGGCAATCAAATGTGCTGTGTGTCACTCAGCTCACCATCAACCACCACAGTCACCCATTCTCTGCAGACCTACCAGGTGCATCCCATTCATCAACTCTGCAAACCCTTCCAACCATCACACGCCCCCAGCACAGACGCCAGGCCTGAGGCCCACAGACCTGCAGCGGCCTGCTAGCCGTCTCCGGCAGGAGTCGACCCCCACCCCTGTGTCTCGGGGCTGGGCGGGCGGCCATCCTGGGCAGGGCTTGTTCGGAGCCCTCACCTATGAGGATGAGACGAGCGGTCTGGAAGAGCTGTTCGTCATCCCAGGTTGGGTGCTCGGCTTTCAGCAGGTCACACACACGGTTGTGCTCGCGCAGCCAGAGGGTGGCGTAGAGCATGAGCCCGGGAAGCAGCCCGAACACCTCCTGGCCCACCGCCATCTGGTTTTGGGGCGGGACGCCCCGTGGATAGTGCATCAGCACCGGCGCCTGGTCCACCGACGGCGGGTACACCTCCCCGTCCAGCACCTGTGGGAGGGAGCTGCCTGGCCACCGGGGGGTGGGGCACCCGCGGCGCCCAAGCCCCCACCCCGCACTTCAGCGGCGGCCTGTCCTCCTTCACCGAGGCTGTCAATCCTACCTCCTGAACCTCTCTTCACTGCCCTTGTCCAGCCCACCCTCATCTTCCTCCCGGGCTCCACTCCCTCCCTAAATGGGCTCCTTAAGTCCACTCGTCACCCCACATAGTCCATTCCCAACCCTGCAGCGGGCACAATCCTTTAAAAGACTCACAGCTAATATCCCTCGCAGGCCTGAAACCCTTCCAAGTACTCTCTCTGATCTTAGAAATCAGAAATCCTGAGTACGGCCCCCTGCAGACACAAACACCCTCATTTGGAATCTTACTTATATTTGATTGCTGGGGTCAGCAAACTCTCTTACATCCCCTGCAGGCCCCCCAGGCTGCTTCCTGCCTCCAAGCCTTCACACACACTAAACCCTCTACCTGCAAAGCCCTCGCCCCTTTTTGGCCTTCCTAATCTCTCCTCCCTTTTCATGCAACTCTCTCTTTATTCCTAACTTCCTAGGGTAAGCCTTCCCCAACCTCTGGACACTCTAATAGTACCCACAGCTTCTCCTTAGTGGCAGCTGTCACCAGTGTGAATAGTTACATGGCAGTTTCTTCATTCATTCATTCATCCATTCATCCATTCATTAAATACACACTGATGAACTACTACATACCAACTACTGTTCTTAGTCCAAAAGATTCAAAACTTTGTTTTGGTTTTCACTCATTTAGATTTGCAATATTCAATATGGTAGCCACTAGCCATGTGCAGATAGATCTTAGGTACTAGAAATTTGGCTAGTGTGAATGAAGAACTGAATTTGATTTAAATTTTATTTAGATTTTACTGGATTAAGATTTAAATTTTTAAAACTGACACTTCAACTATTGTAAAACTTTTAGGTATGTTGAGAACAATTTGGGTATGTGAATCTGCTTAGTCAACTATAAATTTTATTAAATCTAAATACAGATATTACCAGTGAAAATTTAGCATCCAAACTAAAATATTCTTCAAGTATGACTACACATCAGATTTTATAAGGTTTAGTTTGAAAAGAGTAATGTGAGATTTTTTTTCTTCAATATAGGGAATTGAACCCAGGGACTTGTGCAAGCTAGGCAAGTACTCTGCCACTGCTGCATACCCAGGCCTTTTTTTAACTTTATTTTGAGGCAGGCACTCCCTACATTGCCTAGGATGACCTTGAACTTGCCTTCTGCCTCGGCCTCCAGAGTACCTAGGATTATAGATGCGTACCACTGTGCCTGGCTGAGAACTTTATTAATAACTTTTATATTGATTACATGTTGCAATGATAATATTCAGATATACCACATCAAGTAAAATATATTATTAAAATCTATTACACCTGCTTCTTTTTCATGGTGCAACTAGAAAAATTAATTACCTATGTGGCTCACATTATGTTTCTGTTGGACGGTGCTGGTTTAGACAAAAAGTCCTCATGGAACTCACCTCCTAGCATCTATGTCTGTGGCCCCTGACTGTTGAGGTTCCTTGAGGACAGGGCACTGCTCAATCACTTGTGCAAGGCACATCATGGTGCCCAATTAATACTGTGAAATAATTAAATGAATGAATGCAGACTACAAATGTCCACCTCTCACTGAGACAGACAACCAAACCCCACCCAGCAGGACATGGGATGCCATGAATGTTCCTCATTTGGTTTGTGTGACTGACACTCCCTCCCAGGGTTTACTTACTGTCTCTCCTCCTGGCACACATCTCCAGTTCCCATGGCTGGCCCTCTGCAGACATAACTCACCCCTTCTCCCCTTCCCCCTGCCCCACCCCCAGGCCCAGCACTACCTGGTACTTGAGTTTCCCATCCTTGAAGAGCCGCAAGTGATACTGGCGTTCCAGATTGTCTCCATAAATGTGGCCCAGGTCTACCTGAGGACAGAGAGAGGTCCGCTCACATCACCTGGGTCCTGCCCCACAGTGAGTAATGACCTGCATGTGCCACGTTAGGTTCACAGCAGTCCTGAGCCCCTCCTACATACTCACCCCATGGCCCAAGGCCTTGGTGAAGCCAGGACCCATTTTGCCAGAAGTTTTGAAGAACTGGTGGGTGAAGTGTTGTGCAAAGAAGGCAAACATGAGGTTGGTGCCTTGGGGGTCAGGGATAAACTTCCTCCTGAGCAGGAAGCGACGGCCCAGGAGCTGGGCATCTGGCAGCTGCTTCTTCCCTGGTTGCAGAGGTAGGAAATATAGCTACCTGGATCCTGTCTGGGCCTGCCTGACCTAGGGACTTCTGGGCTTACCAGGCAAACTGGCCCAAGCAGGATGCCCAGAGCAGCCTCCTCAGACCACCTCCCCACCCGCTGCAGCCCCTGTGCCCTCTCCATCAAAAAACCTAGAAGTATTTATGAGTGATATTTGAAACTGATACCTGGAATTTGCTTTAAATAAAAATGAAATACTTCAATGAAAACTAAGAGGGACTAGATGGGGCTGGGGATATAGCTCAGTTGGTAGAGTGCTTGCCTTGCTTGCACAAGGCCCTGGGTTCAATCCCAGCACCACAAAATAAATAAATAAATAAGAGGCAATAGATGAAATATGATTGGAAAACTGTAAGTACTGAAACTAGGAAATGGGTACATAGTTCATTATACTTTCTTCTCGACTTTTGTGTATATTTTAAATTTTTCCATAATGAAAAATTAACAACACACACACACACACACACACACACACACACAGACTCAATTCCTGGCCCTAGAACAAGGTAGCCTGTGTTTGCAACTGGCAATGCCACTTGCTTTCTGTGTGAACATAAATAAATCATCTCATTTCTCTGAACCTCAATTTCTTCATCTGTAAAATAGGGCAAATGATACCTACTTTGTAAGTGGATTTGAGGAACTTCCCAAGATGATGTAATCATGACAGAGAACTAGTGAGGATGAATCTTTTTGAGCAAGGATCAGCAAACTTTTTTTATTTTGCTTTGTTTTTTGTGGTGCTGGGGATTGAACCCAGGGCCTTTTGCATGCAAAGCAAGTACTCTACCAACTGAGCTATATCCCCAGCCCCAGAAAACTCCTTTTTAAAAACCAGGTAGTAAATATTTCAGGCTTCACAGACCATATGGTCTCTGTCTCATCTATTCAGGTTAGTTTTTTTTTTTTTTTTTTTTTTTTTTTTTTTTTGCACCGGAATCGAACTCAGGGGCACTCAACCACTGGGCCACATCCCCAGCCCTTTTTTTTTTTTTTTTTTTTTGTATTTTATTAGAGACAGGGTCTCACTGAGTTGCTAAGTGCCTCGCTATTGCTGAGGCTGGCTTTGAACTCACAATCCTCCTGCCTCGGCCTCCCAAGTGCTGGGATTACAGGCGTGCGCCACCACGTCAGGCTCTCACCTATTCAGTTTTGTAGGAAACTGAATAGCAGGGAAGCAGCCAGAGACAACACAGAAATAAATGAACGTGACTGTGTTCCAATAAAACTTTATTTACAAAAACAAAGGGTGGGCTGGATTTGGCCAGCAGGCTGTAATTTGCCAACCTATTTTAATGATGCCAGTCTTTATGTCTGGGGCTTTGAAAAAAGATCATCATGAAGCAGGTGCCTGTCATTGTGAGAATACATACTGAGAGTCTTTAATTATAAGTTGGCACCAAATCCCCTCACAGAAAGGAATAATATCTTTTTTTTTATGTTCTGCTAAAGATGTCCCTTCAACATACCTCATGTAAGACCCAATATTGAAGATTCCAGAAAGTGGAAACTCTTTGAATTGACACAGTCAGCTGGATTGCTCTGACAGAAAGAGATATCAAGTACCCCAAAGGAAACTCGCCAAAAGGAAAGTTAGAGGGAGCGGTCCATGACCCATAATTTGGAATCATCACTCATTGACACTGGGCAAAAATTGATTCCAGCAGTGTTGGCAAGACCCAGCTGTGCTGGCAGAATTAGTTATGCCTTGGGAATAGTAGCTAACCCTGTAAGTAAAAGCCATAGAGACCCAAGCCAGGACTTTAATACATATGCAAGGTTTGAAACCGGCAAAAGTACAACCATGGGGCTGCACAGAAACAGCTTCAGCAGCGACACCCATGTGGTGGGAACTGGAGCAACAGCAGTGGTGGACTGATGAGCCTCTCTCCTTTTCTTGTTCTTGAAGTGGAATTGAACTGAATAACTCTGAATTGAGTTACTTCAAGCTTCTGGATAATTAGAGGTGGGGTGAGAAGAAGGTCTTAGGAGGAAGACCCCTGCCAATGAGGCCAAGTGGGTCTTGGACAACTAAAGAAATACCCTAACCTTATTTGTATGCTACCCTGGTAAAGCATGGGAAATGATATCCATTAGTAAAGAACCAACACAGAATTAGGACCCAACACAGCACACCACTCACTCCTTCCCACATTTCATCATCAAGTCACCCCCACCCCAGCAGAATCCCCCTTATCAGTAGATAAGGTTCAGGCAGAGAGGTACCCTGGAAATATGGAAACATTAGTCTCTCTCTGGCTCTGACTTTTTTAGGTGACCTCAGGCACAACCCTTTGCTGTCCTTTCCTGTCCTCATCCCTGGTTCTAGACACGTCAGCTGTCTTGCCTTGGTCTACCCATCAGTTAAATGGGTCAATAATTGCACTTCTAGCTCCATTTTCCCAACGAGGAAAACTGAGCACCTCTTACAATCCCCAAGCCCAACTCCTCACCCCTTCCCATTACCTTTGGTCCCCATAGGCGTTGGGCAGTCTTGGGGCACAGAGGGCAGAATTCGAGTGTAATAGCTCACATTGGAGAAGGACTCCCAGCTGATGTAGTCGTGAGCTGAGTTGTACGTGGGAGGGCTGGGGATAAGGTTGGACCGCACTGCAGAGAGAAAATAATGGTGACAAAAGTGTCCCCACCCCAGCTGTACTCCCCTTCCCTCCTCCTCTTGGGTTGGGGCTTGTTTTATCTGGCATTGTAGAGTCTCCCACCCGCTGCCTTTATCAGATGCCAAGAATCCCAAGAACTGGCAGGAGCTCTTGCTCCCCCTATGGGGGAGGCCCTGCCCCACACCCACCTGTGAGTACCAGGCGCATGAGTGTGTCTCGGATGAAGGTGGCATTGACAAACTCCCAGAACCAGCGTCCATGCGTAAGCAGGAAGTGGACAAAAGTGGGGCTGGGCCGCAAGGAATTCCGGAGCCAGGTCCAGAGTCCAGCTGCAGGGGGGGGGGGGAGCACTCAGTCGGCCCTCCTAGCAGGACCAGAAGCAGCCAGGTGGCAGACAGGGACTGGGAATGAGGGCCAGGAGGGAACAGAGTAGTACTAGAGGGACAGGAGTCAAAACCCAGGGCCCAGGGCCAGGGAAGGTGGTAAAACCACAGAGCCAAAACCCCAGAGCCCAGAACCAAGGAGTGTGGGTGGACCAGGAGCAACAGCTCATGCAGGAGCCTGGCCAGAAGGTAGAGCCAAGCAAGGAAGGAGAAGGTGGCCATGGACAGAGATGAGGGCAGGAAACGGGGTCTGGGAGGAGGGTCCAGAGACATAGGAAAGCCGAGGAGAGGAGGGGTTGGGGTGGGGGCCTGGCTTACGGATGGTGCAGTTGGGGCCGGAATAGCCGGTGCGGGTACAGTCACACTGGTAGCTGTCCAGGCCGTAGCGGACACAGACACCCTGGTTCTGACACGGATAGTAACAACAGGGGTTCACTGTGGGTGAGAAACACACGTCAAAGACCATGCTAGGCTCTTCTGACCCATCCAGCCCCTGAGGGAGAGTGAGGGGTCCGAGGATTGGACTCGGTTGCAGCTCAGTGGGTAGCCCCTCTCTGGGGGCTGAGCTTCCCCTACGGGATCCCACAACCCACTCTGCCATTCCCAGGCCCAGCTGTAGCCCACATTGGTCCCAATGGATGGTCCTCTCCCTCCCTGCTGCCTCCAAAGGGGACAGAGGAAGCTTCCAGACCCCAGCTGTGTTGCTAAGGCAAGGAAACAGCTGATAAAAGGCTGTGGCCACAGCTCAGGGGACCACTCACTTCCTGCCGAGTCAGAACCCAGCACCAAGGGCAGGGTTTGTAGGGTTCAGAAAGGGGATAGAGATGGGGGCGTTCTCCCAGACTAGCCCCCGCCCCAAGTTCTGAGCACCTGGACACTAAAAAATGAGATCTGCCATCACAATGTCCACTTTGCAGAAGGGGAAACTGAGGCCAGAAAAAGGGAAAACCAGAGAGGACAGGAGACAACGGTCACACCAGGCCAGCTGCCTTCCCTTCACTCCCTCACCACCCCCACTGTGGACAGTCAAGTCCAAGGAAAGACGGTTTTCAGACCCTGGGGACAGAGTGTGCTTTGGAAAGAGAAGAGGAACGCCAATGTCCCAAATGCCTCATCCCCGCTTCCTGAGAGGCCCAGTCTTGACCTAAGTCAGGATTCTGTCTGCACTAAGATCCTGCGGAAGGTCACGGACCAAGGGAACAGGAGACACATGGCCGTGGAGCTCTGTGGCCGCCTCCTTCCTCCTGGAGAAACCCCCAAGTCCCTCCCTGCATCTAACCCAGATCCCTCCGGCCACCCACCCAGACCTTGCTCAGGTCTACACCCCCTCAGTGATTCTTTAATGGCAAAGTTAGACTCTCGAGGCGTATTTGGGCCCACCCCACCCTCACGCCTCACAGAGTCCCCCCTCCCTGCTCAGCAGGGGAAACCAAGGCTGAGGGAGAGGGGGAGACTTGGCCAAGGACACACAGCAGAACCAGGCAGACCCCAGACTCCCGGCTCCCGGCAGGAGGCTCCTTTCCTGGCCTTCTGCAGAAAATGCCAGAATCCCTCCTGCAGACACTTCTTTAACTGGGCTTGGAGCCAATGGTACAGGGAACTCTTACTCTTTGTGCAGGTGATCAGTGGGGGCCAAGAGGGTAGCAAAAGTGGGAGCAGACTGGCATGAGACGTTCAGTCAGCTCAGGGTGCCAGGGTCAGAGGGCACTACCCTGGGCAAGCCCTCCAGTCTCCATGTCCTCTCTTCGCAGCATGCAGTTTAGCCTAGGCAGTAGTTTCCTCCTGCCCCCCGCCTTCTGAGAGGGTCCCCAGCACCCCCACATTCATATGCAAGAAAAAATAGCAAGACTCATGCAAAACGTTTCGCTCAAGCCCTAGTGACGCCCCACAGCCTCACAATGGCATCTCTGTGGCCAGCAGGGGTGTAGGAGGGAGGGACAGGGGAAGAAGGCCAGACAGAAAGGCCTTATCAGACTGCCACAGGCAGACCTGGCAGGCAGGACCCAGGGAACGAGCCTCCCCTTCCCATGGCCACAGACCCAGAAAGGCCAAAGGGGCTCAGGATCCGCACTCCAGCTGGCTCAGGGGCCTGGTCCTCCTCCCCGGCTGGGATTCTCCTCCTTGATCCCTCCTGCCCAATTCACCTGCCAGCAGCCCCTGGAGCTCCCCACTGCCCAGCTCCCAACGCTAGCACAAGGCCCTCTGGCACCAGAGGTCCAGTGCTTTCACTCAGGGGGCATGAGGCTAGGGCCAAGCCTCCCCTGGGCTCAGGTCCCCATGTCCGCCACAGCAGGGTCTTCAACAGGGTCCTGAAGCTCAAGCATGCTGCCGCAGCCCCTCCCCGCCACCCCACAACCAGAGGCTTCTCCATCCTCACCCAGGTTTTGCTCCTCCTTCAGAAGTCTCCTCCCCATCGACTGGACCCTCCCTCTAGCCCCCACCCTGCCCCCCAAAGCTGCCCCCACTCTGACTCCTCCCACTCTCCGTCCTCCCGGCTGGCCTCCACCACAAGCTGCCAGGAGAGGGGCCACACCTTCCCCGGGGTCCTCCTCCCCACCCAGGCTGGGCACACAGCCTGGGCTCAGCCCAGGTCCTAGGGAGACCCAGCCACTCAGCGAGCCAGATGTGGTGGCCAGAGCTTAACCAATGTCTGTGGAATTAGTGAAGGGACACGAGGAGACTGGCCACTCCCAGGTTAGCCCTTCACCCTCGCAGCCTACCCTCTGAGGCCAGAGGCAAGGCCTCCTGCTGTGCCCCCAGTTCTGCCCCAGCTGGGCACTCAGGACTTTCATCCGCTGCCCACACCAGGCCCCGCCCCTGCCAGGAGGGCCCTCCCTCCCCATCCCAGCTCTCCTTCCTCCTCCTCAAGCTGTTTCCACAAACACTGGGCAAGAAAACTCCTGCCCAGTGAAGACCACAGCCCTTGAGCCCCAGGGTGTCAGGGCGGAGACTGGTGCTGCTTGACCACAGCTGGACTGTCACCGTAGGGCTGGGAAGCCAGGGCGGTAGCTGACCAAGTCTGTGACCTTACATTCCTACCACCCATTTATCTTCCCAGCCCTCCCTGGTGTGTGTGTTGTCGGGGGCCCTCCCCATTGCATAATGAGGAACACAGGCCCAGAGCCCCCATGGCTTCAAGTTGCAGAGCCAAGGCTTGAAGCCCTTTCTCTTCCCTTACCTCCCCTCCCCTTCCTGGAGGTGCCCAGGTCTAGATTTGGGGGAGGGAAGGGAAAGGAAAGTCACTTTGATCCACAAGCTGGGAATGACCACTGGGGAGGGAGGTTCATCCCTGTTCCTTCAAGGCGAACCTTGAAAATCCTGAATGTATGAAACCAAGACCCCCATGATCGCCACCTCCTGCTGCAACTGGACCTCCAGGACCTATTCATACAGGAAGGCTTCCTTCAGTCTAGCCTCAATCCTGCATGTTTTCATTCCAGTCCAGCTCTGTGCTCAGTAGAGGACACCCGTCCACCAAGATCTCCAAGTGGGGAGGTGCAGGCCCTGGGTCGAGTTCCCCTTGAATCTCCCTCACCCAGCACAGGCCAGGTGCACCACACAGGTACACAGGAAAGGTGAATTAGGAAGTGACTTCTCTTGCTGGCTGTGTGTCTTTGGGTAAGTCCCTTGAGCCCTCGGGGCCTTGTTTTCCTTGTATGTCTTACTGAGGTGATGGAGCCTTCCCTGACCCGCCCCCCGCCCCACACTTGTAAGTGGAGTCAATCTGGCCCTCTCCATCGCTGTCATCAAGGCCATCTCCCTGTCCTGTCAGCAGAGAAATTCTACAACCTGCTCTTACTGAGTGCTGAGACCCTGAGGCGGGAATGGCCCAGGCTGCCCATAAGACACACAGGCCTGGAGGCCAACAGCCAGGCCACGTTCCCACAGACAACCACTGTCCACGACCACCTGGCTCCAGAGCCCTTCCAAGGATTTGGGCAAGAAAATGTCCTCCAGCCCAAGAGCTGGGGCTCCGGACACAGGGCTGAGCGTGACTAGGAGACAGGCACCGTCGGGGAACACCAAGTCCTCCAGGATGTGGAGGCGGCAGGCAGCAAGAGAAGAGGCTGCACCCAAATCCCCTAAGAATAATATTTAGAGAAGCTCCAGGGCCTGGCAGCCAAAGGGGAAAAATGGCCCTGAGTAGCTGGGCCTGGGCCCAGCCCCTGCACCTAGCTGGACTGGCAGCTCAAGGCCCTCACAGCCTAGCTGGTAGCTGGAGGATTGAGAGGAAGCCCTCCTGCCCACAGGCCCAGCTGGTACTGGAGATTGGAGACAGCAGGCTGCAGACAGAGGAGGGCCTCAGCACAGGCTGGGTCCCCACCCCAAGTGCCAAGGTCAGCTGGCCCCGGCTGCTCCACCTGGCACACAGCTCTAGTCTCAGGTCATGCCCCTGTCTGTCCCTACCTAGGAAGAGGGCACAAAGCCAAACCCAGGAGCTGGAGGGGATGAAATTGAGTGTTACAAATCCCTGGACAGGGAGCTGGGCCCCATCTCTCCCCCCACACAGAGCAGAAGCTACATTCCCTCTGGCCACCTGCCCTCTCAGGTGAGCCTGCAGCCTTGTCTTCTCATTTCTTATCTCCTTTGATCCCCCCTCTGGGGTTGTAAAACCACAGACTTCAACTTCCTGAGGCAGATGCCCAGGTAGCTTGGGCTTCAATTTACTCACAGACTTGGCATCCAAACCTTCTGTTCTGCACCTCACCTGCCATCCACTCTTCCCTGAGACTTGCTGGGTTTCTTTGCCCCCTGACTGGGTTCCTGGGCTTCCAGTCCTGCTCAAGTCATCCATCCATCCCTTTTCTCTTACTCCCAGTGACACTCAACCCCAGTCCCAGCTTCTCCCCCTGCATCTGGAGACCCTGGCCATCCAGCACCTGCCTCACGTCCTACGGCTCCCTGCTCTCCCTTCCACCTGTCACTGCCCAGATCCTTGCACCTTGGCTCATGCCACCGCTTCTACCAGAAAGGCCTCTGTAGTGCTTCACCATACTCCTGCTGTTCCTCCCACCTGCCACCTCCTTCAAAGTCCAGTTCAAACATCACCGCCTCCAAGGAGCCTCCCTCAATTCCTCACACTGAGAGGCAGCTACTCCCTCCCCTGAGCTCTTAAGCCCCGCCCCGTGCTTTCCTAAGCCATGGCCCTTGATCCCCTGGATAACGGTCTGTTGGCATTTGTCTCCCCCATCAGACTGTGAGCTCCTCCAGCCTATGTCTCCCAGCCCAGCCAAAGACCGTCAAAAGTAAGCCCTCAGGAATGAATGGAGCAATTCTGTTTAAACACTTATGATTAAAAAGTAGGAAAAGTTAAAACTATAGATAGATATATGGCTCAGACTGTGGCTTCTTGTGCATCTCTGGTCACCAGTTCGTGCCCTATCCTAGCAATGAAGACGATACCAAGCGAAATCCAGGAGTGGGCAGGGATAAACTTGAGCACTGTGGATCCTCTCTCACAGCCTTGCCCCCCAAGATGGACTCCATCTCATCCCCCACAAGAGGCACAAGCAGCAAAGAAAGAGGCTGGACCCATAGGCCTGGACAGGGTCAGATGGGGCCTTAAAAAGGACTGGGCTCGCCGGGTGCAGAGGTGCACGCCTATAATCCCAGCACTTGGGAGGCTGAGGCAGGAGGATCGCGAGTTCAAAGCCAGCCTCAGCAATGGCTAGGCACTCAGCAACTCAGTGAGACCCTGTCTCTAATAAAATACAAAAAAAGGGCTGGGGATGTGGCCCGGTAGTTGAGTGCCCCTGAGTTCAATCCCCAGTACCAAAAAAGAGAGAGAGAGAGAAAGGACTGGGCTTATTTGGGGACTAGCAAAATAGATCATGGAGGCAGCCTGGTCAGGGGCCACAGACAGGTGGGTTCACCACCTCGGACCTCAAGTCCCTCTTCTGTAGAATGGACCAAACACATCTCCCTGGAAGTTTGCCCACAGCAAACCTTTGTAAACTGTAAAGTGCCAGCTGCATGGATCTTCCTTCTCCTCTTCACACAAACCAGGTTTTTGCTGAACCCAAATCCTTTCCTAGAGTAGCCCTATCCTTTCCTTAGCTTCCCCAATGCCACCGACTCAACCAAAAAACCTGGTCCCACTCACTGCCCATACAGAAACGGTTCCTCTCTCCTCTGAGCACCAAGTTCCTAAATATCAGCGCAGAAAGCACAGACCACCCCCCTCCTTTCCTGTTCTTTCTTAGTCCCATTTTACGTTCAGGAAATGGGAACTCAGAGAGGCATGGGCCAGCCAGGTGGTGGGCGTAGCTGCATTCAGAGTGTGCAAAGGCACACACACACACACACACACACACACACATACACACACACAGTATAAGCTGGGGGAGGAAGGCTGGCTGGATGAGAAGTGAATTCCTTCACCTGGCTCATGCCTGTGGGAGGGAGGGATGGAACTGCACAGAACTTGACTTTCCCCATAGTACTTGGAGATGAAATCAAAGGGGTTCAGGGGCCCACTCCCAGCAACCGGTAAGGGGAGCTTTCTGTGGCAAGACTTTGCAGAGTGCTTGGAGGCAGAGAGTCCTGTGTTCAAATCCTGAGCCTGCCATGCACTGTGTGAGCTTGGGAGTGTCTGCACCTACTAAGCCTCAGTTTCCTCATCTGTTCAGTGGAGACCTCATAGGTGAGGATTAAACCCCAGGAAGAGCATCCTGGCTCTAAATGAATGGTCACCTCCCATCCTCACGGAATGGCTGATGTACTGGGGTCTCCGCCAGGGGAGACCTTCTCTATTGAAGCTGGGAATCAGGATGAGTTCCCAGGAAATTAGAGGCTGGAGAAAGGGAACTCGCTGGTTGGCCGGCTCTGCCCTCAGCGCTTCCTGCAAAAGAGGCCCCGCAGGAAACAGCGGGCCAGTGGGGGGAGGAGGCTTTTGCTGAGCTGGGGCCCAGAACAGGTAAGGGACTGGAGAGGAGCTGTCACTGCTGCCCCTCTCCCGCCCGCACTATTCCGGGTCTGCCATCCCCTGTCCCGCGAAAAGTGCCTGGCAGCCCGCTAGCCACGGCCACATCCCCGAGGGTCTGCATCCCACCAACGGCCTGGGGCCCCTCCGCTTTCCCAGGCGCTGCCCATAAAGGGGAAGCTGGGCCGGCTGGAGGGGAGAAGAGGGGCTTGGACCAAGCCAGGGGCGCAGCACCGGGCGCTCCCGGTGGGCACGGAGGGGGCCGCCTACCCGGCACGGGCACCCCAGGGTCCACCGGCAGGACCGGAGACGGCGGGAGCAGGAGCAGCAGCAGCGGGGAACCGGAGCGAGAGACTCCTCCCTGCAGAGGAGAGAGACGGGGGGCTGAGCCTGGCATTCAAGGCTCCGCCAGGAGGCCACGAGGACGCACGAGGGAACCCGGGTGGGACTCACGGCTCATGGCGCGGGGCAGCTGGCGGGTGCGCGACGCAGACGGCCGGCCGACTGCTGGGCGCCTCTCACACGGCCCGGAGCTCCGCCAGCCGGCCCGCCCCCTCCCCACCCATCCCAGGGCTCCACCCCCGCCCCTCCCTCCAGCTGTCACCTCGGGCCGCTGCCCGCTTACTTCCCCTGCTCCAGTCCCAGCCAAAACATTTTATTCATTAGCGTAGGATTGTCGCTAAGGCGGCTTTTCACCTGAGACCCTTAAGGCGCCTGACCTTTGAAAGCCAGTGGGTGCCAGAAATGCGTCCACTTAATAGACAGGAAACTGAGGATCACAGACCACGTGCAAAGTTGAGGACGGCCAGGGCCCGGAGCAGAACTGAGGCTGGAAGCGGCTGGCCTGAACAGCGCAGCCTGGTCTGCACGTGTCTCCCCGGATGGGAATCTCTCCACCCCTCAGACAGGTCCCAGGTCCAACAGGGAGGACATACTTCCCCCGCGGGCGGGACTCTGCCCTCTGGGGCATTCTCTGGGCATTGTCTCCTCCACAAGAATCGAAGAACAAGTATTCAAGTCCAGACCCGAGTTTAAGTCCAGACTTCACAGCCTACTAGCTGTGTCACCTTGGACAAGGTACTAACTGTTGCTGGCCCTCAGTATTCTCATCTATAAAATGGGCATAACAACAAAAACATCCCATAAGGGTTTTGTAAGCTTCAATACCATGGAGCTGGCATGCAGTAGGTGCTCAGTTAGCAGAAGGCTTCTTTCTTTCTTTCTTTCTTTCTCTCTCTCTCTCTCTCTCTCTCTCTCTCTCTCTCTCTCTCTCTTTCTTTTTCTAAAGATCTCCTAACTCAAATTCCTGGGCCAGGTCTGATGCTCTAGCTGGACACTTTACAGAATCCCAGCATGTGGATCCTCTCTTTCACATCTGGGGAGACTAAACCTAGAAGGGGCAAGGAACAAGACCAAGGTCATATAAATCTCCTGGTCCCCACACCCACAGGTCCTCTTCCTCAGTTTTCCCAGCACACCCAGCCCCGCTGTGGGCATCACAGTGAGAAGGCCTGGCAGAAGGGCCCAGAGATCCTTGTGCCAGTTCCCAGACATCTCCAGGTGCCAGGTGGGAACCATGCCAGGTGGGAGAGGTGAGACCTGCTGGGTGCCCCTACCCCCTTCCTGCCACAGCTGTTCCCATGCTCTGCTGGACCCCTGCCAGCTGCCCTGGGGAGACAGAACAAGCCAGGGCAGACTTGGGGAGGGACTGGGCCCTGAGGGTGCTGGGACCAGCTTTAGCCTTCCCCACCACACCAGATCCAGGCCCCCTGGTAACTACCTAGACAGGGCAAGAAGACATGAATCATGGGATTATGAACAAGAGGGATGGGGTCAAGATGGAGATTTGGGGTCCAACTGCCCAGAGAAAAGTAGACCTTCTGGTGGTGAAAAATGAAAGAGGAGTTGGAATGAGGTTGCATCCTCCACTCCCAGGCCCTCCCTCCCTGTGCACCCTGGGCCCAGCGAGTTACCATGCTTGTTCCTGCCAGCACCTTACTCCCAGGCCTCACAACCTGCACTCAGAACAACAAACACTTGTGTGGCCCTGGAAACGGGGGAAGAGCCTAAAATCAGGAGAATTGAGTTCAGGTCTCACTTTTTCCATGCTGTAACCTCAGACAAACCTCTGGGCCTCTCTGGGGCTCTGCTTCCCATTTGAACAACAGGATGACCACATCAGATTGTCTCTGAGGACATGCCCAGTTCCAGCAAGAAGTAAATGAGTCCTCACCATGACCAGGCTTTGTACCAACACTGCAGATCTCAAGATGGATGCAACGACGGGGAATAGGGGGAGAGGTGAAATGGTGGCCAAAGTTCCAGGGCTCACTGACCAGCTGGCCCTGGAGCTTGGGAACAAGAGATGATGAGGGAAGGGGAGCCAACTGGGCTCGATGGAGTTTGGATTTGGTGCACCTCATTGAGGGGGAGGGGTCCAGCATGCAGCTGGATTCACAGGGGAGAGATCTGAACTTGACCTTGTCTCAGCCCTGGGAGAGGGGCCACCACACAAGGTCACCTTTCCCAGCCCTTCTGCTCCAAATCCTATAGCCTGAAAGAGCAGGGGCTTTGCTGAGCCTCGGATGGTGAGTTCCACTGTCTGCTCCAGTGTCCTTGCCTTGGAAAGCTTCCTCTGACATTCCTCCCCCTGTTCCCCCCTCTAGGCAGCTCCTGTGCTAGTCACAGCAGGGCTGCCTGGGGTTGCCCCTGTCTCCTCCTTACTGGATTCTGAGCCTCTTGGTTATTCTAAAACCCCAAGGCCAAGCACAATATCTGACAGATAGAAAACTTCCCGTGATGTTGGTTGCTCTGGCAGATCATTAAATATAAGTGAGAGCGGGGTCCAGGGCCAGGTTCATCCAGGTGACTACCAACCCATCCATCTACTGTGACAACCCCTGGAAGTGTCAGTGCCTGCCTCAGTGACCCTACCTTCCTCAGTCGGGCGCATTGGTCAGCAGTTCCAAGAGTCCCACAGGTTCAGCTCAGCCCAGGCCCTGAGCTCCTCCCTGTCAAGCCAGCGGGACCCCCTTCCCCATAGTCCATTGACAACAAAAGGTGAGGTTTCTCTCTCTGCAAACCCCCTGCCTACTGCTCTACACCAATCCCACGGCCTCCTGCCCACCCAGCTAGGACTCAGACTTGAATGCCCCTGGACAGGTCTCCCTGCTACTACGCCCCACCCACTGTTTGGAAATCCAAAGCTGACTCCTACCTGAATCACTCAGGGACCCGGCCCCTCCCAGCCCCACCTCTGCGGGCAGGTTCACAGTCAGGCAGCAACACCCTGGAATCAACCCAACAACTCTTCAAATCCCAGTCCCAAGCCCCCATCCTCAGCTCTCATTCAGCAGCCAACTGCCCTTTGTGGGCCTCAGCTTCCCCATCTGTAAAGTGGGGTTAGTAACTCTGTCTTCGTAAGGGTTGTGGTGAGGATGACATGAGAGGGTTTTGTGAGCATCCCCAGCCTTCAGGGGAGCTCAGTGTGTGTTCTTTACTGCTCCTCCCCTACTTTCCCTTCCTAAACAGGAAGGTTCCCTGGAAAGTTCTCTTTACCTGTTTAGCCTCAGGCTAGTTTATGTGAAAGGGGAAACTAAGGCCTCAAAGATTTCCTTAGACCATGCCATGGGGAGGGAGTGGCTTACAGCTGGGCCACTTTCTAGGCAGCTGAGGCCTTTGAGTACACCACCTACCTCACTCCCATGAGGTAGATTTCCTTCTGGTTCCTATTTGTGTAAACAGGAAAACCAACTGACTTGCTAAAGGCCACAAGCTATAGGTGGCGGAGCTGGGATTTGAGCCCTCGTCTGCTTGATTTCAACATTACAAGCTTAATCAACTACCTGCTACACCCCACTGCTGGTCCTCTGGGATCTTCAATCCTGTGTCTTTAAAACAAACACTCAAATCCTGGAGACAGCAGGCCAAGAAGAAAGATAAACAAGTAAGATTTTGGAAAGTGGAGAGTTCCCAAGCTCATCTGGGGAGTTTCCACTGCAGGGTCCCCTGTCCTACGGACCTCAACACTAGGCAGCTGTCGCCATCCGATTGGCACAGGGTGGCTGAGTGCTCACGCCACTGGTACCCTCCCCCTCCTCACCATCAGAGTAATCTGCAAAGCCTCAGACATCAGCTCCTAGGATCAGGAGGCCCATCTGCCTGTGACAGAGGAGCCCAGGGAAAGAGCAACCGTCTGGCTAAGGGACGATAGTTGCTCAAGAGGTTACTGGGGTTGTAAAATGTCAGTCCCTTCACCCTCTCCTTCTGCCATAACTAAAGGAAGAGAAGCTGTTTCCACAGCCCTCCTTCAGCCTGTGGAAGCAGGCAGCAACACCCTGGAACTCTTCTAACTCTGCTTAGAACCTCCGGAAGCTCCCAGCGGCCCCCAATTGTCAGCCTGGACTTCAAGCCCCGTCATTTGCTAAGCAGCAGGTTGTCACAGAAGAGCCCTGCAACAAAGACCCAGAAGATCTAACTCCTTGTAGCAGGACCCCCTAAAGTCACTGTGTGGCCTTTGTCCAGGAGGGACCTCAGTTTCCCTACATGTTAAACCAGCCTGTTGAACTAGACACACTCAAGGTGAGGAGCAGATTTTGGAGTCAGGCAGACCTAGGTTCAGAGCTGGATTTCAGTATTCTAGCTGTGTGGCTTGAAGCAAGTTATTTGTCACTTCTGAGGCTCCATTTCAGCATCTGAAAATGAGGATAATAACAGTATCTACTTCCTGAGACTATTGTGAGGATCAGATTCATTTAATCTAGTTCCTAGCTGTCAGGAGGCATTTAGGAAGTGATCATTACTATTGGAATAATTGTAATTAACAATTATATAATTATTCTGTCCCTATGGTCTTCTGAGGTGCAAGGGCAGGAAATGTTCCAGAGCCCTAGAAAGAATTTAAGAGAGGATAGCTGCAGGCAAGTGCTAGCTCACTGTGTCCGGAACGCATCTGGAGCTGGGGGTTTGGCTCAGTGGTAGAGTGTTCGCCTAACATGCGCCAGGCCATGGATTCAATTCACTGCCAAGAAAGAAAAGAAGAAAGAAGAAGAAGAAGAAGAAGAAGAAGAAGAAGAAGAAGAAGAAGAAGAAGAATGCATTCAGTTGCATATAACAAAAACTTCCAAACAAGCCGGGCGCGGTGGCGCATGCCTGTAATCCCAGCACTTTGGGAGGCTGAGGCAGGAGGATTGCGAGTTCAAAGCCAGCCTCAGCACTTAGCAACTCAGTGAGACCCTGACTCTAATAAAATACAAAAAAGGGCTGGGGATGTGACCCAGTGGTCGAGTGCCACTGAGTTCAATCCCCGGTACCAAAAAAAAAAAAAAAAACTTCCAAACATAGAGGTTTAAACCTAAGAAGGGAGGGGGATTCTTTTTCTCAAGTGATGGTGCAGAGGTAAGCAGACGAGCTCCGTCATGGCTTCAGGAATCCAGGCTCCATCTTTGTGCTCCATCCTCCCAGAATGTGCTGCCTCCTCGCACATTGACCTCAGACCCCTATTCCAAGCAGGAAGGGGTGGGGAGGGAACAGGCAGCCCTGCAGGTTACCGTATATCTCTTTCACCAGAACTGTGTCACATGGCCTCATCTAGCTGCAAAGGAGGCTGGGAAATGGAATTTGGGGCATCAGCAGGCAAGGGACAAGGAGTTGGAAATGGAGATGGAGACAGCCCTCAGTGTCCACCAGACTTCAGCAAGAGTCTCTTTCTGGTGTGGGCTGTGGTTTCTGATGTGTAGCTTCTCTAGAAAATTCAGGAACAGGGCTGGGGTTGTGGCTCAGCGGTAGAGCACTCGCCTAGCACGTGTGCGGCCTGGGTTGGACCCTCAGCTCCACGTAAAAACAAAGGCATTGTGTACAACTAAAACAAATAAATAAATATTTTAAAAAAAGAAAGAAGAAGAAAGAAAGAAAATTCAGGAACAAATAGATGCTGCTGACTTCAAGATGAGCAGCCTTTTCCTGTCCCAGAATGAGATCTGGGAATTGCAGGACCTTAGTGAGTCTCAGCCAGGGGTTCCCAAGAGAAAGTCTAATCCAGCCCCATGCAGGTGACAGAATCAGACTCAGAGCAAAACAAAAGTTGGAGAATATAATGCTAAGTTCGCCAATCTCAAAAATCCAAATGTTTTCTCTGATATAAGGAGGCTGATTCACAGTGGGGTTGGGATGGGCAGCATAGGAGGATTAAAGGAACACTAGAAAGGTCAATGGGGAAGGAGGGGAAGAGAGAGGGCAAGTGGGTATAAAGGAAAAAAAATGATAGAATGAGATGGATATCATTACCGTAAGTGCATGTATGAAGACATGAATAGTATGAATACACTTTGTATACAAACAGTGATATGTAAAAATGTGCTGTATATGTGTATTATGAAATATAATACATTCTACTGTTACATACAACTTCGAATTAAAAAAAAAAAAAAAAACTCTCTCCTCCGTGTCCTATGGCCTCTTGGAAAATGAGCAACCTTGGACCAAATTGTATAAGCATCAGTTGTGCCTAATGCAAAAAGCACCTCATTCCTTGAAACCTGCACCCTGCAAATTGAAATTTAGAGGGCAGGAGTTCATATTTCCAAACAGCTCTTGAGTTCTCAGGCAAGAGCTGTACAATTCTGTTGTCTGGAGCGTTTCAGATAGAAATGGCCTGAGTCACCCCGTGCGTTGAATACATGTCCCTGTTTAGCGCCTTGTTAATAACTTACTTCCATTTAGGCATATACGGCCTGGAAAAACATCCTACTTGCAACATTTTCTCCTTTGATCTACACAGCAAACTTTTCATATGTTTTCACCTATGAATAGGTAGCCCCTGAATAGGTCAGATAAGTTTTCCAATACAAGTGGCAAACACCAGACTCTGATTTTGACAGAAGAATAGGACGCGTAGTCTCTCAAGCTGAAAATCTGGAGACAGGTGTGGCTGACCCAGGTACCACGTTCCCTCACCCTCTTCTCATCCTTCTTTTCCCTTTGTTGGCTTCACTCTCGGGCAGGTGCTCCCACAGTGGCATGACTGAGGACTCCGACATCTCCCCATCTACACCGTCCTCCGGCCCCAGTGCCCTGTGAGAATAGAACATCTTTTTCTGGCAGCCTCAAAAAAAGTTCCTGGGACACTTCAAGTGCCCAGCCTTGAACCAATTGCTATGACCAGAAAGATAGAATGTCCTGATTCTGTTGGTCCTAGAAAATGTGCCCACAGGACTGAGAATAGGAGCAGAATGCTCCCCAAGGGAAAACTGGGTGCAGTTATCAAAAGAGGAGGGAAAGAGTGTAGGCAGGCAGGAGCACTGGTGTGCACTGCACTCTGTTTCTCCATTGGACAGACAAGAAAGGCAGAGCTCAGAAAGAGGTGGCTTTTGCCTGCAGCCTCAGGGCTGGTAGGTAGGGGAAGCTGACTGGCTTTTGCTCTTAGGTCTGAATAAAGAGAAGAGAGAGGGTCCATGTGGCTAAGAGCTCCACTGCATGCCCAGAGTCTAGCCTGCTTCAGTCTCCTGGGGCATTTTCCTCTGCAGGGGTGCTGGGAGCCATGTTGGGATTCTCTGTACTTCCTGCTATTTACTTGAGCAGGAAAAGACATTTGTGTTTGCTGAGCATCCAAGGCATGCCGGGGACTGCTGGGCCCTACACATGCATAGTGTCTCCAACCACGTTTTTCAGAGGTGGGAGCAGAAGCTCAGAGAGGTGAAGCAACTTGCCCAAGATACATAGTCTTGGAATGGAAGGGCTGGACTCAAGCCAGGTCTGGAATGAGTCCAAAGCCTGTAACCTTTTCTCAAATGTTTTCTCAATGGGGCGCTACTGACATTTTGTCCTGCACAGGATAGAAAGTCTAGCCGGCCTGTAGTAAGCTCAGTCATGGCAACAACCAAAAATTACTCCCCTGCATATCCAACCTCCACCCTAGGAAGATACTTCTAGCTCCAGATAAGAACCACAACCACCCAGAGCAAGTCTGGTTCCTTTTTCTGTGGGCCCAAGACCTGACATAGAGAAAGCATTGGATAAATGTTCACTGAGCAAATGGATGAAAAACTCGGGAGCCAAACAGGACTAGTACAAATGCCACCTCTACCACCCACTAGCTCTATGGCACCAAGCAAGTCATTGACCCTTCTTTTCCTCTGTTTCCATGTCTGCAAATTGGAAGCAATGATTGCATCATTCTCGTAGCATGGTTAAGGGGATTAAATTGGCCAGTTCCCATAGAATGCTTAGGATGCTGCCTGATGTTTAATAAGCACCATGCATCAGCATCTGTTAAAAAAAAATGAGCAAATGAATGAGTGACTGTTGAATATATGTTTGTGTGTGCATGTGTGTGTGTTTGTAAACTCTAGGATCCTCATTATAGTGTACACACACACATAATTTTCTATTTGTTATTTCACTTAATTTTCTTTATTGCCTTATAAGAGTACATTGTGCCCATTGTACAGATGGGCAAACTCAATTAAAGAGAGGTGAGTCGACACAGCAGGAGTCTTCTGGTTACTTAACCGCAGCTTCAGAATTTTAGACTGACTACTCTGCATTTTGCATCCTTTGCCAAGAGTGAGTGAACAAGTGCTTGCAAGAGCTGCAAGGAGACCAACCTCTCAGATCCCCTGGCAAGAAGGGGCCATCCTGACCCCACGGTTGTGAGGAGCCGGTCTCTCCTCCATCCAATATGGTGCAGCCCAGTGGGAAGTGGGGGCTATGTGAGTCACTGAGGCATGGGGGAAGGAAGCCCAGCCATCTGTCCAGGACCACAGGACCACAAGAAAGAACGAGTGGTGAGCAAGGTCTGGTCAGTTGCCTGCCCATAGCCACCCACTCTTTGAGAAGAGCACTGGTTTTTGTGGGCACCCAAAAACTTTACCCCTCCCTCAGGCCACCCTCTGGACAGGAACTGGATATCTCCTCAGGACACCGGACACCCAGCCCATATAAATGACCTCACTGCTCTGTGAATCCTTTCTGTTCTACTCCACCCTTCCCACACTCTGGGCCAACCTCCAGACAGGCCACTGGACACCTCTTCTCTCAAGGAGCTCTCAGACAATGGGGTGAGCCTCAGGAACAGAAGACAAAGCATAAGGGAAGAGCCTTGGAAACCTTATACGGACTCACCTGCCCAGATCTCCAGAAGGATCCCAATTTTCAAATGTTAGCGGTCCATTAACCAGAGCCTGGCCTTCTGCTGCCTGGCTGAGGCTGCAGGTTCCGTTGTTAGGCCTCCATTAGCATGGCGTCGCTGGGCTTCCCACGCCGTGTTCTCACCTCTTCTCCAACCCTTCAGTCCACCGCTCCTTCACTTCAGTCTCCTCTGATGTTCACTCTCCGCCCCCCATCCATTCCTTCCCCCTCGGGTTCTTCCCTCCTTCTCACCTCCTTTGCCCATTGGTGCCCTTTTGCCCTTCTTCTGTTCTCTTGGCACACAAGAACATACCAACCTGGGTTTACATTACACCAACTGTTGACACTGGCACTGTTGCTTAAATTTCTGGAGTCATAGATGCTCTACTATAAAGAGGAAGTATTTTTGTAAAGACTTAACACAACAATGCATCTGAAAACACCTAGCATTCCTTTTCCCCAAAGGCTCCCACCCAAGAGTTGGGTTAAGAGACCAGGAGGGGAGACGTGACCTTTGTTCTCCCATTTCATTCTCCTTCAAAAATCTTCTTTACCAGGAATTCACCCAAACAGAACTCCTTCTCTGCAGGAACGGAGATTCCATGGGAATTTTGATTCTCAACTAGTACGGGCCCTAGTCGAGGAGGCATTTAGGAATCACTATCAATACTTGTTCAAATTACACACATGACACAAAAACACACAGGTGAGCACACACACGTGCAATGAGTTTCAGATTCCCTTCTTTCCATCTCAAGATGCAAGTCACAGTTGAGCCCCCATTACCAGTGGAGAGTAATATTGAGGTAGAGTGTTTATATGGCAAACAGCTCAGAGTCTCAGATCTACTTAGATCTCAGCCATGGACATCTCCCTCACCTGGTCTCTCCTTCCTGGAATCTCACTTCAACTTCCTGTGACATGGTTCCACTCCTCTGTCCTCTTGTCTGCTTGGAGTCAATTTTACCGTTCTTATCCAGATCAGCCCAGCCTAATTCAACTTGATTAACCCATTTCAACTCTCTGAAATTCAACTCAAGTCAACTCAGATCAACGTATTCCATTCAACCCAATCTAACCCAAGTCAATCAACTCAACTCCATTCAACCCAACCCAACTCATCCTATCGCAGCTTAACTGAATGCAGGTCAAACCAACTTAACTCATCTCCACTCAACCCAATCCAATCCAACTCCATTTATTCAACCAAACTACACTTAATTCAGCCCAGGCCAGCCCAGCATGACCCAACACAACTCTACTCTAACCAAACCAACTCCACTCAACCCAACACTATGTAATTCAATGCAACCAAACCCAACCTTTCCCAGCTCAGTTCTCCCTTTGAATCTGTCTTCTTTCCAACCTAAATACTTCTTCCCACGTGCTTACATATCTGCCCCTAAATAGGGAGAAACAGCGTCAATGACTAACCTAAAGAAAGATGAACACTTTTTTTTTTTTTTTTGGACTTTCCACATCTTTGCTCTTCTCCCAACCTTGACCATATCCCCATACACTTCAACCTTGACTTTACCATTTACCAGTGTAGTCGCCTGAAGCGATGGCCGCTTGGAGCAAAGAAGCCGCGGGAAGAAGTTTAGAGACGAACTGGAAACAAACAGCTCTTTATTCTGATAACTTTTCTCTCTGGCTCTAACTACACCCCAACACGCCGTCCACGCTCCTCTAACCTCCAAAATGGCAGCAGACCTCATCCGCAATCTCGCTCAAGTCCCTCGAGATCTCCGGCCAAGTCCCGCAAGATCCCGGGCCAAGTCCCGTGAGACTACAGAAGGCGCCAATGCCCAAACATGTCCAAAGCCAAAGCCCGTAGTCCACCGCAATTTAAGCCATCTCCCCAAACAGGGCTCCTACATACCAGTACCCTTTAATGAAGCCCCAAGGCCATGAAACCTCAGGCCTGTGAGGACTCTCACCTCTGCAAACACTTCCCCCCGCCCCAAGGTAAGAGCTGCAGGAGATAAGAGATTAGGAGGTAAGGAGAGACCCAATCCCAAAGGAGGTTTGATGGACAGAAGAGGGACAACCTGCCCTGGGCACCCCACAGGGGGAAGTAGAGTCTGGCTTCACCCACAGAGAACAGAACCCTGTGTCCTTGATCTTCCACCCCGTCCACTTTGTCCTTCCTTCTCTGTCCTCCCTTTCTTCTTTTCCTGCCTTTAACTCAGCTTTGACCTCTCTTTCCCCTCCCCCTCATTCTCTCTGTGTTTATCTCTGTGTGTCCCTGTGTCTTCATCTCTGTCTTGGGCCCTCTCTTCCTCTTTCAGTATCTTTGTATTGACATCTCTTTCAAGCTGACTCTTCTCTTCCCTCTCTGTCCCCGTCTTTATTTCTGACACAATCTGCTGCATATTCCAAGCTTTGGCTGAGGAATTGTCTCTCCTGAACAAAGATGCCTCCGTCGCTCCATTCCTTCCATCTTTCCCCACCAGGGGAACATCAGGTCACCCAGGCTGCCTGAGAACCACTTAGAGACTGCTGACTAGGCCTGAGGCCTCGCGAACCCAGGGGCTCACGCTACAGCCCCAGCCAGGAAATCAGCATCACGCCCACGAGAGCTGGAGGGGCATTTCAGCCAATCTTCTGTTTTTATGGATAAGGAAACAGACCCACAGGCTGAAAGCGGTTATCCATGGCCATGTTGGAGTCAGTGGAATAAAATGGAAACCCTGACTTTGGAGACCCCAGACTCTGGACCTAGAGGGAAATTGGGTACCAGCCTAGCTGGACAGGGAGTGGCAGAACTATAGTACCTGCCACAAAAGCCACACCTATGAACGGAACAACATCAGACTTCCCGTGCATCTCAGAGCAGGGCCCCTGAATCTCCTTATCGCTATCTCTATTTCTCTCCCTCTCTCTCTTTCTCTCATAAAATATGTTCTCTGGAGGGTGGAGAGGAAAGAAGACAGGAAGCATTGGGGGGCCCTTTGGTGAGAGTCATCGACCTTCTGGTCAAAACCCAGGCGCAGTCCTGAGAGCAGAGAAAAGCCCTCCTAGGCCAGGAGAGCGGGGGCAGCAGGTGTTTGACCTCCAGCACGGCACCCACGCCAGCTCCCCGGGAGGGACAGGGATAGAGTTCTAACAGACTGAATCCTTAAGCCAGCCATTGAGCCCCTGGCCACAGGCTCCCCGCCCAACCAGGAACAGCCCCCAGACTGTCCTGGTCAGGTGAGTCTGCAGGCTGAGGGCCAGGACTGCATTCCTCCCTGCCCCACCCACTGCCAGCCTCCCGGGCAGTCCAGGCTCCAGCAGGAAGCAGTGTCCCCTGGGGGCTGGGCCTGATCCAGGCTGGGGTGTCCTCTCTCAGCTCCTGTGGCGTTCACCCGGCCTCCTGCCCAGCCCAGAGTGGGGCTCTTGCTAATCTTCTCTTGCGCCCCAGATGCTGCACAACTGACTGCACCCCTGCGGCTCTGGGACACCTCTGTCAACAGCTCAGGGCTCCTGGGCAGGCGCCACTGGACCTTCCTCGGAACTCTGGGCTGTCTGAAAATAGAAAAGGAGAAGAGAAGGCTGTGGGCTGTGTGGCGGCAGAGGAGAAGCGGGGAGTGGGGTGAGGAGGAACTAGGCTCAAAGCCGTCCGACAGACGCCACCAGGACCCATCCCAACCTGGCGTCCATTTCCCTCTCCACCCTACCCTGAGCCCTTTGCTTCCTGACTCTAGAAGGGGTCTTAAGTCACTGAACCCAAACCTCCATTCAGCAGATCAGGAGACTGAGGCCCAGAGACAGACAGAGCTTGCCCAAGGACACACAGCAAAGGAGCTGGAATCCAAGACTCCTGGCCTTCAGACCTGGGTTCTTCCCTAGAGGACTCGAGATGGAGCTTGTTTGGAGCCCTGAGGTCTGCCCTATCTGCCCGAGGTGTTCAATTCATAGATACCCCGACCCCTGCCCGGGACAGGCCCTGTTTCTCAGATCTCAGAGCTCAGCCTGAGAGTGACCCTGAATCCCAGCTCCCTCCCAGAGGCTTGGGAAGGCCAGGCCCTCCTGCCCTCCTCCCCCTGCTCCTCGGATGACCTCTGCCTGGGCAGCTCTTCCTTCCCCTTTCCCCAGCACCCCCTCCCTACCCCCAGCCTGGGACCAGCTGAGATGGGGGCAGGCACGGAAGGGGGATTTCCACCCCACTTCCCTGAGCTCAGCTACATCTGAACTTCAGGACATACCTGTACGGCCAGGACTCATTGACTCCTTCCCCACCAGACAATCCCCATTCTTAAAAGGTCTTGGGACAACAGAAATTGAAATCTACTTCCCTGGCTTCTTGCTGACCTTGCTGCTGCCTCAGGAACCCACGGCTCAGGCCACATTCTCTGCCTAATAGCCCTCAGTGACAGGCAGGCTGGGATCACAGTCCCTGGCAGCACCATTTCAAGAGGCTGTAAGCCGGGCACGGTGGTGCACGCCTGTAATCCCAGCACTTAGGAGGCTGAGGCAGGAGGCTTGCAAGTTCAAAGCCAGCCTCAGCAATGGAGAGGCACTTAGCAACTCAGTGAGACCCTGTCTCTAATAAAAATACAAAAAAAAAGGGCTGGGGATGTGGCTTAGTGGTCGAGTGCCCCTGAGTTCAATCCCTGGTACAAGAAAAAAAAAAAAAAAAAGAGGCTGTAGGTGCGAGTTCCTCCAAGAGGCCTGAGTCCTGCCCCAGCCCTTACTAGCTGTGTGACCATGGGAAGCCACTTGTCCAGGAAAAGAGACAGCATGGGCAAGTGCAGCATGGAACGTGGCTTTTAGTTTATGGCAATAAATGGTTAATGTTACTATAAGGTCCAGGCAGTTCCCCAGTTCTGGCCACAGTTCTTTACTGGATTTGTACTTTTATTTTCAGATCCTTTCTCTGGGTCTAGTCTACTTTTTAAATTCTGTCCTATGGTAGGGAATTCAAAGCTGAATAACCAGCTCCTTCATGCTTAACTTGTACTAGCGATGGCAGAGAATAAGACAGGCTATGACTTTAGGGTAAGTCCTGGGGTCAAGGGAAAACAGTGCACCTAACTCAGTTCCAAGGATCTCCCCAGAGAAAATGTCCTCTCCCCAGAGAGAATGCCATGTGCAAAGGCCTGGAGGCAGAGGGGGACCATGAGGAACAGGTGCAACGAATACATGACAACTAGTACTCTGACAACACTCACTAGAAGCTGGGCAGCCTTCTGGAGACTTCTGTGTAGTTATGAACTTGATCTTGCCCTAAAAGAATGTCTGCCTTTTCTCTGGGCTTCCTGGAAGTAATCTTTGGGCACTTTGAATGTTCTGCCTGATAGGAGACACTTTGTTTTCCTGGGGCCCTTGGGTCGTACTAGATGATTAACAGATGTGATTAGAATGGGCTGGCCGCACCTGTGAAGTCTTAAGGTTGGGGGGGGGGGGCTGGCCATGCCAAAATGACCAAAACTGTGACCTAAGGCATGGGCTTTGGATCCTGCCATGTCAGCCAAACTGGAAAGAGATCAACCACATGAACAATCAGCCTAACAAGCAGTCAGCCATGCCTACCTGGGGGGAACTGGACACCAAGGCTCAGGCGAGCTTCTGCCCTTGGCAACACCCTGAGCTTGTTGTCAACACTAGCAGAATGGTGGTCCCTGATTCCGTGGGCAGAGGACAATGGAATTCACATCTGGAAGGAGCCTCTGGGACTCTGCCTATCTGCATGTGTATCTTCCTTTAATAAGCAGTAACCCAGAATACAACAGCCTTCCTGGAGTTGTGTGTCTAGCAAGTTATGTAAACTGATGGTGGTTTAGGGGAACTTCCCAAATTTACAGTTGGGTATCAGACCCTTACAGTTGGTCCCAATGTAGCACAACTTCTTCTTTTTTATTTTTTTAAAAAGCAATTTAAATTATTGATTGATTGATTGATTGATTTTGTTATACATGATTTTAGAGTGCAATTCCTTTCATATTGCATATAAAGAGCACAGTTTTCCAAGTCATTGGTTTTACACAAAGTATTTTTCATACCATTTGAGTTTTTATACATGCACTTAGTATATTAATGTCCAACTCCTTCTGCCATTGTTTCTCTCCCCTTGCCTCTTTCCCTCCCCTCCCCCTCTTTTTTCTATTTAACATTCCTTCATTCCTCTCATCCCCCCTCCTTTGCCATTATAATTCAGTATCATCATGGCAAAGGAATTAATCAACCTTTGGTTTTCTTGGATTGGCTGACTTCACTTAGCATTATTTTCTCCAACTCCATCCACTTACCTGCAAATGCCATGATTTTATTCTCTTTTAGTGCTGAGTAGAGTTCCATTGTGTATATACACTAAAGTTTCCCTATCCATTCATCTATTGATGGGCATCGGGGTTGTTTCCACAATCTAGCTATTGTGAATTGTGCTGCTATGAACATTGATGTAGCACAACTTCTTATATGCTATTTTATTGGATTTTCATAGTAACTCCCTAAGAAGGTTGTTGTCATTAATCCTATGTTATAGATTGAGAAAGTGAGTTACATAACCTGACTGGGATCACACAGTTATCAAATGACAAAGGTGAGATCTGAAAGCTGGCAGTCAGCCCTCGAGTCTGGGCCTTAACCGCTGTGCGGTGCTGCAGGAGGGGACCTGGGAGAGGCGGAGCTGGGAGGCTTACAGAGACTGTGGCCAGAGAGGTTTTCTGGCAAAGAGGCTGAGCTTTGTCCTGGTGGGGGGAGAGGGGGAGCCCTTGCTGGTTTTAAGCCAGGGGCTCCTGGGTATCTGTGGATTTCAGCAAAGTTCTTCAGACACAACGTGGAGACTGGATTGCACACAGGCCCGAGGGGGAGGAAGACAAATGTGAAGTTCCTGCAGCACACCAAGTAAAAGTAGAGATGTGGCTAGAGCCTACCTGGTCTCAGGGACAAAGAGTAGATCTACCTAAAAAGTCAACAGGACAGGACTTGGGACAGACTAGATTCAGGACATCAAGGAGCCAAGATTTAAACCCAGGTTATGAATTAGACAATTAGGGTGCTAAGACCCTATTATAAGGAAAACAGAAGAAAAAAAACTGCTTTGGAGTGGGTCATTAATGGCCCCAGAGTCCCCAAAGGGTCAATGCCCTGAAACAGGGCTTCTCCCACCCCAGAGCTAGCAATCCCTTCTCTAGACCGTCAGTTAGCAGGACAATTCTACCGAGTGACCACCAGGTGGCAGCATAGGCCGCCTTTTTCTGAGGCAGACCTGGCCGACTGGATGGAGAAGAGAGTTCTGTCTGCCGGGGATGCAGATCCACCAGGGGAACACAGAAACTGGGATGGGGGTCTCAGCCAGAGGCCTGACGAGGCAAGTTCCTGCAAGTACGGAGTCCACAGAGTCCAGCTGAGGATCCAGGAGTCCTGGGTTCTAAATGCTGCCTGAGACCTAGCAGCAGCAAGAGCCCGCCCCTCTGCCTCTCCAGTTTGGGAGTTTTAATTCCTTCCCTGGCTTTCTACCTCTGATAGCTGTGGATTTTAAGCTGTGTGTGTGTGTGTGTGTGTGTGTGTGTGTGTGTGTGTGTGTGTGGTTACCGGGGATTGAACTCAGGGGCACTCGACCACTGGGCCACATCCCCAGCCCTTTTTTGTATTTTATTTAGAGACAGGGTCTCACTGAGTTGCTAAGTGCCTCGCCATTGCTGAGGCTGGCTTTGAACTCGCGATCCTCCTGCCTCAGCCTCCCAAAGTGCTGGGATTACAGGCGTGCGCCACCGCGCCCGGCTAAGCATATTTTTAGAGGCAAAAGTGTTGTTGTTTTTTTTTACAAATAAAATCCTAAGAGCCACACCCCAACACTACCCTATGTATAAAATGGAGAACAGGAGCTCTTCTGCTCTGGTTGGAGTGGAGGCTGAGAAACCTTCCAAGCTCACACTGAGGATAAAATCCAGACCCCTGTCATTGAGGTCTTTACTCCACCCTCTCCAGTGCCATTTCCCCACATGCTGTTCATCCCGTTCTCCCTAGACCTTGCCATCTACACCCACCCTGGAATGCCCTCTCCCTTCCCTCTTGATTAGTCCCTTAGTGTCAGGTCCCCTGTGACCTCCTCCGGCCCCCACCCCCCACTGCCACGGCACCTCAGTTCCCCAGCGGCACCAAGCTCCTGCTGTGGCCAGGCACTTCAGCAAGGCCACAGCACCTCCCTCCTCCCAGGGTGGGGACCTTGGCAGATTCCCCAACATAGCAGAGTGTGTCCAGCTCACCCAGCAGGGAGCTGATAGCCCAGCCTCTGCCTGACCAGGCTCCCTGAGCACACGTGGGGCCCAGTGCAAAATGAAAACATGACGTCTCTTGTTCACATATTAGTAAGTCTCAAGGCAATGACAGTGGAACATTAAAACAAACACCAGTCACACCAAGGAAGCCACCCTGGGAGTCTGCACCACACAAGGGGACTGAAATCCAGCCAACCTGTATCCAGACTGGAGGCTCTGTCAGCCAAGGAAATGGTCACCCTCTTCTTCCCTCAAGGTCACTTTCTGCTGACCAAGCTGAGTCCCAGCAGCGCAACATCCTCCCAAAACAATGGAACTCCCCCCCCAAGTCACACAAAGGTGCTTGGCCAGCAGGCACCCTGCCCGAGGCCCCTGAGACTTCATGGCCCTGCCATGCAAACTGTGCTTCCAGGCTGCTTGTTGGATGAGGAGAGGGAACAACGTCAGACACAAGAAATTGAAGAGCAGGGATTAGCACAAAGCCTAGCACACACGTGTTGGTCCATTAATATCTGATAAATGAGTAAATGAATGGACATATGGATAATGAAGACCAGACCTCCTCTGGGCTGGGGATATAGCTCAGTTGGTAGAGTGCTGGGTTGAACAATTGAACAATGCCCTGGGTTCAATCCCCAGCACCACACACAAAACAAAAAAAAGACCAGACCTCTAAGTAAGAGCTTGTGGAATTACAGCACTGAAAAAGATGAGAAATCATCTAACAGAGTTTTCAAACTATGTTCTTCAAGGCTTAGGGACCTGCAAAGGTATCTTGGGGACAACATTAGGGGACATGGGAAATACCAGGCACCCAGGAATGGGGACCCATGCCACCACTCACACTTTATCTGTTATGTAGTGGGCTTCCCGTGTAAGCTTTTGTTTGAAGAATGCTGCTAGCTCAGGAAGGGCAAGAGACTTGCCTAGAGTTCACACAGCAGAGACTGGAAAGAAGAGGGATAGGAGACATGAGGTCAGAGGTCAGCCTGGAGAGACCTGATGAGAGCCAGAGGCAATAAAACACAGGCAGGAGAGTAAGTGTTAGAAACTAGAGCTTTACACCAAATATGTGAAAGCAGGACAAACTGGAGGTCAGGGATAGCAAATCTCAGCTCCCAGCAAAGAGATTCAAGGTCAAGTTCAACATTCAGAGGTCAAAGGTGGGGGTTCATTTGTTGTTATAATCATTCAGTCGGTATTTACTGAGCACCTATTATGCGTCAGGCCGAGTTCTGGGCCTATGATCTCCCAGGGCTCAGATTCTTGATGCAAGGAAATAAACGTTATTGTAAGAAAATAAATGAGCCAACCAGCTAGAGGTCAATGAAATGAAGAAAATGAAATGGGCTGAGCAGGAGGGACTGTCCGTAGGTGGGCTAGTTCATATAGGGTGGTCAGGGAGGGCCTCCCTGAGGAGGTGACATTTGAGCTGAGCTCTGAATGAGATGGGGCCAGCTGCAAGGCAAGGGGCAGGGGCGGAGCCGTCTGCCTGAGAGCCTGCGGATCCACACTATGGAGGAGAAGGCTGGCGGCTGGCAGGAAGTCTGGCCCCTGTAACCATATCCCCAGGAAGGAGAAAGCCAGGAAGGCGCTTTCAGCAGTCGTATTCATCAAGGCCGCTGCTTCAACCCCCGGGCACCACCAGAGCCTCCTCAGGGCCCATCCACCTTCAGTCACTTGGGGAGGGGACACTGAGGGAGGGAACACGGCTGGCCCTGGATTCTCTTCCAGACAATAAATGCTTCCAGGTTCCCGGGGAGCATTCTGTGGGTCACCGCTGCATCTGATCTCAATTACCCCCCACCCCACCCCCGGTGTAGGGTTCCTGGGCTGGGCGGGGGGCAGGGGTGGAGGGGAGGCCATTTTTCCATAATCAGAATCTCCTGGAGCAGCTAATGAAGTCACCTCCAGACAGGTCCCCAATATTTCAGGACGCAGGAAGGTTATTCCCAGAAAGACAGGTTGGACTGTGGGTGGAGACCAAAGGGTCTGCTTCCTAGCCATTTTGCTACATGACCTAGTGCAACTCATCTGACCTCTCTAGGCCCCTTTGGAAACTCTGAAGAGTCAACCTTTTCTTTTCCTGCCTTTTCCCCACAATGAGGCAAAGTTGTCCCCGAGGGCAGAGCTCAGGGTTGGAATGAAGTGGATTTTTTTAACTTCATTGCTAACTTGCTTACCCCTCATGTTTTCCTGTCTTGTTTAGAGCTTAAATATACCCCTGCACAAAATTCTCATAACATCTCCCAGAAAAGACTGGGAACAAGCTCTGTTTCCTCAGCCTTTTTAGGGAAGACACTTCACCTCTCTGGGTCTCAAATGACTCATGCCCACTTTCCGAGAGTGAGGAGTCGAGTAATAAGCATAAGCGGGTTGGCTCTCATTGTTATATACAATCCACAACCAAAAAAACCCGCCATACTTCTAAGCACAGGAAGAAAGCCCTTGGGTTTGTAAATTTTCTACATGACAGTGTTTTTTTTTTTATTATTATTATTATTATTATTATTATTATTGATCTTGAGCAAGTCTGTCTCCTTCCAGACCTCAGTTTCTCCATCCATCCTAGTGCTTGCAAAGTGTCACCCAGAACAGGGTCTTTCAGGTCCCACCAGAGCAGTCCCTTTAGCTGGTAAAATTTTCCCCAAAACTTGGGTTTCACCGCCTGCGTCTTCCGGAGGATGCCGAGGGACTGTCGCAGCTCGGGTTGGCTTCTGCAAAGGCAGGCAAGCTGAACCGCGGGAGGGAACGCGGTAAGCCGCCGCCTCTCCAACCGCTCGCGGCACCTTTGCAGGCTCCGGAGGCGGCGAGCCGGGATTCGAACCCGGGCCTCGCGGGCTGTAGGGCGGGGCCGCTCCCCATCCCCGGGCCGTGCCGGGAGCGGATGCGGGGGTCAGCGGAGCGCCGGGCTGCGCTTCCTCGGGTCGTCCAGGCTGCTGGCCGGCCGGCCGCTCCGCGGGCTCTGCTTTCTCCTTTTATGTCCGCGCGGGGCCGGGAACTCCCTGCCGGGCCGTGGCCCTCGAACAATGCGGCGCTTCCTGCCGGCCCGGCCCGGTCGTGGCCCGCTTGCTCCGCCCTGCGGCCGCCGGGAAATGCGCCCGAGCCGGGTCTGCCGCCCTCACTCCGGGTCGCGCCCCGGGAGACATCCGGGAGGGGCCTCCGCTGCGCTCTGAGGTCCACCTTTGCCGGGTCCAAGGAGTCCCAGGGATGACTAGGCGGCAGCTGAGACGCGGTCATCATTTAAACATGCACGGAGCACCCCGTTTAAGCCCGCTGTCCATGCATCCACTGTGCACATTTATAGTTTAGGTCACACTCCCCTTGTGACATGCACGTGCGTGTGCTATGCGCCTTAGTCCCATCTACATAGCGCACATGCCCCCACACTGCTGCGTTGCACACGGCAGACATGCACTTGTTGATTAGGCCAGTGGTGGTTGGGCATCCAAAATAGCCAGGCCCTGGGCCAGGCACTGGGAACTCAGCAGTGAACAACACCGGAATGCCCTTGGCCTCCTGAGACTTAACGTTCTAGTGAGGAGAAAACCACGAACATCATTTTAAAAGAACTGAATTACCTGTTATGGTAAATGATAGTTTTATGGAGAAACATAAAGAAGGGACTGGCATAGGGAATAGAGGCTGTTTTAAATAGGGTAGTTATTGGTATTTTAACTTTAGAAAGTGACATTAAAACAAGGATGCAAGCCAGGCTCAGAGGCGCAGGCCTGTAATCCCAGCACTTGGGAGGCTGAGGCAGGAGTATCGCCAAGTTCAAAGCCAGCCTCAGCAATGGCAAGGCACTTAGCAACTCAGTGAGACCCTGTCTCTAATAAAATACAAAAAAAGGACTGGGGATGTGGCCCAGTGGTCAAGCGCCCCTGAGTTCAATCCCCGGTATAAAAAAAAAAAAAAAAAAAAAAAAAAAAAAAACAAACATGGATGTAAAGAACATGAACCACAAATAGATACATCTCAAAAGTATATGCAATATACCCCCAAATATAGGCATTACTCAAATGCATACCTTGTTTACACCAATATGCCTACATACATATCCCATGCAGAAACACTCCACATCTATGTGTACATATTGGCCCACACACGCATGGTATACAGTATGCATGTGCACTCTGCCTACTCTCTCTGTGTCCACACTATGTATCACCTCTGTGCTCACACACACACAAGTAAGCTTCATGCTTGTTTCTCACACCTTTTCTGGTGGAGGGGGGATGTGTTACTGGGGATTGAACCCAGGGGCATTCTACCACTGAGCCATCCCCCCAGCCCTTTTTTTTTGGGGGGGGGGGTCTCACTAAATTGCCAAGGCTAGCCTCAAACTTGTGATCCTTCTGCCTCTGTCTCCCAAGTCACTGGGATTACAGGCATGCACCACCACAACTGGCTCCTGCATCTTCTCTTGAAGCTGTTTTATAAATTCCATATGCACGTATCATACACCAATAACAGCAATAACATTTACTGGGTTATTGCGAGGCAAGCACTCTACCAACTGACCTATATCCCCAGCTGGGTTATTGCTATGTGCTAGACACCATGCAAGGTGGATTATGTCATTCTCCGTACTTCAGACATGCCCATGCAACGGGTACTGCCAGCAATTCTGGCAGTTGAAAGCTCACACCATAGTCTGACTGCAATGGGTTTGAGTCCTACTTCACTATTATCTAGCCTGTGGAGAGCTTCTTCTTCCCCATCTGTAAAATGGGGATGATAGTAGTATTTATAGAGTTATAGTGACATCAATGAGATAAGCTACAGCACAGCAGCAGGTATATAGTAAATGCTCAGTAAATGTTAGGATTCTTATTTTACAGATGAGAAAAGTCAGTCTCCCAGAGGTTAAAAGGCACCTACAATCACACTACCTGTTAGCAGAAGAGGCTGGCCCAGATGTCAGGTCTGTGTGACAGCATGGTTCAGGTTCTTAAAGCATTCCATGGTACTGGTTCCAGAGGTCATGTCGCCACCAGATCACACAGTAGGAGAAAGTTCTCTCTCTCTCTCTCTCTCTCTCTCTCTCTCTCACACACACACACACACACACACACACACGCTCAGGCACTTTCCACACAGATACCACATGCTCAGATCTTTAAAACGTGCATTTCACAGCTTCTTTGTACCCGCTGAATAAACATAAACTCATTCAACATCCATATAACCATCACCTGCCCACCACATGCCAGGCACGCAGCTGGGGCTGGGGGACAGTGGCCAATAGGCAAAGCACACTTCCTTCCAAAACTGTTTCATTTATTCATTCAACCAATATGTATTCAGTGCCTGAGCTAACACACCCGGTGAACACAGCCCCACTGTGTGCAAGATCCCAGGTCAGGTGCCATGAACGTAACATAAACCTCCCATGTGCCTCATTGATTCCTGAGCTGCACATAAGCCTCATCCTTGACACATATGCTCGTGTCACTTGTACCTGCATCCAAACACGCACTCCACATGCAGTCTGCACACACAAATGCATGTGCGCCACATATACCTCCTGTGCTTGTGTCATTCCCCCCCCCCCGCCAGCACACGCTTCCCTCATGTCATTTACCTATCACCTGTGGACACACCTTAGCGGTTCCCAGCCTGTGTGACTCGTGTGCCTGACTCCCCTGACTGTGCCACGTGGGCTGCTAGAGCGGCACAGATCAGCTCCTTTGGCTGTCTCTGGCATGGGACTGGGGAGGTCAAAGAGGCAGGACGTGCACCACCATGGTAGGAGACAGAAGGTGGCCCCTGGCGCCGGGCGTGGTGGCACACGCCTGTAATCCCAGCACTTTGGGAGGCTGAGGCAGGAGGATCGCAAGTTCAAAGCCAGCCTCAGCAATGGCGAGGCACTTAGCAACTCAGTGAGATCCTCTCTCTAATAAAATACAAAAAAAAAAAGGGGGGCTGGGGAGGTGACCCAGTGGTCGAGTGCCCCTGAGTTCAATCCCCGGTACCACAAAAAAAAAAAAAAGAAGGTGGCCCCTGACTTCACAGCCGGTCCCCAGGAAATTATAGTCAACACCAAACCAAAGCGGCCTCTTCGTGGCCCAGGTAATCAGACCTCTCCCGGATTCAGCCTGACAGTTTAAATGTTCTAATTCCGCGGCCAGGACCCAGCTTCCCCACTCCAGTCTCAGCCCAGGCCCAGGCCCGCTGTCTTAATTAGACCCACATTTTCATTACCCTGAGATTAGACAGGTCCCCTCCGGCTGGCTGGAGGACGCCCACAGCTGCAGGGAACCATCCCCTACACGAACGCATTTACCTGATTATGGAGTTTATTTTATAGCAATTGCTCCAGAGCCCTAGAGGCCTCCTTTGTCCTGCCCCTGCTCCCCAGGCCCCAGAGGCCTCTACCAACCCCGGACTAGTGGTTTCTGCCTAATGTTCTATTGCCACTTCCCCCAGGCCCTGACATCCTGGAGGCCCCCTGCACGTACTGGGTTCCCTTTTTAAATCACTTAAGGAATTTGGGGAGGGAAGGGAAAGCATTCCAAGAATCTTCTCCTGGGGTGCATATGGGGACCCCTAGGGAATCTTCTTTCCAAACCTGTGTTTCATTTATTCATTCAACAAACATGCATTCAGTCCCTGAGCTAAAATCAGTGCCTTGCTGAGCAAGGGCAATCATTCGCTCCACATCAACTGGGCACCAGAGGACACACACGTGGTCACTGCCTTCCTGGAGGCCACAGTCTGGAGGTGAGACCATAGATGCTTGGATTGGGGTGCTTGGATTGGGGCCATGAGACCCAGCAGGATGACACAGACAGGGAAGGGGGCACTTCAGGTAGGAGACACAGCAAGCGCAGCAGCTTGCAGAGGGAGGGCTGGGAGGTACGAGGAACTAAAAAATAAAAAAATAAATTAATTAATTAAAAATGATGCTGAAGTTTGAGGTGGGAGAGCCAGAGGTGAGACCCGAGACTGGAGCTAAGCAGGGTTCAGATCATAGAGGGCCTTGAGAACCAGACCAAATTGTCTGCACTTTGTCCTGTGGACATGGGAACCTTTGAAAGGTGTTCATTGTTTGTTTGTTTGTTTTTTACTTTTTACTGGAGATTAAACCCAGGGGCACTTAACCACTTAGCCACATCCCCAGCCCTGTTTTTGGTTTGTTTTTGTTTTCGTTTTGAGCCAGGGGCTCACTATGTTGCTCAGGCTGGCCTAGAACTCCTGTGCTCTAGACATCCTCCTGCCTCTGCCCCCAGGGGAGCTGGGGCTACAGGCTTTCACCACCATGCCCGGCTCCACGGGTCGATCTTCCGTAAGGGACCCACATCGGCATGGTTCTGAATGCCCTGTGTGTATTGACTCACCCCAACATCAGCTGCATGCGACAATTCCCCCAGGCCCACAATCCCTCATTCCCCACACTGCTGACATTCAAAAGCTTCATTGACTAAAAATAGTTTTTCCTAGGTCTGATGCTGAAACTGACCTGAACTAAGGAGAGGCTGTTTGGTGGGGTCTTCATTTTATTACTTGGTGTGCGTATTCATATGTTTTGTTGAAAAAAAAAATGTGAACAAGGTAGGTGGGTTGGTTTGTTTTGGTGTGTGTGTGTGTGTGTGTGTGTGTGTGTGTGTGTGTGTGTGTGTAACTGGGAATTGAACCCAGGGTGCTGTACCACTGAGCTACATCCCCAGACCTTTTATCTTTTATTGTGAGACAGGGTCTTGCTAAGTTGACCAGACCAGCCTCAAACTTGTGATCTTCCTGCCTCAGCCTCCCAAGTCTCTGCATTACAGGTGTGAACCAAGCACCCAGCTGAAAGAACTTTCTCATCAGTGTCCTGGACCCCACTGGGAGGTTACACAGCATATGGGATGGGCTCTGTGTTAGATTTTAGAAGAAAAACTCTTTCTGACTTTACAAGTTGTAGAGAAGGGACTCTGGATTTATAATCTATACAGAGGAGGAGACTGTCACAGAGGGACACAGCAAGACAGGGCCAGACAGACAGCGTCAAGAGTCTGACCCCCTCACACACATCTGCTCTTGGCATTTTCTTTTTTCTTTTTGGCACCAGGGATTAAACCCAGGGGCACTTAACCACTGAGCCATACCCCCAGCCCTTTAAAAAAAAAAAAAGATTTTATTTAGAGACTGGGTCTCACTGAGTTCTTAAGGCCTCCCTAAGTTGCTGAGGCTGGTTTTGAACTTGGGATCCTCCTGCCTCAGCCTCCTGAGCTGCTGGGATTACAGGTATGTGCCACCATGCCCTGCTGCTCTTGACCTTTGATGCACTGAAATGAGATTGGTGCCTGGCCCAGGAGTGAGGGCCTCTGGGGATGGGAGAAGGAGTCAGTATGGCCCAGCACTGTCTCTGCACCTGGGCCTGTGTGCCTCTGCTAGCCCCCGAACTTGCAGGCATCACGAGCCCAATTTCATAGACAAAGTAAGTAGGGATCAGAGAGGCATTGGCTTGGCCAAAGTCCTACAGCAAGAGGGTAACAAAACTGGAAAAGCCCTCACGTCCTACTTTTCTAGGGACCAGCAAGATGGCGGCACCACTGGGCAAGGTGGGGCCAAGGAAATGGACCTCAGCCAAAAGCTGATCTGGATCAGGAGCCTCAGCCAGGCCATCAGGCAGCACAGCTACTGTCTCCTGGGCCTGAGTGACAGCGCGATCCCCACTTTCACTGCTGCTGGGGCTGTCTCTTGCCCCCTATCGCTCCCTCCGGAAGGCCTTCCCCAGTGCATCTGCAGCAAACTTCCATGGTGTCGACCAGGACACTCCTGTGCTGCCCAGCTGCTGCCCCTGCACTAGCTGGAGCATTTTTGAGTATTTGATGCATGCAGCCTCCCCTGTCCAGAGATGTGGGGTGCTCCCTTTGGAAGGCTGAGTGGCGCTAAGGGACAGCACCAGCCCTGGAGCCAGGCCTGACCAGGGCTGGAATCCTGGCTGTACCAGTGACGACAGTATGATCCACGACAATCACTCTCCTCCTCCAGGTCTCAATTTGCTCATCTGTACCAAGAGATTAACGGTGGCATCTTCCTCACAGGGCTGTCCTCAAGACCAGGTGAGGTGATGCTCTTCAAATGCCACAGCTCGAGGCCTCAACTTACCTGGTGGCTGTTGCTATAGTCACTCTTAGCTACCTGGAGTATTGTTGTCAGTAAGGTCCTCTAATCAGTCTTTTCTCTGAAACAAGGAATGCAGGAATGCTTGATTTAAGAAAAAAAAAAAAAAATATATATATATATATATATATATTTGCCGCCTGAAGCGATGGTCGCTTGGAGCAGCAAAGCCGCAGGAATAAGTTCAGAGGCAGACTGGAAACAAACAGGATCTTTATTCTGCCAGCTTCTCTCTCTGGCTCTAACAACTCTAACACGTACCACACACCACCAAACAACCAACAACCAAAACTGGCACAGACCCGATCAGCAATCTCACTCAAGTCCCGCAAGATCCCGGGCCAAGTCCCGTGAGACTATGGAAGGCGGCAATGCCCAAACATCTCCATGGCCCGTAGTCAACCGCAATCTTAGCCATCTTCCCAAACAGGGCTCCTGCATATATATATATATATATATATATATATATATATATATATAAAAGGCCCTTGAGCCTGGCCTCTAGACTTGCCAGGGTGTGGCCCCTGCCTCATTTCCTGACTGAAGCTTCCTTTGGGGAATCCTTGCTCCATCTGTTTGGAGCACTCATGGTTCCCTGTTGCCTCTCCAGGATTCTTACCTCCCGCTCTTGCTTGTGCCATTCTTGATATCTGGCACTCCCTCTCTACATCCTATTTATGCAGATCTAGATTCTATGATTCATTCAGTATTATTCATTTATTCCTAATACCTGTTTATTGAGTGTCTAGTTTGTGCCCAGTTCTGTATCAGGCCCTTTCGTAGAAGTTAACCCTCATGACAGCCTTTCAAGAGAAGGAGAGTTGTCTGCATTTTTCCAGAGGAGCAAACTGGACTCAGAGAGGTTGTGGCTTGTCTGTGATGACCCAGCTAGCAAGTGGCAGAGTTGGGACCTGGCACTGATCTATTAGCCTCCAGAAGCCAGTTCTTTCTTCTCCACCCTGCATGTACCTGGCACAGGGTCAGCAAACAGGCACCTTAGGGGAAGCAGCCTTCTGTGCCTCGGTGGGAGAAGTGAGAGGAAAAGGAAAGGCGATTGGCCTGGTGGGTCAGGACCAGGTTTTGCCTGGGTTAGGGAACATGTTCCTTCTGCTGGGCGGTCCTGAGGTGGGGCAGGCAGGCAGGGAACCTCCCTAGGAGCTTGCCACAGACAGCAGCAGTGTAGACCCAGCTGAAGACAGGCGCCTGGGCAGGATGACCCCAGTCAGCTTGAGGAGTCCGTGAAGCCGTGGGACCCTCCCCACCAACTCCAGGCCTTCTTCCAGGCCTGTGTGAGAACAGATCTGTCATGGAGGAGAGATGGCTCCTCCCCTCCTGGTCTGGACTGGAGGGGAAGATGGAAGGCCCAGCACAGGCCCATGCAGGAAGGCTCAGAAGAGCTCAGAAACCAACCCCACCCCAACCTTCCCCTTATAGGAGCCAGGCCTACCTCTTGGGGGTAGGTCTGGGGTCTCAGGTCTTCCAATCCCAGGCAGAGGCAACACACACTGCTGAGAGCAAAGGAGCAGACGCAGCCTGGCGAAGGGACCTGGGGATTCAACAGACACTGAGATGGAGAGAGGCCAGGGAAGCAGGGTGAGAGGAGGGGAGGGGCCATCGAGCCATGAGGAAGACAGAGACAAGGGAGGTGGCAGAGGAACGCACACAGAAAAAGGAGCCTGAGAAGGCTGAGGACGAGCCGAAGGCAAGCTCACAAGCAGTGAGGGAAGAACGGACTTTGTAACTACACATAGAAGGACAGAATGACAAGAGAATGGTCGCCAGGCACAGCCAGAAGAAGAGGGAAGCAGTCCCCAGACCATATTAGGAGACTCTGGGTTCAATGCTGTGTGAGTCTTTGCTAGACATCGCCCTCTCTGGACCTCAGTAGTCCTCCCTGTCACATGGAAGCCCCATGCTTTGGCTCAGATTCCTAGGTGTCTACAATCCCATCTGGGGAGTCAAGGGTGGGACAGAAAAGAGCCTGAGCCTGGGGCTATGCGGAGATGTGTGGCATTCTTGCCTGTGGCTGGCTGTGGTTGTCTCCATCAGAGTTCCATCATGTCCATAATGACAGTAGATCTGGTCACATCCCTGATGGGTCCCCTGACCACTTTTACATCTACATCTCTCTCTCTCCCTCCCCCGCAGCCCCTCCAGTCCCTCTTAGAGTCCCAGACCCTCTACCACCTGTGCCAGGTCATTTGGAGCTTTCGTGGAGAAGCCTAAGGAAGCGAGGTTGGGGCTGTGAGGATCCCAGTCCTGATGGTGCCCTTGAGGGGGTGCCCACGGGGAGGTATGAGGTGCACAGCCGGGTGCCCTCCCTCCTCCAGTCCCTTCCAGCCTTGTGCCTGGTGTTAAATCCAGGCCTGGGCTATTCCTGTGACAGCCACCAGGAATATAGAGGACAGATCTGGCGGGCTTGGGAGCCTGTCTTCAGAGAAGCTGCAGCCCTGGGAAGGGTGACTCAGCAGAGCCCAGTCACCGCCTGCTGACCTCAGGGATCATCTTGGAAATAAGCAAGCGAGGTGGGCTGTGGGACCCAGAGCACCGGGTTGAGGCCAGGGACAGGTGCTGTAGGAGTCACAGAAAACTCCTCACCGAGGAGCTGTGTGAACAAGAGGAGAGAGGGCCTCACCTGCACAGAGGGAGCGCCTCACTCCCAAGGGAAAACAGGCAGCTGCCAAGCCTCCCATAATGGATGGGATGGGAGCCTCTTGAGGCCCAGCTGCCCTGGGCTCTGAACTGCCCCCTGCCTTGGGCTGGCTTCGGACTTTGGCTGATTTGCCCTTACAGCCATTGCCCAAGCCTCCATGGGGTGTAATGGTGCCGCTTACAATTAAAACCACAGCACCGCCAGCAGCAGCATTCGTGGGGACAGAGCTGACGAGCAGCAGGAATGCATTGTATGCTTAGACCATCCAGCCGTCCCCACCAGTTGTTAAACAGCCACTTCCCCACGCGTCTGGAGCACACCTCTGTGAGCCCAGCTGCCAGCTCCAAAGGAACTCCACCTTCCTTTCTCTGCCCAGAGCGAGAGGCCACCCAACTCTGGGCATGCCTGTGCCTCAGTTCACCTGGACACCATCCTGAACAGGGAGGCCAGCCTCAGCCATAGAGGCTGCCCACTGAGGGACACCCCCTCCCCAGGCCCCTCTTCCAAAGCCGGCGCAATCAAGGCTAGCTGCCTCCCTGGGCTGGCGCGAGTGCCCGCCTCCTCCCGGCCCCTCTCCTCGGCTGCAAACCCAGCTCATTTGCATGTGGATCGCGCCTGCCACCATGGGTGCTGGGGTCAATTGAAACTCAAGAAAAGAGAAGAAATTTATGCAAAACTGTTGATTGCATTTGTATGTAATGAAATCATCCAATATTCATCTGACTATAGAATCTAATCTGAGAAGAGAACTGAAGGACATGAGTGTCACTGCAAAACCGTAATGAGCCACTGTAGTGATTAAAAAAGCTCTTGAGCCTTCTGAAAATCCAGGCAGAAATAGCGTCTAATCAACTCTGAATACAGGAGGCGAGATTGGGCTGGCGCGCTGCGCACGGCCCGCCGCCGCGCTGGGGGTGCGTGGTAAACCCTGGCGGTCGCGGTCTGTGGGTGCCAATCGCCCGGCCACAATCAGCCGAGTCGTCGGTGCACAAAGCAATCGCCGCCTCTCGCCACGCAGAAGGAACCCAATCACAGCAGCTGTGAAGAGCAGCTTGAGGCTCTCGCTCCCGCCTTAAAAACCTCCCAAAGCCCCTTCTGTGTTCCCAGCTCTACAACTGGAGGATGGGAGGGTTTGAGGATGTGGGACTGACACACCTGGACACATCTGGGGCCCAGCCAGCCCCAGGCAGGAAGAGTCAGTGTCTCAAAGGAGCCTTGGTTCATCAATGAAATGTCACCTCCTCCCAGAGGCCTTCCCTGATGACACCATCTAAATTCTCACATATGCCAATTCTCTTAAGTCCTTCCCCAGGCTGTTTCTGGTCACCAGTCACCGTGTTCAGCTCCACCTGGCATTCTCTCAGGGGTTCGTCTATTTAATGTCTGTCTCTCCCAAACAGACCGTGTGCATGACGAGGGCAAAGGCCTCCTGATGGCTGGCTCATCTCTTCAGATCATGCAGAACCTAGCATGGCCCTAAGGATGCTGGGAAGCACGGGCTAAGATGCTGCCATGTTTGTTAAATAGATACATACGTTTCAATGAGCAGCCAAATGTATTTATTCATACATTCAGCAAACACTTGTTGAGTGTACAACGTGTACAAGGCTTTGTTCTGGGCACGGAGTATGCTGTGGCAAATAGGACAGTCCCTGTCCTCTTGGAGCTCACAGCCTGAGCAGAGAACAGTTATTAAAAATGTGGTGCAGCCGGGCGCGGTGGTGCACGCCTGTAATCCCAGCACTTGGGAGGCTGAGGCAGGAGGATTGCGAGTTCAAAGCCAGCCTCAGCAATGGCGAGGCACTTAGCAACTCAGTGAGACCCTGTCTCTAAATAAAATACAAAAAAAGGCTGGGGATGTGACCCAGTGGTCGAGTGCCCCTGAGTTCAATTCCCTGGTACCAAAAAAAAAAAAAAAAAAAAAAAAAAGTGGTGCATGCCTGTGATCCCAGCAGCTTAGGAGGCTGAGGCAGGAGGATTGCAAGTTTGAGATAGCTTCGGTGTCTTAGTGAGATAGGCAACATAGCAAGACTCTCTCAAAATAAAAATTTAAAAGGGCTAGTGATATAGCTCAGTGGTAAAGTGCCTCTGGTTACAAGTCCTAGTACAAAAAGGAAGGAAGGAAATTATGAAGGAAGGAAGGAAGGGAGGGAGGGGGAGGGAGGGAGGGAGGAAGGAAGGGAGGAAGGGAGGGAAAAAAGACAGAAAAGAATTGTGAACTTTTTCCTGGGGGTGATAAAGAGTTTCTGACAGGAGTGGCATGGTTCATTTTGAAGAGCTCACCAAATGGAGAACAGTCAGAGGGCCAGCTAGCAAGGACTGAAGGAGACTGGTTAAGAGGCAATTCAGTCCTCCAAGCAAGGGGGAGCCACTGCACATTTTTGAGCAGGGCCATTCATTGCAACAGCTATGTTTTAAAATGGCTAATCTGACCGTGAGAAATGGAGCAGATGATGGGAAATCAGGTAGGAACCAGAATCAGCCTGGCGGCCACTTCATTCATCCCACATTCAACATTCCAAGCATCCCTGTGGGGAAGCATCCTCTCCACACACTAATTGATAGTTTCCAATCTGCTCTGGGTTTGGACACCAAGTTACCTATCATTAACATGGGTTCTAAGCTGGAGTCAGTCAGTTCTGAGAATCCAAGAGACTGTGGATCCCAAGGCTGCTTTTTTCAGCAAGGACTTTCCAACATCAAAGGGCCCTTGTGAGTCATTTGCTTCTTTAGGCCTTAAATTCATCACAACAAGCAGGGAGGCCGCCTAGATGAGCTGTAAGGACCTTCCTTGCTCCCCCAAACCCTACAATTTCATGTCCCATGATGGCATAAAGACATTCAAGCCCAGTGACTGAAAAATCCCAGCATAAGGTCAAACCTGCTATGTGAGACCCCACTGGGCAGCCCAGGGAGCAGAAAGCAGCCAGGAAATTTGAGCTCAGAGTCCTACCTCAACACTCACTTTTGTTGTCTACGGACAAGTTCTTCCCCTTTCTGTGCCTCACTATCCCCTTTGGTCTACCAAGGTTGTTGTCTGGAAGTGGAGAGGGCTGAGCCTGCCTAGACCTAAGACTTACCTGGACCCAACAGGTCAGACCAGAGCTCCATGTCCAAGGCTTACTGCCCACTGTGACCTTGAGCAAGCCTGCCAGCCTTTCTGTCTGGCCTTCCTCATCTGGAACATGGGGATAATGAGGCCTAAACCAGAGGGCTGCTAGCAGAATTAAATTAGGTAACACAGCTCAGGGCTGGGCATGGAGTAAGTGCTCTGTAGCTAGTGTCTGCGTGGGTGGATGGCCCAGGACCGATGGTCCTTATTTCCTCTCTACAATGACCCCATTTCACAAGTATCTTGAATTCCCTGGTGGCTGGTGGAATTTGGGGGTTCTTTTAATCTATACCTTTAGATAGAAGGGGTTAAATACTTTTCTGCCCCTGTGTGGTGGGTTTAGGGGATACTGCTGGTCTCTAGCTGGCAGCCTTTTAGCAATGCTGCCACATACTGCCAGCAAACTAGCCATGGGGTGATTCCCTGGCCACATCAAACATGGCCTCCTCCTTTCGCCCTGAATATTTCTGAATAGCAGCTGCCCTTCCACCCCTATTCTAGTAGCCATGTTTGAATTTCAGGAGCTTCACCTCCCCACCCCTAGTGGAGTGTGTGTGTTGGATCTGAGATGGGATCAGAGCCTTCCTGGTTTGCTTCCCCAGTGGTAGGATGGGAGAACTAGGTTCAGTCTCAGACACCCCTGTGCATCCCCCCTGTGTGCTGGCCCTGTGCTGGAAGCCCCTGCCCTCAAAGGGCTGCCATCCAGTGAGGTAAGACAGTCTCCAAACATCACAAGGGGAACACACAGGGGGAAAGTGCTTAGAACCCTGTAAAAAGACCACATCAGAAGGGCTTCAGAAGACTTCCTACAGGATATGGCGCTTGCCTGGTCTGAAGAAGAGCTAGGATATCGATCTCTATCTTTCTCTCTCTATCTCTAGGGAAAAAAAATTAAAAGTACAGAGGGAAAGAACAGAAAATAAGGTAACAATCACTCCTATTTTCACAGCCCAAAATTAACATTATGTCAAGGTGTGTGTGTGTGTAGTGTTTTGCTTTCGTTTATTTATTTATCTATTTATTTACTTATTTATTGGTGCCGGGGATTGAACTCAGGGGCACTTGACCACTGGGCCACATCCCAGCCTTTTTTTTTTTTTTTTTAAATTTTATTAGACACAGGGTCTCACTGAGTTTCTGAGTGCCTCGCCATTGCTGAGGCTGGCTTTGAACTGGCAATCCTCCTGCCTCAGCCTCCCAAGTGCTGGGATTACAGGTGTGCACCACCATGCCCGGCTGCTTTTGTTTTATACTGGGCACTGAACCCAGGGACACTTTACCACTGGGCTACATCTCTGGCCCTTTTTATTTTTTATTTTGAGGCAGGGTGTCTCTAAGTTTCCCAGGCTAACATCCAACTTGCTCCTCCCTCAGCCACTTGAGTCACTGGGATTACAGGTGTGGGTCCCTGAACCCAGTTATGGCAAGTTTTTCATGTATATACACATGCAAATGTACACACACACTTCTACATGATGGCTTTAGGGTGCATTTCACATCTTTCTCCCGCTCCCCAGTGGCAATCACCATTACAAATTGAGTAAGTGTCCCTCACAACGCCTCCTTTCAAAATGTTACAATACAAAAATTGAGTCAGAAATAATTTTATTAAAAATCACTTTGTGTTTGTCATTATTACTTATATAAATGGAACGATACAATCCACACGACTGCGCTGTCCATATGAGGTTTTGGGGGCTCATTGTTGAAACATGGCTCTGGCTCAACAATGCGCCCAGTGGAGGTACCGGGTTTGCTGACCCTTCAAAAGGTGGGGTTTCTATGGATAGATGTCATCAGGGGCCTGCATTCTTGGGAGAGGGAATGGCAAAGGCAAAGGCCAGGGGATAGGAAAGCTGGGAGATGTCTGGGAAGGGCCCAGGACATGTGCAGGGGAGGTGGGGGAGGCCCATGGCCAGGCCAGGACTCTGCAGCTGGCACACTGGACATCAGGGAGTGTGGGGAAAGGCTCCCCACTCAGAGTTAATGGCATGCCCTCAATAATTCCACTTATCCACTCTCAGAGTCCTCCCTGGGGAGGCCTCTGTTGCTCTTTCCATTAATTGTCTCTTTAATGACCCACCAAAGTCAAGTACCCATTGTTCTCTGGGCCTGGGGCAGCCTCCCTGGCTTTTCCCCCTGGGGATTTGTAAACGTCTTTCCTTCCCCTGCTTTCCTTTGGCAACCATCCTTATCTAGTCCCGGCAGCAGCCTGGGCTGATGCTGCACTTCCTCTGTCCACACCCAGCACCAGGAGCTGGGGCTGGTCAGAGCCCTGCAGCTCTCTCCCTCTCCTCCGCTTGCCTCAGTCTCTGTGTGGGCCTCATTTTTCTTTTTTCTTTCTCTGGTTTTCTCCCTGGACTTGTTGCCTTCTCTCCACGTGTGCTTGGGGTCCCTCTGTCTCTGTCTCCCCAAATCTCAGTGCCTGTCTTTGTAGGTATCTCTTTCATGATATTTCTACAGATGACACTGTCTCGGTTTTTATTTTTTGTTTCTTTTGTTTCTGGTACTAAGGTTTAATCCAGGGTTGCTTGCCCACCAACCTACATCCCCAGCCCTTTAAAAATTTTTTTTTTTTTAATTTTGAGACAGGATCTTGCTAGTTTCTGAGGCTGGCCTCGAACCTGTGATCCTCCTGCCTCAGTTTGCTGAGTCCTGGAAGTACAGGCATGTACCACCAGGCCCAGCCACACTGTCATCATCTGTTTCTGTCTTTGGACTGTCCCCACCTCTCTTGCTGGGTCTCTGTCTCTGACTGGATATCTCTGTGTGCACGCGGGTGCATGTATGTGTTTCTACTTTTGTCTGATTCTGCCTCCATCTCCCTCCCTCCGTCCCTGGGTCTCTCTGTCTCTGACTGTCTCCCTCTCTTCTGACTCACCTCCCCCTACCCATCCCTTCTCCCTTGCGGGTCTCTGAACCCTCCTGATTGACTATTGTCCTGTTTCCAACCTCTGCCTCACCACCACTCACTCACCCACGAGGTTCCTGACACCCTCACGGGTCAAACCGCCTCCCTGGGTTGCTTCTCTCCCTAGCGACAGCACCAGTTTCCCATGGATGATAGCCTCAGAGACACCAGCACCAGGAGTAGGCGTGAGGTCCCACCACTCCCAGACTTTGGAATTCAAGCATCTATAAAGTTAAAAAATAAAAATAAAAAATATAAAGAAATAAATAAATGAAGAGAACCATCAGACATTGACCAACTCTTCATTTTTCTAAGTGAAGAATTGTTTTTTTTAAGATCACCAACTTATCATTTAATAATGGAAGAACATTTTAAACACCCAAAACAAAAACAGGAAGAACAAGGACTAGGAATATACAATAGTCTTTAATATTAGTTTTAAATTATATTTAGACAAAGACCATAAATTTAATTTTATTAAAACATTCACCACACTGCTTTTATTTTACTAATTTTACCCTATAAGGGTGAAGTTGTCAGGAACCAGCAGTTTCTCTGGCTCAGTTGAAAACCACCCATCCTATTCAATCCCCTCCCTGGTACCCACAGAAAAATGATGTGACCTTGGTGGAAAGAACAAAATTGGGAAAGGACCTGGAAGCTCTTGGTACCCACTCAGCACCGGAAAGGGCCCTTTTCAGCCCCACTGGTCTCTTAATTTATCAGACCACCTAGTGGAGGACATGTGCCAGACTCCCTGGGTTCCTTCCAAGTGTTCCCGATGTCTTTGACCACGTAACTCCTCTAGTGTTTGTGTCCTCATTTGCAAAATGAGCAAGATAACTACTAGGTTCTAGAGTTACCAACCATCAAGTCTATTGCTTGTTAGACACTATTTGTATCTGGAAGGAGGGGACTGTAGAGCTATCTTGGAAAAAGGGAAGCTATCTTGGTTGAGGCCAGAGCCTGGAAAGAAGAGTGGGAGGGACTAATGCTCTGCCTGGCAGGAGCTACTGTACTGGGGGACCTGAGGAGCTCTGGAGCCCAGTAAGGCTGCCTGGGAACTCAGGAGTCCAAGGCAGGTATGGGATTAGATCTTGTCCCTGCCTCTACAGGGATCCCACCCAGCATGTTCAGGCACTCCAAGCACAGGAGTCAGCACTGTGTCATAGACACCGACTCACCAAGTAGCAGCAAAAGTGACACTCCCTGGGCTGGGGTTGTGGCTCAGCGGCAGGGTGCTGGCCTAGCATGTGAGCGGCCCGGGTTCAATCCTCAGCACCATGTAAAAGTAAAACGCATTGTGTACAACTAAAGCAAATAAATAAATATTAAAAAAAAAAAAAAAGTGACACTCCCTCAAGTAGCACTCCTGGCTGCAGATCCAACACCAGGAGCCTGGGTAGGTGCCAGTGATTGTGGATACCAGGTGGTACCTTCAGTAGCTGTCTGGAAACTCTCAAGGTAAACTTAGCAGACGAGGTAGAAGACCTGAGCAAGCAGGTGAGAGAACTAGAAAAACTGGGTAACTGATGTAAATGTGACTCCATTTGTCTTCAAGCTCTGGCAGGCTCATTAGAATCAGACCAATATTTCCAATATTTCCTCCACACCTGCCCTGTGCTGGTCAAGGATGTAGAGACTAGAGGAGCAGGGGACTTTCTTGCTAGGAACTTACACAGGGCTCATCTGGAGAAATCTGCCTTTGAAGTGGGCAACTGAGCTCAGAGCCCAGGTAACGCCTGCCTGGGACATGTGCTACATCTGTCCCCTGTTGAGCATCACCAGAAAGGGAAGTAGGAGTGCTTCAAAGGAAAATAGACAGTACAGGTGACTTACTGGATATGGCAGTGGGGGGTGAGGGAGAGGAAGGCAAAAGTGGCTCCCAATATCCTGGTTGGGTACCTGAGTGGGCGGTGACTCTGACCCTGAGAAGGAAACAAGGGCAAGCAGGCCAGGGCTGTATTCTAGGCAAGGCTAGCCGAGGCTGAGCGTGATGCTTCTGATGCAAGTGCAGGTCAAGGGAGCAGGAGAAATACCATGATAAACAAATGAATGAGTTAGTACAAGGAAGGTCAGAAAACTAAGAGGGCTTTGAAGTCTAGATAAATTTGCCCATTTAGTGGGGCAGAGATTTAAGGGACACATACTAGATAAAGAAAAATGCCTAAGGAAAGGCTAGAAGGTGGGAGAAAGGACTACATAACTTCAGAAAATCCAAAAATTTGATTTAGCTTAAGCACTGGTTGTTATCGAGGTAGGTGTGAAAAGTATATCACAATTCAAGAGATCAGGGCCAAAATACAGATTACAGAAGTCACTGAATGCCAGAGTGAAGAGTTTATGTAATTTAGCAGGCAATGGGGAGCTATTGAAGGTTTTGAGCAGAAGAGTAATATAATAAGAGGTAAGTTTCAGGTTGCTCTAATATAACAGCATATAAGAGATTAAAGGAGAGTCTACAAGAATGGAATACAATACAGGGATCATCACTACTTATTTGTTCATTCAGTGAAAACTGAACTCCTATGCAGAAGTAATCTTTCTCCTTAATATAATCTCTAGACACTAATCTGCAGAGGGTTAAGACTCCAAATCACTTAGTGTTAATACTGAATTATACAGAAAAGATAAATGGCTTCTCTAAAATCAGTATTATCAATAAATGTACATGAATTTAAGTTTAAAAAAAAAAGGAGTTTCATATATACAGACACTAGAATATTACTCAGCCTTAAAGAAAGTCTGATACATGCTACAACGTGGATATCTTGAGGACATAATTAACGCTATGTTAAATATGAAGGGGAAGAAATGGGGACTAGTATTAAATGGGTAAACAGTTTGAGTTTTGCAAGGTGAAAAGTGTTCTGGAGGTTGATTTACAACATGAATGTACCTCACACTACTGAACTGTATGCTTGAAAATGGCTAAGACAGTGAATAGTATGTGTATTTTACCATGATTAACAATAAGAAAAAAGAGAGTTTCAGAATGGTTCCTAGAACAAAACCCAACTCTAAAAAAGAAACATGCCCAAAACATGGTACATCTGAAAGGCTGAAAATTAAGAGATAGGGAAAGATACACCATGCAAATGTAAACAGAAAGCAAGCAAGGGCTGTGATCTTCGTATATAATGAGACAGAATTCATACTCAGTTCACAAAATAAAAATGTAAGAGTTTGGAGTCTAGCTATGCATCAAAACAACACTTTCATAAAACAGAAATTACAGGAAAAGCAAGAAAAAATAGATATGTTAGTAACAGAAGCCTGAAATACATGACTTCCAGTCCAGACTCATCAAAGAGTTAAAAAATACAGATACAGAAAAACTAAACAATACAAACCGTATTTCCTGTATGTATAGAAACATGTGTACCTCCCAGAGAATATTCCTTTTCAAGTGAACATCATGAAAATTAACCATATATTAGGACAAAGACAGCCTCAATAAGTGGCTTTTCAGGATATTGGGCTTTTTTTACCTTTATTTTATTTGCTTATTTTTATGTGGTGCTGAGGATTGACTCCAGGGCCTCACACATGCTAGGTGAGTGCTTCTACCGCTGAGCCACAAACCCAGCCCCCAGGATATGAACTTTTATTGATCATAATCTTTTTCTAAATGCACTCACTCAATAGTTTCAATGGAATAAAGGATGTAGAAGCCCACTGAAAACTAAAAAGCACCAACCAAATATCGGTTATTCATTCTGTCAGTACTATCTATCACTGTCATTCACTGCTTCGTGCTCATTTGCTAACTCCCTGGTTCTCTGACACTTTAGAGAACTCTGACAATCAGCAAGGGGAGAGTATGAATACAGATCACTTCTTCAGTGTTTACTGTGCCAGGTACTGTTCTATTTATTGTATTCTTTTTTTGGTACTAGGGATTGAACTCAGGGGCACTTGACCACTGGGCCACATCCCCAGCCCTTTTTTGTATTTTTATTAGAGACAGGGTCTCACCAAGTTGCTAAGTGCCTTGCCATTACTGAGACTGGCTTTGAACTCGTGATCCTCCTGCCTCAGCTTCCCAAGTGCTGGGATTACAGGCGTGCGCCACCATGCCTGGCTTATTTATTGTATTCTTATTAGCAATAGCTTTCTAATTGTTTTATAAAGTAAGACTTCTGCTTCTCCTACATCACCTTTCAGGCCCAGAACAGTACTACCCCTCTTTTGAGCAAGCAATCAGTTAAGCACTTAGATTGGACTCACATCAAAGTTAGAGCTGGGTTTGAGATTTTACTCTAGTACTCACTAGCTATGTGACTGTAGCCAAGTATTCCCTTTCTGAACTTCAGTTTTCTCAACATGTAAACAGAGAAAATTGTAATATCTGTATCAACTAGGATATTTAAAGGTAGTAACACATGTCAAGGGTCTACATGTAGTCAGTCCACAGTAGGTATTCAATATTAGTCTGAGGTTGCAGAAGGAAGAGCAGAATTTATCAAATTATCTTAGAATAGGGGTCCTGTTTTCTTTAAAAAAAATCTGTAAATAGAAATATTCTCCAGTGTACTGGATTATTAAATAATACTATAAAGGCAAGAATGATAGTAAATCCCTATTATGAGATACTGCATTGCAAGGAAAGAATGAATTCTGTATGTACAAACACAGATAGATGGTCATGATTATTTCTGGGTTTAAAAACAAACTTCAGAATATGAAAGAGTTCCCCTCCCTCCTTTTAAAAAATTATTTATGTACAGAGAAAGGTCTGGAAGATATATACCTGATTTTAAACTGGAAAGTTGTAAGAAGTCTTTTTAGGTTTTTAGTTGTTGATGGACCTTTTTTTATTTATATGTGGCGCTGAAAATCGAACCCTGTGCCTCATTCATTCAAGGCAAGCATTCTACCACTGCCACAACCCCAGCTCTTGTTTTTAATTTTTTATATTTTTTTCTTTTGTAATTTCACACACACACACACACAAAGGGGAAAAAAAGTGGGAAAAAGTTCTTTGGCCTGTTTTTTGGGGGGAGGGTTGTTTGTTTTGTTTTAATGGGACTTTGAAAGTTAAACAGAGGAGGTGGTTAATTCTTCTGGCAAGTGTGAGGATTTCCATGCCCAGCTTTTACCTTAGAGAGGGAGAATGCAGGAGGGTGAGGGGGAAAAGACTGCTCCAGCATCCTCATAACTCAGCACACCCAAGCAGGTAGTTTCCTTCTCATTCCTGCCACCAACTGCAGCCCCGACACAGAGCAACAGAGAAACTTTGATAAATGTCAACTGAAATGGAGCAATCAGCTGAAAGCCATTTGCTGAGCTGTCTGACTGCCCTGGGCTTGAGACTTTCCTTTATTCATTTATCATGATATACGGCTTTGGCCAACATACACACAGGAGAGAAATTGTTGACATGTGGAACCCAAGTACAGAAAATCTTTCATTCTTTCCTCCCTGGTCTGTTCACCAAATAAGTTTTTGTTTATTTAAAGACTACAGAGGTTTTGGCTGTTAAGAACCAAATGCCTTTGGAGTGGAGTTACAACATAATTTATCATTTCCTCTGTTTATTAAAAAATTCTGCATCTTTGAGAAGCACATTTGCAGTGAGTGGGGGATTTCGGCCACTCATGAAAGATTGTTGCAAAGCCCCTGTGGCTTGCCCCAAAAGGGGCTCCTTTGCTCTCTTCCTGTTCTTCAATTGATCCTGTGATAGCTACTAAGGGGTGGTGAAGGAGATGTGAGAACAGGTAAACCCGGCAGGAGATTATGTTAGTTCCTCTCATTTTCACCCTAATCCTGACCTGGAATCCTCACTGGCTATTTCATAGCAGTTTCCACACGGATAAGCAGAGGAAACAGCATAACTTCCTTACCTATAGCAGAGGACCGAGTCTGGAGGAGTCAACTAGTAGAGAGAAGTAGGATGTTGCATCAAATAACTCAGCCAGGGCCTCTGCTGCCCAAGTATCTTCAATCTGAAGGCAGATGCCTTGCTGAACTAGAACTCCAGCCAAGACACTAAAGTAGCAGTTTAGCTTGGTATACTAGCTACCACTCAAATATGGGTCACACCTCACCCATTTTTTTTTTTTTTTTTAATTCCTGGCACAAAGGACAGTACCTGATGAACAACCAATGCTCACTAAATGCTTGCACAGCAGCAGGATGCTGTGACATCTCCTGGGTGACTGAACACTGGGAGGTGTGAGAATGTGGCTTGCCCAGAGAGGCCATGGGAGCTCTGTGTAATACCCCCGGCTCCCACAGCTGCCCTGTGCACCTCTTCACCTGGCTGCTCACCTACCTCCTTCATAATAAACCAGTAAACACGTTTCCCTTAGTTCTATATGCCATCCTAGCCAATTACCTGAATCATGGTCAAGGAGAGGGCTGGGAAACCAATTTGTAGCCCCAGACTTGTGACTGGCATTGAAGTGGGGGCAGTTTTGTGGGGTTGAGCCCTTAACCTGGGGGATCTGACACTGTCTCCAGGTAGATAGGGTCAGAATTGAAGTTCAGTGTAAGCTATCCGGTTGGTGGCCACTGGAGAACCACCAGAGTGTGGGGAGAGGCCTCACACATCTTGTCGCAGAAGTGATCCACACTTGAGCGTGAGAGAGAAGCTGAAAGCAGTGTTTTTCACTCTGCCATTAGTGAGCAGAGCAGACTTCAGAATCAGGCCTCAGTTTTTTTTTTTTTTTTTTTTTTTGGGGGGGGGGGGGTACTGGGGATTTAACTCAGGGGCACTCGACCACTGGGCCACATCCCCAGCTCTTTTTTGTATTTTATTAGAGACAGGGTCTCACTGAGTTGCTAAGTGCCTCGCCATTGCTGAGGCTGGCTTTGAACTCACAATCCTCCTGCCTCAGCCTCCCAAAGTGCTGGGATTACAGATGTGCGCCACCACACCTGGCTCAGGCCTCAGTTTGAATCCCAGCTTTGCCACTTGTTAGCTGTATAAATCTGGGCAGAAAACTTTATCTTCATAAAATGAGACTGACCATAAATAATAAAAACCCTCTACCACCTTCCAGCTTTGTTACTTTGGGAGGATCAGTTGCCTAATATTGTCAAATCTTAGTTTGCTATTTTGTGGGGGCAGGATACTGGGGATTGAACCCCAAGGACAGCTTACCACTGAGCTATATCCTCAGACTTTTAAAATTTTTATTTTGAAGCAGGATGTTGCTTAGTTGCAGAGGCTGGCTTTGAACTTGCTGTCCTCCTGCCTCAGCCTTCCCAGCAGCTGGGATCACAGGCATGTGCCACACAGGCCAGCTCCAGTTTTCTTATTTAAATGGAGGTAATATACACCTGTTAACTTTACGATGTACTACAACTATAAAGCTTTAGCTGAACCTAGCTCACAGTGGCTATATTCTGAATGAATGAATAAAAAAAAAAAAAAAATGGAGGTAGGGGTTAACTTAACTCAGCACCCAAAGATGAGCCAAAATAAAGCACATGTCTATCAACAACAGGTAGTAGGCCCTGGGGTTGGGGAAGATTATCTAATCACAGTAAATGTTGAGAATAAAGACAAGAGTAGAAAATGACAGAAGGACTGTTAAGATCAGAAAGAGAAGAAACCAGCATGTTAGGTAGCTACTAGGCGCAATTTATTCACAATGCAAAAATACGAATGCCTTCTATGTTCCAGGTATTATGCCAAGTCACAGACTAACTGGCAAAATAATAATTAGGGTTCAAATAAAAGCATAAGATTAAACTGAGAGCCAATAGTAAGGGTTTTAGGCTAGGGGGTAAAGGAAGGACTCCCAGAGGACATGATAAGAAAAGTGAACAGGCCTGGCCTGTTGGTGAGGAGTAGAAAAATGGTCCAGGCAGAGAATGGAGCATGCATGAAGTTGATCCAGAGGCAAAAGCACTGTTCTTGGTCGCTTTAAATACAGGTACTTAGAGATCATCCACCCTAACCAACTCTGTCCTTTCCTTTGTAGCTGTTATTCTTTCCAGTTTATTTAAATTTTTTCATTTTGTGGAAATGGGCCTCTAGCAAAGGGGCTCAGTCACAGTGGAAGGCCCACATCAGTCTGAACAGAGTTTAAAATCAGGAACAGGGCCTGACTTACTGTTTGAAAAGAGGCTCCTGAGATGAGGAGCAGGTTGTGCAAAGCATGCTAATGATCCCCATCTCTTTGCAACATGGTGATCAAGGCAAATGCCCAAGTACAGACCCTCTGCCAGCAGCAGATGTTCTCTGAGGTCTAACTATGCCAGAAGACTCAGAGTAGAATGGGGTGAGCAGGGGCAAGAAGGAAGAGAATGAGCAGATCTGAATGTCCCACTGGAAGGCAGAGCCTTCCCTGCACTGACAACACAGCAACAGACTTCCACGTGGATGGAGATGGGGGTGGGAGGTGCCAATTTGCCCCCTATGGAATCCACTAGAAACTGGCTGGAGTACGGTTGGGCTCTGACGGACTTTCATCCAAGGAGTTCTTTGGTCTTCACTGCCAGATGCCTGTCTAGCTCTGCAACAGTGTCATCGGCCATTTGGCTGATCTGCAAGAACACAAAATGAGATAGCTTGATAACCAAGGCTGCAGAAAGATAGGAGACAAACATTCCAGAAATATGAAAAGGTTATCTGGGAAATAATTACAGTGATAAAAGTTCACATTAATTGACTGCCTGCCAGCTGTATTAAGAACTTCATATGTACATTCTTGTCGATTCCCAACAGTAATCCTGTGAGACAGATACTATCATTATCCCCATTTTGCAGATAAGGAAACTGAGACAGTTGGATCACTACTTATACAGGGTACAGAGCTAGAAAGCTGCAATGCCAAAATCTAAACCATGGTAGTAGTCTGATTCCATATGAAACAAAGAAGCCAGACTGCCTCTTTTTTCTTTTTCAATTTTTTATTCTAACTTGTTATATATGACAGCAGAATGCATTACAATTCATATTACACATATAGAGCACAATTTTTCATATCTCTGGTTATATACAAAGTATATTCACACCATTCAAGTTTTTATACATGTACTTAGGGTAATGATGGTGGTATACATACACAATGGAATACTACTCAGCCAGACTGTCTCTTAATGGGCCTCTAGAATTCTTACACCTCAGCTACTCTGCCAGTTTAGAATGTTTTCAGATGAATTGATAAAAAGAATATTAAGATCCCAAGAGTTAAGCAGGAAAAAAAATGCCTTCAAAAAAAGATGAAGTACATCTGGTTAACAAACATGGAAAATTCAATAGACACTGACTGAGGAAATGCAAATTAAAACAAGATACAGTTTGGCTATCATAGTTAGCAAAATTTGATGTGGTTTTTAATTACAATATTCAATGCCAGCAAGCTATAGTAAAATGGAAAAGCTCATAGATCACTGATAGGAATTTAAATGATGCAAATGTTCATATCATTTAATCCCTGAATTCTCAACTGGGAAATTATCATATGAACAGGATCTGAAAAATTTTTAAGCTCTATACACATAGGTATCTATCCTGATTTTATTTTTAATAATGAAAAATCAGAAAACCCAAAGTTATGGAATGGGGAAGTAGTTGAATATACACAGTCATTAAAAATGGGTGAGACTGTCTACTTTCCATGGAGAGAATGTACACAGGTAACATTCCAGTTTGAATGTTTTATAACAAGTATGGGTATATTTGTAATCAGAACAAAAATGTTTGTTTCAATAATTCAACTGGAGACACGCTCATGTTATCCTTCATGTAAAGCAAAATCAAGATTCAAAATTCTGTGTTTATTATACACACACATATGTCTGTATACATGTATATATATTAGAAATATAAATATACATGTACATATATATTAGAAATGATCTATAAAATATGTAAACAAAAAAAAATGACCTAGCCAGGCGCGATGGCACATGCCTATAATCCCAGTGGCTCAGGAGGCTGAGACAGGAGGATTTTGAGTTCAAAGCCAGCTTCAGCATTAGTGAGGTACTAAGCAACTCAGTGAGACCCTGTCTCTAAATAAAATACAAAATAGGACTGAGGATATGGCTCAGTGGGCAAATGCCCCTGAGTTCAATCCCTGGTACCAAAAAAAGGGGAAAAAATGGCCTATTTTTTAAAACCAGAAGGAAACTTACCAAAATATTAACAGTGGTTATCATTTAGTGATAGGAACATAGTAATACATTATTCATGTCTCTTATCAGTCACATCCCACCTAGGTCCTAGCACATCTCAAGTTCTCAGAAAGCATTTAGTAAGTAAATAATTATTACAGTTTTCTACACTTTTTCTGTTTTCTAATTTTTTTGCAATAAGCACGTATGTCTCTAGAATGAAATACAAAAGCCAGTATGATTTACTAGGTACTAAAGCTTCCCCCTCTGTCTACATGGGACTAAAGAAAGAAGCTAAGGTAGGAAGCTTTGAGGGTGGCAGCATGGTGCCCAGAATCTGTGTGCTCAGCGGCACAGCAGCTGTTTGACATTTTTATTTGCCAATGCCAAGCTTTGGTCAGGAATTGGAAACTAAATGCACGGGAAATAGTAGAAACTTTATTTTAGTCTTTTTTAGACTTGCAATTGGTCCCACGTAGGGAGGCAGCCATCTCTCACCATAGCAACAGCTGTACATTTTTCAGCTGGAAAAGCAAAGCTCCTGGGATTGCCAGACACTTTTCTAGACTGGATTTAGAATGGCAGTTTGGTCCCTCCTCACTAAGCCAGTCACAATCCCTTGAAATGCTTCTGGCCCTTGCAGCTACTCCAGATGAGGTGGAACACACTGCCCAGCAGCACTCCAGCCACAAGCCTCCTCTAGAGAAATGGCACTGAGGAGAGTTTGACACAGGAATGGGGAAGAAAAGGAGAGACAGCCCCCAGGGTAACAAAATGACGACATGGCAAGACAATATGCAAGTAATTTTCCCACTCTGAGTTTCAGTTTCCTCATCTATCAAATGAGGATGCCAGCCCCTTCCTCAGAAAGTGGTCGTGAAGGATAAACAAAATCATGAATATACGAGCACATTTTAAACTGGGTATGTGCTATGCAAATAGTTGTGTTACTATGATTTTTACTATCACTTCCTGACTTCTTTTCAAATTAATCAATCAATGGAAATATTTACTAACTTTTTACCATATTATAAGTACAAAATGTCCTTGGGAAAAGTCTACCTGCAGGTTCATCTTTTCCATCTCGATCTGACTTCTTAAAATATTGATGATCAACACCAACACACCAAGAACAGCTTCTACTGATTGACTGTTCACTACATGCCAGATACTACATGTTCACTGGGTTACATTTTCACACACTGTGTTGCACAGAATCCTCACAACATAGAGGATACAATTAGGTCTTTTTAACATATTATGAACACTTTTCACCAGCCTGTTGCATAACTGTTCCTACTGTGCCAAAGTCTTTCGTCCTCTGTTATTTCAATTAATCCATAATCATATCACATAACCTCTGTACAGATAGGACGGGCATTATCCCTATTTTACAGAGGATTGACCAAGGCAGAGAACATTAACTGCTCTACCCAAGATCACATAAAAAGTCAGTAGTGTGGCCAAGCCAGGAACTCACCCACCCATAATGGCCAGTATGATCCTCCTGTTCCCTCTGAGGGGTCTAGCACCTGGCCTAGTCCTTCCTCATTCCAGCCAGGCTATGTTAGGGTCATTAAAAGTATCAATCCTGGTACCTTAAAAGTCACAAGGTTGGGAGAGGAATGGGATGGACAAATAGAGTAGAAATTACCTAGGACCAGCAACCACATTAGTCACTTCTAAATATGCTATATCATTTGGTCTTCACATCAATCCTGTGGGAAGGCACTACTGTTCCTTTACAGATGAGCAGAGGCTCAGAAAAGTGAAGCCGCATTCGTAGCACAGAAGTAAAGGAGGGCTGGGGTTGTGGCTCAGCGGCAGAGCACTCGCCTCGCATGTGTGTGGCCCGGGTTCGATCCTCAGCACCACGTAAACATAAATGCATTGTATTGTGTACAACTAAAGTAAATAAATTTTTAAAAAAAAAAAAAAAAAAAAAAAAAAAAAAAGAAGTAAAGGAGCTAGGATTTGAATTCAGGCCTATCTTAATTTTAAAGCAAAAGCCCTTTCATTATCATATGACTTGTGAGGACTAAGATATTATCACCAACAGCACTGTCTTGAGCATTACATTTGCATTTAACAAGTTCAGGGAAATGAAAAGCAGGAACAGAGATATGGGAAGAACACAGTGCACAGCTCTGGGACAGGCTTGTGTACAAGTCATCCTTCCTGAGGCCTGGTTTGGGACCCCCACTGCTCACCATTCTGGCCTCCCTGCCTGCAGCCCAGTCTGCCAAGAGCCCTCCCCCCTCCTTCATCCTCACCAGCACCCGGCTTCACTCATTTCAGAGCAGGCTGTTTCTCAGAGAAAGGCAGCAGTGAAAGGATATTGGCTAGAGTCACTGGTGGTTTCTGCCAAGTGCTTTAATGTTCAACAGACCCATTTATAGCAAACTGAAATGAAGGTAAAACAGCAGGCAGGCAGATGTCAGCATCCTGAGCAGAAAGACCTTGGTCCTTCTTCAGCAGAGCTGACCAGGGCTAGGGAAGTATAGAGGGGCTGAGGGAGTTTGGGGGTCAGATGCGATGGCTGAGACAGAAACTACAACTGAATCATCATTTCATTCTAACATACCAAAGATGAAAGGAACACTGTTGTTATAGTTTTAAAAAAACATGACCTCAAAAGAATTTTGGAAAAAAATTTTAAAAGAAAACCTCACAAAAAATGAAATAAAAATTGTTCATAATTCTATCATCTGATATGTATAAGCTGCCAACTGTTCTATGTATATGTGACTTTTTGTTATAAAAATGGCATCATGTTATAACTTACCACTTTAAGAAAGTATATTCTAAAAAAATTTCCATGTCTATAAAAATATTTTTACTGTTTTTCTATGCAAATTTCAATGAGTAGCTATAAAACAATTATTTTCCCACTGTCAGAAATTTAGACAGCTATTATACATAATACATCAATGAACAACACTGTAGATAAAAAATTCTTAACAATTTAATTCAGATAAAACCCATACTAACTGAATTAGAAATGTATGGATTTTGGTATATGGTGCCATATTATCCTCTAGCAAAGCTGTATGAATTTATATTAAAAAACAATCTTCTCTATGGGGTGTAGAAGTAAAAGCAATATTTTCAAGACATCAATATTTTAAGCTCACATTAAAACTTTCAGGTTGGCCGGGCGCAGTGGCGCACGCCTGTAATCCCAGCACTTGGGAGGCTGAGGCAGGAGGATCACGAGTTCAAAGCCAGCCTCAGCAATGGTGAGGCACTTAGCAACTCAGTGAGACCCTGTCTCTAATAAAATACAAAAAAAAAAAAGGCTGGGGATGTGGCCCAGTGGTCAAGTGCCCCTGAGTTCAATCCCCGGTACCAAAAAAAAAAAAAACAAACAAAAAAAAAAACTTTCAGGTTAAAGTTTCAGGAGTTAAAAAAGGCAAAATTTTAGCACACATATTTTAAAAATCTTAAGTGATTTAGACAGTATATACAAAGAACCTTAAAAATATGTATTTCCTCTACATAGAAATTCCACACTTGGGACATTCTATCCTAAGGAACTATAAAGACTTATAATATTATAACGATATGTACTGCAATCTTAAAATAAAATAAAAATTAAAACAACTAAATGTCCAAAAAGATGGCTTCAAAAAGTGAATCATGGGCAAAACCACAAGACAAACTAGCAGCCATTAGAAATGGCCATTTATGCCAGGCACGGTGGCGCACGCCTGTAATCCCAGCACTTGGGAGGTTGAGGCAGGAGGATCGCAAGTTCAAAGCCAGCCTCAGCAATGGTGAGGCACTTAGCAACTCAGTGAGACTCTGTCTCTAATAAAATACAATAAAAAGGGCTGGGGATGTGGCCCAGTTGGTCGAGTGCCCCTGAGTTCAATCCCTGGTACCAAAAAAAAAAAGAAATGGCCATTTATAATAGTTCTTCAAGACACAAGGAAATGCTAATGTCTTTAATGCCAAATGGAAAATTGAAAGCTGGATGTAAAATTATTTATATACTATATGTACTCATCATGTTTACAATTATACAGTGTTAAAAAAAAAAAAAAAAAAAAGGAAAAGAAGAATTATTCCAAAATGTTAAGAGTAGCCACTTGTGCAATGTGGGCTTGTGAGATGCATTTTTTTCCCATTTTTGAAAATAGTCTTCTGTACTCTATATTTTCTATTATGAGCAGACATTACTTTGATAATCAGGAATAAAAAAGTAAACAGATAAGTTTTTTTAAGACTGTTGATGAAACAATAATCCATTGCATCCTTGTTTATATGAAACAAAAACAAAAAACCCACACCAAAAACTCAAATTTTGGTGACTTCTGACAGGGAAAAAGAAAAAAATGAAGCATACACAAGGCTGTCTCCTGAATATTTTCTACCCAAACTTTAATTACGTAATAGCAAATAAAATTACTACCAATAACGGTCAGAACCAACATTTACATGACAGTATCTGTCTGTAAGCTGAGTATGGTGGTGCACAGCTGTAATCTCAGTGACTTGGGAGATAAAGGCAAGAGGATTGAAAGTTTGTGGTCAGCCTCAGCAACTTAGCTAGGCCCAGCCTCAAAGTAAAAAATGGGGTGAGATGTAGCTTGGTGACAGATCATCCCTGAGTACAATCCCCAATACACACACACACGCACACACACACACACACACACACACACACAAAAGGATACCTTTAATAAAGATTTTTATAATGGAAAAATGATATATTTTATAGATCACTGTTATTTTATAGTTCACATACATGCTTACAGAGATAGCCTGAAGGACAGCACTAAAATGTTAACAATGGTCATCTCTTAGTGACAAGATTTCAATAACTTTCTTCATTACTTTTTTTTTTTTTTTTTTTTTTGGCATTGGGGATTAAACCCAGGAGTGCTTAACCACTGAGTCACACCCCCAGCCCTTTTTATTTTGAGACAGGGTCTCACTATGTCACTTAGGGCCTCATGAAGTTTCCTTGAGCTTGCGATCCTCCTGACTCAGCTGTCCAAGTCCCTGAGATTACAGGTGTGCACCACCACACCCAGCACTTCATTCCTTTTTATAATAAACATGTATTAGTTAAGCATTAGGAAAACTAATGAAGTTATTTTTGCTTTGAAAAAATAATAATAAGGGGCTGGGATTGTGGCTTAGTGGTAGAGCGCTCGCCTACCACGTGCGCGGCCCGGGTTCGATCCTCAGCACCACTTACAAATAAACGAATTGTGTACAACTAAAGCAAATAAATAAATATTTTAAAAATAATAATAATAAGCCGGGCGCGGTGGCGCACACCTGTAATCCCAGCACTTTGGGAGGCTGAGGCAGGAGGATCGCGAGTTCAAAGCCAGCCTCAGCAGTGGCGAGGCACTTAGCAACTCAGTGAGACCCTGTCTCTAATAAAATACAAAAAAAAGGGCTGGGGATGTGGCCCAGTGGTCTAGTGCCGCTGAGTTCAATCCCCGGTACCAAAAAAAAAAAAAAATAATAATAATAATAATAATAATCAACATTAAGAAAGAACCAGGCACAGTGGCATCTGTTCTTGCCAAGTAAAGATGCCCTGGGAAACTTATTGACTCTGGAAGATTTTTATAAAGCAAACTTGAACCCAGTCCAAGATCTGGAGCCAAGTTCCCTGACAGCCCCGCCTAGAACGGCTACAACCTTGCTCACCCATGGAAACAAGAGTAACAAATAATGCTTTGAAACTATAAGTCATTGAGTTTTGGAGTAGCTAATCATACAGCATTACTGTGGCCATGGGTGACTGATATGGATCACAGCCAATGTGGGAAACTATGGACATGTTAAAATTCAAACTCCTCAACCTGGTCTACAAGACCTTCTATCTTCTCTACTCACTCCCTAGTCTTAGCCTAGGTTCGAGCCCCAATGATCTATGAGACAAGGTTTTTTTTATATTACTATACCTGTGTACATACCTTTCTTGTCTCTTTTCCTCTTGTCTCTCACTCTTTTATCCAAGAGCTCCTTACTCAAGTGCTACTACTCAGTACACTGACAACATAAGTACTTACTTCTCAGCAACAGGAAACCAGATAAGAGAGCATTAGCAAGTAGGCTCTGAGCTCAGTCTGCCTGTCTCTGGATGCCCTTTCTTCCATGTACCAGCAATATGATTTGGGCAAGTTACTGAACTTTTCCTCACAGTATGTAGTAATGAGGATAAATAAAGCAATGTCAAGTGTTTAGCAGAGAGCCTAGCACAAGTAAAAAAAGTCAACAGTATCTTATCCTCTACTATGGATCCCTCCAGGGTCCAGCATGAGGCTAGACCCAGGACAGAGACTTGGTCAATATTGTCATGTGAATGAAAGGACCACAGACATTTGTTGAAACTGTCTTTGCTTCAGACATGAATGAATGATTCCTTGGACTGGAAATATAAACCCCACATCTGTTGGCAACAGTACCTGCTTCTCTATGAGCCTAATGGTATCTTCTGAGGTCTTGTCCTTTGATTTCTTCAGCTTATTCATTGCATTGGTGCGAACCCTCCGTAAAGAGTCCTTGGCCTTGTTGGTGTTCTGTTTGGCCAGTTTCACCAGCATTTCCCTGTGCTCCCTGGTTACTCTGATAAAAGAAAAAAAAAAAAAAAAAAAAAAAAAATCAAGAAAAGCATCTAGACATTAGTCTCTAGCCAAGAACTTAATACCACTCTATTAGCTCCACAGTCTATAACTTTTACTCTGAACATTCTTGATACATGCCCATGGATATGCTCAGGGTCAAGTACAGTTCTTGATGAGTTAGCTAAGGACAGCCCCTAAGAATACTGCTTAACAGCTCAATTCACAATAGCTAAGCTATGGAACCAACCTAAGTGCCCTTCAACAGATAAATAGATAAAGAAAATATAATACATATACAGAATGGAATATTACTCAGCCATAAATAAGTATGAAATTATGGCATTTGCCAGTAAATGGATGGAACTGGAGACTATCTTGCTCAGTGAAAATAAGCCAATCCCAAACAACCAAAGGCCAAATGTTCTCTCTGATATGCAGGTGCTAACTCACTATAACTGGGGTAGTTGGGGGAGAAGAGAAGTTCACTGGATTAGACAAAGGAGAATGAAAGGAAGGGAGGAAAATGGGAATAGGAAAGACAGTAGAATGAATTGGATATAGCTTTTCTATGTTCTTATGTGAATACATGACCAGTATAACTCCACATCATGTAAAACCACAAAAAAAGGGGAAGTTATACTCCATGTATGTATGATATGTTAAAATACATCTACTGTCATGTATAACTAAAAAGAACAAACAAAAAATTTTCAAAAAGAATACTGTTTAAGAGTATAAGCCAGCATGGCTTATGGCTCATGGCTTATGACCTGGGGTCAAATTCTGACTATGCTACTTATGAGACACATACATGATCACCTTTCCTCAGAGTTCCCATCTGTCTAATGGAGATTCAAGGAGTGATATAAAAACTTACTGAGATGATGCATATGAATTATTTAGCACTGACCCTGGCACATTTTAAGTGCTCAGTTAAACAATCAAAAATAAACCATAACTCCACCTCCTTCCTGCTGAAGAAAGCAATGCAAATAAGTGATGATGTTATAGAAATAGCAACATCTCTAAATCTCTAAATCATCCCAAAATAAGTAGTAACCTTCATAATCTTATTACAACAAATGACTTTCAATTAATCTCAAAACCAACCAATATATAACATGAGTCACAATGTAACATGTGTGAACCATTATGCCAGTTAACTTTCAAAAAGTAGCCATGAAGTGTCTAGCACATTATAAATGTTAAATGTCAGTTTTTACTTAATATGCTCATCATAACAACAAAGAGCATACTGGAGGCTGACAATAAGCCACTGAGACAGGCATTTTATACCACAATCCTTACAACTAGTTAATTAGTTTATATTTAATAATCACAACAACCTAGCAAAGTAGCCCAGCATATTTGCTTGGACTTCCTTTTTCCATTTGTATAAACTGAGTGCTAGGCACTGAGGGCATTACCATGAAGATGACAGACCACTGTTTGCTCCTAAGGAGCAGTATAGGGAGTGAAGCAAGTAGATACATTTACAATGGAGTGTGAGAAGTGCTGAAGTGAGGGGTATGGGGAAGGCCAAGGTGCCACAGGAAAGAAGCCACTCAGCTAAATCACCAAGGACTGTCCAAGTTTGGGGGGGGGGGGGGAGTAAAGGAAGATTTTCCTGGAGAAATGATATCTAAACATGGTAGTCATTAGGTCTGTTTACCAGTATTATGGTTCTTGTCCTTCTGGACACATAGGAGAAATGCATGTCTTGACCCCTTCCAAAGCTAAGCTACACAGCTTTAGTCCCTTCTGGACTGACCTACTTGAAAGTATTCTCAAAATAAAAATGGAATGGCTAATGAAATCTGAGCATAAATGATGGGTATCACCTCAGGATAAAAGCTTCCAAAAGAAAAATGCATGCTCTATCACATTTGTTTTCCTTATCCACAGTACAAGTTGAGATAAGAATTTCCATCAGCTCAGGTCCCAGAATGACCATGATGAACAGCCTCTAGAATGCAGCATGAGCAAGAAATAAACTTCTATTGCTATAAGCCATGGAGATGTTGGGATTGCTTGTTAATGCAGCATAGCTCATTCTCACTGATATACTTCACTGCCAGTACTGGCAGAGTAAGGGGAGACATGCAGGAGGAGGAAAGAGCATATGAAAAGGCTTTAAGCTGTGTAGAGACCATGTTTCATCACAGGAACTGGCTGGGGCACAGGTAACAAAGTAAGGAGTGAATAAAATCATGGCGTTCGCAGGTAAATGGATGAAGTAGAGAATTTAACGCTAAGTGAAGTTAGCCAATCCCCAAAAGCCAAATGCCGAATGTTTTCTCTGATATAAGAAGGCCAATTCACAGTGGGGTTGGGATGGGGAGCATAGGAGGATTAGAGGAACACTAGAATGGCCAATGGGGAGGGAGAGGATGGGAGGGGGCATAAGGGTGAAGAAAAAAAAAAAGATGGTAGAATGAGAATCATTACCCTAGGTGCATGTATGAAGTCAGGAATGGTGTGAATATACTTTGTGTACAACCAGAGATATGTAAAAATGTGCTCTATAAGTATAATATGAAATGTAATACATTCTGCTGTCATTTCTTTTTTTAATATTTATTTATTTGCTTTAGTTGTACACAATGCAATGCATTTATGTTTACGTGGTGCTGAGGATCGAACCCGGGCCGCACGCGTGCTAGATGAGCGCTCTACCACTGAGCCACCACCCCAGCCCCTCTGCTGTCATTTCTAACAACTTAGAATAAAAAATAAATTGCAAAAACAAACAAAAAGTAAGGAGTGATAAGAGAAGAGGCTGGGCGGCTGGGGTCTAGAGTGTTTGCCTGGTACGTCTGAGGCACAGGATTAGATTCTCAGCACCACATATAAATAAATAAAGATCCATTGACAACTAAAAAACATACATACTTAGAGAGAGAGAGAGAGAGAGAGAGAGAGAGAGAGAGAGAGAGAGAGAGAGAGAAAAGAGGCTGGGAAGCCATATCATGGAGAGTCTTTTATAAGACCATAAACCCCATTTTATAAATGAAGAAAATGAGGCCCAAAGAGTTTAGTGTCATATTCAAAGTCAAACTCAGGCTGGCCTGTCTCAAAAGTCAATGATGGTCTCTAGTATAACAAAATTTCTCTGTCTTGAAATTAACATCACTGGTATATGCTCCCTGACCGTCAAATTAACATGGTTCTTGCTGAATAAGGATAATCCCACATTCTGGGTACATGTTCAGTGTGGAATAGTGATGAATAGCTACTGAACACTTAGTGACATCTATCTGATATTTTCTCTGATGAGAAAAAGAAATCAAAGAATTCTAAGAAAGGAAAAACTCTGAAAACGAAGTGGACAGTTGTATTATAAATAAATCCTTCTGGACTGACCTACTTGAAGGTATTCTCAAATTAAAAATGATTTTGATCACTACCACTATTAAACTTCTCTATGCCAGGTGAGTACTTCTGAATATGTGGCCTCACTGATTCTCACAACAGTTCTTCAAATTGTAGTCTAATACCCCCAATTTCCAATGTGGAAATTGAGGCTCACAGAAGTCAAGAGACTTGCCAAGTGGCTTGAGTGACAGAACCGGGATTCAAACCCAAATCTTTCTGGGCTGTATTCTTTCCACTAGTCCATGCTGCTCACCCCTTATAATCTATTTCAAATAAATCATGCACTTCGGCTTCCAGGCAGAAAGCTTTTCAAAGTCAGTAACATGAATCTTTGGACTGAAAAGGACAAAACCACCATGTCAGGAGTTTAGGGATTTGGATCAGATCTTGTTACTTTTATGGTTTTTAATTCATTGAACGAAAATCATGCTGACATGTTTAGGTCTCTTTTTTGTTCTGCCAAAGCATATGTCAGTATAAGGAAGGAACAGGAAAATTAAAACTTGATCCACTGATTCAAAACACTTAATCCTGCTGAAATCCTAGGAGGGGCAGAAAATAAATGCATCTAAGACTGCAAGAAACCTCTTAAACTTCCCTAAAAAGACCTCATTGAAGTGTTTCAATCTTGTTTTTCATATATAACTTGAAATAGATATTCCGCTGTTTAGAAAACCTTAACAAAAAATTATCTAACCAACGTTACACTACATTGTTATATTTTAAATGGAAGAAAAAATATTTTTATTAGCGCATTATAATTATACATAAAAATATATATATATATATATATATTTTTATTTGCTTTAGTTGTACACAATGCGTTTTATGTTTACGTGGTGCTGAGGATCGAACCCGGGCCACGCACGTGCTAGGCGAGCGCTCTACTGCTGAGCCACAATCCCAGCCCCTACATAAAAATATATTTTAAAAATATAAATCAGCACCCAAAAATCTTACAAGTAAAAGGCTATATAAAGAAAACAAAATCACCGTATGTGATTTGACCTTCATAAAATGTATTATTTTGTATCTGTTAATACAAATGTGGCCTTACCATACAATTAACACCAGTTTCTAAATGCAATAGTGTACAACTAGTATTGACACTGTCAAAATATTTCTGCTTCAGGATACAAATACAGACTCAATCATCTAAAGGATACTACAAGGAAATGGAGGAGGCACAGTGAGGAGTGGGGAAAGGGAGAAAGGGGGAAAGAGCAGGGGATGCTGGACACAGGAAGGGCTGGGAGGAAGAAGGGCAAATGCATGCCAGTTTGGGGTGCCGAGCTGAAAATACAAGATCAGGCACTTAGGGTGACGGCAACACACTGGTTTTGAAGTCAAGCAGATCAATCCCATTCCTTTATTACCCACTCAAAAGTTGACTATCAGGGGTAGGGATATAGCTCAGTTGGTAGAGTGCTTGCCTTGAATGCACAAGGCTCTGGGTTCAATCCTTAGCAAAAAAAAAAAAAAAAAAAAAAAAAGGTTGACTATCTTTGGGTAAGCTACTTAATATTTCTGAGCTTCAGTTTCCTTGTCTCTAAAATGAAGATTAAAAAGACACTTTAATGGATGATTGGGAAAAGCAGATATAACAGATTAAAACTACCAACAAACACAGCAGCATATACTAGCCTTGAATAAATGATAGTATTTATAAATGTTTAATCAAACACATTTAATTACTCCCTCATGAAACAATAAGGACACATCTGTTTTAGAAAAGAAACATATTGTATTATGGAAATATTTAAATTTCTTTCCAAAGCAGACATTAATATATCTCATCATCTGCACCTCACATTCATGGAATTCTGTGAGTGTGCAAGGTGGTGGTGGTAGCGGGTGTATCCCAAGCTTCTGACCATGGCTGGCTGGTTCTGAGTGCCCACTCAGCATTAGTTTACCAAACACTAATTGGGCCCTTGTGTTCCAAGTCAGATGGTGGGCCAAGCTGAGGTGCTCCAGAGAGGAGACAGGTCCGGTTCAACTTTTCCAGACTCAGTCAAGTGGTAGAAATAAGACTTGTCAGCCACTATTTAAAAAGATTTGACCACCGCTAGGACAGGAGGATAGATCTTCTATGGGGGGATCATGCAGAAAAAACAATTCTTCTGTTCTAAGATCTGGAAAATGCCTTTGAGATGCACAGTAACTTGTTGCCTGCAGAAGAAAGGAAAGGGCACTTGGGGGAGAAGTACAGAGGAAAATGTAACGGTGGGAGGGCAAGTATGAGACTGGAAAGGGCACACCAGGGTTAAATTTGTTCTACAGGCCTGGAATCATCAGCCACAAAACCCTGGCTTCAAAGAAAAGCAAGTTAGTGACCCTATTTATAAATAAACAATAAAAAAGGACTACTCCAGTTGATGAGCGAAAGGGTGCTGGCGGAGCGGCATACTCTATCCCACGGTCCATCCCTACTTCTGGACCTGTCACAGGCTAAGTTACCTTAAGCAAGTTATTTAAACTCGGTAAGCCCTGGTCATCTCATCTAGAAGTAGTATTTTAAAAATAAAACAGCATCTCCATTTCAGAGTAACCACGAGACTAAGATAAAATAATACCTGGAAAGTAGCCATCACTAAACCTGGTGAAGAATAAGTGCTCAAAATGTAAACGGTCCTTTGCTGTTGCTGCTGTTCAGGTTTTGGCAACCCCTCAGGCATCTTCAAATAATGAAGTTTATATTCATGAGACATTTGTATCAACACAGAAATGACAGGACAAAAATCTATGCTTCAGCAAGATGACTTTTTGCAATCTGATGCATAACTACACATTTCACATACGTTCTGGAATCCAAATGCTCCAGCATGTAGCCTTGAAATTTTCTTTTTTCGGTATTGATTCATTCATTCAACTTTTAGCTTCATTGAACCTGTTAACTGGGCACCTATTCCAGTTACTATCGCAGAAACAAGGGATGTAACAGTAAACACATGAGTTTACAGTCTAGCTAGGAAGGCAGTCATTAAACAGACTCACGCATAACAAATCACTACGTTACGGTTAGTAGATGCACTATAAAGACTTACAGAGTTCTATAAAAATAATTAGCAGAGGAACAAGTGTCCCACCAACCTTTCCTGGGAGCCCAGGAAGTAAATGTAGAGATAAAAGTTAGATGATATCTCAATTAAGATGAGAAAGAATGGAAGGGATAGTGGTGGCAGATCATCCTCTTCAGAGGGAATGGCACATGGAAAGGCTTTTATTCCCAGGTAAAGAATAAGCAGTAAGAAGGATACTGCTCTTGAGGGACAGGAAAAAGGCAATGTAGCTAGAGTACAGAAAGCAGAAAGCAGAAGGTAAAGACTATCTCAAATGAAAAGGCTGGCAAGGGCAATGCTACAGAGGCCTTCAATGTCATACTGAGTCTAAAGTATATACAAATGATGGAATATTACTCAGTCTTAAAAAAAGTAATGAGATCCTAATACATGGTACACATGGATGAATGCTGAAGACTTTATGTTAAGTAAAATAAGACAGATTCAAAAGGATAAATATTGTATGATTCCACTTATATGAGGTTTCTAGAATTGTCAAATTCATAGAGGCAGAAAAAACAGTGGCTACCAGGCCTAGCAGTAGAAGAAAGAGGGAAATGTGGAATTATTTAATGGGTATAGTGTTTCAATATGGCAGGAAGAAAAGCAATCTGGAGACTGGCTGTACTGCAAAGTGAATGTATTTAATGCTGCTGAATTGTATTCTTCAGCGATAAACAAAATGCTAACTTCTAATGTATATTTGATGCTTTTTGAAAATGAAGAAAGAAAAAAAAAAGAGTCCTAGTAGATTGCTCCTAGGAAAACAACAAAACAACAGAAGTGCTTCAAGGGACAAAGAAAACTTGATCAAACTTGTGTTCTGTAGAGACAGCAATGCACAAACCAGAGCTAAGCATGTGTTGAAACAACACAGAAGCCCCAGGCAGGTAGATGGAGAGCCCAGGTTCCACCCTGCAGCACCTCCTTGGCTCCATGATGAAGACAGCAGTCTTTTCCCTGGGGTCAGAGAGCCTGCCAGCATAAGGCAGGGGTTTTGGCTGAGCTGGCAGGGTCATACTTTGTTTGTACAAACATCACCAGGCAGATCTCTCAGTGACATCCTGGATGGGGGCCTTCCTGCAAAATTTTTTGAGCATGTTCCCATGAACAATAAGCAGAGGGCATGCCCCACTGGTAAGCAGCACAAGAGACAATCCCACTGACTGAAATGATACTTCCTATTGTTTGAAGGAGAATGGGACACATGTACAAAGCCATGTGTAAACAGGTAAAACCAGTTAGTGTTGACAGACACTCCACTTCAGAAGGATTTCTGGCCACTTAAAGGGGCCCTTAAAGCCAAGAAGACCTAAACTGAAATCCCAGCTCTGCCACTTATTAGCTTCAGAACTTTGAATATGTTATTTAACTTCTCCAAACTCAGTTTTGTTTTCTTTTCTTTTTAATATTTATTTATTTAGTTGTACACAATGCCTTCATTTTTATGTGGTGCTGAGGATCAAACCCAGGCCACGCACGTGCTAGGCGAGCGCTCTACCGCTGAGCCACAATCCCAGCCCCCAGTTTTCTTGTTTATGAAATAAGAGTATGTATATTACCAGGAGGGTGGACATGAGGACTAAATGAAATGAGGGGTGGAAAGGGCCCGGCATACTTCAAGTGCATATGCACTACAAGAATTCAACACAAGGTGTTGTACTAATATTACAAAATCTCCAGGACTTGGGGACACAGGATGTGAGTGTGAGGAAGAAAACACTCAAAAAGGATTTGGTGGGGCTGGGGTTGTGGCTCAGCGGCAGAGCGCTCGCCTTGCATGTGCGCGGCCCGGGTTCGATCCTCAGCACCACGTAAACATAAATGCATTGCATTGTGTATAACTAAAGTAAATAAATAAATATTTAAAAAAAAAAAAAAAGGATTTGGTCACTTGAGCTAGGGCTGTGGAATAGACGGTGAGCGGAGAGGAACAGAATAGGAACAGATGACAGTAGCAAGCAGTGGGGGCTGTGGGGGTCATGAGTTCTGCTCCAGTGGCTAAGCAGAGCAGGCTGAGGAGAGGGAAGCAGCCTCCAGGGAATGGCATATAAAAACACATTTCTGACAGTTCCACTGAGAGAAACCTTGCTACCTCCTCACTGGGCTGCTAGGAGACATCCCCCCCAGCAGGAGCATTGGCCTGCAATCAGGAGCAGACACAGGCCTTGCTTCATTGTTTGCTGGTGGGAGCTGCCCACTGCCCTGGGGCTACTGGCCCTGAAGGAAATGTTTTTGTTTGAGTAGCCCAGCCAGATTTCCGATGCTTCTGGGTACACCATGCCCATCCCTCCCACTAGCCTGTCTCACATACATTAATGTCTCATAAAGACATCAGACCAAAGGAAATTATACATTTGGGAAGGACTTCTCCCACAAGCAGTAATTTTAGTTCTCTCTGGGGACAAAACTGGCCACCAGCTTTCAAAGACTGCTCTGTGACTGAAGCATGCCTGGACCATCCTGAAATACAGTCCAGCATGACAGAAAGAGAAACAGCTAAGGTCAAGGATCCCAGCTCCATATTTGAAGCTGAGGGCCCTTGATTAAATCACTTATCTTCCCCTTCCCTGTCACCCAGAAGGAGGGGAACCCAAGTCCTGGGTCTGTCAAATATGTATAATACCGTTTACTTAGATCGTTGTGAGGATTAAACATGTTAATAAATGTGCTGGCACGTAGTGATGTGCTCGATAAACATTATGTTATTATTTCCTCAACTGTCAAATATGAAGTGGGATGGGGGGGATTTAAGATGCTACCTTTCTTCCACAGTGTTGTGAGCAACTGAGAGGTAATGTTTCAAGAATTTTGAATATGTATGTACCGAACTATTCTAAACTAATAAATGATATATAAGTAATAAAATTAATGGTGGGCTGGGATGTAGCTCAGTGGTGCAAGGTCCTGGGTTGGATCCCCAGTACTCCAAATAAATAAATAAACAGTAGTGTCTACTGAGAGAGAGAGCAAAGTACAGTGGCTACATGCCCAGGCTATGGAGAAAAACTATCTGTTCTTCTAAACTATGTGACACTGGGTGCAATGAACCTCCTTCCTCTGTGACTCAGTTTCTTCATCTGCAAAATAGGAATAATAACACACTGATCTTAAAAAGATTGCTATAAATATAATAGCTAATATAAAAATAGTGCCTGGAACTCAGTGAGCACATAGTGAGTGTTCATATTCACTTACTCCACAAACAGTCCATGACTCATACCTACTACATACTAAGCCCTGTTTCAGGGGCTAGGGCTACAACAGTGAATAAAACTGACAACACTCCTCCCTCCTCTCAAAGCATTCACATTCTAGTGAAGGAGAGATAAATAAATATATCAAAATGACAAATAAGTGGTATGAAGAAAATAAAGCAAGAGAAGACGATAAGAAGGGTTCTTATTACAATAAGGGCCCATTTATATTTGCCTCATCATTTGACCCCAATGTCACCTGCACCCCTTCAGTGATAATAATAAAATCTAACATTTGCAAAGCTCTATCAATGTGCCAGGCTCTAAGCTCAGGCAGACTCCATGCATTAGCTCAGTGAATCTTCATAATACTCTTATGACACTAGTTGTATTGCTACCTGGATTTCACAGATTAGAAAAAGGTTGTTTACAGATCAAATAAACTGCCCAGGATCACACAACGACTTCCTGGTGGACCTGACAGTTGAACCAGTGTGTTCTGTCTCCTAAATTCCAGGCCCTCTGCTATATTTTCTCCTTGTTGGTACTGGACAAACATAGCACCTATTCTTACTAGTGGTAGCAATAAGAACAGCACTGTTCTTAAATATTAAGACCTGCTTAGACAGATAATTCACTGCTACTCTTGAGGTCTTCCTGATATATCCAAGAGTAGTGGGGGAAAAGGAATCTACAGAAGAATGCAATGGACCTACAGCAGTAATTGCTAGCTATTTACATAATACAAAGGGTAAGAGAACACAGAAGAGGCAGGGAAAAGGAGAGCATGCCCTTTGTGTGCAGCTTTTTCATAAATATTGGTGGCAACTTTCTCCTCAGCCCGGGTTCCACTCTTTCCTGATTGTGCTTCCTTGTGTGTTTCAATCAGCATATGTGTGCTGGGAGGGAGTCCCCGTCCCACACACTTGGAGCCCATAATAGCAGGAGACACTTCTAAAACACCACAGGCCAGATGGGAAACAACACTGAACAGGACAGGGCAGGCACTCTGAAGCTGCATGGAGGCTCACTGGGTCTGGAAGGTAGAAAGCAAATGTACTAAACTAATCCTGAAATGAATGGCCCCGTAAAGCAGCGATGGCAAACAGGCAGTGGGAATGAAAGGGTAGAAAACACAACTGCAGTTGCTCAAATGTAGTTTGTGGTTGCCCCAGCCCAAGTCAGGTCATCAGGCGTTCTTTTACGATTTTTATTTTTCCTTTCAAGATCACTAACTGTATGTGTGTGGCTCATATAAGAAAAAGGTATTACCAATACTTCCTGGAATGTGCAAATTATACACACTACCCCGTAACTAGATCTACAAGGAAATATAGCAGCTAGCACAAGGAGGCCAGAACTAGAAGGAAAGAGGTGCCAAGTCATCAGCCCACGTAACAATGTGATAACATAGTAAGAATATGGACTCTGGAAACAGGTTCAAGTTTGAATAAATGTTCCTCCACTTACTAATCTGTAACTCTGGGAAAGTTACTTAAATTTTATTATCCCCAGCTTCCACATCTGTATTATACTCATCTCAAAAGGGTATTTCTAGGGCTGGGGTTGTGGCTCAGCGGCAGAGCGCTTGCCTCGCATGTGCGCGGCCCGGGTTCGATCCTCAGCACCACGTAAACATAAATGCATTGCATTGTGTACAACTAAAGTAAATAAATAAATGTTTAAAAAAAAAAGGGGTATTTCTAGAAAGCCAAAAAAACAATGAGATTGCTACAAAATGTACACAATATTGTTAATCCAAGAACAAAAGAAAAAGAAAGATAGTTGTGGTACTATAGAAATTTAATCCCATTTATGTAAACTAAATACAAATGCTCTTTGACTTATGATGGGTACATGTCCTGATATACTCACTATAAACTGAAAACATCCTAAGTCAAAAATTTATTTCATATACCCAACCTACTGAATAACATAACTTAGCAACACTACATGCTGTAGAAAATGGCTGCTTCCCTGACTGCTTTACATGACTGACTGAGAGCTGCAACTCACTGCCAGGATCATGAGAAAGTGCTGTACTGCGTACTGCCTGCCCAGGAAAGATCAAAATTCAAAATGCAGTTTCTATTGACTGCATATTGCTTTCACATCATCATAAAGTCAAAAACCTTAAGTTGAACCATAATAAGTCAACAACAACCTATACATATATATGGGAATACATATGCATCTTTTTTTTTAAATCTAGAAGATACATACTGAACTTAACAGTGGTTATTTCTGGAAAGAATACTTGGGGAATAGTAAATGAACTTTTCTTTTTATATTTCTGTAGCATCTGAATTTTTGTGATAAGTGTGTATAATTTTTGCAATTAAAAAGAGATGAAGGGCTGAGACAGGAGGATCGCGAGTTCAAAGCTGGCCTCAGCAATGGCGAGGCACTTAGCAACTCAGTGAGACCCTGTCTCTAAATAAAATACAAAAAAGGGCTGGGGATGTGGCCAGTGGTCGAGTGCCCCTGAGTTCAATCCCTGGTACCACCAAAAAAAAAAAAGGGAGAGAGAGATGAAGGGACTGGGTGTGGCTCAGTGGTAGAGCACTCACCTAGCATGTGTGAGGCAGTGAGTTCAATCTTTAGCACCATATGTAGATAAGTAAATAAAGGTACTGTGTCCATCTACAACTAAAATATATTTTTTAAAATGTTAGAAAAGTGTTTAAAAAAAAGAAATGAAAGTCATAAACCTAGCATATCCAATAGCCAGAAAATATATTAAAAACTCCTGCAACTCCACAAAAGTACAAACAACCTAACTTAAAAATAGGCAACGGACTTGAACAGACATTTTTCTGAAGAAAATAAAAATGACCAACAAATATGTCAAAGATGCTCAACATCATTAGTCATTAGGGAAACCATAATGAAATACCCCTTCACATCCATTAGGATAGTAATCATAATAAAAATAGCAAGTGTTGGAGAGGAGATGGAGAAATTGGAACCCTCATATATTGTTGGTAGGAATGTAAAGCATGCTTTACATTCTCACAGAGCTTGCTCTGTGAGAAAGTTTGGCAGTTCCTCAAGAAGTTAAGTAGACTTACCATATAACCCAGCAATTCCACTCCCAGGTATATACCTAAGAAAATTAAAACCATGTTGACACAAAAACTTGTATAATAATATTCACAGCAGCATTATTCACAAAAGCCCTGAAGTAGAAATAACCCAAATGTCCATCAAATGAGGAATGAATAAATAAAACGTGAGGAATGAATAAATATGAAAATAACCTACAATTGTGGTGATGGCTGCACACCTCCTTGGACAAACGCCAAAGCTGTCCACTTGTAGTAGGTCAATTAGAGCCCAATAAAGCTGTTGAGACTCTATAGGCCTCCAGCACTCCTCACTGAACACAACTATGGGGCCACCTGCCTCAAGCAGTGAAAGAAATGCTCCCGGGAACAGCTAATAATCCCTATGCAGAAAAGGCCACAGCAATAGTCACTAACAGCAGCAAACATGAGGATGACAATTTAAAAGACCACACGAATGCTCCTTTATCAACCTCTTTCCTTTCTTCACTAGTGTGAGACTGCAGCCTATTGACTCTCCCTTGTCTACTCCTGTTCCCTCTCTTCATCTTTCACAGGAGTTTCCTTCAATAAATCTTCATGAAAGCAAATGAGTTTATTATTCCATTTTATAGATAAGAAATTAAGGCTCAGAGAGTTCAAATAACTAGGCTGTATCTTGCATTGGTTTTCTTCTTAGAATTTTTTTGACTGTATCCTTGGATCCTCAGGTGGGTCATCAATTTGGGCTTTCCCCAGCTGTACAGCAGCTTCCTCTCCTCATTTGACTCAGCCTGGGGACCATCTACCATGCCTACCCAGCTTGCTCTCCCTGGAAAAATCTGGGCATCATCCATGATAAACTGCATATTAGCATATGGTGGAGGAAAAAAAAAAAAAACAAAAACAGAATTTAACCTGAAAGAACTATTAACTCAAGGCTTTTTACTGTTATCTGGGAAAGTCCCTGCTCTGATTCTAAGTAGAATTCTCTTTCCTACTACCTTGGAAAAAAGTCTGGCTTCAGAAGGAGATCAGTCTAGGTAGTAGGTCTACTATCCCCAACAGTGCCCCCCAAAAAGAGGAAGCCGATGATGGCAAAAAGCCAACGACTGTGAGGCCTTAGGGAGCAGTTTGGTAGGTGGAGAGAGCCAAGGTCCCTCAACTTCACCATAAGCACAGTAAATCTCACACCATAGGCAGGACTCGGCACTAGTTTTTTCTTATTTGGGATATACCTTCCAGGAGGTCTTGATCACCATAATTCATATTCAAAGAACAAAACCAAGTGCTTATTAACAATCAAACTACAGTGTTCCTGAGCAACTTAAATTCCAAGATAATTACAACATAATGACTCAACTCCTCCCATTCCTAAAAGTGGAGGGGAAAATAGGGGGAAAAAATGAACATGGAGTTAGAAGCGGGATTACTGAGTAAGAAAGCAAACAGAGTATTAAGGATGAAAAGAGAAATCAGAAAACACAATTAAAATATCTTTGCTTTTACTCCCAAGTAACCAGAAAAAAAATATAGTTTCTAAGAGCTCCTTAACCAGGAGAACAGACGATGAGCACTATAAGATAAAGGGGTTAAATTTTATTAAGTACCTATGATATGCCTCACATTTGCAGCCTCATATAAAATATCCAATCAGTTTTTCATAATCATTGACTAATTATTCCCATTACAGATAAAGATGCTTCAAAAAATCATGCAACTTTCCCATGGTTGCTGCAATGGGAGGTATGCTACTCAGATGGCCCTTCAGGAGAACCGGCGTGACAAATAGGGACAAAATCTGTTCTTATCCACCCAACATCTCCTCCCATAACCTACTCTAGCTCAGTAAATGGTAACTTCATCCTTCCAGTTGCTTTACTCCCCGACGCCTTCATTTCTCTGCTCAGATACCACCTTCCTCTAAAAGCTTCATGAACACCCTCCTTAACAGTGAAACCCCACCAAGCCCACCCATGGCATCCTTTATTTCCTTTCACAGCTTTTTTTTTCTCCACTGACAGAAAAACATGACCATCATACACACACACACACACACACACACACACACACACACACACACACAGAGTTTGTGTGCTACTGACCGTATCCCCAGTAGAAGTTATATAAGGCAAAGCATTTGTCTGACTTGTTCACTACTTTATTCTCAGTGTCTAGTAAAACTATGCTGGGCATGTAGTAGGTACTCAATGACTATCTGCTGAACACATTTATGAATGTCCTAGAAGTTTTACATTTCAGCATACATTTATATATTTTTATATGTTTTAGATACATTCTATTCTTATAAAATCAGACAAGGAAGAGACTTGAGGAATGATCAATAGGCAGAGAAGAAATTCTTCGGGTAGCTGAATTGTTTCTATATCTTGATTGAGGTAGTAGTTACAAGGACATATACACCTATCAAAACTCATCATCATGGGCTGGGATTGTGGCTCAGCGGCAGAGCGCTCGCCTCGCACGTGCGCGGCCCGGGTTCGATCCTCAGCACCACGAAAACATAAATGCATTGTGTACAACTAAAGTAAATAAATAAATATTTTAAAAAATAAAAAATAAAAAAAAATAAAAAAAACTCATCATCATGTACACTTGAAATGGTTCATTTTGTCACAGGTAAGTTATTCCTCAACATACTTAGATTTTAATAAGTACCCTGTATCCCCACACTGCCTCTCTAACCAAAAAGTGACATACAAATTCACTGTCAGATTATGCTCCTGATTTGAACTTTGGAAATTATGTTCCACAGAGTTTGGATTATTACATAATTAAAAATTTGTCCTTTATTACAAAAACAAGCAAACACAAAACAAAAACAAATCACTTTTAGAAGTCCATAAATGCAAAAATACAGACTTTGGAATAAACAGACTCAAGTTTGAATCCTGCTCAACTCTACCTTTATTAACTAAATGAACTTAAGCATATTTATTTAACCTCTCTTAAGCTTTACTGTTCATATACAAAAAAAAGGTAGTAACAGAATGAAGTAAGTTAAATAACAGCATACAGTTGGCACTGAGTACACAGTAAGTTTGCTGACTATGAGTGATGCCATGCAGTTAAGCCAGAGGCACTCAAGTACCAACGGGGCTTCCTAAGTGAGCGATGTGAAGTTTGTGTCTGAGGACCAATGGAGAGGTCACTTGGTATGCTGCAGATGGTCATCTGGCCCTGAAACCTCTGTGTTTCTAAGCAGCTCAGCACTATGCGCAGTGCTGCTGCCAACAAGCATCCAAGCAATCAAGCAGCAAAAGCAATACCAAGGCCCCCCATAACCCATGTTCACTTCTTTCCCAACTGCAGTCTCCCCACCACCACTTCCCACTCCCAGCAGAAGAGGGAGCCAAGCCTCAGAAGATCACGAAAAACACGGTTACTTAAAGAAAAAAATTAACCAAGGTATTTGACTATGTGTAAATTGCAAACACCATGCAGCTTTTAAAAGGAGTGAGGAAGAAGTCTCATCAGAGAGAACAATAACATGTTAAGTTCCTTAAAAACAAAAGTACAGAACAGTATGTACAGTATATTCCCATATCATTGCAAGAAAAATGGAGAAGATAACGACATGTGCTTGACTATACATAGAAAAAGGCCTAGAAAATCAAGGTGGCAAAAGTGATTCCCTCTGAAAAATAGGATAAAGTTTTTTAAAAAATTTATTTAATTCTATTTAAAATAAAATGAACATACACTCTGATGAAAGAGGAGGACAATAAAGGAAGGCTGCAACCCTAGGGGGCAATGAGCCAATCATACATGCAGTTTTGTCTCTTGGGTGAAATTCATGATTCCCTTATAGCATTTATTTAAAGTAAAAAATGAACTCAGTGATCTCAAACCAAAGCAATCTGGTAAAGCACTGAGTAGGGGAATGTGTTTATTTATTTCTGTCTGTCTGGCGGGACATAATGAAGACATGAATAAGGTGGAGGCAGAAATCTGCTCAGATCAAAACCAACTATTGCTCAAAACTTCTCAGGACCCCAAACAGATCACAAGAACAGGAAGAAAGACAGTAACAAAGACTCCAGTTCTAATTTTGCTTCTGCCACTTACCGCTATCTGACCTGGGGCATCTGTGAACTACAGATCTCTAATCAAAGGAACTTCAGAATGGACCCCACAACGCCCCAGTATTAAGACAATCTGTAAAGCACTTGGCTCAGCACCTCCAGGTGCTGTATATCTAGTGTAGATGGTTAATAAGTGGTACCCAAAATGTGATTACAGAAATAGAAAAGTAGAAAAAATTATTTCAGTGAGTCTCAATTAATGGAAATGTTCAATGATTTCATCCAATGTAATGACTTATCTAAGTAAAAGAACATGTGCCAGAGAAGAAAAATAAAGCTATACGATTGTGCATAGGGAAGGAAATAAGTAGCCCACAGTCTCTGAGACCCAACAGTATTTTACCTAAAAACAAAGCCTCAATAAAAACTTACAGCCACACAGAGCTGATCCTCAGAGGCTACAAAAAGAGGACTTGGTGATAAGGACCAGTCAGGTTCCAAATCTGACCTGTTATTGATTAAGGATTTATCTTCCACCTATTCCCCAAAAAGATCAGAGATAGAAACTCAGCAGACTCATTTAAATAAGAATATGAGCCGGGCGCGGTGGCGCACGCCTGTAATCCCAGCACTTTGGGAGGCTGAGGCAGGAGGATCGTGAGTTCAAAGCCAGCCTCAGCAATGGCGAGGCACTTAGCAACTCAGTGAGACCCTGTCTCTAAATAAAATACAAAAAAGGGCTGGGGATGTGGCCCAGTGGTCAAGTGTCCCTGAGTTCAATCCCTGGTACCAAAAAAAAAAAAAAAAAAAAAAAAAAAAAAAAAAAAAAAAGAATATGAGAATCAGAGGAATATAATGAAGATGAGGCAGTAGCTGGGATCTGCTGCAACTGAAAATAAAACTCAGTTCTGGGCAACCAGCTTAAGGCAAAAAAGCAAACTTGCAGACTATCATTAGGCAGAGGGAGACTCGTGATCAAACAGGAAAGGCAAATTTCTTAGAACTAAACTTGAAATCTTATGATCAGAATCTGATTCTGAGGATTTATGCTTCTTATTCCTTATCTCTTCCTTAACTCCTAAGTTAAGCTTTGGTGATTTTCCTTCTCACAACTTTGCCAATTACCAACTGCGTGACCCAGAGTCAATGCTTCACCTCTCTAAATCTCAATTTTCTCAACCCTAAAAGGGATCTATATGATAACCTATTTGAGAAAGAGAATGAAGGACACAGCAACATTTTCTAGCATTAACTGGGTGCTTACTAAACATCAAGCTTCATTTACATTAGCACACTGAAAGCTCCCAAAACTATATAAAGCAAATCCCACAAATTTTCATTTTACAGATAAGCTCTGTGAAATTCTGAAAGGCAAAGACAGTTGCCACTTTCACTCAGGTAAAAAGCAGAAGAGCTGGAACTCAATTTCATGTTTATGTGACACCGAGGCATAAATTTAACCAGTATACATTTCTGCTTCCCTGTATATGTCAAGTACCTAAAAGGTCTTGGCACAGAATAGGTGCTCAACATATTAGGTTCCTTCCTCACTCATTTCTTTTCTCCTAAAATTAAGTTTACTAAAATGAGATTATTGGGCTGGGGCTGTAGCTCAGTGGTAGAGCACTTGTCTAGCATCTGTGAGGTACTGGGTTCAATCCTCAGTACCACATAAAAATAGATAAAAGGTATTGTGTCCATCTACAACTAAAAAATACTTTTTTTTAATATTATGAGCATCTTATACTTAGGTAGTTTAATGAACTAAATATACTACTTTATATTCTCTATTGATCTCTACCCATCATCTCTACCCATCAACTGCTTTACAAATAAGGAACTAAAAAGCAGCAAACTGCTAAGTGATGTGGCCAGAGACATATGGAAGTCACTGCCAAAACCTAATAAAACCTTGGTCCTCTTACTTCTAAAATCAACTTTTTCCCCTTACATGACATAGCCTCCATAATAAAGAACAGAGCATTCATTTTTTATCTGGAAAAGTACCAAACGCATAATTCACTATGGGGCCTCATGACCCTACCACCTTGTCAGAGGGAAAAAAGTCTATAAAAAATGAGGTTTGCAGGAGCAGACGGTTTTGGTCCATCAACTTTCTCTTGGATTACACCCATTAGCCAAGATAAAATAATGTAAAAAATAATGTAACAGATCCCCATGTCTTTGGAAATTCACATTAAACTCATTGATCCTTCAAACTTATGTATAACACACGAAGGGCAATTGTCAACTCCTTTGGGGCTACAAAGGTACACATTATGTCAACCCAGTCTTTGAAAGAAAAATATGACATGTGATTGAGCTACCCTAAAAAGAATCCAAGTCAGCAATGAATATTTAGCAACACAAATTCATAGCATCACAGAACTGTGGAGTTTTAGAAGGGACCTGGAAGACCTGAGAAAGACACTTTCATATGGTATATGAGGAAACCGAGACTCAGGGAAGGAAAGTGGCTTGTCCAAGATTTCACAGACAGTAGAATAAGAACTAGAAAATTAAACCGATGACTACAATGTATATCACTTGTAAATCTTGCTTCTAATCCAAGAATACCCTTAGAACTTTCCAGAGTTACTCATCTACATAGAGAGAAACAGAAAAACTCAGGATTCAAATCCTGACTGCCACTTATTGGCCATGTGATCTTGGACAATCCCTTAGTTTCTCTGAACTTTAGTTTTGTCTATAAACTGGGTCACAGTAAGTTCCACAAGTAAGCTGAAGGTAATAGAAACGAGGGGCCTGGCACACAACCTGTGAGCTCCAAGAAGGAGAAATTCAAGTTTGTATATTCCCAGCAGAGTTAGGTACACACTCTATACAAATCACCAAGAAAATAGGTATTGTTGGACTTGAAACAGGTCAATATATGGCTTTTAAATGCCAGGTTATATTGCTTTAAATTTTCGTGATTTCAAAGCAGAGTGTTGATTTGGCCTTATAGAATGCTGAGAATACAAGAAAACAAAACAGCCATTTTCTGGCCATAACACGTGAAAAAGTTCAGCAGGAAAGTTTCTGGTCTCTCAGTGTTGGGATTAATTCTTGCTGCTACAATGAGGCTTTGGAATTAACTAAAATTAGACTTAGGTCTCAGCTCTAGTATAAACTAAATGGCTTCAAGGATTATTATTTTTACCTCTCTGAGCCTAAAAAAACCCTACTTTACAGGAATTATATGATAAATGAGGCAAAATACCATATTTCACTGCATAATTGTCGCAGGTTTTATGCCCAATTTTTTTTGCAAAAAAGTGGGATGTGACCATTATGTGAAGCATTTTTTTAAAAATTGTGCTGGTATTACTTTAAAATCCTTTAAGCTGTCTTTGATGAAAGATTTAAGATGCACAGAACACTTGTGAATATATACACAATGGCGACAATTATGCAGTGAAATATATAAAAGTGATGTGCAGCACAGAAGAAAAATCTGACTAGAGTTATACTCCATTTTCCTTTTAGTTCTCTGGAGGCTTCATTCACTCATTTCTTTACATTCATTCAAATGTCACTTCCTTTCCAACCCTCTTCATAGTCCTAATGATCACTTGACATTATATTATCATTTATTTTTCTGTGCATTGTGCCTATTCGACCATCAAGTAAACAGGAACCTTTTGTTTCAACAACTAGGAAAGTTCTTGGCATGAAGTTAGAGCTTAAATAAAAATACTGTTGAATTACTGAACAAATTAATTTAATAAGTATGTGAAGAACCATGTAGAATGGGGACTTAAATCTGCTATGGTATATGACACTATGTGTCACCTGGACTGTTACAGCAGCCTCTGACTGTTCTGTCTACTGTCCCTTTTGTTAATTCCATTTGTTAATCCATTTGTTAATTGCTAATTAACATTCCATTTGTTAGTCAGCAGCCCCACAGACCCTCACAAATCCACATCAGATCAATCCTTTGCCTCAATCCCTCCAGTGGCTTCCCATCACAACTGAAATAAAGTCCAAATTCCTTTCTACAGCCTATCAAGCCTAGACCATCAGCCCCTCCTGACTAGTCTACCCTCTTAACACTCTCCTGGAGCATTAGATACACTAGCTTTTCTCTTTCTTGAACATGCCAAGATTTTGTTGTTTCTTTTTTTTTTTTCCTTAATTTTTTTTTTTTAGTTGTAAATAGACACAATACCTTTATTTTATATATGTGGTGCTGAGGATGGAACCCAGTACCTCACATGTGCTAAGCAAGTGCTCTACCACTGAGCCACAACCCCAACCTCTTTTTTAATTTAAAAATAAACATACATTTTTATTCATTTAAAACTTTAAGTACTATATATTTATGTAATTAACAATATTCTGTTCTTATATCTGAAATTCTTCAACTAGCAAAGACTAATGTAAAAATAGTTCTTCAAGGAATATGAATTAGAGATTACAAGTGTCAAGGTTTTATTCTGACCAAAGGCCTTTAGTTCTCAGCAGAAATGTTACCTCCTAGCCAGCCATAGTGGCACAAGTCTGTAATCCCAGCAACTCAGGAGGTTGAGGGAGGAAGACTGTAAGTTCAAGGCCAGCCCTAGCAACTTAGCAAGGTCCTAAGCAACTTAGTGAAACCCTGTCTCAAAAAAATAGAAAAGGCTGGGGATGTGACTCAGTGGTTAAGTACCCCTGGGTTCAATCCTCAGTTACCCCCCCCCCCCCAAAAAAAAAAGGCAGGTTACCTCCTTCAAGAATCCTCCCAGGTGAAAGTTGCCCCAGCCACTATCGCCCTCACCAGGTCACTCTCTGTTGGACACCAACAGCATTTCATCACCTGGAATGACTTTACCTATTTATTTGTCCTAAGTTTCTAACCAGAATGTAAACTACATAGGGACAGATACTTCTCAAGCTTACTGATTGCTGCACACTTAAGCACCTAGCACTTAATAAGCACTCAAAAAATAATTCTGAATCAGTAAACTGGATCTGAAAATATGTTTGCTAGGATGAAAGGTACAGGTAAGGTATGTTATTGGCCTAACAGTGTAGTAGGGCACTGGTTTCCTTCTAAGGGATGATCACCCCCATTTCGTTGAATTTCACTGAATTTTAGCCAAACTTACATGGGAATGGGTACCCGAATTAGTGTCCCTTCCACTTCTGGGTTCAGATTCATTCCACTTTCTCTTATAGCCTTGATAGCTGCAGCTGTACACTGAAAACCAGATCAAAAGGTAAACAGAATTAGTAAATAATTATTACCAGATGCAAGCCCTCTGCCGATAACTGGCAACCCATCTTGGCAGAACATGGAAACATTTAGTTCTGTTACCAGTAAGATCAGGAAGTTACATTGGTGTAGAGTGCTTTGATCAAGCTGAATAGCAAACTATGTCCACTCCTGGTACCAGTGTACTGTGGAAGGAAAAAAAGAAAGAGAAGAAAAAAATAAAAGGAAAACAGCTCTGCTTCTTTGAAAAGATTTCAATGGTTTGAGGCAACACAGATCAAAACCACAATAAATCCTCAAGGGATGAGGGCTGGTCTGTGCAAAGATTGGTGTAAAGACAGATGAAAGATTTCATACGTTAAAAATTCCAGTTGACATTTTACACTCAAAATATACCAGTGCCGATTTGGAATGAGTAAATAAATTTAACTCATTCGCATCTACACTCACACCAAACTTACTCATGTTTTCAATGAGTAATGAGTCTCAGCTAGTTTGTGCTCCAGAAAAGGTAGTACGGTACAGTCACTGAAAATATGAGCTTTGGTGTTAGAAAGATCTTCGTTCAACTCCCCCAACCTCTACCAGCTCTGATAATCATGTGACCCTGAGCAATAAGCTTAACCTTTTTGAGTTGCCATTTCATAATCTGAGACAATATGGCATTTAAACCTCAGAGTAGTTAGATAACATGAGCAATGCATGTTGCTCTGTGCCGAATACAAAGTAATAACCACTTAAGGGCAGATAGTGTATAAATATGTTATGTGCATTTATTAAGAATGCAGAAAGCTGGGCGTGATTGTTTATGCCTATAATTTCAGCTACTTGGGAAGCTGTGATAGGAGGATGGCAAGTTTGAAGCCAGAGTGGGCAACTCAGCAAGACCCCATCTCAAAATACAATATAAAAAGGGCTGAGGATGTGGTTCAGAAGCAAGTTCCATCCCCAGTACTGGGGGGAAAAAATCCATAAAACCCCCAAACAAGGCTGAGTTAATGCCATCATCTAGTTAATGCACTCCTGTCCTTCTAACATCCTTTAGGGGCTTCTTCGGGTTTGCTCCCTGAAGTGCCAGTTGGCATACTAGATACTGATTTCCTGAAGTGCCCTACCTCACACTCCAACATTGTAACTACACCTGGTATTCAATTCTAAAGGATAACAAGAAAAACAGTGTAAGAGAGAGATACTTCCTTTGGCATGTCAATGTGGAATTCATAAAAACAAAGTGTCTGACATTTTCAAAAAATTTTAGGTTTGACGAGAACCAATCCACATCATTGGGTTCACAGGCTAATTCTTGACTTTTGAGTTCCTTCCTAGACTTTGTGGTTTAAATAAATGGGGGTTGATAACATACTTACTTTACTTTTTTAGGTGTTTTGTGGTTTTCATTTTGGAAGATATACATTTTAAAAGCTCACCCATTTCATTTTTGTTGTTGCTACTGAGAAGGGGTCTTGCTATGTTGCCTAGGCTGTTCTCAAACTCAAGTGATCCTCCTGCCTCAGCCTCCCAAGTAACTGGGACTATAGGCAAATGCCTGGTTTCATTTCATTTTCATTTTATGTATATGTATGTTTATTCTGAAGTAATAGGAATTGAACCCAGGGCTTTGTGTATACTAGGCAAGCATTCTGTCAGAGCTACACCCCCAGTCCTTCATTTAATTTTTGTGTGTGTGTGTGTGTGTGTGTGTGTGTGTGTTGGTTACCAGGGATTGAACTCAGGGGCACTCGACCAACTGGGCCACATCCCTGGCCCTTTTTGTATTTTATTTAGAGACAGGGTCTCACTGAGTTGCTAAGTGCCTCGCCATTGCTGAGGCTGGCTTTGAACTCCTGATCCTCCTGCCTCAGCCTCCCAAGTGCTGGGATTACAGGCGTGCGCCACTGCGCCCGGCCTCATTTAATTTTTAAATGACCTTAATTTGACACCTATACAGCTCTTACCTTAAGATCAAGAAGACAAACAAGAAAACTTCCGCATATGGATGGATAAATAATCCCATGAGGAGGCTATACATGGAGTCTAAGAGTGTACAATGTAAGTGTACAAAGAATCTAAGTGTGGCAACTGATTAAAACAGTTAATTACTAAAATGGTGCCTCTGACCACAGATAATAATAGTTAGAAGGGATCTCTGACCTAACCAAGCACAGCCTGTTCATTATATATTCAGAGACCTGTAAGGTAAGGTGAAATCTCTAAGCACAGACATGGTCTTCCCTGAGAAACCAAGAAAGATGGAAGACCCAATCTATCATACTTCCAGTTACTGGCAGAGTTAAGAGGAGACTAAACAGAGGTTCTTTCAATGATATTACTTTGTCTATATTTTTTTCCAGATCCCCAACCTCAATGTATGTAATAATATGACACAGGAAGGTAAATATAAATTAACTGGGCAAAGAAATAATATTAATTTTCTTCTGCAAGAGAACAGCTATCTGCCTTAATAAAATTAAACATATTTCTAAAGTTAATAAAGAATCTCCACATTGAAGGGAGGATATACTGATCTCAAATCTCCCATTCTTCTTCTGCAACTTCTCAGTGCATGCCATAATCTACTTTTGTAACATGCCAGCACCTCCCCCTTTTCAGAGCCTGGCCCAAGTAACTCTATACGACCTCCCCCTGTAGTACAAGAGCACCCGCTACTAACACCAAGCTGGGTAGGAACTATGCCTTGATATTTACATTTTTTTCAGTATAAAGCACAACGCCAGGTACCTGTGCCCATTTAAAGCTGCCGAATGAATATATTAATGATCTGGTTAAATCTATTTTTAAAAACTCATCTCCTTACTTTATTTCATGTATACATCCCCTGAAAACCTCATTTTATACTTTAATCTTTTCTGTGTCTTTCCGTATGAGGAAAAAAAAGTTACTCAATCGAGGTCATTTTGCAAAGAAAGCTACTGAAAGAGAAATTTTTCAAGTATATTCTAGATTGTATATTTTATGTATATTTTGCATCGACATAGAATGCAGAATCTCAGGGAATTAAGAGTCATTTTCCCAGCATGGTGTTTGAACTACCCATGGTTCAAAGTAAAAAGGCATACATTTTTATAGAATTGCCACCTCTTATCTTTCATCCCCTCACTAAAGGAAGATGCAGTATTCCAAGGCAAACTGGTGGCTCTCAAATGGCGACACTAATCAACTGGCTATGGCAACTTGGAGTATTGTGTCAAAAAACATCAGGAAAAGTACTGTGATCAGTTAGCAATGTCTGTCATGGCTAATCTTAAGCTAATCTATACTACAGGACAAAAGATGACAAACTTTTGGAGACAGGTGAACAAGTCCTTGAGAAGCTGGACTCAAATCTAACTCTTTTAGTGACACAGCAATTACTGACCTTCCATTTTCTTACCCCAATAGGTCCCTAGAATATTAGGTATATGAAAATATAAACCCAGTCTGTCTTAATTATCAATGAATTCCCAGCACCTCAAACAGAATCTAATCACATGTAGGGACTCAAAAAAATATGTGTTGAATTGAGTGAATGAATGAATATTGAAAGGAGCAACAGACTTTCATGTCAAATATGGCTATGTTCAAATATTGGTTTTATCACAACGATGTAAAACTAGGGGAGATAAACTTCTCTGAGCCTGCAATCTTCATCTATAAAATGGCATAATACTAATTGTACTGTTGCTCATGAGTAACTAAACACAAGAATGTGGCTGGCAACACAGGAGACACATTAGCTCTCTTTTCTCCACAAAAGTAATAATGTAGCCTACAGAATTTTTTCTATTATTTCTATTAGTTCAAACATCACACTGGGAAAATGACTCTTACTTCCCTGATATTCTGCATTATAATTTTTCTGTTGCTTTTCTCAAATGATGCTGTAATTTTTATTTCCTTCCTTCCTTTCTCATCATTACCTCCAGTTTCAAGCAGGTTTATGGAAGGCAGGAGCCATGTAAATCATTTATCAAGCAGGACACGTGTTAAACAAATGCAACACAGTTTTCTGTCTTCAATGCATTTGAAAAGATTACACATGTAAATCTGCACCATGTCACCACCGGATGACACAGAAACACTCAGGTTTGGAAAGAAAGCCAACTACATGTGAAGTAGAAAGAAATTATATAAACACAGAGAGGATTAGCTCAGCATTTTGAAGCTATGAACCTGAGTACTCTATGGACAGCTTCTACACTGGAGGAAGGAAATGTTTAGTTAGAACTATTTGTTTAATATATACACCAGATGAGATAAAGGAATTCAAAAGACAATGCAACTCATACTTCCTCACTCTGTCCCTATAAATGAATCTTTCTACTGAGCTGCCTGTTAAGCTTTTTTCAAAAACCCAGGGAATTTCAACTTGGGAGAAGTGCAAATATGCTATGGTTGAAAAATGAAGATATACTCCAACTTCCTAAGAAAAAATTAAGCTGTTAATACCTCTTCCTGCCTCATAAGATGCTCTGGTGGCCAATCGGGTGCTTCTTCTGTCAATGCCATTTGCTATTTAAAAAAAGAAGTGGCTGGCTCTATAAAGCAATCTGCCTGATGAGGTCTTCAAGCTGTGTAATTAGGAGGCTATTCCCTAAATTGGTTTGCAGTGCCTATGGGATTAGATGAACAAGGCAGAGAGGCACAGTGGTTCAGAGGGGGCCGGTAAGGGCAAAGAGATGACAATTCCCTTTTTGCCCACTTCTCTGCTCCTCAGAAACACCAGGAATGAGTGTTTCCCTTCCATCCGCCTAATAACAAAAATTCATCCACTCAAGGAAAGTTTACTGAGCACTTATTATGTGCCACGCACTGTGTTTGGTGCTAGATGCAATAAATATGTTAGATATGATTCCTACATTCCAAGCTTACAATCTAGTAAAAGTGCAATGGGGAATCTGGGGAATAAATATGTAAATATATGTATGACTTTTTTTTTTGGTACCAGGAATTGAACCCAGGAGAATTTAACCACTGAGCCACATCCCCAACCCTTTGATTTTTATGTTTTATTTTGAGACAGGGTCTCGCTAAGTTGCCTGGGCCTCGGTTAGTTGCTGAGGCTGGCTTTGAACCTGTGATCCTCCTGCCTCAGCCTCCTGAGCTGCTGGGATTACATTGTAGGCATGTGCCACTGCACCTGGTTATGTATAACTATTAATAGTGATATCTGCAATGAAAAAAAAAAAAACTGTGCTGTATAAGAGAGTTAAATGTGGAAGAACTATTTAGATTGCACAGATTAGGAAAGTCTTTCCTACAAAAGTGACATTAATGTTATTATTTTTTTTTAAAATATTTATTTATTTACTTTAGTTGTACACAATACAATGCATTTATGTTTACGTGGTGCTGAGGATCGAACCCGGGCCGCACACGTGCGAGGCGAGCGCTCTGCCACTGAGCCACAACCCCAGCCCTAATGTTATTATTAATGTCCTTTCTAAGAGACCAGAGAGGGACCTTTCAGCAAGGCTACCTTACCTCTGGGAAGCTGGCCATATTCACCAAAATCAACTGTGGCGACTTCATGGAAATCTGGCTAATCTGGTTTAAAGCAAACTTCCCATCAGCAGTTACCACAGTAATATGATCAAGGGATCCTAAAAGAAAAATTGTATGGTTTTAGAATTCTGCAGAACCTCAGAAACTCCACATCTAATTCCCTATCTAATCCATATTCAATAAAAATTTAGGGATCCCTTATCAGTGTGACTCATAGGAGCAGCAGTGTCATGCGATAAAAAGCTTGAAATGATACAATTAGGTTGAAATTCCTTACTGGCAACTAGGATGGATGACCATTCTGGTTTACCTGAACCCTAGGGGTTTCCTGCAACACAGAACTTTCAGAACTAAAACCACTAAGAGCTGTTTCCCCTTGCAGCAACTATGTCATTTAATAGCTATAAACCTCTGGCAAATAAGGAAAAAATGAAATCACAGCATTTGCAGGAAAATGGATAGAACTAGAGACCATCTTGTTAAGCAAAATAAGTCAAACTCAAAAGGTCAAGGGTTGGGCTGGGATGTGGCTCAGCGGTAGGGCGCTCGCCTAACACGTGAGCGCCCCGGGTTCAAGTCTCAGCACCACATAAAAATGCATTGTGTACAACTAAAAAAGAAAATAAATAAATATTAAAAAAAAAAAAAAAAAAAAGGTCAAGGGTTGTATGTTTACTCTCATGTGCAGAAGCTAGAGAGGAAAAAGGAAAACAAAAGTGGAGATGATCTCCTAAAAATCAAAATAAGATCAGTAGAGGAGGGCTGGGGTTGTGGCTCAGCAGTAGAGCGCTCGCCTAGCACGTGCGTGGCCTGGGTTCGATCCCCAGCACCACGTAAAAATAAGGGCATTGTGTACAACTAAAAGCAAATAAATAAATATTTTTTAAAAATAAAATAAAAAAATAAAAAAATAATAAATAAAGGCATTGTGTGTATAAAAAAGATCAGTAGAGGAAAGGGGCAAAGGAGTAGGGGGAGGGGGAAACGGAAGGAAGTGCTGGGGAGTAATTTTATCAAATTGTATTGTTACATTGTTTCCATATATGAATATGTAACAACAACTTCTAGCAATATGTACAACTATAATGTACCAATGAACATTTTTTAAAAAAAATCCCTTGCAGGTCACTTTTTATCTGCACCTTGGTTTCCAGCTCAGTTTAAAACAAAAACAAAACACCTTACAGAATCAAAGTGAGTACTGTAGCTAACGGATTGTAGCTAAATATACAAAACCAAGTATGTAACAAATACCCCAAAATTAGCATTAAAAAAGTTACCCTTTTAGTTTTTACAACTACCCTGTAACATTGTATTGCTACCTTGTCTTTTCAGATGAGAAAATGAGACTTGAGAAGGATAAATGGAAAAACAATCAAGAGGAAAAACAATCAAGAGCCAAGACTCACACTCCAGTGTGCTTAATTTTGATTTTAATCAAGGTTCTTATAAAAGTAGAACTCAAATCTGGGTGTGAATCAGAATCACCAGTCTTTTAATTTAGATTCCTTGACCTCACCCCAGAGATCCTGATTCTACAGAGACTTGGGAGCTTGTGATTTAGGGGTAGTCTGAATTTTTTAACTTCCCCACATGATTCTGACACACAACCAGGTTTACAACCATTCCCTTATACCATTCTTGATACTGGTGCCCATATCCCCTTTAGAAGCAAGCCCATTTGAAAATAAACAAACAAAAACCCTATTAATACTTCATTATTATCCTGGACCTGATCTTTATCCCCATCTAAATTCTGGAAAAAACCTGGGCAAAATTTCCAGAAACCCAAGAAGGCAAGCAATAAAGTAAGTTACAGAAGGACATTATTCACTCTTCCTGGTTTCCCATGCAAATGAGAATGAGAAGAAAACCTTTACCATTCATAGTAGGAACCCCTCATGGGTGGCTCATTCAACACAAAGGGAAATTGGGAGAACAAGTCTTAAATAAATTGGAGTTGTCCTGGTAATATATTGTTAGGATGCACTACAATACTATGGCCCAAAGATGTGATCTGAAGCACTCAGTCATATTCAATGTCATCACAAGACAGAAGGTTGTTGACCTCACCAGCTTCAATCAAGAAAATCCAGAAGGCATAAATGGTAAAGTTGCCATGATCCTAAAGACCAAAGACCTAAGTTCAAATACCAACTCTGCCACTTGAAGAGGGTGAGACCCTGGGCATATCCCTTCAACCTTATGTGCTTCTGTTTCCTTATCTCTAAATGGGACATGAAAATTGTATTTATAGGGTTTTCTTAGTTTTGTTTTTGTTTGTTTGTTTTTGGGTACCAGGGAAATAATCCAGGGGCACTTTACCCCTGAACTACCTCCCCAGCCCTTTTTTTTTTTTTTCTTAATGTTTTATTGTGAGACAAGGTCTCGATAAGTTGCTTAAGGCCTGGCTAAGTTGCTGAGGCTGGCCTCCAACTTGCAATCCTCTTGCCTCAGCCTTAGTCACTGGGATTACAAGCATATGCCACCATGCCCAGCTGCCATTTATAGGCTTTTTAATTAGGATTCAAGAGTATACAAAAAGCCTTTGTAACTATGTCCCAATGATGTTAAAACTATTATTCCTATTGACATTTTTCTATATTTGAAACAAACTGACCTACCTACAATTTCTCTAAAACACTTTTCTTGCATCATGACCCTTGCATATTTTTCTTCTACTCCTCAAATACCTTCCTTCTTTTCTGCTCAGATAACTCCTGATCATTCTTTAACAGTCAGCTACAGTAGCAGCTAATAACAGAAATCTTTTCTGACCTCCTCAGCTAGATTACAAACACCTTGTATAAGGCCCCAAGAATCCTGCATACATTTCTAAAAATAATAATGATAACCTGAACTTACTGAACACTCCTATGAGCAAACATATCATACTAAATGCTCTGTATAAATTTATTCTTTCATTATAACAATAACCCTATAATATTGTTATTATTACTTCCACCATTTTACAGATGAAGAAACGTAAGACAAAGAGAGTAACTTTCTCAAGGTTATGACGGCTCTTAGTAATGGAGCCTAAATTCAACTCAAGTCTGACCATCTCCAAAGTCATGATCCTCACCACTCTGTATGGCTCTGCTGTATGGTTTTTTTTTTTTAATATTTATTTATTTGTTTTAGTTGTACACAATGCCTTTATCTTTACGTGGTGCTGAGGATCAACCCTGGGCCGCGCACGTGCAAGGCGAGTGTTCTACCGCTGAGCCACAACCCCGGCCCTGCTGTATGGTTTTAAACCTTCTGCTTAACTTGTCTGTTCCTTCATATTAGGTCTCTGAAAGGTGGAAACAATGGGTTTTTTTCTCTATCTCCAAAGCACCTATTAATCAGCAAAGAGCCAGGCATGGTGGTGCATGCCTGTAATCCCAGTGACTCAGGAGGCTGAGGCAGGAGGATCACAAGTTCGAGGCCAGACTCAGCAACTTAGCAAGATCCTCAGCAACTCAGTGAGACCCTGTCTCAAAATAAAAAATAAAAAGGGCTGGGGAAGTAGCTAAGTGTCAAAGTGCCTCTGGGATTCAATCCCTAATAACCCCCCCCCCAAAAAAAGAGAAAAAATTTTAAATAAGCAGCAGAGAATAAGTGGTCAATAATGCCACCATGAATAAGCGGGTGAATGGAAGGAATGATGGATGAAAGAAAAAGAGGAAAAGAACAAACAAAACAACCATATCTCAGACAACGTTGAAGATAGAAATTTAGACATATGAAAGTGTAAGAAGAAAAGAGCCTCCCGGTTTAGATAGCAATGAAAGATGATACAGAGAATCTGGCAAAAAGACTGGCTAGGTTTTAACCTGTTTCACCCAGTCTCTTTATGGCTCCAAGTTCTACCCAGAATGTTACACAAACATAACCCTAAAGAAAAAGAAGCAAAGAGGAAATACCAATGGGAGGCCTTTTGAAAATGGATCTTAACTCAGCCTTCCTGATTTGCCATAAGATCCTCTGCCACAGAAGTCCCAACATGGGCATTTAGGCATGCAGTTGTGGTGGTTCCCATTCCCTAAATCTATATCGACATAATGCATCAAATCCTTTTCCCTCAATCCGTCCCCAGTGAGAATCTCCCTCAGCCTCATTCCTGCCCCTCATTTTCTCAGAGGTTAACATTTAACAAATTACACTCCCAACCTCTTTCCAGGCCCATCATCTTTTTAAGTTCAACAAGAGTGGAGCTTGCTGGCTAATTTTAAGTATCACATTTCTCCCTGAGCTCCTCTCAAAACTGCTCTCTGGTTTCGGCTGCAGAATGTTAACAGGCCAGAAAGCACAGGGGAGACACAGCACTTTATCAGCTTCATACCTAAAATAATAAGCAAGTTTAAAATAAACAGTTGGGAGAGAGTGAACGGCACGCTCTACTGTCAGCAAAGGCAGAAATGCACCATTCCAAAGGTTGACAAATGACGGGAATGGTCTTCCACTTTCACACTGGATCTCATCTCTGAACTCCGTATGTTTCTGATAGTGTTTATAAATGAAGCTGTGTATTTTTCACTTGGTTTCCTTTAGAATTAGTTCATGAAATACTTCCTAGCTTCCTTATGAACTTCTCCAATCAAGATGGAGCAGGAGCGGCCCCAGCTCCATAGATACCTTTAGAGGGGGTCCCAGGCTTAACTATAGGATGATGACAATTTGCAAAAGGCCAATTTAACAGGAATTGGATTTTTCCTGCCTGCTTGCACCATTAGCTGACAACTCACTTCTCCATCACATCTGCAAACAGTTTCCCTAGACAGTTCTGACATTTCCCACTTAGAAAAGCCACTTTCAGGAAGTTATTAACCCAAACGGAATCTTCCTGGTCAAGCTCAGGGGTATAGAAAAGCCTCAGGTGGGCAGGTTTGCAGCCATTTGGTTCCCAGTATGGGATAAGAATGGCCAAATAGGACAAAGTGGAAAATTCAGACCAAAGGTATCAGAACAGTGAGTCTAAATACCTAGATGTGTTTATAGTGTAGTCACAATAAAACTACTTTTTTTTTTTTGAGAGAGAGTATAATTCCACTAGAGCAAAGACCATGACTATTTGTTCACTACTGTGCACTAGCACAAAGCCTCACTCATAGTTGAAAAATATTTGCTGAATGGATAAATAAATGTAGTGTTAACTGTGTGTCACCACTGTATTTATTTTAATACCTGCCTCAACACTATAAGGTAAGATCAGACAAGGAAATTGAGGGTCTGAAAAGTAAACTAATTGCCCATGGTGAGTAGTCAGTGCCAAAGATGGGACTAAAACTCAGCTCAGCAGAAGCCATGCTCCCCAACCTCTACCCAGCCATATACACAAAGCAATGGCTCAGATACTAACCTGATGAAGTCCTTATATTGAGAGTCTTATTGAAATTATCCTTGAGTGCTTCTATCACAGACTTCATTTCTTCATCCACCTCTTCCAAGTTTATTATATCCTCAACCAAGGCTATGTTAATATTCACTCTGGTTTGGGACTGTCCTTTTCCTTTAGCTAGAAAGTCAACATTCAGTGAAAAAAAGAACAGCAGCATAAACAAATAAGGAAGTGATTTTTAAAAGTGCCTACTGTGTGCAGGGCAAAATGTCAAGTGTTAGAAATCATAAAATATTACCTTGGCCCTAATAATAATAAAAAGAGCCTAGTATAACTAGGTACCCAGCACTTTGCTAAACATTTTTGTAGACATTAGAAAGGGCACAGGATTTATAATTAGAAAGTTCAGGTTAAAATCCTGGCTGTAGTCTATGGCCATATCACCCTGAATGTGCCTGACCTTGTCATAAAATCCTGGTTATAATACATACTAGTTTTTTTACCTTGGGCAAGTTATTCAATCTTCTTCAGTATCAGGTTCCCTACTTATAAAACAGAGAAATATTAATACCTGTGTTGTAAAATTGCTACAAGAATATAAATTAAGTCATTCAAATACCTAAAAAAAGTACTACCCACACTGCAGGAAATCCATAAGTAACCCATTCCTTATTTTTCAGAAAAATAAACAGAAGATGAGAAAGGTAAAGTGACTTGCCTAATGTCACAGGTCAGAAAATGATAAAGGCAAGATTTGGTCCCAAATATGCCTAATTTTAAATCCATGAACTTTTCATTAGACCATCTCTACAAAATCTAATTGGAGAGAGAGGAAATATGTTAACTTATTTAAAAATGAATACTAAGATAAGGTTACACAGAATATCAGTTGGCTGGTACAAAAAACAGTAGTTTACAGACATTAAATGTTACCAATGATAAGTGACAATGGCTTATATTTTAGAAAATCAACTGCTCTGGAAGCTGAGTAAAATTTTATTTTGTGTCTAAACCACCATAATGATTTTTCATATACATTTTATAATGTCATGTGATACATAACATTCTTGTATTTTTTAATTTTTTATGGGCCCAAGAAAGGATAAAAAGAGCAAAATTATTTAAATAATACTTTTGGTAATGAATATTACATTATCATTAAATATCTGACAAACTTATTAGAGTCGTTCAACAAATTTTATTGAGTATCTACAGTGAGCTCAATCCTGTGCTACTTGTATAGCATATTCTAATTTGTAATATAATTTCAAGTACATTCTTCTATTTGATACTCAAAATAGGTCTCTGAAGTAGAAAGAATAAAGATGATTCTTGTGCCCAGTGTACAGATGAGAATCTAAGGCAAAAGTCATTTAAATCTCTTCCCTGAAGTAACCAAGCAGTAAACAGCAAAGTGATTTTTCAAAAACATTTATTTATTTACTCATGTTACCATCATGCTTGAAACACTATTGCTCTTGAGTTAAGAGGCTAAGAATTTTTCAGAATTGCTGAAAGGTATCAATCTTTAAATTTAGAAATGCAAGTTCCAAACAGGATAATAAAAGTAAATCCATATCTAGACATCTAGTGAATGTAGAAAACCAAGGACAGAAATATTGAAAAAGGCCAGAGAAAAGACAAATATTCCATAAGTGATCAAAATTTAGAATTACTTTCTAAGAATAATAGCGGGAGCTAGACACAATGGAAATAATATCTTCAATTTTAGATTTTTTTTTCCCTTGGTGCTTGGGATTGAGCCTACGGCTCTGTGCACAACTTCTGACACTTTTTTTTTAATGTTGCTAGCAATCAAACTCAAGGCCTCACACATGCCAGGACTCTATCACTGAGCCACATCCCTAGCCACAACTTAAGAGTTTTTAAACCAAGTATCCAGTTAAAAATTTAAAGAGATGTCCATCAATATTAAAATGGATAAAAGTGGTATTTAGGAATGAAATGCTATGCAGCCATGTGAGAGAATGCTCTATAACTTCAGAGAATTTAAATGAATCTCACAAATATTGTTGAAAAAAGGCCAGATAAAAAAGTACAGACTGACAGTACAAAAGCCATATACAAAAAATATGCTGAACAGTACAAAACAAACCTATGCCATTAGAAGTCACAACAATAATTAACTGCAAGGGGTAAAAGATGGTACTTACTAGATGGGAACACAGAGGGGTCTTTGGTGTGCTACGAATGCTCTGTTCTTTAATCTGGGTGCTGGTTACACGTGTGATTTCATTGTGTGAAAATTATCAAGAGAAATGGAAAATGGAAATTTTAAAATGCACAGAAATGACCATAATAAAAATACTGTCTACCAAAAACCTGTTAGAAGTACTCAAAGTTGTATTTAAATAGAAAGTTATAGGATTGAGTTCGTGTAAAAAAAGAACAGCCAGGCATGGTGGGCAAGCCTGTAATCCCAGAGATTTGGGAGGCTCAGGAAAGAAGAGCACAAGTTTGAGGCTAACATGAGTGATTAAGAAGACCCTAAGCAAATTAGCAAGACCCTGTCTCAAAATAAAAAATAAAAAGAGTTAGGGATGTGGCTTAGTGGTAAAGCATCCCTGAGCTAAATCCCCAGTACCAAAAAATAAATAAATAAAAAGTAAAAATAAAAGAGAGATGCACTGGGGCTGGGGTTGTGGCTCAGCAGCAGAGTGCTCGCCTTGCATGTGCACTGCCCGGGTTCGATCCTCAGCACCACGTAAACATATATGCATTGCATTGTGTACAACTAAAGTAAATAAATAAATATTTTAAAAAAAAAAAAAAAGAGAGATGCACTCCCCTATTCACATCGTGAGACTAATATACTCTTAACATTAAAAACAGACAACAGTAATAATGGAAACCTATGCCCATCAATATTAGAAAAGTTATATTAAAGCTAATCTCACATAGAAATAAAAACTAAAAAATCCTAATACTTAATCCTAATATAAACAATAAATCCAGAAATGTATATGTAGAATATATCAAGAAATATACATGCAAATTATATATCAAGAGCAAGTAAGGTTCATACCTAGGATGTAACAGTGGTTTAACATCAGAAAAGCTTCTGACATTGAGTTCTCACATTAATAGATTAAAAGAGAGGAAGAGCCAAACACAGTGTCGCACACCTGTAATCATAGCAGCTTGGGAGGATGAGGCAGGAGGACTGCAAGTCCGAAGCCAGCTTTAGCAACTTAGTGAGGCCCTAAGTAACTCGGTGAAATCCTGTCTCAAAAATAAATAAATTATTTAAAAGGGCTGGGGATGTGGTTCAGTGGTTAAGCACTCCTGGTACCAAAAAAAAGAGGGCAAAGGTTGGAGATGTAGCTCAGTGGAAGAGTGCTTGTGTAGCATATGTGAGGTCCTAAATTCAATGCCCAGCACCACCAAAAAAATAATAATAATAATAATAATTAATACCTATTCAAAATGAAAACTTTTGGCAAAATAGGGACAAAAATATTTGATTAAAAGAGACTACTAGGGCTGGGGTTGTGGCTCAGTAGTAGAGCACTCAACTAGCACATTTGCGGCCCTGGGTTTGATCCTCAGCACCACGTAAAAATAAATAGATAAAATAAAGGCATTGTGTCGAACTACAACTAAAAAAATAGATATAAAATAGAGAGAGAGAGAGAGAGGGGACACTACCAAAAACCAAGCAAACAAAACTCTTGACGTAAACATATAAGAAGTGTTCCCCAGCAGGGCATGGTGGAACATGCCTGTAATCCCAGCACTTGGGAGGCTGAGGCAGGAGGATCATGAGTTCAAAGCCAGCCTCAGCAATGGTGAGGCACTTAACAACTCAGTGAGACCCTGTCTCTAATAAAAACACAAAAAAAGGGCTGGGGATGTGGCCCAATGGTTGAGTGCCCCTGAGTTCAATCCCTGGTACCAAAAAAAAAGTGTTCCCTGTCAAGTCAGGAATAAAACAAGAATGTCTATCATCACCAATTACATTGATCATTCCTGAATATGGCGTGCATTAACAAATCTAATTGTTTCTTTTCCACTGGGTCACAAGTTGCGTCATCATATCCTGTTATAGCCTATTCTTTCCTCCATATTTGTAAAAACCTCCTCTGTTTCTAGCCAATCTAGTGAAGGGGAGGGGACAGAGAGAAAAGGGGAAGTAGCGAAGGAAACATATGTGCTTCATGTACAAGAATGTTCCCAACAGCCTTATTTATTTTAGCTTAAAACTAAAAGCAAACCCAAATGTCCATCGACTATAGAATGGATACATAAACTGTGGTATATGAAGTCAGCAGAAGACTACAAAGAAAGGAAAATGCACAAACAGCTGTTACACAAGTCCCACAAATAGACTGTTATCAGAAGACAGACCAAAAAAAAAAAAAAAAAAAAAAAAAAAAATCCATGGAGTTTGAAAAGGATGAAACTATTCTATGGTGTTAAAATCAATATAGTAGGCTATCTTTTAGAAGATGACAACTGAAAAGGACATGAGGGAAGCTTCCAGAATACAAGTGGCATTCTAATTCTTAATCTAGGTGATGGTTACATGGTTGTGTTAACTTTATGTAAATTCACTGAACTACACACTTTACAATTTAGACATGTGCTTTTCTGGATATATGTTATCACTCAAATTTTTAAAATGTTTCATATATGAAAGTAACAAAATAATATGCTACTAACAGAAATAAATCTGATTAAAAAATTGTGCAAATATTTCTGGTGAAAACTTGACAATGTGATTATAAATTTCATATAGAAGAGCAAAAAGCCAAGAAGAAAAAGTATATGTTTGACGGAGGGAAAGATCTGTACCACTACATCAAGACTTTCTAACAGTGATTCAGGCAGTAAGGAATTTAATGCAGGGAGAGAAAGGTAATTCAACAAAACAACAGCTCAGAAATAAAAAAAAATATTCTTACAAAGGAATCTGACATACAACAGAGGAGGCATTACAAATCTGGAGAAAAGAGTGGGCTACAACAAGTGATGGTGACACAATCTGTGACCCTTATGGAAAAGAAACTTAAAATAAGATTTCTTAATATACTCCATATTCAGAAACAAATCACCTTGAGATAAGAAAAATTTCTTGAGGAAGACACAAAAAGCCCAAATAATAAAGGAAAGGACTGAAAATTATGATTCCATTAAAACTTTAAAAAAGACACCAGAAACAAAGTAAAAAGCAAAGAAGATACTGGTAACACATACAATCAACAAATTAGTATCCCTAATGTAGAAAGACTCCAATAAATCTAAGAAAAAGTCAAACCAGCAATTTTATAAGGAGGCAATCAAAGGAGATGAAACTGCACAGCCTATAGACTATGAAAAGATGCTGGGAACAGACTGTGATGGTGTCTGAAGCTCCAACGCCAGGTTTGTAGTTCACTCACTAGCTAGATATGACCACAGGCAAATTTTTTTACAAATGTACCACGGTCTTCTCATTTGTAAAATGGTGTGATCTCAATTCACTAGAAAATTGTAATTCCTTTACTGGATAAAGATTGAATGAGTAAATGCATGGTAACTTTAAAAAATATGTAATACAATAAATACAAATCAAATGTTGTAACTATTAGCACTCTTAACAGAATATAAGTCTTTTAAGCACTAAAGCTCTTTCAGCATTTAACTTTCCTTCCAACAAAAAGGAGAAGGTCTGCATGAAACCAGAAAAGAAAAGTCAGTGGGAAAACATTCAGCAGCATATTTCTAACACCATCCTTGGGAGTGGACTGCCTGACCCCCACTGCAAACAGCTGGTCTGCTTGACAATTTTCTGTCACTCATTTCATTCATTCAACAAAATATTTTAATACATACTATGTGTCAGGCCCTGTTGGGTGTTAAATAACAAAGAAAGAGACTCTATCTTCATTGGATCCAATATGGAAGGCAGATAACAAAATAAAAATCAATCTTATGATTGAGCAATTAATTAATTACTGCTGTTCTAAGTGCATCAGAGGTAAAATAACTGTGTGCACAAGTACATGTAACGGGACCTGACCTAATTTAAGAGGTCAGGGAAGGCTTCCCTGAGGAAGTGGCATTTAAGCTGAGACCTGCGGTACATCAAAATCTCATTCTTGGATGACACAAGCCATTAAGATCATCCATCTAAATCCATGGCTCTAATATCCCCTCCACCAAAAACCTTCTGGTTTTAATTATACTTCCAACATGCATCTTCCCATACGGAGAGAGAATTCATTGATCCCTGTCACAAGCATTCTAGTTTATTGGGCACTTATACCTCTAATTCTAAATGTAAAAGAAATAAATTGGGCATTTTTTGAGCCACCAAGAAAATAAATGAAGCAGCATGATAATAAGAAAACAGGCCCTGGGTTCTAACAGTCTCTCACTATGACCTTTTAAGCTAATCATCTGAGCTGTCTTGAGACATCATTATCTCATGCAGATTAAGGGGAGAAATTCAGTACATCTCTGAGATCCCTGCCAGTCATGATGAGTCAAGTGCCAAATATAAGAAAAGGACTAGGAGAGAGAGGGAGTCATATATCTCTACCTTTGGCTTTCTTGGTTGCAAAGTGGCGAATTGGTACAGCTGGATAGGCCATGTGTTGCCTATGGGCATGCTGTCTTCCACTCACTGTCTTCAGTGTAATATCTGAAACAGGTCTGGTCAAAGCTGCAAGGTAACTGCAAAAGGCAGGATGCATCAAGCGGAAGCACTTTAATCCCAAAGCCATGACTGAAGACAATTCCTGTGAATATCCACTAAAAAAAAATAAATAAATAAATAGACATAAAGGAGATCTAAGTAAAAGAGACGTTACTGCAACTTCAGAAAATTCATACCAATTATCAAGCTATAAACTCAACTACAGACTAGGCAAATTAAACACATTATTTCTAACCTTCCTTCCAACAGCCATATAAGGAAATATTAGCCTCCTTTTACAGGATTAAGAAACTGAGGCTTAAGGAACTGAGGCTTAAGTAACTTGCCCACAGTTTGTAGGACTCTGAACCCTAAGTTCTTTTGACAGCAGCACCAAAATGCCTCTCTATTAAGCAAATGTGCAGCAACCTAAATCTTTAATGAAGCTAATTAAACCCTTACATGAGAAAAAGCACAAAATCTTGATAAAGTTGAAGGGGGGGCAGAGTACTAGAAGAGGGCTTTAAACTAAATAAGAAAACCATTTCAACAGGCATAAAATGACTGGAAAATTTACACGACAGCATTTAATTAAAATTTTCTTTGGTTCCTTATGCACTGATTACCAATTAGAATGCACTTTACTTTAATGTGAGTCTGAAGCATGATTGAGGTTTGAGGTCTTCCATGGTATAGAACTAAAGCTCTGGAAAATGCCATTCTCCACTGGGTTAAAAAAAGTTACACTATGTACTTCTAAGGTCTTTGACCATGGAAAGATGCTATTCCTCAACTATCTCTGAAATAGAACACAGTCCTAGCCAACAAATGTAGCACTAATAGCTTCTGCCAGGAATCTGGCTATCACTCAGCTAAACAATTACCATCAAATATCTGGAAGCTGCTATCTTTGAAAATTAATTCCACACATCCTCAAATTTTGATGCACTATGATAATTAGAATGAATAAAAAAAAAGCAAGGACTTTGTAGCAAGGAAGACCCAAAATCCAAACCCAGCTCCACCACTGACTAAATGCTCCTGAGTATTTCTGTACCTTGATTTCCTCTACTGTAAAATAGGGATAATTATGCTTATTTCTTAGAATTGAGAATAATCAGGTTAGTCAGGTAAAATACTTGGCAAGGACCTAGCAGACAGCAGGAGCCCCAAAATGGTATCTATTAATAGCTATCACTTTTCCTTTCAAAGACATTTATTCCAAGGTCAGATACTGTAAAGAAATCTTATACGTATGTCATTACTGATGTGTAAGGAGGCCTTGAGTCAGACTGGGATGCAAATTTCTACTTTGGGTAATTCATTCTTTTAGGGGGAGAAGGCCAGCACTTTCCTCATCGATGAGAAAAATAACTATAATCTTAAAATAACGAATGCATGTAAAGCACATAGTTAATGCACAGAATATGACAGATGCTTAATAAATGTGGCTGTCATTACTATCATTATTTTTTTAAAAAAAAGCAAATTAGTTCAAAGGCAAATAATTTTTCCTGGTGGAATTTTTCATAGCAAGTCATAGAGATATCAGCAATCAGTGTATGAAGTCTGTACAAACAGATCTGGATGAAAAATGAAGGAGCATTTTTTTCTTCTTCTTTGTCATCAAGAGCTTCTATTAATTGTGGTTTGGCCTGGGCTGCTTTACCCATATCATTTTATTTTACCTGTCAATAATGCTACAAATGAAGTATAACAATCCCCATTTTACAGATCTTGAAGCTGAGGCTCAGAGAGGTTGTTACTATCTAAGAACATGGAGTTATTAGCCTAGCTCTATTGAAGAACTGTTCACAAATATTTGGCTAGGAGTGAGGTTTCTATATCTAGGTTTTTGCCTAATATAGCCAATGCCTAATTCACACTTACATCCAAATATGGCTGTATAATAACTTGTTCTTTTTTTTTTTTTTTTTTTTTTTTAATCTACGGGGTCTTAATCTGGCTGCTCCATTTATGACTGGCTTCCTGGTGTTCCTGTTGCAGGTCATAATACCAATCCACAAAGCAACAGGAAATCAAAATGGGTTAGAAATAAACAACCTTTGACAGAAAGCACCCAAAAGCAGACCCAGTACACGTGAACCGGAAGACAATTCTATAAATAAACCACATTGCTGAAATGCTTAAGGCGTAAATCTTAATTGCACAGAAATCAGGAAATTTGGAAGCGAAGGTTCAAAAAGGCAGTCCCTTGGATCTTTTACCTAACAGACATGCACATTAACATTCAGTTCAGCACAGATACAGAATTAAAGTTAAGGAAAGAAGCTTGTTATTAGAGTACAAATATTATTCAACAAAATTAACCCATACACAGAAGCAATGTAACTAAAGTGTCTAAGCTTCAGACAGAAACTGGAACTGGAATCTCAGTTTTTCCCCCTTACTAAATGTGTGACCTTAAGTAGGTCATTTAACTTCTCTGAGCTACAGATTCCACCACATCACTAAGATATTAATGACCTTTTAACATAATTATAGTATTAATAACAACAAATAACCATTTATATAGTGACCAGAAATCATTCAAGTACTTGGCATAAACTCTTCTGAATCTCAAGATGTAAGTATCTCAAGGTATAATTAGCGATTATTACCATTTTACAGATGAGAAAAGAGGCACAAATAAATTGCCCCATATTTGAACTCAGGCAATACAGCTGCAGTCTGTGTTCTTAACAATTACAGTATGTTGTGTACATAAAACAGTACAATATCTAGCTTCCAGTGGGAGTACAATAAGGAGTAGTTAGCTATTACTTCAACTTCTGAAATATTTTTTAAACTATGTGAAAAATACATTCTTTCCCAAAGTTTGAGGGTCTCAAAACTTGAATTTCCCTGTTCTTTGGAAAAGGTACATTTTAATTTTGGAAAGAATTAGATAATGAACTCAAGTCCTGGCTTACTCACTGTCCCAGCAATCGCTTAATCTATCTGTGTATTAACTTAGAATATGCACATTTTTATAAATATGTGTATACAAACTGATGCCTGTATATAAAATTCTTTCACATTATAGTATTTGATTACAAATCACATTTTACAAAATAAACTGATCTTTCATTTCTTCAAGGGCTCCTCATGACCTAGTACCTTCAAATATGCTGCTTGAATCTTCCCTCACCTCTTTACCTCCCATTTTTCTTTCAGATTTCAGCTTAACTGTCACTTCCTCAAAGTTTGTGTTCCCGTCGGGTATGGTGGTACAGGCCTATAATACCAGTGGCTTAAGAGGCTGAGGCTGGAAGATCACAAGTTCAAAGCCAATCTCAGCAACTTAACAAGGACCTAAGCAACTTAGGGAGATAATTTTTAAAAATGAAATAAAAAATAAAACGAGCTGGGGATATGACTTGGTGATAAAGCATCCCTGGGTTAAATTTCCAGTACCAAAACAAAAGGGTCTTCCTTGGCCTCTTCCTACTCAATTAGGTCACAGGTCCTGTATCTCAGTTTCATAACACCCTATACTTCATCATAGCACTAAACTTTTAATGACACAGTTAATATTTGTGTAATTACTTTATCATTGTCTAAATCTCTCCCAGATGGCCACATGCACTATAAGAACTAAACTATGGCAGTCTTGTTTGCCTCTGCTTTCTCCTCCATGCCTAGCACAGTGCCTGAACACAGAAGACAACTATATATGTGATGAAAACATGAATGAAAGTCCAGAAAGAGTAAATCCTTATCCAGGGTCAAAACCTTGTCACCAGAGTTGGAATTACCTCTGATGGTAGGTCTTGGGCTCTACTTCCAAGAATTCCTTCCATTATCCCTTGGTTTGCCAGGTTTTTGCTGAGAGTAGAGCATGCTCTTCTTTAAATTCAGTGCCATGAAAAGAAAGGTATTTGAGAATGAGATGAATATCATTACCCTAAGTGCATGTATGAAGACATGAATGGTGTGAATATACTTTGTATACAGAGATATGTAAAAATGTGCTCTATAAGTGTAATATAAATTGTAATGCATTCTGCTGCCATATATAACAACTTAGAATAAAAGGGGAAAAAAAAGAAAGGTATTTGTAATATGACTCCACACAGAATCATTATGTCCTTGGTACAGCTGAAAAAGGAATTTAGAAATTTTAACAAGTGGAGAATTTTTGCCCAAGAACTATGCGATGTGGATTCCAATTTTCCTACCTTAACACTCCCTGCCATCTCCTTTAAACCCACAACAACCTGTACTCAAAAAACCATCTGTGGCAGCTCTATCACTGACCTGTGACTTGGACCAAATTATTTCTCCTGGCTAGGTTTTATTTCCCCAACTACAAAATGAAGGGGGGGTCAGGCCAGGTTTTCATACTTTTCAACTATAAAGCTCTCCTAGACTCTGGAAAATATAATAATAGAGTGTGATTAAAGAAAAAGTCACCAAATTTAGACAACACCTAATAGGGTCATTTCCAGCACTTACTAAAGATGTGACCTTAGGTTGGTCAAACTCTCTGGACTTCAAGCTCATCTGTAAACTGCGTCAGGGTTATGTAAATGACAACTGTTTTTCCTCTGGAATGCAGAGAGTAGTGGTTAAAAGCTCAGGTTTAGAGTCGGCCCTAGATTTGAAATTTACACTCCGTCACTTAACAACTGCGTGACCCTGGTAAAGTTATCTCTTCGAGTTTCCGTTTCTTCATCACGGAGAGTAATAATACCTTCTCCCACGGGGTTGTTCTGAAAATGAAATGTTCCTATCAGGTTGTGTGCTACTTATTTGGTAAAGTCCCTCGACAACCCTGAAATTGCTAGCTGGTGAGACGAGCCCCGCCCCCACCCGTGAGACTCGCTCTGAAGCCACAAGTCCCGCCCCCAGCCTTAAGGTCAGGCGGGACTCGAAATGAACCGGGCGGAAGCGGTAGTCTGGTCCCAGATGGGCCTCCACAGGTCCTTGAAAAAGGGTCTCTGGCACCTGGACCCCGCGCGCGCCTCGAGCCCCTTCGAGGCCACTCACCAGCTATTGCCCAGGTTACTAGAGAAAGCCTCGTGCGACGGCGGCGGAGACGGCGGCGGCGCACGCGTCGTGACGTCACGGGACGGCGCGGCGGCGCAGGCGTAGCGCGTCACGGGTGGCCTGGCAGCGGGCGGTGTAGAAGCGGACGCAGCTAGACGTCTGTCTGACCCGGAGTTAGGACTTGCTTTCGGGGCATGAGCTGAGGGCACGACGCCGAGGCCACCAGGTGAGTCCGGCCTCCACGTGTCCCTGCACCTCACCGATAGCCCCGCAAGGAGGTCTTAGAAGAGGCCGCCTGGCAGGACGGCTCGCAGGCCCCGCCCCGGATTGTCCTGCTGCTGGCCCGGAAATAACAATCCGGGTAATAACCTCTCGCTTCTGGGAATCCGCAGCCAAGAATTGGGAAGCCGGGGTTCCAGGGTTGATGCCGTTGTTAGTTTTGGGGAGCAAGTCCCTTTGCTTCTTTGGACTTGGGTTTCCCCGAATGACTATCACTGGCGTATCAGGGTTGTTGCTGCTCAGCTGGGAAGACAGGTGTTGACTGTGAACTCTCTTAATCTAAGGGTCTATCGCCGTTGCAGACCGAAAGAATTTTGATAGTACTGTGCCATCTTGATCTTTTATCGTTCCTCGAAAAACCCTGTGCTGAGCTGTCGCCAGTATAGTCTTACTTAAGGCCCAAAACGACCTCAGGAGATAGGAATATTTGTACCCATTCTAGAAAGGAAGAAGAAACTGAGGCTCCAACTGGAGAAGTGCCTTGTTTCATTCATTCACTTACTAAATATTGAGCACCAGCCATGAGCCAGGCAGTGTACTAAGTGCAGGGATAGAACCATAATTAAGATTGGTAAGTCCCTGTTCTCTCCAAGTTTAGCTACTAGTGACGGAAACAAAACAAGCCCTTAACGGACTCCTTGAATTCATATTCTATGGGAATGCAAAAAGTGACTGATAGAGAATCACAGAGGACTCTACTCTGTTAGGGAGAGATGATGTGATTTGCTGTAGTAACTAGGTGCAAAAGTCAGGATTTGAATGCAGATCTCTCTACCCCTGTATTTTGCATTCTTCCCATCAAAACATGGTACCTTTTTGCCCTATTAAATAGCTTTTGGTTTTATTGGTGGTTTTAGACATGGAAAAATTACAAGTTTCTGTCATTCAAATTTCAAGTCAAATGTCATCAGAGAGGCCGTCCCTCTCCATTCAATCTAAAATAATCCAAAATCACGTCAGATCACCCAGATTAATTGTGTTTACAGCATTTTTCACTAGTTATATCTTATTCCTTTCCAAATACAAGCATCCTGAGGGTAGGGACCTTGCTTCTTCACTGCCCACTAATTATCTAGGCATTACTTAGAAAATTGAAACTCAATTTTTTTTTTTGAAAGAATGAACTGTGAGAAAATAGAGGGAAAAGAAAGCAGCATGAAGACAAAATGTTTCTCCCATTTTCACTCCTAGGATTCTGTATATGTCTGTATCTCCTTCCTCTCAGGAGGTAAGAACAAGAGCTGTTGCTTATTTCTTTCTCTGTTCTCAGTGCATGGCCCAGGGTTTAGTAGCTCATAATTGCTTGTCACATGTTACTGAACAGATTAAAGATGTGAGTGGGAAAGCAAGAAAAATACCCTCATGTGCAAGGAATAGATAAGCATGCTCAAAAAACAGCTAAACCAGGGACTGCTATGTGCTAGATTTTGTGTGTGTACTGGGAAGAATAAAAGGTAATGGCAGTGTCAATATATGTCAGCTGTTGTTAAGATAGTTTCTACAGTGCTGAGCACTTTCAGATACATAAGACAGGTTTTTTGGTTTTTTTTTTTGCAGGGAGTTCTGAAGTCTGTAACAGCTTGGCATCTTCCTAACCCCCTTACCTCTTTTTCTCTATCACATTACCCATTTATTAAAGTTTTCTCTTTTTAATCTATCATTTCATTTTTTGTTCTATCAGCAACCTTAACTTATAAGCAAGGCAAAGTTTATTATTTAAAGATGAGTAAACAAGCTCAGAGAAAAACAACTTCCAGTGGAAATGCCACAGTTCAAAGCTAGGTGTTCTGACACCAAGCTTTCTGCTCTTTGCATTGCTGTCTCCATCGAAACCCTCCTTCTCCTTAGCCGTAACATGAAGGACTATGACTGGTGATAATTTATCAGTCTTGAATGCTTCCTAAGTGCCATGCACTGTTCTGAGTGGTTTAGGCCTATTAACTTGGTGAATCTGCACAACTCAGTGAGGTATTATCCCCACTTTATAGATGAGAAAACCAAGGCAAAAAGTGGTTAAGTAACTTACCCAGTTACCCAACTAGCAAATGATGGAACTGAAATAATGAGAGGTAAATTAGTCTCTTCAACCCATTTTCTCCCTGGATATTAAACATGATAATAACTGATATTGATGATTTACTATTGGTAGATACAGTGTTTAGTGGCTTTTTTCATGTACTATCTTTAATCTTCACAATAATTCTATAATATAAGAATAATTATCTATTTGTATATTTGAGAAAATCGAGACATAGAAAGTTCAGATAAGTCACCAAGTCACACGAGCTGCTTTCAGACCAGTCCTAACTCCAAAATCTGCAGATTTTCCATATTGCCTCTTCCTTTGGCAGTATTGCTTCTTCCATGAGGAAAAGAGATATAACACTACTCTTCTCTGCCCATCCTCTTCAGTGGTGTTAATGCTCTTCCAAGGCTTATTTTGGTGACAGTCGTTAAACTCAAGTGTCATGTAGTAATAGAGACTTTGCCCTCCTGCCCTGTCTGCCTCTAGCTCCAGAAGAGGAAAGCTTGAATTTCTCCTCACAGCCACTCCTCTTTTCACCTTAAATGGCGGCTTCTGTGCTCTAGCTGCTGGAGGGAACTGGTTCTGGGGCCATGGTTGTGGAGTAACTGAGGCCTCTGAAAGTCTGGCCAGAGGACGTGCCCTTCTTGAGTAAATGTTTGCTGGGTTGAATTTGAAGACTCATGTTCACACAGGGTTGCTCCTCTCCTGCCTGAATGTTCACATTGCCTTTAGTATTTCATAGAGATTGATGGAAGCAGAAACCAAAACTCTTCCCTTGGAGAACGCATCCATCCTTTCAGAGGGGTCGCTACAGGAAGGGCACAGATTATGGATTGGAAATCTGGACCCCAAAATCACAGAGTAAGTCTAGTCACCTTAATTCATTACCTACAAAGCTGGGTGTTTGTGGTGGTGCTGCCTAGAAGAATATCAAAAGGGTGTAGGATATATTTTAACCTTGTTATTTATGTTTTGTCTTTGAATGGAAAATGATGTCATTTGCCTGTGACTTTGTCCCTTTTTTTTATATTTGCACTCTGCTACTATGAGGACACAGACTTGGGAATCCTTTAAAACATATACCTCTGGGGCTGGGGTTGTGGCTCAGTGGTAGAGCGCTCGCCTGGCATGTGCGCGGCCCGGGTTCGATCCTCAGCACCACGTACAAATAAACCCATTGTGTACAGCTAAAGCAAATAAATAAAAATTTAAAAAATATATATATATACCTCTTTTTTCCTACTTGCCAAAAGATGTTCTCCATTTCCAGCTATTGAATCCTTATACCCAGTGGCTACAGGGAATTATTTTTGATAATCAGCCTGGGGCATATTTTGTCTCCCAGTGTGATGGAATAAGCAGAAGTCTCAGTACCTTTGCAGATAGGCAGAGGGGTACCAATTGACTCCAGTTCCTATAAGCAGCTGCAGAATCATAGAAAGCCAAAGTGGGAAGGGATGTTAGAGATCATCCCAGTCCCTTTGTTTTTTTTTTATTGTTGTTCATCAAATTATTTGAGTGCCAATTGTGTGCCATGCTAAACAGTTTTCAGGCTTTTTAAATCTGAGGGATGTTGTCATAAAGTGGAAATAACCAGAAGCTACATATAAAATAAAAGTTATAGCTGCTTTGATATCAAAAGGGATATATATCTAAAGCCTTATGTCAACTGCCATTCCTTCTTTGGCAATCCTTGATGAAACTCTGTGGAACTTCCAGGGCTCCATGGAGCACGCTTGAAAACCTCTGGTACAATCCCGCTGTCTTAAACTATAATAGAGAAAAGTGGGGTCTAAAAGTCACAAGGTCATGGACAATTGAGAGGTTTTTTCCTCTTCCCCCAGTTGTTTTGTAGGGGGAAGGTGAGGATTGGTAGCAGAGTAATAATGAGTGAAGGAACTGAGCTGAGTCAATGAATAAAGCAGGTGTGGAGTATTTCAGAGGAGGTATATTTAAGGATCAGGATGAGGAAAGAAAAAAAAGGTATGTAAATTTATAGGTCTGGGTCATGATAGAAAGTTTAGCCCCTTAAACCTGCTGACGCTCAGATCAGCCAACTATAGATAAGTGTGGGTTCCTCTAGAAATTATGATGGTATTTAAGATATGTTGCTCCCATATTATGTTACCTTGGTCACGGGGACCCCAGAATGTAGCATTTATTTCAGTTCTCTTTAATAGTCCATGGCTTTGAGGATGAATATGTGAATCTGCTCAATAACACTTATTTATGAACACTTCCAAGAGTGGTTTCCAATTCCCACCTCTGTTTGTTTGAATGGAAATCTCAAGCCTGGAAACTGTGTTGGTTGTGTTGGCTGCAATTCCATTAAATGATACTCTTGTGCTAATTGTGTTCTGCTGTTTGTCAGGAAGGTGTGATGGGCATTGGCCACCTCCATTTGTGTCATAAGTTGGAATATTATGAGTGTTTTTTTCAGTTAGAGCTTTAACAAGAACATTGAATCAAACTTTCCCACTGATACCCCTGTCCTTTTTACATCAGCTCAAGGTGGACATCAAGTACCAAACTGCAGATCACGGCTCTTCCGGCCAGAAGTGTGTGTTCTACCTATAGTGTCCCCACTTCTGTATCATCAAGGACCATGTTTGCTAGTTTTCTTCTATGGATTCCTTACCTGAAAACATTTCATCTATTAAACTGATTTATTAAATAGTAAATAATTTATTTTTTAAAGACATAACTACCTTATAGCTAACATGAAAGTTTAGCATTTCCTCATTTAATTTACTTAATTATAAGCAAAAAAAACTAACATTTTAGTAAAGTCTTAACTTGTGGAAATATATGATTTCCTTCCAAGGTTGTTGAAATATATAAACTTTTATATCCCTCTCCTCTCAGGGTAAATAATAGTGAACCTAGATGTGTAATTAGTAGTCATTTCCAATACTGAAAGATTTATAAGATATAACTTATGTGAATCTGTGATATGTGTGTGTGTGTGTGTGTGTGTGTGTGTGTGTGTGTATAGTCCAGTCTCAGAAAGTATTAGTTGAATCTAAATCTCTAAACTTTTAATGACTCTTGACAGAGGTTTGCAGAGCATCCTCCAGTTTTCCAATTAAATTTATTCCCCACCCACAAATTGCTGCCAGTTCTTGCTGTTTCCCCATCAGTTGACCCTTATCTCTGTCCTATGTATGTGTCCCTACCCTGTACCACCTCTCTTGATCTCTTTCATAAACTGAACTGAATGTCCCTCCTATACAAATGTTTTTTATCTCTTTTAGAAAACAAATTACAGTATATAATTACTATCAGTATTTACAAGGATATGTAAAAAAGGCAATTTTCAAAAACAGCACTTTCCCATTCAGTTTTTCTGAGTTTATTTTGTGATTGGTTCTAGTTATACTGTGTTTGTGTGTCCTGGTTATTAATCTGAGTCCTGCTCAAGTTATGGTAGAAAGTCCATCAGTCTCAACAGAACATGCATTCCTTACTAACTGCCTAATTAATTAGGCTTCTTGTTATTTATGTTCACTTTGTGGTTTTGACCTGTTTAGCCTATGCTACACACCAGAAATATAGATATGACTAAGTAGATCTTAAGAAACTTGAATTTGAGGAAGTAATGATGAACACTTATTTATGGAGGTGGCAGAGTCCAAACCCATGTTCTTTCAACTATAATTCCTCAACTACATTTTACCTCATATTTCTTATCTATAAAATGAGAGTGTTCACCTAAATGATATGAACATATCTTCTTCTAACTCTAGTATTGTATGATGTCCTCTTACTGAAGCTTACAACAAATTTGGGGGGTAACTGGAACAGATATTATTTTTCTTGTTTTATAGGAAAAAAAGAGTTAAAAAAATGAGTTGGCTTAATTTATTGAAGTAGTTAATGATAGAACTAATTTACCACTACCTAAATTAGTGCACTTTGTACAAATACTCTAATAGTCGGAGTTATTGAACAGTCATGACCTAAAGTATCCTGTTTTAAATTTAAACATGTAAGGATTTCTTTTAAATTGTTGTGGGACCCAGTTGAACTGTAAGGTTAAACAGTATCTTTAAATATCACTGCCAGTGCCTTCAACAGAGAAACCAAAAAATCTAATATCCTTAGACATCTATTGTCCAAATTGTGGTTTTTCTCTGAAAGAGTTAAAACTGACTTTTTCCAATATTGAATGTGCTATATAGAAAGCCAAATTAATAACCACTACATTATATGTAAGAAGGAGAAGTGTGAGAGAGAACAAAGCCAAAGTAATTTAATAGAAAAAGCATTCTAAGAGAAGGTAAAATCATAAATAAAAATATAAGAGTAGGAACTGGGCGTGGTGGCACATCCTGTAATCCCAGCACTTGGGAGGCTGAGGCAGGAGGATAGAGAGTTCAAAGCCAGCCTCAGCAATGGTGAGGCACTTAGGAACTCAGTAAGACCCTGTTTCTAAATAAAATACAAAAAAAGGGCTGAGGATGTGACCCAGTGGTCAAGTGCTCCTGAGTTAAATCCCCACTACCAAAACAAATGATAATTAATAGAGTAGTCATATGGATAGAATACCATCAGGTTAAGACAGAGTCTAAAATTTATGTAAACATATTTGAATTCCATGTAGAAGAGACTTATTGTGGAGGCGTTTGTTTGTTTTGTGGGTGTTTGGCAGGAGATTGACTTCATGAAAGTGATGTTTTAATTGAGAAATTAGACCTCAAGTATATAAGATGAATTGGAAGACCAGAGACTGAAGCTCAAGATTAGTTAGGATAGCCTACCATAAACCAGGCCAGCCATCACTGTCAACCTAGGTAGAGACTGTGAACTTACAGACAGTGGGTGAGTCTGAGACATGAAGAACATGATTAAAGAAGAGAGTTGAAGAAGATCCTGAGAAGTTTGTTGTTTTCATTTTATGGGGCTGAGGGTGGAGCCCAGGGCCTCAAGCACTGAGGGATTTTGCCTGAGGAATGTAAATAATTCATGTCCTCATGGACCATAGGATAGCTGAAAAGGGCCATCCCAGTTTGTAGTGGGGAGATCAATTTGGAGTATATTAAGTAAACTTAAAATCAGTGAAGAGCCAGCTAAGTGGAAGTGTCCTTCTGATGTAAACTTTCGAGGATTCGCTAGATTAACTAGAATGCAAGGGAAACTAAATGCACGAAGAGGTGAGAGCATTGTTTTTACCCCTGAGAAACCTGTTTCTTTCTCAACCCATTTCTTATTTTTCCTTCTGTTCTCCAAGCTTCTTTTCATGTCTTGGTTTGCATGAAACAGCCTTTACTATTGGATTACTTAAATCTGAATGACAACAAAATAATTTAACAAGATACATAGCATATTATAAAGACCTCAGTAACTTCTTAAAGAAATGCTTCTCTAAGGTAAATCACGCATAAAAAACAATCTTTTTTACCATGCACAGTGGTACATTTATGTAATCCTAGCTATCTTGGAGGCTGAGACAATAAGATTGCAAGATACCAAGGCTAGCCTGGGCAACACAGTGAGACACAATATGAAAAAAAAAAATTGGGGGGGGGGTGGAACCCAGAACCTTGCCTGCCAGGCAAGCACTCCACCAGTGAACTCTGTCCCCACCTCTTACAGATAATCATAAATGTCATCTCGTTGGCTTCCTGTTGCATACAACATCAAATTTAAATTCCGTAAGCACGCAACATCCTTCATTCTCTATCCCCTGCCTGCTGTTAGACCTCTACTCTCCTCCAGTGGATCAGACTCTTTTTTTATCTTTGTATCTTCACATGTGGTATCTACTCACACTGACATACCCCACTTAGATGCCACCCCTTTCACAAAACTTTCCTGAACTACCACCTTCCCTACACAGTTTAACTTTCTTCATGTAAGCATGTAAGCGTCACACCATTTTACAATTTTTTAATTACATATCACTACCAGCATGTGAGGGCCTTGAAAACAGTTTTATTCATCTGGATAGTCCAAGTGTTGAATTGGTTCTTGACACATAGTAGGTGTCTGTTTTAATATTTGTATAGATTACTTCTGTGCTACCAGGCAGGAACACTTTTAAAAACTCATTACAGGAAACACCGATTTAAGCTCCAGAGATGTGCATGGAACTGGGGTGCTAATTCTCACTCCGGAGGGCAGCGGGGCACACATTTCATTAAGTGCCGCAAGCCTCCATTGAGTAGCAGCTCTCCCGTGCTTCTACAGCAGATAAAAGTGCTTGCAGATGTGAGAGCAAGATCTTCAGGCTTTTTTCACTATCAGAGCTTGCAGTCTCCATCTCCAGGAAGCAAAATAGTAAACATTTCATTCCTTTTGTTTTGGTGTTCCGATAATTTCAAGAAATTATCAAACAAGAAAAGAAATCCTGGAGAAGTTGAAAGACACAGACCTAAGCAGATGTTCCTGGAATCTTAAGGTCGCACTTCTCAGGCAGAATGTGTTTGTTAGCTTTACAATGAATAATCTGTTGGCAGATTTTTTTTCCCCTGAGTAAATTAAAATTCATTTCCTAGGAAATGCCAATCACGTTACCTTCCTGCTATTAAGCAGAATGAAGCTAATGAAAAGATGGCTAGCCCACAGTAGCCTTAGATTTTTTTTTTTTTTTTAATGGGTTTCAACCACCATTCCACAGCACTGTATAAAGGTTGAATGGGTGTAGTAAGTGGAAGGTACAGCTGCAAATGAAAGACCCTGGGGAGACTCTAGCCTGTCTGTCTGTTGTCTGAGAGACTCAGCCCTTGCTGTAAGCCTTTTAGATAATCAAGTCAAGACAGAAATTTGCACTCAAGGTGTCTCCTTTTCTCCTGTAGAGTCACCTCCTATATTCTCACTGGCCGTTGAGGTCTTCTGATGGGAATTGGGAATTACGAAAGTAGGGGGTCCTGGTTGTTTTCCCTTCAAAACAAGTCCCAAGACTGGATTACTATCCACAGTATGCCTTGGGATCCTTCCATCCTGCCCCAGTACTAGTCCTGTATTATGTCTTCTTTGCTCCACAGTGTCAGATACTTGATCCAGGATAATGGGCTTGCTTGTTGATGTGCATTAGTATCAAATTTAGTATAGCTTATGATCTATTTGATATCTTTCTGCCTCCCAAAGGAGATTCTTGCTCAAGAATAAAATCCTGATGAGTTTCTCCTAGAAAACAATGTAAATATAATGTGGCTATAACGACATCTTGACTGACTCCCTGTGGGGTAGAATTCCCAGTAATAACAGATTTAGCATGTGGGCTGATACCTTTTTAGTATCACAGGGACAGTATTGTTTAGAGAAAGCCTTGACTCCATTTCAATAGCTCGGAGGATGCCAGGAGGAAGGCCAAAGGAAAAGGAAACAGGAGAGCTGTTGGTTTGTCTCACCCTTACAATCAGATGACAGGAAGTTGGGATTGAGATTGGCCACAGCAACCTGTTAAGGCCACATCTGTTTGAATAACTTAAAAGCCCTATTGAAACCAAGTACCTTTTAGAGTAAGGAATCCAAGAAAAGGATGAAGAGCAGAGTGGCAAGCAATAGCTTGGAGTGTACATCCTGCCAGGAATAAATTTCTTCCTTGACAACTTACATTCTTTAGTGATCATACCCCGCAATATAAACTGCATGAAGGCAACCGAGATTAGTTGTTACCAAAGCTGGATGATTCACAGTTCTGGTCTGATTCCTCTGCCCTGTGCACGACCAGTCCTGGTCCCGTAGTTACACATAGTTCTAATGCCCAGGACATCAGGGATTGAAACTCTCAAGCACTGAATGGAAGCGCCACTAGCTAATGGTTTAGTTTTTGGCAGTTTCTTACAAGTACAATTTGGATCTAATGATTAACTACAAAATCTAGGGAATTCTTCCAGGCCTGTTTTTATTTGCTTGTTTGTATGAATGTGTTTGTGTTTGTTACTTTGTTTATCTTTGAGATAGGATAGGCTGTGGCTTTTGGTGTGTGGGCATATATTTCTGATGGAGTAACAGTTATTCACAAATACAATTTCATTGCCAAGAAATTAAAAATAAATAAATTGACACTATTTTTGAGCTTTTCTTCAAAAGAAAAACAAATGGTGCTTGTGGGCCAGACAGCTGTTTGTTACGTGTGGTTTTTTTGTTTGGTATTTTTATGTTGGACAGACACATGGGCATGACAGTTCCTAGTTCCCATTCCAAAGAGAGGCAAACAATTCTGATTGCCAAGTAAACAGCAGTTTGGAGGAAGGCAGGGGCAAGGGTAAGAGATTTATCCTAAGACACATTATTTCCCACTCTTATCTCACACTTGAGGCTGAGAGGCCAGCAGAATTCCCAGTGATCTCATAGGCTGTTCTTTCTCCACAGATACCACCTCCTCAAACTCCTCCAGAAGTTTGGTAAAGTGAAGCAGTTCGACTTCCTCTTCCACAAGTCAGGTGCTTTGGAGGGACAGCCTCGAGGGTACTGTTTTGTTAACTTCGAAACTAAGCAGGTAATTTTGCCTTCTTCCCCAATTTCTTGGTAATTGCCGCACTCCATAATCATTTGTGCACCTCTTGTACTAGAACATCAGTTTCTTGTGGGCAGGAGCCATGTCTGATTGTTCCCTGTGTGCCTCATATCAAATGCTAAAAAAGATGTGCAGTTAAGGAATTGCTTGCAAGATCTCCTCTCCCCAGGCTCAAGGTGAAAGACAACCAACCTACTTCACTAAGCACATGATTTGGGATGCCCACATAGAGCGTGCCGGTGTTCCTCCTTCCTACCCTCTTTTGTTTCTTTGGTGGCTAGCCAACAGAAACCTTCTTTTCTTTCAGTAGTTTTGACCTGTGGTACAGAAACTTTGTAGTGAGCCACCCACAAACTTCTTTTTATTTTATTTTCTTAAAAATGTACCCTTCTCAGGGCTGGGATTATGGCTCAGTGGTAGAGTGCTTGCCTCACACGTGTGAGGCACTGGGTTCAATTCACAACACCATATAAAAAGTAAGTAAATAAAGGTATTGTGTCCATCTACAACTAAAACAATATTTTTTTCATGATCCAAAATGTTTAGTCAATAATTTCATAATAGGTCTTTACATTTACAATTACTTAGAATTTTCAAAATGTATCCTAGGACTACAAATATGTTTATCTTCATGTAATCAGTAAAACAATATTTTTAAAAATGTACCCTTTTCAATGTCTCAGGACATATGAATACAAACTTTAATATGTGTAGAAGAAGGAAAAGAGGACATTCAACTTTAACCATGCATATGTCGTCTTATATTAAAATTTAGTTTTTGTAGTAGAAATACATTGATAAGAGATAGAATTGGAATGTTATTAAATGTAAAGATGCTGCCTGGTATTATCTATAACTTTGTTATATGTTAGGAACGTTGCCTAGTTACTGTTTTATTAATAATAACTTACAGGTACAGTGGTGCATACCTATAATCCCACCAGCTGGGGAGGCTGAGGCAGGAGCATCATGAGTTCAAAGCCAGCCTCAGCAACTTAGCGAGACCCTATCTCTAAAATAAAATATAAAAAAAGGCTGGGGATGTGGCTCAGTGGTGAAGTGCCCCTGGGTTCAATCCTGGTACCAAAAACAAACAAGCAAACAAAATACATGCTTATTTTGGAGGCATATATGAAACCAAAAAAATTTTCTTATAGCCGGGGCCCAATACACAGAAATCATTTAATATTTAGAGATGTGTCTTTCCAGTTTTATTCTTTCTTCACATTCACACACACATAAACATACAGATAAACAAATAAGATCATATTATCATGTTTACTCCTCAAAATATATTAAAATTTTTGTCATCATGTGACTTACAGTGCAATTAAAAGCTAATCAACAGGGCTGGGGTTGTGGCTTAGGGGTAGAGCACTCACCTAGCACGTGTGCGGCCCGGGTTCGATCCTCAGCACCACGTAAAAACGCATTGTGTACGACTAAAAGCAAATAAATAAATATTTTTTTTTTTTAAAAAAAAAAAGCTAATCAACATTTGTATGACTATATATTTCATTATATAATATATGACTGATCCCAAATTCTTAGCTGCTTAAATTTTCTCCAGTGTTTGACTAGTGTAAACAACACAATAATGAATATCTTTATAGCTCTAACTGTATGTGTATATGTAACTATATATGTATGTAATTGTATATGTAAGTATGTTTTTCACATTTCTGGAAATGGATTGGCACCTCAAAGGCCATGCATATATGTTTTTTGGGGGTTTTTTTTTGTTTGTTTGTTTGTTTTTTTAATACAGTTCTCAAAATGTCTTCTAGAAATGTTGTACCAGTATGTTCTGGGACTGTTTGAGGGTGTTATTTTTTCCTGTCAGTCCTGGGTATTTTTTATTTCCTCTAATTTTGTAAATAGCAGTAGCAATAAGTGATACGTTATTCTAATTATTCAAGTTTTTTGAGAGAAGTGAAAAAATACCCATATGGTTAGTATTTTTTTAAATACTTTATTCTTTCTTAATGATAAGAGTATGATGAGGATTCTTACTCCTAAAATCAGAGGTCATGTTGGGGACAAATGCTGGTATAAAAACACTGGACTTGCCGGGCGCGGTGGCGCACGCCTGTAATCCCAGCACTTTGGGAGGTTGAGGCAGGAGGATCGCGAGTTCAAAGCCAGCCTCAGCAATGGCGAGGCACTTAGCAACTCAGTGAGACCCTGTCTCTAATAAAATACAAAAAAGGGCTGGGGGTGTGGCCCAGTGGTCTAGTGCCGCTGAGTTCAATCCCCGGTACCAAAAAAAAAAAAAAAACACTGGACTTGGCTGGGTTGTGGCTCAGCGGCAGAGCGCTCACCTCGCACGTGTGCGATCCGTGTTCGATCCTCAGCACCACGTAAACATAAAATGCATTGCATTGTGTACAACTAAAGTAAATAAATAAATATTTAAAAAAAACAAACACTGGACAAAAAATCACAAAACATACCTTATTTTTCCAACTTTTTTATTTACTGACTTTGAGCATATCTCAACTTCTTTAAGCCTTAATTTTTGTCAAAAAACATACATTATAATGGGGGGGGGGTTATGTTACAGGAAGAATAAACGAAAACACAGTTGATTAATATCAAATGTGTGAACTTTGAAATAATGTTTCAGATAGGAAATTGTTTTTTAAAACACTTATCCCCTGCTGACATCTTACTATTGCTGATACCTCAGAACTAATAGAATACCATATAAGTTCTAATTCACCAAATGAAACCTGAAAGGATAATACGTCTCTTATCTAGCAGCCTAACTTTTTATGTTGTAGAGGAACAAAGATGGCCAATGAATATCCAATGCCTGACACACAATGGGTACCAAAAAAATATTTGTTGAATATCATGCTGATGAGCTTTGGAGGGACAAGAGAATCACCAGTAAAACCAGAATGGAGTGCTTATTTGTCTTATCCTCAGTCTTAGACTCTCCCTGCCCTCTAGGACTTTCTATTCATCTTCTGTTCCTTAAGGGGTTCTTTGCCTCCACTAAATCTGAGTTACACTTGGCTTAGTGCCTCATGGACATAAATAGGGCAAAACAGATTTTTCAGGATGGGAAAGTATAGCCAGGTTTCCTGGGAGTGACCTAGAGTGACTATTATCTAGCTTCAGGAATTCCTCTCAACCTTGTTGCTCCAGTATCTGATGGGGAAAGGGTCAGGGAACTTGTGGCTCTTAAAACCAGGTGCGTAGATTGACTCACACAGATACCTTGTTCACAGTCTCTTTGACTCACTCCTGCTTTTTCCGGCCTCGTTTCCTTCACTCCCATATCCTTTGAAGCCATTGCTGTTTTTCACTTTGGATTCAGGGAGTAAGTCTTAGTCCAGGATATAGTTCTATTGTCCGTGCAGGGATTAAAATTTCTGGAGTTGTATAGAAAGTATCACTGAATAAGAACCACACTGTTGGCTAACATTTGTTAATTGCTCACCATATGTTCCACACTTTCCATGCACTCTGAATCCTCACGGCCACCACAGAAGAGCAAGTATTTATATACCATATTTTATAGGTGACAAAGCTAGAGACATTAAGCGACCTGCCAGACATCATACTGCCAACAAGTAATAGCCAGAATTTGAATTTTGTGTGACTTTAAAAAACTCATACTTTTTTTTTTTTTTTACTCTGCTTTTTAAAATTATAAACCCTTTGCCAAGCATTTACCAAAAGCAATTTGGTTAGAAACTCAGCCATCAAAGCTAGTAAGTCCTGTGAGGATACAAAATGATAATTAAGCATTTGAATTTATGACCAACTTTTGTCTCTTTTCTGGACAGGAAGCAGAACAAGCCATCCAGTGTCTCAATGGCAAGCTGGCACTGTCTAAGAAGCTGGTGGTACGATGGGCACATGCTCAAGTAAAGGTATGGCTAAGAGGCTAGAAAAACAGTTTCCTGCTTCATCCTAAGTGAGTCTCTGAAAGACAGTTGCCCATGTCTCCATTTGCATCCCAGCCTCTTCGCATCTGGAACAGCCATACTTTGGTCTCCTACTTGTATTTACCATGTGTGTTGCCAGATTTTTCTTTTGAGAAGCATCTCAGAAGGGATTAAGTTCCTTCGTTGTTTCTCTCCACATGCCCACAGATCCTGTTTTTGATTGATTTTTCCATGTGGTTGATGTGTATACTCAGACCTCTATCATTTTTTCAGTGGGGGTGGTTCTTCAGAGGGAAAAAAATGTTTTTTAAAAATTAGTTGCTTTGGGCATTATTAGACTCTTTCCAGCTTCTTGTCTCTATGGAGAGTTTGAATTTGTTTATTCTAAATGCTTGAGAAATGAATAGTTTCTCTTGAGTGCTTATAGCACTGGCACCTCCTTACTCCAGAGATCTTGAAAATTTATTAGAGTGTGAGTTTGTGGGACTTTGCAGTGCCTGTATTGTCTCCAACCCTGAGAAGTGGCAAACTGCCTGTTCATCCTGTAGTTGATCTCTTGGGAGAAGGCACTAGAAAAGCTATAGCCATTAAAAAAAGAAGGAGAATGGTATTCTGTTCCAGCTGGCCCAGAGCTGGTGAAGTGTGTGGACTGGAGCAGTCCCAAGAGTCAGTTCTCCTTCTGCAGTGGGTCTTGACAGACCTGCCTACAAAAAGATTTGTGGCAGAGTTGGAGCTTCAGCTGTTAGCTATATGAGCATGGTTTTCAATCAGACACTACCGCTACCCAACAAGCTTCCTAGTAAAGAATCATAGAAACTAAACAGACTTTCAAGCACCGAGTCCAAACTGAAAAACAAAAGCTCAGACACTGGATCCTTATGAGCATTTCAGGTAATCACAGGGCCTTCTGAATTTCTAGGACATGTTGCCTTAAAAATAGAAACAAGGAGAATTACCAAATGCTTTTTTACTCAAAAGAAAATCAAGTCTCATTTGCCAAACTGGCTGTCGTTTTCTTGTTCTGCATCTCATTGAAAAGGCATGCAGGAGAAATCATCCTTCATTCCTGTCTTTCATTTGAAAATCTGTACCTCCTGGTTCTCTTCTCCTGTAAATCTTTGACCAGAGGCTCCTGATTGCTCTCTTAATATTTTATTTACTTCTTACAAGAAATACGTAATTATCTGACATCAAATTAAACTCCTTTACTATACAATGTTTTCTGTATCAGCAACTGAAAGCTGTTAATATTTTTTTCCTCCACTCAGTCCTGTTGAATTGAATATTATGCTTGGTACTTTGCAAAAGCCAGCAGGATTTTAAAGTGCTTTGAATAAAGCAAATACTGTAAGAGACGATATGTGACAGTTAAAGTAAAAATATAAGAGGGCAACCCTGCTGCTTATTTGCACCATCTGTGAATTCGAACCTTGAAATTCTTTTTCTGCCAAATAAGGAGGACTAATGGATAGATGGAAGCTTCTCAACTGTTTTCTAAACTTACAGCTTTCAGACCAAAGTGTATAGAGTTTTGCATTAATTCTAAATGTAAAGCAGTCCTAAAATTATCTGGAAAATGTTGATGATAAACTGGGTGGGATTAGCATTTTTGAATCCATGCACTGAAATAAAGGACTAGTTTCTGCCTAGGTAAAGTAATTCCCCCTTTTTCTTTCAGAGATACGATCATAACAAAAATGACAAGATTCTTCCAATCAGTCTTGAACCTTCCTCAAGCACTGAGCCTACTCAGTCTAACCTAAGGTAAGACAGTGTACCATAGAAGGACACAGTTATTCAAGAGCCCAAGCTCGGGCTTTGTTCACACCTTCACTTACACAGAACATAGTGGAGCTTCAGACTCTTAATTTAGACTAGAACCTACTAAGTTGATGTGTTGAGAAATGTGTTCAGTTAACCTCCAGAATTTATACATTTTTTTCTCATTACATCCCCCCAAAGATCAGGTATACCCCATAATCATTTACCCCCATTTATAGAATTCACTCACTTAAAAAGGGCAGGTTTTACTACACATCAGCCTGACACAGTGGCACACACTTCTAATCTCAGCAGCTTGGGAGGCTGAGGCAAGAGGATCCCCAGTTCAAAGCCAGCCTTAGCAACTTAGTGAAACCCTGATCAACTTAGCAAGCCCCTGTCTCAAAATAAAAAAGGCTGGGAATGTGGCTTAGTAGTAAGTGCCCCTGGGTTCAATCCCCAGTACCAAAAAAAAATTGCTACCCACGAAGCCTGTGCTTAGCACTGGGGATGCAGAGATATATCAGACACAGCCCTCACCTTAAAAACAAGCATTTTAGTAAAGCCTTGGGTCCCTTTGGCATTTGCCATTATACACTGATTCCTCCCTACCCCTGAGTTCATTTATACAAATTTTCATTTTCAGATATTTAATTCTATGTACCATTCATCAACTATAATAGTTTTGTTCTAGTTTCTATGAATTGTCAGTTACTTGTTTGGAGTTAATTCAAAACAGGGACACTAAGGGTTGGGTAGAGAAAGGGGAAGTTAAGTGGGTGGTAGAACAGAAATAGAAGTTGGGCTTTTTGTTATTATTTTCTTTCTCCTCCTCTTTTTTTCCCCCATATTATAGCCTAGGAGAAATTTTTAATAATAATACCCAGGATTTATCATCCTTACGATGAAGCAAGCATTGTGCTGAACACTTTATATGCAGTATGTGATTTAATTATCATAAAAGTCATTTTATATATGAAGAAATTGAAGTTTAGAGATGTGAAATATCTTGGCTGTTATGTAAGTAGCAAATAGCAGAGTCGGAATTTAAAGCAAGGTCTAACAGACTTCAAAATTTAATCCTTGTATTGGATGTGGTGGAACATGCTTATAATTCCAGCAAGTTGGGAGGCTGAGGTAGGAGGATCAGAAGTTCAAGACCAGCCTCAGCAACTTAGCCAGACCCTGTCTTAAATTAAAAGGGCTAGGGATGTAGCTCAGTGGTAAAGCACTTCTAAGTTCAATCCCCAGTACAAATATATATACGTATTTATTTATGCATATATGTATCAGTCCTTTAGTTAGTACTTCAAGGCCACTCCATACAGTAAATGTAGGAATATAGATCTAAAGATTTTTCCAGGCAGGGGAAGATGATATGTGAAGGAACGTAAGTGATACATAAGGATCAGAAGTTAACAGTCATAAAGTTAGGAAAGTGATGTCTATTTGGATGAAAGAACAAACAGGAGGGGAGAATGCTTTTCTCATGTATTATCTCCACCAAACTAGTCAGTTTTAAAAGCATCTCACTAAACTGAAGGGGAGTTGATCCCAGAATATTTTCAGGAATGATAAACTGGTAAGTTGAAATTAATTTTATACTTATTTATGTAAGTTTAATGTCATGATTTTTTTCTTTATTTTGTATTGCCTTTATTGTTCTGTGCTTCTGGAAATTTTAAAAAAAAAATTTTTTTTAAACATTAATGGATTTCTCTAGATTCACTAGGAGCTTATATCCACTATACTGTTTTCCCCATAAGATTTGAACCTCCTCAACCACAGGTCAATCTCCATGGAGGTTTTCATAAATATAACTGCATGAGTGACTGGATTCATTCTTGAATATCTCCATGTTACAATGAATGTTTAGCTTCTTTTTTTTTAATATTTATTTATTTACTTTAGTTGTACACAATGCAATCATTTATGTTTATGTGGTGCTGAGAATCGAACCTGGGCTGCGCACATGCGAGGCGAGCGCTCTGCTGCTGAGCCACAACCCCAGCCCGAATGTTTAGCTTCTTATGAACAGTATTCACCACTTGTTTACCAGATAGCCTAGTGTTTTCCATCCATCTCTGTTTTAATCCAGAGAATCTCAGCTTACATTTTTTTACTAATGTCTATGCCTAATTAGAGAAGGTTGTTTTCTTGAGACTCAAACAGAACAAAGGGCTGTCACTTTAATAGAAGTGGTGCCAAAATGCATCCTGGTAGTACCTCAGTATTCTTATTGTAACTTGGGGGTTTCTTTATAATTTTCTAATTGACACATAAAATTGCACATTTATGGGATGCTATGCGATGTTCAACACTTATATGTTGTGTAATATTCAAATCAGGGTAAACATCTGTTCAAACATTTAATCATTTCTTTATGGGAACTTAGTTTTAAATTTCTTGCCTCTGAAAATTTATGGGTATGTATAGCAGATGTATACCTATTGAGGATTCCTAGAAGACCATATATACACTCCTTCCAAATTTCTCTCGCTCAATAGACCATTGCCAGCATCAAGAATGGAAAATAAAGGAATCTATGGGCCAAAAAATTCCCATTGTCTGAGTGCTTTCTGGTGTGGAGATAGCGGTGACCTCAGTCAGAAACAAATTCCTCACAACTTCACAGCCTTTCCTCACCCTTTCTGTGCAATACAGGGTTGCTGGATTCCCACTTTGATGGAGAGGAAAAAGCAAAGACATTGGTGATGAACTGGGGTTGAATTGTAGCTCTGCAGTTTGTAAGCTGTGTGAGCCTTGAGCATATTTCTACTTGTTGCTTCTTCTCCCATAAAATGTGAATGATAAACCTTGTAGGCTTATTATAAGGATTAGAAACAATATAAATAAAATGCTGGGTACTATGCCTGGCTCATTGTAAATAAAACATATCTGTCAATTAAGGGAGACTTCATAGGATTTCCAGAATATTTTTTCCATTATTCAGTGATTCAAAAGGTGGTGCAGTGTGATGGTTAATAGCATAGGCTATGAAATCAATTTGTATTCAAATGTCAGCTCAATCATTTACTATATAACATTGATCAAATTAAGCTGCCTCTGTCTCACTTTCTTCTGCAAAATAGACTATAAACTGACGTCATGTTTTAATCCTTCTTGAGCACCTACTCTGCTAAGCACTAAGGTGCAGAACAGCATCTGTGTCTAAGAATTAAATATAACGACATGTGAAGTAAGAATGCCTAGTCCTGTATTAAAAATTTAATAGTGCTTCAGAGTTGATCTCTTTCTTAAAATGAGATCTCTTTCTTAAAATTGTTACCTCTTTCTCTCTTTTATATGAAATGTTTAAGTGTTTGTAATTAAATATCTCTTTGCTTCTAGAGAGGCACAAGTATGCTCAAAAAGAACATAGGCCCATTCTGACCCTTTTGTGTTTTCCAGTGTCACTGCAAAGATTAAAGCCATTGAAGCAAAGCTGAAAATGATGGCAGAAAATCCTGATGCAGAGTATCCAGCAGCACCTGTTTATTCCTACTTTAAGCCACCAGATAAAAAAAGGACTACTCCTTATTCTAGAACAGCTTGGAAATCTCGAAGATGATGGTTGTGAATTACTGTGGCAGCAAAAGCAAATTGGTATCCACACCTGACTCCTCTGCCTTGGTACTTTGTAGATGTGGATGGTACTATCCAACAGAGCACAATCACATGTTAGAGTTTGGTAACATAACATTTTTGGATGTTCTTATGGATGTGTCTTCCCTGAACTATGTGTAGAATTGAGCATCATCCAGAATAAATAGGATTGTGTCCAAAATTTTGATTTGAACACTGGGATGCTCTAGTTGGTTGGTTTGTTTGGATTCGTAACTACAGAAACATTATATAATATGCCAGAGAGAAAGTCAAACATACAAAATGTTATTATTTAATCAGGAAACTAAATTTATTAACCTCTGTCAAAAGAACATTTTTCTGTGCACATGTCTTTACAACATAAAGAAAAAGTTAAGAGACAGGGAGGAAAGTAAGACATTTTAAATCATGTTTAGAACTGCTGTTCAAGAATTTATAATGGAAATTCCTCCAACTAAACTAAAAAAGAGTTCTTGGCAAAAGGGAGCTTTTCCTTTGAGCAAACATTGTAGTAATCTGCTTAAGAATTGTGCGTTAGCCGGGCGTGGTGGCGCACGCCTGTAATCCCAGCACTTTGGGAGGCTGAGTCAGGAGGATTGCCAGCCTCAGCAATGGCGAGGCACTTAGCAACTCAGTGAGACCCTGTCTCAAAAAATCCTGGGGATGTGGCCCAGTGGTCGAGTGCCGCTGAGTTCAATCCCCGAAAAAAAAAAAAAAAAAAAAAAAAAAAAAAAAAAAAAAAGAATGTGGTATTGTTTCAAAATAGAAAATCTTAAATTGTTTGCATCAACAGGCTATAGAATCAAATTTAGCATTTTATACCACAATGAAAGTTTTGTTTGAAAATTAATTTTTATTCTATAGTGGTCATTTTTTTAAAATCCAAATAATCTTGCCTCCTATAATACCAAATGTTGTTATTAACACGGGACTTTTAAAATTGCACTTATTGCATGAGATTGTTTTTAAAGCATGAGATTGTTCTATTTGGAATTGTATCATGATCAATCTAAATAGAAAAGCAAAATTTTTTGGAAAATCTAAACATTGCTATGTTGGTCATTATCAAATATGTTATTTTCTGATAATCATGTAGAGGTCTGAGTAGAAGAGGTCAGGTGATCTTGGGCAGAAAGTCAGTGGAGCAGGCACCATTCTGGCACCAAGATTGCAATCACCTCATGTTTTACGTAGTTTTAAAAAACTGCATGACTTGAAAATGATCCTTCATTCATGGAACATACTTTACCCTAGATATTTTTGCCACTTTGAACATTCAAAATATAACAACTTAGATATATAAACTGACAGATTTGGGGTTTGTTCCTTTACAGTTTGTGGTCATTTTGGTGCCACGCTTGACTGACTATTTCACTGGGCAGCACTGTTGCTTCTTTACTAGGTAAATCACTTTGTTACTTACTCCAGGTGCCATTCATGATGATTACAGACTGTTTACCACCATCATTCCTAGCAAGAGGAAGCTTTCATTATGGGAATTTAAGTCTTCCTTGAGTTTAAATGAATTTAAGACATTGGAATCAAAACTTTAGTACAGTGAAGTTTCAGAATCCACAGAACTGATTCAGAGATTCTTATCACTTTTCCCAAGGTCAGTGTTTTTAGATATCTTTAGATAGCAAATAATTCCTGCATTTATTAGCTATGTTATCTATGATGCAAGTAATTCTCTTTCCTGTTGGGGGATACAGTTCAGGGAGGTGGGTGAACTATCTCCCATCTTTCTGGTGATTTCTTGGAATATAGAATTCACCATTTTATCCTTACGTCCTCAAAGGGTTATGGTGGAGTAGAACTTAATGAAAATAGCCTTCTATTTTTAATAGGAATTTAGAAAATACTTAACTTAGAATTATATAGAATTGTTTTCTTTAGAAACCAGAACTATTTATTTGTATTTAAAGCACTGTTTATTATTTGTACCGATTCTTATCCTTGCGTGTGAATAAATGCTAGACAGTGTCTGTGTGATTGTATCTTCTCTGGTCCATTTACTGGAATGAAGACTGCAGTTCTCTGGTAGGCTTGTTTCCACTCAGTGGGTCCAGGTGGAGTTCGGCTTCCAAGTGTCTTCTGTGCAGAGGGCTCCAGTTAGAGAATTCACCTGAGAGGTAATTTTCTTCACCCTTTTGCCTACCTTCTCTATTGTTAGAGATAAATAGTTCTCATTGCAAATGTGACTATTTGTACCTACAGTTCATACCAAGGTGAGTCTCCCTCTCAACATAGAAATTTCAGAAGAAATATGTGTATCATAAATATGCAGAAGTCTGATGAAAGGCTTGTAAAATACAAGTGTTAACTTGGTCTACTATTAAGAGGTAACCTGTACTTTAAGTAAAAATTATTCTTTGATTTACTTTTGCTAAAATCATGTCACTTATCATTTTATTTATACAAGAGTGAAGAACTAAAGAAAATATTCAGGAAAGAGTTATGAACTATCTTCTTAATTTCAGCTCCTATTTTATCAAATGCAAAATGTGACTTTAACCAGTTAGTTTTCTGTGGTTGGCATCTCAATATTGGGAGAAAGGATCAAATGAAGAGAGATTTTTTTTTTTTTTTCAAAGCATGTTATAGATCGGTAGCCCAGTTTTATGAATCTAGGTATTATAGAATACCCTGCTCCTTGTTTATTAAGATGTGCAGTTAATTTCCCAAGTCAGCCACTATATCTGTGGGTTTTTTACTACCGTATAAGAGAACAAGATCTCAGACGAGATTGGGCACATTCAGGGGTGGTAAGATCTCTTCTTGCCTTGTAAGTTAAATGTTACCCAGCCAAAATGGTATACACCTGTAATCCCAACAGATCACGAAGCCAAGGCAAGAGGATCATGATTTCAAAGCCAGCCTCAGCAATTTAGCTAGGCCCTGAGCAACTCAGTGAGACTCTATCTCTAAATAAATATAAAAAAGAGTTGGGGATGTGGTTCAGTGGTGAAGTGTCCCTGGGTTCAATCCACCATACCAAAAAATTAAGGTAAATGTTTACCATTTCCTGTGTGTAATCATTACATTCCTAAAATACAATTTGATCCCATCATATTTATCCTTGATTTCTCATTTTCACTCCTATCCAGTCCTTGAATAAGTTATCTCAGTTATCATCCAAAATCCATCTTGAGTCCGACTACATCTCACCAAGTCCCACACTACCATTTTTGTTTAAGCCACTATCATCTCTTTCCTGAACTATTGTAATATCTTCCTAATTATCTCCCTACCTCCACCATTGTCCCCTATATTCAGTTTTCCACACAGTACCTACAGCAATCCTTTTAAAATTATTTTTTTTTTTTTTTTATTTTTATTTTTTTTTGTGGTACCGGGGATTGAACTCAGGGGCACTCGACCACTGGGTCACATCCCCAGACCTTTTTTTGTATTTTATTTAGAGACAGGGTCTCACTGAGTTGCTAAGTGCCTCGCCATTGCTGAGGCTGGCTTTGAACTCGCGATCCTCCTGCCTCAGCCTCCCAAAGTGCTGGGATTACAGGCGTGCGCCACCGCGCCCGGCCCTTTTAAAATTATTTTGAAGTAATTTCTCAAGCCATTACTTGGTGGTACATGTTTGTGGTCCCAACTACTCAAGAGACTGAAGCAGGAGATTTAATTCAGTCCTGCAGTTCATAATCAACCTGGACAATAGCAAGATCACATCTCCTTAAAAGTAAAAAATAAAAAAGCATTCTCTTAATGGCTTTCCATCATACTTAGAATAAAATCTAAAGGACTATAGGTTTTTTAAATGACTTTTGCCCCACATTTTTTATTGGTACATTATATTTGTACATATTGATGGATTTGTTGTGTATATATATACACATATATGTATGTGTGTGTATATATATATATACACACACACACGCACACATGCACACAATACATAATAATATAATTTGGCTAATATCTCTCCCCAGCACTTCCCCACTTCCCATCCTTTGGTTCCCTTTCCTCTGTTGATCTCCCTTTGATTTTTAGGAGATCCACCCCCACCCATTTTCCTTCTTCCTCTCTGGCTTATGAGAGAAAACGTACAACCCTTAACCCGAGTTTGACTTATTTTGCTTAATATGATGGTCTCTAGTTCCATCCATCTTCATGCAAATATTATAATTTCATTTTTCTTTATGGCTGAATAAAACTATTGTGTGTATATATACCACATTTTCTATATCCATTCATCCATTCAGATGGACACCTACACTGGTTCCATAGTTTGCCTATTGTGAATTGTGCTGCTATAAACATTGGTATGCATGAATCACTAGTAAGATGACTTTAATTCTTTAGGATAAATACCTAGAAGTGGTATAGCTAGGTCGTATGGTGGCTCCATGCCTAATCTTTTGAGGAAGCTCCACATTGATTTCCATAGCGATTGTACTAATTTACAGTCCCATCAACAGTGTCCTTTTTCTCCACATCCTCTCCAGCATTTATTATTATTTATATTCTTAATGACTGCCATTCTGACTGGTATAAGATGAAATCTTAGATTTGCATTTCCCTAATTCCTAAGGATGTTGAACATTTTTTCATATATTTGAGAAATGTTTGTTTAATTCATTTGCCCATTTATTTAGTTGGGTTATTTGATTTTTTAGTGTAAAGTTTTTTTTTTTTTTTTTTTGTTTTGTTTGTTTTTTGTTTTTTTGTTGTTGTTTTGTGGTACCGGGGATTGAACTCAGGGGCACTCGACCACTGGGTCACATCCCCAGCCCTTTTTTGTATTTTATTTAGAGACAGGGTCTTACTGAGTTGCTAAGTGCCTCGCCATTGCTGAGGCTGGCTTTGAACTCGCGATCCTCCTGCCTCAGCCTCCCAAAGTGCTGGGATTACAGGCGTGCGCCACCGCGCCCGGCTAGTGTAAAGTTTTTTGAACTCTATATATTCTTGATATTGATCCTCTGTCAGAGGAGTAGCTAGCAAAGATTTTCTCCCATTCTGTGGGTTCTCTCTTCACATTTCTAATTGTTTTCTTTGTTGTGCAGCTTTTTAATTTGATGCTGTCCCATTTATTAACTCTTGGCATTATTTCCTGAGCTTTAGGTGTCCACTTAAGAAAGAAAAGACTTTTTTTGTGGTTCTGGGGATTGAACCCATGGCCTTCTACATGTGAGGCAAGCACTCTGCCAACTGAGCTATACCCCAGCCCATGACTTGTTCTTGACTACTTGTCTGACCTTGCTGCCTCCTTGTCTCTCCTTGCTCACTGTGCTCCAGCCACACTGGCCTCCTTTCTGTTCTGTGAATAAAAGGTAGCACCTACCTCAGTTCCTTGACATCAGCAGTTCTCTGATTGCCTGGAATACTCTCCCCACAAGGCCACAGAACAGAGCCCGCTCCTTCGTTTGACTCATGTCTGCTCAAATGTCAGTGATTAAAAGGTTGTCTCTGGCCTCCCTCCTAAAACTACAGTCCTGTCACTTTTCAATCCTTGGTTTTTAATTTTCTTACAAAAACTTATCACTTCCCAACATTATGTAAAAATCGATTTTCTCTCTTTAGTTGAATGTAAGCAGGAACTCTTACTTCTATATTACCAGAATTTAAAGTAGGGCCTGATATGTAATATGTGCTTAATAAACATATATTGAATGAAATATAGAATCTTGGTATTTGAGAATTGAAGGGTCTTGTGAAACCATCCCATGTCACCCCTTCAGTGTAAGGATGGAAAAAATAGAAACCCAGAAACAAAGTGATTTGACCAAGATCACATAGTTAATGGGTGCTGTGCTTTGAGTGTATCCCTCAAGGGTTCATGTGTTGAAATTTAATCCCCATTATGAAGTATTAAGAACATGGAAGTTTAATCAAGGTAAACATCATAATATTTAAAGTGGGGCCTTTGGGAGGTGACTAGGATTACATAGGGTAATGAGAGTGGTGTACTCTTGATTAAAAACTGGTCACTCTGAGAGGAAGAGAGGCCAGAGGACACACATACACATACTCCGCATCTTGCCATGTAATGCTCTCTACTCAAAACTCAGCCAGCAAAAGGGCTGTGGAATGAGACATCGTTACCCTAAGTACATGTATAAAAACACGAATGGTGTGACTCTACTTTGTGTACAACCAGAGACATGAAAAATTATGCTCTATTTGTGTAATATGAATTGAATTGCATCCTGCTGTCATATATAACAAGAATAAATTTTAAAAAATCTCAGCCAGCTAGAAGGCCATCACTAGATATGACACCCTCAACCTTGGATGGACCTCCAGAACCATGAGCCAAAATAAATCTCTTCTATATAAAGTAGCTTGCCACAGGCATTCAATTATAGTAATACAAAATTGACTAATATAATGGGACAGCTTTAGGTAGAACCCAGGCCTACAAACACCATCCTGATGTACATTGCTTTGTCTAACTGGCCTGTGCCACCTCTTTTCATACAGCCCACAAGCTAAGAATGGTTTTTACATTTTTAAATGATTGAGGGGGGAAAAAAAGTCAAAGGAATACAATTTTTTGACACAAGAAAATCATGTGAAATTCAAATTTCAGTGACCACAAATGAATTTTTATTAGAACACAATTATGTCCGTGCATTTACATATTGTCTATGGTTGCTTTCCTACTTTAACAGCATATTTGAGTAATTAAAACAAAAACTGTGTGGCCCATAAAGTCTAAAATATATACTGTCTGTTTCTCTAAACATTGCATTACTGGAAAACCTTTGTGGTGTCAAAATTCTGGTGGTACTACAGAAAATAAAAAGCAGCATAGAGGTGACAGAATGCTGTGCACATCTCTGACTCATTAAACATCCTTTGGGGTAGGAAATGGCGTACCCCAGCCCTGGTAGGATCATTGTACTGCAGAAGATTGTAAAGCCCCTCTTTGTCCGTGTGAGAAAGTGAAAGCCCTAGGAGCTTTGGCCTCACATATGCCCCAGTTAGACCTCTAGCCCCAGTAGTGAGCAGTGACAAAAACCCTATTACAACTACCTTATGGTAGAACTCTTATTGGCTCATGTAACTGAAAAGTGCAGGTGTTCAGATGATATGGTCAGGAGTCTGTCTTGATTGTGTTTTCCTCTGGGTTGGTTTTATTCTCAGGCAGGCTGTCTTCATTGTCTCTGGAGAGAGATTTGAATCCCAGGTTTAAAAAAAAAAAAAAAAAAAAAAACAGCTGTCAGGACATCCCAGGACACAGCTCTGTACCTTTCCTCCACATTCAATCTTGCTTGGCTAGAAGTAATGGTTACACAGAATGGCATATACTTTTGACGTGCTCTTAGACCTTCCTAAGCTAGAAATATAATTAAAAATTCGTCCCTCCTTTCCTGAAATCAAGCCTCTCCCATTTGAGAAGCTTTTTGGTGGGTGATCTCATCAGAAGGAAACTTGCTCCCTCCTCAGACATACATTAGGCATCTGCCACATGCCGGGCATGGAGGGTACAAAGAGTAAGGCATGCTGCCTGTGCAGTCACATGCCATGATAAAGGGAAGACTCGGGAGCTGTGGGAGAGCAGAGGCTAGGCACCTAACCCAGCTTGGGACAGGAGGTGAGGGAGAGATGATCTCCTAGAAGAAGTACCACCTGAGCTGGGCACTGAAGGATGCCAGAACATAAGCCAGGCCAAGGGGTTAAGAGCATTGGAGCAAGAACAAAACCCCAAAAGTGGAAGAGCTTGAGATTGAATTGTAAGAGGAGTTAAAACACTTTCAAATACCTGTACCCAGAGGATAAGCCAAATCTGAGAGGCCTTCCACAACCTGCCCCATTATGCATTCCCTTAAGCAGAGTAAATGCTCAGACATTCCAAACACAGAGAATCTCCAGATCCCCCCCCCCCGTCCTTGTCAAGATGTTTCTTCTACCTAGAAGTCTGTTTTGCCCCCCCATCCCACCATTTGTCTAACAGATACCTTCCTGGCCATCTCAAGGGTTTAACCCAAGGCAGTTAATTACCTTTCTGATCCTTAGACACCTAGTTCTGTTTCAGCACTTGTCACTATATATAATGTGCTTTATCATTTAAAAAATGATTCTCACTAAAAATATGACAAGCCTTGGGGGCAAGTTACTTCTCAGAAGCAGACAAGTCAACTTCTCCCAGGCCCAGGTAAATCCTGGTGCTGTGAAAGCTCATCAATCCCCTTGGCTTCATTGCCACCCTATGCTGACACCTCTGAATTCCCTCTCTCAGTTCCAGCCTCTCTTCTGAGCTACAGACCCATACACTCAATTCACTCCTGGGCCCCCCACCTGAACATTTCCTGGTACATTGAACCAAAACTGAGCCCGTTAATCCCTATCCCCACCTTTCCCAATTACTCCTGTGTTTTATGTCTTTTTTGAGTCCAGAAAAAAAAAAATCATGTTTTTAATTGGAATTTATACTAGCTAGGTGTGGTGTGGGCACTCCTGTAATCCCAGCAAGTCCAGAGGCTGAGACTGAGGCCAGGAGGATGGTAAGTTTGTGGCCAGCCTCGGCAACTTAATGAGACTGTCTCAAATTTCAAAAATTTAAAAAGGGCTGGGAATGTGACTCAGTGGTTAAGCACACCTGTGTTCAATCCCTAGTAGCAAAAAAAAAAAAAAAAAAAATGGAGTTATATGTTAATTTTTTCTACTCCCCCACTCCTCCACAGTCAGTGTCTTAAATAATCAAATTTACATATTCAAGTTAGGTATGATGTCATATACAGTCATATATTAAAAAGATGTTAATGTGTGTAAGTATGATTCTATAGGAGCAAAATCTACATAAAATATATAAATATTTACAAATACAGTATATGATTCTACATAGCATGGCATATAACTTTAATATAGAAGTAAATTATATAGGAGACAGAATGTGATATTTAGTATACGTAATCACAATTACACACTATATGTGCTTATATATAACATAATAAAGTGACATAATTCCATTTCTTCTTTCCATCCTCCTACTCCCCATGACTACTTTATCGCATCTCCCTTAGATTGCTCCAATACCTTCAGGGTTCAGTGAAGGATTCACCATCTTCAAATCTGTCCTCGAGCCAACTGCCTAAGTCATCTTTCCAAAACCCCAGTTTCATCATGTCATCTTCATGCTTAAAGGCTTTTGATGACCCCTCACAGTTTATATTTTGAAGTTGAAATTCCTTAGCATGCTATTCAAGGCTTACCTCAGTCGAGTTATTTTTTAAGTCTTATCTACCCTTTGCTGGAAAAAGGTCAATAGGGGGGATTTACTTTGAATAGTGTGGTCAATGCAGAATTTCCTCAAGAGGGGACTTCTAGTCCCTCTAGTTTCCCTGCTTAGCTAGTGCCTTCTGTGTCCCCATTACGTCCCCTTCTTAAGTGAGAACAATGACTCTGGGTGACTAAGTACCTACTGATTACTGAGCCAGTGCCAAGCTCTTAACTTGAAGGTGCATATCTTGGCCTCCCAGAATCCTCCCAGCCCTGGTAAATGAGTTCTGTGTTAATGGCCACTTTATGGCAAAGAAACTAAGGCTCCTAGAGTTTGTCACTTGCCTTAAAGCCCACAATGTGTAACAGAGTCTTATCAATTCAGGCTGCTAGGATCCTTAACGCCATGCTTGCTGCATTTGTAGAAACAGGATGCCACTTCCTGTGGACTGCCACTCTCTCAAGATAAACCCAAACTCCCCAGCACTCTGACTAACTGGGAACCACTCTTCATCCCCATCCAACTCCCTCTCACTTTTTGCCTGCCTTGCCTAACTCATCCTCCAGGACTTCTCTGAGAGATCACCTCCTCTAGAATGGCTGTCCTGGTACCCCCACCTGTGAGCCAGGTTAAATGCCACTTCTTCTTGCAGCCAAAGTACCCTCATAGCCCCTGTCATGCCATACTGTGTGCCTAGCTCTTTTCTCTCAATAACTGTGGGCTCCTCATGGGCAGAGACCAAGACAGCTTCCTCTGTCCGACACAGAACCTGGTATGGAATAAGCACTTGATAAATGTTTGCTGACCTGAATTTACTCAGTGGACATCCAAACTGGAAGGGGACTTGAGGTGACTGTAACTGTATACATTTGCAATGTGCTTTAATGTCTAAAAAGCCCTTTCATACTGATTATCTTATTAAGTCCTCCAAGGTTGATATTGTCCCAAAGTTAAAGAAACTGAGATTCAGATAAGTTAAGTGACTTTTCCAAGTTCATCCAGCCAGGAAGTGAATGAGCTGAGATTTGACCTGGGGTCTTTCTCAGGCCCAGCACTTCCCAGATCATCTGATTCAAACGACACACGCATTTTACTACCAAGGATGGACACTGTGGCCAGGAGAGGTAAATTTCTGGCCTAGGCTTATGCAGTTCATACCAGATTCTGTGCTCTTTCCTCACACAGGAAATGCCCAGGAAGGTGACAAGGTGAGAATACGGTCTTAGACTAGGGAGAAAGGAGCAGCCTGTGTCTCTTCCCATTTGCTCCCTCCCCATTTGTCACAACCCAAATGTTTAAATTTTGTATTTAGTATTTACTCTGAAATGGCTTTCATCTGATTTCCCCCTTGCTCACCAATTTAGCTGTCAGAGTAAATAAATGTGAAGCCAGGTCTCCAGCCTCTCCCAGCTCACATTACCTTCCTAGAATTACTCCCCGGCGGGTGGAACCACTGCTGGGGGCCTCCCACAGAATTATCCAGTTACTAATGAAGACTTTTTTTCCAAACCCCAACCTTAATGGAAATTCAGGTGGGGGAGGATGGTAAAAATCATCCCAAAGGACAAGATGACCACATCCTGTCAAGTGAAGAGAAGAATTGAAGTGAGAACTAAATAACATTGTGTATGTTGAATGCTAAATACAGCTCCAGGAATGGAGTCAATACTTGTTAAAAGAAAATGTTAGTTTTAATGTATGGTTAGCTGTTACCCCAACCCTGAGATGCATTGTTATCCCCAAAATATGCAAGAAAGGAAACCAAGGCTCAGAGAAGCAAAGTGACCTGCCCCCAGTCGCCTACAGGAAGAAATTGAGTATCCCGATGGAACATACTAAGGTTGCTAATCCTCATTTTGCCAAGGTCACTCCCGTCTGGATTCTTTCTTCTGTAGTGGTTGTTGGAAGAGAGATTTCTTGTTCTCAAAGTGATTTCACTTCTGCCCTTTTTGAAGTCAGGCAGGCCCTGGCCTGGAATAATGGATATGCACCTTCATTAGGTAAGTTATCTAGGAGAATGTTTTATTATTTGGTAGACTTATGACCTGTCTTTCTCTTTAAAGAATTCGAGGTGACATTCAGTAGAATGACAACTGGAAAACATGGCCAATCCATGAGATAATGATGGCTAACATTTTTTGGTTATTTACTGTGGTCCAGGTATAGTCCTGAGACCTTATAGAGGGATCATTTGTATGATTTTCACAGTTAGGGTTAGATAGGAGCTGGACTCTTTATATCAACCCCCTCCCACAGGCAAGGAAACAAACTGAACAAGTGACTGAATAACTTGTCCAGTGTAATAAAAGGAAGTGACAGGACTTGTGCCCAGTCTGCTCCCAGAATCTTTGTGCTGCACTACTGAGTTTAGTGCCTCTTCCTCCCCTTTTGAGTTTCTGAGCACTTAATCAGGATTCAGGTGCAGAATTGCATAATAGGTAAGAGTTTCGGTTTAGAATCTGAGTACCAAGGCTTGAAATAGGGACTCCTGTGAGCATGTTTCTTCAACTATCACTATAACTTCTTCAAAGGTTGGCTGTGAGAATTAAAGTGAACAATGCATATTAAATAGTGTTTGGCATCTAAATGCTTAACAAATTATGTTTGTATTATTATTATTATTATTATTAAGAATTAATACCAGGGCTGGGGTTTTGGCTTAGTGGTAGAGTGCTCACCTAGCACATGTGAGGCACCGGGTTCGATCCTCAGCACCACATAAAAATAAATAAAGGAGCCAGGCGCGGAGGCGCACGCCTATAATCCCTGCACTTGGGAGGCTGAGGCAGGAGGATCGCGAGTTCAAAGCCAGCCTCAGCAATGGCGAGGCACTTAGCAACTCAGTGAGACCCTGTCTCTAATAAAATACAAAAAAGGGCTGGGGAGGTGGCCCAGTGGTCGAGTGCCCCTGAGTTCAATCCCCGGTACCAAAAATAAATAAATAAATAAATAAAGGTATTGTGTCCATCTACAACTAAAAAAATTATTTTTAAAAAGAATTATTGCGAGCCGGGCGCGGTGGCGCACGCCTGTAATCCCAGCACTGTGGGAGGCTGAGGCAGGAGGATCGCGAGTTCAAAGCCAGCCTCAGCAATGGCGAGGCACTTAGCAACTCAGAGAGACCCTGTCTCTAATAAAATATAAAAAAAAAAAAGGCTGGGGATGTGACCCCGTGGTCGAGTGCCCCTGAGTTCAATCCCTGGTACCACAAAAAAAAAAAAAAAAAAAAAAAAAAGAATTATTGGGCTGGGGTTGTGGCTCAGTGGCAGAGCACTGGCCTCGCACATGCGTGGCCCGGGTTCGATCCTCAGCACCATGTAAACATAAGTGCATTGCATTGTGCACAACTAAAGTAAATAAATAAATATTTTTTTAAAAAAGAATTATTATCACTCAGGGAATACATGCTTCCCTTTCCTCTTCATAGGAGGGCAATATCTTGTTCATTCAGCTTCAACCTTTGCACTCATCTCTCTACCTGAAATATTTTCTTCTGACCCTTAACCTATCCAAATTTCATCTGCCCTTTAGTTTAAGCCTCCTTTGCCCCTATGAAGTTCTGCAAATCTAGTACAACCTTCAAAGCTTTCTTCTTTCCTGGAGCCTTCTGCACTCACATGGGTACAGCATGGTATAAAGTTCATTGTCTTCCCAATTCCCCTGGCCACCCAGAGGGAACGGGGAGGAGATGAAGGAGGTCTTGTTATTATTTCCATTTTGCAGATGAGAAAAGAGACTTACCTCATGAGCGATAAGACCGGAGTCATGTCCATACTCTTTGAGAGAATACAGAAAGCTAATGTGAGCACATGTGTTTGTGTGCATGTTTACACACGCAGAGTGGACATGGTCGTGTGTAATCTAGAAATCGAGAGTATGAGCTCTGATATCAGACAAGTCTGGTTTTGATTTCTTGACTCTGACAGTTATCAACCACTGTGGCTCCAGTTTGGACATACCACATGATCTCTCTGAACCTCAATTTCTTCATCAGTAAAATGGGCACCATAAGCTGGGCGCGGTGGTGCACGCCTGTAATCCCAGCACTTTGGGAGGCTGAGGCAGGAGGATCGTGAGTTCAAAGCCAGCCTCAGCAATGGTGAGGCACTTAGCAACTCAGTGAGACCCTGTCTCTAATAAAATACAAAAAAGGGCTGGGGATGTGGCCCAGTGGTCGAGTGCTCCTGAGTTCAATCCCTGGTACCAAGAAAAAAAATGGGCACCATAAGAGTAGCTGCCTCACGAGGTTATTGGGAAAAGGAAGCAAGATCACAATTGTAAAATGCTTAGTATTGGAATATCTGGCACAGATGAAAGTACCTAGGAATGGTAGCTAAGATTATTGTGTGTAAAAGAGGTATTTGAGGGGGAGGGGATTGCTCATCTGTAGTCATGTTGGAGGGTGCATGTGTACATGTCTACACATGTGTATATGCACACACCTCGCCCACTTCCACACTGTAATCTGTTCTCATATAAGATAATGTTCAGAGAGAAACCCTTTGCAATAAATAACTGGAATCCAGGGGCTGGGGTGGTTTCTGTGCACAGGAACAGATATTTTGTCTTTGGGGGACATAGGCATGGGTCTTTAGTGTCATGTTGGTGTAGACATCCTTGTCTGCCTGCATCTGTTAGGAAGTGTCTCTGCATGTGCAGAATGACTCTCTGCCTGTTGGGAACCCCCCATGTCTGGAGAGGTGTGTGTGCCATTTCTGCCTATAAATGATTTTTTTTTTTTTTATTTTTTATTTTTTTTTTTTGTTATTTTTTTATTTTTTTTTTTTTTTTTTTTTTTTTTTTTTTTTTTTTTTTTTTTTTTTTTTTTTTTTTTTTTTTTTATTTTTTTTTTTTTTTTTTTTTTTTATTTTTTTTTTTTTTGTTTTTTTTTTTTTTTTTTTTTTTTTTATTTTTTTTTTTTTTTTTTTATTTTTTTTTTTTTTTTTTTTTTTTTTTTTTTTTTTTTTTTTTTTTTTTTTTTTTTTTTTTTTTTTTTTTTTTTTTTTTTTTTTTTTTTTTTTTTTTATTTTTTTATTTTTTTTTTTTTGTTTTTTTGTTGTTTTTTTTTTTTTTTTTTGTTTTTTTTTTTTTTTTTTTTCTTGCCATCTGTGAGGATGTGTGTTTGGGGATGTCTGAGTAGAGGATATAAGATAATACAGGAATTGGAGCTCTGTGAGAGACTGCTCTTTTGAGAATGGATGGGTGTACAAGTGTAAGGACAATTGTGTATATGTGAGATATTTACATCTGTAAATAAGGGCAGTTACTGAGGTGACGGTATATGTGTGATAGGGTGCTAGTGGGCTGTCATGACGTCCATAGAGCTGGATCTAAGCCTGAGCGTGTGTGTGTTTGTTTTCACAAGAGGACATATGTTTGCATATGTGTCTGTAGGCTCAGTTGGTGTGTGGAGAAGGGGCTGAGGCTGTAAATGTCCATGTGTGTCTGTATGCTATAGGATGTTAGTATGGTAAGGTTGTCTTTGAGTTTTGTCTGTGCAATTGGGGGCTGTCTCCTAGCTACATTCTTTTCTACCTTCCCCACTTCTCTCATTATCAGTAGAACCCTAGAGAAGGTGAGATGGGCATTGGACTGTGTAGCTAAGTAAATCCTAAAGGGAAAAGGGATATCCCAAGCAATCCCTCCCACCAGGGGAACTATTCCCCCTTGCCACTAAAGTCCCTTGCCAGTCCCATTCAGCGCTTATGAGCTGGCGTGCTCCCTGGTTGTTATGGAGTAGAGGTATCTGTGCAGGCATGTGAAGTATGGGTGGATGCCTAGTGCCCCATTAAACGATGCGAGCAGGTAAAAATTTGCATCAGTATGTACACAAATGTTCCAGGCACAGCATTGCATCAGCGGGGTATAACGTATGGCTTCATATGGAGTCCGTCTCCGCAGATGGCATGACCTTCTGGTCATGAATAGGGCTGTGCCTGAGGGCGGTGGGTGCCCTTGGAGGGAGCGGCAGTAGTGAGAGCTGTGTAGATGTGTGCCCGCCACTGTCTTTGTATGTTAGAGTGTCTCTGAGTCTATCAGCAGCTCTGAGTTTCTGTGTGTCTCTGTGTTTGTGTGCGTATGTCTCTGGGACTCTGCCTCGTTGTGTGTGCCTCGCTCTTCCTTGGCGGGGAGGGGATTGGTCACGCATGACTCATCTTGAACCGAGCGGGGCTCCAGCGGCAGGGCGGCAGCCGCCGCAGCTGGAGGGGGAGGAGGACGAGGAGGAGGGAGAGGAGGAGGAGGACTACCAGGAGGGGGAGGAGGAGGAGGAGGAGAAGGAGGGGGCGGGGGCCTCTCCAAGTTTGTCGGGACCTTCTTCCGAGGCAGCGGCGCCGGCAGCCAGGGAGGCCAGGGCTGAGCGCGGGCTGGGGGTGGGGGCTGGGGCCGGGCCCGGGGCCGCGGGGCCGCCGCCTGGGCTCTCCTGCTCCTGCTGCAGCTTCTGCTCCCACTGCGGCCGGGGCCCCCCTCTGCGCGGCTCTCCGAGCTGCACGCCGACTGAGCCCGCTGCTCCAGGGCCCATGTACTGGAAGCATGAGAACGCTGCCCCGGCGCTGCCCGAGGGCTGCCGGCTGCCGGCGGAGGGCGGCCCCGCCACCGACCAGGTGAGCGAGCGTGCGAGCGGCCGGGGCCAGGGACCGGCAGGGGCCGGGACGCAGCCAAGCCGGGCCGGGTAGCGGGCGGCGACGGGGAGGAGGGGTGCGAGGGTGCGCCCGGGAGTGTGTGTATGTGAGTGTGTGAGCGCGCGCGAGCGCAAGGCGGGGGGGGGGGGGGGTCGCGGAAAGCGGGAACACATTATGCAAATGTTGGAGGAATTTCTCAAAAAGCGATTTAGCAAAGACACAGGCGAATCAAGAGGAGGCGAGGCCGGTATTGTCCGTCTGAATAGGCGCTGATAGCGCCAATGCGCCGGGGGTTGTGCGGGCGCAACACTGAGAATCCCGACACGGGGCCGGTCCCGGGCGCGCCGAAAGGCTGGAGGGTGATTTTTTCCTCTTCTCGGACCCCTCTCCTTTTTCTTTTTGGTCTCATTTCGACCCCGATCTTGCCCCCTTTTGCTCCGGATTTCCCTTGGACTGGCCCTCGAAAGGCGCCTGAATTCGTGTCAATATCGCCTCTTCAATTTCTCGGCGCGTGTCGGGCCGGCGGGCAGGCGGATGCTCCCGGCGCTCGGGGTTTTATTTTCCTCAACCACCAGCACCACCACCACCCCCATCTCCTTTTTATTTTCTTTCTTTCTCTCTTTTCTCCTTTTTGCATTTTGTGCCGAGAGGAGGAGAAGGGAGCGAGGAAGGGGGGTGGGTGGAGAGAGAAAAAAATTCGATTTTTAATTACTACCATTAAAAAATCAAATTTGCAATTCTTTGGGCGGCCTGATGGATCTCACTGATTGACAGTTGGAATTGACACTCTGGCTACCTCTTATCTTGGGCATTCACGACAATTTCTAATTGCAGGTAGTTTGTGTGTGTGCGCGTGTTTTTTTTCCCCCCTCAGAGGCTTGGATTGCAAGGGAACTAAGCGATTACTTCAAGAGCCACGGGTTAAGTGCAGGGAGAGGGGGAGAGAGAGGGAAAAAATCCAATCCAAATTCAAATTGCTTCATTAGAGAGACACCGCTTTTGTGGGGAAGGGCTTTAAATGCCCACTACAAAGTTAGGACTCATTGTTCAGCGCCGGTTTATATAACAGGCGCGGGGAGGCGCTGGGCTCAGGCTGCACCGAGCCAGTTCTGCAGCCGCCGCCGCCTGCATTCCCTCCCCCCTCCCCCAGGTGATGGCCCAGCCAGGGTCCGGCTGCAAAGCGACCACCCGCTGTCTTGAAGGGACCGCGCCGCCTGCCATGGTGAGTCCGTTCGGCTCTGCCTCGGCCCTCGGTCCCCCAGCAGCCCTGGCCTGGGCACCTGGCCTGGCTTTCCGGCAACTAACCGCTGCCCAAGCGCTGGGGGATTCCCGACCGGCGCCGCCCCTCTCTGAGCCTTGGTTTTCTGGCCAGGAATGTGGGCTTTGGCCGCTTCCCGCACCCAGGATGCGCGTGTTAAAAGTTGGGGCCGTCCCTTCCTCTCCAATAGGCCCTTTCATTCCTGTCCTCCTGCCTACAGCGCGGCACCCAAGGCAGATTTCGTTGTCAGTTGGTGCGCAAGGGATTCAGAGTTGTCTCCCCAGGCAGGGTCAATTCTAGGTGCCGGGCTCAGCGCTCTGCTTTTTCTCCCCTGCTGCAGGCTCAGTCAGACGCCGAGGCTCTGTCAGGCTCTCTGGACAAGGAAGAGGGTCGGGCCTCCCCGTGCACGCCTAGCACCCCATCTGTCTGCTCGCCGCCCTCTGCCGCCTCCTCCGTGCCGTCCGCGGGCAAGAACATCTGCTCCAGCTGCGGCCTTGAGATCCTGGACCGGTATCTGCTCAAGGTGAGTCAGGGTCGGTGTTGTGTATTTGTTGGCGGGTGTGGGTTGCAGCCCAGAGGACTGTAGGAAAGCTGTGCCGGTGCCAGGTCCACTTAATTCCAAATCCTGGCCCAGTCACGGCCCTACTGCGCGGCTTTGGGCAAGTCTTGGGGTCTTTCTGCGCCCAGGGTTCCGTCTGAAAAGTGGAAAGAGTGTATTTCCATTTCCTTGAGGCTCCGTGTTAACGAAGAAAAATGGGGGAGTCACATGCACCTCTGAGCTTCAGCGTTTCTGTCTGCAAATGAGAACGGGGAGGCTGGGGCCGGGCATGAAAAGAGGCCCGCGCTGAATCGACCCCCATCCCCGCCCCCTCCCCAGGTCAACAACCTCATCTGGCACGTGCGGTGCCTCGAGTGCTCCGTGTGTCGCACGTCGCTGAGACAGCAGAACAGCTGCTACATCAAGAACAAGGAAATCTTCTGCAAGATGGACTACTTCAGGTAGGCTGCGGCTGCTGGGTCTGCAGTGTGTCCGCAGGCAAGCCTCGGGCGCATACCCAGGGCCACTTTGGCCGCAAGTGGTTTTCAACTCCGGAGCCCTGGAGTCCCGAGTACGTTCCCGGCGCGCAGCACTGGTCCAGCCCGCCGGCTTTCAGCGTCGCGAACTCAAAGCTCCAGGCCAAACGCCACTATCCGCACAGGTTCCGGTCGGCGTCTGCTCCCGGTTCCGGCGGTCCGCTAGGCTTTGGTCGCACCTCTGGCTCCGTCTCGGGTCTTGCCTGAGTCTCAGGTTCTAGTTCTGGCCTCGGGCGCCGCAGTCGAGCGGCTCTGGCTCTGACCCGCTAGGATCCCAGCAGTCAGCCGACTGCATGCATCTCCAGCGCGCTCCGGCCCTGGTTCCAACCTTACTTGGACTCCAGTTGTGCGGAGGCCGGTACTGGGAGGGCCTTTGACTCTGACCGGGGCTCCGATCCGGGTTCAGAGCTGATCTGGCCCCAAGCACCAGCGCCGAATTCATCTCAGATCCTAACCCGTATCCAAGTGCCTCGTCCTAAACCCCAACCTCGATCTCTGGCCTCAACTCATGCCCAGGTCGCTCAAGTGTCGCAATTCGAGTCTGGGGTCTTGCCGATGTCCCAAGAGCCAGTTCCAGTCCCAGTTCTGCCATCGTTTCCGGCCCCGGATTCGGTCTTTACTGGTTATAGGCTCAGGCTTTGCGCTGCTGGGACGCGGATGGAGAGTCGGGCGCCGCAGCCCAGACAGCCGAGTAGGATTACCCTGGGCCACTCTGTCCGCGAAGCAGGGTCGCGCTGGTCCCCGCAGCTCAAGATCTCCACCAGTTACATCCTCCCGCCGCGCCGCTGTGTTTCAGTAGCTTACTCGCGCCTCGCTTCCACCCACATAGTCGGGCCTGACCCAGTCACGGGGTCGAGGTCACTGAAGTGTCAGGGGCGCTGCGACTGTCTGCAGGATCCGGCGGGAAGTATGAACCAGGCCTGGTCCGGCGGTGGCCGGGCCTACAGAGTGCTAAGAGAATCGCGTGGAATTGGTTCCTGGGAGGATCGCCTGCTCCCAGATGCTTTCTCAGGAAGTGGAGAAAACTGTTCCCCTCTACCACACCCCTCCCAACCCACATACATCCTTCCCCTCCTTGCCTCGGGAGAGGTCACAGTTTCAGACTTCCCTGAGAAGACCCCAGCCCCAGAGAGTCTCCGAGGGTCAGGGAATTTGGTGGACGGCAATGCCTCGACCAAAATTGAGCCTCCAGGGACCTGGAAAGAGAAGACCTTGAGTCTAGGGGGAAGTGGGCAGCATTTGGAGCTGGGGTACTCTGAGAAAGCCATGAGACGTATGGTGTAAAAGACTCTTTGTGATGGGTATAGAAGAGCATGCAGTCAAGGTGTGTGTCTGCGGGGCGGAGATGCTCTACTAGGTGTCCTAGGGCTCCCCATACAAGGAGAGTGTGTGTCTATATTGTCTGGGGCCTGTGCAGTGGTACTGGGGTATGTGTTGTCAGCAGGGTCAGGAGTGTGTGGATAATGTGTGTGTTCCTTTATAGAGAAACATTTGTCTTCAGTTCAAGCATACACACAAGGTGGACAGTAGAGGGTCACATCTGGACCAGGATCTGTAAGAGGGAGGGTGAGGTCTGATGAGAGAATTCTGAAGCCATGTCACTCTCTACCTCCACCCTTTCCTCTGAGGGGACTTTCCTGCTTAAGGCACTCCACCTGAGGAACTGAAGGATGAAGGGTGTGAGGTCAGTGCGCACTTGGCACTTGTATCTGCTGGCTGCTGTGTGTTTATTTAGGCCGAAGGGGGTTGTCGCTGTGGAGTGTAACCAGAGTGTGATGTCACCTCCACAGTTCCATCTGACTGTTGGTTTAGCCCAGGCAAGAAATGGAGGTAGAGTCACTGTCTAGGCACCTCCCTGTTCTAGGCCTGGCTCCAGTTTGTGGGGGGAGGGGTGGAGAAGAAGCCAGCTGGCTGTTTTGGGGCATCTTGGAATCATCAGCTACCAGGGAGCTTGGGGAGCCCAGCAGGATGGTGCCTAGGTCCTCCTTTGTAGAGTAAGGCTTGACAGAATGCCTGTCCTGGCTCTCCTAGTGACAACAGACCTGGCACCCTTACCACCTGTCCGAATTTCTTCACTGCTACTCCAGCCCCAGTTCATGCCCAAGCTGGACTGAGCCTCCTTGAAGGTCAAAACTAAGATCTTAATTCCATTATACAGAGCCTCCACTGATTCTCTGTCCCACTGCAGTGGGGTGGAGGGTAGGGTGCCCAGCCATTGTGGGGAAAGGGAGGACACTGAGTCCTGTCACGCAGATTGTGACCTTGGGCAAGTCACTGCATCTCTCTGCTCTGAGTTCTCCTTTTTCAAGATGATCTCCCTCAGCTGCTGAGTAGGCCCTTGAAGGAACCACCATAAAGGCTCCCTAAGTGACAGTGTCTATGAATGTCTATTACCACTGTTGTTACCACCAGGCACAGCCCAGGATGGCATTTCTCCAGGCAGCTTGAGGAGCAGGACCTGCTGAAGCGATGAAGAAGGGATGAAGCTGGGTTGTTTCTGGGCGGTGGGTTCTGAGCACTAATCCTTTTCCAGTGACAAAAGCCCCCAAAGCAAAACTAAACTAGATTTTCGCTTAAGAAAATGGAAGGTAAAAACTCACAGTCCCGGGATGAGAGTAAAATTGTGGCTTTTCTGATCATTTCTCCCCCCTGCCAGATCTCTTTGGCAGCCCCACCTGTAACAAAAATAATAAAGCCCACAAAAAGGGAAAGAGAAAGAAACAGCTGGGCAAGAACCTTCGTCTGTACTGAGTGGCAGCGCCCACTACTGTGAGGAAGCTTCTCCTGGAGGAGGCTGAGAGAAGGTGTGTGGGAAGGAGAGTTCCCCTGTCAGCAGCTGAAGCTAAGGGAGATGCTGTGCCCTGAGATTCTCTGGCCTCTATTTTCTGGAGCTGGGGCTCACCGGTCTGGTGGAATGTGAACTAAAGCATACATGCTGCCCCCAAAGAGACCCAGGTCTTCCAATAGGGTGAAGGAGAGTGGGAAGGAAGAGTGTAATTGAGACCCTGCGGAGAGAGCACTTGGGGCTCTCATGGACCTCTAACCTTTGATCTTGGCCCCCAGGAAAAGGGTTCTCCTTAATTCTATCCCCTGTCTTTTTCCTCCTTGACATCATCTTGTAGGTCCTCCTTCAGTCTCCGTTGCCAGAGCCAGTGTTGGTGGCTAAGAAGTTAGAGGTTAGGAAGGAACTCCAAGTTCACTCTGGAAGGAGGTCACAGAGCCTGGGTGGAGTCAGGGAGGTTCAGTACTTTTCCTGGCTCATTTGCATTGATGGGGGGTAGGTTGGTTATACATTGGCTGTGATTTCTAGTCCAGGCTGCTGGACCTCTGTGCCTCAGTTTCTCCAGTTCACTCTCCAACCAGGGACCTCACCAGCCCTTGTGGGTTCAACTTGATTCCCACCTCCTCTCAGTCTCAGAGAGTCCCAGCAGGAAGAAAAAAAATAATTACCAGCAGGGAAATATGATAGGACTTAAATTTTTTTTTTTTCATGGCTGTTGTTAAGACATTTTTTCTCCTGATTTTTTTTTCCCCTCCCAAGAAGTGAAAAAAATAATTCTAGGGAGTAGTAGTATTCATTTTGGGGGCATTCACATTTCCATTGCCGTTGCAACCACAAGCCAGGACAGCTTTATAGGGCCCCCTCTCACCCACCTACCTGCAGCTGTTGCCCCACAAGTAAAGCATGGGCTAATGGCAGTGCCCTCCTGGCTCCCTCAGCCTCCTGGAACATCATGCCTATTGTATAGCTGGGGAGACTTATGTTCTGGTAAAGTGGAAAATGACACAGCCAGGGTCACACAGTGAGTGAGAACATGAAAGTGGAGCAACACAGGAGTCAGGGCATCTGCCATCAGAATACAGGGCACTCTTCCCTAGGTCAGGCACTGTGCTTACACTCTACCTGCTTTATCTCATTGAATCCCCACATCCACCCTGTGAGTTTGATGTCCTCACAATCCCCACATTATAGGAGGGGAATCTGAGGCCCTGAGAGGTGAGGTCATGCAGCTAATAAATAGAACCTGGATAAGCCCTGTGGCCACCTAACTCCACCATGTCTATCCCTAAATACCCCCATATTTTTCTTCCATAGACAAGATATGTCAGCCACCTCTTTGCACATTGTGGGGCCTGTGGAATGGCAAAGACCCCTGTCTGTTTGTCCTGAGATTCTAACCCTGTTTGTTTGACTTTACATGGAGAGCACCCACTGTGTGCTCAGATGTATGACTCTCCCTGAGTGGCTCTGGGGACCAAGAGCAGGGATGTCTTCCTCAGAGGCCCAGAATGGAGCAACTTTGCCAAGCCTCTTCCCTTCTGAAAATGGGAGCGGGGAACAAAGGGTTAACTGTCTCCCCTGTGTTTGTAGGGCGGGGTTCCTAGAGTGCCAAGGCCTCCTGAAGTTCCTGCTCCCTGTTCAGCCAGGGGACTTAAGGCAAATCCCCAGCCTCCTCTAGTCTCCCACCTTGAGAGTACAAGCCCTGTGGATTCCACCCCTCTCCCAGAGAAAGGGGGTCCCAAGGGAGGCCAAGAGCCCGAAAGTGGCCCCCCACCATGGTGGAGAGCAGCACAGCGGCTGCCAGCTGTTAGGGGACAGATGTTGGGGGAACTGCAAGGGGATTTAGGGGGAGGGGCCTCAGGACGGGACCTCCAAGAAACTGGTCGTTTTAACCTTTTAATTGCTGGTTCTATTTTTTTGTGGCTTCTCCTAAGGTTTTTTCTAGAAGGGAAAGAGCGGAGGAAATAGAAAGGGCTTCATCTCAACTCTCCTAGTCGTCCCCCCCCCCCCCATAGAGTCTCTTGAAGGCTGTCCATCTAGTGAGCATCTTGAACTCAAAATACGTGAACTCAAGTTTGAGTTTCATCACCTTGGCTTCCTAGCTTCCTAACATTAGCGCTCCCACCATGCACTTCGATTTCCTCATGGAGAAAAGGAGTCATAAATGGGGGAAGAGGTTGGAGCGAAACTCCAAAGCTCTCATTCGTAGAGCTTCCTTCATCCAGCAGATGATCACAAAGCATCAACTAGGTATCCAGGGAAGTACACCTGGAAAGCAAGCCTGATTTGGTCAAGGACACACAGCTCCTGCTCAGCACCAAGAATATTCAGATCTCTCTACTCTCCATGCTGGGGATAGAGGACTTGACCTTGTGCGATGCTCACGCTACTTCTTTCAGCAGTTGCTAGGATGCACAGCATCTGTCGGACACCTCTCCATCCCCAAAGCGCCTCAGTCCTTTGCGTCTTTGACTATGGCGCACCGGGACCCAGGGAGGGGCGCGCAAGGCCCAGACCTCGCAGCAAGGCTGGGTGGCTGTAGGCGCGCCCCCTAATCCCTTTGGCGCTCCCTTCACAGCTCGCGAACACCCCTTTCTTGAAGTTTCGTTGTCTCCACCGCCGATTTCGCTGCTTCCGGAATCCGGCGGCTCGAGCCTCGCAGCCCGCCTGAGAAGGAGTCTGTCGGTTTGTCAGAGCCTCGATCCGTAAGCCTCCTCGTGCCCTTTGTTTGTGCCGCTGATCCCTGTCCTGGGTGGGGGACACACTACAGGAAGGGCCCTAACGCATCCAAACCTACACAATGACACCCCCATCCCCACTCCAAGGATCCGGTGCAAGGATGAATTCGTTGACTGGGACGTGTCACGGCGAGTGCAGGGAGATCCTAGGGCTGGGAACAGCTCCAGGCATTTAGGGTGACGCTCGGAGGGCAGGAAAGTTGCTGATAGGTCACTCAAGGCTCCCGCTTCGAAACAAGGGGGACGGGGCCACTGTGACCTACCTGTGTAGGCGGAGAACGGACTCGGACATCCGGAACTCTTAGGGCAGAAAGACCAGGGGTGCGAGGTGAGACTCGGATGCATCCCTGGCCCAGAACAATTAAGCCCACCCAGCCAAACAGGAGGATCCGGGACCGCACAGTCTGGCGCACGCCGCCGCAGCGCGCTGCATCTCTCCACCAGCCGAAGGATCCATCGCTTTTGCCCGGCCTCCGAAGGCCCCCCCACTTTCCTTACTCTGGCTCTTCCCCTCCCTGAGGACGCACTTTCCGCTTTCTGGAGATAGCTGGTCTCCTGGTCCAGCATGCGGCCAGGAGTGGGAATATGATGACGCGGTCAAACCAGGACCCCTTGTTATTCATCCTTCTGGAACCCCAGGTTTCTTCTCTCCAGTCTGGCTGCTCTGCGGCTTCTAGGTCTTTTACCTCGGAGGGGCCGGCCCTCAACCCTGGACCCACACTTTGTGGTCTCCAGTAAGTCACTTGCCGTCTCTGAACCTCCTATTCCACGTGTAGAATATGGGTGCCAGAGTCGCCACCTCACCGGGTTTCGACAAAGCTGAGGGGGTGCAAAGAAGACATTGCGTCCCTAGGACCCGACCCCGAAGTAAGGGTTCTGAGCACACCTGGATGTCCGGTCTCCCCCCAGCAGAAATATTGGACAGCCGAGGCCTCCCCCAGAGGCCAGAAGGTGCTCCCAATCCAGATACCACCAGTCCATGACTGAATAGGGGTTGCCCCACCAAAGGGATAAACTTGGCTGGGCAAAGCCGTTTCATCTCCCCTTTATTGCGGAAAAAGAAACAAAGATCGTAAGATGTGAAGGGCTGTCCCCTGGGGAAGTCGCGTTTCTGAGGTCAAGAGCGTGCTCTGCTTAGGGTAGGTAGGGGACCGGCAAAGTCACTCAGCATGCATGGCCCTAGCGAACCCATGGTCCCCTTGCTCTTCTTCCGCGAACCTGGGAGCTGGAGCTGATGGAAGCCATTGCACTCCCTCATTCAGTCAAACTCAATTGCATGAATTGCCAAGGCAGGCAAGGTTGGAACCAGAGCGTTTTTGTTTGTTTGTTTGTTTGTTTGTTGTTGTTGTTGTTGGACTGGTTCCTTCAGTCGCGCAGAGGCTGTCCTAATGCTCCTCTGGGTAGAAGGGTGATGTCCCTGGGAACATAGAGGCAAATCTTCTACATCTTCCCCTTCCCTCCAGGAATTCAGGAGTGCAAGGGAAGAGCCAAGGAACCAGATGTTTACAAACCAGTGTGATCAAAGCTAAGAGGGTGGTAGGATTGTGGGGATGTGTGTGTGTGTGTAGGGGGGGGGGATATGTCCAGGAAAGGAACAGCCTGTGCAAAGTACTGGGAGTGGGAGAGTGCTTCAGAGAGGGCCAGAAAGACCTGGAACTGAACTTCCCCTGTGGCTGATTGGGACTCATGCTTGGATTGGCAGTGGGAGATTTTGAAGAAGGTTTAGAAGGAGGTAGGCCTGAAGAGGATGTGGTCTGTTAGATTTTGTAAACTCAGAAACATCTTGAACCAGATTCTGAGGGTAAAGTGGAGCCATCAATGGATTGTAAGCAGGGTAGGGACAGATTCCATGTGCCTGCTGGAAACTTGGCTTTGACTGCTGTGTGGAGGTTGCACTGGCGGGGCAAGGCTGAAAACTAGGAGACAAGGGTGGAGACTGGCAGTGAGGGGTGTCTGATGGAAACCTGGCCAAGGAGGAAAGGTGGCCATGGAGGCAGAGAGGAGGAGATAGATCCCAGAGATATTTGGGAAACAGAACCACGGAGCCTGAAGATTGGCTGGATGTGGGTTTTGAAGAGGGAGGAGTGTGTGATTTACATTTCCACACTCCAAAGGTGCAATAAGTTATGGTACCATTCCCTGAACTCAGAACATACAGAGGAAACTGAGGCTAAGAGCGTTGGGCACAGTCACAGGTGAGTGAGTCATCTACTTAAAGAACAAACCTTCCCTGGTACCCGGGGCTGGACTTCTGGTACAAAGGGAACCAGACTCTGCAACTTCCGGGAGGGGCTCCCAGTCTGGTGATGGAGACAGCTGCACACACATCGCCCAGGACAGAATGGGGAGAGAGAGGGGTAGAGGCAGAATCAAGGAAGGCTGGTTTCTTTGTAGACTGCAGAACACTAAACAAATAGCAGTAGTCATTGCTGTTGTCATATAGTTCAGTGCAGAGCAAGGAAAATGAGAACTCAGAGGAGTCACATAATTTGCTCAGGGTTACAAAGCCAGTAAGTGCATCTCTGTCTCTTCTTCCAAGAACCTCTGAGCTTCTGTATGGCTGGGACTGTAGTTTATTCATCTCTGGCATTGGCATTGCTGGGGTTCCTAACTTTGTGAGCTGTGTGACCTTGTGCAATTTAGTTTATTCTTGTAAGAAGGATTAACTGGGATAATAACTGTAAAACACAGAATCTTGCTGGGTACAGTGCTCAAAAATTTGCCTATTATTATTACTATCATGTTTTCCTAACACTTATGCTGTAATTTTAATTAACAAACTAATATACATATGCAAGTGATCAGCGTAGAAAATTTGGAAAACTCAGAAAAGTACCAAGAAGAAAAACTAAAAATCATCCACCAGCTCACCCTCAAGGTGGGACTTGGCTGGGGGTGGGGGCAGGTAGTGGGTCGAGCAAGAGGTAAAGTTGAGTCAAGGCCTGGAGGCCAGGAGGAGCCTGGGCGCCGCCACTGGGGGTATTGGGGTCGGGGAGAGATGGCTTGTCTGAGCCTAGTCCCTGTCACCTTGTCCCGCAGCCGATTTGGGACCAAGTGCGCCCGGTGTGGCCGGCAGATCTACGCCAGCGACTGGGTGCGGAGGGCACGCGGCAACGCCTACCACCTGGCCTGCTTCGCCTGCTTCTCGTGCAAACGCCAGCTCTCCACCGGCGAGGAGTTCGGCCTGGTTGAGGAAAAGGTGCTGTGCCGCATCCACTACGACACCATGATCGAGAACCTCAAGAGAGCCGCCGAGAATGGTACCCAACCCGCCCTACCCAGCACCCCTGACTTGAGCGCTTTCCCACCCGACCCCAGCACCCCAGGTGTGTTACGCAGTGCTTTATGTGCTGGGCGGTCCCTGGAGCACTTGGAGGCAGCGTGGAGCTGGGGCTTCTCCACCCTTTGCTAGGGAATCAGTCCCTACCTTACTGCAACTGTTTTGACTTATCTGTGTAGGATGGGGTTAATGGCAGGAGACCTTTTCAAAGGCAGATGAGCTCATGCGTTGTAAAAGCCTGGAGGCACTCAATGAACCTAAGGGTGGAGTGGGCTCCACTCCCTGAGGCAGCCTACTCCACCCTTGGAATGTGCCTGGGGGCTCATTACCCCAGTTGCCTGGGCCAGTCCTGGAGAGACTTTTTTTTTTTTTTTTTTTTTTTTTTGAAGGTATTGGGGATTGAACCCAGAGACTTGCACATGCTAGGCAAGTGTTCTACAACTGAGCTACAGCTCCTGGAAAGATGTTTGTTGTAACCTCTGTTCTCCCAATTCCCATCCTAGTAGCACCAAGCCTGAGGCTTGAGTATAGGGGTTTCATCCCAGACAAGGGCTCTGACTTTAAGGAGAAAGGGTCCCATCCCTGAGACTGGAGATGAAGCTTCTGCATACTGTGGCAACATGAAGTTTTCTTTCCTCTCTGTCCCTCAGTCCCCCCACCCCATCTGTGCAAGATGGATGTTGGAGTAGAATGATCACAACATCTCTGATTTCCCAAGATACATAGACCCATACAGGCCCCATATACGGACAGTCTTCCAGGGATCTAGGTGGAGTGGGGACTGGTGAAGGGGAGTAGAGGCTGGGCTGTCCACAATTCCTCTGACAGGGTCCATCGATGCTGCTAACTTCTCTATAGCATGGATTATTTTAAGTAATCTTTACAATAGTCTTCGGATGTTGGTGGTGTATCCCCATTGTACAGATGAACGAAAAAGTGGAGGTTATCTGTAGAGTGTGATATCTAAGTTTACATACTAGTGGGTATGCCCAACTCCAAAGCCCAGACTACCATAACATAGCATGCCAAACCATGCCATACCACCACATCCCTGTGTTTCAGGGCCCCTTAATTGGACCTCAGAAACCCAGGATGTTGCAAGGATGTGGCCACCTCTAAAGAGGTTCATTTTTCTGTCTAAAAAAGAAGGCACACTAATCCTTGTCCTATCTGACTCCCTATGGGACAATAATATCCCCCAAATGTCTCCCTCACCCCCAGTCCCTCTGGGGAGTGGTATGGATCACCCTTCTTCAGTTTCTAGACCTCAGCCTGAAAACTAGTCAGGGACTACCAGAGTATACTTGACCAAGGGCATCACTTTCTCCTACCAAGATCAGAGCTAAATGGGTTGCTATGAAGTTATCTGAAGTTGTGGGTGGGTCAGCATTGGAACTGGGATTGAAACCCAGGATTCCAGAGTTTCCTGCACACCATGGTCCATTAGTAACCATAGGCTCCTTCTACAGCTGGACCAACCAGGACCACCTTTAGTCATGGCCTTACCAGTTACACCCTAAGTTCTTACCATGCAGGGGAACTTGGAGGCATGGGGCCTCAGATCAGCCTTTATTTTTATTCATTTTTATGTGGCGCTGAGGATCGAACCCAGGGCCTCATGCATGTAAGGCAAGCACTTTACCACTGAGCTGTTACAGCCCCAGCCCTCAGATCAGCCTTTGATGTTGGTTACTCTTTTGCTTTCTAAGCACATGCAGAAGGGCACATGCGTGTGTGCGTGCACGCACACATGCAACACACACACATACACACACACACTACACATGTTCATTATAAGAAAATTAGAAAAGATGGTTAAGCAAAAAAGAAAATAAAGATCACTCCAAAATGCCACTTTCTCTCACATTTTTGCTTTTACCTTTCCAGATTAAAAAAAAAATTTTTTTTTTATTTGCTTTAGTTGTACACAATGCATTTTTTAAAAAATTTTACGTGGTGCTGAGGATTGAACCCGGGCCACGCATGTGCTAGGCGAGCGCATTACTGCTGAGCCACAACCCCAGCCCCCCTTTCCAGATTTTCTTTTTTTTTTTTTTTTTTTTTTTTTTTTTTTTGGTATTGGGGATTGAACTCAGGGGCACTCGACCACTGGGCCACATCCCCAGCCCCTTTTTTGTATTTTATTAGAGACAGGGTCTCACTGAGTTGCTAAGTGCCTCGCTATTGCTGAGTCTGGCTTTGAACTCATGATCCTCCTGCCTCAGCCTCCCAAGTGCTGGGATTATAGGCTTGGGCCACCGACCGTTTTTTTTTTGTGTGTGTGTGTGTATTTGTTTATTGTTTTTTTCTTACAACACAGTTTTTTTTTCCTAATTAAACTACAATAAATTGTGAACAGTGGTTATCTCGGAATGGTGGGATTACTGATGATTCCCACCCTCCCCTGTGTGTGGGGGTTTATTGGAATTTTCTGGACTTTTGATAAGGATCCATGTATTACTTTTGTATTTAGAAATGAAATATTAAAAATATTAAAATAAATATTAAAACATATTAAAAATAAAATCAGAATAGTTTTAAAAGTAATCTAATTGGAGACATACACCCAGGTTAACAAAATTAAGAATTTTAGAGAGGTAACATGTAACTGTTTTAAAGACCTCAGAAGTTGCAGAAGTATTGAAAGTAAAAAAAGTCTTCATAATGACACTTCTCTGAGGTTAGCTAGAGAAGTGCTCTGTGCTAACACCTTGGTGTACATCCTTCCAACCTTTTTTCTTCCATTCCTTGTAACTTGCTTGCTTCTTATTTCCACCATCCTGCGGTTTCCCTTAGTTTCACTCGGAGGGAGCCCAGTTTGGGCCGTTAGGATCAGCCAGCTTTCAGATTCTAGTGGGAAAGTTAGGTAGGGGCAGAGCCTTTTTTCTCTTTGAGCATCAGTTTCCTCTCACGTAAAATGAGGACAATACCACCTCTCCTTAGGGCTTATGATGTAAAGAGGACACTGAAAGAGAACCCTCCAGTATGGAAACAGGAGCCCTTTCCCCAAAAATGAGCTCGGGATTAGGACCCTGGGATCCCCACTCCCAGCCAGCTCCGCTTCTGACCCTTCCAGGGACAAGCTCCCCCCACCCCCGTCCTTTCCAGGCTGCCACTAGAAGAGATGGGGACGCGTGGTCAGCTGCTTCTGTCGCCCCCAGGGAACGGCCTCACGTTGGAGGGGGCAGTGCCCTCGGAACAGGACAGTCAGCCCAAGCCCGCCAAGCGCGCGCGGACGTCATTCACCGCGGAACAGTTGCAGGTACCGGGGCAAGCTCCGAGCCCCGGGGACAGGGGCGGGGCCTCGGCGGGGGCGGGGGTGAGAGGGCCTTGTGGCTCCACCCCCTCGGCCTGGACCCGCGGGTGGTGGGAGGGGCTGTAGCTGCCTGGGGGCGTGGCCTCCGGTCCGGAGCCTCTGATTGGGCTGGGGTCTCGAAGACCTCCGCGCGCTGCGCTTCACCGCCCTTCCGCGACCCGCAGGTTATGCAGGCACAGTTCGCGCAGGACAACAACCCGGACGCGCAGACGCTGCAGAAGCTGGCGGACATGACAGGCCTCAGCCGGAGGGTCATCCAGGTGGGATCACGAGTGGGCGGGGCCTTCAGGTCTGGGGCGGAGCCTAGGGGTCCCGGGCCGAGCCCTGAAGCTCACAGCTGTGCCGAGGGTCGCCGGTGCACGTGGAGGCCCTTCTTGGGGGGGGGGGGTGAGGCAGTCCCGCCTGGGCATCCCCTGGCGGCGCGTGCGACCCTATTAACGCGAGGCTGAAACTGCTGAGGCTATCGTTCCAGGTGTGGTTTCAAAACTGCCGGGCGCGTCATAAAAAGCACACACCGCAGCACCCAGTGCCGCCCTCTGGGGCGCCCCCGTCCCGCCTTCCCTCCGCCCTGTCCGACGACATCCACTACTCCCCCCGTTCAGCAGCCCCGAGCGGGCGCGCATGGTCACCCTGCACGGCTACATCGAGAGTAAGTGACTGCAACAGCGGGAGGTGGGTCTTCGGGGATTGCAAGGCTGAGGAGTGTGCATGAGCGACCGAGGCAGAGGCGTGGTGATGCATTACAGAACCTCGTGGGGGAAGATGTGGGCTTCGAAGTCACTGGAATCTAGGGGTTTCGTGGAGTGGGTAAACTCCCCGCCCTGTTTCAGTGGGGCTGAATCCTTTCCTTTGGTAAAGGCAAGCAATTTAACCATTCCCCAAATACTGGCCTGGGGACTAGGGAGAGAGTAAGAGGAGCTAGATCCCTGCCTGCCCAGTGGAGCCAGCATTCTGGTCCGTTAGACAGGGGAACAATAACCAGATTGTTAAGCGTGTGATTTTTCCCTGGGATGATTCCTATAGGAAAGGTGCTGGGTGGGAGTGTTTGGAGATGCTTGTGGGGAGGCTGCCTCGGGGAAACAGACCGGAAGAATGGGAAGGATTTAGTGAGGCATACTGACTAGGGGAACTGAATGTAGTCAGGCCTTGACCCAGACAGCAAAGGTGGCACGGTACGTTTGGGAAAGCAGAAGTTTAGTGTGGCCTTGGGCATATCACCTGACCTCCTTGAACTTCAATTTCCTCATCTGTAAACTGGAATATTATTAATGCCTTTTTTAAAGAGTTGTGAAAATTGATTCACGCATCCAGTAAACACATTTTGAGTGCCTCCTGTGTTCATAGCACTGGGAACACCATGAACACAATAGACCAGAGCCACTGTGCTCCTGGGACTCACCCAGAGTGGGAGATTGGGAGAGAGACCCTGAACTCCTAAAGGAAGGAGGTGAGGCTGGGAAGAGTGGCGCAGACCTGTAATGGCTTGGGAGGCTGAGGAGCATTGGGAGCCTCAGCAAAAGCAAGGTGCTAAGCAACTCAGTGAGACCCTGTCTCTAGATAAAATAGGGATGGGGAGGTGGCTCATTGGTCAAGTGCCCCTGAGTTCAATCCTGGTACCAAAAAAAAAAAAAAAAAAAAAAAAAAAAAGAAGAAGAAGAAGGAAGACATGGACAACAATGAGTTGGGAAGGGTCACGGTGAAGGGACTTTGGAGCAGGAACCTGGAGGAGAAAGGGAATAGACTCCTGGATTTCTGAGAGATGAGCATTCAGTGAAATCTGCTACTGAGCAGGTGTTTATCAAGACTTTCTTTCTTTTTGAGGTTGTTTCCTCAAAGCTGAGCATGACCAAAAAAAAAAAAAAAAAGAAAAAAAAATAGAAGTGACCATAACAAACACACATGCACACACACACACACACACACACCATCCTTTTTCTGGCTCCAAATAAAAGGGGGGAAGAAGGGTAGTCAGAGAGAGAACCACTGCTTACCCAACACCTGCCATGTGCCAGACATAAACATCAGCAGTCACTGTCCTATTGAATGGTTGAGGAAACCAAACCCACTGTGAGTCCATGGGAGCCAGCGCTCCTTAAGTTCAAATGTGTGTGTGGGGGGGTCAGATTGCTGGGCTTCAAATTCCATCCCTGCCACTTACTAACTTGGGTGACACTGGGAAAGTTTCTTAGCTTCCCTGAATATCAGTTCCCTTATCTGCAAAAACAAGGACAATAAAAGTTCCTATCTCAAAGCAGTGTTGTGACTATGGAATAAGGTAACTGATTTAAAGTCTTCAATATTTAATAAATGCCAAGTAAGTATTAGCTACTCTTGTGATGGCGGCAGTGGGCTTGGCTTGTAAACTAGCAGTACAGAGTCTTGTCTGCTATACCAGGCTGCCAGGGAGGAATCATGGGCTCTTTACATTGTTCCATTTCTGAACCATCTGCTCAGCAGGAAGGATACTTTGTCCTTTTTATTTCTAAACAATGATTTATGTTCAGCCTGCAAAGAGTTCAGTAAGTACTTGTTAAAAGTGCCTACGATCAGGGCCTCTCTAGGTACCAGGGGCCTAGGCTATCATTGTGTGGAGGTAATGATGGATCTAGGTGACCCTGTTCAAAGGTGGGCCAGGACTCCATCCATACCACTCCATTGACCATGCCTAGATCTGTCATGGATCTCTAGAGAAGGAGATGAGGTACCCTTTTCTTTTTCCCTGGTGGTGGAACCTAGCTTAGGGCAGAATTCGGTGGGGTGTCTGCACCTGCTACCTCTTGCGTCAAGAATTGAAGGTTACCCCAGTAGTTTGCTTTGCATTTAGTTAAAGTCATGAAATCTTGTATTTTCGGAAGCCTTAGAGCTGGGAAGTTGAAGAAAGAGTTAGAACAAGAGCCCAGAAAAAAATTAACTTTTGCTTCGTAGTTAACTAAAAAGTCACAGGATCCTGAGTTTCCTGAAGCCTTAGAGCTTAGAATCTGATAAAAGCTTTGGAACCAGACCCCAGAAAAATGCACAGATACACATAGTTATTTGAGTAATTTGAGGTTGTTCATGGATTCCCTGAACACCCAGGGAGTTAAGAACCCTCAATTTAATACAATTGCTTTATTCTACAGATGAGAGATCTGTGGCTCAGAAATACATAGTAACTTGTCCCAAGTTACATATTGATTGTCAGTCTTTGCACAGTCTTTTTCTGTGATCAAAGAGAATAAAGTCTAGAGAAGAGACAGACAAAGGACTTCTCTATTATAGTGGTAAATAGGACGAAGCATGAAAGGTTTGGATCAGACGCACAGATGGACTTTCCCCAACAGTTTTAGATGTTGGAGTAGGGTATGGAACTTCATTCAGTAGATATTTTAAAAGTACCTACTAGATATCATGTGTCATGCTCAGTGTTGGAAATCCACAAAGATCCAGAATCTAGAAAACAGATTAAAAGATCTCTGCCCTCATGGAGCTTGCATTCTAGTTGGCAAAGACAGGTAATAACAAACAAACAATAAAAGCACTTAGTAAGTCAGATGGTTAGGGCTAAGGAAGAAAAATAAAGCTGGAAAGGAGGATAGGGAGGGGAGTGGTGACTATTGGTATTAGGTCCATGAAACCCAACTGGGAGACAGGACTGTATAAGGAGGATCTGAACAGGTAGAGTACAACCTTGCTTGCACGGGTGCTCATTTATCAGTGAACCGAATGGCTACCCCCAGCAACTGTGGCACCTTATATAAAGCCCTTCACGTGCAGTGTTGCCACCAACCCTATTGAAATCTCATGCAGGTGTTAAGAGGCAGGGATGGAACTGGTCTTGGGGCTCCAGCTTGTAGAGCACAGGGCAGGTGGGATGCTGTGTGGAGCCTGAGGGATGGGCTCCAAGGCAACCTCTCGTCCACAGGTCAGGTACAGTGCGGGCAGGTGCACTGTCGGCTGCCTTACACCGCGCCTCCCGTCCACCTCAAAGCTGATATGGATGGGCCGCTCTCCAACCGGGGTGAGAAGGTAAATGGAGCCAGGTTGGGTCTGCTGGGTCAGAGCCTTCCTGCGGGGCTGAGTTTCTGGCAGTATTTCCCATCCTCGAGTGGGAAGCATGCCTCTGTGTGGCAGACCATCTCTGCCCAGCCAGCTCTGGCCCACACTGTGCCCATGGTAGTCATCTGAGTAGCTGCTGGCATGTTCCACATGCGCGCCCACTCCAAAGGCCTCCTTCAGCCCCGTCCTCTCCACTGGCAGTGTGGCTTTTTTCAGACTGGAGGATTTACTCAAGCTTCGAGGCTCTTTCAGGGAGGGTTTCTGGTGGGGCGAAGGGATTGCAGGCCGGCAAGAATCCTTGGTCAACTGGCAGGGCCTCCTCTGTGGAACCAGATCTGTGGTTGTTTGAGGTATTAGGAATGAATGTCTAGAAGATGCTTAGGTATTACCAGTCCAGCAGCTGGAAGACTTGGTTTTGTAAGCATTGGAACCCTTTGTTTAGTCTCGTTAGTATCACAGATGAATTTAGATGGAGCTGCTCTGAGTGAAACCAGGGAGGGGTAGGAGCCTCGCCTGCCTCTGGCTCTGAGGCTTCTCACAGCTAGCCTTAAAAGCCATTGTGCTGAGACGGCCTCTCCTTTTAGAAGAGCGAGGTTGAGGGTAAGAAGCTGAAGGTCAGAGCCCGGATGAGAACCTGTGCGTTCGTTCATTCACTTACTCATCACTCACGGATGAGAAAAGCATGGCCGCTGCTTGAGGAGGCCACAGTCTGGAGGCGGAGACAGACTCCAGCATTTACAGCCTGGCTTGTCACACCGTGATGGGGAGCCGTGGGATAGGGGAAGAGCGGGGGCAAGGGGGAGCTGGAGGGAAGACTTCCTGGAGGAAGGCAGCCCCCACACCCAGGCCTGACGCTGGATCAGGGTTCACCAGGGAAGACAGTCATCCCAGCTCTTAGGGAATCCTGAACCGTTCCGTGTCACTGGGACAGGCTTGGGAGGAAAAGCGGTGAGAAATGGGACCATGGGGCTGCCAGGCAGTGGATCTGTACATTGTTCCGGGGCAGCGGGGGACCTTGGACAGCACCGTGGTGGTCCTCAGAGAGGTCAGCTGGGAGGCATGGAGCCACCCCGAGTCAGATGGTGCAGTGGTCCAGGGAGACAGGGACTGTGCTTTAGAGGTGAAGGTCCATCGGATCCCAGTCTTAATGTGTCTTGGGATCACTGGGCATCTTGGAAAAACAGATCCCCAAGCCAGAGAGTCTAATGGGGAGGGCTGGAATGGGGTGCACTGATCTGCATTTGTGATGCTCAGCCCCTGTGATTCATTCTGATGGACAGATCTAGGTGGGGAACATTTCTCTGGGGTATTTCCTCTGGCAGTGCCACCTGACGGAGCACCTACTGGTGTTGGGCTCTCTGGGATTGGCACTGTGAGGGGATATCTATAGTATGGCGGTCAGACAGCCTAGTTGCACAGATATGTTTCCAAGTAGGTGATGGTGTTCAACACAAGAATCTGGTGGTGGGTGAGCACACCCCAGGAAGGTCCCTTCTGAGACTGTCATATTCACGTAAAAACTGCTATTTGTTGAGCTCCCCCTCTGTTCCAGGTAGGCACTTTACACACATCTTCTAGTTGACACCTCCCAGCCTCCTTGTGGCCATGGAGATGGCCTTTCTCATTGTAGAAATAAAGAAACTGAGGTTCAGAGAGATGACATGATTTGCCCAGGGGTGCAGCAAGTTTGTTGGACTCTGAAGTCTGTGAAGCTTGGTAGTTTCTTTCTTTCTTGGAGCACTTCACATTTCCACGGGACTGTCTCTGACTGTATCCTTTACGGCCTCTCTGGGAGGATGGCTATGATGGAACTCCACGTCACACCTCTGGAAACTGAGCCTCAGAGTAGCTCAGCTAGGGTCACACTGAGTATGGACAGAGCAGGCTTTGATCTTAGGACCACCTGCCTCGCACCTGCCTCCTTCTTGTGGGAGAACATTGGTCCTACCAGGCCTGGCACTGGCTTTGGAGAAAAGATCTGACCTGATCCCCACCCACAAGAAACTTGTGACTTAGAGCAGGACATGGACAGTTGTACTGAAGGGCGATGGGGCAGTTGGGGTGATGGGGTGATGGGGCAGCCATGGCCTTGGAGGACCCAGAAGAGGGAGTGACAAGCTTTAGGGGAGAAGCAGGGTACGAGAAGGGCATTCCGTGTTGAGTGAACAGGAGGTGCTGATGCACAGAAGCAAGGAGAAGCCTGGCTTTGAGGGGACTACGGGGTGTTTAGTGGGGTTGAGGCCCAGGGAGGTGGGGGGAGCAGCCAGGGCTACATACTGAAAGGCCTGGTACCCTGAGTGAGGGGCTTAGGCATTATATAGAGGGAAAGGTTGGGCCTTGGAAGTATACAGGGCTGGGCTCAGAGTTTGGAGAGGAGCCCTGTTTCCTGGTTGCTCAGCTAAACTTGTGGTTATATCTGGTTCAGCCGGAAAGACGAGGCAGGCTGGGCACTGGCAGCTTTGGCTCTAGGTTTCTGGCCCCTGGGTGTATCTAGTGAGCCAGAATTCACTCTTGCTGGGCTGTGTCCCCAGATTTGTATCCAGATGCTGTGCGTTAAAATGTGTCTCCCTCCTTTATGACCTACTGCCCTTTCACTGTCAGAACCTCCCCAAACTCCCAGGGACCTTTCCCATCCATACATTACCAAACCTGTGAGGCTTGGTGGGTCACAGGGCTTGGGCTGAGCAGGCAGCGCCGGACTGTATGGGCTGTCTCCAAGTCCCTCCAGGCCTGAGCCAGCCTAGCTGTGAGGAGACTGTGTCCCCCTGGGGCTGGTCCCTGAGCCCACTCCTCTGGATCAGAGCTGGTCTGGCCAGGAGAACAATGACCCGAACATTCTCAGGGTGGGAGGAGCTTCCTGTTCACTGCGTCATCTTTTGGCCACATATGCCTGTGCGTTTCCAGAACCACATTTCTTCCTGGTCGCATACCCTGATCCCACAACTTCAGCACGTGGATGGTTCTTAGAAATCAGGACCAAGAGGTTATTATTCAAATATTAGGTTATTGAGAGACTGAGGCCCATGTAGCGGACAGGTCTGACTAGGGTAATTTTGGCGGGGGGTGAACCTCTTTTAATAAGAGCCCAAAGCCAGGTGTCCTGCAGACCCAGTGGAAATAAGGCACAAGGCTGGGTGAAGCATGCACTGTGGGCTTTGGAGCCCAGCCACCCTGAGTCCAGATCTGCCACCTCCTCCCTCTGAGATCTGGAAACACAATTAGCTTCTCGGAGTTTTAGTTTCTGCATTTGCAAAATGGGGATAATAATGGTTCCTGCCACCCGGGGTTGCTGTGGAGACTAAATGCAATGACTTGTGTAAAGAGCTTAGCACAGTGTCCCATATGCAGAAAAGTGCTCCCTGGGTATTGGTCATTATTATGATTTTAGTAGTCTACTCGTATCTGTGGGATGTGTTCCAAGACCCCCAGTGGAGGCCTGAAAACCTTGATAGTACTGAACTCTATATATACTATATTTTTCCTACACATACATATCTCTGATAAAGGTTAATTTATAAATTAGGTACAGTAAGAAATTAACAACAACAATAATAAAACAGAAAAATCATAACAATGTACTCTAATAATAGTTATATGAATGTGATCGCTCTCTTTTGAAAGAGTCAGGACGAATAGTAATATTTTTGGACTGCGGTTGACCACAGGTAACTGGAACTGTAGATAAGGGGGAGGGGACTACCATGCTGCCATGGAGATCAACATCATTGCTTTCCTTCTCCACCTCCTCTGATTCTGGCCAAGAAACATCCCTGATCAGAAAATGTATTAGCAATGTGACTGTGCCCACTGGCTGACCCTGGGCCACTTGAAACCTCCTCCTCATATTTTCCTGTGAAAAGGGACATCCCATTGACCAGCCAGCCAGTAATCCTTGACCTGAACTTCAGGGCATTGGTTGTGTGGGTGGCAGAAGATGTCCTCCAGGTGCTCTAAGTGGAAGAGGGAAAGGGAAAGGAGCAGAGCCCGCCTACTCGCTGTGCATCAGCCTTTGGCATGGCTTAGCCACAGGCCTTGGCTTTGTGCAGATCAAGTGCACACTGGCGGCTTAGCCCTTGGCTTGGTAGAGTGAGCGGTCGGCAGCTGTTGACATGGTGGTGTTGGAGAGGTAGAGGTGGGGTGGTAAAGAGCCTTCCCAGGAGCCCGGGCTGGATTCCAATGCTGTGCACCTCTTCCTAGCTGTGATCATGGACTCGCTAACTGCCACCTCTTTCAGCCTCAATGCCCTCCCTGTGAAACAGAGACCATGGTAGAACTCCCTCATGGGCTTGAGGTGCGGCTTCATTGAAGTGATTCATGGAGGGAGCAGGGTAAAGTGCCCAGTAGGTTTTTGCTTCTGCTGTTTTATCTCATTGAATCCTCCCTGTTCTGAGAGGTTTCGTTATCCCTGTTTACAGATGAGGAAACAGGCTCAGAGAGGGGAAGTGAGTTGTCCAAAGTCCCACAGCAAGTAAGCTGACAGAGACAAGATTTAAACCCAGATCTAGGCCCTGAGCCCATCCTCCTGCTGCATGACTTTGAGATCTCCTGGGGGCTGCCAAGTGGGGCAGGCTCCCAACTCAGCCACCTCCCATGCCCTCCTCTTGCAGGTCATCCTTTTTCAGTACTAACGCTGTCGGCACTTCCGCATCTGTCCATGGGCACCCCACAGCTGCCCCTCAGCCGCTGAGATCCAGTGTCCAAACTGCGGCCAGGGATCCACCGCCTCCGCATCCACCCCCACCCGCCATTCTGCCCGCCGCCAGCTGGGCCCCCAGGCCTGGCCTTCCTTCTCCTGCTGAGAACCAGAACCGGCCAGGAGCATCGCAGAGTCCTCCTCTTGGAAGGCAGAGCTCCCTGAAATTTGGATCAGGGTGAAAACAACAGCCTGTTTTTCCCATTTAAACAGGAGTCATCTTCAACTTCAGCTGATTACAATAGCAAAAGACAAATTGAATCATGGAACACCACCAACAGCCTCCTAATTTACAGGTTTTCTTCCCTGCCCTCCCACCCCCATTGGCCTTTATTTACTACTTCCTTGGAACCATCTCTGAATTCCAAATAGCCGACAACCCCCAATGTCATCCACTCTGTTGCTTTTGTCTGGAAAACTCTACAGTGTTTGTGGGATGTCCCCAAAGGAAAGCTATGTTCTAATTTTATCATTTCCATCTGTCTGGTTATGTCAAGTTAATTCAGAAAGAGAAAAGATACTGACCAACCCTGAGAGGCCCAGTAGGGCAGAGATGGAGGCCTGCCCAGACCAAGAGGCAGAGGGACAGGCGGGGGGGGATGGGGGACCAAGTCCCCCATTGGTTGGAGATTGAGGAGAGGGGTGTGGCACATGGGGCACACTGCACTGGGAGAGGCACTAACCATTTCAAGGAGGGCAAAGCAAACACTCGGGATGGAGGGGAAAACCTACCCCCAACTGATTATCTAGCATATATGCAGGAGACGTAGCAAAGATGGTTTTTGATCTGTGTGATGACACTGCTGAATGTTTGAGCAGGCTAGAGTTGGGGACCCTTTTTGGCTGCTGGTTCATTACTGATAGGGGTGTCTGGGCCAGGGGACCACTCTTGGGGGCCAAGGAACGAAGCCCAGTGAAATGACAGCCAGAATGTAAACTCTGATCCACCTCTAAGTAGAGAGGTGCCCACCTCCTAGGTGAGTGTGCCAAGCACAGGATTTCCTGCTAGTACCTCTGGGCTTTCCTGCCAACTCTGCCCAGGGCCAGCCCCACCTGCTCCTAAGAACAAGGCTAGACACAGCTGTGCCCACATCCACCCCATCCTGCTGCAACTCTTCCATCCTAAACCAAGGGCTTGGGCAAACAGGACCATGATATTTATGTTTTCAGGGGATGCCCATTTGCCCCAAGCTTTTCCTGTAATTCTAGAACTACTTGGAGACCTGGTGCATTTCCCACTAGAGGCTGCTAGTAAGCATGTTTTAGCCCCTGCCTGCTTTTGGAAGGAGATTCCTGGACAGGGAAAGCAAGTTATAGTATATATGCAGCTGCAGTCCCTGTCTTCACCCATGGCAGACATCACTAATTGATTGCAGCACTCTCCCTGAGTCTGGATAAGGTTTCAGGATTCACATGCTTGGAGTTGGCACTTAAATGAGAACTTATATGCCATTTGCTCTGGGACCTGGAGGAGGCTTAGGCATGGGTATGGCCCAAGAAGGGAACCTGCATTCTGTCCCTTCCAAAGATGTTACAGCTGACGAAGGTCAAAGAGAAAGCACCACTCAGAATGTGGTGAAGATGGCTCCGTTCAGAAGTCATCCAGTGAAAACTTGTGAACTGACAGGAGCACCTTGGGCCTGATCCCTGGCCTTGCGGAGCTCAGATCTTTTCTTTGATTTTTGCTCCTAATGATCAAAGCCCCAATCACAGCCGTGTGGTAAGCAGCCAACTGAGCCTTGCCCAGGGTCACCCAGGACCCTCTCTGTCTTGAGCCTCTCCCCAGGGTCTATTCCTTGCGTGGACCACACGACAGTAGCATGTTGCAGTTCAAGCGTCTCCACTACCCTGTTAAGAGCCGCCTGGGAACAAACAGGCTGACAAGACTATTTATTTAAATACAAAACAAAAGGGGAAAATACACACATGGAATAAAAATTGTAAGCACTTTTTTTGTAAAACCAATGTCTGTTTTGTTACATACCTTTCATGTTGTGCTTTGTAAATGTCTTATTTGTGTAATAAATAAAGTTAACGCAAGTAGAAGTGCTGGCACTTAAATCCAGAACATGATGGGATTCCATTTCTTTCCTACTCTCTGGTTAAGGGCTTGGGGCCCTGGCTCCCAGAATTTCTGAGCTGCTGAACAGGGCAAAGCTCTAAAATTGGTACCATTTCCCAGTTGGTAAACTGTGCATTGCAAAGGTGTGATGAAGATTTTTTTTTTTTTTCTCTCTAAATGTTGCATCATCCCTGTGTCTTAGTGAGTTTTGTAGCAGATGGGGCTGTCTCCAATCTGCTTCCTGAACACCAGTTCTCTGCTGCGCCCTGTGCTGGCTCTGCAGACTCAGAGAAGGGTCCCAGCCCTACCCTGCCCTAGAGGAGCTCTCAGTCGGGCCAAGGATGTAAACAGACATCGCTCCAGTATGCTGTGGGGGACAAGGGGAGGCATTTGAGCTGGATCCTATTTCTCACCCCATTCAGGTGCCTCCCCACTCTACTCTCTTCATCCATTTTTCAAATGTTTAGATATATGTGTATCTTTGATAATGTATTAGGCATGTGTGTTTATATGAATGTAACTTCTGTTTTCAAAACTCAGTTTGTTAACTACCTGTGGAGCTCAACCCTATCATTCCGTCAAGGTGACTAGAGCCTGAGAGGGGAGAGGCTATTCCCCCAGGTTCCTCCATGGTGCAGCTGAGAGTGGGCCCAGGCCTTCCCCTGGCTGTTGGCTCCCCCTGCGTAACAGCTCTGGGTCGCTCATTGCAGGTCCATTTTCCTTTCCCTGCACATGTCAGCAGAGCCCTCTCAGGCCTGACTCACTCTCCAGTTTCTACCAGGCAGTTCTGGTGAGACAGGGGACACGACCTAGGGGCCACAGGATCCAGCAACCTCCCTGTGCAAAGATCCAGGTTGCTTGGGGGCCCACGAGTGGCCCTGGGACATGTTGCTGCTTCCACTTCTGTTTTTCAGTTGACAAATGTGAGCTCTGAGGTGACTTTGAAGACTGATCATATGTGCTGCTAACAAACTGCAACATGTGTTTAAAACAGACATATATTGTGCACCCGCTAAGCGCTGGCTTCGCTTCTTGTACTATCTCATTTGACCCACTCTCAGGTACTGTGTTATTTTAAGTATCATTATAACCATGTTATAGCTAAGGAAACTGAGGCTTAGAGAAATGACTTGCCCAAGGTTATGTAGTACTGTGGTTGAGCTGGGATTTGAACCCAGAAATGGATGATGTCAAAGCCACACTCTCCCTGTGGCATCTAGCTGATTCTGCACTTCCTGCCTGGGGCTCAAATGATGGCCCTGTGAAGGGGAAAAGACAGAACTGGGGAGTTATTTGGAGAGGTGCCAGCTGTGAGCTGGGCACACTGATCAGGTCCTATTGCCCTCTGAAACCAAGTCAGTCACTCTCTATGAACCTCAGATGCCCCATTGCAAAGGTGATGCTTACCCCTCCTTTGCAGGCTGCTGTGAGGAGCCGAGAAGATGCCCACATGCTTCCTTGGCCCAGGAGGGGCTCATTCAGTCACTTATGTCTGTTATTGTAAGACAATGGTTCTCAAACTTTCATATGCATAAGAACTACCTGAGAATGCAAATTACTAGGTTCTATTCCCAAAGATTCTGATTAGCAAGTCTAGGCTGAGGCCCAGGAAGAGCTATAGTTGATGATTTTTCCCAGGTGCTTCTGATGTAGGTGAAATGAGGATGAGTTTCTGAGAAAGTCTTCTAAGGAAAATACATTTGGAGCCACTGAGTGCAGAAAGCCTTTATTCCTGAGTCAAAATTTAGGTTCTAGAATTACATCCTCCCAGGGCGAAGGCAGCCAGTGCCAGCAGGGCAGATGGCAGCCTCTGGTGGAGGCTGCTGCAGAACTCACAGCTTGGGCCTGTGACCCACGATCTCATCCCAGCCCTTCCGACAGGTCCGGATGATCCACTCGTGCTCATCATCATCTGTAGGGAAAGAGGAAGAGCCGGTCATGCCTGGTCCTCCCTGAGACCTTCCCTACCCTGGGAGGCCCCCAGGTGGGGTCTTCGAGTTGGAGTGCATTCCAGCACAGGCTGAGGGTCTGCTGGTGGCCCATCTGTTTAGCTCTGTGTGGGCAGAAGCAACCCTTTCATTTAAAGCTAATCCCTCGGCAGAGTGCCTGGTCTGGGGGAAATTGAACACAAAAGGGTTTATAGTTTGTGAATGCTGCTGATGGAGGCAGCTTGAGGTCCTTCAGCCACTCTGAGCTGGTTTGATCCTGATGGGCAGTCAGAGAGGCAGCCTCACACTCGGGTGCTCACTGCTGTGACATATCACAGATAGCAAACCCAGAACAGTGGGGCCAGGCCTGGCTGGTAGCACTAGCACACAGTTTTAGGTACTAGTTTCCTTTCTGGGCTTTTCTTTCATGACCCTTCAAAGAACCTGAGGTTTTGGGGGGCCAGGGGTACCCCCTCTACTGACTCAGGTGCCTGCCAGGGAAATGCAGAGGAACAGCGGTAGCAGCTGAAAGGTGTTCCCAGCGTCCCTGAGCACAGTCATCTCCCTCAGCTTCCTTCATGGTCTCCCTTGAAAGGCAAGTCTTTCCCATCACTTTACAGATGAACAGAGGCTGCAAGGTCAGGTCACTTGCCCACAGTACTGTCTCATTTGACCCACTCTCAGCTCCTCTATTGTTTTAAGTATCATTATAACCATTTTCTAGATCAGGAAACTGAGGCTTAGAGAAGTGAGGATCCACGATCTGAACCTAGAGTTGGCTACAAAACCTGTGCTGCACAACAAAATCTCAAATAGAGTTGAGTGAGTCACAGTCCTCAGTCCCACCGCACATGATCACCACCTCTCTGTGCAATACCCCTTGTGAATTTCTGTATTTTTATTTTGCCCCTTTCTCCTCCAGACCACACCCAGCCCCTCCCCCACCACAACAGGGACCAATGCTAATGGTGGGATATAGACCCCTAAAAATGCATGTAGCTATATAAAGTACATACTGTTGTTTTGTGTCTGAATGTGTTTTTAATTTACAAAAATGGCATTGTGCTGTGAATTTCATTGTGCCGCACTTCTTTCACGGAGCCTAGTTCTTTGCTTCTTTGCTGCCTCATTTCGCCTGGTGGCCCCTCATGTTTTACTCTCCATCCTCCCCACAGTGGAGATGGAGGTTGCCTCCAACTCCCTGCTACCAGGAACGGCACTGGGACAAGCATTCCCCAGCACATGCTTTCAGGGATCCGTGGGAGAATTTCTCGGGGGCTCCATTCCAAAAGAAGGGTCACCAATCCTGCACAGACTTTGTTCACCAGTGTTCCCAGCTAAGCCTGTGCCCTTTTCTCACCACACTATCTCCTTCCTCCCTCCCTTTCCTCTCTGCTCCTTGTCCTCTGGTTCTTCTTTGGGCTATGGCCTTATCCCCTCTGTGCCTAGCTCAGAGCCTTCCACCCGAGATGGGTGATGAATGGTAGAAGCTCGGTAACCAGGGGACTTCCTGAAAGCTGAAATGCAGAAGCCACCAAAAGCCTGCCCTCCAAATCAGATCCCCCTGCCCAGGGACACCTTCCTCTCCTGTAAAAAGCCCCAGTGCTAGGGCTGAGGAGATGGAGGCTTGTGGACAGCCTACTGTGTGCTTTTTTTTTTTTTTTTTTTTTTTTTAGCACTGAATCTCATTGGATCTCCAGCAGCGGAGGGAAGAGTGCTTCCATGTTATAAAGGGGATGAGCCTGGTCCTGGGTCCCTGGTCCATGCAATTTGAGCTACTCTTCATCAGAGGCTCCAACATCAGGTCACTTGCCTACAGCCTGGGGTTAGTATGTGGGAGGATCCACATTCTGAACCTAGAGTTGTCTAGATGTGAGGGTGCCAGGACCAAGGCTCCCACCATATAACACACATACTTCTTTACATATGATTTAAGGAAAGAGGCTTGCCGGCTAGCACGCGCTGGCCTTTGAAAACTGCCCTAAGTAGCCAGTGGGCCTCAGTTTCCCCTGGGCCCGCTGCCTGGCAGTCCTGGTTCAGGCTGGCAAGCCCAGGGGTGGGGAGATGGGCCATGATGTGTCAGCACACAAGGAGTTAAGCGCTGGTGGAGCCCACTTTTGCCACACTGTGAGCAGCCTGGTTGATAATTACAGTTCTGAAGTCTCCAGGCTATTCGAATCAGTGCAGCTGCAGCCTCTTCAGCGGTAACCCCTGAAACCAGACAAACTGGGTTTATTGTGCTGAACCAGTCCTCAGGCCCCTCCCTGATCGTTACAAATTGACAGCAATGGACTTAACAGCCCTCTTCACTACCCCTTTCACTCTCTACCTGGCTGCACAGCCACCAATTTGAATCACAGATGCCTCCTCTCCGGCAGCTGCTCACCCACCCTCCTCCACCTCCCCTGCGCCTCCGCGGCTCCCCTGGCCCTGCCACGCCAGGGTGAGGCTGCCGAGGCACATTTCATCAATATTTAAAATGGAATTAAACCTGTAGCTTTGATTAATGCCTCCCAGATCCCGGGAGTTGTGATTACTATTTTGCAAATTGCGATTGTTGGAATATGTTAATATGATTGTCTGAGAACATCTTCACCTTCTCAGATAATTTCTCCCCTTTTTGGCAGGAGGGGAGGAGAAGGCAGGGGGGAAAAAAGATGGGAAAAAATACCTCGCAAACTCTTTAATCAATTGTAAATTATTACCTTTGGCACTATTGCCAGTGGCACAGACAGAAGGGGAGGAAGATTTCTGGTTCGGTGCATTTATCTGTAAAAGTTTTTGGCTCTTGTTGGCCTCTATGGGATCTATCCTAAGGAAATAATCTATTTGTCTTAGAACTATTTATAATCAAGAGAATGGAAAAATGACACACATTTCTAAAAAAATTAGGGAATGATTACTTTGTTGTATCTTCACTCATTTAACCAATTAATTCTAAATACTAACTACATGGCAGGAATCATGCTAGCTGGGGAGGAGGCAGGAGACATTCATGAAAAGCCATGTGAAGGGACACTTTGCAACTATTGAAAATGACAGTTATAAAGTCTGTATAGCAACATAGGGGAAATGTTTTTGATGAGATAATAAGTCAAAAACAATTGAGAAGAGGCAAGAACAAAAAACATAGGCAGTATGTTTCTTGTAAAAATTGTGCACCGAAGAAAAATTAAAGATAATAAACTGAAATGGTTAGCTCTGAGTTGTGGAACTAGAGTGGTTTTTATTTCTGTTTTTGGTATTTCCCAAATCCCTTTCATTATTCATTGTGTTTTGATGACAGAAAAAAAAAATAAAATAATTATTGATTCTCTCCCTACTCTCCAATGTCTTGATAACTTTATGTGTTTTGTTAACTGAAATAAAATATTTTTAAATTCCTAAAAATATTGACATGTTCTTTGACTTTTAAAAAAGTAAAAAAATTGTAGCATAAATATGCTGGTAGAAATGCATTAAAATCAGAATAGACAAATTTCTTGTGCAGAAAAATTCCAAATAATTTATGTACATACTCTGCCTTCAAGAGTTAGAAAGACACTGCCTATTTTGTGTGACTACATAGCAGCCTCCTTTCAAAAACAGTACAATATGGAAAGGAAGGGGGAAGAAAGAATAACTTTACAGAGGAAAAACTTTACCTCAGCCAGGTGTTCAAGGTCAACATCAACATCAGTAAGTCATAGTGATATTCTGCACCTCTGGATGAAAATGGCACTATATTTTTGTGGTCTTCCTCCTCAAACTCCACAACCCCAGTCTATGATGAGGAGAGCACCAGACAGATTCCAGTCAATGGACATTCTACAAAATACCCGACCAGTACGCCTCAAAACTGTCAGACGAAGAAAGTCTGAGTAATTGTCATACCACTGAAGATGAGCCCAAAGAGGCAAAGATAAATGTAATGTGTCCTGAAACAGAAAATGGACACTAGGGAAAGACTGAGGAGATGGGAGTGTACTGTGGGCTTTAGTTAATTCATTGGGCTTTAGTTAATTCATTGGGCTTTAGTTAATTCATTGATTTAGTTAATTCATTGTCAACAATAATTCATTCAATATGACAAATGTACCATACAATGTAAGATGCTAATATAGGGGAAACTGGGTGTGGGGCATATCGAGAATGCTGTACTGTCTTCACAAAAGTATGTAATTTACTCTAAAATAAAAAGGTCATTCTAAAAAGTGCACGAGGATCCAGCGTGCTCCCAACAGGCAAGACCACGAGGTATTCCAGGAGAAATGGAAGGCCCTTCACGCTGCCAACCACCCAAACATAGCCATTCACTCTTTTCGCTCTCATGGTTCCATTATATCACACATTTTCAATATCTTCTTATATAATATTTTTTTTTCTCCCAGGATCCAGTTTACAATAGATGCCCAATAAATGCTTTGCCAGGTGGCCCTGAATAAGCCTTTCACTGTGACTTGCCTCAATCGCCATCCACAAACATTCTCTGAGCACCCACTGGGCATCCGAGTCTTAACTCCAATGTCCCCTCCTCACAAGGAGCCTCAGGTCACTCCAGCTTGTCTGTTCTTCACAGCCTGCACCACTGTCTGCAATCTTCTTATTTATCATCATGTTGTCTGTCTCCCCTACCTAGACTGTAAATTCCGAGTTGTCTGATGAACATGGTCTTCCTTCAGTCCTATCACAATCCAGACTTAAGGCCCTTCATGAATGTATGTGTGCTGGGCCCTTTGCCCTCCTCTCTGTCCCCTGTCCCGCCCCATGGGCCTGCCTGGACCTCAGCCTTCCCTGACTCAGGCTGAAGTCAGGGTGTTGTTCATCAGCCTGTGGCAACCACATGGTCCTGGCACAGATTTGGCACTTAAAAAGTATTGACTCAATATATGGTAAATGAATGAATAAAGCAATGTAAATTTGGAAACATAAAAGTAATAGATTTACCCTGTGGGATTTGGACAAAAGGAGAAGAATTTCTTCTCCTCCCTGGGCAAATGAAGCTCCTAAGAGGGCCAGGCAGGCATGCCAAGTGCAGGTCCAGGGCGCCAGCTGTGCTGCCTTGAGGCCATAGATCAGGCAGCCCCAGCATGCAGAGAGGCTGAGTTGCCTGGGATCATACCTGAGCACTAACCACACTTGAAGTCAAAGCTTGCCTGGCCTGTGACCTGCTTCATAGCAAAGGTGGGGAGGGGCCAGCCTGCACAGGGAATAGGCATGCTGGGCCTGCCGAGCTGTGCTCAGGTCACCAAGGGTGAGTGACGTCAGTGCAGTCTGTCCTGAAGAAGAGGTCCTGAAAGTCTCAGAATAGCTGCAAGGAAACAGTGATTCCCAGATGGTCAACAGGGAGAGAGACAGCATGGCATGAGGTTAAGAGCATGCTCTGGCTTTGGTGCTCAGTGCCACTAGTTTGGGCAAGTGGCCTCACCTCCATGGATCTCACTCCCTTGTCTGTGAATGTGTCTGCCTGGAAGGTTTGCTGGGAGTATCCAGTGAGATCATTCCTGAAAAGTGCTTCACAATGCTTGGTGCACAGGCAATGCCAAAAAAACCCAAAGTAAACCAGAAGCTGCCTTGCAAGGTGGGACTTCTGGGTGCACAAGGCAACACAGCATGGGCTGGAAGGAGTTCTGGAATCAGACAGGCCTAGGTCAGGTGCTGAGCCTCAGCTTGCGGTGAGAGAGGACAGGCCACTCTGAATCTCTGAGCTGAGTTCCCGTCTGTACTTGGGGTTGAAAGACTTCCTGCAGAGGGCACCGTGAGGCCTGGACACCCAGGAAATAGAAACTACAATCGTCACTCTGATGGGTCCTTAATTCCCAAACTAGATGCCTACAAGGGACCATCCTTAAAGGACTCACCAGGACACCCCTGGGGCCCCTGGTTCCCTGCCAGGATGTGGGGAGCTAAGGGAGGAGAAGGTCTTTACACACGATCAACATCATAAGGATCAAGCACCATAGCTCAGTTAATGAGTTTTGTTCAAAGCCAGGAGGGCAGGGCAGGTGAGCCCAGGTAGGGCAAACAGGTGGATTAGGGTCACTGGGTACCCCACCTCTTGGCACACCTTTGGGCTAGGCACATCTGCGGTCACATGACTATGCAGGTCCTGCCTGTGTGAGCGGGGTGGGATGGGGGCTGGGAAAGGGAGGGGACCTAGAAGAAACTGAGTCTGGCCTGGCGCAGAAAAAGAGGCACCTAGGGGCCTGGCTCTGTGTATGGCGGGGGGCTACATTCGTCCTCCCTCAGTGAGTGGGGAGGAGTGCCCCTACTTAAGACGAGGAAGTAAGTGGAGGCTTAGAAGGGTGCAATGATTTGCTGTTCCACCAGGGCAGAGAGGAAGGCTCAGCGTGCTCTGGCGCTGGTGAAGCAGGGAGTGTGTGCACATGCGCAAAGGTGTGTGCTTCCATCCATCTTTTCTCACACAGAAGAGTGAATTGGTGTGTGTGCCTACGAGTGGCAAGTGGCTATGTCTGGGAGGGAGGTATGCCCTGTACGTGTGACTCACAGTGTGTGGCTGGCTGTGTGTGGTAGTGTGTAAGGGTCTGAAGTCTTAAGTCCGTGTGAGAGCACATGCAGAGGGAGGAGACACTGCCCATCTGCTGAGGGCCCAGTGCTCATCCAAGATGCCCAGGCTGGCGTGAGCCCTGAGCCAGGCCAGGCACAGGGGGAAGAGGGTTTCTATGTGGGAGGCTGCTCTCTTTCTTGGGGTCAAGGCCCATCCTAAAAAACTCTAGGCTGGGATCCCAGCCTGTGGGCTGCTCCCACACCCTCTGTGCAAATGCAGGGCTCTGTAAGCAGGTGGGGCAGGGCCACAGGGAGGGTGGCAACACCCAGGCCTCCCTGTCATGACTCCTGACAAGAAAGAGGCTTTGAACTTCACTGGCAATGGTGGTGGCCAGAGGCCAAGGCCACAGCACCGTCAATATTGACTGAGGGGTCATTGCCCAGGCAGAGCCTCCACAGGGCTGGTGGGAGGCCTTGGGGCTGATCTTGCTTTTCCCTGTAAAGAATCACCTTTGGGGCTGGGTGGGGGCTACAGGTGAATTAGGGCAAGCCACTTCAACTGCTGGGAACTAAAGGTGCAGGGCCCAGCACCCACCAGCTTGTCAAGGCCTATTCAAATGTAAGAGGCTTAGAAAAAAATGATTGACTCTAAAATATCAAAAAGAGAAACTGTAAAACTGAAATTAATAAATGTTCTAATTAATACATTCAGATTTGATTAATTAAATTTAGAAAGCAAAACAATTTCTTGAAATCCCATTTACAGGCTCGATTTCCTCGTTTTGCCAGAATTTTCCAGCATGCACATGACACTCAAGAAATCACAGCCAATTGTTAAACTTGTAGTTAAGCAATTAACCAAGTGAAGTTAGAAGGATCTTTTCAAAGTTTTAAGAGCCGAAAAAAAATGCATACTCAATGTGGGAGAGTGGTTCCATTCTGTTTTAATATACTGAAATGACTCGGGTAGGGTCTCTAAGGTCAGGCCTATGGCACCAGGATTAGGGATATCACGAGGGAGAGGTGAGTTGGGCAAGGGATATAGCTGCCTGGTATTTAGGAAGCCCTTCTGTGTGTCAGGTGTCATGCCTGGCAGGCCCTTTGCATGTCCCTCCTCATGCAGACCTCACACTCCTCTGTGAATGCGCAGTTGGTGTTATCTCAGTTGTGGTGGCATCCAGTTGATAGGTGTGTGGGAAAATGCCCATAGTCACAATGAGCCTTGGAAATCTCTTAGGAAGCCCTAAGCTGGAGAAGAATATCTCGTTAAGTGCCTCACAGCCACTCTTCTGACATTGTTGGGACAGTTAGTCCTGCTGTTGAGGTCTAGATGCAGAGTGAGCCTGTATTTGTGGGCAAACAGATCCTTAAGTACTACAGCAAGTTGCTCCCAGGATGGAAGGCACCAGGGACAGAGGCCACCGACACGGACCCTCCACACTCCCTCCAGAGCAAGTGTGTGCTGGGTGGAGGGGCACGATCACCAGCACTGTCCATAGTGCTATTCTTCTTGCTTCTTGCTTTTATTTTATGAATACTAATAATTGGATTTGTGTTTGCTAACCACATTCATGACACTTAGCCACCATACTTAGGCAGCTCAGAGAAGCCAAGTGCCACGGTCACTCCATCAGTCTGACCCCATTTGTAGCCTTTGCTCGCTCCTGCTCTCTGGCTGCACATAGACAATGCACTGAAGGTGGCCTGGCAGTTGGGAGCCTGTTGTCCAGTTGGCAGATGCTGAGGACTCAATTAGGCCAGGGTAGTGTGGACACTGAGTGTGGTAGTCAGGAAACTACAGAACTCCATGCCTCCATGCAAGACTAGAATTCATTGAGTCCTTGAAGCAATTTGCAAATTCAATGCTGTCATATGTTTCACAGGGAGGGTACGGAGGCTCAGAGAGGTGAAGATGTCTACCTGAGCTCACATAGCTAGTACACTTATGTGCATGCTGGAAAATTCTGGCAAAACGATGCAGGGTCATAGTCAAGTCTGTCTTCAGAGCTACTACCCATGGCCACTACCCACTACCCTGAGAAATCTTTCTATAACTCCTACTGCTTGCTGTCTGAAGGACAGAAGCCAAATTCCCCAACCAGCACTCAAGGCCCTCTCTACCCCATACTAGAGCCCTCTGCCTTGAGTGCCCATCTCAGATCCACTGCTCTACTCCTGTCAAAGCCCAGTGTGTCCATCACTGCCCGAAGGAGGCCTCCTTGATTCCTCCCTGACCCCCAATACACAGGCAGATCTCAGGGCTCCACCTTGAGTACCCCAGGCCCCTGGATCCCTCTCTGAGTTTGTTCCTTCCCTTCTGTGCAGCAACATCCACCTCCTGCCCTTTAAGGCCTGGCGGGCACCTCCTTGTCTAGGATATCATCTCAACTACGCTGGGGACACGCTCACTCTTCTCTGTGCTCCCACAACCAATGTGATTCCAGCTGTGGTGGCACCAGAGAAACAGGGATACTCCTTACTTTTAGGGGGAGAGAATCTCATGTTTGATATTTCAAATTAAACATAAGCATAAATATGACAAGGAACAGAGAGTTGTGCTGGGCTGCCTTCCTTGTGTGTCTTGGATGGTCTGTGTTATCTTTATTACTAAACTATATTTTGAGGGTGGAAGCACTCAGGCCCCACCCAGGCTTCTGTCCAGAGAACACCCAACCCAGTCCTGTGACCTCTGTTTATGCATCTGGTTTGGGGGGTGGGTGCTGGGTCTGGCTCCTACCTGAAATCCTAGTGTACACAGTAGCTCAGTGAAGGCCTGGGTCTGGGGGGAGCTTGGGGGTCTAAGGCTCTAGATGGATAAGAAATGATGGGGATGATGGGGCCCACATTTAGAGCAGAATGCCAAGGGCAAGTCGGATCAGGAACCTGCAGGCCTCTAGACCAGTTTTGAAATAGGCATCAAAAGCAGGTGGGCAGAGGCCATAGGGCAGCATGCCAAGGTGACAGTGACTCCTCCTTTGGATGTGAAGTTAGAGAGGCCCCTGCTTTTCAACTTTTTGCCCCAGGGTGCAAAATAACCTCCATCTTGATTGCTGGCATGTACTAAGCCCTCGGCCTAGACGAGTTCTGTTCTCACTGCACCCCCAGCATTTTTCCCTTCATGCTCACCACAACCCTGTGGGAAAGATCCTATTTCTATCCCCATTTTCCAGATGAAGAAACTGAAGCTCAGAGAAGTTAGAGACTAGCTCAAGGTCACATAGCTAGTAAGCAGATCTGGCTGACTCTAAAGCGCAGCTCCTAACCTGTCCGCCTCTCTTAGCCAAAGGCTCTAACTTCCGGAGTAGAGCTGAGGAAGAGAGGTGAGGCTCTTGCCCCGTGGGCTTTGGCCTTGCATACACTTCTATTAAAGGAGACAAACAAGCCATGCTGGTGCTGGCTGGGCTGACTCCAGCCCGGGAAGGGGAAGCTGTGTCCCCTGGATGCCTCCAGGCTGCCGTGGGGGTAGGGAGGGGGATACATTGTTACTAGAACCTGATGGGCACTAGGGCTGGAGGGGGATTTCCAGGGCCTGTGGAGTTGGACTCCGTGGGCATCTCCGCAGGTCATGGAGGGGCGGGCAGGGGCAGGCTGATACTCCTAGAGCAGAGATCTTGACAGGAGCCTATGGATGGCTTCCAGGTGGCCAATCCTGCCCTCTGTAGGCAGACTTCTGCTGATGGGTTCCAAAAACTGGGTAGAATGCCCATAGTTTTGCCTAGATTCTCAGAAAGGTTCATGACACAGAAAGGCCAAAGCATATCTCATTGGTTCAGAGCATGGCCTCTGGTGTCAGAGAGATCTGGGTTCAGATTCTGATTCTTCCCTTGAATAGAAGCAAGACCGTTAATAAATAACCTACTTCCCAAGCCTTGGTTTCCCCATCTGCCAAGGAGGGATAATGGCATTTCCTTAAAGGACTGGAATGAGGTAAGTCCCTGGCAGTGGAGGCTTCGATGCTCAGAGCTTCCCTTCCTACCCCTCTTGCTTACAGCAAATGCCATGTCTGCTGGCAGCGACGTGCGAGCGCACGGGCATTTCATTTGGCAGTAACGAGTGTGATATTATCCCTCCACAAAGCCTTCATTACAGTGCTGCTGACAATACCGCAGATAAAGCAGGGATGCCCCTGCGTGCCAGCCTCCAGGTGATTATCACATTTGGGTAAATTGCCTTTTGTCTTGCTGGAGAGATGACGGGAGGGGGCTGTGCGGGAGACTCACTCTGCCATTTTGCAGAAACCGCTAGGGAGGCACCATGGAGAGGTAGCCGGGTTTTCAGAAAGAACTGTGGCTGGCAGTGGGAAAGCAGGGCTCTGGCCCCAGCTCTCCATGGCCAGGCTGTGTGGGGTCAGGCATGTGATTTGCTCTCTGAATCTCAGGTTTCTCACCTGCCTGAGAAAGGCAGTGATTTCAGATTAGAGTAGTCTTGGTTTGTCGAAGGCATTGAAAGTCCCGTGGTCACTGGCCAGGTTTTTTGTTTGTATGTTTCTGTGGTGCTGGGTATGGGACCAGGGCCTCACACATGCTAGGCAAGTGCTCTACCAGTGAGCCACCTCCTCAGCACTTCTGGCCTTTCCTTTTAAAGTCAGGGCCTCACTATGTTGCCCAGGCTTGTCTCAAACTCCTGAGCTCAAGTGATCCTATTTTTCTGTGTTACCATGAGAATTAGATGAAATGAAATAAAATAATGCCTATAATGTTCTTACACCAGCACCTGGCACATAGCAAGCATGCAGTAAACACTGGTTATTATTATTATCTTTCTTTTTCACCTGAAATTGAACATGGATACCTTTATATATCAATAAGGTTTATTTCTCTGCTACCATTTTTAATATATACATTGTATTCTATTGTAAGAATATGCCATATGTTATTTAACTAGTCCACTTCTTCTTTTTTTTTTTTTTTTTTGTACTGGGGATTGAACTCAGGGGCCCTCGACCACTGGGCCATATCCCCAGCCCTTTTTTTGTATTTTATTAGAGACAGGGTCTCACTGAGTTGCTAAGTGCCTCGCCATTGCTGAGGCTGGCTTTGAACTCATGATCCTCCTGCCTCAGCCTCCCAAGTGTAACTAGTCCACTTCTGTTGGACATTTGGGGGTGTTCCCAGCTTTCAACTGTTTAAACAATGTCATAGCTGGGCACAGTGGTGCACACCTGTAATCCCATCTACTCAAGAGACTGAAGTGGGAGGATTGCAAGTTCAAGGCCATCCTCAGCAACTTAGTGAGATTGTCTCCAAAAATAAAAAGGGCTTGGGACATAGCTCCCCAAATACAAAACCACCGACTACAAAAACAAAAGCTCCCCAAATACAAAACCACCGACTCCAAAATACAAAAACCACCGACTACAAAAACCAACAACAATGCCAGAGAAAGGCCAAAGTGGTCTTTCATTTCTAGGTGGTCACCTTGCAGCTTAGGTATCACCCTTTTCTAAGCTGTCTGGGGAACAGATAAACACCAGTGCTGGGGCTTCTTGCCCCATACCTCTTTGAATAGATGATCCTGGAGCTGGCCAGGCAGAATGGAAAGAGGAAAACCTTGGAAGCAGATGAGACTGTGAATCCTATTCCTGCAAATTTCCTAGGGGAAATTCTTCACCTCACCAAGCCTCAGTTTCTTCATTTGTCAAACAAGGCTCCCATGAGGATTCCCTCCTCCTCTGTGGAAGTGTCCAGGTAATGGTAAATGCTCCCTCAATGTTAGCTTCCATTGCCATCATCATCTTCATCTTCCTCATCCTCATCCTGGGTAAAGCCCCCGTCACCTCCCAAAGACTCTGAATCACACAGTGGGGTCACTGCTCAGACCCCCATTCTCACCCCTTCTTTCCAGTGTCCACTTCACAGTGTACATTCAAATGAGGCTTACAGTCTTGATTTTAAATTCTGTCTGGAACCCATAGGTTCAAACACAAAAAAGGCCCTCTCTGCAAATAATCACTGGTGTGTGATATTTTTAAGAAGCCAAAGCCATTGTTTCTGATTGAAGGAAAGTTGGTGCTATTTTGAAGAGCAGCGCGATTAAGCGGTGGCGTTATCTCTTTAACCATTGGGAATTATATGCTGTTTGAAAGATTTGTGAGCTCTAGGACATTTGCCAGATGTGCTTGATTCGACATTTCAGACAACAAAGGGGATAATGTTGGCGGGAATCTTGACGGCATTTCTGATGATCAGGATATTCTTTGAGGATGGTACTGAGACCTTTCGGGGAAGAATTTCAGCTTTCACATAAACTAATTTGGGATGCTCACTCTCTGTCTTCCACAAAGCAAATTTAGTTCATTGTTAGTTGTATATGTTAAAATGGTTATGAGGGTTTTTTTCTTTGAATATTAATAATGTGCCTTTCATCGGAGACACTCGCATGGGGTATCATTAATTGGGGGGAGGGAGTAAGGATTAGTGGTGCAGTTATTTTGCAAATGATTCCTACGAGGAACGTCAAGGCAAGCAACAGTGACATGAAAGAGATACACGTACAAACTGCCAACACGGCTCGGGCTTAGCCTTCCTGAGAGGATTGAAAGAGATGTATAGGAGGGGGCAGGGTTAGTTAATCTCCCAACTTCCCATCATATTAAAGGCAATTATCTCAAATATCTTCAAATGCTTCCTTATTGGCTCTCAGTGTATAAAGAAAGGACCTCTTTTCAAATAAGGTAGCATCTCATTCTAGGGACTGTGGTGTTTTTGTCTTAAGACACTAAAAGGACCTTTTCATTCATTTAGGAAGCTTACTGAGCTCACGATGCATTCCAGGAATTGTGCCTGGTGGAGGAACAACTATGAATCAGACACGCCCCTGTCTAGATAGATGTGCACACAGAATAAACTAGGGCACAAAGCTGGCAAGAAGGACAAAAGGAACAGTATATTAGTCAGTTTCCTGTTACTATAACAAAATACCTGTGACAACTTATAAGGAGAAAAGGTTTATTTAATTCATGCTTCTGAAGGTTCCAGTCCAAGACTGGGCCGCTCTGTTGCTTTGGGCCTCTGGTGAGGGCAGCATATCATGGCAGGAGCACATGGTTGAGCAAACAGCTTGTGATGACAAGCCAGAAAGCCATGCGGAAAGACAGAGCGTCTCACAGTCTTCTTGGATGGCGTGTGCCCAATGGCCTAAGGACCTCCCATGAGACCCCACCTTCTAAATGACCACAGCATTTCCTAATAGTACCACCCTAGGTACTAAGTCTCTAACAAATGCACCTTGGGGGATACTACCATAGTCAGACCACATCAAACAGGCTTCGGGAAGATTTGCGTTCAAATCTAATTTTGTCACTAGTTGTGTAACCACGAGCAAGTTATTGCCTCATCTGAGACCAGGTATCACATTGTAATTATGGCTCATGCAAATTACCCTATTGAAAAGAGCTGGTGAGATAAGCTAGTAAGCTCCTCCCCAACAAGCATTCCTCTTCCAGCTTCCTCTCTCTGAGTGGTGGATGAACAGGGGAAGCTCACACCGTTCTTTGGTGATTACTAACAAAGACATCACGGCCTTCTGCTATGTGCTAAGCATTGACAGATGAGGAAGAAGATGATAGGTGGAGAAAGGAGGAAAGGCAATTTGTGCTGGGAGAATATGTAAGGGGAGAACAGGGGTAAAATGAGCAGGATGTGTGTACCAGTGTATGGCAGCTAGCCTGGCTGGACTAGGACAAGGGATGGAAGAGGCCAGAGGATGGAAGATGGACCTTCAAAGTTAGGCCAGGACTGAGAGCCTGCAGACCCCAAACTTCCACCAGCATTTCGTTTCCCAAGTGAAAACCCCGTGGAGGCAGAAGGATTGAGCATATCTAAACACATTTGTGTCCCTAGAGACTTCTTTCCTCTGGAGCAGTTATAAAAAGCTTAACAAGCATCAGGGCCTAACTTTCTTCTCTCTCCTCCAGCCTGAGTGAACAATCATCCTAACATCAGACACAACTACCAATCCCTGCACACCTGTCCTGGCCCAGGTGCTGTACTATGTATTTTGTATACTGAATCTCATCTTTCCTAACCACAACTCCTCCAGAGAGGTATACTGTCCATTTTACAGATGAGGAAACTGAGGTTCTGGAAGGAAAAGTAACCTACCTATGATCACAAAGCTGGTCCGTGGTGGATCTGGGACTAGAGACCCAAACACAAGCAATTTCAAGAATTGGAACAACCAAACAAAAACTCTGCAGACCAGATGTGGTCTGAGAGTCACTGGGTTGAGACCTCTGATGGCTGTTAAACTGCTTTGAAAACTTGAGGGTGCTTAGAAATACCGCAGATTGCTTTCATTATTCAGAATAATAAGTTGTCTATTATGTGCCAGGTATTGAATTTTGTATAATTGGTTGAAGAATACGGAGGGACTTGCAAGCAGGTGCTCTGCCTGCCTGCCTGCTTTTTCTTTTACATTTAATCACCTCCAACTCATGGGACTTGTGTGAGATGCTGGGGACATAGTGAGATTCAGATGGTCACATGGTTGGTCCCTGCCCTCAATCGGCTCCCAAATAAAGATACTTCCACTGTCACTGGATAAGTACTGTTAGGGAGGCTCAGGAGTGCTACAGAGGATAGACCTCCAATGCAAGCAGGGCAGTGGACAGGGGCAGGTGGGTCAGGGAAGGCTGTCTAGAACAATGCTCTACAATAGCTAGTCCTGACTCTTACAGAGACGGTGAAACTAATTTAGTGCATAGCAACCAGTATTTAGAAGAAATAAATAGAAGAGAAAATACCATAGTACATTGCATATACAAAGATACACACATGTGCATGCATGCATGCATGTGTGTGAAAGGGAATGGGGCCATGATATCAAACATTCTTTACTGTGAGCTAAAGGTTTGAGAGCCATAGTCAGAATATGTTGCCTGCCCTGATCCCTTGGCATGTTGTAGGTATTCAAAGCCTTTTTGATGAGTGGAAGGATGGATTTGAATGTTTACAGCAAGGCCAGGGCATTGGGATGCACCCATAATCCCAGCTACTCGGGAGGCTGAGGCGGGGATATGGCTTGAGCCCAGGAATTCAAGGCCTGCTGGGCAGCAAAGCAAGATCCCATCCCCCACACAAAAGAAAAATGATTTGCACAGCAATCCAGCAAGGTACCGCCCTCCCCAGTTAAGAAAGATGTTCTCTAATACCCACAGCCAGTAAATCGAGCATGTTTGTGGTTTAGCAGCAGCTGGGTTTTACCAGTTGGGCCTAAGGCAAGCCTCTTCTTCTTCTTCTTCTTCCTCTTCTTCTTCTTCTTCTTCTTCTTCTTCTTCTTCTTCTTCTTCTTCTTCTTCTTCTTCTTCTTCTTCTTTCAAAACAAATCCAATCTAATTTTCAAGTGCAATCAATTCTGCTAATTCTAAATTTCAAAGTTTACATAAGCAGGTTTTGTTAAAAGTAGAAGGAAATCCATCCATGTTGAGGAAGTTACTTGGACCACAGCCTAAAAAGGTCTATTTCCCAAAAATGCAAGGTGTGCAGGAACTCAGATATGTTAAGATTCCTACCCCAAAGTAAATGAAACAAATAAGCACTAAAAAAGAAAAAAGGTTACACACTTCCAATTTATGCTCTTTCTCTGCAAGGGCTTCCTTTTGACAATGAAGAAAATCTGCTAACATGCGCGTGAGTTGCTTCCTATCATCTATTTCTGCCGCCAGTCTGCCATTGTAATCTGCCAGCAACATACAAGCATCCTCTACCATTTTAGAAAGCCTTTCTCCAGATTCTTTATCTGTTATTTTATCTAGCAGGGATACTTCTTGGACTTCCACAAGCAAAGGAGCTATCCTCTGATGAACTGCTGCATCACCTGAGCTGCATTTTCTAGATCTTGTAATGCTCTAACGAGATCTAGAGTCTGTGGTGGTTCACTTAGAGAGCCTAGAGAGGAACAGTTTTCATTTTCATCCACCTTTCTTTGTTCGTAAGTTCTCTTCCGAGGCTTCTTATCACCATGCAGAGCTTGCTTAAGTTGTTCTAATACATCATTTTCATATACAGATCTTTCTTCCCAAATAGATAATGCTCTTCCAAGGTGCTTCTTACAACTTTCATCAGTTTCACTTGAAACATGCTTAAAAGCCTCCACTATAACTGGTGCAAAATCTTTTGTAAACTCCGGCCCCTTCCTTTTGCTGTTCTGAATGACTTCATTGGCTAGGTAGAGGAAAGTAAGCTTCCTGTTGGGCTTTGCTTTCCGCTCCCACACGGTGACGATGGGCGGCGAGTGCTTGCGGTGGTGGATGAGCCACAGGGACAAGGTCTGCACGCTCTGCTGCGAGTTGCTCAACTCCGACAGCTTCTTCTCCAGCACGTTCACACCATCCCACGCGGTGGGGCCAAGGGGCTAAAGCAAGCTTCTGACTAGGGAAAATGAGCCCACAGGAGACAAGGAAAAAGCCAAGGTCTGAAGATAGGCCTGAAGGGGAACCACAGGCAACCCTTTGCTGGTGCCCCAGTCTGTGACCTGCTAAAAAAATAAGTGCCCAGCCCTGACCCACCCAAGTGGCATGGCTTCATAATAGCAGTGGCAGATGCACTGTGTTTACTCTGGGATGGCCTCAGTCACCCACGCCAGGCCCAGAGAGCCACCAGCTCCTGCCTCGGGATGCCAACAGGAAGCACTGTTTATGGAGGCAGACTGGAGAGAAAGGCTCTGAGCAAGACAAGATGGGCAGAGTGCAGGTCAGTCCCTGGCAGGGCAGGTGAGTCAGGGGTAATGACTAGGTGTCCAAGAACAGAGGCTCCCTTTTAGTGGTTTTCAGGACACTCTCAACTTGGTCCATCTTATAATATCAGGACCAAAATATCCTTTGGCTATATTCTCCTCCATCCTAGATTCTTAAGGTTGGAAGCACCCTAGAAATTATCCAGCCCAACTCCCTCATTTTACACATGAACAGAAAGGGGCCCTGAGAAGGAAGGCACTGACACAGGGTCAGCCAGCAGGCAGCTGGAGAGGTAGGGCCAGGACTGGGGATGCAGGTGCCCCTCTCCTACCACCTTACCAAAAAGATCTTCTATCTAATTTTGCCCACTTTGGCCTCTTCTCTAAACAGAGAAGTCTTTCTAAAGGACAAAGCAGTTACTATGCTAAGACCTTCCCTTACTCCCCCCTGCCATATGGTGAAAAGACACTTAAGATCTCTCCTACTGCTGTCACCCTGCCTCCTGGACTTCCTCTCTTGCTCTTTTCCCACTCATATATCATAATTTCATGATCCTGAACTACCTGGGCTCCCTAGAGGTAGACTATTCTCTCCCAATTCTAGGTTTTTACACATGCTGTTCCCTCTGTTTTTAACACTCTTCCCAACTTTGGGCATTTGTCTGCTCTTCTCTAGGTTTCCAAATAGATTCTGGTTTTTCCAGAAAACCTCCCTGGCCTGCTGTAGGGTTAGGTATCCCTACTAACTTCTCTGGCAGCAATTCTATTGTTATGATTCACTGTACCACTAGTTTCTCTGATCTTTGACAGATGATTCTGTGACATTACCACCACCATGCTTAACAGGAGCCAGATTCACAGCAAGTACTCAACAAATATCTGCAGACTGGCAGTGTCCATCATTCTATAGACTTCCTAAGAATGGCCTTCTCTTCCCATGATGTGTTATTAGCTTAATCACCAAAGATGGCTTCTTCTGCCCACAGGATTCTGGGAATCATAATTTCTTGTTCCCAAGTCATAACATGCTTTTTTTTATGCCTTTGTGACTTTGCACATGCTGGTCCCTCTGCCTGGAATGCCTATCCTCAACATTCCTGTTCATGAAATCCCTATTCATTCTTTAAGGTCTATCACGTCTGTGACCTTTTTCCTGAGTGACATCTTCCATCTAAGCCAGTGATGACTTTCCTTTTTAAATCCCCTCTCATCTACCAGGACCAGATTATAGTATATTGTAGCTGTATGTTTGTATGTCTGCCTGGACCACTAGACCACGAATCTCCATGGGACCAGGATGACATCTCTGAGAGGTAGAACTGGAATACAATTCAAACCTAAGAAGCTAAAAATGAAGTACTTGCATTTTACCACAACTGAAGAAAGATGATTCGAACATAGAATGCTCCAGAATATATTCCATGGGCCGGGCGCGGTGGCGCACGCCTGTAATCCCAGCACTTTGGGAGGCTGAGGCAGGAGGATCGTGAGTTCAAAGCCAGCCTCAGCAATGGCGAGGCACTTAGCAACTCAGTGAGACCCTGTCTCTAAATAAAATACAAAAAAAAAAAAAAAAAACAGATCTGGGGATGTGACCCAGTGGTCGAGTGCCCCTGAGTTCAATCCCTGGTACCACAAAAAAAAAAAAAAAAAAAAAAAAAAAACCAGAATATATTCCATGGAAAGTTAGTTCCTTAAAATGCTTCTTGCTGTCCCACCTCCCAACTAAATTCTTGGTCAAATACATTTTGAAAATGAAACAAACATATCTCCCTGGTAGAGATTCCCAGCAAACATTCAGTCCTTAATTTATCTCTATCATATGTATGTTTTCTTTCTTTTATAGTACTGGGGATGAAACCCAGGGCCTTAAGCATGCTAGGCAAATGCTCTACCACTGAGCTACACCACCAACCCCTGTTTCATACATATTCAATGAATATCTACTGTGTGCTAGGTCTGTGATTGGTGCTGGGGCTACAACAGTATGCCAGTGGTTAAGCAGAATTTTTGCTGCTTGTCCTGTGATTTTGAACTTTACTTGTTTAAAGGTCTTAGTTCTCAAGGCAGAATGGTCCCATTAGGAGAGGCCCCATTGAATTGGAGGCTGAAAAAGCCACCTGGCCATTTTGGATGCTTAAATCATTCAAGCAAGAAGCAAAGAAGGAGAGTACTGCGCTGGCTAGTGTGACTGTTCCTGATTGCCAGGGACGCTGGGGTGCTGCTATGCAGTAGGGAAGGGGGATGCTGTATAGTGCCCACGGCGTTCTCCAGGGCACCTGTTAGTGCTTCCACTGACAATAGTAAAAGTTAATGAAAAACAAAGCCAACCAACTAACAACCAAACCATTTGGGTTTGGACTTTTTTGGGCAGGACTAGTAAGGGATTAGATCCTTCAAGAATGAAGGTTAGGGCTGGGGTTGTGGCTCAGCGGCAGAGCGCTTGCCTCGCACGTGCGCAGCCCGGGTTTGATCCTCAGCACCATGTAAACATAAATGCATTGCATTGTATACAGCTAAAGTAAATAAATAAATATTTTTTTAAAAAAAGGGGCTGGGGTTGTGGCTCAGTGGTAGAGCACTCGCCTAGCGCGTGTGCGGCCCGGGTTCAATCCTCAGCACCACATACAAATAAACGCATTGTGTACAACTAAAGCAAATAAATAAATATTAAAAAAAAAAAAAGAATGAAGGTTAGGGTCGCCCTCCCAGAAAAAAATCCAGACCAATTGCAATGTAAGCTGGAGGCAAAGAGAACATGGAATGGGTAATGGAGGAAAGAATTAACAAACATTATCCACAGCCTGGTGACCAGTTACAGAAAGAGAACTGTAGCAATTCTGTTTTTCTTCCTTGCTTGCACATGCGTAGAAAGCTCTATCTCTGCCTTTCTGTTGGCCTACACGTTTGTTTGTATTAATTGGTTTGTTCCCTCTTTCCTCATTAATTATCATTGTAGGAGTCTTGGCAGTGGCTTGCAGGTTATGGAATACACAGGCAGGACCTCCGAGGAAGCGCATTGCTCCAGAATGGATACAATGCCTATCAGGGCCTCTATCTCATTTCCCCTTTGAGGGATAGTGAGGTATCTTTGGGAAGAATGATTGAAACCTGTTATACAAGAAAGCATAGAGGACACATCTGGAGAGGGCAGGTGTGGATGTGGCCTGGGCCGGGTAGAAGCCGCTCACTGAGCCCCTGCGCTCTGCTTTGCCCTGCGGGGCCTGGGGCTGACCCAACTACACTTCTGCTTTGCCAGCTGCTCCTGCAGACAGAGGAGTCACATTCTTTTCTCTTCTGCTTGATGTTCATGCCAGTGTCGCTCAGCAGTGACACTCATTTCATGTCCAGTTTCCAGGAGTTTTCTTTTTTGTTTTTACCCTGCACTCCCAGAATCGGCTTTATCCTTCTTTTTGGAGGCTCTCATGACCAGCGTACCTTCCTCAGAGGCCAGGGCGCCCAGCTCTGCAGGGCCGCTCCTCAGAACTCCCGAAGAGCCAGCCCCAGCTGGACAGTGCCCTCTTGAGGGTCTGGCTGTGGTTCCTTGAGGTCCCTCCATTGACCTTCTGGATCCTTCTAACCCAGGCTCTTGATGTTGGCTCTAGTCCTGGAGGTCGGAGCTCCTCTGCAGCTGCTTTCTCTGCTACCTCGGCGTACGCCATTTGCTTTTTTAGTTCTCCAACAGGCACTTAGCTGAGCTCCTGATATTCAGTTCTTTCTGTTTTTCTGGCTGGCCCCTGACTGATACAAGTGGAAACAAGGCAGACAGTCCCTTCTCCCATGGATCTGACAGATATTAAGCAAATAATTACAGAAATGAGTTGTTAATTACAGTTGAATGTGGGCTACCTGAGGAAAAGCACAAAGCCTCTTAGCAGGTCAAAGTCCTGAGAAGCCTTCAGTAAATAAACCTGGTCAGTACTGCTGGATGTGGTAACTCCTTAGCTCATCTGACCAGAACCCCTCCCCGCCCCACCCCGCAGTGAGCTTGTGAGCATTCAGCAGAATTAGTGCTCTATAGCGTAAATAGTGCTCTGTGTTCATGGAGAAAATCATTAAAGAAACGTAAGCCAGGACAGTCAGAGAGCGCACATTTGCCCTGTTCTTCCTGTGCCCCAGCTCCAGGATTCCAATCACAGATACATCAACCATTTGCTTTGCTCTTATGCCTTCCTCAAAGGCAACTTTCCGATCATTATTGGCTGTCATTACTGGAGAGGATGCTGTCCACAACCAGTAAAGCCATTCTGGTCTGTTCGTCAGTTTCTTTCTCATGACACTGCAAGGTTTCCTTACCTGAGTCTCTAGAGGGACCATGGATCCCTTAACACTATATGCAAAATGTGCGTGTGAACACGTGTACTTGTATGTATGCATGTGTGGGCATTAGGGCCCACAGCTATGGTTATTCCAATAGGACCGTGACTCCAGGAAAGGGATTAAACGTTAAAGATCACTGCATTACAGAAAAACATTCATGTTCTTATTTGTGCCTTGGGTTCCTGTGAGTTAAGGCACTGTACCTCAGCTCCTCTCAGTCTGATCAGCTTTGTGCTCACTTCCCCACCTGAACTCTCCAGCAGCCTTCCTGGGGTGTGTGGCATTACTCCTCCCTCTGCCTGAGTCCCTGCTGCTTCCTCTGACAGGAACCCCTTCTCCTTGCCTGAGGCCAATTCCCAGTTACTCTTCAGGTCTCAGCTTAGTTGTCGTATCCTTGAAACCTTCTTTGACATGCCAGTTCTGAATTCTGTACTCCTTAATCATGCTTCCAGAGAATCGCTCTCACCTCCCTGGGACCCCTGTTTCCCCTCCTAGGGCCATACCTTTCCTTTCAGTGGTGCTTATTCTATGACACAACCAACTATTTGCAGCCTTTGTCTGCTGTCTGTTTGAATCACAGCTCCATGGGGAAAAGGATTTGTGTGTAGCTTTGCTGACCAAGCCCAGCGTCTAGCACAGAACAAGTGTTCATTAAATGCTGTTGAAGGAATGCATGCAAAAATGACTACTTCAGTCCTTTCAGTGCTACACTCATGTGCTATCACAGTTAGACCATGGATGTCCTTGATCCCACTCTATGACTTTGTACAGATTTACCAGCCACAAAAAATCCAATTTTTGTCTTGTCATCAAAAGGTTCTTTCTGATCAAATGTGAGTGAAGAGAAGAGAAAGCATGTCCAGGGTGTAGGAATAAACCCACCTGCATTTCTCAGAAAGCGGTTCCTGTAGTCCTTAATTATCCTCGTGTTGGGGTCATAGAAGCCATCTCCACAATCATAGGAGGCTGGGGGAATTTTTCTAGGTGGGTCCATGTTGGTGAGTTGAGAGATACCTTGAAAAGGTACAATGAACAATTAGTTCACCACCAGGCCAGATCCAAACCAACACCCCCATGGAGCCCATTGGGGCTGGATGCCTATGTTAAACTAAACATTCCCTGGGTTAGAAGCAGACAAAGCAAGAACAGAGACGCAAGGGAGATTTCCGAAAATGGACCTGTGAGCACAATCTTGGGAATGCTACACTGTCTTCCTCCTGACCCCTACTCTTCCCCTTCCTCCTCTACTTCTTGGAACACCATGATAAAGGAGTGAGCTTCTGGAGTCAGCGAGACCCTAAGGGTGGTTCAGAGTTGCTCAGGTGGACAGGGGCAGGTCCAGGATAGGGATCAATGTGTGGGCAAAGGCCACAGGTATGAGTCCTCCAGCTTCACTCAGGAAACCTTGTGGAGCAGAGGACATATAAGGGAGAATACAAGGAAAGAAATGGGTCAGGGGGACAAAGGTCAGAGAGTGGAGAAACTTGACTCTCACCTTGTTACCACAGTGGCTGCCATTCATTGAGTGATTATTTGTGCCAAGCATTATGCTTCTGTCATTTCATTTGTTCCTCCGAGCAACCTGTGGCTCCATTTTATAGATAAGAAAACCAGCAGGTGTGGTGGTACACACCTGTAACTCCAGCGACTCAGGAGGCTGAAGGCAGGAGGACTGCAAGTTTGAGGCTAGTCCAGCAAGTTTGTGAGGCCCTAAACAAGTTAGTGAGACCCTGTCCCAAAATTTAAAAAATAATTACAAAGGTCTGAGGATGTGGCTCAGTGGTAAAGTGTCCCTGGGTTCAATCCCTAGTACAAAAAAAAAACTGGGGGGCTGGGATTGTGGCTCAGCGGTAGAGCGCTCGCCTAGCACATGCGCGGCCAGGGTTCGATCCTCAGCACCACATAAAAATAAATGCATTGTGTACAACTAAAACAAATAATAAATAAATTTAAAAAAACTGGGTGTGTACATATGCATGTATGTGTGTGTGTGTGTGTGTGTGTGTGTGTGTGTGTGTGAAAGAGAGAGAGAAAGAGAGAGAGAGAGAGAGAGAGCGCACTGATGCTCTAAGAAGCCAAGGGGTCAGGAGGAACACAGAGGTAGGGTTCCGGAGGTAACTTGCCCAAGGTTATCCAGCTAGGAAGCAGTCTGGCTCTGGAATCTGTGTGCTAAGTGCCTGTATCAGGAGAGGCAGGGCCTGGGTGTAGCCCCAAAACATGGACATTTTGATGCCTAGGAGGGAAAGAGGAGTCAATGCTCTTTGTGTCAGCACCTTGCATGTTATCTTGGAATGCTGTGGCTTGAGTACAGGGAGAGGTTGGAATAAATAACTTGGTAAGTTTCTTCTAATTGTAGACCCTGTCATTCCCTGTTCTCTGGATGGACAGTTGGATGCCACATCCACAGAGCCCCATGTTCACAGCTCAATGTCCTGCTGAGTAGGTGCTCTAATGTTGGCTAATGATAATGCCATGCATATTGGCTAATGATTAATGAGCACTTATTCCATGCCAAGTGCTTTACAGTCATTCTCTCACTGAAGCCTCAGGCCAATGCCCATCTCACAGATGCTCAGAGAAGCCAAGGATCAGCCCTAACCACCAGCTTGCCCAACAGCAGAGCTTCCCTAACAATGCCTGTCCTCTGAGGCAAAATGCAGAGTGATATGGGAAGGGAGCTGGTTCTTAGGACAAATCTGCTCTACTGGGAGTCACTGGAGAAGGGGAAGGCCAGAGAAAGGTCACCACACAGCCTCTGAGGCTGGCAGAGGCTCCACTTTGGTGAAACTAGCTGCCATGTGAGGGCTGAATGCTCTTTATCCACATGTGGGCTCTTTGTCCACAGGCCTCACTTGGGGTGAAGAGCCCATGACAAAGTCTAGGCCCCATCACAGTCACAACTAACCCAGGAGGAGTGTGATATGCAAGGTTCTCAAGTTAAATCTAGGCTGGCAGTTCTGGGTCCTCCCCCACTAGCCAGAACAGGTTTGTTGATGTCATTACCTTGATTCCTCAAGAGTACAGAAACTCTTTACAGAGCACCTCCTATATGCCAGGCAATGTGCTAGGTGCTGAGACATGTCTCTCAATAAGACCAAGCCCTGTATTGGTGTTGCTCACAGTTGGCTTAGGAAGATAGAGCCAGAACACTCCTATCTGAGCTCTGGAGGAGGGTCACAGCTGCTCAGTGACATGCCATGGGGAGACCTTACCCAGTCTAGAAATTCAGGGAATGGTTTCTGGGAAAAGGGACATAAAACTGAGACCTGAAGGTTGGGAAGGAGTTATTTGAGTAAAGTGGGTGGGTTAGAGCATTCCAAGCCAAAGAATGGCAGGAAAAAGCTTGGTGTCTTTGAGGAATAGAGAGGAAGCAGCCATGGCAAAAGCGAGAAGAGCCAAGAAGGGTGGGTAGCTCAGGAGGAGCTTGGGGACATCAGCAGAAGCTGGTGAATAGTTGTTTTTAAGAATTTGGACCCTTGGGCTGGGATTGTGGCTCAGTGGTAGAGTGCTCACCTAGCAAGCGCGCGGCCCGGGTTCGATCCTCAGCACCACATAAAAGAATAAATGCATTGTGTACAACTAAAGCAAATAAATAAATATTAAAAAAAAAAAGAATTTGGACCCTTGTTGGAAGCAGTGGCTCACATCTGTAATTCCAGTGAGTAAGGAGGGTGAGGCAGGCAGATCTGAAGTTTGAGGTCAGCCTAAGCAGCTTAGCCAGAGACCTGGTGAGTCTCAAAACAAAACATAAAAAGGACTGGTGTTGTGGCTTAATGATAAAGTGCCCTGGGCTCAAGTCCCAGTCCTGAAGGAAAAAAAAAAAAAAAAAGAATTTGGATCCTTACCTTCAAGGTAGTAGGAAATACTGAATGTTGGAGGTTTGGAGGTTGTAACCAGATTTACACTTACAAAAGATGCAAGTGCCTGCAGAATGGAGACCAGCCCAGAAAGAAGTGGAGAATCTTTTTTTTTATTTGTTATTTTTAGATACACATGATAGTAGGGTATATTTTGACATATTATACATACATGGGGTGCAACAATTTTGATCCTATTCTTGTGGTTGAATATGATGTGAAATTACACTGGTAGTGTATTTACATATGATTTTAGGAACCAAGTGGGGCTCTGAGGAGGTTAGGTAACCCAGGGGAGAAATGAAGGAGGTCTGAAATAGGCCATTGGCAGAGGATGAGCAGAACTCTGACAGAGGTTCTCACAGAGGTGTCAGTATCAGTTGAATGAACAAATAAAGGAACATATTTGGAAGGTAGAATCTGTAGGACCAGGTGATCTATTGCACATTGAGCAAAGGGAAGCCGAGAGGTAGGCCTATCTGACATTCACTGAGGTAGTCATCACCGGGGAAGAGAGGGCTGGTGAGACGGTAATGAAACCAGTGCAGACAAGGTGAGGGACAGCCCATGTGAGGGAAGCTGGATGCAGGAATCTGCAGCCCAGGGACTTTGATTTCATCTTGGAAGCCGATGGCAGTTGAAGGCTTAGAAGTGAATCAACTTGTTCAGGGAGAGGGTATAGAATACTTATTACTGATGGGAAACCTCATCAGAAATAATGGGGGGGGGTTGTTGAGAGGAGGTTGGGAAGGAGTTATTTGAGTAAAGTGGGTGGGTTAGTATCTAATAGCAAGATGAAAAAATGGGGGAGCAAGTGTCAGGACAGGAAAGGGAGAGAGGGCAGGTCTCTTGGACAACTAGTTGCCCCAAGGTCACAAAGCCAAGAAGGAAAGCAGCTGGGAATTTGAGTTCAGGTCTATCTGACTCCAATGCCTGGATGCTTTCTGGAAGTTTCTTCCCTATTGGAGACTGACTTGTCCAAGCTTATCCAGCTATTGAGAGGGAATGCTAGAACTTGAACTCAGCCCTTTTGGCTCCATGTTGTCAACTGCACCACATTCTCTCTCATAACCTAAATTGAGATTTTTTTTTTTTTACAGTTTCTGAAATCACATTGTCACCTATCATTTTGAATGTTTGGCCTCAGCTGTGCTCAGAACTACGTTCTACTTGAGATGTACCTGACCTTACATGAGTCTCAGAAACACAGAGAGCCCCTTAAGCCACCACTCTCTGAAGCCAACTGTATCCCTCCGGGATGGAACATAACTTTTGCAGGGAGGTAATGTGATACAAAAGGAAGACTTGGCTCTCAGATGAGCTCCACCACGAGGAAACATGTCCAAACTCTGTGACCTCAACTTTCTCCTCCGTGACATGGGACTGGGAAGGCTGTCCAGGCAGGGTTCTCTGGGAAGTCAAGAAGACAGGGATTCCACAGAGCCCCTGCCAGCACCTGGTCCACAGAGCACACACTCCATTGTGCTGCTCTTTGCCCTTATCTTTCAATTTTTTAACCATTTACTTTTTTTTTTTTTTTTTTTTTTGATAGCAGGGATTGAACCTAGGGCTGCTTAACCACTGAGCCATATCCCCAACCCTTTTTTATATTTTATTTAAGGACAGGGTCTCACTGAGTTGCTTAGGGCCTCTCTAAGTTGCTGAGGCTGGCTTTGAACTCGCTATCCTCCTGTGTCAGCTTCCGGAGCCTCTGGGATTACAGGCATACACCACCATGCCCGGCCTGTTTCCATATCTTTAGGGTTGCAGTAGGACCATAAATAGGAACAGCTACCATGCGCCATGCACCTGCCAGGCATGCAAGGTACTCTTCCACGCACTTCACAGGAATTATCTTATCAACAACCATCTTGTGAGGTAGATGATGTTATCATTCCCTTTTCGGGGGGAGAAGCTGAGGTGCAGAGGGGCAGTCCCTTACTCACAGTCCCTGGCTAATAGATGGAGCTGAGATTTGAGGACTGGCCTTTCTGGCTCCAGGACCTGGCTCTTTGGCATTCTGCTGCCTCTGCTCAGTTCCTCCACTCCTTGGGGTTACTTCAGTAGGCCATGGCACTTATTCAACACTGCTTTAGTTAACCCTCTCAGTTTGGGGGTGAAGGAAAGGGAAGACGCCTGGATACCTGAAGGCTTCAAGCCAAAGCAGATCTCCGTGTAAAACCTCCGGTCATAGCCGTCGCAGTAGTGCCAGTTCTTAGCTTGGTACTGCAGCCCATCTGCAAAGGTATATGTGCCCTGGAAGACAAAGAACACGTGGGCTTCTGAGGAAGCAGGAGACTTTTTGCAAAGACAGTCAATGTCAAGGAAAGAGGTGGTTTCTTATTGCCACAGAAAAGAAGTGATGACTGTCACAATTATTATGGCTGTTCATTATAACCTAAGAAATCATCACTTAACTTTTGCCATTTTTTTAGTAAGAGGAAAGAAAGATAAATGTCTTCATCAGGACTATTCTATACTCTTAAAATAATTGGAAACTTTGGCAATGTGATGACCTATATTTAAACAAAGATCCTTAAAAAGGAGGTACATAACATAGGAGGATTAGAGGAACACTAGAATGGTCAAAGGGGAGGGAGGAGAAGGGAGGGAGCAAGGGGTTATGGAGGGGGAAAAAAGAAAAGGTGGTTGAATAAGATGGATATCATTATCCTAAATGCATGATTGAAGACTTGAATGGTACGAATATACTTTGTATACAAACAGTATTATGTAAAAAGATGCTCTATATGTGTATTATGAATTGTAATGCATACTACTATTATAAATACAACTTTGAATAAAAATAAATATATATTAAAGTAAAAAAAGGAGGTACATAGCAAAAGAAATGATAAACTATACAAAAGTTTCAAACTATCTCCCCCAGACTTATGTACTTTTGATCTTACCATGAATTAGTGATTTTTGTATGACTGATGCAGATCCAAATAGAAGTTCAAATGTTATTAAAAAATATAAATTTGAAAATTATCTGACTTTAATCCTCAAATGTAACCATTCTGAACATCAGTGAGAGGTCATCCCCCCCAAAAAAAAATATCATACCTGTACCTAGTTATAAATAGAGGGCAAAATGAGCAGATGAATCAGACTCAGAAAACTGTATACATGATATATGTAGATTTTTGTGTGTATAAATTACACATTAATAAAGTTGTTTAAATGTGCATAAAAATTATTATGGTTGTGAGGATTGGAGGGAATGGGTGTAAAGTTCTGAGCTCTGTTCTGCCACTCAAAGGATGGGAACTCTGTGTGTGAATTCAGGTAGACAACCTATTCTCTTAGCCCTCAGTTTTCTCATTTGTAAAATTAGAATAATGATGGTGTATATTTAATAGGGACGATTGAGAATTCAATGAGATGGTATAAGCAAAGCACTTAATATAGTGCCTGACTGTGATAGTTAATTTTATGTGTTAACTGGGCTAAGGGATGCCCAGATAGCTGGCAAAATATTTCTGCGTGTGCCATTTGAGTCAGTAGAATGAGTACTTTAGATTGCCTTCACCAGTGCAGGTAGGCATCATTCAAATCCTTTAAGGGCCTAAATAGAACAAAAAGGCAGAGAAGGGGCCAATTCTGTCTCTCTGCCTGAGCAGGGACCTCCATTTTCCCCTGCCCTTGGACACCAGCACTTCTTGTTCTTGGGCCTTTGCACTTTGTCTGGGAATACATCATTGACTCCACTGGCTCTCAACCTTTGAGTTTGGACTTGAACTTCACCACTGGCATTCATGGGGCTCCAGTTTGCAGAGGGTATATTGTGGGACAGCCTTCAAAATTTCATGAGCCAATACCTCTGAATAAATCTCTCTCTATATATATAAATGTACATATATGTATGTATGTGTGTATGTGTATGTGTGTGTGTGTGTGTGTGTGTGTGTGTGTGTGTGTGTCTGTCTGTCTGTCCTTTGGGTTCTCTCTCTGGAAAATTCTATACATAGACATATTAAACACTCATAAAGCTATTTATTATTCTTTTATTATCATAGCTGGAAAGGTCAGCACCATCGGCCACAACCCTTTGTCCAAACACGTGCATTTTGCTTTTGCTGCATCCATGCTAAAGGGAACCTCAGGATGCAGAAACTACACTGGCCTAGGCATCAGGAAGCATGGGTGGAAATTCCCACAGTACTATTAATTCACTGTGTGACCTTGGGTAAGTCATATCCCCTTCCTGAGGTTTAGATTCTCGAAGTTATAAAATAAGAAGTGTTCCTTAACCTTTTTAAAGGTCATGAGTCAGGTCCCAACACACCCAGGGAAACTGATGAAAGCTTACAGATCCTTTCTCAGAGAAAAACATACTCCCATACTCACAGAAACTTTTGTACATAAACCAGGTTTCACTGATCTCTGAATTCTATCCATGGGCCACAAATCCCAGTTTCAGACCCCTTGGATTAGATGTGTATGACAGCAGCAGAGGTGGTGGTAGTAGTAGTGGAGCTACTGCTTATTGAGTGCCCACTGTGTGCCAGGAACTTGGCAAAGGGCTCAGATATTTTGCTTTATTTGTTCTCACAACCTCCTAGGAGATGCCTAGTACTACTGTGGCAGGCTGAATAATGGCCTGTGAATATGTCAACTTGCATGGCAAAAAGGACTTTGCAGATGCAATTAGATTAAGGATCTTGAAGAGGGGAGATTCTCCTGAGTTATCCGGGTGCACCAAATATAATCACAGGGTCTTAATAACAGGGAGGTAGGAAGGTCTGGGTGAGAGAAAACAAAATGATGCAAGCAGAGGGAGAGAAGAGGATGTGACGCAGGAAGCAGAGGTGGGAGTGAAGCATGGTGAGGAGCCAAGGAATGCAGGTAGCTTCCAGAGGCAAGGCAACAGATTGTCCCCTAGAGTCTCAGGAATGCAGCTCACTCAGTTTAGACGGCCAACTTCCAGATCTGTAAGATAATAAATCTGTGCCGATTTGAGACGCCAAATTTGTGATAATTTTCTTTTTTTTTTTTAAATATTTATTTATTTACTTTAGTTGTACACAATGCAATACATTTATGTTTACGTGGTGCTGAGGATTGAACCCAGGCTCTGCCGCTGAGCCACAACCCCAGCCCTGTGATAATTTTCTATAGCAGCAATAGACAACGAATACAACCACTGTCCCTGGTTTATATATGAAGAACTCGAGTCTCAAGAGAGAGAAAGTCACAGGCCCAACGTCAGATAATAAGAGGCACAGCGGGATTCAAACTCATCATAGCCTCCCCAGGGACCCTTCCAGATCCAGAGGGAGAATATTCTAGAATATTCTAGAGGATATTCTGGGAGATCAAGAAGGGGAGAGAATAGAATATAGATATGGGTGGGTGCTAGACAGGGAGGCAAAGCATCACAGCAGTGGGGGGCTCTTCCCGTCCAAGGATCCCCCTCTGCCTCCCCCATCTGTTCACCTGGATGGCCAATCCCTTTTCCCAGACAGCGTCATATCGGCTCCCACTGGGGAAGTACAGGGTTCCTTCGCCATGAAACATGCCGTCCTTCATTTCCCCAACATATCTTGTTTCTGTCGGGAGGATGTATTCAGCTTTGCCCTCCATCCTGCAAGGACATAGGAAAATCACTGAGCCCTGTAGGAAGCTAGTCCTTGATTTTGCGCGTCATCATCTCAGCAATACTCTGTCTAAAACTCAAATTTTTGTTTTGTTTCCCTCAGAAATGTTGTGCAACAGAGGGGCAGAGTTCAGTCTGTTCCTCCTCCCTTCGCCTACAGGCTGTCTTGGAGTTCATGTTGTTCACTGAAATACCTTCTTGCTAGCCCCAAAGAGAGTAGGGATGTACCCAAAGCCACATCATAGAAACTGAAATGAAGGCTAAGGCTCAGTCAGCAGATTTTGTCTTCCCTATTCCTCCTCACTAAACCATAATTGGGATATTTGAAAAAGTGTGAAATTTAGAGATAGGAGATATGGGTTTGAATATAGCACCATTTTCTAGAAGGATCATCTTGGTCACTTTCCCAAATTTCTCTGTCTCTATTCTTCCCTCCCTCCCAGAAAATATTTCCAGAGCACCTGCTATGAGCCAAGTACCATGTCGAGAGCCAGGCTGCTGGATACAGCACTGATGCAACAGTGAGCAGGCGGGCGCCCTCCCTCTCTGCACGAGGGACACAAGTAAGCAATTGCACAATGTGTAGTAAGTGCCCGGCAGGGGACCATGGGCGTGCACAAGAGTGCAGGGCAGGGACAGCAAGGTCCGTGGGACCAGGGGAACAGCTTCTTCATGGGTGCAACAGCTGAGATTAGTGCTGAGGTCACCCCCAACAATAAACAACAGTTTTCTTAGTGAAGGACCATGAGTGCTTTAAATACACTCTTATTTATTTATTTTTGTGGTACTGGGGACTAAACCCAGGGCACTCTCCAATGAGCTCCGTCCCCAACCCTCTTTATTTTTGATTTTGAGACAGGATCTTGCTAAATTTGGCCTTGAACTTGTGATCCTCCTGCCTCAGTTTCCCAAGTCTCTGGGATTACACAGGTGAATCAGCATGCCTGGCTAAGAAATGTGTTTTAATTCATCCCTTTTCCATTCCTCCCCACTGGCTGAAGTCACCTTTCCTAAACTCTATTGGAGTCTCAGCACTTTAGGCCCTGCTCTGCAATTAAACACCTCATCTCCTGTATTTAATCAGAGCTCTAGAGAGGAACACCTTGCTCTCAACCCTTAGGACCACGCTTCTCTCTTAAACAAGTGCCCTGCAAACATTACTGAGCAAGGAATGAAGGGAACAGAAAGTCCAGAGAACTGATGGAATGGGTGCCACAGCCCCAACTAGGAGTGCCCTGTGGGGAAGGCCCAGCTTCTGAGCCTGCAGACCTGGGTGTGGGCAGCTCCATCGCTGCCACCTTGTCGGCTTCCCTCTTCCCTTTCTGTCCCTCTTTCCTTTCCTCTCTTCCTCCTTCCCTTCCATTCTTTTTTTTTTTTAACAAGATTTTTAAAAAAAATATTTATTTATTTGGTTTTAGTTGTATACAATACGTTTTTACGTGGTGCTGAGGATTGAACCTGGGCCGCACACGTGCTAGGCGAGTGCTCTACCGCTACCGCTGAGCCACAACCCCAGCCCCCTTCCATTCTTTTTTTTTTTTTTTTTTTGTACCGGGGATTGAACTCAGGGGCACTTGACCACTAGGTCACATCTCCAGCCTTTTTTTTTGGTATTTTATTAGAGACAGGGTCTCACTGAGTTGCTAAGTGCCTTGCCATTGCTGAGGCTGGCTTTGAACTCGAGATCCTCCTGCCTCAGCCTCCCAAGTGCTGGGATTATAGGCATGCACCACCGTGCCCGGCTCCCTTCCATTCTTTAATTCATTCAAAGTGAAAAGCTTTCATTCTAAATGTGAAGTAAGTTAAAAAGAATGAAGAAAGCCACTTTGTAGTGAAGACTTCAATGCCTAATGAGGATATGATTACCATATTTCAAGTGTCTACCATTCATTCATTCTCCTATTAATTCATTTGGCCAAAATTCATTCTCTACCACAAATATGCACTATGAGGACTGATACAGAGATGAAATAGATTAGATTTCCAACGCTAAGCCCTAGAACATCTTTCAGCGTTTCCTCCACTGCCAGAATTGTGTAAAGTGTTGAACTCTGTCTTTGCTGGGGCTCAGCCGACTCCCCAGCTTTCCCTCCTATAGCCCCTCTAAGTGCACCCTACCCTCTGGCCAATCTGGTTATCTGCTCTTCCCTACATATGTCCTCTGGGCTATTGTTCCTGCTGTTCCCTCTACCTGATAACATTCTTCACCTTGATTCTCCACCCTCCGAAATCCTACCCAACCTTCAGGGCTCATTTCAAATATCATCTCTGTGAAGCCAGATGGGTGTGGCCTCTGTGGAGGCAGCAGGGCTCTATGGTGGAAAGCAGGTGGCTGTAGAGTCAGATAGGCCTGGGTTTTAACACCTGCTCTCTCCAGTGCTAACCAGGTGACTTTGAGCAAGTTATGTAATTACTGGAGCCTTACTTTTCCCTTTTGTAAAACAGGATAATGATGCCTATCACACAGAATTGCTTTAAGGAAGGGAAGATGCAGGTAAAGCCACTTGGAGCATAGTGGTCACTACATGAATATTATCAGTCTCCCTTTGCCCCCTGGGTTCGTAGGGTCTACCCTAGCACTTCTTGTGCTGCTTTGCAGTAGTGTTATCTAGAATTTAATTCTGTAACTATTCCAAAGAAACTATGATCTTGAGGGAAGATCCTACATTAGCTTTTTGTTTTGTATATTCACACATGGTATGGGGAAATCATCTCTATTTTGCTGTTGTTGTTTTTTTTAAAGCCAGCTTTATTGAAGTACTATTCACATACCACAAAATACACATATTTAGCATGAACTAAATATGATAAGTTTTGACAACACACTCAGGAAACTATCATCACAATAGACATAATTAATATGTCTTTATCCTCCAAAATTTCTGCATGCCCTTCTATAATCCTTCCTGTGTGCCCCTCCCCATAGCCTTCATGCCCAGGAAACCACTGATCTGCTTTCTGTCACCACAGATTAGTTTGCATTTTCTAGAATTTTATATAAAGGGCATCATACATCTTATTTACTTATGGCAGTGTTGCAGATCAACCCAGGGCCTTGTGTGCTAGGCAAGTGCTCTACCACTGAGTCATATCCCCAGCCCTGTGTGTGTACTTCTTTGTGTCTGGATTCTTTCACTCAATATAATTCTTCCATGATTCGTTCATCTTGGTGCTGTGTGTACCATTTATCACTCCTTTTGTTGCTGTGTAGTATTCCCATGGATAGACATACCACAATTTGTTTATTCACTTACCTATTGATGGGACACTTGGGTTGTTATCACAAATAAAGCTGCTATGAGAACTCATATATGCACATTTGTATGGTTATGTATTTTCATTTATTTTTAAGAAATGGTCAAACTTTTGCAAAGCAGTTGTAATCTTTTACATTCCCAGCAGTAGTAGGGAGTCTATACAAATAAATGTTAAATATCAACTTCCTATTGTATAGAGAAGCTACCGTCTTCTTTAAATTCTAAAAGGAAATTACCCCTTCTCAGCCCAGGGGTGAGTACACACCAAGTATTCTGCCATTTACCTGATGAGTTGGACAAGTATCTGAAGCTCTCTAAACCCCAAATACCTCTAAAATAGAGCTAATGACATCTCCCTTGAAAGGTTGACTAAGTGTTAGAAAGAGAACCTCATATATACTACCACTATATCTAGAAATATATCTCATAACCCTGTCTAGACCATCGATCTCTTCTTCCTTTTAACAAAAACAAAAACAAAACTACTGGAATCCAACAACCTGTGGATACAGCACGCAGATTCCACCAAATTCTTGCTCTTTATTTCTTCTCCATCTTTATAGTCCCATAGTAGGTGTGAACAACTAGCACTTGTTTGGCAATCTATTTCATAGTAGGTGTGAACAACTAGCACTTGTTTGGCAATCTATTTCATCTTGCTCAGCCTTATTTTCTCCAGCTATAACACAGAGATTCCACCTTCATGCAAAGAAGAGTAGCCATCTCTGTGTTCTCTGCTTCGCTTTACCAAAGCACTGACCATGCAGAACTGTGGTTATCTATGTTACATTTACTTGCCACTCTTATCTTTGAATGATCTTTTTAAAAAATATTTATTTATTTGCTTTAGTTGTACACAATGCAATGCATTTATGTTTATGTGGTGCTGAGGATCAAACCCTGGGCGCACACATGCTAGGCGAGCGCTCTACCGCTGAGCCACAACCCCAGTCCCTTGAATGAGCTTTTTGAGGGCAAGGATTATGACCAGGGTAAAGCCCAGAGCCTGGTACTTGGAGGGCAAACAACATTTGTTGAACTGAATAACTTTTACTATTTGTCCCTTGGAGTAATTTGTGTACATAATTCTAATAATTCGTAGATTGTGAACTCCCCAAGGGAAGAAACCATGCACAGTAGGACCTTGGTGTCTTCAGATTCTGCATCTGTGGATTCAACCAATCATGGACTACAGGTGTCCCTTGGTAAGGGGGAGGATTGGTTCCAGGACCCCCTCAGATTTGTGTATACTCAAGTCCTTCATATAAAATGGCAGTATTTGCATGTAATCTTTTGCACATCATCCTGTAAAATTCAAATCTTCTCTATTGATTATAATACCTAGTAAAATGTAAATGCTATGTAAATTGTTGTCTTACTGTATAATTTAGGAAATAATGACAAGACAAAAACGTGTATACATGTTCAGTACAGAAACAGTATTTTCCCCCTGAATATTTTCCACCCCCAGATGTGGAACTGCCTATTGGAAAGGAAATCTACTTGGGGTCCTGGAATCAATCCCCAGGAGATACTGGGGGATGACTGCACACTGAATTTGAATTAGTCACAGTCCCTATTTCCCAATCTCCATGCTTGTTTTCATAGCATTTCCCACTATCTGACATTGCCTTCTCATTTGTTTGTTTATTGGCAATACACTCCAACTAGATTGTAAGCTTTATGAGGGCAAGGATCTTGACATTATAGTCTTGTCCCCATATCTAAAGCTGAAAGATAGCACACACACCCCTATATGTGGAACGAATGACTTTTAGCTTTGCTGCTTACTGGCTATGTGCCCTTAAGCAAGTTACTCAAGCAAGTTTGTGAAAAGTGTCTGGTACAGAGTCCCCTGCAGAGGCAAAAAGGCAGTCGTCTTATCCCAGTCGCAGATATTCAGACCTAGTTAAGTGAATCAAATGACGCCCTTACCTCCCATCTACATATTCCCCGATATATTTGCTCCCTGTGTACTCCATGGCTCCCGCTTCTAGCCTCCAGCCGCTGGGATCCCAGCCTTAGTGGACACCGCTTCACTATGACAACCAGGAGGGGTGGGCGGAATCGACGCGAAGCCCCGCCCCGTGCACGCGCAGGACTTCCTGGCTTTGCGCACGCTCCGTCTCTGGCGGCGGAACGGAGCAGTGCGCCTGCGTGCCGTGGGTTGCGCATGCGCAGGCTGGGCCACGGCGGTCCTAAGGGGAGTTCAAGGAGACCGGGGCAAAGCGGCTGAGGGCGCCTCGACGGGGTCGCAGCTACAGCCGTCATGCCGGGGATAGTGGAGCTGCCCCTTCTGGAAGAGCTGAAAGTGGAGGAGGTGAGGCTCGTCCGGAGGACAGGCAAGAGGGGCACAGGGCTGCAGCTTGCTAGGCCTGGGTCCAGTCTTCGCCTCAGCGGACCCTGGGCCCCGACCCCCAGTTCCCCGCTCCCAGCACACACAAGTCGATTCCCAAACACCCACGTACAGCTCCGAGAATCGCCCTCCTAACCCACCCCATTGCACCCCGCTGTGGCTGTAGAACACCCCCACCCGCCACCACCAGCGACCTGCTGCTCCTCCTTCCGTGAAGAATGATGATACTTTTTAACAAGCATCAGCCAGGGCCACTTTACTTTCATGTCGCTCACACCTCCTTGTGAGTAGAGTATACCGCCCCAGGTGCTCACATTCGAGGGGGACAGTCACATTAAAATATTATCACTGGTGCAGAACACATTCGAAAGGAGTTAGGGAGTTGCAGGAAAATACGATGATATTGAAGAATGTGCATTTGCTCGTAACTATGGCAAGTGTTTGGTCTGCACATATTTAAAGCATTCATTTATTCTAGAGGTATCTTAAATATAACAATGTGCATATACACTGGAAAATAAGAGATAAAGTCACTGCTCTCATATAGTTTTTAATTTAAGAGGGAGACACATAAAGAGGTAGTTATAGTACAGTGTAGTTAGAGCCATGAGAAGTGAAGACAGTAGATTACTAATTATAACTAACATGATCAAGCCATTTCTCAAAGCCAGGCAGGATGCAAATAATTACTTTAGATGCATTAATTCATTGAATCCTCCCAGCAACACTATAAGGTAGGATATAATTGGCCTTCCCACCTTACAGATCAAATAGACCCTGAGAGTAGAAGTGGTTTGCCTGAGGTCACATAGCTAGTATGTGGTATAGTTGGGTGGTGAACCCAGGTCTAGTCCTGAAACCCATTTTTAAAGTACTTGGGTATGGGCAGACACTCAACAGATTGAGAAGGTTTAGTAGAGTCTCAGTTTGTTTGGGATCCAGGGGCTGTTTAATGTGATCCTGGTTTTGGTGGGAAGCAGCAGGTCCTGAGCCAGGAGATGTACCTTGGGCTTAGATAGGACTTGACCAAGCAGTGTGGACTTTATCCTATAAGTGAAATGGTGGGAAGAAGTGGCATGACTGGACAGTAGAAGGAACAGGCTACATATAAAGGAGGGAAAGGGCAAGACTAAGAATTTGTGCCCAGAATTATGAATCAGGCTCTGTGTTAAGTGTTTTACCTGCATTACTTCACTTAGTCTTATATGCCTGTGAGGATGACAACTGTTATTTTCCTCAGATGAAGAAATTAGCTGTGTTCAGGAGCTTTATAATAAAGTGACAGTTGCTAAGAAGTGGCATGAGGGGTGCTGCTGTGGAACCAGTTTTTTATTTCTTGCCCCACCATGAAACTGGGTTAAACTTGAGTTTGCTGTATTTTTCATTGGAATTTTAATTTAGTTCAGCGAGCATTTGAGGTTCTGTTTTATGCGAGGGGTTCTTTATTTTTTTATTTTATTTTTTATTTTTTGGTATTGGGGATTGAACTCGGGCACTCGGAACACTGGGCCACATCCCCAGCCCTTTTTTGTATTTTATTTAGAGACAGGGTCTCACTGGGTTGCTAAGTGCCTTGCTGAGGCTGGCTGTGAACTCGAGATCCTCCTGCTTCAGCCTCCCAAGTGCTGGGATTACAGGCATGTAATTGCACCCGGCTGATGCAAGGGGTTCTTTATCTGGAATAAATTTGCCTTTAGGGTTTACATCTGAAATGTGGGTTGAGAAACAGATAATAAATGACTAAAATATAGGACAAAGTATCATCAAATACTATGAAAGAGGGGCAGGCATGCTTAAGGAACGAGTAGGATTTGATGTTGGATATAAATTTCAGGGCTAACTGCTCAGTCACTTTGATTAGTCACTTTCAGCATTTTCAGACAGTTATTTTCTTTGTAAGATGAGGTGATTACTGTTGTACAGTTCTCTGAGGCTACAAAGGGAAAAGAGAAAGCCCTTCTTGGCCATAAGGTAGGATATAGCTAAATGCACATTTGAATAATAGCATTTCTGGGCAGAGATGGAGAGAACTCTTAAGGCAGGATCTGAGCAAAGGTAAGGAGCTGGGAAAATACAGGGGGCTAAAAATAGGTCGGGAGACAGTGAGTTGAATGTTTTGAGAGAACAGCAAATAATCCCTTTGTGAAACTTGGATGAGAAAGCTAGAAAGATAGTTTGGGTCCAGAAAGCTTTGAACATCCAGTAAGTTTAGGCTTTATTCTGTTAAGGCTGAACTTGGACAATTTGGTTAATTCATTCTCCCTCCCTCTCTCTCTTTGAGGTGCTGGGGATTGAACCCACCAGTACTGTACCTCTGAGCTTTATTCTCACCCCTTTTTAAAAATTTTTGGTTTTGAGACATGGTGTCACCAAATTGCCCACATTAGCCTTGAACTTGTGATCTTCCTGCCTCAGCCTCCCAAGTAGCTGGGATTATAGGCGTGCACTACTGCTCCTAACAATGATTTGTTTTAATAGCAGAGTAGACTAGGAATTATCATTTAGGATAATCACTTCAGCAGCTTGCAGGAAGGAAAGAAAAAGTGAATATGTCTGGAATTGATCCCATTTAACAATGGATTAATAAGGAAGGCAGGAAAGATTGAGGAATCAATGTCAATTTGTGCTGACAATAGGATTGAGGAAGCCAGAAGCAGCAGCAAGTTTGAGGGGGGGAGGTTAAAACCATTTTGGATCTCATTGACTGGGAGTTATGACACATCCCCATGGAAAAAGTAGTTAGAAGCTTAGGACTTGGAAACTTCCTTGAACACATTGATAATTTTTAGTAAAAATAAAAAATTATAGCTACTATTGATGATGTACTTTATGTCAGGCAGAGTTCTTAGTGTGTTTATATGTATTAACTCATTTGATCATAATCGTTCTATTAAGTAGTATCATGCTCCACTTTACATATATCAAAGAAAATAAAAGGCCTGATATATAAACCAAGTACCATAGAAGTTGCAGACGTGGTTTAAGGAAGCAAGAACAAGACTAGAACATCTCTGCCTCACTTTCCACACCTGCAGACTCTATAATCTTGCTGTGCAGGTTAGCTTGTGAGGATAGGTGGGGAAGGATGTTGCAATTCTGTGTTCTTGAGACAAAGGGAGTTGAATGAATATGAAAGGGTATTCATGGTAAGCAGCTGTGAAAGGACAGCCTTGCTATTGGAATTCATCAGTCAGTCTTAGTGCAGAAGCAGGTGAGGAGATGTGGTGACATCTCAGGTTCTTTGCTGTATCTGGGATGGTGATGTCCTGGGAGGAGGCCTGGCTGGAGGTCATAGGCTTTGGGTTCCAGTTCTGGGGTTGCCACAGACTGGCTTGTCATTGAGCATATGTCTCTTGTTCATCAGTTAAGAAATGGATTCAATGAGTGATTCTCATCCTTTATTTCTCTGTGACAGAGATAGTGTGTTTTACATGCTCAACAACATGAGTGTACCTGTGTTTGGGTAAAACCTCCACATTTGTAGGGAAGTAAAGTAAATAATGTTACTGGCTTTGGAGGGCATGATCACCATGGGCATTTGAGATATTAAATTAGCCACTTAAGGATATTTTAAGGCATTTGAAAAGGAAGTAAATATAGATAACATACTTTTTAAAATGTGTTATGCTTTAATTTAAATTTTGAGTGATCATTTTTATTCTCCAACCTATTTAGGTAACTTTTATTTTTTTTTATTTTTATTTATTTTTTTTGGTACCGGGGATTGAACTCAGGGGCATTCGACCACTGGGCCACATCCCCAGCCCTTTTTTGTATTTTATTAGAGACAGGGTCTCACTGAGTTGCTAAGTGCCTCGCCATTGCTGAGGCTGGCTTTGAACTCGTGATCCTCCCGCCTCAGCCTCCCAAGTGCTGGGATTACAGGCGTGCGCCACCGCGCCCGGCTGGTAACTTTTATTTTTAAAAATTTTCATGTAAAAGCTACATATTTTGGGCAAATTTATTAGAATTGTCACAAATTTCACTTACAATATAACTTTATCTTTGTTTTAATAATTATGACAGTTGTAATATTTGTAGACATATCTTTAATATTCTCTTCCTGTAGTGTGTGAATTTCTTCTTGCCATTTATCTTACTAGTAACTTAATTGGGCAAAGTGAATAAAAATGAAATTATAGACTTTTCTCACAATAAAATACTTAATTTTACAAATCAAATCCAGTGTTGTATTAAAGTATAATATTATGATAGACTAGATTTTATTCTAGAAATACAAGTCAGTTTTAGAAAATCTGTAAATGCTCTATGTTACATTTATAGGTTAATGAAAAGATGCTTGAAAATTTTAGTCTTAGGGAAGACAACAGCAACAGGGAAGCAGATAAATAGCGTATCAAGGTATTTTAAAGTTTAGGGGAAAAAAGTTCCCTACTGTCATTTCAATTTATCTGAATTGTGCTAGAGGGTTTGGTCAGAGCAATAAAATAGAAAAAGAGAATAAGAAGGAAAAAAGATAAGCTGGGCCTGGTGGCGCACGCCTGTAATCCCAGCACTTTGGGAGGCTGAGGCAGGAGGATCACGAGTTCAAAGCCAGCCTCAGCAATGGTGAGGCACTTAGCAACTCAGTGAGACCCTGTCTCTAATAAAAACAAAAAAGGGCTGGGGATGTGACCCAGTGGTCCAGTGCCCCTGAGTTCATTCCCCAGTACAAAAAAAAAAAGAAGGAAAAAAGATAAACATCAGAAAGAGAGAAACTGATTTTATTGTTGTAAATGGTAGGTATTTTCTGATAATTCTCATGAGTTTTGTATTGGAACTAGTAAGATGGCTTCAGTAAGGTGGCTAAGAAATTTACGGTGTATAAGCAAGAAGTAGCCAGTTTGAAAATCCAATAGGAAAAAAATACCCTACTTAGATAGTATTAAATGCTAGGCTGGGTATGATGGAGCCAGTGACTTGGGAATCTGAGGCAGGAGGATTGCAATTTAAGGCCAGCCTCAGCAACTTAGTAAGGCCTTATCTCAAAATTTAAAAAAGGACTGGGGATGTCACCCCTGGGTTCAGTCTCCAGAAACAAAAACAAACAAAAAACCCGAGGAATAAGCAAGAAATGTGCAAGGTCCCTTTATGAAGGGACCTTCATTAAAACCAAAGAACAAGAATGGCCTGAATCTGATTTAAATGGAGAGAAATACTATGTGTTCTACAGGCCAAAATTCACATATTTTTATGCCTTTTGTAATTCTTGTATTCCTGTTTTGTGAAAAAGACTGGGTGCTCAATAGCCACTTGTGCTATTTGGGGTGCTTGGTATATCATGGTAAACATTATATTTAATTATATTTTTATTTAGGGAGAATTGATGTTTTTACAATATTGGATCTCTGTTGGAAACAGAGTCCCTACCCTGTTGGAGCTTATGTTCTAGTAGTCACATGTAGACCACATGAGGGACCACCAGCTTACATAAGATGGTCAAGTACTAGCTTATGTTAAGATGAGTAAAGAAAGGTTCTCTGAGGATATAAAATTTGAGCAGAGACCCAGCACAAGCTGAATATCCCCTAATCCAAAAATTCAAAATCTGAAACATTTTGGGTATCAACATTATGCCACAAGTGAAAAATTACACACCTGAGCTCACACGATAGGTTGCAGTCAAAACACAGGTGCACTGAAAATATTGGATAAAATTACCGTCAGCCTATATGTATAAGGCGAAGTTCATATTTAGACTTGGGCCCCATCCTCAGGATAGCTCTTATGTATACACAGATCTTTCAAAATCCATAATTCCTCTGGTCCCAAGTATTTCAGAAAAGATATATGCTCAACCTGTGTTACAAAAGTGCACATTCCCCCCTAATTCAGTATGTAAGTAAATTTAATGCAATTCAAATGCAAATTATTAGAGCAGCATTCATCTGAGAGAGTATCAGAGACAAGTTTAAAAAGGAAGAATGAGGGAGAATTCTCTCAAATAACAACATGTTCTGTTAAGTCATAGTAACTAAAACATTGTGGTGGGGCCAGGATTGTGGCTCAGTAGTAGAACACTTGCCTAGCATGCACTTGCCTAGCATACATGAAAGTAAACAAATAAAATAAAGATATTGTGTCCATCTTCAACTAAAAAAAATTATATATATATATATATATACATACATATATATATATATATATATATATATATATATAAAACATTGTGTTATTACTGTAGGAAAAGGAAGAACAGAAAAATGGCCAGCAGGACCTTTGCTGCTGCAGCTATTGAATAGACCCAGGACTATTTGCAGTTCCCTATGAGTTAACCACACTTTTTCCTCAAGAAAATGTTGATTTTTTAAAAAAATATTTATTTGCTTTAGTTGTACACAATGTGTTTTATTTTTACGTGGTGCTGAGGATCGAACCCGGGCTGCGCACGTGCTAGGCAAGCGCTCTACTGCTGAGCCACAACCCCAGCCCCGAAAATGTTGATTTTATTATTTTTAAAAATTCACAGTTCTAGTACTTTATTAGTAACAATTTGCTGGTCTAGGTGCTCTTTCTGATTCCTTCCAGTCTCTCATCTTCTGTGATTTCCTGGTCCTCTGGGAGGCCCATATATTCTTACACTATTAATTTCTTCTGGGAGTGGAACTAGGGAAGCTCCCTGATTTGGTTCCTCTCCTTGCATTCCAGGAGCCTCAATTCTCCTTTTAAGCAGTTTGATTAGGACTGCTGTGCCTTTATCCCTAAAAATGCCACAGTTACGTCAACTTTGTGAGATTGTTGTAAAGGTGAAGAAAATAATATATGAGAATGAACTTTGTGATCTCTAGAGCATGGTAGATCATAAAGAATTATGATAGCCCCATATTTAATTTTCTTGGTAAAGTCAAAACAGTGCTGCTTTTCTTGACCAGCGTGAAGTAACATCAAGAAAGTGACACTGGTTCAGTCTGTGGTCTTTGTCCCATGTTCCTTTCCCAGGTGAAAGTCAGCTCTGCTGTGCTGAAAGCTGCGGCCCATCACTATGGTGCTCAGTGTGATAAGCCCAACAAGGAGTTCATGCTGTGCCGCTGGGAAGAGAAGGATCCGCGGCGGTGTTTAGAGGAAGGCAAGCTGGTCAACAAGTGTGCTCTGGAATTCTTCAGGTAAAAAATCTTTTGGTCTCAATGCCTATGTGGATGAAGCATCAGGGTCTTCTTAAATACACGAGTGAATATCCAGCTAATTGAACCAAAGGATAATTTTAGTAGGAAATGTGTAGGTTTTGAAATCAGATAGATCAAGGTAAACAGTCAGTCAGTGATATTTTTGTTTTCATTTTTACTATATGGCAAGTTCTTTAATCTCTGTGTATCAGTTTCCAAAGTGTATGGCTGTGAAAAATTCATAACGACACGTTAAGACACCTCAGGGTTGGAGGTGTGACTCAGTGGTAGAGCACTTGGCCTAGTATGTGGGAAACCCTGTGTTTGATCCCTAGCACCCTAAAAAAAGAGGGATAGTGCTTATAAGCAGACATTCACTAGGTTATTACAGTTACTACAGAACACACAGTTGTGATGGAGAGAAGTATGTTGAGTCAGATTTTTAGGTAGTCAACTTTTTAGGTAGTCTTTGATATTTAAGTAGGAAAATCTATGGTGTGTAATTACAGAAAAATGTTTCAGCAATGATACTAAGCAAGACTCTATTGAAAGGGGCAGGGACTCAGAGGGATTTGGCTCTTTAACTATAAAGTCTAGAAATAGATCTGGCATCAGGCAGGGCTGGATTCAAGGGTTTAAATGATCCCAACACTACTTGATGTCTTTTGCTTCTCCTTTTCTCTCCACAGTCTTTTAGTTCTGCTTTTCTCTCTTGACCTTATTTTCAGAGAGACTCTCCTTGGGGTGGTAGAAGTGGCCAACAGCTGCTTCAAAGTGCCGTTCTCCTTGCTTAGCAAGCCTAGACAAAGTGCCATCTCTCCAGTAGTATGAGACCAGGGTCCCTGCTTGAGTAGTAGTTGTCCTGGCTGACTGAATGCATATTGTTGAACTGGTTCTGCCTTGAGAGATAAAATGCTCTGATTGGTCAGGCTTCAAGTGGGATGTAGTCTTAACTTCATTCAAACCTCATTGCTGAGAGACAGGGAGGGGTTGTTCCCAAAAAGAAAATGACAAGGGTGTTAATAGAAGAATGGGGAATGACTGCCGGCTAGGCAGAAGCTGCTGATGTCCACTATAATGACATTAGAGGGAAAAATCAAAAGCCTTAGCACAATAGCTGCTTTCCTTTTTCCTTATACTATCTTTGTTTGCATACAAGAATATTTTTGTGGTTACAGTCATAGTTTGTGTATTTTAAAAGTTGATTTTTCACTTGAAACTATTGGAAAAATTCTGTCAGGTTGCTATATAGTCTTCATGGTCATTATTTTTAATGATTGTATACTATTCCATTAGTAGATGAACTAACCATAATATATTTGATTAGTCTGTGTTAATGAACATAATTGATGATTTCAGCTTTTGATAAATATAAGTGATTACTTTTGTATGTGCCTCTTTTCCATCTTTTAATTATTGGCAGTTGTGAGATTATTTTGTAAAAGCCATTTTTTTTTTTTTTCTTTTTGGTACCAGGGATTGAACCCAGGGGTGCTTAACATTTTTAGCCACATTTTTTAAGGTAATGGTTTTTTAAAAATATATATATATATATATATGTCTATGTATACATATGCATATACATATATATATATACATATACTTTTTTTTTAGTTGTCAGTGGACCTTTTAAATCTATTTTTATATATAGTCAGATTTTTAGGTAGTCAACTGTGTTTGATATTTAAGTAGAAATGGTGCTGAGAATCGAACCCAGTGCCTCAAACATGCTAGGCAAGTACTGTACCACTGAGCTACAACCCCAGCCCTTTTAGCCACATTTTTGTATTTTATTTGGAGAGAGGTTCTCACCAAGTTGCTTAGGGCTTCTTTAAGTTGCAGAGGCTGGCTTTGAACTCATGATCCTCCTGCCTCAGCCTCCCAAACTGAGCTACTGGGATTATAGGCGTGTGCCACCACGCCTAGCTGTACAAGGCTTTGAACTTTATTTATGGCTCTTGAACTTTATTGCTTTTTCTTTTTTTTAGAGTAGGGGCAACTTAATGCTGTCAGCAACTGCCTCCTCGTATGCATGTTATTTAAATATTTGACAGTTACCAAATGATATTTTATTGTGCTCGAATTTCCTTGGATTTATCTGCTAGCAATATTAAATATGTGGGGGCTGGAGTTGTGGCTCAGTGGTAGAGCACTTGCCTAGCATGTGTGAGGCACTGGGTTTGATTCTCAGCACCACATATAAATAAATGAATAAAATAAAGGTCCAACAATATCTAAAAAAAAAATTTAAAAAAAAGATTAAATATGTGTTTTTTATTTTAATTTATTTTCTAAGATAATTTTGGCAAAACATTTTCCCCCAGATCCAGAGTTAGCATGTTTTAATTGGCAAATGTTTGGATTCCACTGATTCCCAAGGTGCCTAACTGCCTGCCTGAAAGGAGTTTCTCACTGCTGAAGAACTGGTTGGTGCCTTAGTAGATGATCATGTGTTGGCTGGAGTAACTGGGTCCAGAACAGACACCTCGATTACTAGAGCACTGTTTGCAGCTCCTTCTCTGCCCCAGCATTTTGGAGGGATTGAGAAGTCCTCTTGAAAATGGTAGTTTCCTACCAGAGTGACTCTGAAGTCCAGGATGAGTGAGTGCAGGTTATGCCTACAGTACCTTCGAGGTTACCTAGGAAACGGTCACTTTATTGTCTCCCATAAGGGGAACGCAGAATTTTTGCTATGAACGTCCTTAGACCATCTATGAGATTATTCCTTTCTGAGACATCTTAAACAGGGTCCATTTGCTAGTTAGAGTGCTAGAGTAGGGTAAGGAAGCATTTCATAATTCAAAAAAAATTTTTTTTAATTTGTTATACATGACAGAATGCAATTCAATTTATAGTACACACATGGAGTACAAGTTTTCATTTCTCTTTGTAATACACAAAGTAGAGTCATAGTATTCATGTCTTCATACATGTACCTAGGGTAATGGTGTGCATCTCATTCCACCATCTTTCCTGCCCCCATGCCCCCCTCCTCCTCTCCCTCCCCTTTGCCCAATCCAAAGTTCTTTCATTCCTCTCATGCTCCTCCCCCCATTATTATTATTTTTTTTAAACATTTTTTTAGTTGTAGATGGACACAATACCTTTATTTATTTATTTTTAGTTGTAGATGGACACAACATCTTTATTTATTTTTATGTGGTGCTGAGGATCGAACCTAGTGCCCCACACGTGCTAGGCAAGTGCTCCACCACTGAGCTATAACCCCAGCCCTCATAATTATTCCATTGGAGGAAGGAGGTCCTCTCAATATCTTCCACTACCTCAAATACAGCTTTTGCATAAAATAATGGTATTTTATTCTTGCTTGTTTTGCATTTATTTGATTACCAGCACAATGAATGATAAGGGGAACTTTGCAGAACAACTGAAGCTTATCCCTTTTATCCACAAGAAAGCTACATTTTCTTTCCCCAACTATTTTTTTTTTTTTTTTGGTACCAGGGATTGAACTCAGGGGCACTTGACCACTGGGCCACATCCCCAGCCCTTTTTGGTATTTTATTTAGAGACAGGGTCTCACTGGGTTGCTAAGTGCCTCGCCATTGCTAAGGCTGGCTTTGAACTTGCGATCCTCCTGCCTCAGCCTCCCAAGTGCTGGGATTACAGGCCTGCGCCACCGCACCCAGCTCCCCCCACCAATTTTGAGGCCACAAAGAATTATTTGTTACTCTGCTTCTGAACAGAGAACACTAAATATAATTTAACTTTTTTTTTTTTTTTTTATGACAGGGGTTGTCTATTTTTGTTCAAAGCATTTAATAGAACCTGGACATTGAGCTTTCAAGGAGTGGAGGGCAGTTTGCCTCTATAATGAGTGACCCCAGGCTCTTCTGCTTGTTAGTTTGTGTATTTGCTTTTTGAAATTCTGTCTCTTTTGCAGTTGTCTGTCACCTCTGACTCTTGTCAGTGTGCCCATCTCTGACTATGCATCCTTCTCTTCTAAGTTTACTAAGCAGATATTCTTTAGAATTGGATTTAATGAAAAGAATAAATAGTCCCAAGTGAGGAGTTCTCCTTTTTAGTAAAATACCTGTGCCTTAGGCCACAATTGTTTCTTTAAGCTACATAAAGAAAGTGAGTTTTGTTCTTTGGAAATCTTTTTTGTGTGACTTGAGGGTCTTGCAGTTGTCCTGTAAGTGCAGTGAGAGTAGTTACTCCCATTCTCTTCTTCAGAAATCAAGGTTGTGTATTTGAGGTCTATGCCTATATTTTGCCCAACTTTTCTGATTTTTAGTGTTTTGCATAAGTGCTCCCCTAACATATCCCTCCTTTCCAGGCAGATAAAGCGTCACTGTGCAGAGCCTTTTACAGAATATTGGACCTGCATCGATTATTCCGGCCTGCAGTTATTTCGTTATTGTCGTAAACAGCAGGCAAAGTTTGACGATTGTGTGCTGGACAAGTTGGGCTGGGTGCGGCCTGACTTGGGAGAACTATCAAAGGTAAAAGGGCTTCTGCTGGGTCTCATTCCCTGCTGGGCTGGGGAAGGGAGGTGTTCAGAGAGGGGTCTCTGTGGGTATAGATATGATACAAGAAGTTTAAATTTACTACAGGTTTATTAGGGAGTGACTGTACACAATACAAAAGGGAGTGTTTTTAATAGAAATATTCCAGCATGTGCCCCTTTTTTAAGAATTATTATTAATTAGCTGATTGAAGAACAGAAGGGAGTAGAGGAAGGTAAACAAGATGTTGGTGAAACACTGTCAGCTGAAAACATCTTTGAGGTTATTGTAGAATTCACTGTGGAAACAGGATCAGGCCTGTGCCAGATTTTTCAGGAACATACCTAAGATTTAAAAAATAGATGCTTCTAGTTAAAAGGTGTGTTTTCCTCTCCTTTCTTCTATATTACCTTAGTTGTGATATCATCTGTGGAAATGTCAGAACTTGAAGCCTGATGTTTTTAGTCTTCACTCCCCCCTCCTGTTTAGTCCCTACATTCGTTGGAGTAATATTTCCTGGAATGTTTTTTCAGTCCTCTCACTGGCCCCACTGCTGTTATCTTTTCAGATAGGAGTTCTTAACCTGAGCTCCGTGCGTTTCTGGGAGGGGAAAGTGGATCTGTTTGGGCCTTAAAAGATCATTCATTCTCTGAAATTGAAGAATTTAAGGATAAAACTACATCTTTACTGAAGGAGTGATCTGTGTGGAAAATAAATTATGGGGGTCACTTTTAAAAAATCTTTCAAGGGCTCCCCTTTGCTTGTAAGATAAGGTGTCACCTCAGTATTGTGACATGCAGGGCCCTAAATGAGCTGATCTGTTCCTGATGCTTGGCTTCTGGGCTGCGCAGCTAGCAGGCATGGAGGCAAATAGATGGGAACGTTGGTTCCTCTACTTACTTGCTATGGGATCATGAGCGAATTGCATAATATCTTATATCCTACCATATCTACAAAGTGGGGCCAGGAATCCCCATTTTTTCTGTGAGAATTACGCCGGAGAGCTTATGTGAATCCCTTGTATAGTATCTGGGCACATAGGTCCACAATTAATTTTTGTTCCCTTTCCTTTGTGTATAGCATCTGTGAATAATTCGGTGAAAAGATTGGTGTCATAAGTAGTGCAATGACTTAGCCCTTTTTTTTGTATCTAGCATAATTATCTTTTTTTTGCTGCACTCAACAAATTACTTTAAATAGGTGATAATTCTAAGTTGGAAAGTGGTGGAACTTATACATTTAACAAAACTATCTTTTCTCATTTCTTACTCCTGACAGGAAAATTAACAAGTTATCTTAACAAGTCATGGAAGTAAGAAAATATATTTATTCTTAAATATTTATGTTAATGTTAAAAAAAAACACTGAAAAATAAAGTTATTGTTGTCTTAACTTTCAAAAGTGTTCTCTTTATGTGGATTATCACCTTCACTTATACTTCAATTCAGTATCCAGTCTCTTTCTAGAAGGGTGTAATCACCTGGGTAAAGTTTAAGTTTTAGCTTAATTCACGTTTGTATTCTGTTCCCACATAGTTGCCTTTCCCTTCTACTTTCCCCTGGTGAATTCCTACTTACTTGTAAGGCCTCAGTTTGAATGTCAGTGTCTTTCCCTGAACTTTCTTACCCATAACCCTGATAATATTAAAAATAACTTAGGGAGCCAGGCATGGTGGCACATGCATAATCCCAGTGACTCGGGAGGCTGAGGCAGGAGAATCTCAAGTTTGAGGCTAGTTTCAGCAACTTTGTGACGCCCTAAGCAACTTAGTGAGACTCTGTCCCAAAATAAAAAATAAAAAGTTCTGTGGGTGGGCCCTGGGTTCAATTTTCAGTACCAAAAAAAACAAAACAGCAACACCTTATGGAGTACCTACTGTACGACAGACACTTTACATGTATTGTTTTACTTCATCTGGTGACCCTGTGAGTTACTCATAGCCCTGTTTTACAGTTGGGAGACTTAAGTCTTAAATAGGCTGCCCAAAGTCATTTACTTAGTAGTTGGTTTGACCATATGCTTCTGCTCCTTTTCTTTTGGGGAGCGGTATGGAAGAAGAGGTTACTTTATTGTTCTATCCTTGTTTTTTTCTTTCAAGGGATCCTTGATTACTTTAAATTTGAGAAATATTTTCCTAGATTTACTTCATGAATATCTCAAATTCCTTAAAAGCTTCTAATACCAGCTAGGGCATTTGGATTTACTCTGTGATGCAGGAAGGAACCCTTAGTGATCTCTAATTATAGCAGAGGAGTGGGAATACTGTTTCAAAGCAGATAAATAAGGAACCACTCTGGGTTTGAAGACTCAGTTTCCAGCTCCAGCTCTGATGTTACCCCACCTTAGTCAAGTCTCCCTGGTCCTCACCTGTGAGCTAGAGTTAATAAATGCTACAGAGGGTGGTAGCTGATTGTATACCTGAAAACTCTTTTCAAAGGAAATGATTTCTGAATTTGTACACCTAGTCAGGTCAATCTGGTCCTATCATGTGAGGTAGCTTAAAGTTCATACCACTAAAGTAGCAATGGAAGATTGTTAATAACCATGGCCTACATATCCGGGCCTATTTCCTTATCTTTAAAATGAACACTTTCTGTTGTCTTCCCAGTTAAGATTCTGGTGACCACTAGGGATTACCATGGTAATCAGTATCTTCCATCTCCCTGTTGCTGTTTATCCTTTACTCTCTTAGTTGGCCTGTTGGCTCAGCTCTCCAATTCTGACTTTGCCTCTTTCCAGTCTAGCTTCCACACTTTCTAGCCTACAGATGTGAGTGGTTAAGTCCGTGTTTCAGAGGCACCTGTTACCAACAGGTTAAAATCCATACACTTTGCATATCATTCATACCCTTTGTCATTCAGTTCTGTCTACCAGGGTTGCATGGTTTTGAAAGTGCAGGCTTTAGAGTAGGCTGGCTGATGGCGTTGTGATGAGTTCTGCGGTTAGGTAGGTAGTCTCAGTGAACCTGTGCAAAGTGACTTCATAGGGATGTGAGAATGAAATGGGATGTCATATGCTCAACATCAAGAGCTTGCTTAGGTGCTTCATCTCTCCCTGCTCTTCTTGCAGTCTTTGCTTTGGCTATACTAAAGATAGGCCTCTGTCCTGCCTTCCTCCCCAGTCTGCCTGGCTAACTCCTGCTAATCCTTCAAGATTAAGCTAAATGTTACCTCCTCAGAAATGTACAAGCCCTAGCACCCAGTGTAGGTGAGATGTGCAGAGAGTCCTTGTTGCTGTCCCACATAGTTCATGTTTCCATTATGAGAAGTAAGTCCTGGTTGATACTTCTGCCCATCTCCCTCAGTAGACAGCCCCTTGAGGATAGTATGTATCTTGTCTCTTTCCATATCCTCGGCTTCCACCATGTGGAATGCCATAAAATAGACTTTCCTAAGTGTTTATTTGAGGATTAAACATGGTTTGCCTAGGGCCATAAAGTTGGAGGGAGTCAAGCAACAGGAGCAGAGAGGAGACACAGGGAGCTCACTTACAGTCACAGCTTACTCCAGCCTTACTTTCAACTTTGCCTCTTCCCTCTTCGCCCTTCCCAGGTCACCAAAGTGAAAACAGATCGACCTTTACCGGAGAATCCCTATCACTCAAGAGCAAGACCAGAGCCCAACCCTGAGATAGAAGGAGATCTGAAGCCTGCCAAGCATGGCAGCCGCCTTTTTTTCTGGACCACGTAAAGATGGGTCAGTGGCCCATGCTCAGTCACACGCCCGGACAACTGGTGAAAACGCCCATGTGGTTTGCATCGACCGATAGTGTGTTCTTTCCTGGATCACAAACAGTAACAAAAAAACTAATTTATGTGACTTGGCAGTTATTCTATACCATTTCCTGTCCATTAAAAATTTTAAAGGAAACAGTTGTATTTTATTATGTTTTATGTAACCTTTTGGCCTTTAAAGATGACTTCCCCTCGCATTTTCTTCTCTTCGTCCTGCCTGTTCCTCTGGCTTTGCTTTACGTGGGCACTCATTAGTGCAGCTTGGGAGCCACATTGCGTCAAAGAACTGAGTGTAAAGGAAAGGCTTTGTTACCTGAGACGGTGCCTCGTGTTCACATGTTTTGAAGTCTCACTTCTTTGCAACCATTTCAAGCACATAGATTTCTGAAGAGGTCATTCAAGGGAAGCATCCAGGACAGTTGTGAAGGGGCGTTGAGCCTTGTGACTCAGGGTGTGGGAGGGGCTCCTGGCTGGGACTTAGGCCGTCTTGCTCAAAGTTTTCTTAAAGAACCCAACTTCCACCATTTCCCCTTGATATCCCATCCTCAGGCATTATAACCCAGATGTTTTTCCTGATAGACGAGGGAGGTGGGGGCTGTGCTCCCGGCTCCAAAGCCAGGAAGTCAGGAGGTCTGAGTGTCAATTCCAACCTTGGGTGTGTTCCTTAACCTCTTGTGAGAGGTTGAGTTTGAGGACAAACTAAAGGGCACATGCTTATCTACCTCCTGGGCAGGTTATAGTCAGAAGTGTTTATAAAGCTCTGGTTCAAAGCACTATTATGCACCCAACCCCCATTCAATTCCTTTTTCACTACTAGGCTATTTCCTCTTCATCTGGGCCACTCTGCACCTTGTGGTTGTGAATATAAATTGCACAGGACCCTGCATAAATCAACTCTTTGAGCCTTGGTTTCTCCTTTGCAGAACTGGAAAAAGTAAAATAGTTGGATAAGTGTCTTTCATAAGGCTTCCAACTCTCATTCTAGATTCTCAAGCTCTCATTCTAGATTCTCTTAAGTGGGAGGTTGCTGTGAGGCATTAGATGAGGTGTAGGGCTGTTAGCTGAAGTGTTTTGAGAATAGCTGTTCAAAGGAAAAGCATTGCATGATCCCTCCCCCACAATGCTGACCCCACATTTGGAAGGAAGCATCCTGTACCTTGGGTGAAATTCCCACCTGTTGTGCAGAAGTTCCTTGCCAGCTGATTTTGCTTCAGATTCTCCAATTTAAGATGAAGAATAGGACTTTGCATTTTTAGAATAGCAGAGGCAAAGTCCATTAACCCCTTGGAAGTCAACTCTGATGAATAAAGTATGAGTAGGGCTACAGATTGGCATTCATATGACACTTTAAGCCACATGTTGCTTCCTAGGTTCCTTCTATGGGGTAAACTGGGTCTTGGATAAATAGCAAATACTCACTGAGCACTGTGCATTGTGCCAAGGGCTTTGTATCTGTCATCTTTATGCTCAAGAGTCCTTTGAAAGAGATGCTATTATGTCAAGCCCATTTTATAGACAAAGGAACTAAAACTTAGGGAGGGGCTAAGAAGCGCTGGCTTGGTATATGAGAAGTTGTTGATGGAGGATGCTAGTGAAGATTGTCCGGTTTCAACAGCCACACTGTCCTTCATTCAGAGCCATCAGTAGTTTTCAGCCTTGGATGCACATTAGAATCCCTTGGGAACCTTGAAATACCCATGTCTGGATCCCACCCCTAGAGATTCTGATTTATTGATCTTGGCATGGGGTTTTTGAAAGCTTCCAGGCTGTTCTTAAGTGAAACCAAGGTGTAGGGCTATGAACTGATTTTATTCATGAAGAAGCAGGTTAGGAGGTTACATACTAGTCAGTAGGTAGTAAGAGACTAAGCTGAGATTTAAATCCAGTTACATCTGATGCCAAAGCCTATTTTTTCTTCCTTCCTTTCTTTCTTTCTTTTTTTTTTTTTTTTTCCCCCAGTACCAGGGATTGAACCCAGGGGGCTAATTTATCGCTGAGCTACATCCCCAGCCCCGCCCTTTGGGGTTCTTCCTTAGTTGTTGAGGCTGGCCTTGAATTTAGTCCTCCTGCCTCAGCCTCCTGAGTCACTGGGATTACAGGTATATGCCACAGTGCTCAGCTCTCTATTCCTTTAATATAAACTGGCACATATGAATCACTGGAGATCTTATTAAAATGAATATTCTATTCAGTAGGTCTGGAGTGGACCTGAGATTCCTAATAAACATCCTGTTGATGCTAATGCTGCTAGCCCATCAACCACATTGGGTAACAAGGGGAAAAGCCTTACTGTCTTTTAAGTGCAGGAATCTATGTCTGACTAATCTTCCCACTGCAGCATGTAACACTGGTCACTCCCCAAATGTTAATTCACCTCTTTAGAATCAGCCCAACAAGTCCTGAACTGTTAATGGCTTCAAATTCAATTGTAGGATGTTTTAACTTTTGCCCAAGTTGGATAGCAGTTCTTGTCTTCCCCCCTCCCCATCTTGCTTTGAATTCTTTGAACAAAGAAACTAACTTTTGGCTTTCCTGTACTCTTGATGGAATTACAGGACATCATAGCCTTCTAGGACAGGAGGATCTAAGCAATTAAAGATAATAATTTCTTAAATCTCCCACAAGAAATGCAGGTCTCAATTTCAGTAGGTAAAAGGTCACACAACCATTTGAAAGCAGTTAGTGTGAAGGATCCCTGAGCAGGGTTTCAAATAATAGTCAGAAAATCTTCTGACTATTATTTGGTTTTGGCTTAACAATAATGAGACTAATTCCTTACATTCCCTAAGGAAATTTATCTGCCCCCTTTCCTCTGCCGAGCCCATTCCTGTCTTCCCTATCGGAGTTCATAGGGTCTGCATCCTCCCATGTCAAAACACAAGATGCATCTTTGGCTCCTTCTGCTTGTTCCTCTCCCTCCTCCAATCTAGCACCAAGTCCTGTTGAGATTCTTCTATAATCTCTCATATTTGCTACTTCCTCTTTTATCTCACTGTCACTATTCCAAACTGTTTTTGTCCCCCTTGCCTGGATTATTAAAACTACTTCCGAATTGATCTCCTATAGCCATCTTCCCCTCCACTCCATCCTTTAATTTTCTTCCTGTGCTTGCTACTCAAAAGCCTAAAGTAACTCCCAAAAGGATATTAACTAAACCTAAATCCTTACTGTCATTCTGTCACTCCACAATCTGGCCCTAACCTAGCTCATTTCCCCCACTCTTATCTTACTTTTCCTTATTATGTATCCAACATTCCACACAATGCCATTCCTGGATTGTTTTTCAATTTCTAAATCTACATGGCTGCTATCCATTACCAGGAAACAATCCTTCCCCCATCTCTACCTCTTGAACCTCTACCCATCTCTCAAGGCAGACACTAGTGCTGTCTTCCCCAGGAAGCATCCCCTTCCTAGAGCCAGAAGTGGTCTTTCCTGCCCTGTTGTTCCCATGACACAATATAGTGTGATGGCTGAACACAGGGTTTTGGAGTTGGACTGTTTGGATGTGAATCCAAGCTCTGTCATTTAATAGCTGTGTGACCCTAGGTGTGTTACTTATCCTTTCTGTAACTTATTTTGCTTATCTATAAAAAAGAAAGGGGGAGTGCCTACCTTCTGATATGGCTACGAGTATTTAATGAGTTATATACATAAAATGCATGCTACAGTGCTAATAAGTGGCAGCATCGTTGTAATGCTCTGAGCATGTGACACCATGTCACGGTACTGGATATGTCTTATCTCCCCTGGTCTTAGTAGTGCAAGTGCTGGACTTTTATTTTACGTTCTATATCCTCATGCCCACTATATGATAGACATGCAGGAAATGATTAACTGTCCACCAAGTTCATCTTTCCAAAGGACTTCCAACACCCTCCCTGCTACAAAACCACAAGCAGGGGCTGGGGATATAGCTTAGTTGGTAGAGTGCTTGCCTCCCATGCACAAGGCCCTGGGTTCAGTCCCCAGCATCACAAAAACAAACAAACATAAACAACCTCCCACAAGCAAACAAATTCCTTCTACTGCAGATACAGGAGAAACTCTTTGAGGTTAAATTTGCATCTTCATGGATATCAAATCCTAGCTGAAATGCTTTGGCCATAATAAAAGATGTATTACTATTCCCTGAAAGGTTATGATATACTTGGACTTTAAAAAGCTGCTTCCAGGGCTGGGATTGTGCCTCAGCGGTAGAGCGCTCGCCTAGCACACGCAAGGCCCTGGGTTCGATCCTCAGCACCACATAAAAATAAATAAATACAATAAAGGTATTGTGTTCAACTACAACTAAAAAATAAATATTTAAAAATAATTTTACAAAAAGCTGCTCCTGTTACATAGGAAGCCTCGGTTTGGGGTCATGATGTCTTTGTGGGTCTGGAACCTTTGTAATATGTGTCCCAAGTAATTTGCTTTAATAGATATTGAAATTTACAGGTATATAGTACCTCTGGGAAACAAATGAAGGTTGACTGGTTCCATTGGCCACACTTTTGTCCTTCGAGGTCATCAGGTTCTTAGCCTTAGATGCACATTGGAATCAACTTGGGAACCTTGAAGTAGTACTGATATCTGTATCCCACCTGCAGAGATTCTGATTTAGTTGGTCTGGAGCAAATTTTGGACATACGGATTTTGTAATAAATGATATCCCTCTCACTCATTTATATGCATATATATTTTGCTGCATGGGAGAAAAAGGGGGTATAGTTGTAGCTACAACTCTGGAAAGACATTAGTTAATTAGTTAATTCATTCAACCAATACTTCAGTCTGCTGTGGGCTAGTTGGCATCTAGGCATGAGCAATGAGCATGAGAGACGGGCCCTGCTCCCTAGGAGTTTCTGTCCCAATGGTGGAGACAACAAACAGGTAAATGCAGGACCAAGATACTTTTGGGTTGTGATAAGTTCTGAGAAGAAACTAAATGAGGTAAACATGATAGTGAGTAGCTGGGGCCAAGGGTGTGTTTAGGAAGAGAAGCCATGGAAGGGCTCTTGGAGGAAGTGGTATTTGAAAAGGAGATGATGTATTTGAAAAGTGTCCGGGGCTGGGGGAATAGCAGAAGCAAACCCCTAAGGCAGGAACAGAGAGAAAGCTCCTCTGCCTGAAGTGTGGTTTTGTGTGTAAAAGCCCAGTGCAGGTTGCAGCTTATTTATCTTTGCCCTTATCCTGATGGGGACAAAAGTGTCTCCACAGTCTGTTGGACAAAGTACAGATTCAGTATGACAGCCAGTCTGCCCAAAGTCTGACTCAGAAACCTCCAACTTCATCTCCTACCATTGTCTCCCCTCCCCACCCCCCAACAATCCATCTATCTACACATTTTCTCCTATGGCATTGTGCCCCAAAAGCTCTGCCCCACTTCTTTTTTTTTTTTTTTTTTTTTTTAATATTTATTTATTTGCTTCAGTTGTACACAATGCGTTTATTTGTACGTGGTGCTGAGGGCCGAACCCGGGCCGCACACGTGCTAGGCGCGCGCTCTACCGCTGAGCCACAGCCCCAGCCCTCTGCCCCACTTCTTGATGAACCTTCCTTCAAGATGCAGCTTAAATTTTGTGAAGCATCCCTCCTCCTCCTCCCCCAAGGGGAATCCCATCTTCCTTCAGTTCTGGGGCATCCTGCACATCACTGTACTGCCCTCCTGCTTCTTAGGAGCAAGAACTGCACCTCATTTGCCATTGTATCTATGCTTTATGTACAAGGGCCCACAGAAATCAGTGCTTGCTAACTATTTGTTGAATGAATGCTGCACTGTATAGCCTCTCCAAAAGAGAAGCCTAGTAATTGTGAACTGTGTATCACCCTATGCAGAGTAAACACAGGGTGCTGGGGGTGAGGTCGGGATTCTACCTTAATGATTAATACCATTGGAGAAAAAAGGGAATCCTCTGGCTTTTTGTTTTTATTTTAGTGTTTTTTTTTTTTTTTTTTAAAGCCCAGAAATCTCTGTTGCAGTCTCTGTAAAACTGCTGTCTGTGAACCAAAGGAAGGATGCATAAAAGGTCAGATTAGGCTATGGTAATAAGAAATATAATTGCATGCTGGTATTCCTTTAATTTGAGTGTTGAATGCAAATTAAGTAGGCATGCCCTTTCTGGAAGCCTTGTTTTAATCAATTCTGCTGCTCTGGTGGAAGAGTTGATGCTAAAAAGAAAATGATAATAACATTCCTTTCACTTGCCATCCAAAACTAAGGTATTCTGTGATGTGATAATTGTTTGATTTAAAGGCTTGTTTATTTATTTATCTGATTGTCGAACATGCAGCACCTCATGTTCCAATGGGGATTCCCAAGGATCTGAAGTTCCCGGGGGGGGGGGGTGAACTCAAGCCAAAGAATTTCAAGAAAATCCTTCAGCATCTTTTCTCCTATATCAGTGTAATGGGCAGCTGGGCAAAGAGGAAGAGGAGGCTGGAGCAATGTCCAGTTCCATCTATGACTTTGTTTCATGGCCTCGACAAGTCACCATTTTATTTGAGTCAGTTTCTTTAAGCTATGAAGTATAGGACTAGACCAAGATGACATCGGAGCTCTTTTTCCATGTCAAAAATTAATATAAGCCAAGGTGGTGGCACACGCCTGTGACCCCAGCTACTTGGGAGGCTGAGGCAGGAGTGTTGTGAGTTCAAGGACAGCCTGAAATACAAAATATTGAGAGACCTTGTCTTAAAAAAAAAATTTATTTTTTAAAGAGGTGGTTTTCCTATTAGTCAACTTGTTGGGAGAAACAGTGGGGTTTTTTGATGATTTTCTTGAAATAGATCTAATCACCTGGGCACTCCATTTTGGAAATTTCATTAACATAAGAAGGGCATTTGGGGGTCTCTGTTTTTTTTTAATATTTATTTATTTGCTTTAGTTGTACACAATGTGTTTATTTTTACGTGGTGCTGAGGATTGAACCCGGGCCGCACACATGCTAGGCAAGCACTCCACAACTGAGCCACAATCCCAGCCCCTGGGGGTCTCTGTTTTAAATAGATCACCTACACATGACATTTGAAGAAGGAAGTATGGAAGAGATTCAGAGATTTCTTCATCCATTTCCCTCATTAGAAATCGTTTCAGGTAAGTTTATTTGTTGAGACAGAGTTGGCTTGGAGGATTATTACGGAGCCTTTGACTTAAAAAGTAACAAAAAAACCCAATTAACTGCTCCTAATTAAGCCAACTTTGATCTGAATCCCTCCACCCTCTTGCATTCAGGATGGCTGAAACAGGGAGCACTAGATTAGGGAGATTCATCTCTAGGAGTGGGGAGCAGCAGGTGGGATGCTAAAGGGGATCCAGGCATGGGAAACTGAGAGGTCAGGCATGGATACTTTGTATATAACCAGAGATATGTAAAAATGTGCTCTATATCTGTAATATGAATTGTAATGCATTCTGCTGTCATATATAACAACTTCGAATTAAAAATAATAATAATAGGGCTGGGGTTGTGGCTCAGCGGTAGAGCGCTCGCCTAGCACGTGCGCAACCCGGGTTCGATCCTCAGCACCACGTACAAATAAACACATTGTGTACAACTAAAAGCAAATAAATAAATATTAAAATAATAATAATAATAATAAAAAAACAACCAAGACAGAACTGAATCAGAAAGTGGTTGGGAAATAAACACCCTAACAGGAGTATCTGCAAAGGCGGTGAACAGGCAATTTTAGAAGAGAACAACAGGGTGGCCAATAAACATGTGAAAAGATGTTTCACCTCACTAGCATTCAGAATAATGCAAATTAAAAGCACAATGAGAGAGGTTGGGGTTGTGGCTCAGTGGTAGAGCGCTAGACTAGCATGTGTGAGGCCCTGGGTTTGATTCTCAGCACCGCATATAAATAAATGAATAAAATAAAGTTTCAGCATCATCTAAATAAATAAAAAGCACAATGAGATGCCATTTTATTTGTTCAGCAAAAATGTAAAAACTTGATAATATTAAGTATTGACCCAGATTAAGGAGCAATGGCTTCTCTCCATCCTGCTGGTAGGAGCACAGATTGGTACAGTGATGCGTTATGTTTGGAGGACAATTTGCTGCATCTATCAAAATATGTATGTGAAAGTTTATACTGCAGAAGCACTGATTTAAGTACTATAAGGTGTACAAGGGTTTCACTGGAGCATTACTCGTAAAAAGTGAGAGAGATACCAAGTGTCCATCCGTAGCAGAACAGTTGAAGGGTTTGCCTTAGAGCTGCACAGTGGGATCTCAAGCAGCCATGAAAGAACTGAAGTGATTCTATGTGGATACCGGAAACTTCTCTGTGATATGGCTCCCTTGCATATCAAATGATGTGGGGATTATTTGTACTGTTCTATCACCTCTTCTTGACCTGAGCTTCTCAAGGTAGGGACAGTGTATGTTCTTTTTCTAGCAGGAGCAGAATTGAAATCCAAGCCTGATTGGTCTCGTTGCCCTGCTCTGAGTTGTCACTTAGGAATTGGTGAATTGGGATGTGAGGAGGAACAGAAGAGAGCACAGTGACTCAGCCAAGGCCACATAGCTCAAGCTTCTCTGGCAAACATGGTCAAAATGGCAGCTCTGCCTGGTGACTATTGATGGTTTTGTCCTCGTTGGGCCTGGAGAAGCACATTGTACTTCTCTGAGATTTAGTTTCATCTTCTGAGAGAGAAGAATAACATCAGGACTTCCCTTCTTGGGTGGTTTTGTTGATGCAGCAACAAGCTGATTGTGCTTTGCCTGGTACCAAGTGGATATGTAATAAATGAGCTCTGTCAAGGTGGCAGGTGCACCAAGCAGTGGGGTCGTGAGGCGAGCTGGACAGGCAGTAGAGCGGAGATTTTCCAGGGACAGGGGAGCCTGGCTGACAGAACACAATGCTCTAGCCACAGACCGCCTGAATGGAGGCCCCCAGCTCGGTGTCCCCTGTGAGTCAGTATTAGGCTAATTGGTGGACAATGGCGTTAATGAAAAGGCCATGTTTCTTGACAAAAGCATCCACCCAGCTCCCAAGCCTGGAGACAGCTTGAACCACTTGTGCAGATCCCCTCTTCTGGGGAGGGTTCCAATCTGTTGGCGAACTGGAAACACAGACGTCCTCTCCAGCAGGGTGTGGGCCCCGACTTGTTGGCAAGTCCAATGTCAGAAATCAGAGGACTGGACTCACTCATGGAGCAGCAGAATAGGGGACCTTTACAGACCAATAAATTCTCTTTACATCACAGGTGGGGAAACTGAGGCCTGGCAACGGGAGAGGCTCAAATAATAGTGAAATTAGGACCGAGCCTAGACTTCCAGCGCTGCCACCCTGGACAACCTGTGGGCCTGCAAATGGGATAGTCCAAGCTGTGCAGAGCTGGATGCATGGACAATTAAAGGTGTAGGGCTGGGGGGAAGCAGGGGAGCAACGTGAGCAAAGACATGAGAGTGGGACTGTGGAGGCCCACCGTGGAAATAGCCCCTAGGGGTGACTACTCCTTATTTACCTATTGATCTGTTTATTTATGTGCAGTACTGTAGATTGAACCCAGGGTGCTCTACCACTGAGCTACATTCCCAGCCCTTTTACTTTTTATTTTGAGACAGGGCCTCTCTAAGTTGCTGAGGCCTGTCTTGAACTTGTCATCCTTTTGCCTCAGCCTCCCAAGACACTGTGATTACAGGCGGGCACCACCCTCTTTGCCAAGCATTGTGCCAAGTGGTTTTCATGTATTGGTCCATTTATTTATTTCTCACAATGATGCCTGACATTCTTGTTATTCTCATTTTACAGATGGAGAAACTGGAACTCAAATGGCTTTGTCAGGCTGGGGTTGCAGCTCAGTGGTAGAGCGCTCGCCCTGCAGTGGAAGGCATTGGGTTTGATCCTCAGCACCACATAAAAATAAAAAATGAAGGTATTGTGTCCATCTATAATTTAAAAAAAAATTTTAAAAAAGCTTTGTTACTGCCCCCAGACCACATGGCCATTAAGTGACAACACCCAATTTTGTCTGACCCCAAACTGTAAGTTTAGGCAGTCTTAACACACCAGAGGTAGATCATGCACGTGGAAATACTTGGCACTTAGGAGACTTGAAAAACACGCAGACAATTTCCATCAGAATCAACGCATGTCTTTCACTTGCCTCCTAAAAGCCAAGCAGTTCCATACGTGTCTACCTATGGTGGTTTAGCTGCTACTACTATTCTTCTACTATTGTTATCACCTCCAGTCAACATGCCAGTTCAGCTAGGTAAGAATACGTCCCCCAAGTTTCAGATGGGGTGCTGAGGCCCAGAGAAGGTAGGTGGCCTGTCCACAGCAACACAGCTGGCTGGTGGTGGAGTGAGACAGCAGACTCAAAGAGATAAGCATAAAGGATGGCCTGGCCAGGTCTCAGGAGGTGGGGAGGGATGGGGCAGGTCCAGACCCAGGGCAGCAGCCCCTTCCTGGCTTCCTGACAGAACTATTGTTTGAAGCCGGTTCTTGGACATCCAGGAAATGGGCGACATCACTCCCAACAAAGGAGAGGAAGCTGCTTGAATGTTTCAGCTCCACCTCACGCGCTCGCCCTGGGGCTGGAGGTGGGAGCCTGGCCAAGGCTGCCTGACCCTCCGCTCAGTCAGGCCATCCAACCCCCACCCTGGGTCTGGCCTGATCCCTCTTCTCTCTGCCAGCCTGGTTCCAAATGCTCCAAGCCCTTCCTGTCCTAGAAGCATCCCCAGAGCTGCACCAAGCCCCTCTTTCTGAGAGCCTGCAGCCCTGGGGTCCTGTTGGATGGGACGTGCCTTCTACTACGCCCCATGGTTGGACAGGACTGCACTTTTAATTCTGAGCCATGCCTGGCTTCAGTTTTCCCATTTTGCATGGAGGCAGGACTTCAGGTGGGGTTGGTCTGGGTGTTCCTGAAGAGCTTTTACCTCTTTTAATTCTAAGCATCTTTCCTGCCTAAATGAGGAGAAAGGGGCAGTACCTAAGGCCCAGAAAGAAGGGGAGTCCCAGGCAGCAGAGCTGTCACTGAGGGTAGAACTAGGCAATTAGTAAAGCAGAAATTGCAGATGGTCTTTCTAGGATCAGAGAGGCCTGAGTTCAAATACCAGCCCTGCCTCTTATTAGCTGTGTGACCTCGAGCAAGTCATCCTACCTCTCTGAGCCTTTGTTTCCTCACCCATGAAATGCAGCAATAAGACCTACTTTGCAGACTGGTTGTGGGGATTAATATGGGGGAAATGGGCATAAAAGGGGCACAAGTAGTTTGGCAGACATGCAGCACCTTTTCTCTCCCATGGATGACTTTTCTGGCAAGAATTGGAGGAAGATGGAGACACTGTTGCATAATGTTTAAGAAATTCCAGACTCTGCAGAGCTGGGAGAACAAAGATACTGTTTTATTTCCTGTCTCTCTAAGGTGTGTGTGAAGCAGAGCCCATCAGGGAGTGGCAGAGGTCTGCATGTGGCATTGAGTGAACTCACAGGTCACTGCTAACCAGGGCTGCAGCCACCTGTGAGCTCATCTGGATCTAGTGTGGGACCATGGCCCAGGCACGGGAGATGCACCCGTGGGGGACATCTGGCTCATCTTCTTATCTAGATCAAGAGGAGGCCCAGTGATGGCAAGTGACCCCTCCTTCTGGTCACAGAGCGAGGCTTCCTGCCTCCCAATTGGAGGAACCTGGCACTTGAGAGGTTCCTTCTTCCCTACCTGGTTCCAGCTCAGGGAAGGAGGGCGGGGAGGTGGAGAGGAGGCCAGGACTCCTGCGCGGGCAGGGAGAGACGGCTCCAGTGCTTCCCTCCCAGACTGCCTTTCTTCTGGCCTTCCCAGCACCCAGGCCTCCTTCTTCTGCCTTTCTGACCTCAGGCTTCTCTTCTGTCAAGATGCCATGAAAACCTGCTCTTACAAACAGACAGGTGGAATGTACCTGAGGCCAGGTAGAGGGGAGGGGTTGTTTAGACCTTCACTGTCCGTCACAGCATTAGTTGAGCACCTAATACTTGCCACGTTGTAGTCCCAGACTCTACATGGACACCATAAGGAAGGCATCTCAGAGATGAGGAAGTGGAGGTACAGAGAGAGGAAGGCCTCTACCCAAGGCCACACAAAGTGTCAGTGGTTTCTTCAGGACCAGAACTCTGCTTCCAGTCCAGAACAACCCTCTCCCAAATACCACCATGTCCCAGCCTGGCAGCCCTGCCTGCCAGGCCTGGTGAGGAGAGGAAGGATAGGCAAGGAGAGAGGAGGGGGAGGGTTAAGAGGCTCCCCCAGCCCCTCCCCCAGCCTCCCACCATAGGGAACAAATCTCCAGGAAGCCCAGCAGGTGGCCGGGTCCCAGCTGATTGCAGGAGATGGCATGAGGCCTGGCGGTTGCCATGGTGACTTCCTGATTCGCGCCTGTTCCCGCTGAGGCTTTGGGAAGTCAGACAGACATACCTGGGCAGTCTCCATGCCTGGCTGGGCCTCTCTGAGGGGGAGGGACACGTGGGAACGTGGCGTGCCTCCTCACGGAGAATCCACGCAGGGGTGTGTGAGCTGTGACGGCAGCAGGTACGCAGCGGGGGCATTCACACCGCCCTCGGATGTGGAGACCACATGTGGCCGGTCGCAAACCTTCCTGACCTGGCAGAGTGGCCTGGAAGGCCGGCTATTGAGAACAGGGCAGCAGGAGGGACCTGGGGAGGGCGGAGGCGCTGGAGAGCTGGCCAGGGGTCTGCTGCGAGGGGGACGCAGCTGGGGGGTGAGGGGGCCACAGGGGGCTCTCAGGCCAGGCTAAGGAGCTCGGCCATTCACCTGGAGGTACTGGGTAGCCAGTGACCCCTCAGAAGCTCATAGAGGATGGGCCAAAGTGGGGGGACTGAGGGCAGCGAGAGCAGTGTGATGCCGAGCTTCCCTCCTGGCTCGGCCTTGTTTTCATCAGCATTTACACTTTCCAACACACGCCACTTACTTGCTATTTCTTGTCTGTGTCCCCTAGGAGGTCAGTTGGTGAGAGCAGAGGGCTTGACTGCTTCTTTCACGATATGTATCAAGCCCCAAGAAGATGCCTGGACCCAGGTGCTCAATAGATGTTTGCTGAATGAATGAATGAATGAGGCCTGGAGGAGAGGCGTCACGAGGGGAGGAGAGAAGTGTGCAGGGGCTGAGCCGGGCGCAGTGGCACACACCTGTAATCTCAGTGACTCTGGAGGCTGAAGCAGGAGGATCACAAGTTTGAGGCCAGCCTGGGCAATTTAGTGAGACTCTGTCTCAAAGTAACAAAAACAAAAAGGGGTGGGGTGTAGCTCAGTGTTTGCCTAGCATGTGTGAGGACCTGGGTTCAATTCCCAGTGTCACAAAAAAAAAAAAGAAAAAGAAAAAATGAAATGATTGATTGGATAAGGTCACTGTGATGGAGGATGGATCTATATGGATCTATGCCTGAGGCCTCCAAGGACTTCTGAGTTGGTGGGTGTGGCCCTTTGCAGATGCTGTCATAGCCCAGGTATGAGGCCATGGGGTGACTCCAGGGGGGATGTGGGATGCTGGGGCTAGAGAGAAGTGGAGCGCTGGACAGGGGCGCCTGAGGTGGCATCGCGTGCTACACACTGGACCTGAGCAGATGGGGAGGAGGTCTTGGGGTCGTTTTAACTCAATATCCGGGGTACTCGCCTGACCCCTCTGGGGCCTGTAGCTTCTTCTAGACCCCTGTCACCCAAAAGAAATATAGCAAAGGCCACAAATGCAAGCCACATGTCATTTCACATTAGAAAAGCATAAAGAGACAGGTGAAGTCAGTTTTAATAACATACTTCAAAGCCGGGCGCGGTGGTGCACGCCTGTAATCCCAGCACTTGGGAGGCTGAGGCAGGAGGATCGTGAGTTCAAAGCCAGCCTCAGCAATGGTGAGGCACTTAGCAACTCAGTGAGACCCTGTCTCTAATAAATTTAAAAAAAAAAGGGGGCTGGGGATGTGGCCCAGTGGTCCAGTGCTCCTGAGTTCAATCCCCGGTACCAAAAATAAATAAACAAACAAACAAATAAATAACATACTTCACTTAACCCCATATGTCCACAATATTATCATTTTGATAGGCTATCAATATAAAAATTATGGATGAAATATTTTACATTCCTCTTTTTGGGTACAAAATCTTTGTAAGCCCACGTGTATCCACACAGAGCATCTCAGTTCAGGCTCATTACAAGCTCAGTGCTCAGTAACCACATGTGGTCAGTGCTATTGCAGGGGACACAGCTCTAGGCTCGGGGGCTCACCCAGCAGTCAGGAGGTACAGGTGGGGCTGGATTTGCACAGGTACCAGCTGATTGCAGCTGGGGTAGGGGAGAAGGCAGTCCCCTGGGTCGAGGGAGGCCTTTCTTCCGGTTCAGTCCTTCCTGTTACTTGCTCACTCACTCATTGTGCTGGGCCTAGGGCTAGAAGAGTGCCTTCTTACTAGGAATTCCTCGTAGATGAGGAAGGAGATGCTCAGAGATGTGGAGTGGCTTTCTGGAGGTCGTATAGTTGGAAATCCGCGGAGCTCTTTCTCTTGTCCCATGATGCATGAATAAATGAGATGTACCCACATGGGAGGAGGTTGAGGTGGGATCTACAGAGGGGCTTTCTTAAGGAAGCCCATGCCTACAGATCTCTCCCCAGTGGCCTAGGCTTTTGATGCCCACGACCTTGGACCGGTAGTTCCTTATGAACCTGGACTTAGGTCATCTTCTTTCGGGACTACACTCAGTCTAGCAACCCCGCCGAAGGGCCAGTGAGTGGCTCCCACGGCTGACCTGGCAGCTCTGGGGGTTGGACTGGGATCAGCCTGCATGTCCCCATCCTAAAGGCCGTCCCCTAGCAAGGCAGCAGAGGGTGGGGGGGGGACAACAGAAGCTCCATTCTCAGTCCTGACTTCTGCTGTTCCAGTTGGTGACCTTGGGCAAGGAGCTCTGCCGCTCTAGGCTTCAGTGCCGTCTCTGCCCCGGCAGCAGCCTGCCATGAAAGGGTGGGACCACAGGAAGGCCACGAAAGCATATGGCGTCCGCAAGAAAGGACGGCTCTGGGCTTGTCATGGGACTGCTTTCCAAGAAAGAAAAACTCAGGTGAGTTTTGTGTAGAAACTCAGACTCTGTTGCTTCCGGCAGGTGGAGGGCTGGCAGGGGACCCCCAGGAGTGAAAACTCAGGAATATGTGTCTGGGGTCTAGACTCCCCGGGCTGACTATGACCCAAAGGGTCTACTCATTTGAGCTCTCCTTCCTGTGTCATTACAAAGTACTGAGAGCCAAGTGGGCACCGGGTGGGTTAGGTAGCTCTTTACAGATGAGGACATTGAGGCCCAAGGAAGTCTGGTGACGTGCCAGGGAGCAGCTGGGTTGGGTTTTAAACCTTGTCTTCCTTGTCCAAAGCCATTCCTCTGTCTGGCCTCTGCCCAGCACACTGAGGTGCTGATGGGCTGTTTCCCAGGAGTCACGGCAACTGCCTTGCAGATAGCCTGTCCCTCCGCCGCAGGCTGGGGTCAGCGTGTGTGTGCACCGAGACACGAGGGAGCAGGGAGGCTGCGGGGCCAGGCGCGGCCGGATTCACAGGTTGAAGACTGTTCCTCTGGACTTCCGGACTTCGTGCCTTCCCCTGCAGCCCCTTCCCTGGCCACCTCCCTTCCTGGCCTGGTGCTGGGGGTGACCATCTGACCATCGGGTGGAGTGGCATCCGGGCTGGAGCTAGAGCTGTGAAGAGGGTGTCTGGGCAGAGACTGATGGCCTGTCACTTGGCTGCCTGCACATGCTCAAATTCTTTGTCTCTCTGCAAGTGGGGACTGTGTGTGTGTGTGGTGGGGGGGGTTGGGACAGCAGAATAGGAGGGAGGCAGGGGTGAGGGTGGGTGTTGGGAGACACCTCCAAGGCCTGCTGCTCTGCTCCCAGCTGGACAGGCCCTTAGGCTTGGTCTGATGTGTTGGAGGGTGGGGTGGGGGTAGGATGGGTGTTTGGGGGAAATCAGGCCGTTGCCCCTAGCTTTGAATCTAGACTGACAGGAGTTCAAGTCCTGACTTTGCTTCCCTCTTACCTGGGGACCTCGGCAGGTCCCTTTCTCATTTTCTGTCCTGGGCCTCTATTTCTTGATTCATTCAATGGGTCTGTCCAGCTCCGACATGTGACCTATGTAAAGCTGAACTGATTGATCAGGACATTTGGCCCTGACATTCCAGAGGCCTTGGGGCTCTCCAGATGGAGGGAGCAACAGGGGTTGAGTGTCAGCATTGTCTGAGGGAGGTACTGAGGGGACTGGGAGCCCTGTGGGAGAGGCTGGGAAGGTGAACTCTCCCTGATGAAGAGCCTGCCAGGAGAGAAAGCCAGGCTGCTCCTCTGCCCAGCCTGGGCATCCCATGCTGGGGAAGGAGGAGGCCAGGCAGGTGGGAAGGTGGGGAGGACAGAGGTGACATCTGTCCTGGAGGGAATAGCTCCTTAGCATTTGAGCCACCTCCACACACGGTCCTGCCAGACCCCCAGCCACTCACACACAACTACATAGCTCTGTGCACACAGCCACCCTCAGTCCCCATCACTGAGCCACAGCTAGGCAGTCACACTCAGCTCCAGGGTGTCACAGAGAGCCAAGCAACTGCACACACAATCACAACCAGTCCCCCTCCCCAAGCCCTTCTGCAGATGGACACAGCACAACCACCAGTAGGCACAAGGCCCTTCAAAAATGGTCACACAGTGACCTGTAGGATCAGAGGTGCTCTGAGGCAGCAGCCAGTCAGCACAGAGTGCGCACGCACGTGTGCTCCTTTGGGGGCCAGAGGTCTGGGCCCAGCTCTTGGAAAACCACTTTGAATCCTCATAGACACACAGTGGCCCCCGAACCTGCCCTGGGCAGGGGCCACTGGGATGACTAATCCTCTGTGGATCTGAAACCCCTGTAATAAAAGCAGCTACACGGCCCCCTCCCCCAGCAGCCCCTAGGACCCCCCAGCAGCCCCAGTGTGCCCTGCATGATCACACACAGCCTGCCCCAGCACCCCGCCTTGGCATCCAGAGCTCTAACCACCCTTATTCCATCTGATGCCCCTCTAGTTTCTGCCAGCTGAGTGCAGGTAGAACATCTCACACGGGGGCAAACTGAGGCAGGGAAGGCGCAGCAGCCACTGCTCCAGGGTAGAGCCAGGCCTCGTCAGAGGCAGGAAGCCAGGGAGGGGGTCCCTCAAACCCGCGCTCTCCCGCGCCACCCACTCTCCGTCTGCCGTGCGGGGGGCACCCTGCAGCGTGCTCCTGTCCCCCTCCACCCCAGCACCCAAGGGCTCCTGGGCACAAAGCCACTTGGCGGCGCTCGAGGGGGCGCGCGTGGGAGCGCGCGCGGCGGCCCGCGCCTCCGGCCAAGATGTTCCCTCTCGGCGTGATTGACAGGCTCGAGTGCCGAGAAACAAAATTGTTTATGCGCTAATGAATAAGGCCCTGATTGCAAGATCCTGTTTGGAAAATTATAGTGCGGCGGCGGCGGCGGCGGCCGCGGCGGCCCAATTACAGCCCGCGCTGCATATTCATTTCGTCTCTCCTTTGCATGGAGATGAACGAGCGGCCCCGCGCCCTGCAAAGGCAACGCCAAATTTAGTCCCAGGTTCCGCACTCCTCCGCGCCATTGTCTGCCCCGGACCACCTGCCTCCTGCCGGCCTGATTGCCCTGGAGGGCGCGGGAGGAGGCTAAGAAAGTTCTCCCTGCCCCCTCCTCCTTGCACCCCCTTCCCCGCGCCCCGAGCCTTTCTCCATCTTCCCGTCTCCGACCCCTCTCCACCTCTTTATTTCATTCCCGGTGTCTCTCCTCTCTTTCCTCTGCGCCTGGCACACTTTCCGACTTTCTCCAGGTCTCTAACTCTGTGTGTGCCTCCCTAGGATTTGTCTGTGGAACAGGGGCGGGGAGTGTAGCACAGTGGTAGGCGCACGCCCAGGAGGCCCAGGCCCTGGGTTCCGTCTCCAGCACCAAACGAATCAGTAAATAAATAAAATGTGAGAGGTGAGGACGAATTTCAGTCACCTCTCCTCCTCCTTCCAACTGCAGAAATTCCCTGGGTTCCTGGATCCTTGGGAACAGCAGGGATAATAAGGGGTCTGTTCCAGGGAAGCCAGGGAGTTACGAGGTGGGTCCTTTGGCTTTGAGGGTGGTCAGTCTCTCAGCTTCCTCCCTGTCTCCTGCCTAGGCCATACCACAAGCCCTATCCCTCCCGTGTCCAGGTGCCCTGGCCACCTAGCCCACAGCTCCCTGCCTCACACATGCTCTTTGCTAGCCCACCCTTCCTGTCCTTCAGACCCTTCCCCGTACAGCTGGAAAGAGCCTTCCCCTCTCACCCCAGGCAACTGGACAGCTCCATCTCCTAAGCACCCTGTTTCCAGGCATGTCCTGTTATAGTCCATTTATGTCCTTCTGGGCTGAGTCACTGGGGACCCTGTGTCCAACTCAGGGCTGACTTAACACAGGCTCCCTGATATGGGGAGGCATTCGTCCTCCCCTGGTGTGGGTGTTGGTGGGCAAGAGTGGATATGAGGCTGGGAGAGAGGGCCTTTGGGCCCCTAGCCCAAATGGCTTCCCCAGGCCAGGATCAGCCCTGGGCTCAGGGTAGTGACAGAGATGACCGTCCTTCTCATTGGGTCATTGCCATGACAGACAGGTGCTCAAGGCCCAAGTGTGGCTTATGAGGTGATGGTTATGGAATTTATTTTTTCTGTGTTCCTCCCCATCTTGCCCTGGGAACCCCATAAAGTGACCAGGACAACCCTTCCTGGGGCAGGAATAGGGGGACAACCACAGACACCATTTGGCTGAGACAAAAGCCCCTACCCAGAGAAACACAAAGTGATATATTCACACAGTCTTATACACACAGCCACCCACACACAGATTCTCCTTGAAAGACCCAAAGTCGAGACACAAAGACAGGCTGGTCCAAGGCAGTGTGTGGGGCGGCACTGCCCTCTGGTGGTTATTCTGGAAATCTCTCCCTCAGGCCTGGACTGGCTTCCCAGAGCCACAGCTGGGCTGTAATGGGAGACACCCAGACCTGGAAAATTAGGACTCCAGGAATGGAGTTTCAGGAAGGAAAAGGGACTTAGGGTCTCTTGAGCTCCAGTTCCCTGCCTACATTCATACGTACTCTAGCCCAGAACTTGTTCAGAGTAGGAACTACCCAGGGATGGTGGAAAGGGAGGGAGTTCCCCATCCTGGGAGACATATAAGCTGGTTTAGAACCACTTGCAGATTAGCATCCTTTAGTGGAAGAGTGGACAACGTCACAGGGCATCACCAGCCTGAAGAGCCCTGGGAGGCACATCCAGCCTTCTACCCCAGCCCAGCTTCTGTTTGGTTGTTTGTCAGCCACGAAGCTGTGAGGCCTTCTCAGCGCCTGGATCATCAGTGTGAGATCCTAGGTGGTGAGAAAGCTCTCAGAGGGTAGCAAGGCCCACCTCAAAGCCAGTCTCGTGGGCATGAATTTAACCCTGGGCGTCTGGAGACAGGCCGAGGTGGACAGGGAAGTCGGCAGATGAGTGTGTGAGTGCTGGCCAAGGAGAAGAAACTGAGAAAGGCAAGCCAGCCAGGAAGGACAACAGTGGCCTGGATCAGGGCAGGGACAAGAGTGAGTGGCCAGAAGGGCACCAATTCCAGAACTGTCGAGAGAGTCGGCTCACCAGTCCTTGCTGAGGGGCTAGCCATGGAGGACAGGGGGCCAGAGGAGGTGCAAGTGATGGGGGGGAGGGGAGAGGAAATGAGTCTGACTTGGCTCTGCCAAGCCTGAGAGCCAGGGGACATCCAGGGCACCACCCAGGAAGTTGAAATTGGGTCTGAAGGCAGCCATGCGTGGGTTGGAAGGTTATTGACAGGCGGTTGAAGACGGTAAGTAGATGAGGGCACCCAGGCAGCGCCCTGAGAAGCCTTAAGCACCAAAAAGGTGGTGGTGCTCACACCTCCTCTGTGCACCAAAGAGAAGAGCGTGTTGCGAAACGCCACACTCGAATTACAGACATGTCAGTCTCACTAAGTGGACGGAATACTGGACACTGACATTTCCCTCCCCATCTTCCTTTCTTGGTGCCCCTGGTCTGATGGTCCCCTAGGTCACCTGCCTGCCTGCCTGCTAGGTGACTCAGCTGCAAGTTCAGGCAAGAGCCAGGAGGTCAGAGGCTCTGGAAACACCAACAGGCAGGGACAGAGGGGAGAGGAGCCTATGGCAGTCTGAGAAGGAAGAGTTGGCGGGGCAGGAGGAGAGCCAACGTCATTGGGGCCAGGAAAAGAGGCTGCAATCAGTCACGTTGGAAATCAGAGAAGGAAGGGAGATGAGATTGAAAGACGGTGCTCAGCTGTGGCAGCGGGGCTGCCAAGTGGGCACTGCGATCAACGGTCACTCAGCAACGCTCAGCTAGTTGGATTTCTAAGTGTCCCTGCCCAAGGGCACCAGCCTTAAGTGGGGACACTTTGGTGCCCTTTGCCATTGAGGACCCTCTAGACTGAGAAGCAGGAGGGAATTGGACCCTGGGGTAGTGTTGAAGTGATCTGGCTTAGGAAGTAGAGGAGACCAAAAACGTGGGTGGGCCCCAAGCAGGGGAGTTCATGGCTGCTGGGCAGCAATTCCTCTTCTGACCACAAGAGGGCAGCCAAACAACAGGCCAAGGTCCTGCCTTGGCCCAGTCTTCTGCGCGCAAGGGCTGTATTTCCAGATCCTGTTCTCATCTGCATGCAGTGGGTCGTTGGACTCAATGGCCCTCAGTGTCCTCACATGCAGGGTGAACCCTGATGGGGATCCCCTTCATTTTGTGTCCCCACTTCCACCTCGCCCAGTGGGACAGTCACAGAGTGAAGGGCATAGGCACAACATAAGACACAGAATGCTGGCTTGAGGGGCCTGTGCAAGATTGGCAAGTGGTGACCAGATGACCCGCGAACTTGGGGCAGACTGTCTGTAATAAAAGTGTCCGAAGGTGCCTCTGGCTCCCTCTTACGGGGAGTGCTGGGGAGGTGCCTGCTCTCTGGCCCCCTGTCTGCCTCCATTAGCAGATGTCTCCCTGGGAGGTCGGAGTTGGTTTCTTGTTGCTGATCCTTTGTGTACGCAGTGCGTACCCTTGCCATCTCTGTGGGAAAAGGGCATGCGTGCTTCCTCAGCACCTCTCCATCCTTTGCTCTTTGTGACACCCCTGCCCTATCCTTGGGCGCCTCCCAGGGCTGCTCCAGGAGTCCCTGGTCTCTAACACTGGTCAAGGGGTGGCAATGCTAAGGGTCAGGACAATTGGTTCCTGGCGGTGGCACCACGATCAGATCTTCAGAGAAGCTGGCATACCGGTGGATTCAGGTAGCCTCAGCCTGGCATGAAGAGTCAGGCTGGGGTCTCATTCCCATGTATGGTGAGTGTGGACTTATTTGACCACTTCTGGGACAGTGGCAGGGTAGCCAGAGCTGGAACATGAGCAGGAATGTCCACACGGGGAGACAGTGCCTGCCGGGAGAGTCCTTCCCACAGCACTGAGCCAGCCAGGGGCAGCATGTAGAGAGGGGCCCGGAGAGTGCCCACGGGCCAGCTGGCCTGTGCCAACTCCTACTGTGCAACCCTGGGCAAGTGGACAGTCTCTCTGACCTTCGGTGGAAATACCTCCCCAGGATTCTGAGCATCATCTTATAGTCTTAGGGCTATATCCGGTCCTGGGACTGGTGCAATAAGGGGCAACACTAGGCTGCTCACCTGTCCTCAGGACCCAGCCCTTGGGGGTTTGGTCTCTTGCGGATGGGTTGGGTCCTGGTATCAAAATTTTGGCTTTGGGGTTGGGAGGGGCAATTAAAGAACTCTGTGGTCACAAGAGAGTGGCCACTCCCTTGGACAGGTGACCCGGGCAAGTCTCCTCCTATCTCCGAGCAGCCGTTTCCTCATCTTTCCTGTGTTCTCTCTAGGAAGGAACTTCATAGTTGACAGGGTTGGGTCCTGGTATCAAAATTTTGGCTTTGGGGTTGGGAGGGGCAATTAAAGAACTCTGTGGTCACAAGAGAGTGGCCACTCCCTTGGACAGGTGACCCGGGCAAGTCTCCTCCTATCTCCGAGCAGCCGTTTCCTCATCTTTCCTGTGTTCTCTCTAGGAAGGAACTTCATAGTTGACAGCTCCCACCAGCCCCACTGCCTCCCAGGTGCCAGGCTGAGTCAGTTCTTGGGCCCTGTCTTTCCTGGGGGTCCTGAACTTGACCTTGCAGGAGCTGGTGGCTGGCTCAGGGAGCTGGTGGTGGGGGCTTCCCTGCAGGCCACCTCCTCTGTGCTCAGCTGGCCCTCGAGGCGCACACCTGAGGGCCTGGGCCAACTGGAAAGGAAAGGGGTGGTCTGGCACCCAGCCACCAGCCCACCTGCCCACTAGCCACTCTCACCTGAGCCTCAGCTTCCTACATCTGCTACCACCGGAGCCAGAGCCTGAAGCATATGGGCCACTTGGCGGGGAAAGGCAGGAGTGGGGGCAGTGCTGGCCAGGGCATTAGAGGCTCTGAAGAAAGGAGGTGCCTCCTACCTGTTCTTGTCCCTGCTCACCCGTGCTCAGCTGACACCTGGACCTGCACGCCCCCCGCTCTCCACTCCAGGAGCCCTAGAAAGCGTGGGTGGGGCCCAGTGGAGAATCCCCAACCTGCCCCTGTCTCCCCTCCCAGCCTGGGGGGCTCTCTGGGTCAACCTTAAACAGTCCCTTCCCCCTCTCTGGGTTTGGTCTGTCCTTGGTGCCTTGTCTGGGTCCTCCAGGCTCCAGAGGCTCTGAAGCCTGGGAGCAGCCCTGGTTCTGGGCTTGTCGGTGAAGTGAGGCCGAGGTGGTCACACCTGCTGTCATCTGTGCTTCCATGATGGGTCACTGGCGCCGTCCGCCACGTGCGAGGGGTGCTGGAGTCTGCGCTCATGGTGAACCTCAAAGGCCGGGCCACGGCCCTGACCATGGTGCTGCCTGGCTCGGCACACACAGAAGCCAGACAGGCACAGATGTGGGTGCAGGGGCTTACGAGCCCGGCCCCTCTGGTTCAGATGGATGGAAATGCTCAGCCCCCCAGACGCAGGCATGAGTGCCGCACGTGTAGCCAGTGTGTTGTCGCCAGAAAGGGATTGCAGCCTGGAACGGCAGCGCCGCGGGAAGGAGTCCGGAGACAGGATGGAGACGAAAATATTCTTTAATCTTTCTGTCTGTGTCTCTTGTAATTTCTAACACCACATACACACTCTCACAAGAAACCAAGGCACCTACTCTTACAAGAAACTACAATATATCTATACAATAGCGATAACCCTGTCTTTTCTCTCTCTGGTCTCTTCCCATGCGCCCGAGCAGCAATGGCGCTAGCTCGATCTGCTGAGTCACCGCTCAAATCTCTCGAGATCCTCGACCAAGTCCCGCGAGATCCCAGGCCAAGTGCCGTGAGACTACGGAAGGCGGAAATGCCCAAAAATGTCTATGGCCCATAGTCAACCGCAATCTTAGCTATCTCCCCAAACAGGGCTCCTGCACCAGTGTGCGGGTGTAGACAGGTGCACGCCATGCGTGGACAGCGGTCAGTCTGTAAAGGCGTGTGTGTGTGTGTGTGTGTGTGTGTGTGTGTGTGCAGACATAGGTGGGAAGACAGACTTCTACAAACGTGCACAGGCTGCCGTTTCCACAAGCACGCATCTCCCTATGTGCCAGGCACATGTTAGCTGAGTGCCCGTGATCGTGGGCACACTTACAGGAGTGTGCAGGCGCACAAGGGACCATGCCTTCCTCAGAGCAGAGGTCACTCCCTCAGCAGCTCTGCAGGCCTCCCAGGTGTCGGGTGGATGGACACATATGCCTACCCCTAGCGGGTGAAGAAGGGAACTTCACCTTTTCTTGGATCCATGTCAGTGGCACGTGTCCTGGGTGCTATCTTGGGTAAGGTAGCCAAATGTCCCCAGGTCCCGGGTGTTGCGGCACACACAGAAGATTCTGGAGGGGGAGGAGAGGGGGTACATGATCTGCTCCAGGCAGCCAGCAGGCTCTGAGGCTGGGACCTCCTTCAGACGGGGGTGTGTAGCACTAGGACTGGGCTCATCTTCCTCAGCAGCTGTGGCCTCTGCAGGCAGACAGGGGTCAGAAGGGGCACTGATGGGGTTGTGGGTCCAGCCTGCAGTGTGGGAATTGAATGGCCCCGGGCAATGGGAGAGCTCAAGTTTGCCATGGGGCTGGGCTGTCCTTGGGAGATCCCCGCTAGCTGCAGGGGAGCTGTCCAGCCCCGTTCCACCAAGCAGGGAGTTCCTGATCAGAGCCAGAGCTGGCTGTGGCCTTGGACTTTGAGGGTACAAGGGCCCTAGCCAGATCGTGCCCACAGAGACAGAGAGGAGGGAAGGAACCCAAGCAAAAGGCCAGGGAGCCGCCCCAGGGGACCAGCCAGCGTGGAGGGAGAGCTGGGAAGGTGCCATCTCTGAGTGCCTACTTTGGGCCTGGTGCTCGTGGCCCATTCTTCACCAGATTCCCACCATGCCCCCTGCCAGGCAGGCACTGGCACTTTCCTTCTAGAATTTTAGGTGCCATGTCGAAGCAGGCTTCAGTGTTTTTTTTTTTTTTTTTTTTTTTTAAGTGTATTCATGAGCTGAGCAGCCACTGCCCTGTGCAGTTCCAGAACATTCCCACCAGCCAGAGGAAACCCTCTACCAACTAAGAGTCACCCCCAGCCCCCACGCCTGGCAACCACGCCTCCGCTCCCCATCCCTGTGGATTTGCCTGTTTGGGCATTTCACATGAATGCAGTCACAGTATGGGACTTTCTGGGTCTGGCTTCTTCCTCTAGCATCGTGTTTCCAAGGCTCTGTTTCCATTTTGGAAATGAGGAAACAGAGGCCCAGACAAATGGAGTGACTGCCTAAGGCCACACAGCAGCCACAGTCGGGCCCCTTCACAGGGTTGCCCTCTTAAAGGCCTCAGCCTGGATATGTGGGTCCAGGGGCTGGGGACAAGGGAGGGACCCACCGAGGGACCCACCCCCCTTCTAGAGGGGCGACCATCACTCAGCCCTAGCTATACTTTTGCATGGGCAAGAACGTGGGGTCACCACTCCCTCATGCCAATCCCAGTGCACAGTGATAAAAACAACAGCCAACACTGCGAATGCTTCTCTCACGCCTAGTGCAGGCCTCAAGAAGTGCTTTGTAGGTGTTTTCTCATTTAATCTTCATGACGAGCCTGAAGCAAATACTATTATTACCCTCATTTTGTAGAGGAAAGAACCAGAGCACAGAGACTCCATAACTCAGCCCAGGACACACAGCAAACTAGCGGCAGAGCTAGGATTGGAACCCAGGTGGTCTGACTTCAAAGCTTTGCTTTTATCTAACTACACAGGCACTTCCTTCTTCCCAATTTTTAAAGGACAGCAATAATACAGACTTCAATGAGAAGTTTCACAATTTTAAATGTTTCTAAGTATTGGCAAATAATCACATTCCCCACCCCCCAAACAAAACAAAATACTATATAGGCTGCAGAACCTGAGCCTGGAAAGTCTGGTTTGACACATAGGGAGGGGACACTCCTCTGTGGCTTCCTCCCCAGCCTCACGGCCATTGGGTCCACCAACCCACTTGCTCACCTTCCTCCTGACATTTCTTTTTTTTTTTTTTTTTTTCTTTTTCTTTCTTTCTTTCTTTTTTTTTTTTTTTTTTGGTACAGGGGATTGAACTCAGGGGCACTCAACCACTGGGCCACATCCCCAGCCCTTTTTTTGTATTTTATTAGAGACAGGGTCTCACTGAGCTGCTAAGTGCCTCGCCATTGCTGAGGCTGACTTTGAACTCGCGATCCTCCTGCCTCAGCCTCCCAAGTGCTGGGATTACAGGCGTGTGCCACCGCACCCGGCCTCCTGACATTTCTCACAGAGTCAAGGACAGCCAGCCGTGGAGCACTGGGTCTAGCTGGGGGCCCCCGACTCTGGGCCATCCCTCACCTGAATCTCCGTTTCCTCCTCCGCAGCCTGGGGAAGGAACTTTGTTGCAGAACTGAATTCGCTAACTGGGGCCCACGGTGGTGACTGGATAATGTCGGCTGCCTCCTGAACGCAGAGGCCTGTGAAGGCCACGATGTCCTTTACTGAGCATGGAGACAGTTCCACAGGGGGCAAAGCAGGCCGTGCGCACCACCTCGTCCAATCCTGAACTTGCCCTGCAGGTCAGCTGTGAAGGTTGTGGGCTGGGGTCCAAGCCAGGCAGCCTTGCTGGAATATGTGGCTTCTCAGCTGAATGACCTTGGGGGCTACTCAAGATGGGGAGAATACACCTTGAGGGTGGTGGTAAGGATTCAATGAATTAAAACATGAGTTTGCAAAGCACTGAGTACAGTTTCTCACGTTCACTTGCACAACTCACGTTCTCCCCTGCCATAGTTATTGTTATTTGTGCTGCTGGGGTTGGAACCCAGGGCCTCTGGCACTAGGCATGTGCTTTACCTCTGAGTTATGCCGCAGCCCCTCCCCATCACTATTTTTGTGTGTGTGGTGTATTATAGTTATACATATATATCAGAGCTTTGAGTGTCAGAGAGGCCATTGGAGTCCTTCACGTGACTTCTGGAAGAAGGTCACACAGTTCAAAGCCAGAAGCTGATCCCTGCCCCGGCCTCTCCCTGCTTCTCTGTGAGGGTCATGTGAACCTCATGAGGTTCTTATGAGAGGGCAAAGGCTCATGGGATGCACCCTGTTTTCAGCAAACCCCACGTTTTCTCCCCGTATCTCAAGTCCAGTCATTTGAACAGAAATGCTTTGCGTAATCGTGACTTTTCCTCAGGCTCACTGACCGGGGCCTCTGGACTGTGTGGAGTGGGTCTGAAGGAGCCAGGGAGGCTGCAGTTTGGCCTGGGGCTACTGGCTGGGCAGCTGCCAGGGAGAAGGTGTCTTCATCCCTCAAGGTGCCTGGGCCAGTGTCCCAGGGAGCTGGCAGAGGAAAAGTGGCCTGGCATGAAGCCTCTCTCCTGGGCCAGCTGGTGGGAAGGGCTGTGGACAGATCCCACAGGACCTGGGGACTCATCTGCACAGGGGCCAAGCCTCCAAAACAGGGAGGTCATGTGTGACAGGGACAGAGACCAGGAAGCAAGCCAGAAGAATTGAGGTTCTGCAGAGGGAGGGCCAGCGTTTGGGGGACACAGGCTGAGAATGACTCAGTTTTGAGAGGCCACTGGAGCTGGGTTTTGGGGGGCAAGAAATGGGGTGGAACAGGAACTGGTGCCAACTGGAAGGAACTAGGGTCAGCAGGCAGGAGAACACGTTTGGGGCACAGTGACACCCACGATGGTCACAGAGAGGGTGCGCAGCTGGAGAGGCAGGGACCACAGAAGGCCACTGGTTCCAGGGAGCAGGTGTGGGCCAATCCGAAAGGAGGTGGGGGCCACAGGAGGCCCTTGAGCAGGAAGAGCAGGCCCGATGCTCAATCTGCAATGGAGGGAGGGGAGAGTGGAGGCAGGCTCCAGCCACGGAGGCAAGGCAGAGAGGAGGCTGCCACTGCACCCTGGGCAAGAGCAGGAAGAAGGCAGCCAAGTTCAAGTTCATAGGATTTCATGACTCACCACCCCACAGAGGAGGAGGCAGCCAAGGATGTCACCATGAGGCACATGGTAGCTGTGCAGCAAATGGCCACACCTTGGAGGGCATGCTCTCCGTTCTGACGAAGGCCAGGCCTCACAGCAGAGGGGAGCGGACCAGGCTCCCCCCCGAGCACAAGGGAGGCACGACTGTGGCCAGGACTGGGGCTCGGAACCTTGTGATGTTTCCCAGTCCTCACCCTCAGGCCGGCTCTGTTTCTGGCTGAACAGAAAGTGACACCAAATATCAAGAGAAAGGAGAAGAGAAAGACAGGAATGTGCGACAGAGACAGCACAGAGCAACACCACGAGGAAGACGAGCAGACGTTACAAAACACAGAGACTGCAAGAGAGAGGCCCAGACGCAGGGGGAGATGGGGCGGGGAGAGACAGAGGCAGAGGTGGAGACGTGGATGGAATGGAGACACTGCACGAGAGAGATTTGATTACTATGTGGTCACCACTCCGGCTGAGCTGCGACTCCTTCCCAGGGCACCAACCTCAGTAGGGACAACTCAATCCTGCCAGGGCCTTTGCATCTGAACCTGTTGGGACTCGGGACTCCCTCTGCTCCAGGTCAGCCCTGCTGGGATTTGAAGATGGAGAAAGACATTAAATTCCAAGTCTTCTCAGCTGCACATTCATTGGGCAACCTCTGTGCCAACATTGCCTCCTAAAGCCTTCTCCACAACCTTCACCAGAAACCCGAGGCTCAGAGAGGTTAGGCTGCTGACTAGAGGTCACACAGAAAGCATCCCCTAGCCAGAACTAAAACTCAGGTCCATCTGATGACCCAAGAATTTCTTTCCATTGCCCATCCATCCTCTGACTCCACGGGTGTAAGTGTCTCTGTCTCAGAATGAGCTTCATTTTTTCCTCAGTATCTTTAGTTTTTTTTTTTTTTTTTTTTCCTTCTCCCAGGTTTGATGGAAAAGGAAAAGGAGGACCCTGGAGGGTGAGGAGAGGTGTCTGAGGCTGAGGGGCTCCTCTGCTCCCTCCTATGCTCCCAGATTGTGTCTGGACCCTTCCACAGAAGCCTGGCAGCTTTTCCAGGCGGGCCGCCCCTCCCTCACGCAATCCCCTGGCCTCTTAAGAAGCTGCAGGAACAATTGCTAATCAGCTCCCGAGAGCGACAGGGAGAAACGGAGGAGCCAACAACGCGCGTCTCAATTACCGGCAGCTGGTGTCCCCTCCAGGCAGCAGCCCAGAGTCCCGCTCCGGGCGCCCCTTTTCCATCCCAGTCCTTCCTCCCTCTGCCTATTTCTTCATGCCCGGATGGAGCTGCGGGGACCGAGAGCCATCGCCCAGGCCCCCTGCTGCCCTTCACTCATCTCCATCCCATCACCTCCTCGTCCCAGGCCGAGGCCCCCACTTCCTCATCTCTGATCGTCTCCACACTCTGCTCCGTGTGGACAGTCTTCCTCGGTCTGGCAGACTCTACCCTTCTTCCAAAGCCCAGCTCCCTATGTCACCTCTTCCAAGAAGCCCTCCCAGGTTCTCCTACTCCTCCAAGGCTAGCTTCCTCCTCTGGGCTCCCATAGCAGTGTCCACACTGGAACAGCCACGGCACAGTTGTGGGCCTGTCCCTCTCCATGATGCCCAGGACAGGGCCCGGCCATGTGGGCACAATGAAAAGGAAAAAGCACTGGCCATGGAACCTGGTGGGGTGCAGTCGTGGCGGGCACATAACTTACTTGTGCTCTTCTCAGGCTACACTTCCAGGGCTCCGGGTGCTCCTCTTCTTCCACGAGGAATGACTCTGGCATCGTCAGCACTTGGGGAGAGATGAATGAATGAATGAATGAATGAATGAATGAATGGAACCTTAAGATTCTCACCTGTAAAATGGGGAATAGGAGTAATTCTGCCCTCCCAGGGCAGCTGGGAGATGTAAGTTTGCCTTTTGCTAACTCTCAGTGCGCGCGCTCTAACTAGGATTGGAAATGTTTATTGAAGGGAACTGAATTCCCCCAAGGCCACTCTAATGGGATTCCCTCCAGCACAACACCTGGAGGGTTCCCGTGGGAGCAGCTGCATGCTCATGGGAGGGATGAGGAGCTGCTGGAGGATGTGTAGAGTCAGGCAGGAGGCACAGGCCCAAGAGCTGCCTGCAGGCCCAAACTCAGAGCTGTCAAAGAGGGAAGGAGGGCGGGGGCAGGTTGGGTCACACCAGGTTCCACCAGAGTTGGGACCATCTGTGCTATCGGAGCACCCAGCTTCGCCTGTCACGGCACTGGTCCCTCCGCTGGAGTCCTCTGTCCCCTCTGTGTGAGCTCCAGGAGCACAGAGCCTGGGGTTCAGGCTCACCCCAGCATAAGCCCCACCAGCATAAGCTCCTTGCTCAGCAAAGGTCACTGAGTAAACGGATGAAGGAATAGCCAAGAGTGACAAGGGACCTGGAAGCCTGAACCATGGTGAGAGCCAGGATGCTCGTTCGGCAAGGACAGGAGGAGGGGGGTGCAGCCTGAGCCCTGCTCCTGCTGGGTCCCAGATAACCCCTGGTCAAGGGCTGCTGCTGCCAGGAAGCCACCCATGCCCCCAGCCCTGCACAAATCTGAAATGCCCTGAACAATAAAAGTATAACTAGAAATGGGAAGGAATGAACCAATGGTATGCTCAACAGTCTTCATAATAAAAGCATGACTATGTCAGCAATTCATATTTGTAAGACTTTGTACTTTGTTTTCCTCCTTGGATAAGAACCATTTGAGGTAGGCATGCTTTTCTCACTTAAGGGAGGAAGGAACAGATGAGGTAAGGGCAAAGATGGGGGAAGCAGGGCCGTGGGGCAGCACAGGGGAGGCCTCCGTCCAGAGCCCGCGTGCCCTAGCCAGGCCTGGGCCACAGCCGGCTTGCCAGGGCTTCCCACCTCTCTGAATTCTCGTCTGTTTTTCCTTGGAAGCTCTGCTTTGGGGCTCAGCCTGGGGTGTGGGGTTTGTGGTGGGCAGAGGGTGCCTCCTTACCCCAAAGTTCAGGCTCTTCCTGCTGGGTCAGTCCACTGCCTCCAGCCAGAGGATGCCATGTGAGGTGGCCAGGGTGGCAACAATGGCAGGAGATGTGGCCTGTGGCATCAGACTGACCTGGATTTGGACTCCACTGGGCGAGCACAGGCAGACTGTGCAACCAGCTGGGCCTGGGGTTCCTCCTGTGTCCACTGGGATAATACTCGGCCGCCTCCCACCCAACCCTGCCCTTTGCCCAGGCTGCTCCCTGATGCAGGGGTGCCCTTCCCACCTTGTCCCCTGGTGTGAGCTCAGATGCCAGCCTTGACCTTCCTTTAAGGATGACCTCTCCCTCCCTTCTTGGTGTCCTGGGAGACGGCACGCCTGGTACTCCAGTGTGTTTGCCAAGCACTGTGCTGGGCTCTGAGGGTTCGGCACAGTGCCCCGTTTGCATGGACGTTGCTCTCAGACCAGTGTTGCCAACACCGGGATGTCCTGTCAAGTGTGATGAGGACATTGAGGAAGCCCAGGTGCTATGAGATCTGTTTTGGAGTTCAGGGTTGGCTTCCCTGAGGAGGGGCTTCTGATTAGAGACCTGGGGAATCAGTGGCCAAGGCCTGAAGGAAAAAAGTGCTGGAGTAATGACCTTGAGGGAGAGAACCCAGCTTGCGGGAAGAACTGGCTCCTGGAGCAACAGCGGGGAAAGGAGCAGAGTCTGGCAGGGTGGGTGGGGAAGCCACCAGGCCCGTGGCCCCCCTGAGGTATTTCTGGAGACCATAGATGTGGTTGATTGAGCTTGGGGTCCTCAAAGCAGAAGCCACTTGAAGACTGAAAGTAGGTGGCAGCTGCAAGGCAGGGACAGTGGGGCAGTGATATGGGTGGACACTGCAGCCACAATGAACCCAGTTTATGCCATGCCCAGGAGGGAGGGCTGCAGCTGGCCAGGGGCCTTCTGAAAATGGAGGCTGATGTCAGAAGAGCAAGTGGAGCGGAGATGGCTGTGCGCAGATGGCCAGGCCCCGCCCAGCCTCATTTTCTCCAGGCCAGGAAGAACAGGTCCTGGATGTGTTCAGGTCCCAGCTGCTCCCATGGGGCCCTGTTTTCCTAGGGGTAAGGCAGGGGTGGTCTCAGTGTCCAACTCACGCAGCGAGGGAGAACACGTCACACACTGAGTCCTGCACCCGACCCGTCAGGAGTGCTCCAAATCATCGCCCGGTGCTGTGACTCAGACGTGGGTCTCTTCCCAGGAGCTCATGGCCTCTTGGGAAAGGCTGCCTCTACCCCTGCCACAGATAAACCTGAGACCAGTGTCACCGAAAAGGATGTGCAAGCTCAGAGGAGCAGCATGCTGGCTGGGGTGGGTGTGGGAGAGAAGTGCAGGTGCAGTCAGGCCAGGCTTCCTGGAGGTGACACCGCCAGTTGCAACAAGTCCTGCTTCCTCCAATGTTGAAGTGTCACACCAGGGAAGCAGGAGGAGGCCAGCGTCGAGTAGGAAGCAAGAGACTTTATTAAAGGATGGTTCGATAGACTTCTCCCGGTGGAAGACGAGGACCCAAAGGCGGAATCCATGGAATGAGGACGTCCTGCCCCCTTTAGATATGTCTAAGGCCCCCTTGTTCTCCTGCATTCTTCTCCCTTGTTCATTTCCCCTCATCCTGCATAGTGACTGGGGGATGTGGTGGAGTGGCCAGGGGGTGAGCACGTGGGCTGGAAGGGCCTAGGTGGGGTGCTAGGCAGGAAGGGAGTGGCAGCCCAGGAGGCCTTGATGGGCAGCTGCCCGTCTGCTCAGGAGTTGCTTCATTAACAACCTTTTGGGAGAGGGAGTATCAAAGGGCTTTGGAGCCATGAACATTCCATTCTCCCAGGGGCTGTTTCCAATTTCCTGGACTCCAATCAGACTCCATTTTCTCCATCAGACCCGATTAACCTGGCTACACTGACTACCTGTCTTTAAATCTGGCTTCACCACATCAATTCACAATAGTTAAACTGTGGAACCTGTTGGATTCCTGGCAGGAGGCTGCGCCTCCCAGGCAGAAGGCCACACCTCCCAGGTACTTTCTGAAAAGACTACATTTCCCAGGTGACTCAGCATGGCCAGCAAACCTGGCCAGCAGGTGCCCTGGCCACTACCTCCTGACCTCCGGCAGCCTATAGGGAAAGGACCCACTCCAGGGGGCTTTCTGACCACTATGCTACTATTTAAGCCTCCCCTGGACTGAAACCACTCTCTGTTCGCGCCTGCCCCTGATTCCTTTCGTCCCTGTTTTCCCTTCTTCTCCCCCTTCCACGCGTGGCTCCTAATAAACTTCCCTTTTATTAAAATGGCAGTCCCAGCGTAAGAAACTTTGCCTAAATTCTAACAGAACCAACCTAGATGCCCTTCAGTAGATGAATGGATAAAGAAAATGTGGTATGTGTACACAATGAAATATTACTCAGCAATAAAAGAGAATAAAATAATGACATTTGCAGGTAAATGGATGAAGTTGGAGAATATAATGGTAAATGAAGTTAGCCAATCACAAAAATTCAAATGCTAAATGTTTTCTCTGATATAAGGAGGCTGATTCAACGTGGGGTTGGGACGGGGAACATAGGAGGATTAGAGGAACACTGAAACCGCTTTTTACCGTGACGAGTTCTTGCTCCCCGAACGCTGAAGAATAACGCCGAAGAAGCACTCCGAGGCAAGCGTAGAGTGGAAAGTGGACAGCTTTATTGAAAGGATAGCAAAAGACTTCCCCCAGAGGGAGAAGGGGACCCGGAAACCAGGAATCCAAAGGGAGGAGAAACTTTCTCCCTTTTATATCTGAAATCTTTCTTTTGTCCCTTTCATGTTCCCTATCTCTGTCCTTCCTGGGACAGGGGACAGGAATGTCAAAAGATGTGACACCGGAGGGCCCATGGTGGGTGTGAGATTTTAGGGCTAGTTGATTAGCATCTCCGTTTGCTGGAGCTGTTTCATTAACATTCCATAAGATGGGCCCTCAACTTGGGAACATTAACCATCTTATCTCCCTTAGAGTTGCTCTGTGTTTTTCCAGGACTCAGGCTGACTCCATTTTCCTTATGGACTCCATGTTCTTTATGAACCTCGATGTTAGACCCGATTTGCCTGACGACACTCACTACCTAGCTTTAAATCTGGCTTCAACACCAGAAAGGTCAATGGGGAGGGAGGGAAAGGGAGGGGAAAAGGATTAAAAAAAAAAAAAAAAGATGGTAGAATGAGATGGATATCATTGCCCTAAGTGCAAGTATGAAGACACGACTGGTGTGAATATACTTTGTATACAACCAGAGATATGTAAAAATGGGCTCTGTAAGTGTAATATGAATTGTAATGCATTCTGCTGTCATAAATAACAACTTAGAATAAAAGAAAAGGAAAAAAAATAAAATTTCAAAAATTAAAACAAAACAAACAAAACAAAATCTGACTTCAGGGGTGGTGCCCTTGAAGCCCATTTTGAAGGATGAATGGGATTCCTACAGGCAGACAGGATGCAGGCATCCCAGGAGAACTGAACTGCGAGGCTTTGGGGGCCATTGGGGGCAAGAGGACTTGTCTGTGTCCACGGGCCTGGCTCTAGGCTGGCAGATAGTGTGTGATTGCTGAATAGACAGACCTGTGCTTTTGGCAGGAACCTGAAAGGCCCACTGTGCTGGGTCCCCATGGCCTCCAAATGCTGAGATCTGGAAGCCAGAATTCGACAGGCCGATAGGCCAGGGTCCATCCAGACAATGGAGGGATTGAAATGCTAATGCCTTCAGAGCCCTTCCTCCATCCTTATCAAGATAACCTGCTCCAACCTGTTGCTAAGGTAACCTGACCCAGGGATTGTCCCTCCCTACAGGGAGTTGTTAATCACGCCCCCTTCCTGCCCAGCTCAGTCCACCCCGGCCCCTCCAGCCCATCTGCTTCTCACCATTTGGCCATCCCACCCAACATCTCCTGGGCCTAGCCACGGAAGGAGAGAGATAAGCGGGGAGAGAGCAGGGGAACAAAGGAAGCCTAGGACATATAAAAAAGGCAGGGACCAGCTATGGCCTCCTTCTCTCTCCTGGGAGAAGTCTATGTTACCCCCTTGTAAATAAACTCTGCTTTATATGCTTGCCTGGGCGTGCTTCTCTAATGTTATGTATTTCAACATGTGAGGGAGTAGAACTCGTCACTGGTAACTGGGGTACCACAAGGTGATGGGTGTTAGGTAGGGAGGCACAGGGCCCCTTTGTTGCTGGCATCTCCCAAGCAGGGGCATCGTCTTCAGCCCCCACCCATACCTGTGGGGACTGGCAAGTGGGTAATAGGAAAAGGCTGGTTAGAGTCCCAGCCTCCACTACCTCCCCAGGGATCTGACCACTGCTGGCCCCGGGAAGCCAGGATCCAGCCTGGCTTCCTTCTCACGCAGAGATGAGGCCTTTGCCCTAAGAGTTAGGGCCCCTGGGGCATGGTTGTGGTGCGCTGGGGGTGGGGGATAAGTCCTGGTGTGCCCCTGCTGTCCCCTTACTCCTAGGGAGCAGAGACTGGCTCCCTCCCATGAGCTTCCCTTGGGGCTGGAGCTCTCCAGCCACACCAGTGGTGTCAGAGTCCCCAGGCCCTGCGTCCCTCACCATGTCTACTCAGACTCCAGGAGGAGGGGAGAAGACATACCGGGTACTGGGGTATGTATAGGGGTGACAGCATCCAGCCCCAAGCCCTGCCAGGCATCAGGACTGGGATCTGATTGAGATATGTCCCGGGAGGCCACTGTCTATCCCTGAGGGCCCCTTTTCTCCCCTTCCCCTCTGCTCTGAACCATTCCCTGGCTCCCTTCCACCTAGCCCTATAAAATTCTTCCTGGCCTGGCGATGAATAGGCACCCTAACACTGCTGTGCTTGGGTCCCAGCTTTGGGGTCAAGCTAATAAATAACAAATCAATTGCGTAGCAATGGGTTATGAAGGGCCTGGCTTTTTGCTAAGACTTTGACCTGAATCATCTGGTTTAATCCTCGACAATTTTACCAATCTCATTTTATAGACAGGAAATTGAGGCTAGAAGGTGAATCTGTTCCCTTGCTCCAGGTACCCCTTGCAGGCTGCTGCTGCTTTTTTTTTTTTTTTTTTTTTTTTTTTTTTTTTTGGTACTGGGGATTTAACTCAGGGGCACTGGACCACTGGGCCACATCCCCAGCCCCTTTTTTTTTTTTTTTTTTTTGGTACCAGGGATTGAACTCAGGGGCACCTGACCACTGGGCCACATCCCCAGCCCTTTTTTGTATTTTATTAGAGACAGGGTCTCACTGAGTTGCTAAGTGCCTCGCCACTGCTGAGGCTGGCTTTGAACTCGCGATCCTCCTGCCTCAGCCTCCCAAAGTGCTGGGATTACAGGCGTGCGCCACCGCGCCTGGCCCCAGCCTTTTTTGGTCTTTCATTAGAGACAGGGTCTCATTGAGTTGCTAAGTGCCTAGCCATTGCTAAGTGCCTAGCCATTGCTGAGGCTGGCTTTGAACTCATGATTCTCCTGCCTCAGCCTCCCTAGTGCTGGGATTACAGGTGTGCCCCACTGTGCCCGCCCACTTTGTTTTATTTATTTGTTTTTATGTTGTGCTGAGGATCTAACCCAGCGCCTCCCACGTGCTTGGTGAGTGCTCTAAGGCTGAGCCCCGGCCCCAGCCCCATCCATTAATCTTTTCCTCATTTCACTTTTTCTTTTTCCATTTCTGATTCAGGACTTGGGATAAATGACCTTTAAGATTCCCATGCTAATCCTAGGTCTCCCCTTCCCCTTCCCCTTTTCCTCCTCTCCTACTGCTTCTCCTCCTCCTCCCTCTTCTTTTCTGCCCGTCCTTCCTCCTCCTCCTCTTCTCTATCCTTCTCCTCCTCTTGCTGCTTCTTTTTGGGATCAAGCCCGGGGCCTCATGTGCACTAAGCACTCACTTTATCTCCGAGCGACACCCCTTGCCCCCACGTCTCTTTTTTTTTTTTTTTCCAAAAAAAATTTTTTTTGTTTCTTTTTAGTTATACAGAACATTAGGATTCATTGCAATGTAATTATAAAAGCATGGAATATAATTTTCTCTAATTTAGTCCCCAGTACTTTCCCTTTCCCTCTTTTCTCCCACCCCTTCTTCCCTGTTCCCTTCCCTCTACTCTACTCATCTTTCTGCTATTTACTTTTTTTTTTTTTTTTTTTTTTTTAGTTAGCATCTTGTTAATGTACATGATGGTGAGATTCACTGAGGTATATTCACATAGGAAAATTCCGTCAGATTCAATCCACTGTTCCTCCCTTATTCTGTCCCTTCTCCCTCCCCATCAATCCCTTTCATCTAGTCCACAGATTTTTTTTCCTATTTTGATGGAACCCTTCTGCCACATTCCTCTTGCTCCTCCCTCTCTTTTTTCTCCCTTATTTTGTATTAGCTTCCACATATCAGAGAAAACATTTGCCTTTTGACTTTTGGGGATTGGCTTATTTCACTTAGCATAATAGTCTCTAATTCCATCCATTTACCAGCAAATGCCATAATTTCATTCTTTATGGCTGAGCAATACTCCATTGTGTATATATATATATATACACACCACATTTTCTTTATCCATTCATCTGTTGAAGGACACCTAGGTTGGTTCCATAGTTTAGCTATTGTGAATTGCTATAAACATTGATGTGGCTGTGTCATGGTAGTATGCTAATTTTAGATCTTTTGGACATACACTGAGGAGTTAACTACGTTACATGGTGGTTCTATTCCTAGTTTTTTGAGGAATCTCCATACTGCTTTCTAGAGTGGTTGTACTAATTTGAAGTTCCACCAACAATGTACAAGTGTATCTTTTTCCCCACATGGGAGCCAACACTCACTGTTGTTTGTATTCTTGATAATTGCCATTCTGACTGGAGAGAGATGGAATAGCAATGTGATTTTTTAAAAAAAATATTTATTTATTTGCTTTAGTTGTACACGATGCGTTTATTTGTATGTGGTGCTGAGGATCGAACCCGGGCCGCGCACGTGCTAGGCAAGCGCTTTACCACTGAGCCACAACCCCAGCCCCAGCAATGTGATTTTGATTTTCATTCCTGTAATTGCTAGAGATGTTGAACGTTTATTTCATATATTTGTTGGTCATTTGTATTTCTTCTTTTGAGAAGTGTCCCGTGTCTCTTTTTTGTCACTGTCCTTTTGCAGTGCTATCCTTATTACACATCACAGGCAAGCACTGGCCGCTTTCCCCACCCTCGCTCTAGACATGCGTGGACGCTGCTCAGCTCTCTGAGTCCCACACTACTGCCCTTTAATGGTTGGCTCCTGGATTTGGGGCCTATGGTCCTGGTCCCTATTCGAGGTGCACTGTGGTGGTCAGGAGTGAGTTTGCTCGACATTTTAGGCTCTCCTTTGTCACATGGTAGTGTTGCCTGGCCTAACAGTGAAGTTCAGCTTGCCCTGGCCATTGCTATTCAGCACAACAGTTATGCAATATTTCTGAATGAATTTTTAAAAAGCCAGTGTGTGGGGCTGGGTTGTGGCTCAGCAGTAGAGTGCTTGCCTAGCACGTGAGATGCCCTGGGTTCCATTCCCAGCAATACAAAAAAAGGAAAAAAAAAAAAAAAAAAAAAAAAAGCCAGTGTGTGATTTGCCTTGATCCCTTTCTTACTACCCACATGGTCAGGTTGAAATGGAGCCTCTGTTAACCTGTGACCCCAAGGGATTGCTGTACGCAGAGCCCCCTGTTCTGAATGTGTTATGTGAATGAGAAATACATGTCTGTTAATTTACCGAGATTTGGGAATATTTTGTTACTGCAGCTTAACATTGTCCTGACTGACTCATTCAAGCTCAACAGAAGAGACTACAGGACTGCTGGAATCACCCGTACAACCCCATAACCAGCCTTTCTGGGCAATAGCAAGACATTCTTCAAACTATCTCAAAATCCGTTTGGTAAGTCCCAGCTAAGCCGTAGAGATTGTTATGGTTTAGATGTGGTGTTCCCCAAAAGTTCATGTGTGAGACAATGCAAGAAGGCATGGAGGAGAAATGATTGGGTTATAGTCTCATTCTAATCAGTGAATTAACCCCTGATGAGATTAACTGAGTGGTAACTGGAGGCAGGTGGGGTATGGCTGGAGGAAGTGGTTCATTGGGGGCGTGGCTATGGAGTATACATATTTGTATCTGGCAAGTGGAGACCTCTTTCTCTGCTCTCTGATTATCATGTGAGCTGCTTCCCTCTGTCACACTATTCTGCCATGATGTTCTGCCTCACCTCCAGCCCCAAGGAATGGAGCCTGCTATCTGTGGATTGAGACCTCTGAAACTACGAGCCCTTAAATAAACCTTTCCTCCTCTACAGTTGTTCTGGTTGGGTCTTGTAGTCACAGCAGCAGAAAAGCTGACTAAAACACAGGTCTTGGTGGCTAATTGGCTGTGGAAGGGTGTGGGGGATGAAAGGGGCAGGTGTCCAAAAGTAGAAGGAAACCCCCTCCTTCAATTCACCCCTTACACCAACAGAGGAGGGGGTTTCTTCTCAAATTGGGCCACTTGGGAATACTTGAGATTTATTTTTCTTTGTTTATTTTTTAAACTTGCTTTTCCAAGTTAGGCTAAAATTGAGCTCTCCATGTTTGCCTTCCTCCCTTAGCACAACACCACTGAGATATTTCAACAGCCCCCACTTCTTGGCCTGGGGGAGGCATCTCTCTTGATTGCCTACAGATGATTGCTTTGTAAAATATTTTTAAACCCTGACAGCTCTCCAAGAGAGAAACCAGTTGTTAGGAGAGTGCAGTGGCTCTCAATTTCTCTTGACCTTTTCGGAAAAGTAATTTGAAATTTGGTGTTTATTCTTTGCCTTCCCAGAGTGCTTGAGGAATCCAAGGTGGTATCATGTTGTCAGTTATTTTATTTTCGGCTCATTGCTTCACAAGACCTGGCTGTTATTCTATTACCTGTAAGTGGAGTCTCACGCGTCTCGTCTTCTGCGTGCTGGCCTGCCAGTCCACAAAGGGAGGCTGGCAGTCCATCCTCTACGCTGAGTGCCCACGGCATAAGGAAGCACGGTCCACAGGACCTGGCCAAAGGCCCAGCATTTCAGCACCATGTTCTTCACTGATGTGTAAAACTTCATAGCTGAAAGAGCTCTTAAGGGGCATTCAGGACCAACTCTCCACTTGGCAGAGGGGGAATGGTATTACAGAGAGTGCAGGGGTTCCTTTGTGTGAGGACATGGCCAGTAGATGACAGTAAGATAGAATGGTGGAATTGGAAGAACATCGAAGGGGCAAGTGGAGCTTTGAACTTCAATTGTCACTCATTGCGCAACTTGGGACAAAAATTGTGCTTTGTCTTAGCCTCCGCTTCCTCATCTCTAAAATGAAAATCATAACAGTCACCAGCATTTAGAGGGCACACGTGTGCAGGCACTTGACATATTTCAATTCATAGCACTCTTAGATACAATTCGTATTGCTCCACTTTTCAGATGAGGAAAGTAGCGACAGAGAAGTTCTTTTTTGTGTCCTGAGGTCACAAGAAGCAGTGCAGATTTCACGAGGTCTGATGACTCTACTCGATGTCAGGGTTCAGCAAACTATGGCTCACTGACTTTTTTTTTTTTTTAAACAGCTTTATTGGGATGTTATTCACATACCATTCATATACTTCATATTTTAAAGTGTACAATTTATTGGTTTTTAGTATATTCAGAGTTGTGTGTATCCATCATCATAAACCAATTTTCATCGACCTAAGAATAAAACCTGGTACCTCTTAGTTATCACCTTTCACTCTCCTTGCTCTTCCCAGTCCTAGAAGGCCACAAACCAACTTTCTCTACATAGATTTGTCTATTCTGGACATTTTGTATGAACGGAATTATGTGATTTGTAGTCTTGCGTGTTTGACTTTTCTCAGTCTTCACTTAGCATGATGTTTTCAAGGGTCATTTACCAGTAGTTCATTTTTATTTTATTTTTTTTTTTTACAAATTTCTGTGTTTGCTATAAACCTTGATTTCTGAATCTCACATCTTCTTGTTCCTTATTTCGCTCCCTCAGTAGAGCATATAATCAGTGGTTCTTCATAATGGAAATTTAGAATTTCTGAAAATACTATTCTAGCATTATACTAGATAGTTTAGTTGGGTATAGAATTCTCCATTACTTTGATTCATAACTTTGATTCAAAATTGCCTTCTAGGTTCTTGTGTCATTATAGAGAAATCTTATGCCATTCTATTTCCCATTTATTGTGTTTTCCTATTTTCTCTCTGGAAATATCTAGGACCTTGTCTTTCTCAGTTTACTATAATTTAAAATGAGGTGATTGGTATGTGCCTTTTTAATTCATTAGGCTGGGTCTACAATGGGCCTATTTAATCTGGAGATTAATGTCATTCTATATTGAGTAATTTCCTGTTTCGTCTATTATTTCGTTTTTCTTATTGCTAAATAATAGTTTGTTGAATGGATATACTACATTATGTTTACCCATTTTTCAGTTTATGGGTTGTTTCCACTTAGTGCTATTATGCACATCTATGTACAAGTTTTTATGTGAATATGTTTTCATTTCTTTTGGGTTTTATTCCACGTAGGAGTAGAATTCCTGGGTTATATAGTTAACCATTTGAGGAACTTCCAGACTACTTAACAAAGCAGTGCACCGTTTTACATTTTCCCTGGTAATGTATGAGCATTCCGATTTCTCCACATCCTCCTTAACATTTGCTGTCTTTTTAATCATAGCCATGTGTCTTAGTCTGTATTATGATGCTACAACAGAATATTTAACACTGGGTAATTTGTAAAAAATAGAGATTTATTTCTCCCATTCTGGATGCTGGGAAGTCCATGGTGCCTTCTTGCTGTGTCATAGCCTGGCAGAAGGCATCACATGTGAGACAGAGCAAGAGTTAGCTCAGGCCTCTTTTCTTCTTATAAAACCACTAATCCCACAATGAATTTCTACCTCCATGACTTCATCTAGCCCTAATTTCTTCCCAAAGGCCCACCCCCAAATACCATCACATATGAACTTGGGACTTGACAGTGAACTTTGGGGGATGCAATAAAACCATAGTACCATCCTAGTGATCGTGAAGCAGCATCCCACTGTGGTTTTGATTTGCATTTCCCTAATGGCTAAAGAGTTCACTATCTTTTCTGTTTGTTTTTGTAAATAAGGTTTGGATGCAGCATGCTATCTCACTCATTTATATTTTTACCAATGACTGTTGTTATGGTTTGGATATGAGGTGTCCCCCAGAAGCTCATGTGTGAAACAATACAAGAACATTCAGAGGTAAAATGATTGGGTTATGAGAGTCTTAACCCAATCAGTGAATTAATCCCCTGATGGGGTTAACTGAGTGGTGACTAAAGGTGGGTTGGAGGAGGTGGGTCATTTGGGGCATGCCTTTGGGATATGTATTTGTATCTAGTGAGTGGAGTCTCTCTCTCTCTCTCTCTCTCTCTCTCTCTCTCTCTCTCTCTGCTTCCTGATCATCATGTGAGCTGCTTCCCTCTGCCATACTCTTCTGCCACGAAGTTCTGCCTCATCTTGAACCCCTAGGAATGGAGCCGGCCTTCTATGGACTGATACCTCCGAAACCATGAGCCCTCAAATAAACTTTTCCTTCTCTAAAATTGTTCTTGCCACAGCAGTGGAAAAAGCTGACTAAAACAGCTGTTTTCTCACAATAATGGGAGAATTGGGTGGCTGTGACAGAATTGCAAAGCTTAAATATTTAGTATAGGGCTCTTGACAGAGAGTTTGCTGGCTCCTGCTTTAGATGATGGAGTCTTGGAACTTTGCTATGAATGTCTGTTTAGGTCAAATTTCTAACATATTGAAAGTACTAAGCAAATTTCATCTCCCTCCTTATTTCTACACCACCATTCTCTCCTCCCTCTCTTCCTTTGCTGGAGCTCTTTCTTGGAGCAGACAAGATCAGACTCCTTCTGCAGCTCAGTTTTCCCCCTTAGAGTTGTCTTCACCTCTCTCTGCCATTCTCCTCCATGCATGTTGGCCCACCCAATGCAGCTGCACACCTGGCACCTCTGTTTTCCAACAGCCTTCTCCAAGAGACTTTTCAGGACAGGAGACCGGGGATCTGTGGGAGGTCTCCTGGTGGTCACTCGCCCATCTGAGATGATGAGGTGCCAGCTTCTAGGTTGATGGCAGCTTCAAGCTCATCTCCCAGGGAGGGGGCCCCCTGGAGGAAGGCACCTAGAAGAAAGGAGGGCTGCAGATGTCTTGGGATGATAGCTAGAAGGAACCAAGGTTCAAGGAGCTTGCAGAGACTTTCCTACAGAGGGTTAAGAGTCTTAAGGCATCACGAATGGTGTGAATATACTTTGTATACAACCAGAGATATGTAAAAATGTGCTCTGTAAGTATAATATGAAATGTAATGCATTCTGCTGTCATTTCTAACAACTTAGAATAAAAAATAAATTAATTAAACCAAAACAAACCCCTCCCCCCAAAAAAGAAAAGAATGTTTCCAAGTCTCCAGATTATCATGAAACTCTATTAAATTACCCAAATAAAAAAGAAAAAAGAGTCTTAGGGCAGAGACCAGGCTTGTGGGACCCCAGACTCCCTGTGCTCTCCTCAGTGTCTTCGTTGGATGAGTGAAAGCATGAGAAGGACTTGTGTTTTGGGGACAGTGGAGGAAATGAGGAGGCTGGGAGCCTCGACTCAGGCTCATGAGAGGAGAGCCCAGACTGAGTCCCTGCTTCCAGGGAAGGGGTAACGCGGAGCCCAAGGGGCCAGATGCAGCCTGAATGGCAGGAAAGCCCTTAGATCCCTCACATCTTGCTCCCTTTCACAGTCCTCACCCCTGCTCCCCGCTGTTCTGCCACTTAACTACAGAAGACTCCCCTCTGGTCTCCCTGCCCGCATCCCGCCCCCACTCCTCTTCTAAGGCAGGATAAAGTTAAGCTCAGGCTCTGCCCCAGGGCTGCCATCTCAGCTCCACCCCTTCCAGCTATGTGACCGTAGGCACCCTCTTCCTGACTCTTTCCCAGTCCATCAGAAGGGGAGTACCAGTGCTGTCTCCTCCATGGCTGCTGCAAGCACTGAACTAGATGATGCACATAAAGGGCTTTGAGCAGCGTCCCGCTAAGTAACAGTAACTTTCATTTCATTTTTTTTTCTTCTTTTTTTGCAGTGCTGGGGATTGAACTTTCATGCCTCAGGGCTCGGAGCATTCTTTCTGAAATAGAAACCTGACCACATCAGTCCTCTGTTTAAAACCTTCCTGAGTTCTAAGCCCATTGAAGGAGGCTTGCTTTAACATGGACCTTGCCAACCTCACATGTCCTGCCCCCCACACCCCACTTACACCCCAACATTCTGGTTTTTTTTTTTTTCTACCGGGGATTGAAATCAGAGGCACTTGACCACTGGACCACATCCCCAGTCCCCCCCCCCGCCTTTTTTTTTTTTTTTTTTTAATTAGAGACAGGGTCTCACTGAGTTGCTAAGTGCCTCGCCATTGCTGAGGCTGGGTTTGAACTTGCGATCCTCCTGCCTCAGCCTCCCAAGTGCTGGGATTACGGGCATGCGTCACTGCGCCCAGCTACACCCCAACATTCTTACATACCCCAGTTCAATACTCTGGGCCTTTCCTTAGCCTATTCTCTGCCAGGCTCTTTGCTCTTGTCTCTGTCCCCTCCTCCAGGACTTTGTCCCCAAACGCTACTCTCAGCATGTACAGATGGTAGGGAGGGGTGGGAAGGACACTCATTTTACAGACATCACATGGCATTTTACAAGCCCCTTGCCATGAAGCAGGCTCCCCCAACTGACCCCTGAGGACTTAGTTGTGGGTCCCACTGTCCCTTGTGTGGGAAGCATCCCCATTTGGATGGCTCGCTACAGCAGGCAGGTAGCGTGCAGCAGCGTGGGTTCTTAAAATACGGAGTCAGTTAAAAATTATTTTATCTGTGACAAAACTCATCCTGGAGTCTGGGTGCTGCTCTGCCCTACTCCAAGAGAAGGAGATTTTGTATCTGGGTCTTTAGGGACAAACTGAGTAGACAGGGGGTCAAGTGGGGAATGGGGGAAAGGGCACTAGGCAGAAGGAGCAACGGTGGCAAAAAGCCCAGAGGAGCACAGAGGGCCAAGCCGGGAGCTGTTCAGGGCCAGACATTTACTGCTGTGGGACTTTTGCAAGCAGCACCTCAGCCACCTTCAACTCTTCAAAAACTGTTCTTTGGGCGCCACCTGGTGGCAGATCTTGATCTGAACAGGGCAGAAACAACCTGCTGAAGTCAATGTTGCCCATCCCTCTCCCCAGAACGTAGACCCTTCTTCACACCGCCCCCCAGAAATGGATTTACTATAAAAGTGATATAATAAGAGCCAAGGTGATTTTTTTTACTTAAAAACTGATTTTCCAGTTAGCAAATCAATTTATTCTCACACTGTAGAAAATTCCATACCCGAGGGGTAATGTGTTTGTGTATTTATGTTCATATACATATATGAGGGCTCAATTGTGTTTAAACATATTTTGAGTCTTTTGTGGACAAAGGGTTGGCGTGGGGTTGTTCAGTGCTTGGGAGCCGGGTGCTAATGTCAGATCATCCTGAGTTAGAATCCTGATGTTTCTTTTCCCAGCTGTGTGCCTTGGGCAAGTGACTTGTCTTCTCTGAGTAGGAACTTCCTTCATCTGTAAAATGTGGCTCACAATGAAACGCATCCCACAGCTGCAAGATACAGTATATGCAAAGGGCTCAGGCCAGTGCCGGCACAGAGGTGACTTGCCAATAATAGACCACCACGCAAAGCCTTGCCTTTCTGATTCATAGCAGCAATCTGTAGAAATGAGATTGATTCCTGGGTTCAAGGACATGAAGAACCACAAGGCTGCTACAATTTGCTAAATTTGAGAGGAAAAATTCAAGCAAGAGCTGGAGTCTCCAGCACCACAGCTGTTCTCATTTGTCTCTGTATTCTTCCAGGCCTTGCTTGTGCAGAGCAGTTTTTAGGGATCGCAATTACAATGCCCGCACCGGTTCCTTTCGTGCTATGTCACTGACATTTTCCTTGGTGGCTAAAGCTGTCATTGACAGCCTTTGCCACAATTTCCTTAACCATTTCCTCACTGTTGAGTATCTAAGTAGTTTAATTTTTTTCATTCATTCATTTGAGAAATATCTCTTGAGTGCCTGCTCTCTGCCAGGCACTGGACTAGGCATTGGGATATCGTGGTCCACAGAACAGTGAGCTCCTTACTTCTGGCTGGTGGGACAGACAGGAAAGCTCCCACTGTAAGCTGCAGTGAGCTGTGAGGGACAGGGCGTGTCTGGACAGACGCTTCACACAACTGTGAATCTCGGGATGGTAATTCCAGTCCTGCATCCTAGCCTGCTCTCCTTCTCAACAGCCACAGCTGATGCTTCTCTTGGAGGAATCTCATATGGGGTTGGGTTTCCCGCCAATGCATTTTTGGGGTTCCTGAGAAGTCATAGGGTATCATGGCGTCCAAAGTTCTGACAATCAAGCTCAAGTGGGCCTTGTTTCCTGTTCCCCTTCCTCCAAGGCATGTGTTTCAACCACTCCAGTCTGCTCCCTGCCCTCCTAAAGAGGCTCTGTCTCCCTCTCACATCTACTCCCCATCTCCCCTCTCAGTACAGAATCTCCTCTAGCTCTGGAGCCTTTGAACGAATGGGCAAAAGCACCCCACCTGGTGGACACAACCTGGATGAGGGAGGTCTGGTGGGCAGAGCCTGGTGGGCGGAGCCTTGGCAGATCTCTACCCCAAGTACTGGAGCAGCCCTTCCCACAGCCTCTGCAATGCCCACCCCAGCCCAGCCCACCTAACTTCCCATCTGCCTGATTCTTACTCCATCCTGAAGACTCAGCTTATGCCCAGTGTCTTATGTGAAGCCTGGTCTGGCTAATTCACAGTAAATTCTCCATTCCTTGAACTCCTAAATAATTTTTGCTTTTTACTCTTTGTCTTGTTTGGCACTTAATTATATGCTGCTTTGTGGTTCATCTTGTTTTTTTTTTTTCTCTTGTGTCATTATTTCATCGGAAGAGGTCTGATTTAGATAGAGCAGAGGTATCTCTGCAGATATATCATTTGCACTGATCACTGAAGGAAAGGTGGGCAGAGATGTAGGCAGGAATGTTCTAGGCAGAGGGAAGGACCATCTGCCAGAGGCCCCCTGCAAAAGAGGTCTTGGGACATAGGCCAAAACAAATATCTCTATGTGGGAGGGGTTTTCCAGAGTTGACAAATAAAGTTGAAAATAACTTATTAGTTGGTGCATTCATACTTCTGAGTACCACAGTGTTATAGCCCCAAGAGAGGGGAAGACAGAGATGAACCAGACCATATTGGTCCCTGCCCAGACTAATAGAGGAGGCTGAGATGGTTTCTCTAGAGACCACGTGGAGGGTTACCATCTATGTTGGCAGGGGGAAGAACTATTGTTGCCTGTGGGATTTGAGAAAAGATTATGGAAGGGGAAGCCATCCAAGCTGAGTCTGAGTTTCCAGGTAGAGACAAAAGGAAGGATAGGTCTCGGCAGAGGCAACAGTGGTATGAAGGCATGGAGGCAAAGAGAAGGGGGAGATTGCAGAAATGGTAACCAGGAAGGGTCTTTTAGGGCAATTAACATGCTTCGGTTTTATTCCCCAAAGATGGGGCAGTTTCTTTGCAAGCAAGTTGCAGGTCTGGCTGCAGTGTGGAGGACGGATGGGGGTTTGATGGAGACTGGAGACAAGGAGACCCGTGAGGAGGCTGGTACAATGGTCCACCCTAATGGCAGAAACCTGAATTGGGGCAGCAATCACAGGGAAGGGTAAGAGAAGAAAGGTGGGAGCAAGATCTCAACATGAAACCTATGGGACTTGGTGACAGCCTGCTTTTAGGAAGTCAGGAGAGGGATGTTAAGATTCAGCAATATTCAAGGATGACTGAATGAAGATGGTACCATTCGCTGAAACCAGGGACACCAGGAGGAGGGACAGGATTTGGGGGAATACGGTGGAGGATGCAGATAGGGGACTGTGAGGGCTTTTCCTTGGCACCACAGACAGCTCCAAAGGTCTCCAGAGGTCTTGAAGTAGACTCTATCAATGGTCCTTGACCTTGGCTACCTTAGAATCAGCAGAGAAATTAATTTAACCTTCAGACTCACAGGCTCATCCACTTGCTCTGCATCAAAATCTCTGGGGGTGGGGTTCAGAAGACTGCATTCTAAGTAAGTACCCCAGGTCACTCAGTGCAGGTGGTCAGAAGAGAAAGCCATGGTGGCCTCCAAAGGAAGAGAGAGGAGCACCCCCACAGGGGGTTTGGGCCTTTTAAGGTTCCAATTGTACATTTCAAGGCAGCAATCACAGGGAAGGGTAAGAGAAGAAAGGTGGGAGCAAGATCTCAACATGAAACCTATGGGACTTGGTGACAGCCTGCTTTTAGGAAGTCAGGAGAGGGATGTTAAGATTCAGCAATATTCAAGGATGACTGAATGAAGATGGTACCATTCGCTGAAACCAGGGACACCAGGAGGAGGGACAGGATTTGGGGGAATACGGTGGAGGATGCAGATAGGTGAAACGCTAGACCAAAGTAAAGAAGACTCTTGGAGAGATCAGCGAGGAAGAGGGGCCCCCTTGCTCCATGACTTCTGTGTTCTCTCCATCCCCGTGCAGAATGTGGCAAAGTTCACTCATGGATAGTTGTGGTCATTCTGTTGTCATCCTGGTATGTCCTTACACCTTTCCAACCCCACTTCCTAAAAATGAAACCAAACTAAAGCAAATGTGGCTCTCTTCTTGGATTGGCTTTAAAAATACATGCCAACCCAGGGACTCAAACCAACATTGTTCACCAATATTAATGAGAGTATAATTCACAAGAGCTAACTAGTGGAAACAACACAAATGTCCATGTACAGAAGAATGGATCTGTATAATATGGAATAGGCATGCAGTGGAATATTAGCCTTAAAATACAATGAAAATTTTTAAAAATATTTATTTATTTACTTTAGTTGTACACAATGCAATGCATTTATGTTTACGTGGTGCTGAGGATCGAACCCCAGCCGCGCACGTGCGAGGAGAGCGCTCTGCCGCTGAGCCACAACCCCAGCCCACAATGAAATTTTGATGCATGCCATAACAAGAACAAATCTGGAGGACATTATGCTAAATGAAATGTTTCCACTTGGGTGAAGTACCTAGGGTAGTCCATTTCATCAAGATAGAAAGTAGAATGGTGGTTGCCCGGGGCTGGGGTGGGCGGAATGAGGAGTTGTTATTTTGTGGATACAGAGTTTCCCTCTGGGAAGGAGTAGTACTTCAGTTGATTCATGGTGGTGAGGCTGCCCAACAATGGGAATCAACTGAAAACCAATGAACTGCATATTTGAAATGGTTAAGATGGTAACTTTTATCTATCTTTTACTACAATAAAAAAGGGACATAACAAGTAAAAGGAGTCGTTAAAGTCCTCAAGTGGACTGAGAATCTGAGGGCTTTTCCACCCCATTGGAAACTCCCTGAGAACAGAGCAAGGTATTTCTGCCGAGGGTCTGGGGGCTCTTACAGGAGCAGAAAAGGGCGTCTTCCAGTGGAACTCTTGCTGCTATATAACTTGATATAACAAGTCCCTGGGGTCTGGACTGGCTTACAGCCATCACTAGACTGAGAGGTTCCCACGCTGAATTTCCCCGGGATGGGCGGGAGGAGTGGGGGCGGCCGGGAGTCACCCCAGTGAGTGTGCATGAGGGGGTGGGGAAATTGAGCCTCTTGTTGGAAACAGATGTCTCTCCTCTCTAGTCCCGGGAGCCCCAGTTGTGCTCGACATCTTTCCACCCTCAGTTTCATTTCCAGCCTGTGCTCCGAACGCTCAGAAACCTAGGGGATTCTCTGGGTGTGCTGCAGAGGGCGGCTAGTTGCCCTTTTCCAAGATGGCCGCCGATGCCTCTGTGACAGGCTTGGTCACGTGTGCAACCTCGCCTATGAGGTCGCAGGGGCCTGGTCGGCGATTGTCCCTTCCCGGGTCCCGTCTGGAGGCGGTGACTGCCCCTGTCAACCGGAGCCTGAGCGATCATGGCAACGGGCTCGGGCGGGGAGCGAGTGGCAGCGGCGGCGGCAGCAGAGGCAGTGGCGGCAGCTTGGTCACGGGCCGGGGCGGCAGAGCGGCGGCGGCGGCGGTGGCACTGGCACCGGCACCGACCCTGAGCGCCATGCGGCGAGGCAGCTCCGAGAGGGAGCTGGCGGCTCAGTGGGAAGTGGAGGCGGTGGCCGTGGCCAAAGCCGAGGCGGAGGTCAAGGCGCGGGCGACGGCGGGGCGGATCGGTGTGGACGCAGGCGCGGCGGGGGAGCCCGAACCCAAGGCCGGGGAGGAGCAGCCCAAGGCCCCGGCCCCGGCCCGGGCCCCGGAGCAGCCCTGCGCGGAGGAGGGGGACGCCCGTGTCGCTTCGCGGCTGCCGCCCACGCTGCACGCGTACAAGCCGAAGCCAGCGCAGGACCTCTGTCCACACCGGAAGGCCAGAATCAAGGGCCCAAGCAGCAAGCGGAGCGTCCGCCGTCCAGAGGAGCAGTGCTCACAGCGGCCAGTCACCGTGGACAGCTCCAAGGCCAGGACCTCCCTGGAAGCCTTGAAGATCAGCATCCGCCAGCTCAAGTGGAAGGAGGTGAGGCCAGCCCCGCCGCGTGGGCACAGGGGGGTGGACAGGACGACTGCAGACGACCCGGCATGGCCCTGGCTGGGTCGGCGGGCCAGGGCTGAGCGCCTCCCGCGCGCCACGCTGGGAACCTGTTTGTCAGCTGCAAACTGCTCATCCTTCAAGGCCTAGCCCCAAAGTCACTTCCTCCAGGTCAAGTTAGCCACTCCCTCTTTTGGCTCCCCTACACCTCTTTATGTCTCCAGACCTCAGCCCTGGCCTCCTCATGCCTTGATAACTTGTTAAGTCTGGGGCCAGCGCCCTCTCTGTTTCATTTGTTTATGCGAGTGCTGAGCATGGTAAACAGTTTGTAGTCTCCAAGCAGAAAGACCTAGGGTCTCACTAATCCCTGCTACTTAGTTGTGTGATTGTGAGCAAGTGGTCGTTCCTCTTTAGACCATTACCTTCTCTGTTAAGCGAGGCCAACACCAGTGATACCAATCTCATTGTTTTGTTAATATTAGACTTACTGTCTGCTGTATAGCATATAAGTATCTTATAAATGATAATTTCTAACACCTTTTCTCTTTCTCCACCACCATCATGATTACCACCACTGTCATCAGAGCAGGCACAGTGTTTTATGATTCAGAGCTTGCCATATGGCAAGTGTCAGTAAGTGGTGGATGAAAGGATGACTAAAGAGATGAGTTACTCATCCTTGAACCCATTTTAGACCTGTTGGGGTCTGGGGTGAACCACCATGAATTCCAGAGTTTTCTGTTGCAGTTGGCTGATTGAATTAAGCCATTTGCCTTTATTTGAATCATATAGGCTATTTAATGTGTTTTCAGGAGTGTTAGTATTTTGGTTTAGGACAGTTGAGCCAGGAGACTTATACCAAAAGGTCTGTTTAACGGGTTAACAGGTTTGTAGTAGGCAACACGAAGACTTAGGTACTTAGCTTTGTGCCTTGACTGTGGTAGACTTTCAGAAATGGTATTATGAAGTTGGAGCCTGCAGAGAGATGGCCACAGAGAGGATCAATGTGGTCAGAGGGTGGATGTCTCAGTAGGAAAGACTCATTTAGTTTGGAAGAAAGTCAACTATCAGGCAGGGGAGACTTTCAGGTAGGTAGGGGTTATCACTCAGCAGGTCTGACTGCAGGTCAGGGCCCTAAACCTTGGGACATGCAATTTAGGAGAGGACTTTTATGCCCAGGACACCTAGAGAAAGTAAGGACAGGCTCCCAGTTTGAGGATATCTGGGTTTCTAGACAAGGTCCCATATCCAGGCCAGAGATAGGAGGGTCAGAAAGGTAAAACTGAACTTGTGAGGACCATGGATCTAATAAAGAGTGAATCCAGGCTCAGAAACCCAGCCACGGAATCAGGTTAGGCAGATTGGTCCAAGCAGGGCCTTTGCTTAGCTTCGCTCTGTGGGAGAGAGACACAAAAAACGGGCTAGATCTGATCATGAGGCCAGATGGGCTCAGCCAACCCAGCCCAGGTTCATTTGTTCATTCTGTAAATGCCCACATGCAGTGCTAAGCTCTGTGCTGGGTCCTGGGAGTTATGCTTAACATAAAACCCTTGCCCTCAAGGACCTTATAGTTCAGTGGGGGAAATAAAACACAAATAAGGAAATAATCGTAGTAATCACAGGGCCATTGTTGCTGCTTCCTGAAATGCTGGTTTCCCGTTATTTGCACAGCTTACTCTGTCACTCTTTCAGACCTCTGATCAAGTGCCACCTCCTTAGACAGGCTGTCCTGGACGATGGCCCCACAAGTCTCCAGCCCTTGCTCTTGTTTATTTTTTCATAGCACCAAACCCTGCCTGACATTGTATTTTGTATTATTTGTTTATTGTCTGTTTCCTTCACCAGAATGTAAGCTCCATGAGGGCAGGGGCTTGTTTTGTTTGCTGCTGTACATTCAGGTGCTTGGCACATGGAAGTTGCTCAATAAATATTTGTTGAATGGATGAATACATTATGTGATGAGTGTTTCTCTCTCTGTGTGTGAAGGTGTCAGTACTGTGAGAGGCAGAGGAGGCCACCTGTGAAGGGCTTCCTGGACGAGGTTAACCTCAGCTGAGTCCTGAGAGCTAAAAATGGGCCAGAATTATTTAGGGCTGTAGACTTGGGCTCCCTGGTATAGAGAGTGGCACAGGCAAAGCAGAGGTACATTTGGGACTTGGCATGTAGTTCTGTCTGGCTGGATCATCAGGTGGGAGTTAGAATGGTGAAAGATGAGGCTGCAGGAGTGAGCAGGGGCCAGATGCTATGGGATTTGGACTTTTTCTTGGAAGGAAGCCTATGTAACCCACTGTAGGATTTTAAGGTTCTTCCATCCATCAGCTTTGCTACTTTGGGCAAGTGAGTTAAACTCTTAAGGCCTCAATTTGTTTATTCTGTTCAATGTGGGTGGGGAGAGCAAGTTTGGTGGACCCAGTCTCTCTAGTGCGGAGGCCTCATAATGACAGTGTTAGCCTACATGAGCCCAGTGAGTGCAGTAGGGGTTTCCAGAACCTTAACTGTAACTGCCCCCTGCCTCCAAGCCTGACTTCTCCCACTGGGAAAGATATTTTAAATAGGCAGAGAAGCTCATTCTAGCCATTTGAACATAATTTACTTGCAGCAATGAATATTTTACTACTAGATTTGTGATTGTACATTTACAATTTTTTTTTTTTTATTATTTATTTACTTATTCATTTTTTTTTTTTTTTTGGTACTGGGGATTGAACTCATTCAACCACCAATTTTTTTCAGAGGCACTCGACCACTGGGGATTGAACTGGGCCACATCCCCAGCCCTTTTATGTATTTTATTGGAGACAGGGTCTCACTGAATTGCTAAGTGCCTCGCCACGGCTGAGGCTGGCTTTGAACTCGCGATCCTCCTGCCTCAGCCTCCCAAGTGCTGGGATTACAGGCATGCGCCACCGCGCCCGGCTGTACATTTACATTTAATATCTCTCTTTGCCATTAGTCTGTGAGGTCCTGAGGGGAGGGGAGGTGTCTGACTTGTGTCCCTAAAGCACAGCACATTGCAGGTGTTCAAAAATGTTCATCAAATGAATGTGGAGTACTTGCAGCAGAGCTCATGTGTCATCTGATTCCTTAGAATGGGGAGTTTGAGAAGTACCAGCTTAAATGAACCTTGAGACTCCTTCCAGCTTTAAACAAACACGGTATTCTTAGAATCCATTACAAAGTTGACCTTATGACAAATAACGTAATAAACCTGGTGCTGACAAAGTGGAAACACGACCTCCCTGGGCCACAGGTCCCCCATGTGTTGTGGGGCTGATGTTGGGCAAGATCATCTCCAACTCCCAGCACTGATGTTCTTGGAGCAAGAACTTCTACTTGGGGCTGGTGTGCAAGGAATGGAGCAGCAGTGTCCCCTACCTGTCATGCTGTGCTGCAGCTGCAGGGCTTGGCAGTCCCTGCTGGCTGGCTTTGGTGGAGCTGGGTGGGTAGCCCAGGTAAGAAATAAGATCGCAAACACTAACAGTGAAAGCTTCATCTCCTTTTGCGGGTGTGTAGTGAGAAAGAAACCATTCAACATGGTCCACTCAACAGGGGGATGCTGAGCCAGCATGCGGATGCAGAAGTCTGTTCAGTTGCTGGGTGCAGCCTCCCTTCTGTTTTTAATTTTCTTTATTTTATACATTGAACAGCAATGACAAACACCAGGGTGTGAACCTTTCTATACCACGTATTCTCTCTCAGCTGCTCTTTTTAGTGCTCTACATGCAGACAATTATTTGATTCTTCCACAACCCAATAAAGTTAAGTGCCTTATTATGTCCATTTTACAGATGAAAAAATTGAGGTTCACAGAGGTTAACTTATGCAAGGTAGTATGGCTAGTGAGGGCAGAGCCAGCATTTGAAACCGGTATTGCATTTGGATCCTGTGCTCTTCCCACAACTCCCTGCTGGCTCTCTGTCTATCTGCAGAGCTCTGCTAAGGGGCTACAGATACAGGAGCTCCCAGTGTCGAGGGACAGATCTGCAAACAGACAATGACAGTCCCTTGTGGAAATTGAATGGACAAAGGGCTTCCCATGTAAAGTGGCAAGAAAGGCAGGAGGGTGGACCAGGTTTTTGATGCAGAATGGGTTGCTTGGCAGTTTAGGGAGCACGTGGAGAGTAGAGAGATGAAGAAGCAGCCAGATCAGATCTCAGGATCAGATCTCAGAGCACTTTGGTGGCCACGCCAAGGAGCCAGGAATGCTGCCGACTGCTTTGGCTCAAGATTGCTTGCCATATATAGATAGACCCCGCTTCCCTTGCCCACTCTCCTTCAGTCCCAAATGAACCATGTCAACCTTCTGACGATTCATTCTGGACAGATCTAATTCAACTGTATTCACAGTGTTAAATTTGTTTCTCAAAGGGAAAATTTACAGATGCCAACTTGTAGATAAGAATAAAGTTATTTTTGAATGGCAAAGCCCTGTGTCCAAAGTCACCACTGAAATTGCAACAACAAGAAGAAGAGTTCCTGACTCCTAGTGCAGGCTGCCTGCTCGTGGAATTGTATGGTCCACTTCCAACCATGCATGCCTCTCTCCCCATATCCTGCATAGACACCCTAGAGAATAGATGCCACTGTTGTTGTGAGCTGCCCTCCTTGGAGATCAGGTTGTGTGTGTGCACAGTGGTGCCATGGACACCAGCTTATATGAATGAGGGCTCTGAGAGATTTGATAGTGAGACCTTTGTTGACAGTTTGCAAAAGCCCCAATCCTGAGGTCTAGGATGGTATGAGTTCTTTGTTTCAGAGACTCCAAATCATGTGTTGTATTCTGGAACTGACTCAGCCTTTCCTCAGAGCATGCACACTTACTATATTATCCGACTTATGACTTGTATTAGTTTATTGAGAATCAATTATGTGATTCTTTTTTTTTTTTTTTTTTTTGGTATCAGGGATTGAACTTAGGGGCACTTGACCACTGGGTAACATCCCCAGCCCTTTTTTGTATTTTATTAGAGACAGGGTCTCACTGAGCTGCTAAGTGCCTCACTATTGCTGAGGCTGGCTTTGAACTTGTGATCCTCTTGTCAGCCTCCCAAGTGCTGGGATTATAGGCGTGCGCCACCATGCCTGGCTGAGAATCTACTATGTGCTCGGCATTGCACTAAGTGCTTAATGCTCACCAAAAATTGAATTGAGTATCTATTATGGATTATGTTATTTCATTCTTGCAGCCACCCTCTGAGGCAGATCCTATTATGTCCAATGTATAGATGAGGAAACTGATACTAGAGGGAGGCTGGTAAAGGGCTACCCAAGGAAACACAGGTAACAAGTGGCAGAGCTGTCCAGGGCCTGAGCTTGTAGCCAGTATATAATCCTATAGCATCTTCCTTGAAAATCCTTTGCTACAAACCATCTTGCAAGGAGTTATGCTACCATCATCATCATGAACATGATCACCACCATCACCGCCATCTTCATTCCCAGGTAATAATTGAAGCAGGTCCAGCAAGTAAGTGTGAGCGAGGACTCAAGCTGCAGACTCTAAAGACCTTTTTGCAGTATGTTTAATCATTTTCCACTTCTTAACCTTATCCCTCATCTGACTCACACCTCTCAAATGACAGGGAGTCACTCAGAGCCAGGAGAGCAGTATTGAAAATACTGCTTAAAATATGTTGAAATACCCCTACCTGGCAGAGGGAGCATGCAGGGCCAGTAGCTCCTAAATCCTGTCTTGCCGCCACCATGGAGGAGAAGCCACCCCTGTGCCATTTGACCAGGTGAGTCGTATTACTCCTCCGTGGAACGCAAGCTGGCACTGAATCATCTCTGAATCCTCTGGAAGAAGGAAGAATATAAAATGAAAAATTAGATGGTTTCGCTTTCCTTCTGCTTCCAGTTGCAATGATAGTCATCTTTTTGACTGCCTCTTTTTTGAAGACAGCATTATATTTAAGAACAGTTTACACCCTACTTCATCAATATTCTCCTTCAACAGACAGGTTTATTTCAACGTCTAATACACCAGCATTTTTCCTTGGTGAGTTAAACTTGTCATAACACAAAAATCACAATCCACTACCGCTGTTATTTGAACAATACATGTAATAGCTTCCCGAATGCATGCTAAGTTCTTGAACAGTCCTTTGAAAAACAATAAATTCAAGGGCTGGTGTTCAAGGTCTATAAGTGCCACAAATTAATTTGTCGTAGCAGGTGTAGTAGTTCCTAGAGCTGTTTTCTGTGTTATAAAACATAAACTGTATTGTGCTTCAATTTTGGTACTGTTTTAGATCCTGGTTTTGTATCAGCTAAAGTTGAATGCAAAAATTCACTCATACATTTTATTTCTCTTTTAAAAATCCATTCCCTGAAAAGAACATATCGTAAAAGCAATTGACCATTTTAAAATGCCTTCTCTAAAGGGGAAGTGTTGTATCCTGGAGTTGGCACAGGCTTTGAAATCCGACAGTTGTGGGTTAAAGTCCTTACCACTAAGCATGTGTGACTACATTGATTATGGACTGAATACAGAACCTCCCGGGCCTCAGTTTCTCCAGCTATAATAATGGGCAAGTGATAGTGATTCTTACCTTGCAGAATGCTTGTGAGATTAAAGGAAGGAATGTAGCATATTGCCTTAGCCCAGAGATGGGGACATTACTGGTATTCAGTTAATGTTCTTTTTCTTCAACAGGTAATCTCAGACATTGGTTATGGGATCTATTTTTCCTTAATGAGAAGAAAAGGTACTATAGATTTAGAGTCTGCACATATAGGTTACTGGTTAGCCTGAACAGATGTGACTAGCTCATTTGATTCATTTAACAAATACTTTGTGACCTACTCATTCCAGACTATATTTGGGCTCTTGGGACCAAACTCAGAGCCTTGAACATGCTCTCCCACTGTGTTACACCCCCTTCCCCACAGCAGATAACCAAACACAGAAAGATGGTTGTGGGAAGAGGGCCAGTTCCATTTTGGGTGAATGTCAACTTGATATGGCCTAGGATTAAAAATTTTAAAGTAGCACTGATTTAAGCTTTTCCCTTTTAAAATCAATTATACTTTTAAAGTTCCACGAATCTAAAGGGATTTTTTTTTTTTTAAGCCTTTGTTCTAGACCCGGGGCCTGCTGCATGCTTTGTCATATCAATTACATTCATCACCATGGAAAACTCATTCCAGCTGTTTGAGTGATATCACACCTTGACTCAGGGTTTACAAAATGATCAGGTGACTTCACAGGGAGAACTGAGGTTGTGGGACATGAAATGGAAGAGATGTGAATTTTCTGGGCTGATTTCTCCGCTCTTCCCTTCTTGCCTTCTCAATGATCCTGGAAGAAAGCAGTCATGCGTCAGTTTGAGTCTTGGCCCTGTCACCTAGTGGCTTTGTGACCCTGGCTGAGTTGCGTTACCTCTGTGCACCACAGGTTCCTCATCTCTAGAATGAACATAAAACACTTGTTAGGCTTGTTGTGAGAACTAAGTCAGAATGTCTTTGAAGCCCCGGTACTTTCTTTTTTCTCTTTTTGGTACCGGGGATTGAACTCAGGGGCACTCCACCACTGAGCCACATCCCCAGCCCTATTTTGTATTTTATTTAGAGACAGGATCCTATTGAGTTGCTTAGCACTTTGCAGTTGCTGAGACTGTCTTTGAATTCGTGATCCTCCTGCCTCAGCCTCCCAAGCCACTGGGATTATAGGCGTGTGCCACTACTCCTGGCACCCCTGGTACTTTAAAGTAAGAATGTGTGTTGGTTTGGCTTTCCCTCTGATGAATTTCTGACAGACTTATTAAATTTTATACAGAAAAATTGGTAATGGGAACAGGCAAATAGCCTTGCTATTTCTTTAATTAGTTTCGAAGCCCCCCTTCCTTGCAGTTGCTCCTCTGAAGTTGAGATTCCTCCACAAAGGTTGTTATTTTGCTGGAGAGAACAACAATCTTGTTTCTCTCTCCCAGGTGGAGCAACATCTCCCGCCTCACACTGAATCATGCCCTGCCTTCGCAGCTGCCTCTGCTGCCATTTGTCTGCGTGTTTGTTTCCCTGGGTGTTTGTGAACCATTACCTAGTAATTTTTATAAACGCTTTGTGAGTCCTAGCAGGCATTTCCGGCAGCCCTCTCCCATCTGCTTCTCTGTCATCTGAATAAAACCTTTCATTCTTGATGAAGCTGCAAAAAATAGGACTGTTTATCTCCTGTGCAGTTTGCCCTGGGTAGAGTTTACTTATAAGTAAGTCCTAGAGTGTGTCTGTCTAGAACACCTGAGGCCAGGCTTTATGCTTTAAACTCATTGAGTGATTCATTTCGCATTGTGTCAAGAGTTATGGTTTATGGAAATCTTAGAAAGCAACAATGGATAGTTTTCTGAATGAGTAACAAGAAGCACAACATGGCTTAGTGGTTTAATACGACAAAGTCTCTTTCCTGCTCGTGCTCTGGGTCCAGCATGGGCTGGTGGGGTTGAGGACAGGGCCCGTGGTCATCTTGGCTTCCAGGGGCACCTGCTTTCCCGAGTCACTGAGGGGAAGAAGGGTACGTGATGCTTTCCCAACCTCTCCCCAGGAGTGGCACACCACCTCTGCTGACATTTCATTCACAAGCTTTATGGCTAAGATCAGCTTCAGAGGAGCTGGCAATGTGCAGACCTACTATGAGGTTATAAAGAGGAGAACCAGACGACTCAGTGAATTGTGCTCATCACCACCACAGTGCAAATCAGACTTACAGACACAAGAGACACAGTGTATAAATGTAAACATAGACATTTCATTTTATTTATTAAATGCTGCAGTTACATGACATCTACAGTGTTTGGCAACAGCCTTTTAGCACTACTTTGTGTACATCTTTCTGTTAGTATGTATAGATCCATTTCATTTTAATAACAACCTAATAGTCCATTTTATGGATGTGCCACAATCTATCAATGCAAATAGTTTCCATATCTTTTCTTTGCTGTTACAAAGAGTAGCCCAATAAACATCACCATTCATTTGAAGTATGTATTCATGCAAATACTTCTGCAGGCTACATTCCTAGGAACATTAGGTGGCAGGGAATAGACACTTTGTATTTTGATAGTTCTTATCAAATTGCCAACGACAGCGTCTGGGAGTACCTGTCTTCTCATATCCTCTCTAATATTATATACCATTAACCTTCTAAATTTCTGCCAAACTGAGAGGCAAAATATGTTCTTTCCAGTTGTCAATAAGGTTGAGTTTTTGCATAAGTTTATTAGTTATTTGTGCTTCTCCATCTGTGAAAAGATTTGTATTTTTTTATTCATCTTTTGGGTTGTTTTATGTTTATGTTTTTTCTTATTGTTTTTTTACTATTATGGGTACTTTTTTAAATAAATATTTATTTATTTGCTTTAGTTGTACACAATGCATTTATTTTTACGTGGTGCTGAGGATCGAACCCAGGCCACACATGTGCTAGGTGAGCGCTCTACCACTGAGCCACAACCCCAGCCCCAAGGGTACTTTTATATGTGTTGTAAATATTTATCCTCTGTTGGTTATTTAAACATCTAACAGATAATCCTTTGCCTCACATGGTCTACAAATATTATAAATTGTTTTGTTTATTCACTAAAAACAGCCCTTAACTATTATTGACTTGTTATCCTAAAGGGGCAAAAGACACTTAATTCTACCTTCAGGTACTCTGAAATGTCTAGTGAATTAATAGGTTGTGCGCGGAGACTCAAGAGTCTTGCATTTCCATGGAATTGCGTATTTTACAGAGAAATTTCCTGTTCACTTATGTTATTTGATTTGGACTTTTGCAGAGAGTATGGTAGCTCTCATTATTTCTGTTTAACAGTTGTCAGAGTGATGTGGAGTTAGGTTTGGGTTTGCATACCTGCCACTTATTCTGCACCTGGGGTATCATGGTATTCGCAGGGTTGTTGTCCTGTTTCAACCACATAAGTAACACATACGGCCAAGCCAGCATGGGGTCAGTTTTGTTGTTCCAACTCTTCCACACTTTAGAGGTGTCAAGAGACATAACAGCTTTGAACTAGAGGTCATCTCTCTTGGCTCTTAGGACAGGCATCTTTCCAGGGGACTGTACCACCATTTTACCTTTCAATTCTAGGAATATTTCAACAAAATTGATATAGGTGCATTAAAATAGGTTGGAAGTAATAATCTAGAGTTTATATATTCTTTATTGTCATTAAGAACAAAAGAATAGGGCTGGGATTGTGGCTCAGCGGTATTGCGCTCGCCTAGCATGTGCGCGCCCCGGATTCGATCCTCAGCACCATGTACAAATAAAAACACATTGTGTACAACTAAAGCAAATAAATAAATATTTAAAAAAAAAGAGCAAAAGAATAGATTGTGCTATAAATAGGATACTGTGGCAATGTAGTATCTTTTTTTTTTTTTTTTGGTAGTATCTGATATGTGTGTGTGTGTGTGTGTGTGTGTGTGTGTGTGTGTGTGTATGCCATCCTATAAATAGGACATTGGGCAGATATCATATCCTTTCATACATTATATAATAAACAAAGAAGTTACTTTTATGACCTGTTCAGCAATTAGTTTTGGTGGAAAGGAGCAAACACTCTTCAAACAAAGGACTACATTACATTTCTGATAATATGTTGTCAGTTTCACACAACATGACTTGTTTGACATCATTGCTGTTCTTTCCATTTGAGACATGTGGCTTCTTATGACAAATCTGATATCTTGGACGGTAGGTAGCAGGTGCAGGAGTATTACACTGTCTTCCTTCTGATGGGTTCTCATTGCATCATTTTAGGAGTGCTGAGCAGATGTCTCTTCCAACAAATCTATAAGATCTTTCTTGTCTTTGTTCATGAATTTATGATTGGTCCATGCATTTATAATACATGTATCAATTATGCAAATGAACAAAGGTCAATACCAATTTCTGCCACTAATTGGAGTGGAATATTTGGAGTCTAACCACTCATGTTCATCCAACCACCCTGGAACCTGTTCTGGGCCCCACCACTGTCGGTTGAGGCGCCTTGGCTATACCCTTCTTTTTTCCATCCTTGAGCTTTGCTGAGGACTTCTACTGTATCATAGTTTATTCCAACAATGACACATTTACTATCTAACCATTTTACAATGAGAGTTTCATAATTTGTGATCTGTGTTTAAACTGTGATTATACAACTCTCTTGTTGTTGTAGTTGTTGTGTTTTAATCAGTTGTCAGTCTCAGAGGACACTTGTTTAATCCACTTTCCCTCATCATGCACATTTTGGACCAGCAAGTCAAAACAAGTCATAACCAATGAATACATTGTCAAAAAATCAAATGTAGCATTACCACATCCAAGCAACATACTTCTAGTTTTATACCCAAGAGAAATGAAAACATATGTCCACGTATAACTAATTTTATAGTAACATTATAGCTAAAAAGTAAATACAATCCATATTAGGTAAATAAGATGTGGTATATTCAGACAGTGGAATATTATTTGGCCATAAAAAGGAACAGCATACTCATACATGTTACAACATGGATGAACTTTGAAGACATGATGCTATCTGAAAGAAGTCAGCCATGTTCTAGGCATGGTGGCACATGCTTGTCATCCCAGTGATTTGGGAGGCTGAGGTAGGAGGATCACAAGTCCAAGGCCAACCTGGGCAACTTAGCAAGACCCTGTCTCAAAATAAGAATAAAATATAAAGGACTGGGGGTGTGACTCAGTGGTAGAGTGCCCTGGGTTCAATCCCCAGTACTAAAACAAACAAACAAAAAACAACAAAAAAAAGGAAGTCAGTCACAAAAGACCACATATTGTATGATTCACTTATACGACATGCTCAGAATAGGGAAACCTATCTAAGCAAAATAAATTAGTGGTTCCTAGAGTTTGGAAGTGGAGGAGGATTTTGGTGAGGAAAGAGGAGAGTGACTGCTAGTAGATATAGGATTTCCTTTCGGCATGATAAAAATGTCCTATCATTGATGGTAGTATTCCTAGCACAACTCTGAATATATTAGAAACCATTGAATCATACACTTTGAATGAGCAAATTGTATGGTATGTGAATTATCTTTCAATAAATCTGTTAAAAATGTTGTATACTCATCCAGTTTTCATCATTTGATAGTACTTGTTTCCTTGGCAGTAACTGGAAATATGCTTCAGGGACTCAAGTTTGGTGTCCCCTGCTGATAATTTTGCATTGAAGCATTATCTGGTATGGTACACTGGCTCCTTGGACACCTGTATCTAATGGAACCCTGTCCCAGAGACATAAAGTAGTGACAGTGGTAAAAACACTCTAGACTTTCTTCTTTAGAATGGTTTCATTTTTTTCCTAAGGTGGGGCACATATTGTGAATATTTGCCTGAAGACTGAAGTTCAGACTTCTTATAAAGGCTCCATAAGAAGCTTTCCATACCAAGGTGTATGGTGGTGTATGGGCTTTGAATCTACACAGATATGGGTTTGAAACAATCCGCTGTGTAACTGTTAGCATGTTGCTCTGAGCCTGAGTTTCTTTACTTATAAAATGGGCATAATACAATCATACTTCATGAAGTTGTTTGTTATCAGCATTAACAGATAAAATCATGTCAAGTTCTTATCCTGTAATGTCTGGTACTTAGTGAAGACTCAATTGAAAAATTTTAACATTTAACACTATGATTCTCTAGACTTACTTCTCAGATCTTCTGCATTGTGCTTTATGCATTACCATTACAGCACTCTGAGTGGTTCTCTTGAGTCTTCATGCCGTGTCATTTCTCTTTACCTTTGTTTATGTTTTTTTTTTTCTTTTCCTTAGAATGCTCCCTCCCTTTCTTAGCTAACTCTTACACATCATTCAATAATCAGCTCGTGGCTCATCTTTTTTATAAGTCTTCCCTGATTCTCACACACATACCCCAGGCTTGGCTAAGTATCCTTCCTTTATTACTTACAGTATTTTATAGTCATCTGAATTTCTTTGCTTTTTTCTAAGAAGCAATTTTTGGCTTTATTGATCATCTCCATTGTATCTTTTGTTCCATTTCGTGTATTTCTGCTCTTTATTATTTATTTTCTTCTACTTTGGGAATTTATTTGGTTGTTCTTTTTCTGACATTGAGTTGGTTGCTTTTCTAATAAAAGAATTCAAGACTACAAACTTGCCTCTATGTATTGCTTTAGCTGCACCATGATATTTGTTATGTAGTATTTTTCAAAATCTTTTAGCTCTATGTATTTTACATTTTCATGAGAATTCCTTCTTTGACCCATAGGTTATTTATATTTTTTCCTTTAAAAAAATCTAAACACATGAGGTTGTTTCTACTTATCTTTTTGCTATTAATTTCTTAATTGCATTGTGGCAATTCCTTCCTTCTTTCCTTCCCTGTCCTCCTTTCTTCCCTCCCTCCCTCTTGCCCTCTGTATTTTTTTTCTTCCTTGTTGTTGTTCCTCTTCTTCTTCTTTTGCTTCGTGGCCTAACAAATGGTCAGTTTTTACAAATATTCCAAGAGTGCTTGAGAAGAATGCACATTCTCTAGTAATTGAATGCAATATTTTACATATTGCATTAGATTAACTTGTAAATTGCATTATATATAAATTGTATAGCTTTAATTTTTGTGTGATCTACTCAGTAATTGAAGAGTGAAGCTAACATTTCCCTCCATGATTGTGGGTTTCATATCTTCTGTGCTTTTTTCTTTTTCCATTTTCTCCAGTACCAGTCTAGGACTTAATACATTCTATTTTTCTTATTCTAAAATTATACCCTAAAAAATTTAGTATGCATGTATAATGTCACAAGTTTTAAAGTTAGTATTTCTATACTCTTCTTGAAAACACGAGGATCTTAGGATGCTTTTTCATTTTGACCGTATCTCATTTTCTTTCATTAGCCCATATTTTACTTCTGTGTTATTTTATTCTTTTTCTCAACTTCCAAAATTAGACATTATTATTATTTTATACAGTCTTAGTGTCTTTTAGATTCACTCATATCCACCATTTTCTTTGTTCATTATTTTATTTTACAACTCAGATTTTCCTTTAGGGTAATTTTCTTTCTTTTGGAAGTAATTTTTTAGAAGTTCCTTTAGTAAGGCACTGTTTGTAATAAATTCTTATCAGTTTTTACTTGTTAAGAATTACCTATAGGGGCTGGGGTTGTGGCTCAGCAGTAGAGCGCTGGCCTAGCACATGCGTGACCGGGGTTCAATCCTCAGCACCATGTAAAAATAAATGCATTATGTACAACTAAAGCAAATAAATAAATAAATATTTTTAAAAATTACCTATATTTTGCCCTCATTTTTTGAAAAATAATGTTGCTGTGTATACAATTTGATACAGTTCAATGTTCTTGGTTATATAATCTCAGCACTTTGAAGACATTCCACTGTTTTCTCACTTCCATTTCTGCTCTTGCAAAGTCAGCTGTTAGTCTAACATTTCTTTTGCAAGTTTGGTGTCTCTTTCCTCCCACCCCCCAGCTGTTTGGAAAGTCTTTTCTTTGTCTTAGATGTTTTCAGTGTCACTAATGCACTTCTAGAAGAGGATTTATTTATTTTTTATTTTTTTCTGCTTGGGATTTGTTGGAATTTTTGTTTCTGAGGTTTGGTATCCTATCACTTCTGGAAAGCTCTGACTCATTTCTCTTTCAGTATTGCCTCTTATCCAGTTTTTTTTTCTCTTCTCTCTTTTTGGAATTCTAATGTAGGTGTCGGACCTATTTTGAGTGTAAACTCATGTCGTTTGTAACTTTAATCTCTGGTAAGTCTTTGAGGCCTGGGTCTAAAGTAAGGATCTTTATCTTGTGCAGATGTCTTAGTGATCATACTAACTGGAACACTTACAACTGAAAATTTTGGTATTAGGCTTTTTAGGTTGTAGGCATGGTATGAATTCTGACTCTAGATTTGTGTCAAGAAGGTATTATGAATAGACATTCTGAGGGGAGAATTTTTTACCTTTTATTTCCCCTTGCCTGAGCCAAGGCCAAGATGAAGCAGGTTTTCTTTTTGCTCACCTACTGAGGATGTGACCTTTCAGAGGGCCTGCCCTGGTATGGGAATTTCCAGTCTGATTCTTCCCTTGCCAGGAGGCATTCAGGAGCCCAGACTACATTCAAAGCCTAGACCATTGCCTAAATGAGCAGGAAACAAGATAATTACACTTGCCTTTTAAAAAAGATTACCCTGGTGCCCTGTGGAAAATGGATTATGAAGGGTTTTTAAGAGTGGAGGCAGGGGGGACAAGTTAGGATAACATTGTAAGTCTCAGAGAAAAGGTGATGTCACCTGGGACAGGATGGTTGATGGATGGGGAAGGTTATTGATTGAGACAGTCTGTCTCTTCCCCTAGATTATAAGATATTTAGTAGCAGGGAGCTCATCTTATTCATCTTTGAGTCTTCTAGTGCCTGACACAGAGAATGCATTCACAAATGCTAATTAAATTGAACTATGGCATCACTAATGGCTCTAATGATTTTTTAAAGTCTACCTTCAAAGTGACTGTTTTCTTTAAAGGGAAATGATATAAAGGGATTCCAGGCAGTGAACTCATTCCTGTCTCTGGCATTGCAAAACTCAAGCCAGAAATAGAGAGCCAGCTGTTTGTAAGCCCCTGAAAGCCTTAGGTTTGGCAGGGTTTATTTTCCATGATAACATAGCTTTCTTTAGCCTGTGTACTTGTTTCTTTCTTAAGAAGTCTCAGGCTCTGTCTGAGACTACGTACACAAAGCCTTACCATCTTCCTGGATTTGTATGACATTTTCTCAGAAATTACTAAACTTTATGACTCTCTAGGTACATAGTGAAGATGTTCCTCTAATGGTATGTTATAGCTGTGAAAATACTCCCAAGGCATTCTTATTGGAAAAAGTGGTTCGTATCTAGGGAACAAAGGGAAAGGCAATGGTCCCTGTTGTGTTGACAGTTCAATAAGCTTCAGCCAGGTACTAAGGAGTGTTGCTCTACGAGTTTATGCAATACTGCTTCATTAGAATTAGCAAAAGTATTTCTAGAGAGTATGGGAAAATAAAGCATACATATACAATGTGTAAGTTCTGAGGTCTGGAAGATCTCCATTATTCTTCAACTAATATGTGTTGAATGTCCATGGTGCCCCAAGGCTTGTGCAAAGCACTGGGGATGAAGACACCATCGAACACCATTGCTGGGCCACTACTGGCCTTTACTTATCCTTTTGTGTGAATTAGAAAAAGGTGCCCCCTCCTCCAAGAAGGAATATTAGGCAATTATCTACTTACATTGCATTAACAAATTTGTAACAACAATGAGATACTAGTGTGAAGGAGCCCTAATTAGGAAGGGCTGTTGTAGCTAGCTGGAAGCCATGGGTTCCACCTGATATGTATGTGACGCACCTGTAGGCACCCGCAAACCTGAAGGTATATAACCGGGTGAAAGCGGTCCGAGTTAGGAGAACGGAGAATTCAGTCAGCCGGGCAGTCACTCGGTCGGTCAGAAGAATCAGAGCGGCCAGAACGTAGGCAGAGCGGTTACAGAAGAGAAACCAGATAGAAGAAGTAATGACTGGCCAGAGTTAGGCCGAGGCTCCAGAGGACTGGTCAGAGTAAGGCCGAGGCTCCCGAGGAAGACAGAAGACAGAAGACAGAAGAAGGAAGAAAGAAGAGAGAAGAAAGAAGCTCTAGTCTTTCTCTAAGCTAAGCTCTATCTTTCTTTACTCTAAGCTAAGAAGAAAAGCTAAGCTCTATCTTTCTAACTCTAACTCTAACTCTAAGCTCTAAGCTAAGCTCTAAAGTAGCAAAAGCTATACTCTGCCTCCGAGAGTTTTTCCTCCCGGTTTTCGGTACCAGGCAGCTTACACTAGTGATACATGAATATAAGTTTTTAAATAATATTTACATAGTGTCATAATGAAATACTTGTTGATTTGAACTTGGAATTCAGAAATGTCATAGTATAGCAAACAAAGAGGTAATTGAATTGCAATATGAACCTTCAAATTTTAGCCCTTACACTAATCCCAAAGAAGCATTTAAACAAATTTTTAATACTCCCCAGTTATCCATCAGATGTAAAAGCAGCTCTCTATTTAGAAACACAGGCTACTTTTAGATCAACAAGGTCTTCTGATTATTCAATTTGTCAAAGGGGAACAATACATATGGCTTGTAAAAATAAGACACTTGACTGCCATCTGCCAGAAAATTCTCATTGTAAATATAAAATCCCTCAAATGTAAAATAATCTGATATTTGTTTACTGAAATAATATATTGCTGAACTCCTACTTTAAATTAACAAGTCACTTTATTATGGCAGTATGTAAATATTATGCAATGACTTGTTGGAGAGGTAAAAATATAATTATTAAAGTATTTCAGTCTTGGTGCAGCGGCTCGGGCTTGGAATCCCAACTATTTGGGAGGCTGAGGCAAGAGGATCACTTGGGTCCAAGAGTTCTAGTCCAGCCTGGGAAATTTATGGAGGTCTGTCTCAAAGAAAAAGAAAAGAAAAAAGAAAAAAATTCCAAATGTCAGAAAGGCCTGCATGTGAACAAGTCACACAGGGTGGCCTCAGAGGTCCCAGCTTGGGGGTAGCAGACATAGGGGGTGACTGCAGTGTGGGATGCCAAACATTCTGTTTAAAGCGTGTACAGAGAAATGTTGTGGGAGACAGAGGAGGGCAGAACG